>OX419635.1:11576154-12969290 GCA_948473465.1 Lithophane ornitopus | reverse complement strand
TTTTTGTACACCACAAAAATATATAACAAAAAAAACAAACAAACTACAGAATATGCAATGGGCGGCCTTATAGCTATCTCTTCCAGGCAACCTTGGAATGGACAGTTGCTTGGACTTATAATGGGGCTGTCGTAGGTGCAAATAATAAGTATACAATATACTAAAATAGATACACATATACATACATATCCTAAATAATAGATACATATACCTATACATACATACGAAATATATATTCCTTAACAAGTCTTTTTAACACTAGTTTGTAATGCATGAACCACCACGCATCGCGCAAAAATCTGTACTGGCTCTACAACCGGACGCAGAGCAGGACAGACACATGTCTGCGTCCCACGTAGATGCGCCGCAGCGTACGTAGCTGTCAGTTCGTTCATGCATTACACAATCTGCTCTGCCCTGCGCTGCGTGGACCTGCGTCACCTGCGTCTCAGCATATGCTTAGCATAAATTACGCGACATTGCGTTGTCAACCATCGTGACGATGACTACGTGAACGGCGTAACGTTGGAATCAAATAAAACCATTTTATTTCACATACTTAATTTACGTCTTAAATGGGCACTTATGAAACGTCAGTAGCTAGGTGCACGGTTCCAATGTGTCGTTTCCTATGGAGGAGAGTCGGCAAGAAACTGCACGATTACTCTTTTAAAATAAGATTTTCAATGTTTTCAAATTACTAAATTAATATTTATAGGTATGGGAGGACAGGGACAGTGCAGGCCTGTCAACAAGCACCAGATGCGTAACAAAATAGAAAATGGTCATTTTCTGTCCTCCAAAGAGAATTAAACCACTTGAGAGCTAATAGACCGATTTCGTCTAGGCACACACCTCTTTTATTTTGTGAATGTGAGAACATTGTAGCCTAAACAATCCCATTGAAACATTCTGTGAATATCTTGTAATTTTAAAACGAAAACGTTATCATTTGTTTAAGAAACACTAATCTTCAAATTAATTACGAATCCCACACGAATGTTCGTGATATAATACGTCATAATATTATGGAAAGGAAACCAGGATGGGATAGTTGACAAGGCAGTTTCGTATAATAATAAAGACACATCTCTGTCCACGAAGTTGTTAATAAAACTTCAACACGATGACTTTTTCTGTTTATTTCATTTTATTTAGGTCTTGCTGAACACAGCATTATGATTAATATTCATGTACCTATTGAATATACTAACTTTATAATGTGTATGTGAAATGCTGATGAAGTAAATTTTGAATTAAAAAAAAAATAAAGTAATAAAAACTAAAACCCAACTACGACTAAAAAGGTATTAAACAAGACACCGCAGACAGACAAATTAAAAATCCGGAGTCACACGTAATCTGTTCGATTTATGCCCTAACCCGTGTGACTCCGGATTTTCGTAGTTGGGTTTTAGTTTTTATTACTTTAATTTTTATTTTTTTTATTTTGGGGTTATAATATATATATTTTTGAAATGTGCTCATTAAGCTCTTTTGGCACCCAACATGGTACAATTAAACAAATTTTGTTTTTTAGTTCCTGACTTTACGTCGTTTAGAGGGCGCCATTTTTAATGTGACATCACATAGCCTATAACTAGCGGACAATCAAGACGCTTCCAACGATACCTCATTTGTCAAATTGTAATGAGTCGTTTAGAAGATATGAGGGAACAGATGAACATACACACATACATACATACCGGTCAAAATCATAACCCTCCTTTTTTCTTCGCCGTAGTCGGGTAATAAAATGAATATATGTTCTGAGGTACTTTTGTTAAGTGTAATAAAATAGTCTGAAACTCAATTCTCCGAATATTGTTTTGCTACGATCTATTTCTCCCAGTCGTTTCTTTTATCTGACAGTACTTTACCTAATAAAAGTAATTCAATTATGTTTGATGATTCTTAAGAGAAAGCAATCAATTTCGTATTACATCGCCCTTGGAATTGACACTTAATTTTGTTATTAATGACACAATGTCCAGAAAAACTGTCATTAATTATCATAGCATTTCAGTCGATAAAGTATGTGTTATTATTGATTGAATCATTGTAAGGTAAAACCATCAGACGAAAGGTAACATTGTAATAAAAAAACCGTTACTAAATATCGCTTTTTATTTGCAGAATTACAAAAACGCAAACTGCAGCAACACAAAAGTATAGTTAGCAAGTAACGCTACTATTTTGAACGGTAATGTAGCGTCAACGTAGAACATCTGACAGACATCCAGCTTATTGAATGTCCCTCGATGTAGGCGTTTAATATTCTTGCAGAGCCTCTTTTCAGCATCTGTAAAGGAGGTAGAGGTTGGTAGTTTATAATAGTAGGTTGTTGCATCGAGCGCAAAGTGAGTTATTAATGCACGAGGGTTATGTTGGTAAACACGAGTGCATTAATACTCACTTTAGCAAGGTGCGTAATCTACTTTTCTTTCAACTACCAATGTACGTACCGTGATAAAATAATATACCTACTCAGTTTATGAAAACAAAGTTTATCTGTAGTGAGTTGAAAGAAAATACTTATAAAAACCTAGATACCTTGAACATGACAGCGAGAGAGTCAGAGTCATTTGATTAAAAAAGAAGCGAAATACAAACAAAAAAACTTAGAACAACACGTTACATGACATCACGCCGGTCTTCCCCGAAGGTGTATTCAGAAATATAATACCACATTTCGCCAGTTATGTTTAAGTCCCATGTAATAGAGGATGAACCTACTCCCATCAACCGACCATAAATCCAGGCCACAGGCTGCTACTAAGAACTTCCAGATGGAAAACTAATAACACTTTACCTGACCCGGGAATCGAACCCAGTACCTCAAGCACAGCAGTAGCGCTTGCGACCACTAGAATAAGAAGGAAGCGACTTAAAAACAACACAAACAATAACTTAGAAATACCTGTACAATTTGAATTTAAAATAAGTTCACATGAATCTTGAATATTCGCCATAGCTATGTAGAACTTCTCACAGTTTAGGTTCAATGCGATGTGTAATGTTATAGATTTAATTAACCAAATTGTCATCATACACGATATAAACTGTAAAAAAGGAACAGATTAAAGAACTTCTGCGTTTCATCTTTTACATTATTGCGTGTTTTAATTAAGTACATAAAAAAATTACGTATCCGTCTCTGAGGAAAACATCACAATATTTTGTTTTTATTTCAATCAATCGATCAAAACGATTTGCACATTATCCTTATTTCCACAAAACCGTGTTTGTCAGTTGTTTAGATTAAAATCCGTTTAAACACGACATTTCTGTATGGAGTTCGACATAAAACTGACAGCCGACACGCGTTTAACAAGCGTCTAAGTTTTTGTAGTAAGACCACGGATATCGGGTTTAAAAGAACGTTTGGGCAAATTGAAAGCCAATTTTCTTATGTTTCTTCCTAAATAGATTTTATCTACGATAATCGAAATAAGTCGAAATAGCCGGACGGCTATTTCGACTGTGGGGTAATTTACTACTGAGATAAATTCAAATTCTGTTGTATTAATACAATAGAAATTTATTCTCAGTAGTAGTAGCCCGACGGCTATTTCGACTGTAATTCAAATACTGATAATTGTGATGATAATTCATCAATCATTTTTTTTTTATGCGTTAATTACCCCGCAATCGAAATAGCCCCGGCCGATGTTATACCTTTCATTATACATACATACATAGCATCACGCCTGTATTCCCAGAAGAGTTAGGCACAGGTGTACCTATGGTACACCCACATTTCGCCAGTTATGTTTAAGCCCAGCCAGTTTTGTTTGTTTTTTTACCTTTCATTATCTCGCTAGTAAACCTGCTTACATTTAATATTTATTCTACATTGTTATATTCAATAAATAAATTATTTATTTATTTTATTTATTATATATACTTTATTGTACACCAGAAAATACATAGCGAAAATAAACAAATTAAACACTACAAAACATACAATGGGCGGCCTTATCACTTTCTGCGATCTCTTCCAGACAACCTTAGAATGGACAGTGATTGCATGGACATAAAAAATGGGAGTTGTCATTGGTGCAAAATAATAAGTACTTATAATACGTACTTAAACTTACCAATAGATACAATATACTATAATAGATATAATACTATAATATGCTATGTAATATGATATAATACTATAATATGCTATATTATAGATACATAAATACATACATATACTGACTTTAAAAGAATATATACGTAAGCAACGAAAAATAAATGACGACTACAGATTATTACAGCTACGAGAACAAGATCACAACAACAAGTAATGTTGTTATTGTTTTGTTTATTTAGAGTAAGTAATGTTAAACTACTATATGTAAGTGATTGTTGCATTGCTGCATATATTTTTGCCTTTGGGCAAAATTCAATATAAACTCACCAACAAAATAAAATAATAATTTGAAATGTTGTGTTAGATAGATGATACAAGAAACAAGAAATTATCACATGGAATGTATGTTTCTGTAAACTACTTACATAAAAGCGGCCACCCCATACAGATAATTTAAAAAAATCTATAAATATCTGAATTTTAACGAGGTACTCAAAAAATAACTGCGTAGTGTGAAACACGATCTGAAAAATTATAGATTTCAGTTAGAATGTATTCTTTAAAAAAATCCTAGTGTAAAAACCAAGCAGCTTAATCTAACTAACCATTAATTGAAAAGAAACCTTGTAGAAGTCAAAGCAGTCCAATATATTAACGTAAGCCTGAAACATTCTTTTACAATAATCCACTCTGTCCCTTTCTTCCATGTTTTGGGAGTGAAGAGCTCGAATATTCCATAGGTCAACTTTATCTTTTAACAGTTGAATGAGTCTTATAGCATAAATAATGTTAGTGTCAAAACAGAATAAAATTGCATTACCAAATAATACACTGAAAACGGATGTTTCAAGCATCGTGCAAGAAATAATTGTGGCACTGATATGCAATCCTATAAACAAGATAACAGCAGTCCAGTTAACAAGAGTGAAGCGTTTGAAACTGGCCTCATCATTGAAACATCTGTGAATACCTTGAAATTTTAAAACGAAAAAAACGTTTGCATTTGTATATAAAACACTTTGCTTTAAATTCATTAAGAATCCCAAACTAAAAAAAACACATCGTATAATGTTTGGGACATCATACGTCGTATTATTGAAAATAGCCCAGGCTTGAATAGTAGTCAAGACAGTTCCGTATAATAACATCGATATAAATAATATCGTGAAAGACAATGACACCAAATTCGATAGACGACTGTTCAAAGTTATAACATTATTTTTGATGCAATATTTTGGATATAACTGAATATTTTGCAACAAATTCAAAGGTCGAAGCATCGACTGCACATCTTTGTCAATGAAGTTGCTTGATAAAACTTCAACACGTTGACTTTTAAAATTAAAATGATTTTTTCTTTTTATTGACTGCATTTTATTTCAGAATTGTTGAACACGAATGATTCATATTCATGTACCGTACCTAATAAAGCTAATTCAATTATTTATTGGTGATTCATAAAATCAAGTAAATAATCAATTTCGTATTACATGCCACCTTCTAATTTAATTACATAATGCCCATGGAATTGACATTTGTTATTAATGATCACGGCTTAAATTAAGCCAATTACATACGTAGTACCTACCATATTGTCACACATAGTTTATTATTGTTTACTATTACGATATTTATTATAGCATTTCAGTCGAGAAAACATTATTATTTTACCATTGATCGGATCATTTCTAGGCAAAACTAGGCGACTAGCAACAGCCTTTACTAAATTATCGACTCTTATACGTAGTTACGTAGTTACGTTACGCCACGTCATGCCACGCCACGCCATCGTCATCCTGAGGATGCCTCGTTGAGAGGTGTCGATTTCTTACAGAGTTTTTTATGAATCTTGAAGTATAGCTAAGCGGAATAGGTTACTAAATATATCTACGTCTATTATATATTTTAATTAATGTTTATCTATAGGACTAGCTGCTCGCCCCGGCTTCACAGGGGTAGCACTAAGTACTTATCTACGGCTATTTTAGGTAATTTTTGACACCTTGGGTTACATTATTGGAGTTTTAGTAAGGAGCCCTAATTTTTTTGAAAATATAATGTAGCCTATGTCAGCCGGGGATAGTGTAGTTTCCTAACAGTGAAAGAATTTTTCAAATTTCGTACGGTTCGGTAGTTTCGGAGCCTATTCAATGCATACAAATAAACAAACAATCAAATCTTTCCTCTTTATAATATTATATATATATATAATATTATATAATAATAATATATATATATTAGTATAGACAAATAAATAGTCAATTTACTTAGGCCACACATTTTACTCCATGTTATAATGAACACAAACAAAGGAACTTTACTAAATAATGAAGTCTTTCAATATGATTGCGTATGTGTGGACGGACTATCAGTCGAATTCATCGGTTTTCTCTTTATGTCCATACCACATCGCCCATTTAGTTTCATACAAAAAAGAAGAGAATAATAAAATGTTATCGTCGGCGAGTATTCGCATCAAAGAAGATCCTAAAAACAAAGTCGACAAAGATGTACAAGCATTACTTTTCCCTCTGAATCTATTGAAAATTCTAGTTTTTTATCCAAAATATCAAATCAAAAACGACTTTATAACTCCCAATAATTATAGAAATCATTTCATTTCATTGTGTGCGACATTATGTTGTGTGTCAACCCATTATTATAATTTTATTATTGTTCTGCAAGACGAAAATATGATACGATACCAACTGATAAAGTTTTTATATTTCGCGTCCTCTTTTGATGTGCTGTTCGTAAGTTCGGGTTTTGTCATGAACTATATCACATATTTCATTCAAACCAAGAAGAATGTTAAATTTGTTTTGACCTTTCAAGAAGTGCACAGGTTTCTTAACAAAAAGCATACTAGTAAGACTTTTACCATTATTAGTTGGTTCAGTGTCGCTTTATGCATCGGGTTTTATATCTCTTCTACTTTTTATACGTACATAAAGTATCTAAATCCTCCGTGGTATACGCTCTTTCACGTGATTAATCTGATAACTCTCGACTCTGATACAGTTTATGCAATTCTATTAATTCGACTATTAACAGAAAAACTTGTCCTCTGGAACAGACAAGCAATATATTCACGTGAAGATGGTGAAAATGAAGTCTATTGTAAAAGAATGTTTCAGTCCTATGCCCAAATATTTAAATGCTACAAGATCGTTCAAAAACATTTTCAACCAACGGTGAGTCAACAAATGTGTGGATCTGTTGTCCTGGTACGGGTCTGTGGTGCAGAGGAGTGAAGAGCACATTGTAAGGAAAGTTTTAAGTGTGAACGTGGGTAGTAGTAATAGTGTAGAATAGAATAGAATACTTATTTACTAGACATTATCTAGACACCCGGCAGCGTGTCAAGCCAAAGTTCAAGAAAAGAACTGGCGATGCAGCAGCCGTGTGTTATATTACACGAACCATTTGGAGCTACTTTTCACCCCTCAATAACTCAAAATCTATTGAACGTACACACATGAAATTTGGTTCATTTATTAATATCCCTTAGGTCAACTAGAACCCCAAATTTCATAAATACAAAGCCCGAGCGCCTTTCAAAATTATAATATCAAAAATATTTTCTTTTCTAGGAGAGTTGTTTCCATTATGAAAGGTCGATTTGTATAAAGGTACCAGATTATTTTATTTAGCTTAGACAACCAATAATTAATAATAATTGTTGATCATTGGCTGTTTAAGTTTTCCGCGAGGCGAGCAACAGGAGTGCGGCGCGTCCGGGGTTACGGGGATTTAAGGGTTTGGAAATATTGTCAAAGTCCGTATCTTGAGGTGACATTTAGGCTTCCTGTACATGATGTCGGAGCCGCACAAGAGTCGGGCCACAAGGTGAACAAAATTCTGAGATCATCTCAGAATGAAAATGTAAAATCTACCCAGCGCCGATACAAGCATGCGGTCCGGCACCGCGCGCCGGTGCGACTCCGGCGTCGTGGACAGGAAACCTTAGTAGTTATTTCATTAATTAAGATCTGTCCACTCGATCAAAACTGATTAGGTACTACTTAGTTTGGAACGGAGAGTTTGAGTTTACCAGTGTACTCATTTGATGACGTTGTGCTAATGACGCAATTTTCTGAATCGCGGTGTCAAGATTTTCCGCAGGATCGTGACGCAGTACGTTCCCGTGGGAAAATTTCCACTCGCATAAATAAAATAAAAATTCGTACTTGTACCGATAAGTTACGTATTGTTGTGTGTCAAAGCCGATAGTGAGGTCAAAATTTAAATCTAGAATAGCGGCTGCAAATTCGTCATGGGTGTCGTTTTTTTGGTCGTCAAAGTTTTCAAGGGTGCTAAAGTCGATAGTGGGGTCAAAATATAAATGCAAAATAGTGGCTGCGAAAATTAATTAATTAAATCATACGTGGGGAAGGAACTTCGTTCTTGACGGAGTTCCCCCGATAGCACAGTCACGTTTTTTTTATAGAACTTTGACAACCAATATTAACACCAACTACAACACCGCACCGGCTCAGCGATCTGACATCATTACGGACAATTGTAACTAATTGTGTTACGAAAGAAATACATTCTTACACAATCTAGCTACTTATTTATTTATAAAAAAAATATATATTATTATATTATATATTACAGATTCTTATACTGGAAAATAGATTTTACAGATCACTTTAGTTGACGAATAATAATAATTTCTTTACAAAAAGTAATGATATCCAATCAAAAACATAAATGTGACAATGGAGCCAAATTCATTAAGAATAAGTGTGGCTGTCGACTTCGCCGGCAAAAGAATTGAGATCTAAATGGGTGCCAAGTTCTATAGATAATCCTGAAATTTATAAAGAACACAACATTCTAAAATAAATTTAAAACAACATGGCTTGTTTGTCTGCTATTACAATGTTTTCTATTTAAAAATTTATAACTTCATTGAATAGTCGAATTATTTACACAAAGCACTTAGGATCAATTGAAGTTGAAAATTTTACTTGGCTAGTTTTTATTAGCAAGCCAACATTTTAGAGGAGTAAGATATGTTGGCCTTACAATAAGATGTAGCCGTCACACACACCAGCATAACAAAGTTGCCCTGTTTGTTTTAGTTCGTTTGCATCGCGATACTATAGACATAGAAATTATCAAAGATAAAGAAGATAAGTTGACTAGCCAAATATAAGAGAACTTGTATGTAAAAACTAGCCAAGTAAAATTTTCAGCTTCAATTCATCCTAAGTGCTTTGTGTAAATAATTCGACTAATTAATGAAGTTATAAATTTTTAAATAGAAAATATTGTTATAGCAGAAAAACAAGCCATTTTGTTTTAAATTTATTTTAGAATGTTGTATGTTCTTTATAAATTTCAGGATTATCTATAGAACTTGGAACCCATTTAGATCTCAATTCTTTTGTCGGCGAAGTCGACAACCACACTTATTCTTAATGAATTTGGCTCCATTTTCACATTTATGTTTTTGATTGGATTTATATTATGTACTAGACAACCTTTGGATGGATTAAAGTAAGAAGGAATAAGAGTAGAGGAACACCAAAGAAACAATTAATATCATGTTTGAAAGATGTTATGATTACTGAGATGAAGGCTAATTGAGAGATGTATGGAAGAAGTAATTTCAAATAAATTAGATAACGGTTTGTAAGAACGAATAACCATTAATGATTTCAATGTAGTTACTTTTATAATAGTTAATGTAATCTGGTAAACGGTTAGACTAACATTTTTCTCTTCTACAACGTGTAACGTTAAATGCGCAAAACCTCAGACACCCCAACTTACAGACAAAAATTATTTAAAAAATTGTAAAGGTTTTATGTGCTGTTTTAGTTTTACTGGCAATTCTGATCGTTTCTTGCGTCTGCGATGACGCTCTATCGAGGGAGGGGTCGTCACCGGGCCGCTGCGCCACGCTGGCTTAACATATTTTTTTTTTAAATGTGTCCTATTTTAATTGTAGTTCAATTGATTCTGCTCGTTATTCTGATAAAACTATTTTCAGGTTTTGCGCATTTAACGTTACACTTTGTATAACGTCTCTATCAAGTGTTGTTTCAGTATTTCTCATTGTAGCTTATCATCACTCAATCCATCGTTTCCTGTTTTCATATGATACTTACTTTTACTTGCCATTTCCATGAATATTTTAAATTTTTCTGACGAGATGTCACTAGTTCTTCCATCTAACACCCCTAAACAATGATTAGCGGTTTCCAGAAAACTTCTAGTTTACCGTATTCAGATTTTTCCTTCAGCTTTGCGATTCTTTTAATGAAATTTTTGATGTTTTTCAGACTCTTTTTAAGACGGCAGAAGTTTTTTTCTTTGAATTGGTCAAGTGTCAGATCTTGATTGATTATTCAAAGTTTGTTTTTGATAGAAAGGAACCAGTGAGTACAAAACCACTTTTTATTTTAAAATCTTTTTGTTACATCATTACAAATACCTACATTATGAACTTAACCTTAGCTCGTGGCCAAATAATAATCTACGCTTGCCAGGGTTTGTCCATAGATCTTCACATACCAAACTCCTCCGTGCCTCGGAAAGCACGTAAAGCCGTTGGTCCCGGCCTGTCATTCGTGGATCTTTGACAGTCGTTACGGGTCGTCAGAAACCCGAAAGTATGACAACCAGTCTTACCAAGTGGTATCGTATTACCCCCAGTTACTGGGTTGTGAAGGTCAGGTAGGCAGTCGCTCCATGTAAAATACTGGTATTCAGCTGCATCCGGTTAAACTGGAAGTCCAGATTGATGAACATAACCAACCGGCCACTAAACACATACAATAAACAGAGAAGTGATCACCAAGGAGATGGCGAGACGAATTGGATGAATTCTCTACTACGGACTGAATTAAATGAAATGGAGGAAGAATGGGCTCACAAAAATAAAATAATGGGTCTTTTTCTTTTCGAGTCATGGTACCTACTTGTTAGATAAGCTAGGCCTAGTATATGACCACGTTAATTACAGCATCAGTGGAAATCATTATGAGGATTCATAAGTGCTGCACGTAACATGACTACCTTAGAAACGGGTTTTGTCGACGGAAGAATAGACAAAATCACGGATAAACAATCACAATATGTAATTTTTAACCGACTTCTTCAAAAAGGAGGAGGTTATCAATTCGTCTGTAAGTTTCTTTTTGTGTGATTTGATGATTCTTTTTTTGTTTGGTATGGTCATGCTTCAGAGGTAAAAAAATAAAAAATAAAAAGGTTTTTATTGTTTCTCAATACAATTGTTCTACAGCACAGAATTGAGGCAGCCCCGGTAAGTTATAAGGATACTTGTGATGGGGCTACCTCGCAACTTCCTATGGATTATTAACTGCTGTGTTGAGACATAATTAAAAAGAAAGGAAAAGTTTAAGTTAGCTAGGTGTTAAATATTGTTGTAGCTTGTTCAGGATTGTGTAGTGTGTATGTGTGTGGGGGTAGGATGTGCAAATAGTGTGGGTGTTAGTGGGTGTGCGCGTGCGTGTGTATGTGTGTGTGTGTTAATGATTGATTAACTGGGTATTGTATGTTTAGATTGGGTGCAGGTTCTTCATTAGCATATTCTGGAGGTGGTCCCATATAAATTTTATTAACTTTGCTTGCGCAGTTTTTGAGTTAGCTTCAATATTACGTATTTTTCCCACTTAGTAATTATGTAGACGACGTTTTAAGTGACTCCGTCACTGTTATTTACACATTTCATTTATCACTACAGGGTCAGGTAGTGGTATTCGAATTTGTGTGGGGTAGGTACCATAACTCAAAAGTAAAAAGTTTTAGTTCTATTCTTCCGTCGACAAAACCCGTTTCTATGGTGGTCATGCTACGCGTGCATGTGTATGGGAAATACTTGGGACACTCCAACAAGAGGGAGTGGAAATAATTACAAACGTAATTTCATTATATATTTTTCGTTTTTACAGCGTTATGTACAAGGATTGCTATTCGCTTGGGTAGTAAAAAACTTGATATTGCAAATTACGCTCAGTTTGCAACTCGAGGAGTTCTATCTTACAGTGGAGAATACTCAGGATTCATGCGCGATTGTGTTGGCGTCAAATTGTACAGGTACCTTTACAATATTTATTTAGAGAGTGCCTCCGCTGCCGGCGCCGCCACGCCGCCTCCCAATAATAACGCCATTGGGAACCGGCAGTGACATTACTGCCGGCAGCCGCGATTAAAAACATCGGCTGCCGGCACCACCGGCTCCCGTAATGGAAACCGACGGCGTGGCGTTTGTGGAAACCATTCCTCGACTTACTAACCCTAACTAAAGTTTTTTTTTTCTATAGATTAGGTATAGTCGTTCTAGTATAGTCGATCATAGTCGTATAGTCATAAGGGATACAGTTCTGCCGGGGTCGCGGGAAAGTCCGAAAGAGATACCGTGGCCTCTAGCAACATACAGGCAACTGTAGGAACATGGGTGGGTTTTAGTCAGTAAGAGTCTGACACTCAGAAGTTATTTGATAAAATCCCACCAAAAAAATGGGTCACAGTTTTATCCTAACCTAACCTTTTTTTCCGAGTAAAAATATTTAACCTAACGCTCGTATTAATAGACCTAGCGGTTTTTGATGAGTTCGCGGGAATATGTTAGTTGCAATTAATAAAGCTTGACAACAACATACTGATACTGATAATTATTTTATTTACAGAAGAGGAAAAGAAGTTTTGCAAAAACGTTCTTCGGTTGCACCGAGCGTCATTTAGCAAGATGAGCGTCTTTGGAATGTTTTACATAGACATTTGTCATCCACTACGTTTGATGGCACTTCTCACCAACTATACCGTTGTGCTGTTGCAGTTTGCATTTCTGTAATCCTAGTACTTAAAAGTTACTGGAGTGAAGACCATTATTACATTGTAAGAGCACTTACAAGAACAAAACCAAGCACGTCAGTGGTAACATTTTGACCTTGGGCTAGCCTAGCGTAATATGAATTTCAATCAAATAAGAAGCAGGCTTATACTGGTTTTACTATCACTGACGTGGCCTTACAAACACTTCATACTTTTTAGAGGCAGTCGCTCCATGTAAAATACTGGTATTCAAAGGCATCCGGTTAGACCGGGAGCCGACCCAACATAGTTGGGAAAATGCAAATTGATTTTTTTCTTAATTACTTATCATGTTTTTATAAAAGAAAATATATTATAATTATGTCGATTTAATTTTGACATCACTAATGTACCATGGTTTACAAGAAACTGCGAGGTTCATGAATACGTTAACCAAAACAGTGCATCAGGAAGCGAAAATCTAGGCAGGACGCTACAGAGCACGCCTACAGGATTGTGGCGGTATCTATATCACCACATGCGAACTACGAATCAAAGATCCTGACGTCACATAAATCCTGAGGTCACATAAATCCTGCATCGCGCAATTAAAGTTTACCGTGCAGTGGACATATATACAAAAACTCAACATCAACCGTTGGGCAGTTGCCCGCCAGACACAACACCCATTTAGTTGGAGGATCCTCCCTTTTCTATGGAGTATGAGTGAATTTTACACCCTGATCCTCATACCCTAAATTGGTGACCCCGAATATGAACATCAGCGCAGCCTTCGTGCAACTACTCCAGCGTGACGTCATCATCATCACTCCCGCAAGCTTTCAGTGAGGCGAGTCATACAGCCAAGCCAACACCCGAGGCGTCAACGGGTATCCAGACCACCAACATGCAGCGAACATTCCTGGTCATCACCCTCAGCCCACCACCTGAATGGTGCACAACACCCGTCTGGTCGGAGGATCCTCGTTTTTCTATGGGGGATGAGTGAACTTGACACCCTATTCCTTATACCCCTAAAGGATCATCCAAATCCTTTGGCGAAAGCGCTTACAAAGCCGGACCATAAAAGACGGCTGAAAAGTTTAGCTGTAATGGACCTTGCCAACTATGACATGCTGTCATAAAATATAAAGAGGGAAATCTCGCTGGAGAAATCACTCTGCACGACCAATTCCAACAACAAATCTGCTCATAGTCCTGGGAATGATCGCAGAGAAAATGAGAAAAAAAATAATTATGCACTGGAAGCAATTAAAATCACAAAATATAATTTTATATCGTTGTTTTAATTGTTAAAAATACATTTCATAATTATAATTTGACCTTGAGCATTTTACTTAGTATCAGGGAACATATTTATTATGATTTAGGTTTTTTATCACATTGTGACCAAGGCAAGCATGGCAGATGAGAGGTTGTCATGCTCACTAAAATGTCTCGCTGATGGTGGCACGTGTGTTGGATCCCTACAAAATGGTTGAGCTGAATGGTGCTGATCCTCGTGTCATATTCTTGAACGGGCGCCGTCAGTTGAGACTGGTCATCTCTTATCTGCCAGAGCTTAATTTTCATCTTATATTTTGAATTGTTTTTGATTATTTTTTGTTTTACATTGTTCTCACATAAAGAAGCAACAATAATACTATACCCAGGATTTTGTTATACATATTTATCTATATTTAAAAGAGTGTCCTTGGAGTTTCTTGCCCGTTCTTCTCCATAGAGATCTACGTTTTAGAATGAGCAACTAGCTTCAACTTTCTGACTAACTGACCGACTCTTTGACAATTCAAAAGTGCCTGTAAATTGTTTATTGAAATAAATGCTTTGGGTTTGAGTTAGATCTGTGACATCCAATTTGGAAGTAATTACTTTGCTATTTAGGACCCCAGAATAAGATTTATATTAGAGTTCGACAATATATAAAAAATAACAAAATGGGATTTATTTAAGGTTCGATTAATTAAATGCCATACAAAATGGCGATGCATTCACATGTGAAAGCGCTGTTACAAAAAAGCAAATTGCAGTAATACAATAATATGACTTGTGATAATAGAACAAAAATGTATCATTGTCACTGCGTCTATAGGAAATAGTCCGGACGCATTCATTTTTACTATATTTACATCCATCATTCGTTTCATGTTCTTCCAAAGTCTTTTCGATGTCACTGAAACAGACAATTATTAAGATATAGAATGTTTTTCTAGCCAGTATGTAAGGTCATAGAGAAAAACGCTAAGAAACGGCACTGTTAAATTTTCAAGGCTCTGCTCAGCGCCTAAAGTTGAAACTCCAACAGCGCGGTTTTATTCTTCTTCCTAGCGAGAGCGTATCGTTGCCAATTATGAAAGTTGTGAAAATCCAAATATTATGTTTAGCTAAAACTTCTACCACGCAAACTTCATTCACTGACGCAGTCCTAAGATCCCTGTTCCCAATGGTGGAACCAATTGTTTGTGCCTAGACTAGTGTTCATACATAATTCGAAGCATATTCTCAGACGTAAAATGTTCATATTTGTATGCAACACTTATTTTACTGACCAAACTGCGTTCTATGAATCTTGGTCTGAGAAAGGACTTTATCTAAGAGTCATGTTTGCGACCACTACACCAATGAGATGCTGAACGAAAAAAACGTATAATTACTCAACGAAAAAAAACTTATAATTACTGAATGAAAAAATCGTATAATTATTGTACTAAAAAAACGTATAATTACTGAACGAAAAAAGCGTATAATTACTGAACGAAAAAAACGTATAATTACTGAACGAAAAACGCGTATAATTACTGAACGAAAAAAACGTATCATTACTGAACGAAAAATACGTATAATAATTACTGTGGAATAACTTACCGTCTCGTGATGATTTCAAAATAGCATTACATCTGGCTCTCGCTGCTCCTCTATAAAACTCTTCACAGACGAAACACATTGCCCCCTCCACTATGATCAACTTGCACAGGCACATGGCTACTCCGAATGTGTGGCTAATTATGATATTTCTATCCATCTAAAATAGGACATTTTGATGCAAGCTTACAAAATTTGTCATTGCAATAGGAGGATTAAAAAAATATATATATATATATACAACTAGCTGATGCCCGTGGCTTTGCCTGCGTGGTTGTCGGTTATTATAAACTAAAACCTTCCTCGAGAACCACTCAATCCATTGGTGAAAATAGCATGAAAATCGACATACAGACGCGGTGGAGGACTTTGTTTTATATTATAATATGTAAGAATTATTTGTAATATTTTGTCTCCTGGTAGCGGCTGGATAAACCTGCGAATGGAAAGCCAGCTATCTGCAATCTACTGCTGGCAGTAGATTGCTACGAGCCAATAATAAGGTGATTAGCAAAATATACAGTTGTAGATAATATCATCAGTAAATAAAATGAATACTAACCTTATTTGTACACGATAATATTAATATCATCATAATATACATGACAAACATGATAAATGTAGAGACGAAATGGAGCAGAATCTGAAATCAAATAATATCTTATTATATCTACGAACAAATATATGTATGCAACGCGTCAACCTAGTATGCGGTACTAGCGACACGCCACTGCTTCGCACGGACACTATGAGTATGTTCCGCCAATTGTGGCAACATGTTTTTTGTGTTATACTGTTAATAGATGATGTATTCATGTGATAAGATCTCTTTTTGATCATCATATACTATAATAATAAAAATGTTAAATCAAGTATCTTGACTTAGCTCGCGAGGTTGTCGATTGTCGACATGTGGGATGTGGGCTCTGCGATCATTGTGCCGATAGTCGTATCAGCCAATGGCTTAATTGCCAAGAGCGTCGACCAACACCTATGGAGGTTCTCGTTTAGGCAGCTGGATTAAGGGCTTGATTCAGAAAGCGGTACTCCTGGACACGGCTCGTATTGTTAGGAGGTTCCTCTCTCTCTGGAGCCCTGACCGGTAGCTTGGACCCTGTTCCCGATACGGTGGGCTATATTTTTTATATTTTTAAATGTTTTTATATAGGTTGTATTCTAATATTTAAATATATTATAATTTATATGTAGGTATTGAAAATGAGTTAAAGAAAATATTACTTACTTGGAATCCAGATATTTCGTTCGACAGTTTCCAAGCATTTCAGGTTAGCTTTATAACTTGATGCTTATTCTTCACTTTTGCTTCCTTGTCTATTGTTGTTTCTTCGTCTCCATTGCAAAAATTCATGTTTTCTACTATACTGTTCCATTTGTCAAGTTTACGAGTCAAAATATATATGACCATTAGTGTATGAGCGATTCCTAAATCAAAAATGATGGATAAAGATCCATAAAAGACCCTGACCCATGTCCAGTGTAAGTCGAAAACCATTTTTCCAGTCACATTAGTTAGCCAAAATAAAATTGTTAAACATAAATATGCCAAAAAAAAAATCTTGAACTTTTTCAAATCGCTGGTGCTGTAAAGGCAATTATTAATTTCTTGGAGTGACGTTGTTATGCGCAAAATTGAATAGCTCCTGTATAAGTTGGTATAACACAAAGCTGCTAAGTTAAAACTAAATAAGATGAAAATAAATAAGTAGAACATTTTGAACAAGAAGGAACGGAAAGGATTATATATGATAGTTGCCCATAACAAACAAAAATATACACCGTAACCGATCACAGCATACATGATTTTCTTTTTACAAACTTTTTCTTTAATCTTATCACTGATATTAAATTCTGGCTCGAACACGATTATTCCGACAAAGTATATGGGAAAAAAAATGCTCATAAAATCATTATCTATCAATTTTCTTTTTGCCTTTACCAAATATTTTTTGAGGGCAATCATTTTATATTTATATAATCAAAGCCTTAA
Source organism: Lithophane ornitopus (assembly GCA_948473465.1). Lineage (NCBI taxonomy): Eukaryota > Metazoa > Arthropoda > Insecta > Lepidoptera > Noctuidae > Lithophane > Lithophane ornitopus. The sequence goes on along the minus strand of OX419635.1, from coordinate 12,951,522 downwards.
GTATTTATTTATGTCGTTGTATCGAAGGCGTTATGATGTCAAAGACTAATAGTTTCTGAGTGTTTGGTAAAGTAGGTATGTGAAATAAGGATATAGATTTTTAATTACTTTAATAGTATTTATGTTTCTGTCACTAACGTTAGAATGATGACTCGTTAATGAGCAATATAATTAATTGTATTCGTTAGAGTAACTCTAACGAGAGAATATTGTATAACTTTGTTCAGTAATATTGATAATATAATCAGAATAACAGCAAAATATTTCACAACTATTTGTGACGTATTGCAAACTCTCAGAATGCACCCTTAACTTAATTAAGAGTCTTTTTTTGAGTATAGGAGATCGTCAATGATTTCTCCCGCTCTGGGCGGAGCGGGAGGGCGTGTCAGACTTTTACTGACTAAAACCCACCCGTGTTCTTTCAGTTGCCTGTTGCCAAGGTCTTACTGCCATGTCCTGCTTGGCCTTTCGCAAGGTCGTTTACTGCTGGTTTGAGTCCCACTTTTGGTATTGGTTTTCAAATAGCTTATTGTATGTCCAATCGTACCTATTCTGATGATCCCAACTTAATTTATGCTATGTCCATCTTTTTCTCTCTAATAAACCAAATTGACGCCAATTTTCTCGTCTTCATGTTCCATATTTAAATTCAGTTTTGTTTGCTCGCGCCAGAGAGAAACGACGCGTGTTATTGCCAAGTTTTTCTGACTCTCAAAGATTCTGTCTGTCTATAAAGTAATTACAAATTAGTTTTAAGTATTTGTATTTATAAATTATGTTTTTTGTTAGGGTTTTCCGAACCTCAAAAGGAAAAAACAGAAACCATATAGGATCCTTCGTGTGTCTGTCTGTCTGTCTGTCACAGCCAATTTGCTCCGAATCAAATGTACCGATTAAGTTGAAATTTGGTACACATATCTGTGACCCAAACACGAATTTATAATAATTTAATTTAATTTAAAAGGGGTCAGTTTTCGCGCGTCATATCAAGTGAAAGGGCTTGTTATGAAGATCTTAAATATATTTTCAAGCCCTGTCTCGATGGGATTTCCGATCTGCAAAAATGAGGAACTTCCATACAAACTTTTATCCCCTATTATATAATTCGCTATTCTAATATAAGGAACTCTTTCATGCTTTTCTAGATCCAGTGGATTAGGCTGTGCCTTATCTGTCAATGAATGAATAAACGAATTTAAATTTTTATTTAGTAGATTTACATTCATAGCTTGCCTCCTTAGCTTGTGATCATACTAAAACGCAAATGACCAGTGATGTAACCTTGATTATAGAAAAGCAAACTGCAGCAATACAAAAGTGTAGTTAGTAAGTAAAGCCAGCATTTTTAACGAAAAAGTAGCATTAACGTAGAATATTCCACAGACATTCATCTTGTCGAATGTTGCTCGATGTAGACGTTGAATGTTCTTGCACAACTTTGTCTCAGCATCTGCAACATTAAAATTATGACTGTTTTATCCTGGTAGAAATCAATATTTTAGCCGTTAAACATAGACAATTAATTATATAAATTGTTGTCTGTGTCTATAACGAGTGTAAAAAAGTGCTTATAAAGCCGGAAGCCACTTCTTGATTTCCCCGTCTTTGCGATTTTTTTTTGTATTGGACCATACCTAGGTCCCTTCTGGTTACGAAGATATTGAAGGTGATCAATGATATTATATTAACAGATATATATTATATACTCACAAAACAACCGGAAAAACTTTCCGCGCAGCAGCTGCAGCACACATACCCACTTTTCATTCATTTTACATTTCACTACAAGTAAAAAAGATAAAAAAGAGATGGCTTGATAAAAACAACAAGAAAAAAAGAGACAGCTAGTGCAGCTGCTTCAACTAAGCGTATTACTCGTCGCCTAGCGTGTCGCAGACTAAATTCAATACGTCCCAATTAGGACGCTTTCGAGTCTTCACGATTGCGCGCTCACAACATAATTATCTGTTTAATATAATATCATTGAAAGTGATATTTTTGTCATTTTTACAAAAACCCGTTTGAAATACTCTTTAAATACTCCATGGCCCCTGTTCCTTTGCGTGCATTGCACATGAGCACAATTATTTGCGTGCGTTGCATTGCGCGCTACCGTAAACAGCGAATTTTTACACCAAAGCTAAAAGTTTCCCAGCAATTATTTTATTGCAATTAGTTTTATGAAACTGAATGTGCGGCTTTGTGATAGGTCTTTTGTACTCGGTATACTAACATCACCTTTTTAACCCCCGACGAAAAAAGAGGGGTGTTATATGTTTAACGTGTGTATCTGTGTGTCTGTCTGTGCCATCGTAGCTGCCAAACGGCTGAACCGATTTTGTTTTTTTTTGTTTTGTTTGAAAGGTGACTTGATCGAGATCGTGTAACAAACGCCAACACACACTAGATATAATGAAAGTATGCTATTGTAGAAAGGATAGCTGCTCTTAATTTCCTATTTTCAGTAGACGTCCCTCGACGCGACGACGCTTGGATCAAAATATTACCTACAACTTTTATATTAATCTAAAAGGGCCAATACCTACATATTATTTTTTTACTTTTTAGACGCTTTGTTTTTGTTTTTTGTTTTTTAAATTTAACTTTTATTAAATACAATTAAGTATATATATCTCTTTAAAAAAACAAAACGTGTAGTTTTTAATAATTTAATTTAAAAAATACCTGTACAACTTGATTTCAAAATAACTGCGCACGTGTTTTGCACACTATTCATCGCTATGTAGAACTTTTCACAGTACAAGCTCAAAATAATTTCTATCACCATACTTTTTATCACCCAGGTGTACAAGACTAGAATGGAAAAATATACTGCGAACTGCAAAAATTTAAAAATATATATATAATTTACATTTACTCATCCATTTAAGCGGGGTGCGCAAAGGCAGCTAGTGAAATTCAAATTTTCCTACGTTTCTTTTGCAATTTGCAGGTAAGTGGCAGATTGTATGTAGGTAATCAATCTGCCTAGCCTTTTCCCAACTATGTTGGGGTCGGCTTCCAGTCTAACCGGATGCAGGTGAATACCAGTATTTTACATGGAACGACTGCCTATCTGACCTCCACAAACCAGTAACTGGGCAATACTATACCCCTTGGTAAGACTGGTTGTCAGACTTTCGGGCTTTCGGTTTTCTTCTCAAGACGCAAGCGGAGCAGGGTCGGGGTGTTTTAGGTAACTTATTATATTGAAACTCCTTACTACTCTAGGCCAGCCCAAGGTAAAAGTGTTACCACTGACGTGCAGCGTGAATGTATCTGTATAATATTGAATGGATTCTTATTTAAAAGGTTAAATTAAATGTAATGATCTAAAATGGAGAATTACTCACATACAAATATTTGCCTCCGAACGCAGTTAATTTCAAAATGTCGATTGCCATTTGAACTTTGACCAAAGCTAGAACAAGAAATTCCAGCGTGTGATACACGATCTGAAAATCGTAATGTTTGCTTAAGAATTCGTTTTCATTTTTTTTTTACACTCAAACTGGGTGTAAAAAAAAAAATCATTACCCTTTTATTTAATTATCGAAGCTTATTTATCCGATAATGTTACTAGTTGCTGGTTAGGTCTCTACTTTATGAACAGAACAGAAAGATATTTTGCCTTTTCATTCGACAAAATTATCAATGTAACACCCACATTGATAATTATTGAATAATATTTATAAAGGTAAATCGAATAATTATTTATAAAGGTATTTCCAAGCATTGGTTATATATTGGTGTGTTTTCATACAGAAAAAAAGCGTACGTACCATATGCTGAAAGGAAGTTCTGTAGATCTTATAACACTCCAAAATATTGAAATAAGCGTGAAATATTCTTTTGCAATAAGCTTCCTTGTCACTATGATCCATCTGGTGCAAATGTTGAGCTTGACTGTTCCATAAATCAACTTTATTGCTTAACAGCTTTAGAAATCTGATAGCGTAAACCATGTTTATGTCAAAACACATAATAATTAACCAACAGAAGAAATTGTAAACAGACATTTTAAATATAACACAAACATTAGCAGCAACGGTAATGTAAAACGTGGAGATTATGATGACACTGATCCAATTCCAAATGATGAAGCGCTTGAAATAAATATCTTCATTAAGACATCTGTGAACGTCTTGAATTTTTAAGATAAACGATATGTTTCTTTTCGTTTGCCACACATTGACGACGCAGTTTACGATTAATCCAATGCAGTAGAATAACAAATCGAAGTAAGCACCAATGTAAGCTATACCAAAATATTTCCTTATAAATCCGTTATTACAAAGCTCGTAGATTCGATAACAGAGTAATAAAATGCATATTATAGCGCCAAAGAATGTCACCACAATCGATGTTAAGTTATTTGGGTATATGAAGTTATTCTTAATACGATACTTGGGACAGAACAAAATGTTTTGCATGAGGTTTAAAGGCAAAAGCATTGACTGAACATCTTTGTCAACCAAGTTGTGTAACGGGAATGTCACTCGATAACGGTTTCTTTTATCTAAAGGTTTTTTTCCTATTCCTGACTTCATTTTATGTAGGCTAAGCGGACACAAATGAACAATTGAATCAATAGAAAATCGTTTATCCAAACATTATTTTTATAGGTAGATTCAATGTGATAAATAGTTCATTATGAATATGAGCCTGTCTCGACCTTTTTTTGAATGTCACTGGTTGTCTAGACTGCCGGGCACATTTTCTTTACTAATTAGGTGTACTACACAAAAAATGAAATCTTGAAAAATAAAATTGCTTCCCTGTATATTTATGTTCACATCACGACCAATTTTAGGGATCAGCAGACTTATTCGCGATTCCAGTTGGTCCCATAGTAAAAGATATTCATGTTGACGAGTACAATGGCACTTTAAGCGGTATTCAGTTATTTTTATTACATCTTATATAAACAGAGTTTGAAAGAAGAGAAGTAGATTAAAATAAAACGTTACGGCTGTGTTGCACAAGATAATATTTTTAATAATTCAGTGTTAACATAAATGTAACTGTGTTAAAGTATAGGTAGACATGAGTCCAGCTAATTGCAAGGGCAAAGTAGCATCGACTACAAACATACCAAACACATTAATCTTCTTGAAAGATGCATTCTGCAAGCGTTGAATATTCTTGCAGTACCCTTTTTTGTACCTCTGCAAATAATTATGTCCGATTAAATTGTCAATCTCGAGGTAGTGACAAGCAATGATATAATTATTCTTCGTCATCCTACTAATATTATAAATGTGAAAGTATGTGTGTTTGGATGTTTGTTACTCAATCACGCAAAAATGGCTGAATGGATTTGGATGAAATTTGGCTAACAGATAGTTTAGAACCTGGATTAACACATAAGATACTTTTTATCCCGATATTCCCACGGGGACGAGACTTACGTGGGTGAAACCGCGGGGCGCAGCTAGTTCGAAATAAATTACAGGGTGGCTTGTGAAACAAGGTCTAAAGCAAAATTTTAGAAGCCCCTCTCCAGGAGCTTCCCTAAATACTCCCATGTCTTCAACGATTATTTGTAGTTTAGGAGCTAGACGGTGTTTCGAAGTCGCGGGCAACAGATCTAAAATTACACACTAAAATGTAGTACTGATCAACGCCACTTGGACGTGGTCGTGGTGGACGTGATATTATACTTGCCTTTCCTTTGAATCTAAATTTCTTCTATAAGATAAGAGATAAGATAGAATACCATCAGAATGCTTTATAATTACCTGAACAATCTTTTAATTTCATATATAGTGTACAGATACTTTGGGCTTCTCTCATGGATGCGAAGAATTTCTAACTCTCAATGCATAACAATTGTAGTAACAATATGCTTTTCACCACCCACACTTGAAAACTGTTGAATATACCAAAAACTGAAAAGGACAAAAATAATTAAAATAAGAACGCGTTGTTTCCTCGGTTGGGCAGAGGTGTACCTATAGTACACTCAGTTGTGTGCCCGGAGTGGATTTGTGCCCATCCACATGGAAATTAACATAACTGGCGAAATGTGTGTGTACTATCACCAAAATCACCATATTATTTAAGATTTTTTAAGTATAAAATATACAAAAATAGAAAAAAAGAACCAGAATAAATCAGATGTAAACATTGCTTACGTTATTAGACTTATTTGAAGTTGTTAAGAAATAATAATGGTTTAACGAGCATACAAAAAACTGTTATTCCAGTCCACTTATCCCACGTCACTGTCCTCAATACAACTCGTCATCACGCAGTTTGTTGTTTTTATAATACTTTGGTATTGGTGGATACACCAATATTCTTAATAGACTCTTCATTACCTATTCAACTTTGCCTAACTTATTTGTACGGTAAAATGAATTTCTACGGCTACAATTGCTTAAATGGTGTCCGCATAGTCTCAACGAAATGAAGTCCATAATAGGAAAAAACATTTAAACAAAAGAAAAAGTTTTCGTGTAACATTTCCGCTAAACGACTCGGTTGACAAAGATGTTCAATGGATGCTTTTGCCGTTAAACCTAGTACAAAATATTTTATTCTGTCCCAAATATCGTATAAAGAATAACCTCATATATCCGAATAGTCGTATATCGAATTTAGTGTCATTTTGTGGCATGATAGTGTTCATTTCTATATTCTGTTATCACGTGTACGAGAAATACTTGACCAAAAGCGTAGGCAAGTATTTTCAAGTCTACATCTCCTCTTACTTCGACTTGTTCTTGTACTGTATCGGATTCGTCATAAATTTTATCGTCAATATTTCACAAACCAAAAATAATATAACCTGTGTCTTGAAAATTCATGATGTTCACAGATTTCTCAACGAAAAGACTCATTTCAAGAATTTTATTATTTGGAATTGGATCAGTGTCATCTTACTCTCTGGATTTTACATTACCGTTGTCACTTCTGCTTTCATAGGATTCGATATTACTATTAACGATTTAATCTGTTGTTTATCGACCATTAGTATTGACTTTAACATTATTTACGCTAACAGACTTCTGAAATTGTTAAGTAATAAAGTTAATTTATGGAATATTCAAGCTCAACGTTTACAACAGATGGTTAATACTGACAATGAAGCTCATTGCAAAAGAATGTTTGAAGTTTACGGAAATATTTTGGAGTGTTATGACATCTTCAGAACTTCATTCCAACATGGTACGTACGCTCATTTTTATAAACAAATAGTAGATCCAAGAAAACTATTTAATCCGATGCAAACATTTTTATTTTCAGATTTTGTATCATTCTGTGGAGTTTTTTTTTTCGTGTATTAATCAAATTGCAATTGACTCTTGGCATTTTAAAATCTGACGCACAATTTGGTAATATTGTTTTTGTGAGTATGACTTAAAAGTTATAATTACAATGTAATTCCCTTACATTAGATATTTTTGAGTGGTAAGAGTCTTGAAATTAAGTACACGTGTGTCTGAATCAAACGAAGTATTTCCTCCTAGACAGATGTCTGGATTATGTTTAAATTTTTTACAGATCGCAGCCTGGTTTTTTAGTATGTTTTTAGACATCTGGGTGATTAAAAGTTCTGTAATTGAAATCATTTTGAGCTTGTGCTGTGAAAAGTTCTACATAGCGATGAATAATGTTCAAAACTCATGCACGCTCATTCTGAAATCAAATTGTTCAGGTAATAATTATCTTACGGTATTGAATGTGTTTCATTCGTTTGTATTTGCTGTGTTATTGGTAACTGTCAGCATGCATAATCCCTCCGATGGGCAAAGGCCTCCCCCGTGACTTCCAGCTATTGTGGTCTAGAGCTAGCTACCATTGTTTATTCATATTGTCAAGCTCGTCTCGTCATCTTCAACGGGGTCTACAGCGACGACGCCTTCAGGTGCAGTAAAGGATCGGCTCCCAATAAAAAAAAAATCTGACCGGGACTTTTCCATCATTATTATGTCTTCGTATGAATCAATCAATCGAGTAAGTAGATTATGTAAATATTACAGATGCAGAGAGAAAGTTGTGCAAGAATATTAGACGCCTACATAGAGCGAAATTCGACAAAGTACATGTTTTTGGGATGTTTTATGTCGATGCTACTTTCTCAATTAAAATTATGGCTTTACTTACTCACTATTCTCTTGTTCTGTTGCAGTTTGCGTTTTTGTAATCCTAGTTACATTAACTATTGTTTTTCATTTATTTTGCTTTTTACTCCTGAAGATAAAAATAATAATTATGAACAACTTCATCACTTGTTAATTCATATCTTGTATAACTTGACCTTCACTGTTATATTATTGGAACAATATTTCGATAAGTAATTTTAATAATCTATGTAGATTTAATCTTCCCATTTATCTTAGCGTGATTATTTTGTCGAATTTTTGTAATTATTGATGTTATCTATTATTATGTTAGTAAAGTAGAATTAAGAAATGGTTTTATTTTTTAAATAATCGTTCGTTGCCGGCGCGGCTCTTGTGAATTTCATGATTCCGGTGGATTTTCTAAAAAAATACTTTCGTACAAACCTTGTCCTGATACAAACAACAAAAAATCTGCCAAATTGGTCGAATCGTTCTCAAATGATGATGATCTTTCATACATGTGGCAATCGATTTTTATTGATATAAATTGTTGTTACAAGGATATAATTCTTTTGATTTTGTTAGCTCGTCCCATAAATTCAGAGAATGTTCATATAATCATCTATGTATACAATAGCAGATGTCGTATTTAAGTAAAGGATGGATGGTAATTTTATTGGCAAGGTATAATAAATACTAGTCACAAGTAGATTCAGTCATACATTTGCATGTATGTATTTAGTTTAGAAATTAGTTCCATGCCTGTATCATTAATTGTATTTATTGAATATTATATACAAAATGACATGATTACTTTGTAATGTATTGTATTATTTTAATTATTGTGAATGTGAGGACTATGTGGATTTTTATATTTTTTCGTTCTCAGTTTTATCGATGGTCTGTCAATTTGAGTACTTTATGCGGCCTACCCAAATGTCCTTTCTTTGGTATTGTTCGTCGAGTCGTTGAGCTCCTTAAGCTCTGAGTTGAGCTCCTCGGTTACTGACAAATGCTTGCACTGACTGGACAGGTCCACTCAAATCTGTGTGGTTCTTTCCTCAAAAGACCATTTCAGACTCTAATCTACATGGTCCTCATATGGCCTGACCAAGATTATGTCTGGACTTTAAAAGAGATTGTGACCTCTGAGTTTGTTTCGGCCTTTCTTCTCAGAGTAGTCAGATAGGAAACACCGACCTCATCTAGCTTATTTTTAATATTTTTTTAATATGACGTGTAAAAGTGATTACAATATCCTATTTACAGAATAAACAATTTCATGTAATTTCATTTCATTTCTGGTGGTAAGCTTTTCAATGCTTTTAAGCAAAGCATTTTTTTTCCACAGTCATCCCATTTATAATTTTCATAAAAAGTGATAGTAACATTTCAGGTTCGGCAAGAGTATGGCGTTAAAACACTACATTAAAAAAGATAAATTTGGGCAAACAAATACTTATACTTACCTGAAGGAGTGACTGTCGTACACACGAAACGATTGTCACTTCTTCCAGAGAATAAAATAAAAAGTAAACGGTAGATAATCAGTTACGCCGTCTTTTTTTCGCTCTGTTTATAAGTACAATTAGCAATTATAGGTACTCTACTCTGTTTATGTTATGTCGCTATAAAGAACTACAAAGGTCCAAATCGTAAAAAAGAGTATTGTTTTTATAATGTTCCAATAGTACTCAATAATATTCATAATGGACTATTAAGTTCCAACATTTAATGATTTTAGCCATCAACCTCAAATTAATTGTTTTTTCTGGTTATGTTCTATGGAACCATTTGCTCAATTGTGGTACCAAAGTCTTTTTGAAATGAAAGCCATTAAGACCCCGGCGACGGATGAATTCTCCATACAAACGTTATACCAAAATCATTTGCAATTTGAGCATATTTCCACCATAATGTGTTATTCGGATTGAGACAGTATTTATCTAGGTTCCTACATCTTTTTTTTTCTGAAAAACCTAACTAAAATGAAGTTGTACCCAATTGAATTTCGCACATTTTTACAGCGTAAATGACATGTTTTCATATTGTTTTTTCTGTATTACAAACAACAATACTTGTGATATTGTTTCAGCAGAAACATAGCCTATATTATCAAGTTACAAACTATCGAAAAAAAATTGGAAAATCATTAACTTTTCGTTCATCATTTTGGTATTAAGGAACACATCCAAATTTATTATAAATTTTCAATAGCTAGTAGTGCTATCGCGTCAAGCAAATGTCATGTCTATGAAAATGTGTGCGTGGTCGTACAGTTCACGGTGGCTGTGTGTATCTCACCGACAGGCTCACTAGCACAACATTTGTAGCACTCGATTCATAGTTGAGATCGATGCTCCGCCGGCGCCTTAAAGTAAAAGCTTTTGTGAAAAATAAAAGATGTCGTGCTTCAGTTTCTTTGGATGACTTTGTTGACAAAGATATTCAGTCGATGCTTTTACCTTTAAACCATGAAAAACATTTTGTTATGCCCGATGTATTAAGAATAACTTCATATATCCAAAAAGTCTAACATCGAATTTTGAGTCATTGTGTGGCATGATAATATCCATTTTTATATTTACTCGTCACGTTTACGAGCTGCAATACACCGCAACATTTAGAAAAATATTCTCTTACTGCGATTTGTTATTATACTCCATTGGATTCTTCATAAATTATGTCATCAGTGTGTCGCAAACGAAAAAACATGTATTATTTGTCTTGAAAATTCAAAATGTTCACAGATTTCTCAACGAAAAGGCCGAATCCAAGAGTTTCATCATTCGGAATTGGATCAGTGTCATCTTAATTCCTGGTTTTTATATTTCAACCATCGGTTATGTTTACATAAGGTTTAATATAACCATCAACAATTGTGGGTTAACTATCATGTGTTTTGATATAAACATTGTTTTCGCTATAATACTTCTGAAGCTGATAAGTAATAAAGTTAATTTATGGAATATTCAAGCTCAAAGTTTGCAACAGATGGACCATAGCGATAATTAAACTATTACTGCAAAAGAATGTATCAAGCTTACGTCCATATTTTGGAGTGTTATGACATATTTAGGACTACTTTTCAGCATAAGGGACGATCATATTTTAAAAAAAAGTTAATAAATTCAAGTAAAAAAATCTTAACAGAACCAAACATTTTAATTTTAAGATAGTTTATCACCAAGTTGAGTTCTTTTTTCGGGTTTTAATGAAATTGCAATTAACATTGGACTATCTGAAATCGACTGGTAAAAGCAATAATGTTTATGTTAGTACTTTTTTTTCAATGTAAGTTTAAATAAATAAACCTAAATTATACAGTAATATTCATATGGGACTCTTTCCCATATGAATATTATTGTATAATTTACGTTTAAATAATATGTATATTGACAGATTGCAGTGTGGTTTTCAATGATATATTTGTACATCTGGGGGATAAAGATTGAAATTGATATTTGAATCAGTTTTGAGTTTGTACTGTGAAAAGCTTTACACAGCTATGAAGAAAGTTCAAACCTCATGTGTGCTCATTTTGAAATCAAATTGCACAGGTAATCATAAATCATTTATTCGTATAAGGTTGAGAATCTTCATGATCTATGTTCATCCCAATCCGTTCAGCCGTTTTAGCGTAAAAGTGTAACAAACAAATAAACAAACCAACAAAAAAACTCACTTTCGCATTTATAATATTAGTTAGGATTATACAAATCACTGTCGCGCCCTGCAACATTTTCACAATCGTCCATCAATGCTCCAGTTGCTGGCCGCAACAGTAATTTACTATTCATTTTTAAATAACATGACAGCTATGGATTTCCATACAAACATTGCCGGCCAGACACTCGCATGTATAGTAGACCAGTACAGCGTTTTCGATGAAGGAGGTTGTCAAAATGATGCTCGAATTTCCAAGTATGTTCGAGAAAATAGCTCTAACTTCAGTTATAACTTATTTGTATGAAAAACTAAACTATGATACAGTACCTGGCAGTTAATAAAACAGCGAGCTTTAGAAAGAGACCGTTTACATGTGAATGACAGAGACGACGCTACAAACCCTTTTTTTTTTTTTTGGTTGGGAAATCATCATATGACTTCTCCCGCTCTGGGCGGAGCGGAAGGGCGTGTCAGACTCTTACTGACTAAAACCCACCCGTGTTCCTTCGGTTGCCTGTTGCCAGGGTCCCGGTATCCCTTTCGGACTATTCCGCAACCCTGGCAGGCATCGGTCCTAACGGACCCCGTCAGGTGTGCTGACATCTCTTTGAGACGCGCGTGGAACACGACGCGCCATCGACCCGGACCTGGTCCTTATCGGACGGCGAGCTACCTATTGCTCGCCGTCCGCAAGCCCGCGCCTATGGTGGCCGGGAATCCGCCTGGGATTCCCAACGCCCAGGGCGTCTCCAGCGGCGGCGGTTAGGGGCGTGAGGGCGCAGGCTTTGAGGGAATTTTCTCCCTCACGCGTTCCGCCTCCTCCTTTGCAAGCATCACTGCTTCGCAGAAGGAGGTGACCGCCTCCCATGCCCTCTCGCTCCGTACCAGGGCCGGACGCGAGAGGTCAGTGCCGCCAATCGCCTCCACGAGGACACGGCGGTGCTCCACCCAAGCAGGGCACACCTCCACCGTATGCTCCACCGTGTCCTCCGGACAGTAATCGATACCTACGATTGCTATTTCAGGTTAGGCACCGACCTTAAAATAAAGTTAAAACAAAAACAGTGCGCTACAATTTTATATATTTTTTAATGTTTTTTTATTTTAATTTTTTTATGAAAAAGCATTTAGTGTGTAAGAAAATGGTTACGTATTATAATACCTAAGTTTGTTCTAACTATTTTCAAGATAACTACGGTTGATTTACAATTGTTCATAACGCATATTGGTCGACTCAACTACTGTTTAACTTACTTAATGTTGATTAAACTAAAGTTAATCGCACTAACGAACGATTAATCTAATGATTTTTTAAGATATTGGATATTTCAACTATGTATGAAATGACTAATGGACGACTCGCATACAGTTTATTAATAATGAGGGGTAAGTAATATATGATATAATTACAAAATCTCTAATATTTACAAGTTATAACAACTGAATCCATAATTTTATTTGCATGCAGCAGGCATGCAAACAAGCATACACCATACATGCAGCATGCAAGCAAGCATGCAACATGCAGCAGGCATGGTTTCTGTCACGGCTCCGGCGCTGCGGGGCTCTGGCGGTTCCATGCGAGCTTATCGTCGCAGATGTGTTTCACGCTCACCACAAAATAACACTCTAGGGGTAAGGCAGACAAGACTACGTTGAGTCGGTTTTGCAGCGATTCGTTTCTGTCACGCCGCTCCCGCAGCACGCTCGCTTCACTCGTTCGCCTTCGCGCGTGAATGGTCACTGTTCTAACCAAACCTAACCCAAATGATTCGGCCTAAGCTCGGGTGCCAGCGAGTCGGAAAAAAAAAATTGTCGATCACCCCATCGAAAATATGGCAAATAAATCATTTGGCAAATAAAAATAAACCACAGGTAAATCAACAGTAGGTGAATCGTCCGTTAGTTTAACCAACCTTAGGTGAATTAATTGTAGTCGAATAAACCGTAGATGAATTCTCCTTTATGAATTTCGTTCATTAGTTATTACAAAAATCAGTGAAACGATCTTTAGATATTTTAAACGGTAGGTCTTTTGACCGTAGTTATCTTGAAAATAGTTAGAATAAACTTAAGTATTATAATACGTAACCGACCAATATTCTTAATGGACTATTATTTGCATTTAATTTCATCCACCTCATATTCATTATTTCCTCGGTGATAACAATAGCTACGTACTGAATTGCTCATTTGTGTACGCACAACGACAAAATAATGAAGTCCATAAGAGGAAAAAAACATTTAAACAAAACACATAGTTATCGTGTGACTTATCCGTTGGATAACTTAGTTGACAAAGATGTTCAGTCAATGATTTTACCTATAAACCTCTTGCAAAACATTTTATTCTGTCCTAAATATCGGATTAAGGATAACTTTATATATCCAAACAGCATTGCGTCCAAGTTGGTGTCATTGTGTGTTATGATATTATCAACTGTTTTATACATTCATCGCATCTACGAGCTACATTTCACCGAAAATGTAAGAAAGTATTTTAATATAGCGTACATCAGCGCTTACTTTGATTTGTTTGTATATTCCATCGGATTCGTCGTCAATTACGTCATCAATGTGTTACAAACGGAAAAAAACATATCGTTTATCTTGAAACTTCAGGATATTCACAGATTTCTTAACGAAAAGACTCGCTTTAAGCGCTCCACCATTTGCAATTGGATCATTGTCATCTTAATCTACGGTGGTTACATTTCTGCTGCCACTATTACAGCGGTCAAATTTGGTTTTCCAACTCATCATTTGTTATATGGGTATACTACCATATGTTTTGACTTAAACATTGTTTACGCTATCAGACTTATAGAGTTGTTAAGCAATAAAGTTGATTTATGGAACATTCAAGCTCAAAGCTTACAACAGATGGATCATTGCGACAATGAAATTCATTGCAAAAGAATGTATCAAGCTTACGTTAATATTTTGGAATGTTACGAGATCTACAAGAATTCTTTTCAATATACGGTAAGTCTGGTACTCTTAAAGATATATAATAATATAGATACATGTAGATAGCTAAAATATCTACGAACAATGTAATTTTAATAGCATGTAAATATTTTTTTTCCAGATCATGTATCAAACCATTGAGTTTTTTGTTCATGCCTTGAGCAAATTGAAAATATCAATTGAAATGTTAAAATTAACTGCAACTGGAATTGGAGGGGAAAGCGCATATGTAAGTATCTGTTTATTTCTGAATTATACCGTTTCATTTTGTCTAGTTATTTTTATAAAGTACTAGCTGGGCCCCGCGGTTTCACCCGCGTAAGTTTCGATCCCGTGGGAATATCGGGATAAAAAGTATCCTATGTGTTAATCCAGGTTATAAACTATCTGTTTGCCAAATTTCATCCAAATCCATTCAGCCGTTTTTGCGTGATTGAGTAACAAACATCCAAACACACAAACTTTCACATTTATAATATTAGTAGGATTAGTAGGATTCCATTCCTTCCAAACATTCAAACAATTCCTTTTCAACTGATCAGGGGGCCAACCGCCACCTCTTTAGCAGTATAATTTTAATACTACTTCACAGAGGGAAAGTGATGGAGCTATGCAGGACGTATAGCTTCATCTCTTTGTCACTGTGAAGTAGTATTAAAATTATCCATCTTTTTGCAGGTTTTTGCAGTTTTTACGACCATCATTTGGTACATCTGGGTGACAAAGAGTTTGATATTTGAAATAAAATTGAGCTTGTGTTGTGAAAAGTTCTATATAGCAATGAATGATGTTCTAAGCTCATGCGTGCTTATTCTAAAATCCGATTGCACAGGTAATATTTTTTATTCTTTTGTTTCTCAATGTATACGGGTCTTGAGACTTATGTAAATATTGCAGATGCTGAGAAAAAAATGTGCAACAACATTGAACGCCTACATCGAGCGAAATTCGACAAGATGAATGTCTGTAGAATGTTCTACGTCGATGCTGCTTTTCCATTAAAAATGATGGCTTTAGTTACTAACTATATAATCATTATTTTGCAGTTCGCGTTTTTATAATTGTAATTAAATCCACTTTGCTTTTTGGTCCTAACGTTATGACTATGAATAAATATTAATAACTTATACTAACTTTCATTGCACAGGAAGGATCTTGACGATATTTGACACCGCGACACTGAAAACAGTTATATCTACTGATATTTAAAATTAGATACCTAACCTAAACAACTAAACTGCCATTTCTACTAGCTGGGCCGCACCAGAGCGCAGCGATGCGTCGTAGCGGATGCGCTCGCACGCAGCTGCAGCTGACTGCGTCTGTCCGACTTCTGAAATCTGCTGGAACCTGGGCACGTAGCACGGAACGCAAGGCGTCTCCGTGCGTTTTGATACTCATCTAAAAGGAACAGAAGTAGGAACCATGGCTATACCAAGGTTTTTACTTCTGTATTACATAATTAGCCTGCTGGACTTCCTAAGATTACGTCTTACAAACAAACAATTTTATCTCTTTATAATATTAGTTTAGATAATAGTAATTTGTAATACATCATGTTTATTTCTTTCTTTTTACTTTCAAATTCTCAGTGAAATCCTGAACCATCGATTCGCTATGACTAAAAAAATACTTAAAATGTAATTACTTAAGTTAGATAAACATGGCACCAATAAATAAAATTGATGTGAAGCTTTTAATCAGTATGATAGATTAGTTAATATCAACCCATTTTTGAATAACTTCATTTAAAATGGAGTCTAGATCGCGTCGTGTCAATGTGTTTTTGGGTGGCTACTTAGACGAAGATGTGCAGTCGATGTTTCTGCCTTTAAATTTGATGCAAACTCTGTCGCTAAATCCCAAGTATCGAATCCAAAATAATTTCGTGTATCCAAACGATCGCATAATTAATCTTATATCATTGTGTGGGCTTATAATTTTCTTGTCGTTGAATCTGTACCGAGTGAGTGCGATGTTGTTTGACGAAAATATGCAACGATACCAGACTGTAAATTTCCTCTACTTCGCGACTATTTTCGACTCCCTCTTCTATGCTTCGGGTTTCGTCATGAACTTTGTCATCAATTTCTTTCATTCAAAGGATAATGTCAAATTCATTTTGACTTTTCAAAAAGTTCATAGATTCATTCATCATTTTGCCAGTACCCAGTTTGTTGTTAGAAGAAATTGGGGTACTGCCATTTTACTCTTCGTGTTCCACATCATGTCATGTATTTATGTATACGTAGTTTATTGGCATCCTCCATGGTATGTCATTTGTTGCTTATTTGTTTTGGGTAGTATCGATTGTAATGTAGTTTATGCGTTTTGTTTGATAAAGTTATTAACGGAGAAGGTTGTACAATGGAATACAAAAGTTATTCTTTCTTTGAGCAATGGCAGTGGTGTTTTGCGTTGTATTAGGATGGGCCAGGCTTATGTTCAAATACTGGAATGCTACAATATTTACAAAAAAGTTTTTCAACTATTCGTAAATACAATTCAATTTTTTCATTCAAGACTGCTGTAGTTTCTGAAAATAAAATGTGTTCACGCATCACACTGACGTCACCTAAAATACTGCATCGCGCAAGCGGAGCTTACCGCTTGATTAGCATATATAGTAATGTATATATGCACGCGGTATCAATCGTTAGAGCAGTAGCTCACCAGACACAGCACCCACCTGGTTGGAGGATCCTTTGCTATGCTTTGTTAGGATGACTGAACTCTACCCCTATTTCTCATACCTCTAAAAATTAATTATTATAATTTTCAGGTACTATTTCAAACGGCAGAGACTTTTTTCCTTGGTTTGATTAAAGTTCAAGTATTGATAGATTTTTTACATTTCTATTCCAAAAATCCGGATTGTGTGAGTTTGATGTTTTCATTGTCATTAGTTTAATTATTCTTGCAACAGTTTCGTTGTTGTTGTTCTATTCTTCTTGTTTAATTTTTCCAGGGGATATTCGTCGTACAGGGATTACTATATGCATTTATGTTGAAGTGCTTGGTGTTAGAAATCGTACTCTGCTATTACACTCATGCGTTTTATGATGCTATGAAAATCTCACAAGATTCATGCATTCTGGTTTTGGCATCTAGTTGTACAGGTAATAATACAATTTCTAGTTATTTAGTTTTTAAACACTAATTCGGAAAAAGAACGCCTATAATCACTGAAGTATTGGGGAGAGGTACCCACATTTCGCGAGCTATGTTGAAGTCCCATGTAATAAGGGGCGAGCTTATTCCAATCAACCGGGCACTAAATCCATACTTCGGGTGGCTACTGAGAAATATCTGATGAAAAAACCCAATAACATTTTGCCCGATCTTTTCAATTCCGATCTGCCGATCCCGATCTGCTAGACAAGCGGAGATATCTCAGTTAAAAGACGATTTTTTTAATAACGAATCTCTTCATAAAATTGGCAAAGTGTAATTGGAACTAGCCGTAGTCTTTGGCGCAATGCTTCCATTTAAATAAATGGGACCCGAATATAACTCCGAAATATAATGTTTCATTTCATGTTCTCCATTTCAAGATGCTAGTCATAAAAGATTTTTAAATACATTTACAGATCAGGAAAGGAGGCTGTGTAAGAATATTCAACGTTTACACCGAGCTTCATACAGCAATATGAGTGCCTGTGGCCTGTTCTACGTAGACATAAGTCACCCACTAAGTGTGATGGCGCTTCTCACTACCTACACTATTGTGCTGCTGCAGTTTGCATTACTGTAATTTCTTGAATTTATAATTAAATCCTTATTGTGTTCATTTTGCATTTGTTTTTCTTCAGAAACCTCATCAATGTATAACAGTAGGTTATAGTATGGTGAAATAGTACTAGCAATAGAACGAGATTAAAATAACTCAGTAGGTCCACTCGAGAGCAATGACTCCGGGTAACCAAAACAATTATGTAAACTTTAATATCTCGGAAACTAACACTAATATTGGCTTATTAAAAAAAAAATGCCTTAAATTACTTTAAAATGTGCCAATGATTTTTATTTTCATGACTGTTGGATCCCCTCCAATAAAGTCATGAAAAAAAAAACATTGAACTGTTTAGTAGCTCATAGTAAAGCGTACATATTTATAAGTTCTGTTGATGCGACATCTAGATACCGCGTAGAAACTATATAGCATAGCAGTAACACTGAGAAATCAATAGATGGCGCTACTGAATCCTGAATCGCGCATGTAAAATTACGTAGCAATTAGGCACTTCTATACTCGTAAATTAAAACACTTTTCTTGTCTGACTGCTTTTTTCTTAATTAGGCAACGGATTGCAATGTGGTTTATACCAATATAGTGTATATATTAAATTTACATTTAATAGAGAACCGATGTTTTGTTAAGCCGTAAAAAGTGTGCATAGCAGGGAGCAAGTAGCTAGTGACAATTTACAGATTACTTAACGCCACATAGACACTACGAAGCCTAACAACGTTGTGGAATCAATAGATGGCGCTACTGAAACCTGCATCCCACAATTAATGGAGTTGTGTGAAATCGTTCAAAAAGTCATTATTTTAGCCTAAGAACATTTCTCTAACTACAAGAACCTAGTTTTTTTAAAGAGATTTATCTTCTCTCTTCTCTTTCGCTTATTTGTCTAGAGCCTGGTAGAAATATATATTATGGATACTTTTATGAAAGAAAACAAAAAGACGTTTGAAAAAGATGTTCATTTTATTAGCCAATTGAAATTAGTAGGAAATATAAAAGCGTAAAATAATAAGGCAGTGCGCACTCACATTATTTAAAAAACGGGCATACAACAAAATACTTCATTAAAATCTACTAGGATTACAGAAGCTCGAACTGTAAGACAACAATACTGTAAATAGTAAGGAGACTAAACAAGTGTAAGGGGAGCGCCGCGTCAATGACAAACAAACCACATGCAGTCATTTTGGTAAAGGAAGTAGTATGTACCCGTTGGATATTCTTGCAGACTCTTTTTCGGGTTTCTGTGAACAATCAGATTCTTAAAATAAGAAATCTTCCACTTAGTTATTACGACCTAGCCTAGAGCCATATCTGAAGCCGTTGTCATGGCGTGCTAAGGTGAAGAAGTATCTTCAAACGAACTTAGAATAACAGTGTATTGTATATTTTTAAGAAAAAGAAAAGCGATCCACTGCTTCGGTTTAATAAAGTTAATCTTAAAAAACAGATGATTGTTGATGACGTAAAAATAGGGAAATCAAAAATAAAAAAGGATTTTTCAAGTTAATTACAAAGGCATTGTGTAAGGTTGTAGGCTAGGCTTTTATCAAATTACATCCACCTGACATAAAACAACATTCTAAAAGAAAATGACTTCACCTGAGTATCTTTCTGATGTTGTAAGTTGTATACACGTACTCTGTACTTCTAACAAGAGTGTGTAGAATGTTTCACATTCCAAGCACAAAGCAGTTATTACTGATAAGTTCTTAACCAACCATACTAGAGTTAGCAATGATTCTGTAACCTGGAACAAACATTGTTTCATTGGCCACCTAAAACTAATTTGCAGTTTACTCATAGTTGCAACTTCTACTAATTAGAAAAAACAAAATGTTTTTGTTTTTTCATGGTTATATCCATGACGTTTGTAGAGTTTCGTTCGGTAATTTAATATTTACATCATGTAAAATGTGTTTTTTGTTCGTTTTTTGGGCTTATAGTTCAATATTCAAATTGATGTGTCCGAGTTCTTGCACTTATTCTGTAACATTTGGCATAACAATAATAATAAAATGTGGTTATGTATATTAAATAAATATTTTTGTTTATAGTCACTTACTTCAATAGTGCTTGCACCAATTATTTTTGCTAATTCTATGCGTAAAAATATAGCAAGAACACCATTGGTGAATGTGTCAATGCAATAAAAAAGAATCTGAAATGAAATGAAAAGTGTTTATTAGGTAGGTAAAGTCCGGAAAATTTATTAAAATATGCAAATTGATTACCATTTTAAATTATCCGCATATCTCTTGTCTTGTTTTTTCCAAGTCACAAGACAGTCCCAAGTAATTCACACATGACTTTTTTTGTTGGATATCTATTTGAGCGACATTATCGTAATATTTTTTTAGACTTGAAATATTCACACTTATCATTAATAGAACGCAATGCGAAGTTGAGTACAATACTTATTACAAACAACATCTTTGGTCTCATTAAAATTTTAAAACTCTTTGCTTACCTTCTTCCTCTATTGTTACTTTGTCTGCGCGAAATGAGGGTTCTCTGCCTTTCTCCTGTCAATCGTCACTTTCATTATCATTCACTCACTTTTCATTCACATCGACCCTAATAAATTCCACTGACATTTTCTCTGGTTTCCATCCAAAGCTTACAACAAGATCAACTTGGCTTACCAGTGATGGAAAAATCTTCGCAATGATTTCATATGCTTCAAAAATATCCATATATACTCTGAATTTTCTGTTCCAATAAAATTCATCTTCTGAGTCTGCAACAATTTCTGACTTTCGAGCATCGTCAGCCCATACTTTAAGAAGTTCCGACATAAGCTTTAGGAGCTTCTCAGGGTACAACAAATTGATGTCAAAGATGACGTAAAACAGGTTGGTTATAAGCTCATCTATCGATATAACAGAGGAAAAGACGTAATAAAAAAAAAATATCCAGACAACTTGAAAACAAATCAGAACGATGATGTAAATCCAGTTCAACAAATTAAAATTCTTCCAATTTTTTCCGTTTACTTTGAATATTTCACAAATATTCTGGACTTTCAAGGTAAGTAACACGTTGTTGTACCTCTGTATGACATTCGTGAAGTAAGTCATCACGTTTCCCATGAGATACACAATAAATATCTGTACATTAGAGGTACATTTGACCAAATTGTAGCCTTCCAATTCAGCTGTTAATATGTTTTTGAAAATGGAAAAGAAGTATATAACCACTAATGTAAGCGACCAGGTGCCTGAAACGACGTTGTAAAGGAAACTATTCGGAGTGATATAGCCATTCCGTATTCTGTACTTAGACAAGATGTAAAAAGCTGACATCAAATAAAATGGCTTTAGTAACGACTGTGCGTCTTTTTCAATCAAATTTTTAGGACGTATTTCGTTGTTTTCACAACTTGGTAAATATTCCACGACTGTACTCATCTTTTTTATATCTGTTTTAGAATGACGTGTTTTGATGGCAACCAATAGTTCAATATTATAAGACCTAAATAAACTGTAAGATAATTTGTTATGCCAATGTAATTTACTACTTTTGATATACGTAAGTAGTTTTCTTTATATTTTAATTTCTTAAATGTGTAAAAAAAAATGGATGTACTTAGTAAAATTATGTTTCGATACGATCGCTTTTGGTTAGGACGCGGGGATAGGTATCAATCAATCTACCTAGCCTGTTCACAACTATGTTTGGGTCGGCTTCCAGTCTAACCGGATGCAGCTGAATACTAGTATAACACCAGTTTATTAATAATTAATTAGGGCCTGATGGCCGAAAGCCTCGACCAACATCTCTCGAGGCTCTCGTTAGGCAGATGGATCAAGGGCCTGATTAAGAAGGTACTCCTTGAAGGCTCGCATTGTGAGTAGGTTCCTGTCTCCAACCACTGGTAACCACCGGTAGTTTGGACCTGCTCCCGACACCGGCGGACCTCTACCATTTTATATTTTTAAATGTATTTTTTTAATAATATTTATCTTAAGAAATATTTAAAAGTGTAAAACTTTTAAATATTTCTTAGGAAATTGTAATCTATATAAAATATAATCATAAAAATAGCCACATTCAATGTACTCGAATATTTTTTTAAATAATACATACTTTACAGAAACGCATACTGCATTATCACAACAGCGTACTTAGTAGGCAGCGCCATCAAACGAGATAAAGCCATCAAACGTCTAACCGGATGCAGCTGAATACTAGTATAATACCAGTATAATAATAATTAATTATATTCTAATATTTAAAAATGTAATTTATATTTTAATAATTAAATAAAAGAAATTAATTATTATAATAATTAATAATATTATTATTATAGATGCAGGGATAGTTAAATAAATATAAAATGACTAACATTAAGAAGTAAATATATTCTTTTTTTTATGTTCGAACCTAGAAACAAAAAATACCGATCGACCTTTTTTTTTTTTTTTTTTTTTTTTTTGGGTGGGAAATCATCATATGACTTCTCCCGCTCTGGGCGGAGCGGAAGGGCGTGTCAGACTCTTACGGTCTTATTACAAAAAACTGCAAAAGTACTGGTTTAAACCAAGACTAAAAGGTCTAGGATTGTTACTTATTGTACTAGGTTTAAAACATGTTACGATTACAAAACGAAGACTATTCGAGGATCAGTTAGTACCAAAGAAGGTTCATGGTTCAAATAATGTCCATAGATAAAAATCAAAAATGGCATTCTTTCATTCGTTCACGTAAGCTTTATTTGAAGCAACGTTCTGTTTCTCTAAATGTTGTTATTATAATAACACTTGAAATGCTTAAATAATTATTTATCAACTTTAAAATATGTCATAAATTGTTCTTTCTTTATGTTACAATATATTGAACAAGCAGAAATTGTACTTTTTATAATTTGACGCGCTTTTTATAATCAAGTTGTCGTATTTTTTAAGACCTCTAGCGTGAAGTGGAGCGCCTTACATTCGGCGGAGGCGCGCGTAATTTGAGACGGATGTGATGTGTTCCGTCCTATATTATTAAATAAATATTATGAAGTATTTGTATTCATTGTTTTTAACAATACTGTACTGTTACATACATGGTTTGTTCGTGAGTTACTTGAATGAATCTACGAATAAAACAATAATATTACCTAGTTTATTTTGATTTTGTCTAATGTTAGGTTAGCATTGACTAAGGTTACATACTTCATGGCGAACCCAGTTGCGTAATGCGCAAACCACTTGCACTTCAGGACTCAATAGGCATCCTCGAGAGTCGTGGGATAAATCCTCACGTAAAAGATCCACTATTTTTCCACCAAAACGTTTTATGAACCTATACTTGTATCCGAAATCTTCGTCACTCAATTCAAATGGATTCACACGATGAGGATGTCTGTAAGATCGCCGAGACCTCTCCAGCATATCCAAATCTTCCAAATCCATCACGTCGTCATGTTAATATTAATTTTATAAAGATTTTTATTTAAAATAAAACAATAACCAAGACGCCACGCAAACGTCAAATGAATTAGTACCAAAGTTAAACTAGGGGTCTCGGTGGACTAACTTTAGTACCATAGATAGTTCTGGAACTAGTGATAAACTTCATTTTATAATAACGTTTTGTTTAGTCATGGTTTAAACCTAGTAATAATCCCAGTACTAAATTTAGATCGCGTTTTCGAATAAGACGGTTACTGACTAAAACCCACCCGTGTTCCTTCGGTTGCCTGTTGCCAGGGTCCCGGTATCCCTTTCGGACTATTCCGCAACCCTGGCAGGCATCGGTCCTAACGGACCCCGTCAGGTGTGCTGACATCTCTTTGAGGCGCGCGTGGAACACGACGCGCCATCGACCCGGGCCTGGTCCTTATCGGACGGCGAGCTGCCCATTGCTCGCCGTCCGCAAGCCCACGCCTATGGTGGCCGGGAATCCGCCTGGGATTCCCGACGCCCAGGGTGTCTCCAGCGGCGGAGGTTAGGGGCGTGAGGGCGCAGGCTTTGCCTCTCCCTCACGCGTTCCGCCTCCTCCTTCGCGAGCATCACTGCTTCGCAGAAGGAGGTGACCGCCTCCCATGCCCTCTCGCTCCGTACCATGGCCTGGACCAGGGCCGGACGCGAGAGGTCAGTGCCGCCAATCGCCTCCACGAGGACACGGCGGTGCTCCGCCCAAGCAGGGCACACCTCCACCGTATGCTCCACCGTGTCCTCCGGACGATCCGCACAGTGGTGACACCCAGGCGTTTCCTCCCGCCTTATCCTGCACAGGTACCTCCCGAAGCTGCCATGTCCGGTGAGGACCTGTGTCAGGCGGAAGGTGAGGACGCCGTGGCGCCTCTCCAGCCACTCCTCAAAGAGGGGACTTATCGCCGCAATTGTGGCGTGCCCAGCACTGGGTTGCGACAATCGCACTCTCCATGCCGCCATGAGAGTGCCACCGCTCCGCTGTGCCACGATTTCTCGCGGCAGCGGAGTTACACCCCGGCGCTTCATCTCCTCGCGCCACTCCCAAATGTGCGCGAGGACCTTCGCCTCCAGATCCCATGGCGGTAATCCGGCAAGGAGGCTCGCCGCCTCACGAGAGACCGTGCGGTATCCCCGGGCCAGCCGAATGGCCATGACCCTTTGGGACGCGTTCAACCGGCGGGCTGGCCGCAGCCTAATGGAACGCGCCCACACCGGTGCCCCGTAAAGGGCCATGGACCGCACGACCCCCGCGTAGAGCCTCCGGCAGGAGGCGTTTGGCCCCCCAAGATTGGGCAGGAGCCGCCCCAAGGCGGCCCCGGCCCGGTCCAGCCTGGGAGCCAAACGACGGAAGTGCTCCACGAAGTTCCACCGGCTGTCGAGGACGAGTCCTAGATACTTCATCGTCAACTCGACGCCGATGTGAACCCCTCCTACCGTGATTTGGGAACCCGACAGTGGCGCGTTCCGAGGGCCATGAAAACACATGACCTCGGACTTGTGCAAGGCCACCTCGAGTCCCAATTGCCGGATTCTATTGACGATTGTCGCAACCCCGCGTGTCGCGAGTTCGGCCGCCGCCTGGTGCGACCTCCCTTGCGCCAGGACCAGCGTGTCGTCAGCGTAGCAAACTACGCTGACGCCGCTAGGGAGGTCGGCGCGCAGCACCCAGTCGTATCCGATGTCCCATAGATGCGGCCCTAGGACCGATCCCTGTGGGACACCGCACGACATCTCTCGCCGGTTTCACACTCCCTGGTGACCGGGGTAGATGACGGCCCTGTCCGTCAAATAGGCCTCGACCACACGACAGAGGTAGGTCGGCATCCGGTGGTACCGGAGTGCCTCCCTTATGCAACTCCAGGGCAGGGTATTGAAGGCATTGGCGATGTCTAGAGACACCGCCAAGACGACCCCACCCCGGGCCACAGCATCCCCCGTCGTGAGGGCCCGTACGCGCATGATGGCGTCCACCGTAGAGCGCCCTCTGCGGAAACCAAACTGGCTCTCCGCCAAATCCGGCTCCACCCGCACCAACCGCTCGACGAGGCGGTTTGCAATTACTCTTTCAAAGAGCTTGCCCACCTCGTCGAGCAGCACGATGGGCCGATAAGCGGACGGAGAGTCCGCAGGGCGCCCCGGCTTCTTTATGAGGACCAGTTTCCCCGTCTTCCAACGAAGTGGGAAGTCCCCTCTCCATGCATGCGCTCAGGAGACCCCTTAGTCGAGGCCCGAGTGTTACTTGAAATAATGATGAGTTTATGTTTTTTTTTTTTGTTTCATCTTCTTTAAATAATTATCGCTATGTCAGCGTAGTTTCGCCAGTTAATTTAATTTAACATTGTATTCAAATAAAGTATTAAAGCGTACCATTTGCTGAAAACAAGACTTGTAGATATCATAGCACTCCAAAATATTTGCGTAACCTTGAAACATTCTTTTACAATAAGCTTCGTTGTCGTTATAATCGGTTTTTTGCTAATGTCGAGCTTGAATATTCCACAAATTAACTTTGCAGCGTAACAGCCCAATTAGTCTGGTAGCGTACAATGTTCACGACAAACACTACTGAAGCTACTCCACAAAAGAAATCGTAGATAGGAACCTTGATTTTCATGCAAGTATAAGCGATACTTAAAATATAAAAACCGGGAGGCCGAAATGATACTGAGCCAATTCAGAATGATGAAGTGCTTGAAATTCTTCTTTCCGTTAAGAAATCTGCGAACATCTTGGATTTTCAAGACAAGCAAAATATTCCTTTTGCGTATTTATCACATTGACGATATAATTGACGCCGGATCCGATACTGAACAAAACAAATTCGAAGTGGGAAAAGATGTACATGATGTTAGTGTATTTTCTTCTTAATTCATCGTGATAAAGCTCGTTGATGCGATATAAGAAAAGAAAGCTGAATATTATCGTGCCACATATTGACAAAAAGCTCAGTGTTAAGCTGTTTGGATAAATGAAGTTATCGTTAATATGATACTTCGGACTTAATAAAATGTTTTGCATGAGGTTCAAAGGCAGCATTGGCTGGTATGCTACCAGTCAATGACTGCACATCTTTGTCAATCAAGTTGTCTGCCATGACCGTCTCACGATAACTTGTTCTTTTCTTAGGCTTTCTTATCGAGATCATATTAGTTGAGTTAGACTGACACAAATGTGCTATTGAATATATAGAAAAGGTTGTTATCGAGCACGCCATTAATTAGAGGTTGCAATTTATAAAGAAAAGTCCATTAGGAATAATTACTCTTGCAGTTCCACTATTAATATTTTATAATAACAGAGCTACGAATAATGTCAATGTTTATATTTGACTGTAGTTTGGCAATATTAATTATATTGTTGGCAATATTGTTGTTTATTGTATAAACTGTAATGGGACCACCTAATCCTATAATTCACTTTTGCCCAATTTGAGAAGGAGCACTTTCCTTGGGTATATGCAAAGAAGTGCTCCTTTAACGTATACAAATAATAAACGTAGAATCGTTTCTTGCGGTCTTTAATAATCAATTACAATAATAACATAATAATTAATGTAAGATTACGATTAAATCGTTTTGGGGACAAGATATTAAAGTAGCGCAAACTGTAGCAATACAATAGTAGAGTAAGAAGTTAAAGCAATCATTTTTAAAGGAAAAGTTGCATCGATGTCGAACATTCTACAGATATCCATCGAATGTCGCTCGATGTAAGCGTTTAATATTTTTGCAAAACTTTTTCTCAGTATCTAAAAAAAAGTATTTTCATTAGATACTTATTTTGATTCATAGTTAGGAATATTATGAGGAATGAAATTTTGGAAAAAACAGTCTCACAAGAAATACTAAGCTATAATAAATTTCAATACAATTACCTGTACAATTGGATTTCAAAATGAGCGCGCATGAGTTTTGGACATAATTCATCGCTATGTAGAACTTTTCACAGTACAAGCTCAAAATAATTTCAAATATCCAACTCTTGATCGTCCACGTCGTACAAACAGGTAATCGTTAAAAATGCTGTGAGCTGTAAAAATTCAAATGTTTATCATTTTTGTTAATTCATTCCTTGATTATTTTTCTTTTGTCATCATCATCATCTGCCTTTTCCCAACTATATTGAGTAACCGAGAGTCTCTAGTCTAACCGGATAAAACTGAACCCCAGTAGCTATTATTTTGCTTTGGTCTGACTCTTTTCTTAATTTTTTATTGACAGTAGTACCTTTAAAAATATGGACTATGTGAAGGATGATATAGCTGAAGTGAAGACTGAGACAAAGGCTAATAAGAAGGGAGATAAAAGTCGTACCGCGACTTCATTTATTTAGGGAGCTACAAGGTAGAGGCCTTATTTATGTCTTTTACTTATTGCTTCATTATGGATTGTATTCAATCTTGTATTTGAACCTAGTTTCTGTGCGCGGCTTTGCCCGCGTTTTACGAGGATCAAAAGGATTCTATTACGTACTGGTTGTTATTAAATATTATTGTAACGATTATGTTGAAATGTTTGGAATTCAAGGATAGTTATATTATGTAGGTTTGCGTGTTCCAAGCATGAGGTATAAGGAAATCGGGTGATTTAAAAAAAAATACTCACATATGTCTCACTACGGGCTGCAAGACATGACACACAAATGTGTGATCACACATTTGTGTGTCATGTCTTGCAGCCCGTAGGCTGCAAGACATGACACACAAATGTGTGATAGACGATCTGAAAGTAAAAATTTTAAGTTACCTAGATCAGAACCTGATAACCGCAAAATTTCTTAAAGAATTGTTCCTTTTTTATTACGTACCACTTTCTGCGAATAAGCCCTGTAGATCTTATAACACTCCAAAATATTAACATACGCTTGAAACATTATTTTGTAAAAAGTTTCATTGTCACTACGATCCATCTGTTGCAAATGTTGAGCTTGAATGTTCCATAAATCAACTTTACTATTTAAGAGCTTAATTAGTCTGATAGCGTTCACGAAGTTAATTTTAAAACTCAATAAAATTAACTCACAAAAGAATTCATGCGTTGGAAGTCGAAGCATTATGTAAGAAAAGGTGATAATGTACAAATAAAAACCGGAGGCTAAGATGATACTGATCCAATTCCAAATAAAAAAGCGCTTGAAGTAGATCTTCTCGTTGAGAAATCTGTGAACTTCTTGAATTTTTAAGACAAACGAAATATTTTTATTCGTTTGAAGCAATTACGTTGTCAGTAATTCATAATGAATCCGATACCAAACGCAACAAAATCTAAGTAAGAGGTGATGTACATTAAATATATAGACGCGATAGAAGAACAGAAAAATGAATATCATCATGGTAGACAATGACACCAATTTCGAAGTGAGGCTGTTTGGATATACGAAGTTATCCTTAATGCGATACTTGGGACAGAACATAATGTTTTGCAAGAAGGGAAAAGCATCGACTGAACATCTTTGTCAATCAAATTGTCTAATGGGACTTGGATACTCTTTCTTTTTTGTACTGTTGTCGTCTTTGTGTAGACTTCATTTTTTCTAGATTATGTAGGCACGAATGAACAATTATAACTATAGAAACTTGTTTTTCTAAAGTTGAAAATTAGTTGATGAAAATTAAAGTAATTAATTATTTACGACTAGTCCATTAACATATTAGTTGTCTTCATAAATATTTAGAATGATAAATATGATAATGGAGTCAAGAATAAATATTATTTGAAACTTTATGCTATAAATAATTAAAAAACACGACTGCCCTGCTAAAAAACGAACTAAAAAGTAAAAAACAATCTCAAGTAAAATTGATCAAATTGTCATTGCAGTCGGGGGACCGTTCTGTGGAACACTTTTTAGGTCCCCCGACTGCAATGACAATTTTATCAACATGTTTTTTACTTGTTAGTTCGTTTTTTAGCAGGGCAGTCGTGTTTTTTAATTATTTATAGCTTAAAAGCTGTAAAAATAGTTTATTTATGAAACGTTAAAGGTATATTTTTTATTATATTCCATTACGGCAAGGATAATGTAAATTGTTAAAGTGTATGTATAGAATTCTAGAGTCAATTCCAGCTTTTCACCAAGTTATACTGTATAGAACCCAAACATGATAGAGGAGTTAACAAGGTACTGCCATGAATCTACAAAATAATGTTTATTTAGTCGGCTGTAATAAATAGGTACTTATGAATTTTGAAGTTTTACTTGATTTATATTTTGGTGTACCTAGATGATATTATAATATAACATCACACCTTGATTCCCCGAAGGCTTGGGCAGAGGTGTACCTATAGTACACCCTCTATTTGCTAGTTATGTTTAAGTTCCATGTAATAGGGGGAGCCTACACTACATCGTTAGTCCAGGCGCTACTAATGAGCTTGAATTTCGTCGTCGACTTACCTTTCGTGAAACCAAAGTGGCGACTATGCACAATCCCATTTGAGTAAAAATGTGTCTAGCATGATTTCTTCATAGATTTTGCACTAATAATAGGTCTATAATTCGAAGGATCTCTTACGAGACCTCTCGATTTAAAAAATTGGTACAACAATATCATGTTTGATTAAACGAACCGCTGTCGAAACATTGATTAATTAAGCCTGTTATTTAGTCACTGTTATCTCCCACAGTTTTCAAACAGAATAAGTTTTAGTTTTAGATTTTTTTTCTAATTTAAAACCTTTTACTCAATCAATCAATCAATCAATCAATACAATTCAATAACATATTTTACCACCCTAATTTCATAGTAACTAACATTTTATTAAACATAATAATAATTATAACATTATATTACTAGAATTATAAAACCGCAAACTGCAGTAAAACAATGGTATAGTTAGTAAGTAAAGCCATCATTTTCAAAGGAAAAGTAGCATCAACGTAGAACATTCCACAAACATTCATCTTGTTGAATCTAGCTCGATGTAGGCGTTGAATATTCTTGTTTAGCTTTCTCTCGGCATCTGTAATATTAGAATAAACGTTTGAAAATTTGACCAATGAAATCTTAGCTGATAATATATGAATATTTACGACAGGCACTCCTTCTATTATATTGCCAAAGATATTATTTATACAATAATTCTTAGACGCTTTCCAAGAATTAGTACATTATTCACCTTTATAAGTTTAATCGTATTTGGCGTTTGTTTATGTTTTGTAATTATGTCCGATTTTATGTTGGGAAAGGCCTTCTCGAACCTTCTCCAGTCCAGACTCTCTCTGGCCACTCACCCCATGCTGTTCTAGCGAACTTTCTGATGTCATCTCCCTAACTTTCATTTAAAAATTAGAACTATATTATGGCGATGAAAAATCCCTACGCATCGCTGTCGGCTGGTAATGTACCCAAGAGACTGGCGGCATTGCCACGTTGTATGGCAATGCTGAGCCTCTAACCAAGGTAAAAGCCATCCCTTGTTTTAATCAATCATTTAATTTAGTACCCAATGTCAATAGTGAGTTATGTTAATATATTGTGTTAACATTATAAACATAATTATTAGAACTTAAAAAAAAAAAGAACAATAAAATTACCAGTGCAATTTGATGTTGAAATAAGCGCGCATGAACCTTGAACATTATTCATCGCAGTGTAAAATTGTTCGCAGCACACGCTTAAAACAGTTTGAAGTATTAAACTCTTTAGCGCCCAAATGTACAAAATTATGGTGAAAAAAACCGGGGAATCCTGAAAAAAATTAAAGATCTGTAATGCAGGGTACTACCTACAGAGGTTTTGTATGCATGACTTTGCCTACTGAATTAAAAGTTATTGGCAAAATGTGGAGATATAGACTCGCGACAATCTAAGACGTCCGTTTTGACACCTATAAAAATCCTTTGTGTAGCGATGAAAAAAAAAATAGTATTTTATATACTGATTCTCGAGACATATCGATTAAACATACTTAGAGAGTTTGTAATCGACGACTTATCTACATTGCTTAAAACTGATTCTCAAGGCATAACGTTTTATTACAAGTACGAGAACAAAACGTCAAAACGGACTTCTTAGATTGTCGCGAGTATAGTACAAGTACAATATTACTGTCGCGGCCTGTAACTGGCGTATTGAGGGACGATCGCGAAACTATGGGGCCGAGGCGAAGCCGAGGCACACATACGTGAATCCATCAATGCCTGCTTGCGGCAAAGGCTTGTATAGTACTATTGTCAAATAATGCGCGGAAATTCAAACAAGGTAAATCCTAACTAATATTATAAATGCAAAATTGAGTTTGTTTGTTTGTTGGTAACGCTCTCACGCTAAAATGGCTGAACGGATTTAGATGAAATTTGCACATGGGTACAACAAACAAACAAAATGGCCGTCAACACACGGGGGGATAAGACCTGGAATACGATCTATGATCCTT
The DNA here is from genome assembly GCA_948473465.1 of Lithophane ornitopus. Taxonomy (NCBI): domain Eukaryota; kingdom Metazoa; phylum Arthropoda; class Insecta; order Lepidoptera; family Noctuidae; genus Lithophane; species Lithophane ornitopus. The sequence goes on along the minus strand of OX419635.1, from coordinate 12,919,253 downwards.
TTTATCACGATAATTCCACGGGATCGAGACTTACGCGTGAGAAACCGTGCGGTGCAGCTATTTAATTATAAATTCCATAATCAATGACGGACAAAGAATGAAAGAAAATACATTTATTCAGCACAGACTAACAATATACTAAGCAACACTAATATACAGCAGATAACAAAATAAAATAAAGCAACAAATAAAAAGGTAAAGTAGGACATTATCAGGGGAGTGTGCCTCACGGCTGCGCCAAAAAAGACCAGACAACGATATTTTTTCACGCGCCACTAAGTTCATTTGTTTCTTCTTTACTATAAACAGCTCTATTTGCAAGCCCAAATTTAAATTTAAATAAAATCTTTGGTAAGGTACCTCCTTGGTTGCCATGTGTTGAAGTAAAAAGTTCGTTCCATTTTTAAATAATGCGACATATATGAGAGTAATTTATTTGGCCACTAAACACGACAGATGGATTTTCATAGTAACATTTCCGGCCGCATCGTCACTTGTTTTTGACTCGAAGAGGTTGTCAAAATAATGCTCGAATTTTCTAGCATATTTGAAAAAAATACTATTTCATATTTGAAAGAAGAAAAAAGACGAGTGTCGGCCCCTACGGCTTTTTTTTTTTGAGGGTGGGAAATCATCAAATGACTTCTCCCGCTCTGGCGGAGCCGAAGGGCGTCTCAGACTTTTACTGACTAAAACCCACCCGTGTTCCTTCAGTTGCCTGTTGCCGAGGGCCCGGTATCCCTTTCAGACTTTCCCGAAACACTCGCAGGAGCCCATACGGCTGACATCGGTTGTAGAATAGCTGATCTATTCTGTAAGAACCTCACCGTGAAGTCAAGTACGTTTGAAGTGAATTTGAATCTACTGAATGTATAAAACATAGATTTTGACAGTCGATTTAGCTAGCAATGTCAAAATATGTGTGTGGACGTGGTATTTTGAATTCGCCAGTGAGGCGATCAAAGTGACTGTGATTGTACATACTATTGTACTAAAAAAGAATCAAGATGAAGAAAGATATACTCACAAACTCATGACCGCGAAGTGTAGTAAATTTAAAAAAATTGAATGTTATTCGCAATTTTATCAATGTAAGACAGAAGAACTCTACCGTGTGAAAAAGAATCTGTAAAAAAGAACTCACTTAGCTTTTTATCTTATTCTTAGCTTTTTTTTTGTTAATGAGTAATCGTACTAACCATTTGCTGATAAGAAGTCCTGTAGATGTTATAACATTCCAAAATATTTACGTATACTTCAAACATTCTTTTGCAATTAGCTTCATTATCGCTAGGATTCATCTGTTGAGCTTTAATGTTCCATAAGTGAACTTTATCCTTTAAAAACTTTATAAGTCTGATAGCGTACACAATGTTTACATCAAAACACAACGCAGGCAACACAGATATGAGATACAAAATGTTCTGTTTTAGTTTTATGTCGATATAAACATGCATGCAAATATTAAAACCTAAGGTTAGAACGACACTGATCCAATTCCAAATAATGAAGCCCCCAAAACTGGTATTTTCCTTAAGAAATCTGTGAATTTCTTGCACTTTCAAGATAAAAGATATATTTCTTTTCGTTTGCAAGACATTGACGACATAATTAATAGCGAATCCGATACAATAATAGACAGCGCACAAGTAAGAATAGATGTTCTTAGAAAACTCATGTTTATTCATTACAAATTCGTTGACGCGATATAAGCACAGTAAAATGGATATTACCAATCCACAAAATGACACAACCTTCACTGTAAGACTGTTTGGATATAAGAAGTTATCCTTAATACGATACTTGGGACACAACAAAATAGTATGCATTCGGTTTAGAGGCAGAACCATCAACTGCACATCTTTGTCCACCATGTTGTCTAACGTGACTGTTACACGGCAACTTTTTCTTTTTCTGCACCGTTTGTTACTTATGAGCTTCATTTTACCTAGGTGTCTGAACACACTACCACCAGCGAATCATCAAAACTTCTTTATAACAAAAATATTGTAGACGTGAGGATTTTTAATGATTTATGAAAAGGCCATTAGGAACATTAATATAAATAAAAATAATGCTCTTTGTTTTTGATGATCAAGAGGCAGACAGTGATGGATATTAAAAAATAAATGTTTATCATTATTTGACAATTGACAGCTCTCGTTGCTTTTCGTTTCCTTTTTTACAATTTTAATTCAATTTTAACAATCTTGAGACGCGTCAAAACTCTGATTTTTATATGGGATAGCTTTTATCCAGATACAGATATATACATATGTATACAAATATGTTGTATTTTTATAAGAGTCAATTCTAGCTTTATATCAGCTAGCAGTGAATGACTTTCTACATAGTATTGAGGTTCTCTTACGAAATTATGTCAGATTAGATTCTCTTACAATATTTTGCTCCATGCTGGTAGCACAGATGAGATCTATAATAAGAGGGATCACTCTTACTACCCGATTTGAAAATTGGTACAACTATACTATGTTATATTATTACACTAGCTGATGCCTGACGGCTTCGCCCGCTTGACAAATTATATGGGTACTACGAGAACCACTCTCTCCATTGGTGAAAACAGCATTTTGAGTTTATCGCGAACAGACAGACAGACAGACGTGGCGGAGGGCTTTGTTTTATAATTTGTAGTGATCTGGAAACGTATCGCTGTCTAAACATTAATTAAATATGCCTGTTATTGTGTAAATTATATCTTCCAGAACCTTAACGAAAATACCCCATAAGGCTTCTGTCTGTTTCGAGTTAAGATTTTTGAAAGGTTTTTTAATTGTGGCAGTAGAAAGAGCCTTGAATTCAAAACTTGGCTTAGGGAATAAAGATGACGAGGGGAGGGATTTCGTAACATCTATTGGAATGTTGGTAAACAAATTGTCTAGTGACACAGCAACTTTTAATTTATCTGAAAATGTTTCATTATTAATTTTTAGAGACAACTCAATCTGAGCCACATATTTTTCCATTATAAATTCGTTGACAGTAACGCGATATAAGTACAATAAAATGGATATTATTAGTCTACAAAATGACACCACCTTCACTGTAAGACTGTTTGGATATAAGAACTTATCCTTAATACGATACTTGGGACCCAACAAAATAGTATGCATTCGGTTTAGAGGCAGAATCATCGACTGCACATCTTTGTCCACCATGTTGTCTAACGTGACTGTTTTTCTTCTTCTGCACCGTTTGCTACTTATGAGTTTCATTTTACCTGGGTGTCTGAACACACTACCACCAGCCAATCATCAAAACTTCTTTATACCAAAAATATATTAGACGTGAGGATTTTTAATGATTATGAAAAGGCTATTAGGAATATTTATTTATATTTTATAGAAAACTGTCGCGGCCAGCCGCCTCGGCTCACATTTTCACTGCTAATTGCGGCCAAGGCTTCTATAGTACTTTTCTCAAATAATGAGCGGAAATTAAAACTGAGTAAATTAAATAAAAAATCCGGAATCAATGACGAACAACGATAATTTTTCACGCGCCAATAAGTTCATTTCTTTCTTCTTTACTTTAATGTATTTGGCCGCTAAACGCGTAACGATTTTCATAGTAACATTGCCGGCCGCATCGTCATTTGTTTTTTATCAGTACAGCAATTTCGATTTATCTCCAAGAAGGTTGTAAAAATAATGATCGAATTTCCAAACATGTTTGAGAAAAATAAAATTAATGATATTACTTTCTGATGAGCAAGAACCAGACAGGGATTTGGCAGCACTCGTTGCTTTTCGTTTATTTCTCTAGAATTTTAATTTAGTTTTAACATAATCTTGACACCCGTCATTACCCTGATTGTTATGGGGGATAGCTTATATACAGATACAGAGATGAGAGTCAATCCCAGCTTTTTATCAGCTAGCGTGAACGATTTTCTATATTTATATTGGAGTTTAAACATAGTATTCGTATGAAATTATGACAGATTAAACGGTTTCAATAATTATTGTGCCTCAGTAGCACGTAGTTTGCTCATTATCATTATAAATACCTACTTAGGGAAAAAAGTCGTGGTGTACTTGGATGACTTATTAATGTTTTCTTCGAGAAAGTTACACAAGAAAAGAAATTGACAAAACATCATTAAAGAGAAATTTAATTTGATAAGTTTAAGATGTAACAATCATTTTCACTCTCGGATCGATTGAATTATTAACTATCAACGTAGGACATTCCACAGACATTAATTTGGTTGAATTTAGCTCGATGTAGGCATTTTATATTCTTGCATAACATTTTCTCAGCATCTGTAATTGTATTTGCATGACTGATTTAAACTAACATCAAGAGGGCAAACAAAAATAGAAATAAAAGTATTTTGCATTTTTATATGCCCTTGCAAACAATGCATCTTGTTAGCACTTATGTAAAATAATTTCACATTACAAATCAGTGCATGTGGATTTCAAAATGAGCGCGCGTGATATTACAAACTTAATTCTATCAAAATTCGTGATAAAAATCTATTAGTGCATTAATCAAGTCAGATTTAAATATTTTAAAAGAAATACATACAGAATATTATCCTAGTGTTGTTGTGTAATTGTGGTATATTTTATTTTAATTACATTACAGACTTATGACATTTGGAATATTGCAATTTCGCTCTAACAAATTGAGTTAAACAAGATAGAATAATTTAATTGAAAGTTATATAATTATCGTAGTTGGGGATGATGTATTTTTCGTTAATGATCATTAATATAAATAAATTTTACAGGAAAGCAAACTGCAGGAGCACAATAGCATAGTGGGAAAGAATCGACATCACACGTATTGGATGACAAATATCTATGTAGAACAGGCCACAGGCACTCATCTTGTTGAATGACGCACGATGCACGCGCAGAATGTTTTTGCATAACTTCTTTTGATCATCTGAAAGAAATTCTTGTGGTGAGCAAGATAAAAAAATACTACAATAGAACAAAATAGTATATTAGAATAGTGCAAAGTTTTATCAACCTGTGCTTAATAAATAATGTATATAATTATATAGGAAACATAATACAGGGTGTTAGGGTAAACACCGTTATCCTTGAAACTCCTTGATCCGTGGTTTGGTTTCATTTATAGAACGTCAAATCAATGGAAAATTACAACTTTAAAAAAAAGAAAATCTACATTTTACCACAAGAGTATTTCACCCTTTCACCGTAGGGCGCTAGGGCAACGAACTTGCGTCTCAACACGGGCGGGGGGCGCGACCCATCCAGTCAGTCAGTCAGTCAGTCAGCTGTTTCGCTAGCAAGCACGGTGTCGGATAGAAACTTTTTAAAATCTTTTAATGAAAATAACGATTTTTTTTGTTGTTACTCGATCATTTATTTTTATATTTAAGTCGACTAACCATTGTTTGAGTGACAACAGTGTTTACCCTTACACCCTGTATACTGCTGGGGGAGGGTCTTGCGCCACTTCTTCTTCCCATCAAGGAAGTGGTGAAGGGTGGGCGGGCGTTTTTGGAGGACTGTCTTATGTAATTTTGCCGTTCGAAAAGTGCTAATTCACAGCCCAGTTTGAATAAATGACTTTTGATTTACCAGTGCAGTCTGTTGTCAGAATGAATACGCAAGTATTTTGGGCAAACTTGACAGCTTCATAGAATGCTTCAAGGCGCAGACTGAGTGAGATTTTTATCACCCAGGTTTTTAATGTCCAGATAAGAAGAAACGTAGACATGAATGGATTGTTCCGCTAGAACATAAAAAAACAGATAATTATATGGCACATGACGTGAATCATATAGGAAAAGTAAAGTAATTAAGAATAATTAAATATTATAAATTAACACTAGCTGCGCTCCGCGGTTTCACCCGTCAGAATATCGAGATAAAAGTATCACTTAGGGGTATGAAAAATAGATTACGACCGATTCTCAGACCTATCGAATATACATATATAAAATTTCATAAAAATCGGTCAAACCGTTTCGGAGGAGTATGGCAAATAACCCTGTGACACGAGAATTTTATATATTAGAAGAAGAAGATGTTGATGACACTCGCACAGACCAGGGAAGCATGGGACAAACGGGCGATGCCCTAATAGATAGGTACTCAGCAGTGGGCGAAACAAGGCTGCCAATGTAGATGATATTAGATGATTGTCTTGTTGAATAAAGGCTCAGTAATTATTGCACCGTTGGCAAATAAACGAAAACCAAAAACTTCGAACTCGAACGATCATGGGTGATCGTTGGGAGAAGAGCTTTGATACAAACATAATAATAGGTCATTATCATTGGCAGCCCTGTTCTACATACTGCAGAGATAGGCTACCTCCCTATTGTGCCATGCTTCTCTGGTACCCAGGTGTTTTTTTTACTTATTCCTCTTCTATAAGAAAATTGGCTGCTTGTAGATTATACACTGTTTTTGATTCGAAAAGAGCTTTCAGTTTTATTATAACTGCTAAAGTTATTTTGCGTATGAATATTCTCCCAATAGACTAAGAAGAACTAACCTTTTCATAATTAAAATTGTATTTGCAAAATTGTATCACAACTTCAATATTAATCAAACCCTGACAAAAGATTTCTGTCGTTAGATACAGGACCTGAAAATAATAATTGAATTATAATTTTCAGTTGAACATAGCAGTTATCTACATATACAGTTACAAAAAATGCTATCTGCGTGTCGGACCACGCACAAGGAAGGGTTCCATAGTTGGGATGAATTTATCCCAAAAACAAACTTAGCTCTGTTCTTGTAAAACATGTAATGTTTATAATTCTGTAAATCTATATTTGTTACGGTCGCGAATCATATTTTAATCAACATACAACCTGATACTGATCTACAAATTGAATTTCGCGGGCTACTACTCGTATGAAGCTTTCGCCTTAAACAAATTCTTTGTTACTTACTAGTGGTTGATAAATGCTTGTAATTATCTCATAGCACTTTAATATTTGGTCATAAGCTTGAAACATTTTCGCAATCTGCAGTTGGTTGCAACCGTTTTTCTTTGCCAGTAGCAACTGAGTATTCCAGATAACAACTTTATCAGTTAATATCTTAATTAGCCTCATTGCATAAATTAAATTGGAATCAAAACACACCAAAATCAATATAAAAAATATGACATTCAACGGTGGCTGACATAAAATCCGAAGATTGCTGCGATGCTGATCCAATTTCTTATGATAAACCGCTGGAGACTTGCCTTATCATTAATAAATCTGTGTACTTCTTGAAAGTATAAAACGAACAAAACGCTTTTCTTAGTTTGAGTGAAGTTAATGATCAAGTTCATGATGAATCCTATACACCGAGTTATGACGTCGTAGATAGAAGCGAACACAAGGACATTCATTGTACTGTATCGCCTGAAATTGTCGTCAAGCAATATTTCCAAGATACGATGAATAAATGTAGTTATGAATATCGCTGTTCCAACTATGACTAAGAATTTATTTAAACAATTATTAGGATATATAAAATTGTTCCTAATTTGATATTTGGGATAAAGCACTAGAATTTGCATCAAATTCAGAGGCAAAAAAATACGCTGGACTTCTTCATCGATTTGGTTATTTAAAACTGTTTTATCGCTTATTCCAATTTCGTAATCAATATCCCTGTTCACAGTCTCCATATTGCGTAAATTACACTGCAGCAAATGTAACATAAAGAATTATAAAAATTATTGAAATTACATGCTGACAAGGCTGAGGGAGGTAAAGTTTGTTTAAACATACATTACGTTATTGCTCAGTGCGTCTTTACTTCAAGGTCTATAACATAACGATAATATTATTATTTGGTACAAGGACTAAGTCACGAGCAAATATATATAATATAAGTATACTATTTATGTAGCTTAATTGCTTATTCATGAACATTAGTCGATCTATCAGGTCAGTTGCCAAAAAGTTTTGTTTTCTTTATAGCGTCTCGCAGATCAACCTAGGAGGTTGCCGACAGCTTAAACGGGCTATTACGGCACCCACAAGTTGCCTTAATAAATTAAGGCATCCAGCCGGTACAGAAAAGTTATAAACTCGACTCCACACTAAGGCCATTCCTATGCATCTCGGCTTAGGGTGTCCCTAGGAGATGGCAGAAAGCCTGGATCGGATAAAAAAAAACAATAGACGTAATGTTCGAAGTTTGAATATGATTATGACTTGCGCAAGAATCCTCCTATATGGCTTTTGTAATACATTTTATTTATATCAACCATCACACACTCAATGCGGCCTTTAACGGTTTTTTTTTTAAATTCGGTTGCGATGCGATGCTGCCAAATACATACCTTATAAACAGGATAATATGAGATAAGGGGAAGTTTGAAACTGGGGCCAGTAACAGAAAAGTTGGAAGGAACTCATTTGGCTTGGTATGGGCATGTGAAGAAGAGGGAGGAAACGCAAGTGAGTAATATGAAAAGGCTAGGCAGATTGATTGGTTGTTTTTTTTGCGCTAAAACAACCGTGTAGCGCTATACAAGATTGTATTGGCGCGTGGCCGAAATCGGAACTAATGACAAGTCTTGTTTTTTCAAAACAATTGCACAAACGGTTACCAACAGCGCCCCTCTGTCAATATAATTCAAGTGCTAAAAGATCCTTGTAGCAGTGTACAAGTACATAACAATGATTTTATTTATCGGAAAACGTACTACAGTCCTTTTACAGACGTTTAACCTCTGACAGCGAAGAATAAAAATCACTGTGATGAAAAATCAGAGGTAAAATTACTCCTGCCAGGGTTGCGGGATAGTCCGAAAGGGATACCAGGACCCTGACGGGTGGGTGTTAGTCAGAAAAAGTCTGACACGCCCTTCCGCTCCGCCCAGAGCGGGAGAAGTCACTTGATGATTTCCCACCCACAAAAGTAAAAATCTGGCACGCCCTCCCGCTCCGCTCAGAGCAGGAGAAGTCATTTAATGATTTTCCACCCTCAAAAAAAAGAGGTAAAATAACTGTCAAAGGTATGTACTTACCATTTGCTGGTAAGAGGTCCTGTAAATGTCTTAACACTCAAAATGTTAACGTAAGCTTGACACATTCTGCTGCAATAAGTGTCATCGTCGCTATGGTCTGTCTTTTGCATATTTTCAGCGTGAATGTTCCATAAATTAACTTTTTCGCTTAACAGCTAATCTGATAGCGTTAATAATATTGACCTCAAAACACATGATACCTAAACCACAGAATAAATAGAAACTAGGAAGCTTCAGTTTAATATATAAGTAAGTGACAATGTAGATGTTAAAAGCTAAGGCTAAGACGAGACTGATCCAATTCCGAATGATAAAGCGCTGGAAATTCTTCATTTCGTTCAAAAATCTGTGAACATCTTGAAATTTCAAGACAAACGATATATTCCGTTTCGTTTGCAACACATTGACGCAATAATTGATAGTGAATCCGAAACTGTACAAGACAACATCAATGTTAGAGTTGGTGAACGTTAAGTTGATGTATTTTCGAATAGTTTCGTCGACATACAGCTCATAGACGCAATTTAAAAAAAGAAAAAAAGATATAATTGCACCACACAGTGACGCCAACTTTACTGTAACGCTGTTTGGATATATGGAGTTATTCTTAATACGATACTTCGGACATAACAAAATATTGTGCATTAGGTTTAAAGGCAGAAGCATCGACTGCACATCTTTGTCAACCAAATTGTCTAACGGAACCGTGAAACGATAGCTTTTTTTTCTGTTCAAATATTTTTTTAATCTTGAGGACTTCATTTCTCTAAGGTTCATATGACACAAATGAACAATTGAATTTATAAAAATGCGTTTTGTTGGACAAACAGTTTGTTAAAAGTGGGCGACATTGAATGTATAAAAAAGTCCATTAATACAATTGGTCTGGCCCTGAATCTTTAGTTAGGACTGTGGCGTTTTGCATTATTAATGAAAGGAACTGGGTCACTGGCTATCAATAACATGTTGCCCGCCCGGGTATCGAACCAAAGACTTAATTTTCTGAAGCTGAAGCTTATGCTATTGTTAAAATGTTTTATGTTTAGTTTAAGATACGTACCTACCTACTAAATGTAGTTATACTTTATTTTAAGCTACCTAGGCTTGATGGCACATTAATTGTTTAAACCTATTTATGTTTTTCTCTATAAGTAAATTGTAATGCTTTTGAGAAAATAAATATCTTTAACCTTAAGCTCTAACCATTACTTAAGAAAACCGTGCTCTCCTGTCACTACATATTGCAACAATCAACAGTGCGGATGTTGACTAGCTGCTTCTCCCACGAATACCTGTACGTCGCTTTCTCCCGCGTTACCAGAGGGCCTAGAAAAGTAACAATCACTTCGAAAGCTTTTCGTATTTCTACAACGACTTTCAATAGGATTGACATAAGCTTTTCGATAGCTTATGTCAGTCCTATACATTTTTTCCTTTTCCATCATCGTTATCGCTAATAGAATGTCACTTTGTCTAGGGCCTCTTTCCTGACTCTCTGTATGTTTTGTCTAAAACTACAAACGTAGTATATAGGGAAGTTTAATTGGCTGTTATTTTCGTACTTTGTGGTGTCGTTCGACTTCCACGTGATCGAAGTCACGGGCAGAAGCTAGTAATTAATAATTATTCGAAAGTGTTTCATTTAAATACACGTGTGTTACTCATTTAAATAAGTCCGCCTTTTCAATTTCTTTCGTTATCGATATCGTTATATGAGCTTACATTTGTGTTCTAACCCAATGTCAACTCCTCGTGGCAGGCTGTTCCCAGCTCACTTCCTGTTATTGATATTTTACAAATAACGACTTTAACAATATGAATACACAAAAAATATTGATAAACGAAAACATATTGAGCATTTGTTACCCTTTTTACTATATCAGAACCATCTTATGTGTGCGCGAGTACAACATCAATAATAATTATGTGCAAAAGGTTTCTTTTAAAAATATCTTCTGTACTATATTCGCGAATTGTATTATAGTTTACTTGTGCATTTTGACCATGATATACACACGTTTTAGTATGACCCAGTCCATGATTACCTACAAACTCATGTACAGTGAGTTTCTTTTTTATTTCTTTGTGGTTTCTATACTGAACTTGTTCTACAGTAACACCAGTGTTCGTTTATTATCAATAATGAATGATATTAATCGAAAACTTTATTGCAATAGAGATTTGAAGAAGTTCAAGCTTATTGCTCGAGTGTCAGTGTATTCCATCGTATTGTGTAGCTTCACTTTCTTTGTCTTCAAACTTTTTTTTGACTTGCACTGGTCATGGATGAGAGCTGTATTTGTGTTAGTGATTCTATTCTTAGATTTAGAAATAGTTTATATAGTACTATTCATTTATATTATAACTTGCAAAATAAGTAAATGGAACGACGATATAGAAAATATAAATCTTCGGAATGATAATGAAGATGTTACGATTGATATAGATTTGAACTTGGAAGATTTGTATAATGTGTTGAACTCACTTATTGAAGCTTGGAATCTGGTTACTGAAACTTCTGGTTTGAAAGTAAATATACTACATATACTTACATAACATTTAATAAGAAGAGTGAAAGGACTTTAAAAATTAATAGCGAGGCATAACTGAGTAAAATTTCAATGAATCGCCAATATTAGAATTGTTAAACAAGATTCATTCACTGATGACAGTGATAATAATAATAATTATTATTTATATTTTCAGGTGATGTTACATTTTGTTACAACATTTACACTGAGTTTGGTGTATGTGACTGTTCTGACATTTTGGTTGAAGGGAAAATTCGTAAGTATTAGCTGGTGACCCATGATGGGTTGACGGCTAAGACCATTTGTTATCTCAGTTAAATATTTCCAAAATTCGGTCGCTTTCATTAGCTATTGGATACTAGAATTGCCAAGTTTGCCAACAACAGTTTATTTTTACATTCAGAGGATTCATAACCCTACAGACTTTCTTTTCTTTCATCATCGTCTTTATGCATAATTTTTTCGCTGTTGGCCTTAATTTTTTTATGCGTTTCAACTGCCTGCATTACAAATACCATTACGTTTCGGATACCGTTAAGGAAATTCCTACTAGAACTTAAACTTTTTATATTGTTTTAACATACACATCAGGTATAATGTAAACATAGGGTTTGGGTCGAAGATATTATATTTTTTTCCTCAGCTGCCGAGCACTTGACGAACGTCAGAGCAATATGTCATGCGTCTATTTTACGAAGCTTCTAGATTACTCTAGAAGCTTCGCCCTGATTTTTCGAACAGATTGTGGCGGGAGCGGTTCGTAATAAGTTATCCTGTTACATTGTTTATTTTCAGTGCGACCATGGCTTAGCTGTTAGTCACATATTAGGAATATCTTTGATGTTACCGAAGCAGATCTTGGCTGAAATGGCTCTGTCCTTGAGTTGCGAAGCATTTTATACTGAAGTTGCGAGAGCCAAAAGTAATATTATATTGAACACATCACAAGACTGTGAGTATGAACTTAAACAGGAATATGGTTTGCCCAGCAGTGAGAAATTACAGGCTCGCCCTCTCGTTTTTCCACACACTCCTGTCCTCTGCTAATGCGGTCTACTACTTTCGTTAAGAGCGTGGTAGGAGTCATCTCTTCATCTTCGTCGTGGTCTGCCGCGATATCGCCTAGTATTCAATTAGACCCGTTTATTGGTAAAAGCGCAAAAACTTAAAGAAATGTCTTACTACATTACTGCAGCGGCCTGCAAAGGAGGCATAGCTGAGGCAAATATTCGTGAGTCCATCAATGTCTGGTTGTGGCCAAGGCTTGTATAGTACTTTTCTCAATGGACGTACGACAATAATTTTCCACGTGCCAATATTTTTATTTGTTTCTTTTTTACTTTAATCAGCTCTATTTCTCTAGTTCGGAATTTAAATAAAATCTTTGATAGGTGACACGATAGATATGAATTTTAATAGTAATTTATTCGACCGCTAAACACGACAGATATGTATTTTCATATTAACATTCCCGGCCGCTGCTCGCATGTATTTTTCCAGTACAGCATTTTCGATTTATCTCGAATAAGGTTGTCAAAAGAATGCTTGCGAATTTCCAAACATTTTTATGAAAATAATAATATTATAATTCAGTCTAGAAAAGCACACATTAATTTAATAACGAGCAACATGAACAAAATAAAAATACAAGGCTGCAGACAAACAATTCGTCGATTATTGATAGTCTAACATTTAGCTATTATATTTTGCTGACACTGATCTGTAAGTTGCAAGAGACGTGTGAGGATTTGAATTTCGCGGGCTTCCTTACCACATCCCCCTTAATACAGATAATATGACGCAATGTAAATTGTCTTTGATTATTGGACCGGCACGCGTAGTATGATCACCATAGAAACGGGTTTTGTCGACGGGAGAATAGAGAAAATGACAAATAAACAATCACAATCCGTCATTTTATCTATTCTTTCGTCGACAAAACCCGTTTTTTCAGTGGTCATGCTACGCGTGCTGACATCAAGCAATAGACAAAATTTAGAAACTATTCTCCTACTAACCATTCTATTTTTCTATTGCTTGAATATGAGGCTTTTGGCTGCTTTTTAGTTTTTTTTTGTTGTAATGTGCGTTTTGTTTGTGCATAATAAACAATTTTTCTTTCTTTCTTTATATTTGGTTTCAGTAACATCAAAAAGAAAATGGATTAACATGCAGCGAGTGTTAGATACGGATATTCAAGAGATGACTGCTTCTGGTGGCTTACCCGTAGATGCTGCCTTAATGGTCCAGTTCATCAAAACTGTCACCGGTTATACTGTTGTCTTACTGCAGTTTGCTTTCTTGTGATTAATGATAAGGCATCAGCAACTTTGTGTTACTATTTGGTTCAGATAAAAAATAAACAGTATGATTTTTTATATATATTGGGATTTTCAGAAAATGTATACAAAAATTTATGTATTTCATAATTGACTAAGTACTTATCTACGGCGCACCTACCTATCTACCAACCCAACCTACCTACCCTACATACCTACCAACCTAGCCTACCTACTTACGTACATACTTACTTACCTACCTACCTATTCTACCTACATACCTATCGACTTACATACCTACGTACCTACCTACACCTACCTAAAAACCTAGTCCTGAAAATAACGAACATAACAAAAAAATAATTATCCAATTTGGTGCAGCCGTTCTCAAGATGGCGTGACCAAGGGAGATAGGGATTCATTAATCTTTTACACGTCACTTCAGTATAAAATACTTAGTACCAGAGGTTATCTTCACCACCCCACATCATCTCGACGCATGCTGACACGCTAGGAAATAATTATTTCAAAGGTTGCCGTTATTGAAATTGATCAGGACTATAAATAACATCTTCCTCGTATTCTTTAAAGGATTAGGCAGAGGTGTAAATAGTACGCCTGCATTTCTTTCTAATTAGTAGGTATGGACACTTAAATTAAAACATTATATTTATTTTGAAGATATTATGTAACCAAATCATAACCCTCCTTTTTGCTTCGCGTAGTCGGGTAAAATGAATGGGTGCGTGGAAGAGATGGTATGAACGAAAGAGGAACTAATTGATAACGTGAGAGCACTAACAAAACAAGGGGACTAGCCGGGGAAAATGGAAGAGAGAAACGTTTTGTGTCAACACGTAGTGAACAAGATTTATTTTGAAAGAAACGTGCGTTATTCAAAACGAAACATCAGTAACAAAATATTACAGAAAAGCAAATTGTAGTAAAACAATTGTGTAAGTAGCTACAACGTTGCAGAAGTTCAGCAGGGTCGCCGCGTCAACGGCAAAAAATCCGCAGGCGCTCATCATTTCGAAATCTTTGTGCAGAACCCGGAAGATATTCTTCCAGACTTTTTTTGATGGTACTGAAATGAAAAACATGAATTAATCCTACGCTATTACATGAAATCAGACTTAGCCAGAAGGGGTATAGTGTTACACAGCATCTGGCTTGTGAAAGTCAGAAATGCAGTCGCTCCATGTAAAATACTAATGATTATTTTTCTTCTATTTCATTTTCAATACAATGTCTTTTACATTTTTAATATTTTTATAGAAAACATTTAAAAATATAAAAAATAGTATCCCATCGGCATCAGGATCAGGGTCCAGGCTGCCGGTGGTCAGGGCTCTAGAGAGAGGAACCACCTGACTATACGTGGCGTGACCAGGAGTACTGCTTTCTGAATGAAGCCGCGCAATAAGAGCCTCATGAGGCGTTGGTCGAGGCTCTCCGCTATTAAGCCATTGACCGTAACGATTATCGGTACAACGATTTCAGAGTCCACGTCCCACATGTCGACAACCTCGTGTGCTAAGTCAAAATACTTATTTTTTTTAATATTTCTCAGCTTTCACGAGATTCTCGTCATGAGGGACAGCGATATCAACAATCGTTGCACGGTGCTCTCGTTGATCTATCTCCACAATGTCGGGCTTATTGTTTACAACGGTCCTGTCAGTGATTATATATCAGTCCATAGCATACTGATTTCTGTTGACGTGCATGCCAAGATGCACAATGTGGCGTAATTATTATTATATATCAAATGGTATATAGTGATAGTAACAAAATGCTGGATACTAAAAACAGTCTGAGGGCCTAGACAAGTGACAATCGCTTCGAAAGCGTTTCGTATTTCTACAACGACTTACAACAGGATTGACATTTTGAACTTTTCGATAGCTTATGTCAGTCCTATACATTTTTGCCTTTTCCATCATCGTTATCGCTGATAGAATGTCACTTTGTCTAGGGCCTCTGATCCGCCAGGCACCCTTACATGCAAAGTAATCGTTTATGCCTTTTATTGGTGAAGTGTTTCTACTTACCCACAAAGTAGATAATTTTAAATCAATATAATCATTTCGATAGGAGTTCGAGGCTACGTAATAACAGCTCCACGGGTCGATCCATCAGGTTAAGCTACGCTTGCCGGGGTTGGTCCTGGACGGATGACCAAATTTACATACTGACTCCTCCATGCCTCGGAAAGCACGTTAAGCCGATGGTCCCGGCTGTCATTTGTGGATCTTTGACAGTTGTTACGGGTCGTCAGAAGGCTAAAAGTCTGACAACCAGTCTTACCAAGGGGTATCGTACTACCCAGTTACTGGGTTGTGGAGATGAGATAGGCTGTCGCTCTATGTAAAATACTAGTATTCAGCTGCATGCGGTTAGACTGGAAGTCAACTCCAATATAGTTGGGAAAAGGCAGGCAGAAGATGACGATAATCATTTCGATTTTCGGTATAAGATATGCGTTTTGTTTTATATACTCACAGTCCTGTGATACTTTTCTCACAACATTGCTCTGTGCTTTTTCAATTTCTTTATAAAATGCTTCGTTAGCGAGACAAAGCCCCAATTCCACAAGGAACACCTTGCTTAACCACAGAATTACTCCAAATGTATGACTAATAATAACTTCATAATTCTCCTGAAATTGTAACTAATTCATTTTAGAATAATCGTTAAGGAATCTAGCCTTATGCAGTCTCGACAGGAAAATAAGTAGATGTTTAACTTCCTGTTTGTCGAGTTATATAAGTGGGTGGATTGCCTGGCGTATTGTCTATTAGCAAAAGAAATTGAGGATTACAAGCGCGATGTTATTTTATGCTATGTAAATACATTCTTTAAAGAATATATGAAACTACTCATGCTCATTGAAGATACAACAGCTATCCTTGCTATTAACATGAATATACTCACGAAATGCGATTTCGACCATATTATCAGAACTCCTACATAAACCAGTGTCTGCACAAAAGTGGTTATGAAGTGGAACAAAACCTGAAAAAGATTTTTATAAATAAATATATTTTTTACAGAAAATATTATTAAAAAAGCATCAGCATTAAATGTTTCTAATGAAAAAAAAATCTATCCCAAATTGCTATGCTGATAATGGAAATATTATCAGCACATTTGGACATTCTGTACTGAAACGTAAATGATTTATCATTATTCTCTACTACTATTAAACAATAGTAAAGCAGAATTACACTAAATCCAGAAGTTTTCAACGTAAGATCCCAAGCATCATAAATTGATATGATTATATTTTGCATTTCTTCCAATACTATTTCTCTATCTACAGCTATTTCATCATTGCCGTTTCCAAAATTAATATTCGTTATATTATAATTCCATCGGATAGTTTTACAAGTCAGAATATGAGTGTATAGCATGATTTGAATTATCTCTAAATCCAAGAGTATCGAAGTAGATACATAAATTCCTCTTAACAATGTCCAAGAAGGGTCGTAAGTTATTTTAAAAACTACCAAGATAAAACAAAATAGTAGGAGAGTAACTGTTAAGGAACACGACATGGTCTTGAAATTTTTTGTATCACTGCTGCTGTAGAGACATTTGCTAATCTCGTAAAGAAGTGCAAGTAAACGCACAGTTGTTGTGCTGTAGTACAAATTTATTGCACATACTCCTGCAACGTTTAACAAATACACCAAATATACAATGTTGTAAATACTCCCATATCTTTTTACACTAAACGTGGTGTACTTCATGATTCCGTAATAAAAACTAATCATGGCAGAAATCATGATTACTGCGTACACTACATTTTTTCTCGTAACATTTCCCACATAATTATTATTGATATTATATTTCCGCATACACAAGATAGTACTGATGTAGTAGAATGGATAGAAAATGCTTAAAAACTCTTTGTTTATGTAAATTTTTCTTTGTTGCATATTGTTGAAGATCATTTTTCTATTATTGAAGCGATCCGTAGTAAAAATGTGAATGTAAAAAATAATCACTCGGATGTACCTGACCCATAAGGGTGGTAAAATGGTAACGTGAACAAGTAATTCTGTTAGAGTAAGTGAGGTATATATCGTTGTCAGTTAGTGATCGCTAACGATGCGCTGGTATTTTCCCCTATAATATTAACTAAGCAATTATCTTGAAAGCTAGCTCAATTTATACAAAGTCTGCAAACAATAAAGCATGTTCCAACTTTTTTATTAATTTGTTAATGGATGCTCGGACATAAGAAATGACGATGGTAACATATATCCTAAACTAGAATCGATAAAAAATTATGTAGATAATATCGTTGTAGACAAACACATGAATGCTTTAATGAGCAGGGCTATTTGTATACTTTATTAAACGAAGTAACACGCAATGTCAATGTCATTCTAATGCGAAACTTAAATCTATTATTTCATATAATCCAAAAGAGCAACAATGAATGAAATTCATCATCATCATCATTTCAGCCGAAAGACGTCCATTGCTGGACATAGGCCTCCCCCAAACACCGCCACTTCGACCGGTTCTATGCTTCACGCATCCAGCGGATTCTCACGGCCTTCATCAGGTCATCGGACCACCTTGTGACCACCACCTTTCAACGCTAGGGACAGCCCTCCGCAAATTAACAGGGGGCATTCAGCTCCTTATTTTGAATCCTATTCCACCGAAAATTTTCTCAGGAAAATGGTTGTATTTTTCCGTTATTATTTTTAATATTTCAATGTAAAATTACATTCTCTGTAGGCAGCAGTCCATTTATGTAAATAAACAGCTAAAATAAAAAACCAGCCATGGATGTTGAAATACTATAGCGAACGACGCGTGAAATTCGTGATTCGATTCGCGTGAAGTGCGGCTATGTGGTTTGTGCCACGGTAACGATACATTGCGTGTGAGGTAATAAAACAAATCAAGTTTATTGGATTTCCATAACGTTCCTGAAATAATTTCATGTACCGGCCGTCTTATTATGATATACTGAATTTATCCCACCAGTTTGAGGAGGGCTGTTCCTTACACCCTGTGTACCTACATAATATATCACTTGCTATTGTTGGAACTAGCATAATAATAACATTTTTATCGTACTAGTCCTAATTTAGTTTAATAGAGTTCAAAACAAACTACAAATCATTAGTTTCATAAAAGTTTAATTAAATAATCAATGCCACAAAAATCACCACATCTCTTTAAGCATCGACCTTCCCTGTCTCTATAGCTACTGCCTTTTCTTTCTCTATCCTCTTCTCTTTCTTAGTCTTCAAGTCTTCATAAATCTCCTCCAAAATTCTTTTTTTTGTCTCTGGCACATAATTATACACATAGACGGTTGTGCATAGACAAACAGCTCCGTAGAAGTAGAATGTCACGTGAGCTCCTACTGCATTTACTAGAGGCTTGAAAAACAACGTTTGTAAGAAGGCAGAAATTGACCCTGCTGACATTGCCGTCGCCATTACTGATCCTCGATACTGAAAAAAAGATACGAATTGATGAGTTTTTATTGCAAACAATCAGTATTACAATTTTGAAACGTCTTAAGTTCATAGTCTTAAGTTCAGTAAAAGAGAAGAGATGGATTTACATAGACTATTGATTTTTAGCTTGGTGCATAGACCAGACGGATGAGGAGATGAAGATTCATTTAATAAGTTGCCTTTTACGATCATTATTAAACTAAACGATACAAGGGCTTTTCATTGAGCGATTGAAATGAATATCAAAATTGACCGTTAAAAAAAAGAGTTAGGGTCGTTCGGCCCATTATGGAACTGGGACCGCGGACCAGCGGACCAACAACTTTTACTCTGACCAAAACAGAAATCACGAAAAAAAAATATGCTATTATGATGACTGAGCATAACTCGTCAAAATGTAGAGAACAGTTGTTCATAATGATGAGTACAATAACCCCTTATGAGGTTCTGCGTTAATTCCGGGACATGTTGTAGATACATACATATAAATATATCGGCATGAAGATTTAAGAAAAACAAGTCTATTTAGCGAGTCAAATCATCATTTTAATAATCAACGTAAATTATTATTTCTTAAAAAATACATATTAAAAAACAAATTAATTTTACCCTTATCAAATCTTTATCCATATCAAAATCGAGTTCTTAACACATATTGGTAATTGGGGGCTGCATTAAAAAAATAAAAATTCTAGTTAGTTAATGTTTCAATGCAATGTCCTAAACTTATTTCACTATCCAGTAATTCTCGCAGAACGCGCTCAATTTTGCTTTGGGATCGTTTACATTCTTTGTTTTTTTTCGATATGTACCCGTTTTTTTTAATATACCAAAATAATACCGTGAATCTTTCTGCAGTGACCTTAGAAGGACAACGTTTGGTTTGGCTGTTACTATTTTATTGAGCCTTTAATTCCAGGCTTCAACTGAATTATTAGTTTTGTTTTATTTCATTGAAACACCATTTCTCTGAAAAATATGCTTTGTTTCGCAACCACGTTCGTTCAAAATAAACATTAATGGAATCAATTTTGGGGTCCTCTCACTCTCCCCTAAGTTATAGAGCCATCCATCATTCACATAGTTTTGAGGTAGATGAGAAACTGCTATACACCGTTTTACGTGAGCCCTCAGATGAGGTTACTTTTTAAGGCTTGAGTCGGATGTGCCAGTTTTTTCAGATTTTCTCCATAAAGCTCTAGAAAAATTAAATAAACACCCTTGCACCTTCGCTTTTGGAAAAACTGCTGCAATAGCTTGCATAGCACTAGCTTCAAAATCTGTCGTAAATGTGTCTGGTTAAAACTCCGGAACTCTGCTCCTAATGAGCCGAAACATAATGTCATACTGTTAAGTTTGTAGGAGGAAGGCAAGTAATGCGCATGGAGATGGTTTACGCACTCATGCTTTAATCAGGAAAAACCCATGACAACAGGACGAGGCTTCCGTCTTCCTGACAGATGTCTCTTAGCAACCGATCACAGCTATAGCCGCGTTCATACATCTTTACTAAATACACGACAATTCTCCCCTTTTATTGTGACACCCAATTAAAGCAGTACACTATTTCAAACTAGTACAAAAGAATGGCTTGTAATTAACATATCGAGCCGGACGCAACACTCTATCTGATGCAGCCCTGACTTCAATGTCTGAAGCCTCGAAGAATTCTTCATCATCCGCTCCTGCAGAAGCTGAAAACTGTTCAACAGTTGCTGCTGTTACTAAATACACAACACATACGTGTTTCTTTTTTTATCCGGGAGCAGGCAGTACACTACAGGCACGATATTGTTACTTTCTTCCGAACTTTCTGCGTCCACGTGTATTGTGTATAATTGTGTAAAAGGTGGTGTTGCACATATTTAAATGAACCGTCACAGGAAACATGTTTAGCGTCTTTTAAAAAACTTCTAGCGTCTATGCTTGCAAACAGAAGTATTCTACAACCATTGGAATTGGAACGCTTCTTAGCGTACCGATATCCATTACGTAACAAAAAGTCACCTCCTCTTTGAGATTTTAAAATTTCATAACCATTCCAGACAGAAGTTTCTTCTCAAATTCTAAAAAAAAAAAGTTACAAAATTGACATACCTATTAATTATAATCAATATTAATAAATCCAATTCTTTTGACGCATGAAATAAAATTATGTTAAGTGATTTCCAAATTTCACCTTAATTTTTAACAGATCAAATACCACAATACTTTAATTTGAAAAAATTAAACTACTTAAACCTCAGACGAAGTAAAAAATCTAGACAGAGCGCTGTTAACAGTGACTTGAAGCCGGTTTCGTAAACATGTGTGCACTTAGTGAGTGTTGCCGCTCAGTAAAAACTCATTACCCTAACATTTTGTCTTAAGTAATGGCGGGGGACTGGACAAGTAAATAGATAGGTTAGCGTTATATATTTTTTAAATTGTTTATAGGTACCTCACTTGATTCCGACAAGAAAATAAAACAATAGTTAAAAGTAACTAAATTTTTATTATTACACGACTGCAAAAAGGAGTGTAATGTTTTCAGGGTTCATGTACTTATAAGTATGTGAGTTTCTTTAGTCCACCATAACTTTTAAATGCCTGAATGGATTTGGATGTATGGGGTATGTTTGAAACTTGGTTAAGATTTTGTGTTCCAAGCTGCCATATTTTGATCTATTAAAATTATGGATTTTCATCTAGTTTTTATGTTTACTTACATACGAAACGTGATGCCATCTGGCTTTTTATTTTTTTAAGATTTGTTTTTGCACCCTTTCACCACACAAGGAGGCATTTTCGCGGTAAAATAATTTGTTTCAGTGTGACGCTTCATTGACAGACTAGCTGTAAATAATCGATTTGGTGTAGTTTGGTTGTAAATGTGTGCATTCGACCATGTATGCACAGAGCTTGGTGTAGTTTTGAATGCTTCACTTTATTGTTCGCAGCGCTCTGTCTAGATTTTTTACTTCGTCTGAGACTTAAACAATGCTTGCGATTCAAACCTTACGTCACTACTCTACAAAGATTTATTATTATTTATTATTTAGTATCTACAAAAATACTTTGTAGGTTTAAAATGAGTTTGATAAATAATAATTTTACACGTCGTGATATTAATAGAATATTATGTACCGGATGTGTACCAATAACTATTTCTATGCATCCGTGAACTTCCTGTTGTTGCAATATACTATTTTTGATTACTTTGTGTTTGAAACTATAGAATTAATTCTGAACTAATCAATAAAAATGTAAACCTATATAAGATATTTCTTATCATAATAGGCGTAACAATAAAACTCAACGTGTTGCTTCTGAAATAAAGAGATTATTTAACATCTAAGTTTTACTAATTTAAATATAAGTAAACTAAAGTTATGTTTTTATAAACTAAAACCTTACCTGAATTATAGAGAAACGACATTAAAAGTATTTTATTACACCATATGTCGACTCAAAATAATTTCATAAAATATTTAACAACTAGAACATATTTATTCATGTGTTTTTGCATGTCACCTTGTCAAATTTCAGTCTTTACCTTTTCTGGTTGACAACGACAGAAACTCTTTAGTGTAATCATGCAAAAAGTATTAATACTACCTACATACGCGGATCGCGATTTACTAAGAAAATTAAATTCATTTTCTATACACCTATAATAATAATAATTTATTTATTTATTTATTACAAAACTATAGAAAACAGAAAAGTTTTTTTTTAATGTTTTATTTAGATGAGGGTTGATTGACTAATTAGACTTGTTTTTCTTAAGGCGAAACCGCCAGGGTAGACCGCGTAAATCAATTTTTTTTGCACATTGCAATGTATGTTATAGTAATAAAATTAATACTGTATAATATTTATATGTAAATGTTTGTACCTGTACAAAATCTATTGTATACTTAATATATTAATATATAAACCATGTTAAGCCACCCTTCGCTTGATTGAAAGCAAAACAGATGTGGGCCCAGTTAAACATTATCAATTTTTAAAAGGGGTAAATGACCCGCGGTCCCAAACGACCCAAAACAAAAACGTTGAACAGACGATTAGAAACCACAGTTTGCTGTAATCAGGCAATAGTTAAGAAAACATTTCTGCCAATTTTCTGACTTTAAGATGAAATGATTACTTAATTCTTACGTGCAGAGTTATCATTGACACTTACCTTAAAAGAAAAGATCTCTCCAGTAACAATGACGGAGACAGGCTGCAATCCAAGCGCGTCACAGAAGATGCATAAACAAAGGGTGACAACCGGCAACCAGGCCGGGGTGAAGACGTTATAGTCTCGAGCAACGTACCAGGAGGCCAGGGCACACATGCTCAACCCTGACACGAAGGCTGTGGCTATGAAGAGTGGCTGTGGATATTAAGAGAAATAATGAAGATCAAATGCATCTGTTGATCATTTAGTGTGACTTACCAAACAAAAGAGGATTTCTAATTCGAGAACCTTTTAAGCTCTCTGAAAGTGTGATTAGTTATAAAATACAATAGACGTAGATATATTTAGTAACCTATTCCGCTTGACTATTCTTCAAGAGTCCTAAAAAACCCTGTAAGAAATCGACACGTGTTTCACCTCTCAACGCGGCATCCTCAGGATTAGTTATGTGGGAAATTATTTTCTAAATCAGTATAGTTGGATGTTTAGTTTTAATATTTTATTAAAACACACAGTTTCGCTGTTAACTCTTGATTTAAAAGAGAGAAATGAAATCGAGCCCATAGTTTCGTATATATCACGAAGAGGCAAATATTTTGCAAGTGACCAATATAGCACATCATTATTTTGAAAATTATAATAAATGGCAAAATGGATAGGTAATAAATGGCAAAGTTGGTTATCAGACAGTGGCATATGACCAATATTTTCTTTCCCATTTTTTGGAATAGCTACTGTTACTTTAAGAAAGAAAAAATAATTAAGGTGTCAATCTCACCTTCCTCCCAGCTTTCTCTACTGGGAAAGACGCCAAGGCTGCTCCAAGTACTTGTACAGCTCCTAAAGCCATTGCCTGTTGATTGGGCGTCAGGACCATGCCTGATCCTTCAGAAGACTTCAAGAATATTTCCCCAGCAAAGTTTAGTACTGGGCTAGCGCCACACGTTTCTCTCGCTAAAGATATTACCATAGCTATTACGAAGGCTCTGATCAGGATTTTGTCTTGTACTGTAAAATGAAACGAAAAAAAAAACTTGTCAGTTTTGATTTTCTTAAAGGCGAACTACACTTCGAGTGCTCTCTATCTCACACCGCCGTCGACGTCGGCGTCTCGCTGTAAACGCTGAGAGCTTGCGAAGTGTAGTTTACTTTATCGCAAAAATGTAACCGTAGCATTAAAAAAAATGCAACAACGGTCATCCTCTCTGGAGGTTACAGGCGTGATGTTATGTCATAAGATACAATTGGATATTACTCGTACACTCCTACAAGAATCTTTTGGCGCCTGAATCATATTTACAGGGTTGTTGATAAACATGTATTGAAAAAACAAGATGGCGGCTTTAGTTTTGAAGATGGGTGACCACGCGCCAAAAGATCTTTGTAACAAAGTTGAATATACGTCCTTGGAAATCCCTTATTATTAGAGCTGACCACAGTGCAGATGGGAAGAGGCTGTTTTCTATATTAATATTTTCGTACATTCATGCCTATTCATAGTTGATTTATATTATATTTCTACGCTTAAACTATTTCATTATATTGTACTAAAATAAAAGTCCTTAAAACTGTTCTGTAAATCGATTAGATGGACGTTCGAGAAATGATGTTTCAAGATAATGGGCCTTCGCACTGCCGAGGATTCGAGGTTATAGTTGTGCGAGATTTTGATGCATCGAGGTAGTGAACTGTCGCGCTCATAATGTCATAATAAAATGTTTTCGAGCCAGTATTATTCGATCTTTCGTCATTCGATTTGAAGTAGGGAACCCCTCTCAAACAGCTGTATTCAAACAATCAAAAACAATTGAATAGCACGCTTGGACGTCTCAACATTCAATGAGCTTGATTAAAATGATTAGAGTCCTTAGCAACGAAAATAACATCATTGGGCCAATCAAAACAGTCTGATAACTGACGGCGTGATATTAAAAAAATAACAACTGACTTAAAAAAAAAACACTAAAAAGGGAAAAATAACTTTAATTTGAACTGAAGTCGGTGTCTCTGGTTTTTAATTTTCGTTTTTTTGCCACCGACTATATATCACTCCTAGGCATAACACCTCTCACGGCGAATCAGAAATCTTTGGATAATACAGGCGTGTTCTTACAGCATGGTGTTACAGTATATGTGACACTAGAGATACCGATGCATTCCACCAGCTTTTATGACGAATCTTTTACAGTTCCAGCAGTACGTTATGGAATGTTGTGCCTGTATTGGTAAGGCGTGCTCAATCTTTGTCAACTTTTAAAATTATGGTAAAATACACCTACTCTTAACCTTCATCATTATTACCTCTTATTTCACGATTATTATTATTATATAGATAAGTATATATATATGCTTTATGCATGTATTTATTGTATATTGTATAACTGGTACACCACAGACTACCTGCGGTGTTGTCTCTCCTTGTCCCACCCATCCTAAGGTTGTCTTTAAAAGATCACTTTTAGCGATAAAACTAGCCATTGTGTCACCATTTTTAAAATTTCTACATTTATATCTGTAATTCGCATGGTTTACTTATTAAAGAGTATTCGATTATATTTTATTAATCTAGGTTTTACCTTCATCGTTCTCTCTATTATTGTTTCCGATAACATTCCCAAACATTGCTAGATTTTCATCAAACATAACATTATCCTAACTAATATTATAAATTCGAAAGTGAGTTTGTTGGTTTTTTACGCTTTCACGCTAAAATGGCTGAACGGATTTGGATGAAATTTGGCACAAGGGTAGACTTTGACCTAGAATAGGATATAGGATACTTTTAATCCCGATATTTCCACGGGATCGAGACTTACGCGCGTGAAACCGCGGGGCGCCGCTAGTTAGGAATAAACTTACGAATAGCTTTGATAACGTAACGGCTGCTGTCTTCATCTTTCATTTGTTCTTTCTTGATCTGGTTTACTTCAGTTATCACATTAGGGTCATCTTCTTTTCTACATCTGAGCCATGCCATTGACCTGATTGCTTCCTGAAATACATTTTATTAAAATATAAATCCATAGATTAAGCTATGATAGTCTGAGTTGATTGATTGACACATTGTTCAAAAGCATTTCTTTAAAAATTGTTATCAAATAAACTTCCTTCGAGTCACAAACACGATTGATGTAAGTAGAGTAGGGTTTTTCCGGGTCGAAAAATGCAATTGATTTTTTCTTTAGGGTCAGTCACAGTTCGAAGAATTGATTTGAGACTGGAATTTATAGCATAAAGTAATTGATGAAATGGGGCCCTTCGTTAAATACAAGCGTGAAGATGATGCAGTGCGTAATTTGTTTAAGAATTATATCACTGTTGCTATCAGTCAACCTAAGCATGTTATCTATTCAACTAAGCGTAATAGAATAGAGAAATCAGTTATTCAAATAAAACAGCACGTTTGAGGACCTTATGAAATTTCGTATTATCTAACTACTCAAATATTGTGATTGCTCCTGTAAATATTGTTAAAGGGCAGGAAAATTACATCTTTCTTTTTATATAATTTTTCTGTACGTGTGTTTGTCACCTTTTTTTTTTCCTTTGGGAAATCCTCATGGATGTCATGTCGGACTCCTACCGACTAAAACCCCACTGTTCCTACTTGTACCATAAGTCGGGGGCCCGGGAGATACTTGTACATTCGCCGCACCCTCGACTGGTATCAGCCCGCCATGCCTAGCGGGCCCCATCACAAAATGCGGCCGATCACACGACCGCACGTCTTCCTATAAAGGCACGCATGATGTGCGGCGTGCCACCTCTTTGAACCTGACTGTTCGGGCAACGACACAGCCCCCAATTTCGCCCCTCCTTATGGTGGCCGGAGATCATTAAGCGCCCTTTGACGCACGGCTGCTCTTCTGGTGCGGGTGGAATGAGAGGTGTGCTCTCTCTCCCTCTCCGCCGCCTCCTTTGCATGCATCACCGCCTCGCAAAAAGAGGCGACAGATTCCCACGCGTTTTCGCTTCCGACCATGGACTGAATCACGACCGGAAGCGAAAGATCACCCGCACCAAGCGTTGAGACGTGCCCAAGCTGAGCACTCCTCCAGCGTAAGTTGTGCCGTGTCCTCGGAGCAGTCCGCACAGTGATGACAAGCGGGCGTCCGCTCTCGACCTATGCGACGCAGGTACTTCCCGAAAAATCCACGTCCACTAAGCACCTGCGTCAGCCGGAAACTGAGGGCTCCATGTTGTCTCTCCAGCCATTACTCCATAACAGGCCTTACCGCCATTATTGTGGCTAGCCCCCACCTGGGTTGCGCAAGTCGCTCCCTCCATTCGGGTGTGTTTGTCACCTGACTCCTCCTAAACGGCTGGACCGATTTGGGTGAAATGTTGTGTGTATATTTGAATGGGTAGCTGGATGGTTTGTAAAGAAAATTGGACTCGGTAGACAGCGTCGTGATCGCGTTTTCATGGAAAAACAGAATTGCTGAACAGTTGACAATATTTCATAAATGGGAGTAAACTAACAAAAAAATAATTAATTAAAAAATTAAAAAACACGACTGCCCTGCTAAAAACGAACTAAAAAACAAGTTGATAAAATTGTCATTGCAGTCTTGATTGACTTGATTTAGATTAAAAAGTGTGCCACAGAACGGTCCCCCCGTTCTGTGGCACACTTTTTAATCTAAGAGGTCCCCCGACTGCAATGACAATTTTATCAACTTGTTTTTTACTTTTTAGTTCGTTTTTTAGCAGGGCAGTCGTGTTTTTTAATTAATTATTTTTATTTTATACATTTTAGTGACAAGTATGTATGATATTTTTGTAGTTTAGGTACATTTTTGTTTACCGCTACTCGCTATGGAATAGTTGGCGTTAACAATTTTTTTTTAATACTTGCCTGTGTATTGGTACAGTGTGATTATGAATGAATTCTAATAATAACTCAATCATCTACCAAACCATTCACTCAATTAGACATTTGCAGTGTTACTAAAGTCTGATTATCGTTTGCAGCCAAAGATGAAATGTTATTTATTTCTTTATTTGCATGTACACCCTACCTATGTAAAACTTATGCCAATAAATTATATAGTTTTGGAATGTGCTCATCAAGGCCTTCAATTGGATACCCATATTGTAAATAATTGAAGTTTTTTTTTTTCACATTTGAAAATGGAGCCATACTGCCACCATATTGATTTAAAAAATAAAAAAAAACATGGCAAACATGGCTATGTTACTCGGGATAACGTAAGGATTCTAACGATACCCCATACATCCAAATCCGTTCAGGCATTTTAAAGTTATGGTGGAATAAAGAAACTCACATACATACAAACATACATACCTACATACATGAACCCTGAAAACATTACACTCCTTTTTGGGCAGTCGTGTAAAAAGTAGGTACTAGGCTTTAATGAATACAAGATAGTATTACAATAATTAGTAATATCCTAATAAGATTTGGCTATTTGGCACACAAATAGTAAATACGTAACTAACAAAAAGTACTAGGCTTGCATGAATTCACTTTTAGTCTGATTTGGAAATTTTGTGTGTATATTTGAGCGGGTTCCTGGATGGTTTGAAAATTCAACCCAGTAGGTGGCGCTGTTCGGGCAGGACAACGTCTGCCAGAACAGCGCTCCGCTAGTACATACATTATAATTATGTGCGTGTAAAGAGAGAATGTGTGTGCAAGAAGTTTAAATTAATTAATGTTTATTAATAATTCATTCATTAATTTGATAGCCAAGAATGTTATGATGGTTCCCAAAATTATATTCATTTTATTATTTGGTCCATAACATATATCTATTTCATCCATATCTACGTCTATGTCATTTATTCTGAATGACATAATGTCAATATTGTTATCTTCGTTTTACCTTGATAAATACACGTGTTTCACAAAGTAAAAGCCTATAATAAACAAATGACATGCCAAACGAAATAAATAGAAAAACATAAGTACTTAGAGATTATAAAAATATTGATGTCTTACCTCGGTATCTCCTCTTTTAATTAGGTACGATGGTGACTCAGGCATCATTATGAAGAGCACCAGGTGGACTGTCGGCACCGTCAGACAAATCCACAGGATAGTGCGGTAGCTCAGTATGTCACCAATGATGTAGAGGAACAAGTTACCCGTTGTGTGGAATAGGATCACCTGGAAAAGTAGTTACGGATGAAATAAATATAGATATATTGGAAAAAATCAATTCCAATTTATCTTTATTGCAATCCATAATGTACACATACAGGTGGTAAGAATGAATACATAGAAATTTCCAGATTTTTTCATTCCTGACCTCATCCTTCAAAGAAACTCCAGCTCGCTTCACAGAACAGTACTTACCAAGATCAACTTACCAATGTGCCAAGCATCCCTCTAACGTTAGCTGAACTAATCTCCTTAGTATACAGTGGACATGTGACGTAAGCGCCCGCCATTGTCAGACCAAACAATGCTCTGGCCAGGATGAAAGCCCACACTTCCATGGATGCCAGTTTGATTGTCCAGCAAGTCTGAAAAATTGGCATCATTAATGTTTTGATAATAATTATGCAGTTCGGGTATGAATGACAACAGTTCAAGAGTGGTCATGGGATTTTGTTAATGCACTTGTAGATTGAAATGACCGTATTGAATCTGCGTCCAGCGCTCGGTGTGGCAACACGTCGTGGTCTGGTTTGCAACAGGTCAATCGTCATCCCGAGGATGCCTCGTTGAGAGATGAAACACGTGTCGATTTTTTACAGGATTTTTCATGACACTTGAAGAATAGTAAAGCGGTTACTAAATATATCTACGTTCTATTGTATTTTATCATGGATTTCCGCAAAGTCACGTCTGAATCAATTAACTGACCATATTGGTGCCAATCACATTAATTTGTTTTTCCTAAAGGTACCATTAAAAACCAGTCGTGTCACGGCGACACGTCGCCTGTTCCTGCCGTCAGCTGTTGGCTACGGAATGGTCCTTATTTAGTTTTCCAAAAATTACAGTATCAGTTTTCACCTTCTACTCAGCTGAATTAGCTTTTGCTGGTAATAAATTTAAGACAGTATTACACAACGGGTAGTGTTTGGATTCAAGACCTTCATCATGACCGGCCATGTCTTCCATTGACGAGGTCAAGCGAGGTCAAACGAGCTCACCTCTCCTCCAAGCGAGGTCAAACGAGCTAACCTCTATAAACACGTGTCTTTTTTTTTGATAATCGACATAACGGTAATCGACGTAGAAGTACGAATTCCTGATAATCTCCGTTCAAACAAACACTCTATCCAGTCCCGATAATTATGAGATACTTCATAATGCCTTGCCTTCATTAACAATCAATCAATCAATCTTGCTTCAATTACTATTACAACTAGCCTTTCGAACAAACTCGGGCACTAATCCGACGTCCTCAAATGTTTCACATAATTAGGCTAAGAGATAAACACTGAGGGGTTTATTTACAAACGTTGCTTAAAGATGTGTCACGTTCAAACACTTACTTAACTTTAAGCAACGTTTATAAATAAACCTCTATGTCTATACTTACGAATGTAATACCAGATATAAAGAACAAAGTCAGTTTTCTGCCAAACTTGTCACTTAGTATCGCCATTAAATAATTTGCTGGTACGCACGTTAAGTATGGAGCCGCTGCTATCCATGAAATCTGAGAAGAAATTAACAGTATTAATTAATCACATTTTCATACGTCATTATCCGGGATGTTCGCCAAGACCAGGGTTGATGATTTTCATGGAGACGGTGCGCTTCTATTCTCGGTAGAATACGTGCCAGCTCCCACATCATCCTGAGTGTATTGCGTGATAGATGGGACAGTCCCATGCTGGCTTACTGGATACGGCTGCACAAGTAGGTGTCAGTCGTTAATATTTTGTATAAAGTGTGGTTTTTACTAACATTAGGTTAAGAACTTTACTAACAACTTATGGATCTTGTAATTTGATTTGAAATAAATATTATCACAAAGATGGATGGACTAACCCACTCTTTATTTAGCCAGTTTTTAGTCCTATGTTAGGGGCGTGACTTTAACGGGTACAAAACGATACTTCGGGCTTCTAAGTTACCTTAAGTTTAAATGTGGCGCCTGCGACAGTCACTTAAGTAATTTAAAGTAACTATAAAATTAAGAAATCATCTAGTAACATGTCTTTTATATTGACTCTTTAGAGTACATAATGTCGTTACATTGATTAGTGATAGCTTTACCTCATAATCTGAAAGTGGGGCCCGAGGCGAGTCTTTGGACTGAAGCAGCAGTGACATCGGAGACACCCACCCGATACTGGTTCCGTATGCAAATACTGGCAAGTTTACTGCAGACAAAAAACGATGTTTTGGACACATTCATGTTTTTTGGGAGAAACTTAAACGTTTTCTAGATAAAACAGTAACATCACTTTGTGGGATAAATAATAACAACCGGACCGGTCGATTTTCAAGATTAAGCAACTCTTGCAGAGGTTAGCTTAGGATGGGTGAGCATCCCACGACCCTTCTGTACCACTCTCATTGCATTTTTAGGGTTCCGTACCCAAAGGGTAAAACAGGACCCTATTACTAAGACTCCGCTGTCTGTCTGTCTGTCTGTCCGTCTGTCACCAGTCCGGCTGTCCAGTCATGCTGTATCTCATGAACCGTGATAGTTAGACAGTTGAAATTTTCACAGATGATGTATTTCTGTTGCCGCTATAACAACAAATACCAAAAAATAGAAGGAATAAATATTTAAGGGGGCTCCCATACAACAAACGTGATTTGCCGTTTTTTATAGATATTGGTACGGAACCCTTCGGGCACGAGTCCGACTCGCACTTGGCCGGTTTTTTCATATTGAAAAGAACATTCGAAGAAAAAACAATAAATAAATAGAAATTGTTTTTTTTAGTGTTATCAGTACTTTTAAACGAGAGTTTAGTTACGAAAACCAGTTACTGTAGGTAATTTCAGGAAAAAAATTAATAATTGGCACTTAAAAAAAGACGAAAATAATAAAAAGGTACTTACTAAGCACAGCACATATTATTTGGTTGATCTTACTCCCCTCGCCGAAAATAAAGTAATATTTCGTCATTGTTGAATACTACGTAGATCTAATAAAATTATCTACTATATTCTCCTTAAATATTTACTTGAACTAGAATATCACTTTTCATTTACAAAAATGTTATATCAAAAGAAACGGTGACCAGAAGTCGTTTTAATCATTTTCACTGACAGTAAAATAAACGATGACCAAATAACGTTTGAATCATTTTAATGAAATAGTTTTCACATTTAATCGGACGGACACTAAGGACGGCAAAACTGCTCGTCGTTTAGCTTTCGCGATCACTAATGAACTGAGTTTCGATACAAGGAAGCTCTTTGATGTGCAATGTAATGTTTGTACTTAAGATCAATTACTTATCTAGGAATCAAAGTCTGATGGTAACAAAATGTATCTTTATAAAAACAAAATACGTAAAAAATATAATATGTACATTTTAGATTGATTTATAGTCACTTTTCGTGTCTGATTTTGTAATCTTATGGATGATTAAGAAATCTCAACATTTTGTCAAGTCTTATAAACCGCACTAACCAAAGGCGGATCGGTAAGTAGTACATACATTGCATAAAACCAAGTAATCGACAAACGAAACAAAAATCGCGAAAAAAATATCAGCTATGCCATATATTTTATTTTCGCATAGCTCGTTAAAATGTAGGGAACAGCTGATTTATTTTTTTGCGATTTCAGGTTTGGTCCCATAGTGAAAGTTGTTCAGAGTGACGAGAGGGAGGATATTTTAAGCAGATAATCCGAAGTCAAAGTAAATCCGCCATCTTCCGAAATCTTTTTCTGCTACCGAATCAGTAAAAATGTTAATAGAATAGAATAGAATATAATTATTTTATTTCAGACCGAAGTCTATAGGGTTAGTAACAATTTTACTTAACTTCTAGTGTTAGTAGGTTACATACACAAATAAAAATACACAATTAAATTTCAGGGTGGAGCCGCATCCACCTCCGCAACATCGGGGAATCCTAACGTACTGCGAATACACTGAGAATACTGTTGGTGCTTAATATCATAAGTTACAACTTGTGAAAGCTAACAGCGTTAAAAAAACCAGTTTGCACTATTTATATCTGCGGTTTTAGTCGCAATTACATCCGACATAGCCTGAAGAATTGTCAAACTTAAGTGGCAGTGGGCAGTGCACATCCCTCGCAGAACAGATTGCCGATGGAGCCGGAAGGTTCTGGAGTGGCGACCGCGTACCGGAAGGCGTAGCGTTGGAAGGCCCCACAAGGTGGACCGATGACCTGATGAAGGCCACAGGAATCCATTGGATGGGAGAAACACAGAACCAATGACCAGCAGTGGACGTCTTGCAGCTGAAATGTTGATGATGATGATGTTCGACACACTATCCATAAAATCTATACTATCCATACTTCCTTATTATAAATGCTAAAATGACTCTGCCTGCCTATTTCACACCCAAATGGCTGAACGGATTTGGATGAAAAACGTCGATCATTCTTCGTAATTGTAAGATTGTGTAAAATTAGTTGGTCAATAGTGATAAAACTGTGATACTTTTATTTTCTCATGGTACTGAAGTGCGCTACTTGCTGCGCGGTACCCCCTCCCCCTCTCAGACACGTGAATTTATTACAGCGCAGCCCATTGGAAGTTTGCTATATTTATCGCAAGACACGAGGCTGATATTGTTGATTCAATGAGCAGATAAAATAGACAGCTCACTGCTAAACATTGGTCTAAGGGCCTAGACAAAGTGACATTCTATCAGCGTTATCGATAATATAAAGGCAAAAATGTATAGGACTGACACAACCTAACGAAAAGTATACGTCAATCCTGTTGAAAGTCGTTGTAGAAATACGAAACGCTTTGGAAGCGATTGTCACTTGTCTAGGATATCTGAGTCCCTAGACAAAGTAACATTCTATCAGCGATAACGATGATGGAAAGGCAGAAATGTATAGGACTGACATAAGTTATCGAAAAGCTTATGTCAATCCTGTTGAAAGTCGTTGTAGAAATACGAAACGTTTTGGAAGCGATTGTCACTTGTCTAGGCCCTCTGTGCCGGCTTCGATTTTCTCTCTCTGGGTGCTGCCATGAGTTGGTGTTCAACAACAGCCAGCTTTATCCAGCACTAAGGCAGAATATTGGTCTTTAGCCTCATCAGAACAAGAGGGACTATGGCTGAAATAATTAGACAACTTTTGCCCTGAACTTAAAAATACTTCTATTGTTATTACTGTGACAATAAAAGCGTCATTAATATTGCTGGTAGACATTAGACAAGAAGACTGAAGATTATGGTTGGTGACATATCGATGATGCCACTGCATCGAACAAATTTTTTTTGTCCATCGCTATGCTTTTGCGTTGCGCGGAGCGGATGGTAAAAAATAGTAAGAACGCAATTGCCTTATGCAATCTTCATAGCAAGTGTTTGCCTGAGATATATTGCAGGTGTATAAAGGCGTATAATATAATATAGTCATTTCTTTTCTAGACAGCTTTTAGAAGACATGTACCTTAAACCCAAGACTGCGCTGCGAAAAATAAAGTGAAGCATGCCAAAACTACACCACCACTCTGTGAATACACGCCCAAACGCACACATTTACAATCAAACTACACCTCACAAGGCACACATGTTTACGAAACCTTTTTTTTTCGTGTGGTTTGTGACTAACCTCTGACTTGGCTTCATATGCCGTCGAATAATATCTCTCAGGAATGCCAGTTTCCTTACGATGCTTTTCTCAATAATTCTATACGAAATAACAATAAGACATAATATTACACTTGTTATTGTTGGAACTTTATCGTAAATAAGTAAATCCAGTATAAAAAGGTTGAAAATGTTCAAACCAAAATGAATCATAATAATTACATAATTATTATGATTCATTTTGGTTTGAACATTTACTACATAGTACAAGTATATAAAGAAAGGGGGAAAATTATCAAAGGGCATCAAAACATTCGTCTGCATCGCTGTCAACAGGAAAAGTGCCAAAAAGGCTGGCAGCATTGCCACGTTGAATAGCAATGCTGATTCTTTGGCCAAATAAAAACTTTTTACAAAAAAAAAGAAGTCGGTTGTTTTTTTTTTTGTAAAAAGTTTTTATTTTTCACTTTTTAGTTGTGGTACCTAACCCACACAAATTCGAATACCACTACCTGCTATGTAAATAACAGTGAAGGAGTCAAATAGGATATCGTCTAGATAAACTAAGTGAGAAAAATACGTAATATTGAAGCTAACTCAAAAATTACGCAAGCAAAGTTAATAAAAATTATATGGGACCACCTCGGAAGCATGACCTACCAAACAAAAAGAATCATCAAAATCAATTTATAATTGGCGGAGTAATCGCGTAACCGACATAGAAAAAAAAAAAAACATACAGACGAATTGAGAACCTCCTCCTTTTTGAAGAAGTCGGTTAAAAATAGGCCAGTCCTTTGGTCACGTGAAGAGTAGACCAACCGCTTGGCGATGTCTTGAAAAACCCCAAACGGCTCGAACATATACGTCCCGATAAGATTGGAGTATTTGCGCCGTTTGAGTTATTAATTTAAGTCAGTAAGTAGTTGTATTACATTTTATACAGACGAAATTGTATAGAACTGATAATAAAAATAAACACTCAAATAATAATTTGAAAAAAAAAACCAAAATACAAATCCTTAGTTTTAAAAGTTTAATTAAATAATCAATACTCTAACAATAACTCTTTAAGCATCCATCTTCCCCGCCTCAATAGCCAACGCCTCTTCTCTTTCAATTATTTTCTCTTTGTTAGTCTTCAAGTCTTCATAAATCTCTTCCAAGATTCTTTGCTTGGTCTCCGGCACATAAATATACACATAGACGGTTGTGCACAGACAAACAGCTCCGAAGAAGTAGAATGCCACGTGAGCTCCCACTGCATTTACTAGAGGCTTGAAGAACAATGTTTCTACGAAGGAAGCAACTGACGCTGCTGACATTGTCATGGCCATTACTGAACCTCGATACTGAAAAGAAGATAGAGTTGATGAGTTTTTATTTTAAGCAAATATTATTATAACTTGAAAGGTGCCTGTGCGCTCAGGAGGCCTAAAACGGCCAATTCCTGTAAAAGCAATGCATTTCCTGAATTCCCAGCTGTCATTAACAATTCCTCTAATTTGACACAAAAGCAATTCATAATTTGTGGACTATTTTACGAATCTCCATAGAAAACTGTCAAACAGATGAACTATTTCGTAATATGAATTGCATGCAGATCATATTGTGAATTGTCAGTTTGTGACAATTTACGATGTTTCATAATATTTTCCTATTATGATTCTGCCAAATTAACCATTTTAAGCCCGGTCGATGTAACCAAGTCACTCATCGGTTGAGTAAAGAAGAAGAGATGGATTTAAGGAGACTATAGATTTAGCTTATTGACCAGATAGACAATGAAGATTCATTTACTAAGTTGCCTTTTACGAAGAACATAATTTGGTTTTCTCCAAATAATTAATTGACGAATGCTGAACGAGAGATTATCATTGACCAAAAGCAATCAATTAAAGTTCAAATAGCTACAAACAAAGCGTTGAACAGACTATTGGTAACCACAGTTTTCTGTAAACGGGCAGTGGATTAGAAGACATAATGAAGACAAATGCGAAAGTGAGTTTGTTTGTTACGCTTTCACGCTAAAACGGCTGAACGGATTTGGATGAAATTTGGGTAAGGGGTAGACCCAGAGAAGGACATACGCCACTTTTCATCCTGGATCGCAGACAAAGTCGCGAGCAACAGCTAGTTTTCTATAAATGATTACAAAATCTACAAATTTATTACGTGTGAAGTTATCAATGACACTTACCTTAAAAGAAAATATCTCTCCAGTAACAATGACGGAGACAGGCTGCAAACCAAGAGCGTCACAGAAGATGCACAAACAGAGAGCGACGACCGGTAACCAGGCTGGGGCGAAGACGTTGTAGTCTCGAGCAACGTACCAGGAGGCCAGGGCACACATGCTCAACCCTGACACGAAGGCTGTGGCTATGAAGAGGGGCTGTGGATAAGAGAGATAATGATGAGATGTACATTAGTCGCTACATATATACACAATGACAAAGATTTGAAAGTAAATCTGGTACCAAGGAACACTGAAACATCTTTAGAGTCCAATCTGTCTTAGAATTAATTTCTGTATCAAGAACGAAGGCTTCAACGAAGACAAGGGTAATCTGGAAGTGGTTACGTGGGAGACAATGTGCTGGTCACTTTTGAAAAAGAAAAGTTAGGATTTCTACGTAGTTATTAGGAGAAAAAAAAAATCTAGAAAGCTCACCTTTC
This sequence comes from Lithophane ornitopus, assembly GCA_948473465.1. Taxonomy (NCBI): domain Eukaryota; kingdom Metazoa; phylum Arthropoda; class Insecta; order Lepidoptera; family Noctuidae; genus Lithophane; species Lithophane ornitopus. The sequence goes on along the minus strand of OX419635.1, from coordinate 12,881,413 downwards.
TCCCTGCTTTTTCTACCGGAAAAGATGCTAAGGATGCTCCAAGTACTTGTACAGCTCCCAAAGCCATAGCCTGTTGGTTAGGAGTTAGGACTATGCCTGACCCTTCCGATGATCTCAAGAATATCTCCCCAGCGAAGTTTAGAACCGGGATAGAACCACACATTTCTCTCGCTAAAGCTAAAACCATAGCGATTATGAAGGCTCGGATCAGGATTTTGTCTTGTACTGTAAAAGAAGAAAAAATGTAAAATTAACAAAGTGTAATAATAGTATTTATGTTTGAAGACATAGAACTCGAATTTCATCATCTGCCTCCTAATTGTGTAACACACTTTCAAACACAAACTGAATGATTTAGAAGGTTACTGTTATCCATTGCTTCGTTTGAAAAATTTGTCTGCTCAATAACGTAAATAACGCAATGAATATTGTTGAACTGTCAAAATGAAAGCCATTCCTATTGTACGTGGGCTAAGAAATTAACCCGCAGGGGTATGGGGTATTGGGGTCAGCATCCATTCAACCAGCTGAATAGAATTTAAAAGATAGAACGCGAATATAAAACAAAGCATTGATTGAAAAATGGTATGAATGAATGTTTCCTACCTAGTTATTTCTAGTATGATTATCCAAGTCTTAAAAATCATAGGAAAGATATCTGTAATAAATGATGATAAGAGAGTTAACAAAGCTTTAAAGAGTACTAAAAATTAACAAAGAAAAGTAGTAAATCATTATAATTCGCTAAACAAACGTAATTCACCCGACGTCGCAAATACGGCAAACTGTTATCATAAAGATATTAAATAAAAAATTATGATTATTTATACAATACTTAGTTATTTCGACAAAGACAAAGATAAAGGGGAAAACTGAAACGTAAACATCCTGTGTTGATTTTTTTAAATGTCCTTGTATAATTGGCTTACTAAAGTCTGGCATAATGACACCCGTTTAACATGTTATAAAATACGATGAAATCGAATTCAGTAATTTTGTGCCCACTGATAAATAACTGTGTATATGCGCAATGAGATACAATTGAATGCTTGGGTTCCTTAACGAGCTTGATTGAAATTATTGGAGCTGTTAGCAGCCAAAATATCATTGTATGAATGAAAACAGTATGTTATCAGACGACTGGAGTTTTTTAAGATGTCATTTTCTTTAAAAACTAGTATAATTTTTTGAACACTCTGCTTTCTCGCAACATGGGCCATTATCAAAAGGTTGAGGTATATAAAATATAAGAAAAGTTAGACAAAATTGCTGTATCTTCACCCTTTTTCATTTAGAGCTCAAACATTCTAGCTTTTACGCATCAAATCATCATCAAATAATTACTATAACAGTCACGGTTTGTTCTAAGAATACAGGAAATACAGGCTTGTTCTTTTTTAGGGTTCCGTAGTCAAAAAGGAACCCTTATAGTTTCGCCATGTCCGTCTAACCGTCTGTCCGTCTGTCCGCCTGTCCGCGGCTTAGCTCAGAGACCGTTGGTACTAGAAAGCTGTAATTTGGTATGAATATACATATAAACGACGCCGACAAAGTGGTAAAATAAAATCGTAAAAAATATTTTTTTTTAGGTTACCTCCCGTACGTAGGTTACCTACACGTAAAGTGGGAATGGTTTTTTTTTTCTCGTCAATCCCATAGTGTGGGCTATCGTTGGAAAGTTCGTTTAAAAATAATGTGAGTTTGTTGAAACCATTTTTGGATTCAGGGATCCGTTTGCGGAATATTCAGCCTTAAAGTGCTAATTTTTGTAAGAGCCAAGTGTTTCCCCCCCCCTGCCAGCTAAATGGTTGGGTTTAGATATGTGAAAAAATTCACGGCAGTAGTATATATAACGAAATTAAAAGGAAAACTATCACCGCTACGTAGACTCCACAAGTTACCGAGTAATAATCGACCAACTTAAATTTGCAGTTGTAAAAACATGTTCTCCCATACATTCTGTATCGGAGAACAAGTTATTCAACTACAATGTTAAGTTTGTTTTATAAATTCATCCCAACTAACGGAACCCTTCATTGTGCATGGTACGACATGCACTTGGGCAGTTTTTGTTATTAATCTAGGGTTAACCAGAAAAAGTAGAGCTTCGGTAATCTTCGTGATTCCGAATTAGCACGAACGACGCGCACGGCTAAGCTTCTGAGTTTTAAAAGTACTGCAACGCTTTGTGCGCCTATCATTACGCGTCTGTATGAAGTTTTCTCTCTGTTGGATTGCCTACTCCGGTCGCAGATTGTCATTCTGTCGCTCAAAAGTTTTTTTTTGTTGGAATTGCGTAGAGTTGTTAATCTACAATTTCGTAATTATAGTAATACGAGATAGGCAAGTACTTCCTTAGTTGTAACAGCTCTATATTATATTACATCATCGCGCGTTCCTACTTCCGAAGACAGACGATGATGCCCGAAGCCCTTACTTTTCTTAGGATATCTGATACCTTCGTTGTCTATCTTATTTGCGAGACGCGTTTACATCTACTTAAAAATAATTTGAAAGTTACTAACGTATAGCCTTAATAACGAAGCGATCGCTGTCTTCATCTTTCATTTGTTCTTTCTTGATTTGGTTTATTTCACTTATAACTTTAGGATCATCCTCTTTTCTGCATCTGAGCCATGCCATTGCTCTTATTGCTTCCTGCAAAACATATCCAAATATAAATACACAGATTAAGAAAAAAATTCGTACTTCTAGGCATTCAAAACATGTCACTAAAAATCATGATCAAGATTTTTTTTTTCCGGCTCGAGGTATTTAATTGATTTTTTCTTTAGGGGCAGTCAGAGTGTAGTCTGAATTTATGTCCAGTTAGTGACAATATTCCCCTACTACATAATATCATAGGAGCACTACTGACGAAATGTGGCCTACGTGGAATGCAGACGTAAATATTATGCAGTGTGTCAGAATTGTTTCAGAATTGTAACTGTAGTGTGTCTACATAATAGATAATGTAAACACTATCTCATGCACATCAACAATGAGATCGCTGTCACGAATGTCATCTGTCAGTTCACCACGAATGGCGGGAAATGGTTGAAAAGTTTAGCGTGCCTGCACGAGATGCTTGGTGTGGGAATGACCCAATGTTGTAATATAATTAACTTAAGTACGGGATTAACAGGCTTCTACAGTAACATTGTTACCACCTGTCAAATCTAAAACGTTATCTGTTTGACAAAGCCGATTTTATTGAAACAAATTCTCTTGTTCAAATATAAACAGTACCGTTTGAGAATCTTGGGAAATTTCGTTTTATCTGACTGCTCAAATATTGTGTTTACTCCTATCAATGTTAGACGGAAGAAAAATGCCAGTAAAGGTTAATACATTAGAAGGGCGGCGTCGTATCATACATAGGATTTCCTTCAATTTTTTTTTTTTGCGTTCGTATTTTCTATTTGGCTACGGCAAATAGGATCTCTCTACTAGGTCAACTGCGATGCGTAAATATTACAAGGATTATGGGACATCTACGCGCAAATTGTTACCATGAATAGGTAGGTCGGACTGTAAAAAGGTTTGTTTTTTCTAATCTTATTTCAAATGGAGTATAGTTATTTCTCAATTCAATTATCTTACCTCCGTCTCTCCTCTCTTAATCAGGTATGAAGGTGACTCGGGCATCATTATGAAGAGTATCAAGTGCAATGTTGGTAGCGCCAGACAAATCCACAGGATAGTACGGTAGCTTAGTATGTCACCAATGATGTAGAGGAACAAGTTACCCGTTGTGTGGAATAGAATTACCTAGAAAAGTCTATAGATTAGAATAAATACATTTAAAGTGCTGCCGCACAAAGGCGCTTAATGACGTTGATAGGGTGGCGCTGTGGCGCTGTCCGGACTCCCGGCCACCGTAGGCGCGGGCTTGCGGACGGTGAGCAATGGGTAGCTCGCCGTCCGATAAGGACAAGGCCCGGTTTGACGGGGCGTTGTGTTTGACGCGCGCCTCAAAGTTGTCAGCACTACTGAAGGGGTTTGCTAGGGCCGATGCCTGCCGGGGTCGCGGAAAAGTCCGAAAGCGATACCGTGGCCTCTGGCAACTGAAGGTACATGGGTGGGTTTTAGCCTGTAAGAGTCTGACACGCCCTCCCACTCCGCCCAGAGCGGGAGAAGTTGTTTGATAATTTCCCACCCAAAAAAACAAAAGGTTGCGATGTTGGTAAGCCTTTGTACGATTGTCTCGTGAAATATTTTGAAAAAAGAAAATGGTAGTTAATTGATTCAGGCGTGACTTTGCGGAAATCCAGTATAAAATACAATAGACGTAGATATATTTAGTAACCTATTCCGCTTGACTATTCTTCAAGAGTCATAACAAAAAAAAACCTGAGGATGCCTCGTTGAGAGGTGAAACACTATTCGATTTCCTACAGGGTTTTTTTTTTAGGACTCTAGAAGAATAGTCAAGCGGAATAGGTTACTAAATATATCTACGTCTATTGTATTTTATAAAATAAGATAGTTGAATTTTGGCCACGCGCCAATAGATCTTTGTACAGCTATGCATAGTTTTTTTTCCACCAGTATTATTAATATTATGTTACTGTTATTAATATAAGAATACTTTAATGATCAACTTACCAATGTGCCAAGCATCCCTCTAACGTTAGCTGAACTAATCTCCTTAGTATACAGTGGACATGTGACGTAAGCGCCCGCCATTGTCAGACCAAACAATGCTCTGGCCAGAATGAAAGCCCACACTTCCATAGATGCCAATTTGATTGTCCAGCAAGTCTGAAAAATGGGTGCTATTAATGTTTTGATAATACATCATGTAGTTTGAGTTAGAATGACATATTAAGAGCTACTTCATTGACTTTGACATGCCCTTAAAATGGACCTTATAAACAAGGGCTCGTGGTATGTATAGTCTGTTCCTGTATGTGATTAAAATGTAAACAAACTGTGGATGACAATTTGTAATGCCACTTACAAATTGATTGCTTTGATTCGATTATTTGAATACCCGAAATTCTTATTTTAAATCACCAATCTTTTCATTTGTCAATTGAGGTTATATTGTATAAAATATAAACCTAATTTTTTGTAGATAAAATTAATGATTTAGTAGGAAATTAATCTGAACAGGGTTTGTTTATATTTTCATCTGATACTATTGGAACAGACTTTATGTTCATTCTACTGTCAGTACTTGAGTTTTTTAGTGTTTAAGCTCAACTATTTATTTTATACTTACGAATGCTACCGCAGACATGAAGAATAAAGTCAGTTTTCTCCCGATCTTATCACTTAGTATCGCCATTAGATAATCAGCTGGTATGCATACCAAGTACGGTACCGCTGCTATCCATGAGATCTGAGAATAAACAAAAAATATTGAGCACTTGCTAATTTCCTGGAAATCTCTGGTCTTTTTATAAGGCCTTTTTATAATTGCCGATTCCTATAATTTACGGACCGTTATTGATTATAATTAAGACTCTTGTATCTCCACCAATATTGAAGCAAAGACCTCATAACTTTGCATAGTACACCCTCCCATATGGAAGTAGCTATCACAGGTAAAATAAGCTTACTAATCTATTTATGTGTGCCCAATTTAGTAATAAAAAATATTACCACTGGTAAGCAAAACGATTCGTTTTCGTTTATAGGAACCGAGCATAAGAGATTTAAGAACACTCATATAGCCAGTTATAAGTCAATCTGCCTAGCTTTTTCCCACCTATGTTGAGATCAGCTTCCAGTCTAACGAGATGCAAGAGAATACCAGTATTTTACATGGCGCAACTGCCGAACTGACCTCAACAACCCAGTTACTGGGTAGCACAATATCCCTTGGTAAGACTGGTTGTCAGACTTTTAGGCATCTGACTACCCGTAACGACTGTCAAAGATCTAGGTAGGTACGAATGACAGGAGGGACCAGCGGCTTAACGTGCTTTCCGAGACACGGGGGGTTCTTTATATGTAATGGATGGGCACTTAATCCACGGACCGACCGCAGTAAATATAATCACTCTCACATGTATGGTCTCTCATATCCTCCGCGATAGTGTACTATCCAGGACGTAAGACGGCACTTTTCTCAGGGATATCTAGGTATCCTTATTGTGTAGTGTGGCTGTTATAATTTATATTTAGCGATGGGCTCCTCTACAGCCAGTTCAAAGTACTTTTTATCTGTATTTTGAGGCCAGCTTTTCACCGGCCACTCAAACCCAGACTCCGTGCTGTTCTGAACCTTTTCTTAATGATAAAGCCTAAAAACACTTTTTCCGATTCAAAGATCGAATCCAAGCATAGGTACTCGCTTAACGTTCGCGCTTGCGAACAATTGACCAAGGAGGTAGTAGGTAACTAATTGCAAAACATTTTAAGATATTTAGAGGAAAATAATGTGAAAACTTGTTTCACTGTCATAACTAGAAAACGATTGACCTTTTCAAACAAGGTACAGTTCGATTTTAACTGGTGGCTCGGAAATTAGCTTCTCGCTGCGCAGTTCGCCACCCCTCACCCCCGCTAACATTTGTTACTGCGCGGCGAATCGTTTGAATCGAACTGTATCTTGTTTGAAAAGGTCAATCGTTTTCTAGCTCATACTACAGGGTTAAATAAAATTAGTTAGCGAAACTCAGCTCTAACCATAATAAAACAAAAAATATACGAATTTTCTCAATTCATACTTGGATGCATACACTAGCAGAGGTTGTTGACCCCAGAAACATCAAATGTTTTTTTTGTTCGTTTATATTATATTGATACCAATCGCGCGTGTGGAGTTTAGCTGAATAATTTAATTTGACCTTCTATTAACACATTACCTACATGCGTGATTTTATTATGAATACTGACCTCGAAATCTGTAAGTGGGGTCCCTCTAGGCGAGTCTTTGGACTGCAGTAGCAGTGACATTGGAGACATCCATCCGATACAGGCGCCGTATGCGAACACGGGCAGGTTTACTGCAGAAAACAAAAGGCGATTTAGAAGGTCTATCATAATTGGGAAAACATACATTATATATACAAACAGTTTCGAGAAATTACAGTACGAAAGCTAGCTCGGATTTCAGGGTTTTTTTTGCAATTTGCAGGTCAGTATCAGGTTGTATGTTGATTAAAATATGATTCGCTACCGTAACAAATATGGATTTACAGAATTATAAACATTAGAATCAGCAATACAACTCTCTAGGTTCATGTAATCGTATTGAATGACTATTTCATGAAATCATGACATTTGGGAAGTTGTTCAACAAAAAAAGTTTTTACAAAAAAAAAACAACCGACTTAAAAAAAAAAACACAAAAAAAGTGAAAAATAACTTTTATTTTTCACTTTTTAGTTGTGGTATGTACCCCACGCAAATTCGAATACCACTACCTGCTATGTAAATAACAGTGACGGAGTCAAATAATATATCGTCTACATAGACTAAGTGGGAAAAATACGTAATTATTGAAGCTAACTCAAAAACTGCGTAAGCAAAGTTAATAAAATTTATATGCGACCACCTCTGAAGCATGACCCAAAAAAAGAATCATCAAAATCGATTCATAGTTGACGGAGAAATCGCGTAACACACACAAAAAAAACATACAGACGAATTGAGAACCTCCTCCTTTTTGAAGAAGTCGGTTAAAAAATACTTTGAATTTGAAATTCAATTTGATTGGGTGTGTTCAAATCGCTTTCGACTTAGCAGTTGATCAACTAAAACTAAAACGGTATATCAAGAATTCTAAGTAGTCTTTTTTTTGTCTTCTATTTTCATTCTAGATTGGCAGACTTTAATGGCTATACATTGATTTTAATGTGACCCTGAACTCTTAATCTAACTTTATAATATTATAAACGCGAAAGTTTGTAAGTATGGATGGATGGATGGATGGATGTTTGTTACTCTTTCACGTAAAAACTACTGAATGGATTTCGATGAAATTTAGCAAACAGATAGTTTATAACCTGGATTAACACATAGGATACTTTTTATCCCGATATTCCCACGGGGTCGAGACTTACGCGGGTGAAACCGCGGGGCGCAGCTAGTTTGTTATAAAAGGAATACAACGTATACTAACCAGAAAATATCGAACATACATTTGTGGAAAAAGCATTATCCAATGGAGATTTTAAGTGTTCTGTAGGTAGAATTACATCAAAATATTTTTGAATACTACTCTTTTTATTGGTCAAGGTATCGGGTAGGGGTAGGGGTAAGGAATCGAATCTAACTTACAGACTTAAAAATACTTAATAAGTAATAATAATATGTACAAGTATACAAAGAAAGGGGGGGAAATAATCATAGGGCATAAAAAAAATTCGTCCGCATCGCGCATCGCTGCGTCAACAGGAAAAGTGCCCAAAAGGCTGGCAGCATTGCCACGTTGTATAGCCAAAGAATAGGCCAGCCCTCTGGGGGCCAAGTCTACTAATTTACAAACGTGTCAGTGGTCTCACAATGATCAGTTTTTGACAGATATGCCATACAAAATCTGATCATTGTGAGACCACTGACACGTTTGTAAATTAATAGACTTGGCACCCTGGTCATATGAAGAGTCGAACAACCGCTTGGCGATATATTGAAGAATTAATTAGGCACTCGGAACCCATGGCCTTCAACCTATGGGGTTGAAACCCTAGGGCCATGGGTCGAAAGTAAGAAGAAGGTATATTATTAACCGAAGGTTGACTTGCCACATTAAGAAATAATAAAATTGTGATTGTGGTGAATAACACAATCTACAAAGAGTTACTGGTGTAGATGAGAATAATTTAAAAAGGTACTTACTAAGCACAGCACATAATATTTGATTGATCTTGCTCCCCTCGTCGAAAATAAAATAATATTTCGTCATTGTTGAATACTACGTAAAACTATTAAAAATACTAAATTCTTCTTAAATATTTACGTCAAATTAAAACACTATCATATAATCAAAATAAATATTTGTTTCTAATATCACTGTGCAGCTAATATAACTGCTAAATAAATAAATTACAATAAAATAAAAGTGGTAACCAAAAACGGTTATCCTTAAAAAAATCTGTTTATCTGCAACTCATTTTCACTGAAATCTATTATTTAAAATGTTTTCACATTAAATCTAAGATGAACCACGACGAAACTGCTCGTCGTTCAGCTTTCGCGGTCAGTTATAAACTGAGTAAAGATACAAGGAAGCTCTTTGATATATCTAGACGTTTTATTTGTGTTAAAGATCAATTACTTATCAAGGAATCTAACGCTGTTGTCAACAGAAGTCTGAGCAAATAAAAAAATACTATCAAAACGTCATAATACATTATACATACATAGTATAAAAAAACTAAGCCGGTTTTAGTATGTCTGTGTGACCGCTTAGATCTTTTAAACTTCACAATGGAGTTTGATGCGGTTTTCACCATCATTTTAGAGCATTTTTTTTGTATTGCATGCTCACAATTTCTGGAGTGGCGACCGTGTACCGGAAGACGTAGCGTTGGAAGGCCCCACAAGGTGGATCGATGACCTGGTGAAGGCCGCGAGAATACGCTGGATGCGAGAAGCATAGAACCGGTCGAAATGGCGGTGCTTGGGGGAGGCCTATGTCCAGCAGTGGATGACTTTCGCCTGAAGTTATGATGATGAAGCTCGCAAGGCAATCTAGGAGGTTTTCGGCTGCTTAACCAGGCTATCCTGTAAATGCCTTAACAAATTAAGGCATCCAGCTACGCCACATTAACTAATGATTACTCGCTAAGGGCACGGGTCCCTAGGTTACGAACTTCGGCTTAGGGCGTCACTGGGACGGCAGTAAGGGACAGGCTGGATCGACGAATTTAAAGCTACAGGCTCACGGTGCGGGCTGGTTCGAGCATGGGTCGGGGAGGTCATTTTAGAGCAGTCATTCCGGTCTGACAATCCAATTTAAAAGTTTAGGTACCTAACTACTTTATATTGCGATTTTATTTCTGTAAGACAAATCTTATATAACATTTTAACAATCTTACACTAAATTAAATGGCTAACTCACTATACAAATAAATACAAAAACAAAAGGACACTTAGATGTAGAAGTATTCGTCCGCATCGCCGCCGTCTTCCGGAAACGTGCCCAGAAGACTGGCAGCATTGCAACGTTGAATGGCAACGCTAACTCTTTGGCCAAAAAACGAGCCTCTAGTCACGTGAAGAGTCGAACAGTTGGCGAGATGTTTCCTTAAGGCCGTACCCTACCTCAGATTTTATCTCGCTCGCACCATACTACTCGCGACCTGAGTGAGAGCGAGACGGAGTGGGGTGCAAGCGGCTCTCAAGCCTCGAAAAATTTAGGTAATTGCTTTTTACGGTGAAAATAATGGTAATATAAAAACAGTTAGTTACTTCAGTTATTATGCATAGTATCATGACCTAGTTTTAAGTATTTTATTAATACTAGCGGTTTATAGTTCGGTTTAGAGGTAACATTGGTTTTCAATCATCAATCCTCAACTTTAACATATATTTATTTCAAAATTAATGCTGCAGTATTTCGGCATAACGGAGGATCATGCTGAGTAATTTGAGGTAGGGTACGCCCTTAAAAAGGAGATGCGCACTGTCCATGACCCGAGCGTTTCGACCCCAAACGGCTCAAAACTGTAGTTAGCTATATGGTTTTAAATTATTATGCTACTACTACAAAATCAGTGACGATTTTAGTATTTGGTTACAAATTGTAAAAGCTAACAATGTACAAACAAACCAGTGTGTATAATTTGTTTCTCTGGTTTTATCTGTAATCGCGTGCGACATTTACGCCTTACTAGATTTAAGCAGACATGTTTACATAATTAAATATTTGTTTAATTATTTTTTTTAGTTTACTCAACTGGTAAAATGTAGTAACGAGACCCGCTGTATCTTTAAATAGTAAACGTGAGATTGTTTATATATAACTCGGTCAATAGATAAAAAAACCCAGATTTTCCATGTTTATTTTACTGATGTAATAGGACGTGACCAGTGACGTAGAAGCTTTGTAAACTTTTAAAGGATTATACTGTCGCTGGTCACGTTATATTGTCACCATACCGTCACTTTTCCACTGCAGGGTAGTCTCCATACGCACTGGGCGTCGGGAATCCCAGGCGCATTCTCGGCCACCATAGGCGCAGGCTTGCGGACGGCGAGCAATAGGTAGCTCGCCGTCCGATAAGGACCAGGCCCGGGTCGATGGCGCGTCGTGTTCCACGCGTGCCTCAAAGGGATGTTAGCACAATTGGCGGGGTCCGCTAGGACCGATGCCTGGCAGGGTTGCGGGAATGTTCGAAAGGGATATAAGGTCCAGCTTGGCAACAGGCAACTGAAGGAACACGGGTGGGTTTTAGTCAGTAAAAGTCTGACACGCCCTTCCGCTCCGCCCAGAGTGGGAGAAGTCATTTGATGATTTCCCATCCAAAAAAGTGTACCTAGTCTCTATTTTCTCGTATAAAGAAGGAACATGTAGGTACGCTCTACGTTGGTGATTTCTAACTATTTAACTTTGTTTTCTCACGATTTTTTCCACCTTGTTAGTTAGTAGTCAATCAATCTGCTTAGCCTTTTCCCAATTATGTTGGGGTCGGCTTCCAGTCTAACCGGATGCAGCTGAATAGCAGTATTTTATATGGAGCGACTGCCTATCTGACCTCCACAACCCAGTAACTGGGTACACCTTGGTAAGACTGCTTGTCAGATTTTCGGTCTTCTGACGACCCGTAACGACTGTTAAAGATCCACGAATGACAGCCGGGACCAACGGCTTAACATTCTTTCCGAGGCACGGAGGACTCTCGGTTTGTAAAGATGGTCACCCGGATGGGACCATCCATGATGGCTTTGCTTGCCGGGGTTGGTTCGTGGATACGAATCAACCCCGGCAAGCAAAGCTTAACCTGTTGGAATGACCCGTACGGCTGTTATTACTAAGCCTAGAGTTCAAACTTGTTAGTAAGTAGTATATTCATCGTTTTATAATATAAAGTATAACCTCAGACCAAATAAAAAACCAAGGCAGAGCGCTGTCAACAGTGACGTGAGGCCGGTTTCGTAAACATGTGTGCACATATTTTGGTGTAGTTTGATTGTAAATGGTAAATGTGTGCGTTTGAGCGTGTATGCACAGAGCGGTGGTGTAGTATTGGCATGCTTCACTGTATCGTTCGTAGCGCTCTGTCTTGGTTTTTTATTTGGTCTGTGAGTACAACCTTGTTCCTCAAACCTTTTTCGACTTTGAAAATCTATGATCCGCTGACAGAATCGTCGGAATAATTATTATGACATTTGCTGCCAATAGATTCCAAAATGTAGGGCGTAAACCCCTAAAACATAATGCGAAAAAATGAAGAAATACGGATACAATTCACGCCTAAGACTTATAAATATACATACGAGTTCACGCAAACCCTTCTTGGTCAGTATTCTTTTTAATTAATGATCGTAGGAATGTGCTTGGTTCACGACAACGGGCTCGCCCCTTAATTCGCGGGACTTTATAAATAAATAATAATAATGCACCAACAAGAGTTTGTCCTTCTGCAAGGGGCTGTGGGAAAGTCCAAAAGGGATACCGGGACCCTTGGCAACAGGCAACTGAAGGAACACGGGTGGGGTTTTAGTCAGTAAATGTCTGACACGCCTTCCACTCCACCCAGATCGGGAGAACCCATTTGATAATTTCCCAGCCTCAAAAAAAAGGGGTCGTCCTTGGATGCGCTTGCCTAGTGCATACAGGGATAATCGTCGGTTGGTGCCTTACTTGCTGGCTTTGGCTCCTCCTACTCCTTCCAAAGGTCCCCCGGACCCCTGCGTCCCGAGATATATCAAGGAAATTTAAAAAAACCGGCCCAGTGCGAGTTGGACTCACGCACGAAGGTTTCCGTACATCATCTATAAAACGGACGGACAGCGAAGTGTTAGTAATAGGGTCCCGTTTTAGGTTTCCTCACTAGTACTTTCTCAGAAGCGCAGTGACCCGTCATTGTGGCCTATTTTGGGGGAGGCTCTTTCATAGTGAAACACCTGAGGAGCTGTCTGTCATTTGATAGATCCTTGACAGTCATTACGGGTAGTCAGAAGCCCGAAATTCTGACAACCATTCTTACTAAATCGTGTTAAACAGTAACTGGTCGCTCCGTGTAAAAAGTTGCACCCGTTTAAAGTGGAAGCCGACCCAAACATAGTTCGGAAAAGGCGAGGCAGATTATGTTTTGTCCAGCTGTAGAACGTCTCTTAGTTAATATGATGGTGAGTCCACTGGGGCCCACAAATATCCACTCAACAGTTCAGTGCTTTTAACTTTACTCTGGTAGAAATTAAACTTCAACTTTTTCAACAGATGAATCGCACTAGCTGAGACTTTCTGAAATGGGATACTGGATGTGGGTGGCATCATATGCTATGATTGCAAGTAAGTATTTTTTTTATAATATTAATTTGTTGTACCTATCAGAGAGCAGTGGTAGCCTAGTGGTCACGGCCGGGACTCACGAGTTGTAGATCGTGCTTTACTTTGTATAAATTATTTCATCACCGCTGCTCTCTAAAAGGTGAAGAAAAGCATCGTGAGGAAACCGGCATGTACTAGAACCAAAAATTCGAAGATATGTGATATCTACCAACCCACACTGAGCCCGAGTGGTGGATTACGGCCTACTCTCTCTAACTGAGAGGAGGTCTGTGTCCTAGCAGTGGGAACATTATAGGCTGATTATGCTAGGTACCTATCAGGACTTATTAGGCGCGGGACATACACAATAGGTGAGGAGCGCGAGCGTGGTGACGGTACGGCGCGTGGGTCCACTCCTTTCATATTTCATATAAAATGTATGGGAGCAATATGCACCTCGCCCGCGCCCCGCCGCCTGTGTATGTCCCGCGACTCGACGTTCCTATACATTTCGTATAAAATATGAAAAGAGCGGCGCAACGCCCGCGTCACACCGTCGCCACGCCCGCGCTCACAATCCTCCCCGTCATTTTTTACTGGGAACCTCTTGGGTACGGAGATAATGAAGGTCAAAGTTTCAAATTTTTTGACGTTATAATTTCCTCGCATTACCTTTATTACTCTACTAAATAACTCTAACATCTCTTTACATCCACAGGTGCAATAATGGCCTATAACGACGACTTCAGGATGGAAGCGTTAGAAGGATTCTCGGCAAAATTCCTGATCCTGGTGCAAGAGCTAGCACTGTACTGCAAACCAATCAACTTCCCCTTCGACCTGGTCACCAGGTTGTGTATGGAAAAATTGCAGAAATAAATTCAACGGTAATCGATTGTACCGTGGCGTTCGGTAAAGAATAGCATGAGGCTAAAAAGCCACTCTAGATACATAAATATCTACACATCATCACGCCTGTATTCCCCGAAGAGGGTTAGGCAGTTGTTTACATAACACGGTGTAAGGGACAGCCCTCCGCAAATGAACAGGGGGCATTCAGCTTCTTATTTTGAATCATATTTTTGTTTTATAAATCCATTTTCAGCTTTATTTCAATGTAAAATAACATTATCTGTACGCAGCAGTCCATTTATGGAATAAACCAGCTAAAATCAAAAAACCAGCAATGGATGTTGAAATACTATAGCGAACGACGCGTGAAGCTCAGAATTTACATTGAAAAATTACGCGGCGTGAGCTGGCCCCCCCGCAACGGATACGCGTTTGAGGTAATAAAACAAATCAGGTGTATTGGATTCACATAACGTTCCTAAAATAATTGCATGTTCCGGTCGTCTTAGTATGATCTGAATTCATCCCATCAGTTTGCGGAGGGCTGTCCCTTACACCCTGTATATTACAGTAACATTTCGCCAGTGATGTTTACATCGCATGTAATAGGTACCTAGGAGATCAGCCTACTGCCAATAACCGGACAAAAATCCAGATTCCGGGCTGCTACCGAGAATAAAACTTTGCCCGACCCGGGATCCGAACTCAGGAGTTCATGTTCAGCAGTAGTGCTTGCGACCACTAAGCTAACGTGATAGACAGGGATCCCGCGCACTAGACGGCCACGACTCCGCCGAGTCTTGGTTCGTGGCCCGGTCTGCAGCTAGTTGGCCGGTTGGCCGTTGCGACCAATTGCGCGATTCGTATCAGTTTCTCAAGTTTACCTGGCCGTCTAGTGCGCGAGATCTCTTTTGGCCGACTACTATAATTTACGGACCGTAAATGGTTAAACTTAAGACTCTAGTATCTTTACCAATAATGAAGCAAAGACCTCATAGTTTTGTATAGTAGACCCTCCCATATGGAAGTAGCTATCATAGGTTAAATTAGCTTATGAATCTATTTATATGCACAGTTTGGCAATAAATGCTACCATTGGTAAGCAAAACGACTCGTTTTCGTTTATAGGAACCGAGCATTAATGTTGTAAAAGACGACTACTCGTATAAGGGATTAAAGAATTGTGAAATGTGTTGTGTTTAGCATAAATTATTATATTGCGAATCGCGATGAATATAATTGGTCTCAATCTATCGCAGTCCACTGCTGGACATAGGCCTCTCCCAAGCTGTGCCACAACACCCTGTCCTCCGCCTTCCGCATCCAGTCTATCCCAGCTACCTTCTTAAGGTCCATTTAGCTGAGGGGCGTCTGACGCTACGCCGATACGCGGTCTCCGCTCTAGGACTCGTCTGCTCCACCAGCCATCGGTCCTTCGACAAACATGGCCAGCCCACTGCCACTTCAGTTTGCTTACTCTGCAATTGATTGGATGGCCTGGTATAAAGGAACATCGGGGCTCAGTGGTAATCTACACAGCTGGTTCAATTGGTATTGGCATTGATTAAAGAGCATCATAGTTTAGAAGCAAAGTAAAGTGGTCTTTACTTTGTTTCTGAACTATAATGCTCTTTAGAAGTAGTTAATTGATTCAAGCGTGACTTTTCCTTTTATAAGTGGGGAGTGTCGGGCGATTTAATTTACTTTGCATCCAGCGCTCGGTGTGGCAACACGTCGTGTTCTGTGTCATCCTGAGGATGCCTCGTTGAGAGGTGAAACACGTGTCGATTTCTTACAAGTTTTTCATGACTCTTGAAGAATAGTAAAGCGGAATAGGTTACTAAATATAGCTACGTCTACTGTACTCTTTAGAAGTGGCCTATAACGTTTCTACAGCTGGAACGCAATCCACCACGCGGGCCCAGAGCTGGTCATTTCGTTGGCAGTATTCAATTAGAGTGACTACATACTGCATTTTAAGGCTAGCTGTTGCCAGTGCAGTTGCCTTACCCAGGTCATGTTCTTTCTGTGTGCAAAATTTCATTCAAATCCGTCCAGCCGTTTTTGCGTTATTCGAGTAACAAACAAACTCACTTTCGCATTTATAATAATATTTAGTTAGGATTAAGAGTTTATAATACCTCAGCTCAAATTCCGTCCTTATCTCGCTCGCACGATACTGCTCACAGAGTGAGTGAGAGCGAGACTGAGCGGCGCGGCGGCGGGGAGAAGACTCCAAGGCGCCAATACTTTAGGTAATTTCTTTTTACGGCGATAATAATGGTGATTATAAAAAACACAGCATCTGTTTTATAGTTAGTTCAGGTATTATGCAAAGTTTTTTAATACCAGTGGTTTATTGTACGATTTAAAAGTAAAATCTGTGGCATTTTTTTGTATCGAGAAAATTTTATGGCATTATAGTATATGAAATAAAATTTTCAAAAATAAGACAATAATAAAAAATAATAAGTACTTAAAATAAAGAAAAAACAATAAAAAAATATTTTAATAAAATATAAGAAGTGTTTTTTTTTTTAAAAAAAAAGCTTGAGACTTGGTTGAAGAGTGACTAAATAAATAAAATAAGAAGAATTGTAAAATCTTTTTATTGGTTTGTTATTACACCTGGCAATACACGGTAGACTATGATTACAGAGTATAAAAAATGTTATTGAAATGTAGTATATTAAATATTTGTAGATAAATTGAAAAAAATGCAGTTTCAATTGACTAAAAAGTACCGTTTTTGTTCAATTATTATTAAATTGCTAAAAATTAAAAATAAATACGTAATTCTATGTTATTTGTATGTCGATTAAAATCGTTATAAAATCATTCGGTTGCTATTAAAATAACTGATTCATTTAAGTATACAATTTGCAATGTTAGCATATTCGTTTGGCGTTTGAAGTTGGTTCATTTTAATAATTCAATTATTATTCATAGTATTTTTAACATATAATAATAATGTAATGTAAGGTTGGGTGTACACATAATAAGTGTTGCATAATATCTGAAAGCTCTTCAATGATTGTATACCAAATTCGTGCACAAATGATGCATAGTGGGATGTAAAGCTTATGTGCATACGCACCTTTATATTAGAGCGATTTTTTCAAACGTCAAACGAAAATATGAAGCAGTTATTGAAATAGTGGAATGCTTGAAAACCTATTTCAAATTTTGCTTAAATAGGCGGCAAATCCACGCAAATGTCTCCAATTCGATTTAATATTCTTATTGTCATAGTATATAAATAATAAAGTCTTCTTCTAAATGCATCGATTCTTATGAAAAAACAATAAATACGTCGAAAAATTCACTAATTATTTACAAAAAATAATGATCTTACACTACGCACAGATAATAAATAGAATAAATAAACAGTCAAATATTAATTCTAAAATCACTAAACATTATCTAAAGAGTTTTTAGTATGGTCGGCCATTTTGTCCGCCATCTTGCAAATTTGAGTTCGAATGTTTGTACTGATATATTTTTTAAATGTAAATGTTTATTTTGAATTGCATAGTTAAATCGATTCTTGTTCTCCATCTAAGACAAATAAGTATCGCCACACTAATTTATACGAAGCAGAAAGATCCAAATACCGTTACTATTAAAAACCCAATATGAAGAAGTATTTGCGATTGATTAGTGTGGAACCCTTATCGATTTTTAATCGATTAAACTATGAACATAAAGTAAGTAATACTTAAATTTATCGATTATTGGAAGACGAAGATTGGTCGCTTACATTATTTTACAGTATATTTTTACTTATAAAAAGTTGGCACTAATAGTGGGACTCCACTCCCAGAGAGTATGATTATGGAAAGAAAGCGATATATCGATGTGACTGTGATAATCGATTAGTTTATCGATATAGATAGTTTTTCGGTTCTTCTGCGATGGGGTCCGTGCACGTGCCCAGGTGTTTTAGTTGTACCAGACTCCTGAAAAGAAAGAAAAAATACCTTTTAATTTAAATAGATCCTCATCGAGTTAATGTAGCTTAGGAAATATTGAGTGAGAAAGCTGTCATGAGATGGAAATTACTTCAGTGCCCTGTTTACCAAAACTTACAAGCCTAGTATTACAAGCATTAACCGTGTAAAAAATCATTAATATAAAAAACTACACGTGTAAATTACACGTTACAAGTGTCATTATTTAGTTCACAAGTATAGTATATTTTTACACTTTTATTCGTGACTTTTTCATCAAAATATTCTTTGTAAGTTACAACTTGTAGAAAATCATAGCAAATCCTGAGGGTGTACGGCAACTCTCTATTCCGTCTTACAAGTTTACAAGTGTCGTGCTTAGTATCACAATAAATTTATAAATTCGATTTTCTTTTTCAAAATGTGGTCAAAAGAGAGAGATGACCTGATGCCCGTATCCCAGCAGTGGGAACATTTAAGGCTGATTATGATTATGGAGATGAACTAGGGATTTAACGAAAAATTTACTTTCTAGGTAACTTGTAAACCTGTAGACTTGTAACTTTTGATAAACAGGGCACTGGTCGTTAGCCCGCATTCGGGTGGCCGAATGACTTTATCCCGCATTCGGGGACAAGATAATTCACTCTCGTAGCCTTTGTAAAGTTCGGTGTCTTTGGAATTGGACGACGAAGCTGGACGACCTTGGCCAAATCCTACGAGCATCTGTGGGCCTAAACCGGTCACATTAGCAATTCCTCTAAAAGCATTTAATTTCCTGAATTTCCAGCTGTCATTAGCAATTCCTCTTTACCACCATTTTACGAATCTCCATTGAAAACTGTCAAACGGATGAATTATTTCGTAATATGAATCGCACGTAGATCATTTATGAATTGTCAATTTGTGATATTTTACGATGATTCATAATATTTTCCTATTATGATTCTGCCAAAGTGAATGTTTTAAGCCTCCTGAATTCGGGTAAACGACACAAGAATAATTGGTCCTTTTTGTCATTTAAATCTGACAATATCAATGTCAATGAACGACCGTAATGAATAAACAGAACTAATAAATCCTGGGAATGGAAACATTAAATTATTTACAGAGTAATCACATGTTTTACTTACGTCGATTACGAATGATAAAGAACTAAAACAAATAATGTTCATACATGCAAAGATTTATTTATGTGTTCAGAAGATAACCAAGATAGGTAACCAGTTACTATGTGTTTGTACAAGGCAGGTGGTATGTTTATTTTAAAAATAACATTGTAAATATATAGTATGTTATAGTAATTTTAAGCCGGTATTGCATCAGCTCACTAAGATTATTCAAGAATAGCTTTTGCCTATGGCTTCGCCCGCGTGGTCGCGAATTAACCCACGGGAACGTATAACTGGGATTAAAAGTATCATAGGGACCAATGCCAACCCAGCTATCTAATTCCGTAATTTATTTTCGTATCCGATTAAGACCAATCTGTTTCATTTTGATAGTTCAACAACATTCATTGCATTATTTACGTTATTGAGCAGATTTTTTTTCGAACTTATGAAGCAATGGATTAGAAATTTGTTTCAAACCGATTCAGATTGTGATTGATCGTGTATTACGCAATTAGGGTCATACTAATCATGGTCTACCTGTGTGCCAAACATCGTAATCCGTTAAAGAGTGAAAAACTGACTGACAGACGGAGTTACTTTCACATTATTATTAGTATGGGTATCGTATTACCCAGTTACTGGGTTGTGGAGGTCAGATAGACAGTCGCTCCATGTAAAATACTGGTATTCAGCTGCATCAGGTTAGACCGGAAGCCGACCCCAACATAGTTGGGAATAGGCTAGGCAGATAATGGGTATGAATCATGGCCCTTATATTAGGATGTTTTAAAGATCTATAGATCTCTCCATTTGAAATAAGATTAGACATTTAAATAAACCTTTTTTACAGTCCGTTTCAAATGAAGTATATTCAAAAAAGACAGAAGCAGAGGTGTCCATTGTATGGGCAGTAATGATGTGGAGGAACGAGGAACATGTCGTAAGGATGGAGTAGAGGAAGAAGATGGACGGATTGTGCGAAAAAATTTCATCACGGCTAAAAACCGGGTGACTACTAAGATAACGGCTAACAGAGATGTTTTGAAGACCCCGTTTGGCCTCGGACCTCATCATGCTGGACATACTCCTCCCCCTAGCACCGCGACTTGGACTGCGTCTGTGCTTCCTGCATCCAGCGGATTCCAGCTTCTTTCACAAGATCATCGGTCCACCTTCTGGGAGACCACGGACCTCGTTCCATACAAATTCGAAAAGTCTCAAGTAAAAGCAAACGTTGCTAACCGGAATAGCGATCACAGATTGTTATGTTATTATCGCAGAACAATGGCCATGACGTAAAAGGCAATACTAACAGTCTTTCTCCTTGGGCACAGTATAAATAAGTTACAGTATTATATCTTCATAGAAAACGGCCGAAACGACGCGACGAAATTCAGTGTATATCAGAAGGCCAATTCTCGTACTTAAAAAACGTTCACATTCAAGTCGCAATCTATGAAACTTGTAAAAATGTAAATTTTTACAAGTTTCATAGATTGTATTTTCGACAGATTGCGAATGCGAACGTTAAAAATACGGGAATGCCCCTCAGTATGCAACAGTCTTGAGTGCACGGCAGTTACGCACGGACGTGGAAGGTTTATCTATTAGGTAATTATTTCAAGGTCACTACCTTGGCATAATACTGTTAATTTATTATACTATGTCTTGGGGTTTGCCTGTTGTCTATTTTATTTGCTATCTTGGTCTAGCCATTGGCGGGAACTATGCAGTTGGAAATACCCACTGATAGAAGAACATTATTAAAAACCCATATTAAGGACTGCGACTTTGCATCACCACCTTTATTCTCGTTGCAATATGGTTGCTGGTTGGTTGTTGCGTGGGTTGCTGTCTAGAGGTAAAATAAGTGTGAAAGTACTGAATATCCAAAATTCCATGAATCCATTTTTCTTGGTACTTTCCATTTATTGTCGCAATAAAGAAACCTAGTTAAGCAATTTATGTTTAGAAGGTAACATGACTCTGAAAGTACCAGGCTCCCATAAGTTCAAAGAACTCATCTAGCCTCGTCTTCTACTAATTCTAGTTCTCTTCCTCCATGGCAAAAATATTAATTTATTGGCCTGTTCCTGCTATTGAAACTTATGTTATCGATATAAATCTGTCTAGCCTTTTCCCAACTATGTTGGGGTTGGCTTCCAGTGTAACCGGATGCAGCTGAATACCTGTATTTTACATGGAGCGACTGCCTGTCTGACCTCCACAACCCAGTTACTGAGTAATACGATACCCCTTGGAAAGACTGGTTGTCAGACTTTCGGGCTTCTGACGACCCGTAACGACTGTCAAGGATCCTCGAATGGTAGCCGGGACCAACGGCTTAACGTGTTTTTCGAGGCACGGAGGAGTCTTGATATGTAAAGATGGTCACCCATCTACGGACCAACACCGGCAAGCGTAGCTTCTGATGGATCGACCCGTGCGGCTGTTATTACTTAGCCACGATAATATATCGATTTATTGTAGGGAAAGTACCATAAGTCCAAAGAATTCACCGGTAGTGCTCCATCTACAAGAAGCATTTTGTAGATTATCAAGCAACAATCTATGTGCCCCGAAACGACGGACATACAAACAAACTTTACAAACATACCAAAGGAGAATGGGCCTGGCTTTTGGGGTTCTGCCCTGACGCCCAATAAAAATAAGATATATACCAATGGAAAGAGCTTTTCAAGGGGAACCTTTCCTACTAACACGACTTTTGCCCATTGTAAGTCAGTTCGGAGTAAATGACCTAAATGGGTGTGAATACTCGGGCATCAAGGTTAAGGAATTTTCTTGGCCCAATAGCCATAGATGTACATCAATGGCTTTAGCTTTTTGAGGGAAACTTTTGCTACTAATATGACTATTGCCAATTGTTAGTCAGTACGGAGTTAATGGCATAAATGGGTGACTACTTCCGTACCGAAATCAAGGAATTTTCTTACCCCAATAGCCATAAGATATACAACAATGGAAAGAGCTTTCCATGGAGAACCTTTGCTACTAACACGAATTTTGCTAATTGTCAGTCAGTTTGGAGTTAATGACCTAAATAAATGTGACTACTGGGACACCGAAGTTAAGGAATTTTGTTAACCCAATAGCCATAAGATATACTCCAATGGAAAAAGCTTTTTGAGGAGAACTTTTACTACTAACATGACTGTTGCCAATTTTTAAACAGTTCGGAGTTAATGACCTAAATATGTGACTACTTCGGTTGCGAAGTTAAGGAATTTTCTTGGCCCAATAGCCATAAGATATACACCGATGGAAAGAGCATTCCATGGAGAACCTTTGCTACTAACACGACTTTCGCTAATTGTCAGTCAGTTTGGAGTTAATGACCTAAATAAATGTGACTACTGGGACACCGAAGTTAAGGATTTTTTTTAACCCAATAGCCATAAGATATACTCCAATGGAAAGAACTTTTCAAGGGGAACCTTTCCTACTAACACGACTTTTGCCAATTGTTAGTCAGTTCTTAGTAAATGGCCCAAATAGGTGTGAATACTTGGGCATCGAAGGTAAGGAATATTTTTGGCCCAATAGCCATAAGATATACATCAATGACTTTAGCTTTTTGAGAGGATTTTTTGCTACTAACATGACTATTGCCAATTGTTAGTCAGTTCGGAGTTAATGGCATAAATAGGTGACTCCTTCCGTACCGGAATTAAGGAAATTTCTTAGCCCGATAGCCATAAGATATACACCAATGGAAAGAGCTTTCCATGGAGAACCTTTGCTAATAACACGATTTTTGCTAATTGTCAGTCATTTTGGAGTTAATGACCTAAATAAATGTGACTAATGTGATACCGAAGTTAAGGAATTTTCTTAACCCAATAGTCATAAGATATACACCAATAGAAAGAGCTTTTCGAAGAGAACTCTTGCTTCTAACATAACTGTTGCCAATTGTTAGTCAGTTCGGAGTTAATGATATTAGATCATTAACTCCGAACTGACTAACAATTGGCAATAGTCATGTTAGGTAATAAATTGCGCACCGAAGTTAAGGAATTCTTGGCGTCCAATAGCCATAAGATGTATACCACTGAAGAGAGCCTTTAGGGATAACCTTTTCTACAAACACGACTTTTGCCTATTATTAGTTAGTTCAGAGGAGGTTGAATAGGTGATGAATTTCAATAATGCTTAATTACTCACATTTAGAGCTCTGTAGCTCCTTTCGTACTAACAATCGAGAGAAACGTCATATATATCTGAACTCTATTGGTGGATGCGGCAGGCTTAACGAAAGCTTAACGATCTGTACGGCCGATCGACTCTTAAAAACATTGTTCCCAAAACGGTATCTAGGAGGCCAACGTTTTAAAATGTCAGTTTATAGGTTTACAAGATCCGGTTTGCAAAGCTCGAAGTTAATAAAAGTTATTTCATTGTCTAAATACCTGAATTTCACTAATGCTTAAATTACTCACATTCAGAGCTCTGTAGCTCCTTTCGTACTAACAATCGAGAGAAGCCTGCTATCACAAAATAGCCTTGAAGAGATCTTCCCATTGGCATATAGCTCAACTCTATTGGGGTACGCGTCAGCCTTTACGATCTGTCCGGTCGACCGACTCTTAAAAACATTGTTCCTAAAATGGCATCTATTGGAGACCAATGTTTTAAAATGTTCGCTTATAGGCTTCAAAGATGATGTTTGCACTGAATCATTAAAAGTTATTTAATTGACGAAATACCACAAATCCAATAATATTTAATCGCTCACATTTAAAGCTCTGTAGCTCCTTTCGTACTAACGATCAAGAGAAGTCTTCAGAATAAGAAATATTCTTCTTGATGAGATCTTTCCATTAGTATACATCTGAACGCTATTGGGCTCCAGGGCAGAAACGCCTAATCTCCTTTCATCTCCTATATAAGTAACTCCTTAGGGAATACATTTTTTTAAATCTTTCCTCAGCCTGTACGTAGATAGTTTCTATAAATATCATTTGAAAAATTGCTTGGAAATCGATGTGTTGATGATAAAAGTACCAGGATCTCATAAATTTAAAAGAACTTACCTAGACCGGCAGTTCTCCATCTCCAGGAAGCATTTATTGGAGTACGTCTTGTTGTCGGTGCCACAGACGGGGTCGTACTCAGGCGGGCACACGCGCGCGCAGCCGGAGTACTGGAAGCGCGCCAGGCAACGCTTCAGAGGTACCACGAACACGTGCTTGCTGTGAATAGAGGATAGAACTCTTTGTTTAGTATGTGCGCCTGGTATCCGTGTCTTGTGTGCTAAGGCATTTTTAACAACTATATCCGTCCTTGTATTTAGTCGTTTGAAAATGTTTTCATTTTGGTTTTTAAACCCAACTCGGCAACGCCTACGATTCAAAGAATAAAAGAAAGACGTCCAATACTGGACAAAGACCTCCCCCAAGCATCATAGAAAGAGCCCACTGCTGGACATAGAACTCTCCCAAGCGTCATAGAAAGACGTCCACAGCTGGACAAAGACCTCCCCCCAACGTCATGTAAAGACGTCTACTGCTGGAGATAGGCCTCTCCCAAGCGTCATAGAAAGACCTCCACTGCTGGACATACGCCTCCCCCAAGCGTCATAGAAAGACGTCCACTGCTGGACATCCACCTCCCCCAAGCGTCATAGAAAGACGTCCACTGCTGGACATACGTCTCCCCCAAGCGTCACCATATCAACCGGTACTGTGCTTTCGCATCCAGTGGAAAAAGAAACCGATGGTACTCACCCGCAATTCTCCTTCTTCATCAAACACTCGTTCTTATAGAACCGGTTGTCGGAGCCGCAGATGAAGGCGGGAGTTTCGGGACAGTCCTCGTGGCACAGCGCCGTGGTGCGGCAGTGCGGCGCCGCGACCGGTACCACGTGCTGCCCGCATGTCGCTAGGCGGAGCTCGCATTCTGATCTGGTGGTAAAGAGGGTGTTAGTTTGTTTTGGTAGAACGATAATGCAGTCAGAAATAAGGTTATTAATTTGTCTGATCGAATAAAAGAGTTCATTTTAGTTTTTAGAAGTATGAGGAACAGGGTGTAAAGTTCACTCATCCTCTATAGAAAAGGGAGGATTCTTCGACCAGGTGGGTGTCGGCGGGCAACTGCCCAATGATTGATATCGGGATCTTGTATAGGTATATGTCGATCGCGCGCTAAACTCTAATTGCGCGATGCAGCATTTTATGTGACGTCAGTTCTTGATGCGTAGTTCGCATATTGCGATGTAGATGCCGCCACCCGAATTTTGGTTTATCTTTCGAAAGAGATGATTTTGGGAGACCAAGTTTAATTTTACTTTGATTCTCTACCAAATAAAGCTTTTTAATCTCCAGTTATATTATAACTATCGAGACGAATTTATCTTCAGTGGACCTTGATCTTACAAGCACAGT
Organism: Lithophane ornitopus; assembly: GCA_948473465.1. Lineage (NCBI taxonomy): Eukaryota > Metazoa > Arthropoda > Insecta > Lepidoptera > Noctuidae > Lithophane > Lithophane ornitopus. The sequence goes on along the minus strand of OX419635.1, from coordinate 12,855,696 downwards.
TCTCCAACTTGCACCAAAAAGACTTGTTGACATTGCATGAAAAGAATTCAATGCAATGGCAAGTCTTTTTGGTGCATAGCGATGTTGGGATGAAAAACAAGTATTGCGCTAACCAAAAATAAATTGGGATGAGGCGATGATGAATATGACGATTGCACCAAATCTACTAACTTATAAACATTTCCATCGGAGCCGCAGACGGGTTGATCCACCACGTTCTCACAGGTATCGGGGCAGTCCTCCTTGAACCGAGGCAGTAGTGTGCAATTGCCGAAGTGCGCCAGTTGAATTCCTTTACTGTAATCAAACATACAATATTTTTTTTAAGAGTTGGTCAAAGGCTAGCAGCTTATGATGATGGGGATGAATGTTTTGTAAAAGATAGTGAATGGAAAGGAATAGGACCGTTGAGGGAAGATGTCTTTAAGATCGAATGAAAGTTGATCCATATGGTAAAGTTGGCATTCATCTGGTAAGTAGGTAAAAACCTTTTTTGTTTTTTGTTAAGTGAGTCAGCAGCAACCTCTATTCAGCAAATAATTAATATTAGACTGTAGAATATTTTGTAGACGCCAAATTATACAAGTTCAGCTTATTGGCCAGGCATCATAAAATAAAGAAAATTTTCTCATTAAAAAAAAGTTAATAAATACTTAAATAATTTTTAAATAATCTCAAACTCAAAGCATTTATTTCAAATAAACAAATTATACAGGCACTTTTGAATTGTCAAGGGGTCGGTCAGTCAGAAAGCTGAAGCTATTTGCCCATTCCAAAGCGTAGTAGGTTCCTATGGAGAAGAACGGGCAAGAAACTCCACAGACACTCTTTTAAATCAGAATTTGTTACAATATATTCGTTACATCATTTATGTTGAAATTATACATGTGAGTACAATGTAGAGAAACGTGCTCGTTAAAAGCGTCCGCAATTAAACGATAAAAAAGAAACAAAACAATTCAAAAATTATAATAAGCCGTGGCAGCTAAGAGATGACCAGTCCCTCCCTACTGATGGCGCCCGTTCACGAACATGACGCGAGGATCAGCACCATTCAGCTCAACCATTTTTAAGGGAACTTAATGATCCAACACACCCAATGTTTTTTATATTATCATTTTTATTTAAAAATGTAATTATATAAATTTAAAAAATCGATAAAATAATAATAATTTAAAAGGAATGTTCAGAGCCAAGCTATGAAACATTAACATAAATCAAACACAGGAATTACCCACACGATAATGAATATGGTACTAGGATAACATAAAAACTCAATAGATACTCACAGGCAAGTAGCGACCTTTAAGAAGCAAGGGTTGGTGTACACCTTCTGGTCGGTACCGCAGACGGGGTCAAGGTCGGCGGGACACTTGACCTTCATGCACCTGTTCATTTTCCCGCGACACTTCTCCATGTCCACCTTCTTTACAATCTTTCTGTTGCTTACACTCCTGTTGAAGATATTGAAAGGTTAAGATTAAAGAGAACAACTTTCTAAGAACTACACCCTTATTGCGTAACACACGATCAATCACAATCTCTATTATTTTACAAAATTTTCGAACATAGTGAAGCAATGGATTATCCTTCAAAATTATTCAGGTTATGATTAGGGATCTGATCGGATATGACTAGGGATCCTGGACTATCTTAATTTTATTTATAACACAGAGCACGCAATCGCTGAACTGGCAGCATCTAGAGGCAGTACTAATAAAAGTCGTGGCACCGAAAGTGCGTTGAGCGCATAACATCTGTCACGGATCACCCTCAAAGCCGTCAGTTTCTATACGACATTTGCGTCGTAGTCCGAGTAAATGATGACACGCTTGGTTTGTATGGAAAGTATTGGCAAAGCTGACTCTAGTAGCAGCCACCGAGCCGTCTCCGAGCTCCGTGATTCAGAATTCCAAATCCTTGCTTGCAATAATTGGGAACAAGGATCTGAAATGCTGAATCAATTAATTATCGACGTTATTTCCATTGCCGTGTAAAATACAGCTCTTTTCACTGGATCTTCTTTTAAAACTGTTATGTAGCTACAAAAAATTGGAGGTGCTACACAGGTTAAACAAATATCAACTTTACAATACAGTTGATTTCAGAATGACTAACACTATACAGGGTGGAAATTAATTCATGGGCATCCTCTTAAGGGGTCTTTGTACTTATCATAATAAACAAATTTCACTATGGGAACAACCCGGAAATCGCGAAAAAAAAAATCAGCTGTTCCCTACATTTGTGTTCGCATAGCTTGTCAAAATGTAGGAAGGAGCAGTTTTTTTTTCGCGATTTCCAGGTATAACCCTTCTCCCTGTACAACCCTAATAATTGTAATTGTCTAAAGAAGACGTGTCCAACACAATGTGAGATAGCGCTTTTTACTTATTTATACCGAATTCTGTTTTTTTTAGGTTAATTGCTCGGTTTCCCTTGTATCCCTGTTGCACTGTGCCAGATGTGTGGAACAATGAGTAAGTACTCCTATCCTTAGTATTATAATAATGTAGGATTGGTTATTTCTTTTATAGTACCGACCACGCACTGTCCGATATCTCGTAGGCTAGTACCTAGGTATACTCGACCTCTTAAATGTTTCATTAGACTTGCAACTATCTAACAGCCAGTTTCAGAAACAAACATTAACTTTTAAGGCTGTCATTAAATACTAATATTCCATTAACTTTTTGCTGAATTAATAATGGGTTCTTTGATGAAATTAATGAAATCATTCGCGTTAATGATCCGTTACGTAATGGGGCATTAATTTTTGTCATTGTGCAACTGGGTGTAACTGTCACACACACAAATAGACTGTATCGTGATAATAGATTAGAACAAGGACCTATCGGCGTGTGGCCGAAATCGAAACTAATTCCACCATCTTGTCTTTTCACCACAATCTCACAAAATGTTTATCAACAACGCCTCCTTGTTAATGTCATTTAAATGCCAAAAAAGAATTTGCGTGTCGATGTCCCTAACACCTGTATATTTCTAACTCTAAGGGGGCGTCACACCGGAATGGCAGCGGCCGGCGAGTACTTTCAGTGTGAAATAATTTTAAACTTTATCTACATACTCAAAAGACCAGTATCGCTTGAAAAGGTCGCTAGGCGGTGGTTCTGCCCCCGCCGCATTTCATGCGCCAATATGTTCATTTGTTTCTTCTAAACAGTTATATTTGCAAACGGCGACGCCGGGGGCCGCTGCCGGCCACTGCCACTGCGGCGTGACTCGGCCCTTGTACTCTAACGTGTTATCATTCGTGATTAGAGCCACACAAAAGACTATGTACAAATCAAAACCGCATCTGAGGGAAAACGAAACGCTTTGGAAGCTATTGTCACTTGTCTAGGACAAGTGACAATAGCTTCCAAAGCGTTTCGTATTTCTACAAAGACTCAACAGGATTGACATAAGCTTTTCGATAGCTTATGTTAGTCGTATACATTTTTTCCTTTTCCATCATCGTTATCGCTGATAGAATGTCAGTTTGTCTAGGGCATCTGTGCATCTGACTTATCATTTCCTACATACTTATGAAGCGTTAAAACTCCTTGTTGTATTATCTTTCTCACTATCTCTCTGTTCATTACTTACCCACAATTCAACATCTTCATCTCACACTCGTTCCTGTACACCATTTCATCGGAGCCGCAAACCAGCTTCTCTTTCTGTCCTATACAGTCCTTAGGACATGACTCCCCTCCTGATGTTCTCTCTTGTGATACGCAGAACGCCATGGGTACTTCGAACACGTGTTTTCTGAAAACATAAATGAAATGATATTATTTTTTTTTTGTTTTTTTTTTGTTATCTCCTTTTATCTGCAATCGGTTTTCTAGCCTTAGGCCCGGTATCTACCAAAGTGGAAAGGAGAGGAGATGAGAGGAGATGTGTTCGTATAAAGCAATCCGATTGCTACGCGGGGAAGAGATTTGGAAATAACGATTTCGGATTGGTTTTTTAGGGGTATGAGGAACAGGGTGTAAAGTTCACTCATACTCCATAGAAAAGGGAGAATCCTCCAACCAGACGGGTGTTGTGTCTGGCGGACAACTGCCCAACGGTTGATGTTGGGTTCTTGTATATATGTCCACTGCACGGTAAACTTTAATTGCGCGATGCAGGATTTATGTGACGTCAGGATTTTTATGTGACGTCAGGTCTTTGATGCGTAGTTTGCATGTGGCGATGTAAATACCGCCACAGTCCCATCAAACACATCTCCTCTCGTCTCCTCTCCTCTCTGCTTTGGTGGATACCAGATCGTATGAGATAGTTTTTGTGATGTTCTATTGAACATTCACATTATATGGTTCAGTTATAAATGAACTTTAAATTTTCACTGTCTCTGGTCCAAGTTCTTCTTCTGTGCTTGCTCAGTCTCTGTTTGTATGTTTTGAATTTATCTCATAGTTCTTTTTTCACTTCACAAAGGTAGTGAAATTGAAATTGACACTTCAGAGAGTTAAGCTTTCTTAATTTATTGCCACCCCTAATCATGAGTAAAACTGGATTCATGGTTTAAAACCAAATTTTGTCCCAATAAGTTAATAAACATTATAACCGAGTGTCCTAATATGTAGAAAGCAATCATCCCACAAAAAGGCGATACGTATATATATATATACGTAAGTGCGACTTATAATTTGAACTTTGAGGAGGGAGGTATTTCCCAGAATTTTATTTATTAAAGCTTAACACACACACAAGGCGGGTGCGTGACAGGCGCGGGTCGCTTCGCTTGAGACGCGAAGAAAACGCGACCGACCCGACCCGCTCCGCACCCGACACGCGCGCGCCGAAACGCGCGCGCGTGTCGGGCGCGGAGCGGGTCGTGTGTGTTGACATCCATAACAATACAAGGAATACAGCCCGTCCTGTCGTCCCGACTCACGACCGACACGCACCCGCCGTGTGAGTGTGTAGAGCTTAAATAAATAAAATTCAAAGAAATAGAGGTATTTCTTTGAATTTTATTTGTCAAGAGAGGTCTTGAACAAGAATCAATCCCACACAGATTACTCTTCTATAAAATGAAAACGACCGTTTAAAAGTCCCTCCTCTCTCTATACTTTCAAAAGTACATACCCGCAATTGCTAGCCTTCATCCTGCAGGCGTTGGCATACAGCTTTCCATCAGATCCACAAGTCGGCCTGGCGACGCGCCAACAAGATTCGCGGCAATGACGGGTAGTTTGGCAATGCTTCTTATTCGTCCGTACTACACCTTGCCTGAAATTTTATTTTATTTTAAAGGATTAATTTGGGTATTTTGGAAAATGTTTAGGAAGAGCTCGTGGCTAAGTAATAACAGCCGCTTGGGTCAATCCATCAGGTTAAGCTACGCTTGCCGGGATTGGTCACATATCGAGACTCCTCCGTGCCTCGGAAAGCACGCTAAGCCGTTGGTCCCGGCTGTCATTTGTAGATCTTTGACAGTCGTTACGAGTCGTCAGAAGCACGAAAGTCTGACAACCAGTCTTACCAAGGGGTATCGTATTACCCCACCGTCTTACTGGGTTGGAGGTCAGATAGGCAGTCGCTCCATGGAAAATACTGGTATTCAGCTGCATCCAGTTAGACTGGAAGCCGACCCCAACATAGTTGGGAAAAGGCTAGGCAGATTGATTTTTGGGTAATTTGGAAAATGTTTCGTTCAAGGATTTCCATCGAAAATGTGGATTTATTTGGCCTGGAGCGCAATATGAGCTTTGAAATTATAATTTGTATGTTTTACTGTTTTTTAACAAATACATATCGATGACGAAGTACCAATGCTTCCTATCTAAAAAATTGCAACTTTACAGTAGACAAAAAATACGTCTCATTTTTTTATTTTATGAAATGTCCCGGTTTTATTTATTTTAATAATCTGATTATTTTAATAGAAATATAGTGTGAAATTTGTGTTTATTCTAAAACTACCATTCAGAAAAATAGACAAAATGAAAACTATTTGAAAACAATACATTTAAGCATAATTTAGGTAAAAGAAAAAAATACAATCTCAAAACTATTTGAAAGCAATACCTTCTATCTCAGAATAGATAGGAGGTTTGCAGCAATATCTTTTAGAAAAATTCAACACAGTAAATAGCATAGTAGATATTTCTACTTAAAGTTAGAAGGTATTCGTTTAATGGGATAAATAGTAAAATATCGTGTTAGGAGGTTTTGCCAGTACACGCAAAATTGCATTTTACGACCATTGGCATTAAGAACAAAAAATCGAAAAAATCGTATATTAGATCGTAGGTATTGGTCCTTCGTCGTCGATATTTTTGCCGAGTTTTTCATTATAACCACTACTCATCACATCCTAATCCTAATTCTATATTAATAGCTATAAAGCCCCAATCAGGTACCAGGGCATCATAGAATAAAGACACACTTACCCACAAGTTAACAGCTTCATCTGACAAGTGCTTTTGTACACGTTTCCATCAGAACCACAAATAGGACCATCGAGGGGAGCCTGGGAACAGTCGACAGGGCAATTTTCGCGGTGAGCACTGATGTTATTGCAAGCACCCAAATGAGAGAGGCCAATGCCGACTCTGAAAAACAAGAAGTAACATTCGCTGAGTATGTTGAAGATGCTGAAGCTGCTAAAGCTGCTAAAGCTGCTGAAGCTGCTGAAGCTGCTGAAGCTGCCGAAGCTGCTGAAGATGTTAAACCCATTGAATATACTACGATAAATAAATATAACGATAACGTTATATGTAAATGTCACGAAGATGAAAGCTAATCGAAACAGCTGAATTTTTAGATAAAAAATTGGAACAATATAATCTATATTATAGTTTTATTTTAGCCTTCAAATTTGCCGCAAAGTGCCGCGCGGCATGGCATATCTAAATATAGCTATGCTCTGCAATGTTATAAATATATCGCATTGGGTTATCCTGTAATATTAGAAGAAGATGTTTATATAAAATAAATGTTGAAAACTTACCTGCAAATCTCGACTTGTAGCATGCATCTATTGAGATAAGTCCTGCCATTGGTCCCGCAGACTGGGTCCCGCTCCGAAGTACACCGATGTTCGCATTTAGACCCCTGGGCTCGCGAGCAGGATGTTTGGTCCTGAGCTAGGCGTACTCCTGAAATATTGGGAAGGAATTTTATAGTTTCTGTTAAATTGAATGATGCTGACTTCAGTAGATAGGTTTATACAAAGATTTTTGCACGTTAATCATATTTTAGAAACTAGATGAGTTCGGTGAAACGCACGTACTGTGCCGAAATGCATTCGTTTTCGAATTGTTACTGCAGTATTTTTGAATTGTAATAATCTGAGGGCTAGTACACAGCAAACTTACAAGGGAACTGATAGAAATCCGACGTCTGACGAAATACGAACTTTGCCGAGGGACATTAAGAAAATAGTTGTACTGTAGTATTATGCTAACTAATATAAAAAGCCCAATTGAGTAACAACAACCGAACGACTGGGGCATAAAACTGGCGTGAAATATGTCCTAATTTTGAAGATTTCATGACCTTCAATCATAAGTATACTCCGACTATTCGAAGGGAATCAACTGGACCACTTTACAACTCAGACAGTGCAAGCCAAAAAGTTGGTAATATAAAAGATATTCGTACCTTTTCCACAAGTCTTCTTTCTCATCTCACAAAGTGAGGGATAGATGTACCCGTCAGTAGCGCAGACGGGTTCACTTTGCAGTGAGGGCCCACAGATCCTGGGGCAGGTGGCGTCACGGGCACCCTCGCACCATGATGTGGCTGTAACAGAGAGATGGGGACAATGAGTACTAGAAGTACAGTTTTTTATTATTAATTGATTTATTCAAATGATTAAAACATTCATGTTGTTAATGCGATGGTCCCCAAACTAGACAGTGCCTGTATCTTGGGGACCTGAGTTGTGATACATAATTTCGATGGCCCCACCGAATAAACGTGCAAGAGTTCTTACACGATTTTTTTTTTTTTTCATTTTTCGTTTCTATTGCCTATCCTGCACCTACTTAATTTTTTTAATGAATTTTAGACTCAAAACACGCCTATTATAATAGTTAATTTCTTTATTCTAGGGAAATAATAAATTGAAAAAATACAGGAATAATAGTTTATGCTTTTATTACATGCTTTTTGAGTCACCAAGTACACAAGAATAAACATGTTAAAACCTACAGACGTTTGAGAACATTTCTGATTGTTTTCAAATTTGGGTAATGTCTTCTTACACGTTTATTCGTGTATACATATAAGCAAATTTTATTAGTAATGTTTTATCTCGCAAAATGAAAGTTTGAATATAAATAGATTATTAAAATTAAAGTATTGTATTGTCTCTTACACTAATATTTTTTTTCTAACAATTGTGTTAAAGATTCAAACATTAATATTCTTTGCATATTAGTTTAAGTTTATAGCTAGTAACGGTAAATAAACAAATGTTCACGCGATAAATTAACAGAAAAATCTATTAGACCACCTTGTAGCTGCAAATTGAAATGTTATGAAAAGATAAATGAAGATATGAGGAAGAACATCTTTAAGAAATTTTGGGATATCGGCGACCATGAAAGACAATGGGATTTCATTAATTGTTACGTAAAGAAGGGACACGTTAAAAAAATTACAGTAGAACGTAAAAATAATCGTACTCAAACATTAATATACCAACTTCCTGATGATACTAATTTTAATATTAAAATTTGTAAAATCATGTTTTTAAATACTTTGTCTATTACGCAGCAAGTAGTTTATACAGCTATTGAGAAATTAAGGGGTGATAATAATATGAAAGATAATAGAGGAAATCATAAAAATAGGCCAAGAAAGATGTCAGAGGAGACTGAGAAAACCATAACCGACCATATAAACCTCTTCGAGAGAGTTGAAGCACACTACGTTCGGAAAGATAGCCAGAAAGAATACCTTTGTGAAACATTAAATATATCAAAAATGCATCGACTGTACTTAGAATGGATGGACACAAACTCGCAATATAATATAACATGCAAAGCAACTAAACGCCAGTACGAAATCATATTTAACACCAAATTTAATATTTCCTTCCATAAACCTAAAAAAGATTTATGTGAAGTATGTTCGATTTACAAAACGTCTGATAGTACAAGAAAAGAACAGTTAAAAGCTGATTATGAAAAGCATTTAAGAGAAAAGGAATTGGTAAGGCAGTTAAAGGAACAAGAAAAAGAAACATTTGATAGAAAGGACAGTGTTGTAGCATGTTTCGATCTCGAAAAAGTGTTAAGTATCCCCCAAAGTGAAGTAGGAATATTTCATTATAAACGTAAGTATCCTGTATATAATTTTACAGTTTATAATATTTTAGAGAAAAAAGGACATTGCTACGTTTGGCATTGTCAGATTGCGAAGAGGGGAGCCATAGAAATAGCGAGTTGCCTGTGGTTATTTATCCAAGTTCACGTTGAGTTAGGGATTAAAAATATATCTTTTTACTCCGATTCATGCACTGGGCAAAATCGTGACCGATTTGTGTTCGCCGTGTTCTCTTTAGCGTCGAAGTAATTTAACATCAAAATAACTCATCGATTTTTAGAGAAGGGTCATAGCCAATCGGAGGGTGACTCTATGCATGCTGCTATCGAGCGTTCAAAGAAAAGTCATACAATATACACTCCCGATCAAATGTATTACTGGATAGAAAATGCTAAAGTTACTGGGCACAAGTACCAAGTAAAACAAATGACACAAAATGATTTTGTGGATTTTAAAGAGTTAATAAAGGGGAAGAATTGGTTAAAGGACACAAACGGCGATAAAATTTACTGGAGCAAAATAAAAGAAGTAAACTTCTCTCATGATCATCCTCATACAATTTACTTCAAGTATAATTTGGAAGACGAATTACGAGAGGTGCAAATCATGATAAGGACTAACTCAAGAAGGCGGCGTGGAGAACCTACAGAAGATGCTGAAAGCTTAAAACTAGCGTACACTGGAATGTTACCTATACCACTTCCGTTATTTAAGGACTTGATAAGTCTGTGTGATTCAGGAGCAATACCAAACCATTATCAAAGTTTTTATAAAAATCTACTTCCTATGGAAAACTCCATCTCGGTCTCCAATGACAGTGATGAGGAGGATTAGTGTTTCTAATATTACAATTCGTTATTTTTTGGTTTTAATCAGGAAGACTAGTACTTTGTGTTCACGTAAGATAAATACATAATTATATTTTTTAATTCTGTATTTTATTTCATCCTTTTACAAAATTATTTATATTATTATACCATGCATTAACAAAGATGTATTACATAAATGAAAACTGATCTTATTAACACTAATATAAATGCATACGATCTTTCTAATCATATAATAGCAGTACAATGTACTGTAAACAAGCGTGTAAAAAGTTATAGCTGGGTTCCAAAGTAAACTTGATTTGCGGAGAATAATAGTGTAACATTACAGTGTGTTTTATTCGTTGTGTATCGTTACACGAATAAACGTGTAATGATATATTACTGTGACCTAGTCATGCAAATTACACAAGAGTAAAAAAATTAAATAGTTTTTCATGAATTTCTTGAAACTCGTTGATGTTTAAAAAAAAGTAAATATACAAGTCTATAGTTTATTTTTTTACCTATAATTCGATAATACATTATTTATACCTATTTACAATGAAATGAGCGTTATTGAAGTTTAAACGTTTTTATTTTTTGCTGAAAAGTTGTCATTTTTCTCTTACACGTTTATTCGGTGGGGCCATCGATTTAATTATTACAATATGGAAATAGGTAATTAATTTTATTGCAAACAATAAAATTATTATACAAATTTAAAATTTGAAATGAGATTTAAAAGTTATAGCAAAAAAATCAAAGTAAGGTGTGGGTGTATGTGCATGTGGAGTGTAGTGAGTAGGTTGTGGGTGTGAGTGAGTGTGAGTGTGTCGTGTTAGTGAGATTCCGAGTGTAAGTTATTATGAGAAGGCTTTCGGATTCGTCGTTTGAAAGTCCTAATTGATTGTTATAAATAAACATGATGAGGCTAATGATGTGATGTGTCAACTATAGGAGATAAATGTTCCCGAGTTTGTGTCAAAGTAGGGTCTTGATAACTGAACACGCTATATTCTTGAGAATGGCTACGATTGACGTAGCATATAGGTCATCGGCTTGCAGCACTGTGACCATCTACATAGAAATAAAATTACTTTCTCGTTTTCCTGCTGATCAAGTGTCTACAACTGAAAATATTAGGTCTTTACCTATGAAATTGCCGTTCTGCAGTACTGGCCATTTCAAATCAAAATAATTTTTGTTTGGCTAAGAATTCTAATTTCAAATTAATTTTATTTTAAAAACATGGATTTTTTTTTCCAAAAGTAGTCATTTCTTTATTGATTAGTGTTACATTTTCATCGCATTTCAATCTTTTTCGTCATCATGGATACGTTAAAAATTCGAGTAATTATGGAATATGAGTACCGTCGTGGCAGCAACGCGGCACATGCGGCACGCAACATCAACGACGTTTACGGAGCTAACACTACAAACCAACGCACCACCTGTTATTGGTTTGCTCGCTTCCGTTCTGGAAATTTCGACCTGAAAAATGAACCTCGCGGTCGTCCGAAGACTTTGGTCGACAATGACGAATTAAAGGCGATTGTGGAAGCTGATGATACACAATCTACGGCTGAATTAGCAGCAGCTTTCGACGTTAGCGTTAAAACAATATTGGTCCATTTGCGTCAAATTGGCAAGGTAAAAAAGCTTGACAAATGGGTGCCCCACGAACTCAATGATCGCCAGCGCGAAGTACGCGTCGAGACGTGCCTTGCACTGCTCAACAGACACACAAATGAAGGAATTTTGATCCGCATTTTTACCTGCGATGAAAAATGGATTCTGTTTGATAACCGCAAGCGCTCAGCAAGTTGGTTGGATCCTGGTTCAGCACCTAAACAATGCCCTAAACGAAAACTTACCCCTAGAAAAGTGATGGTCACTGTTTGGTGGTCTAGCGCCGGTGTGATTCATCACAGCTTCTTACCAAACGGGGTGAGCATTACTGCAGATGTGTACTGTGAAGAACTGAACACAATGATGGAGAAGCTGGCGCATCTCCAACCAGCATTGGTCAATCGCTCGTCTCCGCTGCTCCTGCACGACAACGCGCGACCTCATACTGCACAGCAGACGGTCTCCAAGTTGCAAGAACTGGGGTTGGAAGCTCTCCGTCATCCGCCTACTCACCAGACCTTGCGGCCTACAGACTACTACTTTTTCCAGAATTTGGATAACTTCTTGGCGGGAAAAAAATTCAATACCCGAGAGGCAGTACAAAATGCCTTTGAAGAATTTGTTGCCTCCCGTCCAGCTGATTTCTTTAAGAAGGGCATCAATAAACTGCCACTGCGAGGGTAAAGATGCATTGATTGCATGGGTGATTACTTCGATTAATACAAATAAAAAATTCATGAAAAAAAATCGTTTAAATTTTTTCATACAAGACGGCAATTTCATAGGTAAAGACCTATTATATACTCAAGGTAATTATTATTACAAGCTTTATATTAGCTTGCTCTGTTCGTATGTTTCCGGTTACTCCAATTGTCATCCATTTTTCAAGCACTTCCTGGTATCTGATTAAGCTGAAACTTGGCCTACTTATATAACTACCGAGACATTTTGAAAAATTATACCATGGATCTGGTCTGATGATGGAGTCGGAAGTGGCCATAGGAACTCCTCACTCAAACAAGATAGCACTATCGTGTTTGGACTCATTGGCTACGTATTAACCAGTGCTTTGACACTAGGTGGTGTTCAGGGTCTGATGATGGAGCCGAAAATCCTTTTTTGTTCATTAAAAACTTGTTTTTAAAAAGATTTTACTCTTTTATTTCCAATCTAAAGGACTTTTCGTTAGGGAAAAAGAGTAAATGCTAATCAATGTTTAAATTTTTATCAATCCCTTTATGTAAGTTACACATCTGTTATAAGCACTTCATGATCTTGTTTCTCATACACTGTTGCGCTGGAGCGTTAGATAAAGTATTTGATAGCGAACTCATTAATGATAAACATTAAAATCAGGCAATCTTCAATACACACGTCTTCACTTCACATTCGTGATAAAAATACCGAAATTAAATATCTCTGGAAAGTTTCTAATAAGAAATCCAGCAGTACAAAACTCAGCGTTGTTGGAGAGCACAAAATAAAACAAAGGCTCGTTGAAATTCTCTAGATAGGTAGACTAAACTGAATCTCAACAATACAACACCCAGATAAGACGCCGAGGATAAAAGATACGAGATGCGGTGTGGGGCCAGGAGATAATGCAGTAATGCACGCTGCAGTAGGTGCAGAAAATATTTATTTCTTGCTCTATAATATTATTTTTTACCTGGGCAACTGAGCTGAGGAGCTCGTGGCTAAGTAATAACAGCCGCTCGGGTCAATCCATCAGGTTAAGCTACGCTTGCCGGGGTTGGTCCGTGGATGGGTGACCATTTTCACATATCGAGACTCCTCCGTGCCTCGGAAAGCACGTTAAGCCGTTGGTCCCGGCTGTCATTTGTGGATCTTTGACAGTCGTTACGAGTCGTCAGAAGCCCGAAAGTCTGACAATCAGTCTAACCAAGGGATATCGTATTACCCAGTTACTGGGTTGTGGAGGTCAGATAGGCAGTCGCTTCATGTATAATACTGGTATTCAGCTGCATCCGGTTAGACTGGAAGCCGACCCCAACATAGTTGGGAAAACGCTAGGCAGATACAGATACTACCTGGGCAACTGAGCTATGGTCGGGTGAAAACAGACTTCATTTTTTTCCCGATCTGAGACCTAGGTAGGTCCAGGAGATATTGCAGTAATGCACGCTGCAGTAGGTACAGATTCATTTCAATATTCATTTTTTGCTCTATAATATTAATTAGTAGGTACCGACCGAGCCCTGGGCGAGCGAGCTCTGCTCGGTAGAAAACGGTATTTTTTTCTCATATTTGAGACCTAGCAAGAACAATTTTCGCCCGCGTAAGTACGATTTTAAGAATGTGATTACAAATTTATATTAATACAAATATTGCTCATTTAATAGTATAGGATAATTATGCTATTTCGTATACTAACTTGCACTAAAAGAAATTGGAGTTGATCCGGAATAATTTGGAAATAAATAATTTTGACTAAATGACATTTTTATTGTAGCTATATGAACCAACTTATCGCATTTCGTTGGCCAAACATTGGTGACAATGGACCCATTGCTTCTCAACACAAGAATCCTTTTTCGTACAAATTCAAATAATTGTACACATTATTTTCACTTCTTAAGGACCAAAACGCTATTTCACATCCACTTTCAATCTAATTCATGTATTTCCTCAAAAATCTTCCCTTTAAATAGGTCACGAGAAACCGACACCCAAAAAACCATGACATACAAAACCTTTCTCGATATTTTCTCAACCCGCTCACTTCACAGTCACACCCATAGCTAGCAAGTCGCCGCGGGCTCGCCCGTGACCAGGGAAGTCCATTAGCACAAACCGCGGACCGACACCCGCACTTATCTTACTAGATAAACCTTGTTGCATAAAAATGTTCGAGTAAAATGGAAAGGAACTTGCTATTTTGTGCCTAGATATGTTGATACTGTTTTGTTTTATTATTTTACAGATAGATTGATAGGAGAGATAGATTACTCTTTATTGTATCTACACTCATAATATAATAAAAACTTTTTACAAAACAAAAAAACAACCGACTTCTTAATTTCGGAAGTCGGTGGCAAAACACGGAAATTGAAAAGCGAAGACACCGACTTCCGAAATTAAAGTTATTTTTCACTTTTTTAGTGTTTTTTTTTGAAGTCGGTTGTTTTTTTGTTTTGTAAAAAGTTTTTATTTTTCACTTTTTAGTTGTGGTAACTACCCCACACAAATCCGAATACCACTACCTGCTATGTAAATAACAGTGAAGGAGTCAAACAGGATATCGTCTAGATAAACTAAGTGGGCAAAAATACGTAATATTGAAGCTAACTCAAAAATTGCGCAAGTAAAGTTAATAAAATTTATATGGGACCACCTCGGAAGCATGACCTACCAAACAAAAAAAGAATCATCAAAATCGATTCATAATTGGCGGAGTAATCGCGTAACAAACATACGAAAAAAAAAAAAAAACATACAGACGAATTGAGAACCTCCTCCTTTTTGAAGAAGTCGGTTAAAAAGAAAAGATTTTTATTTTTGTTTGTAATGAATAAACTCAAAAACTACTGGAAGATTTATTAAAAAAAATTTCACCAGTAGAACGCTATATTATCACTGAGTAACATAGGCTATAATTTAAAAAGATATCACGCGGCCGAAGCCGATGGTGGAAGTTAGTGCCAAATAATGTAAAAGAAAATACAACCTTATCATATGACTATGATATCGTTCTATCGACCTAGTGACCATCGATAGAGCGATTGATATCCATCGCTTTCAAAGCACTAAATCTAAGGGACGGTTGAAACACCCATTTTCGATGAAATACGTCATTTTTATGATTAAAGTTAATATAAATGAAATTGATACATTTCTTTTTAATGTTTGTAAAAAAAAACTGACAGATTATTTTGAGACATTTGATACGTACTCAAGAATAGTTAAAATGGAAGGGTTATCAGAAAAAATAATTGTAAACAATCACGAATTAAGACCAATTAATATCACTCGTGCAAAATTGGTCAAAATAGTAGAGCATGCTGAAGCTATTGAAGTATTTTAAATTCTACTAATACGCTAGAGAGCATTTCACCTCCGAAGAGAAAACACTCCAGAAAGATAAACCAAGGCAATCAGCAATCAACAGCTAGAAATAGAAAACGGCACCAGTAATAAAGTATAGGAAAATTGTAAAAGTAACTTATTGCGCTGTTACTTTTACTAATTTAGTAAAAGTAAATTATCCATCTATACGATGAAACTGCAAACCATATTGCATACGATCAGATATTGATGAAATATGAAATTACTGTAGAAATTGTATGAAACTTACCAGTTAATTTGGAAAATGATCAGTATTACTTTAGAATTTAGTTTATTTCTCTGTACGATCAATTGAAGACTGATCATCCTTATGCAAGTAAGTTGTTACAAGTCCGCATTTAAAAAATTGGTGCTTCTCTCCTTAATACCTAAAAATTGACAGCAAACATACTGATGCTGTATCAGTCTCCTTACATAATATTTCATCCACGACAAATCCAAAGACATAAACACATCTATATATTATTAGATATTTAACTAGGCGATCATAGATTGTGCAGCGTACGCTCGCCCTTGAGAGATCGAATTGGGTCACATCCCTATTGGTAGCCTGCACTGTATGCAGCTGCAGTCCAAAGAGTCTGATTGGGGTCAAGTTCTTACTATTGAACTAGCCTGTTCTATATAGAGCATTCTCGCGTTCATGATTGCCTGGTAGTCGTATAGTTTAAAGTAGATGTTTCTACATCTACTTTGACGAAACGAGTTACATTTAGAAGAACATGTTGTAATTAGATGACTACTTTCTTGCGAATTTGACAACTAATAAAACATTAAAGGAAATTATCAATTTTCAGAAATTAACCGCGATTGGTTTTGTTTCAAATTGATTGATTTTATATTATTTCTTCTAATACGGACCAGGTTAACAGAAGTACCAGGAGACATAAGGTTACCAAAAAAATATAATTATATTGAAAATATAATGAATATTGTTAAGCTACCAAATAGACTCATTTGCTTCCGTGTGAGTGTTACGATGCTACTCAGAACTCAAGGCAAAAAGGACATTCGCAAAGCGCATAGAGAAAATTCATTAATGGAAATCAGCTTTCATAGAACCTTGCAAGATATTTTCAAGTTTCTATGCCTTGAATGCCTTTACTATTTATGACCTACATCTAATAGCGAAAAAATTACTCTTAGTTACACCAAAACATTAATCAAACCTATTTAACAACAGCAAACGTAATTTTCAATAGACTTAATTGCCTATAGAATTTAATATTACACAATAAAACTTATACTTAGTCGAGATAAAGTGATCCCTAATTATTTTTATAATAAACGCCGTCTGCCGGTACCAGGCAATCATGAACGCGAGAGTGTTCTTTATAGTTTGTAATCAAATAAATTGTGTGCAGTATCATCGCTTGAGTAAGTGCACGCTTTAACATTTTTTTATTGACGTCAGAGAAATGGAGCATCTCTTAATTATTATGTGGTCTTTGTGTACGGTTTTAGATTTTTTGTATGCGTCTATGTTTATGATACCCTGGTACACGAGATGTTATAAATTAGCTTGTAAACTCGCTCGGAGTGTGTACTATAAAACTGTAAAATTCATGACATAAAAATATTTTTCTATAAAAATATAAATGAATTGTGAAGCAAACCTTGCTGCAATTAGACGATCGTAAAACAGAAATAAATTCTGTCGATGACTGTCCTAATTGCCTTTACATTAAAAAGTGCATGAGAAAAAATAATATTATTGACTTTTGTCCGCGGCATTCCTTGAAATACAGTCACTGACAAAAGACAATTTGCAATAACTATGATTAAGGCATAAAGCCGGTATGATTCATTTGTAAGAATAAAAACGAATAATTGAATCGGTCGTATGGGTGGTCACAATCCACTTTTATTTTGAAGCTTTCGCATCACGTTTGTTTATTTATTTTACTCTAGACAGCTTTGCGTTTCATACGTATACAGGGTGTAAAAAGACCCATCACATAGCCGACAATTACGCATCCAATACATCAAATGAAGTAACATTGCACAAAAATAATTGCTGGGAAACGACTTTTATTTTTGGTGTGAAAAATGGCTCTTTACGGTAGTGCGCAATTTAACGCATGCAAAACATTGTGTTTATTGGGTGCATGCAACGGTTTAGGGTTTTTGGGGGTTATGTAACGACATTTAAAACTTGCTTTCTTTAAAAAACGTCTGAAAAATCTCCGTAACCAGAAGGATCCCAGGTATGGTCCAGAACAAAAATATGATCACGATGCCGGGAGCATCAAGTGACTTTCGGCTTCGTTAAGTATCTTTTTACACCTGTTATTTAGGTTGGTTCGTTAGTCGTCCTACTGGATGTGGCCGTATACGGGAACTTTAAACGGCTTAACCAATTTCTTTCAAGGATTCCGATATTGCTGACAGTTATTCAATATATTCGTAGTTATGACATATTTGGTTACTTGTTCTGATACATGGCAATATAGATAATAGGACGATAGGTATCCAAAATCCAATATTTCCATCGAATCCCTATTATATTGCCTTCATCTGATTGACTCCATTGAAATTTCATGTGACGTCATTAGAGCCAAAAGAACTGGGTCAGATCGGCGATTCCGCATGAAATATTGCACTTCACAATTTTTCATTTCTATATCGGTCCTGGTCCTATAAAAGTAATAATGGACTGAAAAACGAGCTTTTCATACCAGGATCTGTCAGTTCCAGAGGTTAATAAATCGGACTGATTTAATCGAAATCGTTGATAAATTGAACTGATTAAATCAAAATGGCTGATAAATCTGATTTCCTTTCGTTATTCAGGAGCAGCTTGTCTGTAACTGTCAGGTCCATCTATTAGATCTCGCTTAGATCTCTATTCGCTGATTTGAATCGAATATTTAATAGGAATTAGAAATATTGCGCTGAATTAATACTCTTCATCTGTAACCTCTTTGCTATGCATTCGGGAAAAGAGGTAGTTTGCTTCTGATTATAATTATGATTTTATGTGTGTAGGTATTATTTTTGGCATTGGGCGTTCTGATGCCCTAGAAAAGTCACATTCTATCAACGATAAAGATGATGGAAAAGGCAAAAATTTATAGTACTGACATAAGCTATCGAAAACCTTATGTCAATCCTGTTGAAAGTCGCTGTAGAAATACGAAACGCTTTCGAAGCGATTGTCACTTGTCTAGGCCCTCTGGTCTTTCGGTACAAAACGAACAAAATCTTAACAAAAAAAACGGCAAACAGCCCCTAATGAACCTATACTACTGTATCAGCCTGTACTATATTAAGACGATAGTTTGCTATCAATCGCTTTTCCAAAAAAATGCGGAACGCGGACATCAGAGTGCCAAGTGACAATAGCTTCGAAAGCATTTCGTATTTCTACAACAACTTTCAACAGGATTGACGTAAGCTTTTCGATAGCATTATGTCAGTCCTATACATTTTTGCCTTTTCCATCATCGTTATCGCTGATAGAATGTCAATTTGTCTAAAGCCTCAGGCGAATAAAAAAAAGACTACTAATATCAAATTTTTAATTAAATACGAAAGGAAAAATACTTATTATATCGAAAAAGTAATAAAAAAATTAACACATAACAAGACTTTTTGGTAGTACCTACATCGATAAAATTAAAAAATTCTGTCTCAAGTAGTCTGGAATTCTGGACAGTACACAAGGACCAAAAAATAAAAACGTCATTCTGATTCCACACGGTCACCTGATCTCAAAGTCACCAACCGGTAGGATAAAAATATAACTTACTATGGACAGTAATAAAACAGGATTTACTGATCGTAACAGTAGCTTTGAGCCAAGTCGTTATATTAACCCGTTTTGTAAAATAGAGTTAAAATCAGGAAGATCAATCAGTGCTGTTCTATTTTTAGTTAGACTGAAAAAGGTCTATGATTTGAAATGTTTTGATGAAAAAAGTGTTCGCACCAATCGACAATCATACAAAAACTTAACAGCTTGGTTACACATGTTGTTCTGAAATGAAATAAATGATGTAACCAATATATTGTAACAATATTTTGATTTAAAAGAGTGTCCGTGGAGTTTCTTGCCCGTTCTTCTCCATAGGTACCTACTATGCTTTGGAATGGGCAACTAGCTTTACATTTCCGACTGACCGACTCCTTGACAATTCAAAAGTGCCTGTAAATGGTTTAATTGAAATAAATGCTTTGAGTTGGAGTTTTGACACGTTAATTTGTTTTTCAGGCCATTTTGAGAACTTACTGATTTTCAGTGATGAAAAATTAAGGTGATTTTCGGGTTTGGAGATTTTTTTCGTTTTTAATTAGTCCTGTCGAATCAAATCAATGCGAAAGTTGATTCATTGCATTGTTTCGTAACGCCTTGTTGATAAAAAGTAAAGAACAGTAATATGTAATCAAATAACATGTTTTACATAAACGAAAATAAAAAACATGTTCGTCCTCTTATTCATAAACGTTGCTTAAAGTTAAGTATAATTAGCATCTGTGTAACCATACATTTTTGACGTTTAAACGTCTCTTAACTTAAAGCAACGTTTATGAATAAGCGGATTAGGCTGTACCATACAGGTTGAGATAGTTCGTTAACACACTACACGATTTCTAACACTCTTCCACATTCGAAAGTGAGTGTTTAAGGCAGAATACCAATTTTTCTCGGCCTAAGTGTGGGAACCATGTCCTTCTAGATTTCTTTATGCTATAGGCTTTTTGAGATACTCGAAAGTAGGTCTTGTTGTGATTCTGCATACATAAGCGCTGGTTTTATTATTATTCTTGTTTTTATATATTTGCAAGCACAAATAGGTCCACCTGATGCAAATTATGTTACACTAGCTTTCGCCCGCGGCTTCGCCCGCGTGCAGGTTTGAAATTATCCCGCTGGAACGTACTACCCGGATTATTATATCCTATATGTTAATCCAGGTTATAAACTATCTGTGTGCCGAATTTCATCCAAATACGTTTAGCCGTTTTTGCGTGATTGAGTAACAAAAACTTTGACACAAACTTTCACATGTATAATATAATTTAAAAAAAAAAAAATATAATAATAATATTATATTTAAACACACGTCACACTGTCACAAGTAACACCTAGTGGTTGCCATATGACATATTTCCATAATCAATTTGGATTAAAGATTTTGCATTGCATTTAACTGTTAAGAGGACTGCGTTATCCTTAACTTGGCATAAAAGGCTAATTAATTACCTTTTGCAACACCCATGGGTGGCCCAGCTGGCTAAACGGTACCCGTACCGGTTTTTAACAGGGAAAAGGAACTTGTCACAGCCGTTTATCTGTACATATTATTAATTAAAGTCGCTTTTCGTGTTTTTCTGTATGTCCGCGCTGTTCTTCTAAACCACGCAAGATATTTTGATGAGGTTTTCACTATCATTTAGAGAATTTATTCCGGAAGATTTGTATATATTACCTACGTTAATATTCAAGTAGGTACAGTATGTTAACTAACAATGGGCGTTCCCGCTAACCCGCTATAGTATAGCGCCCATGCATGCTAAAAAAATAATATCACTAAAAAAATATAAAAAAATAAGTATAAGTTGTGAAATATTCACAAAAGTATTAAATTGATACGTCAAAGAAACACTCTGTACACGCACACTTGTATTTCAACGTAGAAAGATAAGTGTGACAAGTGTGCATGTACAGAGTGTTTTTTTTCCGTATCAATTTAATATTTTTGTGAATATTTTACTAAAAAAATATTAAAATAACTTTTTTTTTTTGCCTGTATATACGCTATAATACTGCGGGTTATCGGGAACGCCCTTCGTTAGGTAACATACTGTATAACTAAGAAAGCTCGATGTTTTGTCAAGTCTTAAAATCCGTGTGAAGCAGGAGCGGGTCGCCAGTTCTCCTAGAAAACTTTAAAATATCATAAAATTCTAATTACTGTCCAGTAAATAATTTCTTTTTATATTCTTATAAATACAAACACTATGAACACCAAACCCCTTTTATTGTTTAAAATAACGACCGAAACAAACAATCCTTTACTGTTAAAAATGTGCCCAGAACAACTTGAACTCCAATTGAAAACGTGGTCCTGAGAGTCTAAGGACTAGGAAATACTGGTCCTATGCAGTGTTTTAACTTAGACCGGAGTAACTTGAGCTCTGAGTGTAAAGCGTGGTGTTCGCAGACAGGTTGCTATATCACCCTTGGTGCGGACAACCCGTTTAAACTATATCACAAGTAGATACAGGATAAATGTACTGAATAATGAGTGTGTCGCTTAGAATGCTTCGGGGTTAGGGCTGTGCTGAAATCAATTACATTTTTAGTTTTTAGTTTTACTTACATTACATCCATTTTATCTTCCTAATGTTGTACATTAGACAGACAAGGTTATCACCGATATTAACATAATAATTATAATTAACTCCGTTATTTAATATTTTACGATAAATACAAAGCAATGTCTGTGCAGCACATAAATTCTAAAGTGCAGGTAGTAATTTTAACAATATGACACAATAACTGTCGTTATTTTTATATTTTTTTTTAATAATTTGATTGAATAGTTTTTTGTTTTTAGTTTGGAAGGGCTCGCGTTTATCAACTGTTTCACTTGACATAAGCGGTGATGTGGTTCACATTTGCTACATTTAGAATACCTACTTTTGTTATTTCTGTTGAAATATTTTTTTACATTAGAATCTTTTTCCTTACGTTGAATATCTGGATCGTGCTTGTCACATTTTTGGCTAATTTATCTTCCAAACTACATAAATATAACCCATGCTCATCCATCGCTCTCCGTCCGGCAAGGTCGGGGTTAAGAGCAGGACCATTTTGTTTTTTTTTTTACTGCTGTAAAAAACTTGCAGTGAGCAAATTAAGCAGGACGCTGAGTCTGGTGCGCGTGTCGCGAAATGCTTCAAAACAGAATGATATGATTTTGAAAATTAAATAATTTCCTAAACGTTTCGTCAACCCTAGACTATCGTCATGCAACGCGCGAGCCGTGGGCGACAACATGCGCCGCAACCTTCGCTTAAATTCAAATCTGTGCGCGCTTTAAATGTGATGCACGCGTAAGGTGAAAGACCCCACATTGTCCGCGAAAATGGTAATTTACGCTATTCAGCAATATCTCGAACAGTATGCAATCCTGGTACAACGGGACTTTGTTATGATGTCATTGCTCAGCAGTGACATAATAGATCGCTTATTTATGAGGTCCTTGTCTTAAATAGTAACTGCTGCTGAAATATACTGGGAGTCATTTGTACTAGGGGCTCAGGAGATGTGAGATGATGTATTGCTTATTCATAAGTTAAGTCCTAACCTAAGTAGCATAAGCCGATATTGTACTAGTAGTCCTTGGTACTAGGAGTTCATATTCCATGAGTATGATAATAAACTAGTTTGTTATCATGGTTTTTGCTGGTCTTTAGAGACGGTGTTTTGGATCGATGACAGCATTGATATATACGGGACATCTCAAGAGAGCCCAAGGGAGACCAAGTGACCAAGTTGTTCATGTTATCTTTTCCGATATTTATTAGATGACCACCAAAGACCAAATGACCATCAGAAATAATACACGATATAAAAATATATGATATGCAGTTTAATCGTTTGTGGTACATTTGTAATTCGGGTAGCAAACGTTCAGAACCCAATAGACATTTATGGGCTGTTCAGACATTGTACGCGACAATGGTCATAAAACTTGGAATGGTATCTTTACCAGTATGCTATCCTGGTACAACGGGACTGTTTATGATGTTATGACGTGCATAGCTGAGTTTAGTAGATATGCTGAATATTCATTGTCACTACTGGTGGTATTGTGGTCTTTTAGTACGGAACACATTCTTGCTTCTGCGCGTATGGTGTTGAGTTATTTTGTAGCAATTTTGGCTTCGAAGTTTGATTGTTGTGTAAAGAATAGAAGTTGGGGCTTATTTATAACCTGTAAATAAAGGGAAGATATCAAGTCATCGCATTTTATTTAAATTCTTACTTTTGATAGGTAAGTAACTCATCACGCCTTCGGAGTTTCGCTACTTAATTTCATTTGCCCTGGTATAATTATTTTTTAATTAAAAATTAAAAAAAAATTTTTTTGGAAGCCAGTTTTTTTTTTTTTGAAAAAATATTATTTTTCACTTTTTAGTTTTGATACCTACCCTGCTATGTAATGAAGGATAACAGTGATGGAGTCAAATAATATATCTACATATCATCATCATCATCTACATCATATATCATCTACATATACTAAGTGGGAAAAATACGTGATTATTGAAGCTAACTCAAAAACTACGCAAGCCAAGTTAATAAAATTTATTCGGGAAGCACCAGCTTTCAAATAAAAAAAGAAAATCGATTCACCCAGTTGAAAGATCTGAGGAGAAAACATTTAAAAAAATACAGACGAATTGATAACCTCCTCCTTTTTTGAAATCGGTTAAAAAACAGCCACCTACCAAAAAAACACTAAAAAGTGAAAAATAATTTTAATTTCGGAAGTCGGTGGCATAAAACGAAAATTGAAAACCAAAGACCGACTTTCGAAATTAAATTTATTTTTCACTTATCAGTGTATTTTTTGGAAGGCAGTTGCTTTTTTTTGTAAAAAGCTTTCCGACATTTCACGAACCATTCCGAAACTTTCTACACTTTGACGACCTCTAAAATTCAGTATGCACATGTGAAAATAAAGAATCCAATAAATCTTCATACATTTACATACATGTGCTAAAACAAAACACTGCTGCCTCTAGTGACGCGCCTTTGTTTGTCGTACATGTGTTTATCAAGTACTTGAGCGCAGTTTCTCTGTCCAAAATTTTAAAGAAAATTATTTGGAGAATCTATTTTCACTATTTATCTTGTCACCATAGTGTGTGTGATGCATAGAATTACTTTCAAGTTCAAGTATTGTGGTACCAAATATACTATTTAGAATTTAAAGGCACTGTTCCAAAAACGTCCTATGGAGAAAACTCACAGGAAATTATATAGTCGTTTTAACCTTTGAAGCCATTATATAATATAAGAATCGTTTTAAATGATAAATACAAAGCACATTTTTAGTAGGAGTTCTAAACCATGTATTCTAAATCTCGAAGCATAATTATATTATGTTAAGATTTAATCGACTTCATCAATATGTAAACCATATGCAAGACTATCCTGCACATGTTCTAATCATGTTAAGGATCCGCTTTGACTAAATTGATTTAGGTGTTTAGATTTGAATTACAATCTGATCAATATTCTGATTGAGGGAGAGATTCGGCTCGAAGGACAAAATAATTTTGTTAAAATTAACATAACAACAAGTTTTAATATAACTTGTAATATTTTCGGTAAAATTGAATAACTCATAACATCTTTTTTTCGGTTTCTTAGGTGGGTAATGAATATATTATGATCATAGATCTATGATCAAAGATATAATGAAATTGTAAAATAGACATAATAAGGGTATATCCCCGTACTGTGTATGTACATAATCATATTATATCATTTACCTATCTACGTAGCTCACAAATTACCCATAATATTATATCTATTTTACAATTTCATTATATGTTTGATCATAGATCCATGATCATAGATATGATAGTGTAATAACTCCGTAGATTTTCGTTTTCATTCAAACATACATATAAAAATATTTCGGTTTCTATCCTTCACTTCTAACTTACCCTGGACAGAAATAATCAACTTTATTCGAGCCATTTTACGACATATGTTATGTCTTTTAACTGTCACCATATTTAATTAGAGCTTTTATGCACATAATTTATAGTCATAGATTTCCATTTCAAAGTTCTTACCAGGAAATATCAGTACTTTACCCATCATAAAAGTGAAATCATCGTTTTCGAATGCGACACATGACATCGAGACAAAATCGAAAGTACCATGTCAATTACCATCACCTTGTACCATGAATAATGTACCATGTAGGTAGGTCCTCGTTAAACATAGGTCCTTTTCGCTTTTCTCGTTGATGAGCTTTCTGGGTCGAAATAAACATCGCCAATTTTAAAGGTTTCATGAATAGGACCAAAAAACTTCGAGTTTAAAGCTCAAAGCTTTGAAGCCTTACAATGTGTGTACTAGGAAAACAAAACGCGATAGCGATTTCAAGAGGCTAACGCAAACAATTCGTGCTGTTCAAAGTTTATCCCCACATCAAATCTTGTACCTGCGAGCTTATGCGTTCCTGGTAGGTATTTATACAAAATTGTCTTTACTGAGAAAACGTTTTGTGAATCTGGAGCGTACGGTACATCCAGTCCAAGTTGCCGTCTCTTTCTCACATGATGTTGTCCTTGTTAGGCATCAAACTTGAGGTATGTCGGTATTTGGTTTCATCAGCTGTTATTTTGTTTGAATGAGTGCAGTGCCCATGATTGATGATGGAGCGAGAAAGATCCTGTTTTCCGATTTTGAGTAACGAGTTGTCTCGTTAAGAATATTTACATTGTGGGTACATTAAAATTCCTGATTGTGTAGTGCAGTAAAGGTATAAATAAACGAGGAGGGTATTTATTTGCAAGTTAACAGGAAAGTCTACCAAGCGCTGTCATCGAATGCAAATTATTTTTGGTAAAATACCCGTGAATCATTTTTAGGGTTCCGTACCCATAGGGTAAATCGGCTATTACTAAGGCTCCGCTATCTGTCTGTCCGTCTGTCACCAGGCTGTATCTCATGAACCGAGATAGTAGTATAGATAGACAGTTGAAATTTTCACAGAAGATGTATTTCTGTTGCCGCTATAACAACAAATATTAAAAAACAGAATAAAATACATATTTAAGAGGGCCGCCTATACAATAAACGTGATTTTTTTGCCGTTTTTATAGATAATGGTACGGAACCCTTCGTGCGCGAGTCCGACTCGCACTTGGCCGGTTTTTTATTGTTCATCGATTTTACTACATTCAACGTGTAGGTACAATATTTAGTGTGTTCCTTAATTATCCTTTGGATTTGTAAATGAGATATGAGGCCTGACACCAGGCTTATTCCCAACCTCCATTCCGGCCGATTGACACCGGAATGGCAGCGGCTGGCTGCGACGCGCCGCGGGCACTACCGCTGACAAGACGAGCATGGCATGAGGCCGTTCGCAGCACCGCGGGCGGCCACGTGACCTTTTCGAGCTTTTCAAGAGATACTGGTCTTTTAATTATGTAGATAAAGTTTAAAATTATTTCACACTGAAAGAGCTCGCCGCGCTGCTGCCGGCCACTGCTTGTGAATTGAGCCAAGTCTTCTAATGAAATATTGTCCAACCATCCATCTGATGGGAACCACTGCTCGGCTACTTAGCAGACGCCTGCAAAACTAAGGAGTATTTCAATGTGCTGCATAAAGCGCAACGAAATAAAGTAGCATTGATTCAGGGTTTCAACTTGGCACCGCTTTACCACGTAAACAATGGTGATTATTTGGAAATACCTAACAGGTCTATGACTAAAGCCTGGCTTTCAACCTAATGTATGATAATAATACCTACAATAACATTAGTTTGCTGGCCTCCTGCCTGCAACATCATATTAAAAGGAATTTATTTAATTCCGTGGAATTGCAGGACACGTGGTGAATGATAATCAATCGTACTACAGGCTTATCCAATTCTTTGTTTATTTTATCTACACCCATGCTATAAATCCTCTATAAAAGTTTCTGAAACAGTTAGCTTATTGCCAACATTAAAACACTGGTTGTTTTAATGTTGTCATAGTAACCATAATATCATCGAAACGGGTGTTATAATTCTTTACTAAATTTCATAATGCAACTCATTTCAAAAAAAGAACATTGTCATGCAGGCGCGTTTCACTAACAAAGCACCGTAATTTAAAACAAAAAAAGCATCTATTACTCGAATTCGAAATATTCGAATTCACGTGCGTCGGATCCCTCCATTTTTGTTCGATATTAGTATTGCAAAGAAACTTTTATAGAGGATTCATGTCATGGGTGTAGATAAAGTCTTGTATGCAACTGTAAATAATTAGGTATTAAAACACTCATCCCTTATTATATAACAGTTGCATAAATAACTATTATTTGATGGATCACTGTATTTTGTTTAATTTACATTGTTTTACTCGCTCTGAAAGAAAAATGCTCATGTCATGCTAGAAAAAAAACTGTGTCAACTTTAGTAGCAAGCCTGGCTGCAAGTGGTTCGTGAATGGTTCGCAAATGAACCACAAACGTAGGCAATTTATTTTTAACACATCTACTTACCTGAGTGACTTTTTGAATGTTGCATATGTGGATCATTTATGGACCCAAAGACAGTCAATATACAGGGTTAAATTTTATTCCTTTTAATCATCTTGGTGTCATTGTACTCATCATTATGAACAACTTTCACTATATAGGGACCAAGCCTGAAATCGCGAAAAAAAACCGGCCAAGTGCGAGTCGCACTCGCGCACGAAAGGTTCCGTGCCATTATGCCGGAAAAAAAATGAAGGTTTTTGTATGGGAAATGCCCCCCTTAAATATTTGATTTATTTTAATTTAATTATTTATTTTTAAAGTGAATATATAATGTTGCCGTTATCAATATCGAGCAAAAACGAGCAAATAAAACACGTTTGTTGTATGGAAGCCCCCTTAAATATTTATTTTATTCTGTTTTTTAGTATTTGTTGTTATAGCGGCAAGAGAAATACATCAGCTGTGAAAATGTCAACTGTCTAACTATCACGGTTCATGAGATACAGCCTGGTGACAGACAGACAGACAGACAGACAGGTCCCGTTTTACCCTTTGGGTACGGAACCCTAAAAAATCTACTGTTCACATTTTGACGAGCTATGCGACATAAATCTAGGAAACAGCCTAGCTGATTATTTTTCGCGTTTTCTGTTAGGCTCCTGTAGTGAAAGTTGTTCATAATGATGAGTACAATGACCCTTTAATAGGATTTAAACGACAAAAATGTAACCCTGTGTAGTAGTAGTTATAATGTTATGTATGTATGGTATAAGCGCCAACTGTTGACCTACAAACCGCTTCAGGCATAAAAAAGACGAATCTATATATTATTATTCTGTGTAAAAATATGCTAATGAAGGAAACAATAAATTAAACGATTATTCCGTCAGAATAGTAAAAGCATGGTCTTCGTAATGCCCATATTACTATGCAGTGTGATACTTGAGGCTTGAATAGTATTAAATAATTATCTTATAATGCTGGTAACTCGGTCAGAGAAATAGAACACAAGGTACTGTTGTTTTTAAAGTATACGCATAATTTGCCGGTTTTGTTTTTAAGTCCCTTTTCTAAGGGGGTGAGTTAATGAAAAAAAAATTAAGTACTGCAAAGAAGAAGTAAAAAAAATTATATGTTGTTACAAAAAATAATAAGTTAGATGAAATCTAATCAATAAAATGTCTATAGCAAGATTTGCCCCATTTTTTTTTTCATTTATTAATTCAAAGACTGAAATTTTATGATATTTTCAGAGCTTGTCCTTTTTTCCAGATAAAAATCTAAAACCTGTTGAATCTAAATCAATCACACAGAGAGACTTCCCCTTATTAAATTAAAATATGGAAGTTCTATTTCAAACTACGGTACTAAAAGTCATAACGGATAGAAAAAGTTAATCCCTGCAAACCGCATAAAATTTACTAAGGCAGAAAACTAGGGATTAAAGTTACTTCCAATGTTTATTACAACATAAACTATATTTTATGACGACTTGATCATAATACGTATATAAAATATGATACCATTATACCTTGCAAATTCCCAATAATTACCTCGAAAGAGCCGACTTTAATAATTGTGTAGAGCATTTTGAACTTTATATTTTTGAAATAAGGTTTGGATATTATTGCTGAATTTGTACCGACAGAAGCTTAATTTGATTTTATTAAAATAATTTTATGGCGAAATTCAATTTAATTTTAAAGATTAAAAGTCTCTTTTATTAATTTAAATTACCTTCTTAACCCAGTCGCATGAAAGGGCTTATGAGGGCTTTCTATACAACTTGATTCAAAGTCTATAACTGAGCTACTGCAGGGCAAACTTCATTTTTTATACATGTACAATGACGCATCGAATTTAGATGATTTCAGACCATTACATACGCCCACAAAACAGGCACACAAACAAACTTTAAAAAGGAAAACATAATACATAATTATAACTTACTGTTGTGAGATAGAACTTTTTAACAAAGTGGACAGACGGATTTCGTAAGCTACGGAGATCTATCGGCACCCTTTTTTGGATACAGTACAAAACTCTTGACATTGAATTAAATAAACCAGCATCTTACATAATTTATAGCAAATTAGTCCATATTAGAAATGCAATAGATATGTTAGGTCTTATTTATTATTATAATTACGCTATCTTGCATCTTATTCCATATAATTATTTAACCAAACTATGCGTCAGCGGATTTAATTATTTTCTTGGCAGTCATAATTGTGTAGGTAACATTTCATTAAACCTTGAATTAAATAAAGCAGGTAGTTTTACCAAAATGTGTGAAGCTGTTGTTAATAAGTTACATGCCGATTGATAATAATTATACTTCGTTTATAATCTTGATGTATAAAATTGTTTGGAGTAGTAATGCCGCATTTTATGAATAATTTATACTGTTTAATTTTTACTTTTCAATAGCTAACTTGGTTGGTTCGCTCAAATCAAATTAAAATTATTAAGATACAAAAAAATATAATAATATTTTTGTACTAACTGACTTATATAAATCGTAGCACTTTACTAGGACAGCATAAATGTCAGAAAGATGACTACAGATTTATCTAATATCTGACATAAATAACATAAATAGAGAGCAATATGAATGACCCGCGGTTACCTGCTTTTGATCGATGGGCGTTTTAAATGATTTATTGTGGCTGAAGTTAGACGGGTATTAATTAAAGTGCGCCTGCAATCTATGTGGTCCTGGTACTGCTGTTTCTTGTTTAGAATATTTCTGAATGGGTTTAAATGGAATACAATACCTCGTCTATCTAGATGAGGTCTATAACAATAAAAAAGAAAAAAGAAACAAAATTAAGTATCGCTTAATGACTAAATAGCGGCGCGGTACTTCAGCGGAACTCTAGCAGTTTGACATATTTGCAAAAGGAAAACAAACAAAAATCGATCATTGTATTGACAATAATCTGAGTAACTAAAAGTAAATATTGTGGACCGAAGGACCATAATTTTTAAATGACCTTTTTTATAAATCCCCTTTTAATAAAAAAAAATAGATTTATTGAAAATGTTACTCAAATTAAAGCTCGAAACTTAAAGAAAACCTATATTTATCGATGCTGAGACCTTAGTATATCAACGTTGCACCAGCAATTGCAGGTACATGACCAGAATTCATTATCTCTTGGTATCTCTCCTCATGTTTTCCTTAATCGATTGTAGGCTGTGATACATTTAAATTGTGTATCCTCATGCTAAACGCTTTGAAAGTTGGGCTTGGAAACCACGCTTTGCTTTTGTTTTCTTTTTAGCAACCTCTTATATTCTTTCCTATCCTGGTAGTTTGATGGTCTATGGACTATGACCTCTACTATAAATTGCCACTTTACGTGCTTAAAATTTGTATTATTATTTATCAAGATTAATCATCATACCAGTCACCAAACATGGAAACAACCTTCAGCTAGAATCCTCTACCACAGAGGAACTGGCTATCCTACATCTAACTGCCGAAACTCAACAATTATGTTACTAGTTATGGCGACAGACTTAGATAAGATGGTGGTAGCTTGCCAGGCTGACTTAGGACAAGCCCTATCACCAACCATACCGACCAGAAAATTTGGCCCCCGTGGGGAATCGAACCCGTTGACAATCTCGTAAAGCATTGGAGCGTAAAATATATTTTATTAGTTATAACCATGTGTATTTTAATTGAAACTGGTTTTAATGAATACATTCAAATCAAAATGATAAAGATGTCGATTTCAAATTATAATCCACTTAAAATTCATCGAAATTAACGTTCCATTCAATTTAATGTGTGATGAATAAATTATGGCTGTGTTCTGATCAGTAAATGAATGAGTTGATTCATAATGAATGAACATGAACTTTAAACGAGTTACAAACAAGTTTTTTATATTTCCGTGGGAATATAAATAACAAGGTAATTAACCTAGTCCACTCGTAAGTGAATTTTGAAGATTTGATTTGAATTTGTTTCTACTAACATGATTCTAGATAGGTATAGGTCTCGAAATAAAACCCAAATACGACTAAAAAGGTATAAACAAGACACCACAGACAGACAAATAAAAAATCCGGAGTCACATGTAATCTGTTCGATTTATGCCCTAACACAGGTTTTAGTTTTTATTACTTTAATTTTTTTTTTCTTTTGGTGTTATAATATATATATTTTTGAAATGTGCTCATTAAGCCCTTTCATTTGATACCCAACATGGTACGATTAAATTTTTTTTTTTAGTTCCTGACTTGATGTCCTCTCTCTCTTTGAGGGCGCCATTTTTAATTTAATGTGTCGTCACATAGCCTATAACCAGCGGACGATCAAGACGCTTCCAACGATACCTCATTTGTCAAATTGTGATGAGTCGTTTATACATACATATATACATACATACAAACATACATACCGGTCAAAATATAACCCTCCTTTTTTCTTTGCCTTAGTCGGGTAATTAATAATCCTCGAAGAAAGTTGCAAGAATGCAGAAAAAGGAAGAACTAAAAAAAAAAACTTTGGGTTTCTGAAGTACGAAGGACCAAGGTATACATACTACTCGTTTCAGGTTTACTGGTGCTACGAGTCTCACCTACTTTTTTTGCAATTTGGTTTTCTTTTTGTACCTTTTTCCGATAGTAGCTCGTTTTTAGAACAATATAGGTACATATGAATGGAAGGTGGGCTGTAATAATGACCTCTTTGGAAAAATTATATCAATCTGCCTAGCCTTTTCCCAACTATATTGGGGTCGGCTTCCAGTCTAACCCGATGCAGCTGAATACCAGTATTTTACATGGAGCGACTGCCTATCTGACCTCCACAATAACTGGGTAATACGATAACCCTTGGTTAGACTGGTTGTCAGACTTTCGGGCTTCTAACGACCCATAACGTCTGCCAAAGATCACCGAATGACAGCCGAGACCAACGGCTTAACGTGCTTTCCGACGCACGGAGGAGTCTCGATATGTAAAGATGGTCACCCATCCACGGACCAACCCGGCTGGATTTACCCGTGCGCCCGCCCGTGCGGCTGTTATTACTTAGCCACGAGCTCCTTTTTGGAGAAATTATATTATTATTAAATTAAACCACCTTTCCTTTTCCAAAGGCGGTACCAGGCTCTCATAAAACAGAGCAGTCTACCACAAAAGCCGCAGGTTAATAGGTTACGAAAACAGTTACAACAAGGCAAAAAGTAAATAAATGCACGCTCGATCGTAACACACGGTGTATCTAAATCATGTTTATGATAATCGGGCATGCACGTAGCGACAAAAAGTCGCATAGCAGCCAAGATCGGCGCAAAAAGTCGTGCGTTTGTAACGGTACGGTACTTAATGTGATGAAACTGTATCTATTTTGCATATAACATGGCGCCCTGGGGAATGGGGCAGTAATTTGGTTGAGTGTCTATCTCGTTTAATTTGGTAATGATAGTCGGTAAAATGTTTATCCGAAATGCGAGTTTTGAGTGGGACTTCCATTTCGGGTTGCTTAATCTTTTTCTCATCCTGAAAAGTGAATTAGCTCCATCTCTTTCCCCCATTAAGTGAGACTAAAATAATACTGCTGTAGGCGGTGGTGGTAGGCCCACTGGTGTCAGAGTGTTTAAAGCCGCCCTTGGGCCTCTGACTTGGCTTCACATGTCGAGAAATATATCTGAGGCATGACCGGTTTCCTCACGATGTTGATGATTTTACTAATTAATTGATCCGCTTTTAACTGCAACTTCAGAAAGCGATAGATGAAGTATGGGATGGAACTAGCGTACCCAGAAGATGACTGTTCACTTTTGATTTGAAGGTACCCAGTTATTGTTTGACTACTGCCTATCTGACCTCCACAACCCAGGAACTGGGTAATACGATTCCCCTTGATAAGACTGATGGGTTGTCAGACTTTTGGGCTTCGCTTCTGACGACCGTCAAAGATCCTCGAATGACAGCCGGGATTGAAGCACGGAGGAGTCTCGGTATGTAAGGATGGTTACCCATCCACGGATCAACCCCGGAAAGCATTGCTTAAACTGCTGTTATTACTTAGCCACGAGCTCCTCCACTATCTATACGAATATAACGAATTTAAATCTTGCTGAAGAAGATGCTTCTAGATTTAATTCTTTAAATATAGATTTAATCCAACCAGCTATGATAGTTCTTGTAGCTGGTTTTAATTCGCCTTTTATTGAGACAAATAGACTAGTAACATTACTATTAAGACGTCTATTTTCAGAAGCTTCAATCAATTGTTTAATATGTCTGAAGGGGACCCCAAGGGGGGGGGGGGGGAGTGTTTTTGATCCAAATCTGGGCCTTACCCAGATTTGGATCAAAAACAGACTCAAGTAAATATAGACAGTCTGGATGGTCTTTGTTAACACACCCAGATGCTTATGTAGGTAAAACTGTATAAGTGTATAGGACTGACATAAGCTATCGAAAAGCTTATGTCAATCCTGTTGAAAGTCGTTGTAGAAAAACGAAACGCTTTCGAAGCGATTGTCACTTGTCTAGGCCCTCTGATAGTGATGATCTGAGTATTAGAGAGAACGATGAAACATCTCACAGAAAAAAAAACGTGCATTATTTGAATAGGAAGAAAAAAATAGTACAGATAGGTAGGTACACAAAATCATTGTTAAGTGCGTCGGTATCACTCAAAGCAACTCAAACGTGTCGGGTCTAAAGATCACCTCTGACTGTACGTGAGAGGCGACAGGTTGTGTTATAGTTAACTTACTCTTTTATAATAACCTATTTCTCACTGACTTCTTACAATTTAGACGAGATATTTTATAACACGGGTTTTTATACGCCTTGTTTCCTCCAGTCCTTGGAAGTAAATGATATTTTTACCCGACTACGGCGAAGCAAAAAGGAGGGTTATGATTTTGACCTGCATGTATGTATGTTCATCTGTTCCCTCGTAACTTCTAAACTAGTCGTCACAATTTGACAAATGAGGTATCGTTGGAAGTCTCTTGATCGTCCGCTGGATAAAGGCGTCAAAATTCAAAATCCGGAGTCACACGTTATCAGTTTGATTTATGCTCTAACACGTGTGACTCCGGATTTAGAAATTGTCTGTGATGTCTTGTTTATACCTTTTTAGTTGACTTTTTTACCGTTTATTCAAACTGCTAATGGTATTTTTAATGCCGATTTTAGTCTTTATCGCAGGTATTAAATATTATATCTAAATTATATTTTTTCAGTTGAAAAAAAAATGCGGAAAATAATCATCTTTTACTCTTACGAAATAATAAGCTCATTTTAGATATTTTTATAACCGTCTCGAATTCCGTTTTACTCTCACAGTGTCACACTTGTGAAGCATCATCATCTGCCTAGCCTTTTCCTATCTATGTTGGGGTCGGCTTCCAGTCTAACCGGATGCAGCTGAATACTATCCGGTATTTTACATGGAGCGACTACCTATCGGACCTCCACAACCCAGTAATTGGGTAATATGATACCCCTTGGTAAGAATGTTTGTCAGACTTTCGGGCTTCTGACGACCCGTAACAACTGTCAAAGATCTTCAAATGATAGCCGGGACCAACGGCGAAGCACGAGACGGGTCTTGGTATGTAAAGATAGTCACCCATTCACGGACCAGCCGCGGTAAGCGTAGCTTAACTTGATCGATCGACCCGTGCGGCTGTTATTAGTTAGCCACGAGCCCCTCTACTACTCCACTAGTGAAGCATAATAAACGTAATTAGTATATACTTTCACATGTGTCGGATAGATTCGGTTATAAACACGTGTCAGTGGGTTGGCGCTTACTGATGTAAAGCGCGTTCGTAGTTTTAGATACAGGATGATTTTTGTTGAAGTGATGAAGAGAAATAGAGATTGTTTGTTTGGAGATCGGAGTAGAATTTAGGACGAATCCGACCAAAATTTTATACCGAGTATACGTCTAATCCAGCGAATAAATATTTAATTTTTGACAGACTTTCTTTACAAAAACTGTCAGACGTCAATTTTATTCCATGGATAATAGTAAAAGTCTGGCTTTGGTCAAAGTAATTCGGAAAAAGATTTTTTTTTCATATTATTATTTTTTATAAAAATTATACCTACTTAATTATAAAATATACAATGTAATCTACCTTTAGGGGTATGAGGAACAGGGTGTAAAGTTCACTCATCCACCATAGAAAAGGGAGGATCCTCCAACCAGACGGGTGTTGTGTCTGGCGGGCAACTGCCCAACGATTGAAGTTGGGTTTTTGTATATATGTCCACTCCACGGTAAACTTTAATTGCGCGATGCAGGATTTATGTGACGTCTGTCTGACGTCAGGTCTTTGATGCGTAGTTCGCATGTGGCGATGTAGATACCGCCACATACCTACATATTTTATAACGTGGACACACGTACAAGGCATTAAAAGATTTTAAAAACAAAAAAAATACTTGTACCTATGTCAACAACATTCTTTTATTTTCACACACGTTGAATACTAACGTCCTGATTACATTTATATTTTCCGTCGAAGGCGTTAAAATGTCGCTCTCATTTTTCTGCTAATAGCAATCGCTTATCAAGTCTGAGCTACATTCTTAATATGGACTGTGATCTGATAAGACTGGTTTTTATTTTAGTTTTAATTAGCACCAGATTCCAAGATATTGCCGGCTTAACGGACAGTTAGCTGTTACATAATGGATATTGATACATCGAGAATCTATTGAGGAAGTGAGAGATTACGGTACAGGCTGGAAAACATTAGTCTAAACTTCTAAAGGATGAAAATCAATCCGTCTAGCCTTATATCCCAACTAAGTTAGAGTCGGATTCCAGTCTAACCGGAGGCAGCTGAATTGTATTTTAAATGGAGTGACTGCCTATCTGATCTCCACAACCCAGTTACTGGGTAACACGATACCCCTTGGTAAGCCCTTGGTAGTCACGACTTTGCTTCTGGGCTTCTGTCTACCCAAAACGACTGTCAAAGATCTACAAATGACAGCTGGGACCAACGGCTTAACGTACTTTCCGGAGGGGTCCCGATATGTAACAGATGGTCACCCATCCACGAACCGACCGCGGCAAGCGTAGCTTAACCTTGGATCGACCGGTGCGGCTATTATTATTTAGCTGTTGTTTTTATTTTGATATTTTTAGATTGCTTTTTCAAGGGATATCAAACAAAACAAAAACATGTCCTTTAATTATTAAACTTTATGAAACTTTAAACTTCATGTAAAAGTGACAAAGAGCGGTCATAATGCCTTTAAGATGAAAATATAATAAAATAACAATACAATTATTTAAATCGGGTTTTACCACGACAAACGTAATAATTAGCAGATTTTAAAATTACTCCAAGAAATGTTCTCGACAAAAATATGGTAAAGTCTTTACGACTATTTTAAATAACAACTAAAGATTTTTT
This sequence comes from Lithophane ornitopus, assembly GCA_948473465.1. NCBI lineage: Eukaryota > Metazoa > Arthropoda > Insecta > Lepidoptera > Noctuidae > Lithophane > Lithophane ornitopus. The sequence continues at coordinate 12,818,227 of OX419635.1, read as the reverse complement.
TAATTACTTCAAGAGAACTTTTATTACGGAGTGACTGGTAACAAGTGGATGTCTACTGACCGATATTACTTAAAATTTCTACCTGTACATGCTTCACAGACATTTTACGAGCCATATATGTAGCTCATGAGGGAAAACCATTACATATTCTCTACATCCAAGTGAAATTAACAAGTTATTGAAGAAACGTTAATATTAATAATTAACGGTGTTATTAAACCGGACTAATTTCACACTGTTTATCATTATTTACAGGCTTTAATAAGAAGCGTCCGGTCTGTAACGATCTATGTGTGATTATTAAACTAGTTTCAATGATGTTACTGATTTTGCTCCAGTTTTTTAATATCGTATTGAATGTGAGAAAGTGAAGTTGTTGCTGTTTTTATTACCCGACTCGGCGAAGAAACAGGGAGGGTTATGATTTTGACCGGTACGTATGTATGTATGTATGTATGTATGTTCATCTGTTCCCTCATATCTTCTAAACGACTCATCACAATTTGACAAATGAGGTATCGTTGGAAGCGTCTTGATCATCCGCTGGTTATAGGCTATGTGACGTCACATTAAAAATGGCGCCCTCTAGAGGACATAAAGTCAGGAACTAAAAAAAAAATATTGTTTAATCGTACCATGTTGGGTATCAAATGAAAGGGCTTAATGATCACATTTCAAAAAAATATATATATCATAACCCCAAAAGAAAAAAAAAAAAAAAGTAATAAAAACTAAAACCCAACTACGACTAAAAAGGTATAAACAAGACACCACAGACAGACAAATAAAAAATCCGGACTCACACGTAATCTGTTCGATTTATGCTCTAACACGTGTGACTCCGGATTTTTAATTTGTCCGTCTGTGGTGTGTTGTTCATACCTTTTTAGTCGCAGTTGGTCATATTTATGATGGTACTCATTCTCATGTAGGTACGTGAAAATACTATAGCGCTAGAGGCTATATGCGTAAAATAAAGGCGAAAAACGTGTTTTGAAAATGCGGTAAGTAGAGTGAAGGGTAATCGAAATCAGTCTGATGTTGTTTATCTTTATTTTTCGAAACATAAAACAATATCATGCACACGTTTTACCGAGACATTGCGTGTAAATCACCAATTTCAAGATCACCTATGCGAAGTTCACACGTATAGTTTTCCTCATTGAGCTTCCATGGTTGGGTTTAGCATATCTAACTTCTATATCTAACTAATATTATAAACGCGAAACTTTCTAAAAATGGATGGATGGATGTTTGTTACTCTTTCACGCAAAAACTACTGAACGGATTTGGATGAAACTTGGCATACAGATAGTTTATAACCTGGATTAACACATAGGATACTTTCATCCCGATATTCCCACGGGATCGTGCTTTACGCGGGTGAAACCGCGGGGCGCAGCTAGTACATAATAAAAGATACGTATCTTTTTTGCTAAACATTAGTAGGTCATTAATTATTCACAATATTTTTACTACTCCTTTCTTTACCAATAATTTTGAGAAATTGGAATAATCATAAAAGCTAAAAGTGTACAGTTAAAAAACAAACAGACAGTTATTATAATAACAAAAGAAATTTAGAAAAGTAATCGGCTTAAAAAAACAAAGAAAAACTTTGAGCAATTACATAGTTCATGACAGCATTTAACTTATTTTAACAAAAAACGTATGTAAAACAACAAAACAAAAAAAAATGTTAACAGCCTGTATAAGCGGATTTACCGCTAAGTTTTATTCGCCGTGCAAAAAAACAGGCTCAGTGTAACACAGTCGTACGTGCGAGCATGCGAACTCAGCTTTAGCGGGAAAACGTGCAGCTTTGTGCAGAACAGCATTTTGGCACAATGTAGACAATTTTAGCAGCTAGATAAAAAGGTGACGACCTGCGATGTATGCACGACTATGTTTTGTCCACGCCTTCGTCCGCGGGAAGGTCAAATATTATCCAAAAGTATCCGTAACACGTGTTCGTAACACATACTGCGCTCCAAAAGAAAGATAGCTTTTTTTGGTAACAAAGGTGTAAACGATAGAGGGTTGAATGAGGGATGTAGGTATGGTGGACATTCACATACATCGTGCTGCAAGTGTTTTTCGAAGTCAGGAAAATACTAAGAACTAGCTGATTTTATTCAATTTTAAACTCTCACAAACTGATTTCTCCATTAGAAATATTCGTCCATATTACATTTTATAAGTTTTAAGCAAAGAATAAAGAAAATAGTTGGTAACCGGTTTAATAAAGCCTGAGAACCTATGCAAAAGTTCTTAAAAAACCCATTAAACTTAGTTCTACAAAAAAAATAAAACATAAAAACGTAAATCAAGTTTCAAGCCAAATTCCGTGGAACTAAAAGTGCTAAAATTCTTGAACAACCCGTATTTCAGCACCCGTATTAAACCACGTTTCTGCAATTTTCGTATTTATCGCTAGAACTTTTAAAAAGCTTTTTTAAAGTTAAAGTTTTAACGCTATCGACTCTGGTGCCGCATTGCACCGAAAATCTCGAAAGTTTAAAATTGCATTGCGGTATGATTTTTGACGACCTATTTTGAGAGTTTGGTTTCTACATCCATTTAAATAATAAAAATAAGATATTTGTCTCTCCGCTTAATATACACTCACGAAAACAAAAAACTAAATTATATATCACCGGCATTATTTTAAACTAAGTCTAGTAAAGCCGGAAATACACATGCTTGTAACTTGCACAAAAGTATGCCAGTAGCTTGCATACCATTGAGCAATAACATTCTCTGATTGGTGAATGTCACATTGGTTTGCGAGCTACTTGCTTATTTTTTCCATTGCTTCATTTTTAATTCTTTTTATCAATTGTGGTATAGTAATCTTATTCTAGGCGTATTGTCTTCACAAATAATTATAAAATTGATGACATTGCACCTATACAAAATATTGTAAAACATTTTATTGTAACAACCACATTTCGCCAGTTATGTTTAAGTCCCATGTAATAGGGGACGAGCCTATTGCCATCAACCGGGCATATATCCAGACTTCGGGCTGCTTTTGAGCAATTCCAGATGGAAACCCAATAAACTATTTTACGCTAAGCTACTTTTCTACACCCAAAATCCATACTTAATATTATAAATTCGAAAGTAACTCTGTCCGTCTGTATGTTACCTTTTCACACCTAAATGACTGATCGGATTTAAATAAAAATTGGCAAGGAGATAGATGACACCCTGGGGAAGGACATAGGCTACTTTTCATTGACATACCGCGCGGGCGAAGCCGCAGGTGGAAGCTGGTAAATGATAAATGACAAGTAATAAATAAAAACATTTTCGTAAAGCCACAAAAATGTTCCTAGATCATTAATAACAAAAAGAAAGAATGGAATAATAAATCAAAACAAGTGTCGTATTAACGGTTATTGACGGCCGCGCACGCGTCATCGATCACGATCTATAGATCATTGATCTAGCGTCGAATAACATTAGCGCCATTATCGACTATAAAGAGTAAATGCAGAAGTTTCATTCTATACAATACGTATCTAAGAAATCCTACTAATATTATAAATGTGAAAGATAGTGTGTTTGTGTGTTTGGATGTTTGTTACTCAATCACGCAAAAACGGCTGAATGGATTTGGATGAAATTTGGCAAACAGATAGTTTATAACCTGGAATAACACATAGGATACTTTTTATCCCGATATTCCCACGGGATCGAGACTTACGCGGGTGAAACCGCGAGGCTCAGCTAGTCTAACATAAACTAAGGTTGTATATCGATAGCAACAAAAATAATGATCAGTTTTTTTTTTGGACTGAATGAATCTGTATTGGAATAAATATTGTACCTATGTCGGTTATATGTGTAAAAAATATGACACTTTTGCCCTTCCCGTATCCCTTCAAAGCAGTCGATATATTCTGTAAAAATCTCACCGTGAATAAAGGTGAAGTGAGCTTGAAGTGAACTGTTACCGCCTTAGCATCAGTAGGTATCGATGACAATGACAGCTCACTCCACGCTCACTTCACCTAAGTTTACACGGTGAGATGGTTACAGAATAGCAATGCTAGCTTTCTTAGCTGTCATGCCTGCCAGAACATAAAGAACCTAGACATAAATTATGAGACATCTCCGATTGCTTTATTCAATACACAATATTTATATAACACTAGGTACTAACTATGTACATAAAAAAAAAACTAAAAGGACTAACTAAATAAATATAAAAACAAAGGGACCTTTAGGCGTCGAAGTATTCGTCCGCATCGCTGTCATCCGGAAACGTGCCCAGAAGACTGGTAGCATTGCCATATTGAATGGCAATGCTAATAATTTGGCCAAAGAACAAGCCCTCTCTGGTCACGTGAAATGTCGACCAGTCGGTAGGAGATTTCCTTAAAAAGTAGAAGTGCACTCGGGCCCCATCCGAGCGTTTCGACCCCAAACGGCTCAAAACTGTAGTTGCCCATAAGATTACTTGCTTTAGCCTTTTCTAATCGGCTCATACCTTTGCATAGTATGAAGACTGGTCCTTCTGTGTCTCCTCATTATTATCTTCGATCGAGATAAAGATGAACATCGGCGTCATGATCAAGAGCGAAACAAATTAAGTTATGTTTTTATTCCATTCTCAGTTTTTTACCGACATGTTAAAATGTTAAAGTAAATACATACATACATTGAGGTGCAGCCTGATATTTCTGGGTTAAGTCAGTTTTAAAGATAGCAATGATCGATCGTAATCTTAATAAGAAAAGAAAGGCGTGCGTGATTTTTTTTAAAGAAAAATATATTCCACTTTTAAAAACTTAATGGAGTAAGCTTTCACTTAGAGATATGGGCTCAATGAAGTTATCGTAAGGTATATCGGTTTTAAAGAAATCTGGTTCTCAGAATTTACTGTCCAGTTTATAATGGTTTTTGAAGTGAAAACTTCTTTAGGCGCGTCGAGCGATTTTTGTTAGGGGAAAAATTTATAGATTCACGTCACCGACATGCTCGTGCCGTAGTGCTGTAGCTACTATGGAATCTAGATGTCGCTAATACCAGTTTTAAGTCTTCACTTCTGTCGGCAGACCCTATTTTTTTAAAATAAATAATAATAAACCATTTATTGTTGCCAACCCAACCAACACCCACCGACCATTTGTTGTTTTTTTTTAATGTGGCGTTGCCCTTTTATTTTCCAATTGAGTTGGACCCTAAAAATGGCCATTATGGCCTTATAATAAACCGTGTACCTATAGCAATAATGGAAGAAAAGCAGCAGAGAACCTTTTGGGTTAGTCAAGGCTCATAATATGTATTAAAGTATGGTCTTAATTATTATCCAAATGATTGGTGTAAAGTGATAATTAAAATTGTATCGTAAATAGGTACTATTTTGAGATTAACTTTAGCTTCTACCAATCGCTGCCAGGGCTGCGGGAAAGTCCGAAAGGGATACCGGGACCCTTGGGTACAGGCAACTAAAGGAACACGGGTGGGTTTTAGTCAGTAAAAGTCTGCCAAAGCTGTCCCGCTGTCTCCCGCTCTGCTGTCTGCCCAGAGCGGGAGAAGTCATTTGATGATTTCCCACCCTCAAAAAAAAAGGCTTCCTACCAAGCAGACACATCTGATCAAAGGCATATTATATTTTTTATGACAAACCTTCCAACCACCAATACCTAACATGAATGATAAATGCAACAAAATGCCAAATATTTCACATCTCTCCGAGTCGCGAATCAAATCCAAACTCCCACGATACAAATCCGCCACATAAATATTTAAAAACGCGTCCAAAAACCTTTCTTTCATTGAATTGAAATATTTTACATGCCAATAAAATTACCTCGGAGCATATCAAACTATAAAAGTCGATGCGAGAGCCAAGATTCTGTTTCGAAGAACTAATTACTGCCTAATTAAGTACTGTTATGCTCGCAAAGTGTCATGGCCGCCTTATTTTATAAGATAATTCGTGCATCTCGATTTTTATAATTATCTTAAAGATTTATGGTGGAACCACACTCGAGAGATTTGGCAAGCTTTGGTTGAGTTGGAAAGATTTTAGATTTTAGTTAGTAAGCTTTTGTCATCTTAGGAACTTAACGCGGATGAAGTCGCAGGCAGAAGCTAGTTTTCCTGTGTAGGATTAGGCGGGAGGAAACGCCCGGGTGTCACCACTGTGTGGATCGCGCGGAAGACACGGTGGAGCATACGGTGGAGGTATGCCTTCAAAGAGATGTCAGCACACCTGACTGGGTCCGTTAGGACCGATGCCTGCCAGGGTTGCGAAATAGTCCGAAAGGGATACCGCAACCATGGCAGGCATCGGTCCTAGACATCTCTTTGAGGCGCGCGTGGAACACGAGCTACCCATTGCTCGCCGTCCGCAAGCCCGCGCCTATGGTGGCCGGGAATGCGCCTGGGATTCCCGACGCCCAGGGTGTCTCCAGCGGCGGCGGTTAGGGGCGTGAGGGCGCAAACGTTGCCACTCTCTCACGCGTTCCGCCTCCTCCTTCGCGAGCATTACTGCTTCGCAGAAGGAGGTGACGGCTTCCCATGCCCTCTCGCTCCATACCATGGCCTGGACCAGGGCCGGACGCGAGAGGTTATTGCCGCAAATCGCCTCCACGAGGACACAGCGGTGCTCCGCCCAAGCAGGGCACACCTCCACCTTATGCTTCACCGTGTCCTCCGGACGATCCGCACAGTGGTGACACCCGGGCATCTCGTTCTATCATTGATGGAATGACAGCTCACTTGACCTAAGTTTTCGCGGTGAGTTTTTTCCAGACTAAATGGTTAAATAAATAACTAAATGATAACATAATTCGTATTTTATATTACAAAAATACCGTAACTAAATTATGTTTGCAGCAAAGTAATTTGTTTAATGTCGAAAAGAGCAAAATAGCATAGCTATTTTATTGCAAAAATCTAATAAAATTAATTACTACAACTTTATTATAATGTTATTAATTAATTATGAATACTGTCTAAATGCAGTTAAGTTTTATTGGACTTCGTACTACACAACGATAGCGTTTTTTGGAGTTTATTGAATGGTTATCTTATTATTCAATCAGTTTAGTAAAATAGTTACTAATTAGTGTTATATCATCTCATCATTATTTAATTATACGTAAGCAACGTATAATTAAATAATTATGAGGCATGTAAAACGTGTTGAAACACTGGACAGTTTTGATACTAATTGAAATTGGAAATAGATTAATTTATATCAATCTTTGAATCGAATTGATAAGCTGATCACTGACCCAACAAACCATGACTTGAGGGCCTAGACAAAGTGACATTCTATCAGCGATAACGATGATGGAACAGTAAAAATGTATGCAGTGACATAAGCTACGGAAAATATTAATTATGTCGATCCTGTTGAAAGTTTTTGTAGAAATACTATACGCTTTGAAAGCGATTACCACTTATTTAAGCCTTCAGGATTTGTTTTAACCATCTCGTAAGAATATTAGAGACCAGTGAACTTCTGATAGAATTTATTGAGCCTGCATTAGGTATGCATTATTAAACTACCGTTTAAAACTCATAAAAATAATCTCTTCCAAACGTATCTAATCTGTCTATCATAATCAAAAATAAAATCCAAATATAAACACAAATCAGTCAAGCCATTTTGCTATTTTTAACACGTTGATAATTTAATATAATTTTAAGCTGGTAAAAAGTTTGTGCCAATTTCAACTATGTATAATGTGGCTATACCATTATATAAAACCGGTTATAATCAATTATTTGATGCACTCTTTATGTTTCGGAGTATATTAAAAAAGAGTGATGCTTTCTTTTTAAACCATCGCATCGGCTGTTTTTTGCTTATGTTATTATTCGTAATATCAACTGAGGATGCAAAAAAGGAAGAAGTTTTTTAGCATGAGCACTCAATTATAATGGTGATTCATTTTTAAGTGACAGTGTTTTGAGGTTATTAATTATGAATCAGATTTGATTAATGTGTTTTTTGATATTCTCATGTTAGTCAAGTTATAAAAGATTTATTTTTATTCGCAGTTACAAAGACATTCGGGATGTCCAATTTGTCATTTTCTTTACAGAAAAACCAGCATGAAAATGCTTATCTGATTTCAAGATTTTTTTGATGTAGAAGTTTCAATTGGTCAAAACTAAAAAGATTACATCCAAAACCAAATTCTGAATCAGGAAAAACCTCTTTCTTGCATTCGTGTAAAGGTCGAAAAATTGAGCGGCAAACGTGCGCGGCTGCCGCGCGCGGCCTTCCGCGCTCTTTTTGGACGACTGCCGCGCGCGAATGCTTCTGTCTACCGGGCCGCACACAAACATTTCTAGCAAACATTCGTCAGTTATTGTGTGTTTGGACGAATTATAAGCAGAGCTACGACACACGCAACCGCTTTCATGTCAACTGAAATTCGCGGCGTGTCTCGGAAATGCCGCGCAGTACTGCCGCGCAAACATTCGTCTATTTAGTCCTAACTAGAGCGCAGCAGAAATGCGTCCTGCAAATGCCGCGTGTTGCTGCCGCGCTCTTGCACGTTAATAACAAGCACTACAGGCTGGAATATTTATTTATAGATCGTCTTTTATTATCCCCGATGCTTGTTATAAAAATATTGAACAAACTGCAGGTTGCGGTCAAACAAAATAGAAAGATTACTTTAACCGCATGACTGGCACTTTGTAGGCTATTTGCATACAAGTAAAGTAAGTTATTTTTAAGTTAGGTGTGGCTGGTTGACATGTTTTTGACCGCAGGACATATTTATAGCATTATTTGACAAATTTTAAATAAAATGATGAGGCATCATAATTATCATCAGATAAGGATAGGAAAGTCTACGTAATTAAATAACTGCGAATCATTTTGCTCTTATATATAGTTATTTTGCGCGATTAAGGTCGCTGAGGTGAATTTAAGGTAGTTTTTGGATATGTAACTTCTATCTTGGTATTTCACTTTCAAATATATATATAGCATATTATCATAACTATGTACATTTTCTAGTTAGTCTAAGACACCATTGCCTTAAGCGACGTAGAATATCGAGGGAAAGTTTACTCGAAGTGAGCAAGCTGGGGAATCCAGAGACCCTAGACAAAGTAACATTCTATCAGCGATAACGATGATGGAAAAGGCAAAAATGTATAGGACTGACATAAGCTATCGAAAAGCTTATGTCAATCTTGTTGAAAGTCGTTGTAGAAATACGAAACGCTTTCGAAGCGATTGTCACTTGTCTAGGCCCTCTGGGTCATTACTTCTCTCATGTAGAAAGAGGCATTTGCCCTGAGAGTGGTAAAGATATCTTTGGTCCGCTGCAAAAAAAAGATGGCGCTATTTATCCTGTATAGCTCTATCTTTTTGTGGCTTCAGGTCCATTTATGCACGATAAACAATCACTTACCAATTATAAGAAGCGCGGCAGCCGCCAGTATATGTGTCTTAGCCTCCATTTTGTATAAACGAACACTTGAACACAGTTTATCACTAGTCAGTCTTTAACAATAACTATAAATTAAATAACACTGAGCAGTGCAGTCAGTCGTCCATGATGTTAAGATTCTGTAACAAAAAAGAAAGATTTTGTTAAATCGGTGGAGAAGTTTGAAGTTTTTAGGAAAACTCGATCAAGGCAGAGGCCCAGGTAAGATCATCATTTGCTTGCATTTTGAAAGTCGTGGCTGAGGACCCGAGAGCTCCTGTGCTGAGGCATCTCATGCGGAATCATTATCCTTATGAAATGCCTCGTAAGTACAAGACTCACTAAGGTGTAATATTGTCTCATAATTTTAAATTTGTAACTAGTGCATAAGTGTATGTAAGGTTGTAATGTTGTCCCAAATAAAACAATTTATTATTATTTTCTCGACTATTTCGCGGTCTAACTGGATGCAGCTGTATACCAGTCTTTTACAAGGACCGACTGCATATCTGACCTCCACAACTCAGCTACTAGAAAACTCAATTCCCCTTAGTAAGACTGGTTGTCAGACTTTCAGGCGTCTACCCGAAACAACTGTCAAATATCTACGAATGACAGCTGGGACCAACAGCTTAACGTGCTTCCCGAGACACGGAGGGTTGCAACCACGGACCGACTTCGGCAAGCCTTTCGACTCGTGCAGCTTTCGTCTAGCCATGAGCCCCCCGAGCCGACAAGATAGTCAGGCGCAATCAATTGCTTTCGGCATTGTACCGAGCGGAGCTGTCAACACCTAGAAAGATCACCAAGCGTGAAGAGAAGTTTGACTACCTCGACTTGTGGGGTTCCGGTTTGAACCGACCCAGGCTGGTCAGGCAAAGAGTCGTTGGGTTAAATTATAGTAGCCATTTCTCTGTAGCAGCGATTAATATGAATTTTTAAGTACTATTTTAAAAAAAAATATGAGTTGTTACCATCCTTACGTTCACAATAAGCTCGTTGCCTATACGTATATTATATTTGGGAAGTTAAGTACTATCTTCTCGTCTCATCTTAGTCAGTGTCTCAAGACAAAAGTTTTTGACCAGTGTGTGTTGCCAGTGATGACCTATAATATGGCACTGAAACGTTGTCGTTTACAATTGGCCTCATTAGAAGGCTGTCACCCAAAGAGCAATGGGGAGGGCTATGCTCGGAGTTTCCCTACGTGATAGAATCAGAAAAGAAGAGATCCTTAGGAGAACCAAGATCAAGATAACCGACATAGCCCGAAGTATTGCCAAACTTAAGTGGCAGTGGGCAGGGCACATTGCTCGCAGAACAGATGGCCGATGGGGCTGAAAGGTTCTGGAGTGCCGACCGCGTGCCGGATAACGTAGCGTTGGAAGGCCCCCAAAAGGTGGACCGATGACCTGGTGAAGGCTGCAGGAATCCACTAGAGGCGATAAGCACAGAACCGGTCGAAATGGCGATGCTTGGGGGAGGCCTATGTCCAGCAGCGGTCGTCCTTCGGCTGAAATGATGATGATGATATTATAATACATGTGGACTAACATGGTGAAATGTAGTTTTCACCATACACCTTATGTCTGTCACTGCATGAACCCACAGAAAGTTACAATGTATTTAATAGTCACTACAAACACTTAATAATAGTATTGTTGTACAAATAGCAGGCTTCTACTTAATAACATGGTATTTACCATTTTCTACACGTTGAAGTTAGCTAACAGAATGTTGGAAAACACTAGAGGGCACTTTACATCCAATGCATTGAAAGTTTAACGTGTGCAGACCGAACAATGTCAATCCACATCGGTTGAAATGATAAATTCAATGCTTTTAGTGATTTTCCACAAGTGGACTTATTTTTAAATCATACCTTCTTCTATTTTTGAAATTCATTCCTAAAGGTAAAGGAAGAAGGAAGTTTGTATAGAAGTTCTTAGTTTTTGCCGATGGGACATCCCCTCAAGCGCACGGTTTGTATAATAATTGCCTTTAAAATGAATCCGATTTTTTCTTAGTTTCGCTTATACTGTAGTGCCAGGCTCGCTGCATCTTCTACTCTTTAATGAAACGGTCAATATGCTTTTTCTCTTCACCTTCACCTTTACCCCAAGATCGAACATTAGCATTTATTTCTATCTAAACAAACGCAAAACAATTACTGTGCAGAACGCTAAACAAATCTCCAGCGCTTTGCTAACTTTCTAGTACTTTAGAATGGCCCTTCCCTCGCGACGTCTCACGACTGTGACCTTGTATTAAATGCCATTTACCATGTCTTGCTTTATAGCTATCCACTTAATACATTTGCGGGCTTTCCCCATTTCACTGAGAAGATGTATTCGATTCTATTTAGTGGTGTGTAGAGGCATAATTATCGCGTTTTGTTTTTTAGAGAGGTCTCGGCTCGGGGAGGAGTAGGAGCTCGATCGTGTGTAAGTAATAAGAGCTGCATGGGTCGATCCATCAGCTTAAGCTACGGTTGCCGGGGTTGGTCTGTGGTTGGGTGACCTTTTTTACATACCGAGACTCCTCCGTGTCTCGGAAAACTTGTTAAGTCGGTCAGAAGTTATTAGAAGCTCGGAAGTCTGCCAACCAGTCTTACCAAGGGGTATCATATTACCCACTTACTCGGTTGTGGAGTTCAGATAGGCAGTCGCTCCATGTAAAATACTGGTATTCAGTTGCAACCCGACCCCAACATAGTCGGAAAAAGCCTAGGCAGATTGATTGTTCACAAGAGGTCAAAAGCGAGAGTCTATTGAATAAATATCTATGAAATGTTTTATGATCTTCTAAAGAGTTTTACACAAGTAATTCGTAAAAAAATCATTGAAAACTTACAGATAGCGGTTTCGCGAGAGCCAGTCCGCAGAATTGGTACCAAAATTCCTGACTAAGCATAATATAGCCTTTTCGTAATCGTGTCGATGCCAGAAAAGAAGATTTATAGATTTATGGATTAACAGTAATTTTAAGGCTACCTAAACATTCCTTCTACTGGACGCGCATAGCATGACCACCATAGAAACAGAAGAAATGAAGACAAAATGAGAGATTGTAAAAACATTTCTACAGCGCATCTCACAGAAAGTGTAAGGAATGTCACTATGTATGGAGCGAGATGACTCTATTCTTCGTAGAATAGAGAAAGAAGTGGTCATATGCTATAAAAACTGATATAAACATTAGGATAGTAAATAATACACAAGAGAAGCCAGACAAATTCTCATATATATGTGTAGCCAGGCACCACAATGCATATTGTTCGATAGTTCCGCCACAACCGCAGGTACCGCTCGGAATGCTAGTATTAATCTCGTTGTCAACGGTACTGTTAGGGCTGGCGGTAATTGCGTTGGTGGAAATGGATATAATTATAATTATTTAGTTAAATATATCGGGAAAACAGACAAATGTAATCTTGTAATACTTGTATATCTTGTGAATGTCGACAGAAGCGATGACAAATATGTTAATGAGATAGCGATAATACTAGTAGGTATAACAGCTTGGAATAGCAGATAGAATATGCAAGCTGAGGTGGCTATGGGCCAGCCATATTAGCCGTAGAACCGATGACCGTTGGGGTAGATGTGTTCATGAGTAGAGACCGCGAATCGGCAAATGTAAGGTAGGACGCCCTCAGGCTAGGTGGAGGCGACGATCTTCACAGGGTGGCTGGTAGCAACTGGATGACAATTGCCGAGAATCGAGCTGAATAGCGTGCAATTGGAGAGGCCTATGTCCAGTGGACTGCTATAGGCTGATAATGATGATGATGACAGCTTGGATGGAAACTAGTAAACCACTTCTTAAGTGACCAAAAATTTTTCTGTTTATTGGGGGGTGGCATACCCGTAAACCAAAATACACGTTACTTGGCTTCGGAGTAACTTTCCAAAAACCCAGAGATCAATATCCGAAAAATTATATCTACTGATTACCAACACCTCAAGACATGTTGCCTGCCAGTGAACTGCTAATAAAAGGCGAAGTTGATCGACTGATCCATCATTTATCAAGCCAATGCTAGAGGTGGCCTTCTAAATATATAGAAGAATTATTTGTATTATGCAATATGTTAAAAAGCATCATTCTAGTTAGATTAGTTGTCACATTCCATATTAGCGTGATGCTCCTGATCTATTGGCCTGAACTTGTCAGTGATTATTTTTATCAATCGTCAAAAATCTTACAACTTTTTTCAATATCTCTTAATTTTGGCAGCCCTGCTACTCGCCAGTATGTCACTCGGTCGGGCATGCATTTAATCCGAGCTTAAACCGTTTTCTGAGAAACATTCCTTTGAAAAGCGCCGATCGCTCAGCATTTTATATTTTGACCGTCCAAGATTATAACATGAATTTGAAATAACGGTCAGTGCTCGTACCTCGGTAGGATCAACCGCATGTCGGAATAATGAAACTCTACGGTATAAAGGTTATGTCAATGTCAAATTGTTACCATGGACGTGCAGTCGACTATATCGTCGTGATCTTGTCAGAATCTACTTAATGTTACTTCAAGATAAACCAACGGATAGGTCGCAAAATGTTGATTTAAATGTACTTTGTACTTATAAGTTTACAAAAAAAGCTGTGAATATATGTTACATTCAAGAGAGAGAGCTCCATAATATAACTTACTTCACTGATGAATCTCTGGAGGTGGAAAATTAAATGGTATATGTCCAAAAGTCTAGTTAACGCAAAATAACATTCGTATGAAATACAGCAACAAAACGTACAATTCAATCATTCAAAGGCTTTCTTACACATCTTATTAAAGTTAATTACGCACTAAACATTATACTATTGTTCTATGTTAATTGTGTTTTCACTGACCCACATAGTGCTAAACTTAACGTTTATACCAGGATCGCAGAAACATAAAGCGTTTAAACTTTCATCTCTGATAGTAATCGATTGTTGCACTACGTGGATAGCGTTATTGTTACTAGGGAGTTATAAATGAGCAGGAGTTTATTTACTGGGTCAGTAGAGTAAAGTAGTTTGGTAGATATGGAATAGACAGCAGCTGTGGCTCAATAATACTGGCATTATACATGTGTGAAGATAAACAAAACACCAACAGCATAAGAACAAAAGAGCACTTTGGACGATACAAACAAAGTCAATAATGAAGCAAATGAAGATGGTAAGGAACCATAACAAAAGATTGTGAACTTAACATACACTTAGAAAAATCCAGCTGCAGGAAGGCCCATAGAGAACGCATGCAGACGAAAAAATTCACTCTTGAGTTTCATTTGTTTCATAACGGCCATTTAACACCACAAAGTATCAATAAATTAACCATAACAAAATCGTATATAAAACTTCCCAAGCCTCTAACTCTTAGCAGATCAAATATTTTGAATAAAATTAATTTCATTATTCATCACTTTCATCAGGCATCAAAGAGAAACGTCAATATTAATCACGTTGTAAGTCAACAGCCTATGATAGTTTACAATATACGATTCGAGGTCACCGACAGTTATGCCGTAATATCATCTCGCTAACGGCACTAAGACCTTGACATTGGCTTGGAACAAAAAAACCTTCACGTGGGTTGATTCACCTAATTCTGTTGTGGGTCATACGTGGATGACCGTCTGAGGTTGAATTGTGGTCAAGTGAACAGGGCTAAATTCTAAATTCATTTTTATTTTAGAAATCATTTTTATACATGACATGATTTCTTTCGACGTGGTAAAAGCAGGCATTATAAAAAAAATACCGTTTAGGACTTTACAAAGGAAATAAGTAGCGTGAAGACGGCGTTTATGAATACTTGTTTCACAGTATATAGGCAAAAGGCAAGAAGATAATGCACGCACGAATTAGTGTCAACAACTTTGTACAACGTACTAGGTAATCATAAAATCAAACAGGTCACTGCATTGACCGATCAACCTTGAGTCCGCGTGACCCATGACCCGGAAGACTGCAACGAAAGTAGTTCTTCGCACAATACCTTGAAAGACTTTCACGCGGTTCATGCCGGCCTGGTACACACACGTTTAGAATGGTTTTTGCACAATTTTGCAAGCTCCATAATTGCCTTGGGTTTAAAATCGGTTTTATACGGTGATTTTGTAAATGACAACGAACAGACTACTTCAAACATCGTTTATCGATGTCAGCCAAGGAAGTACCGTATTTCTTTAATTTTCAATGCTTTTCTTGTGGAGAGTACAAAACATACTTTCATCATCCTCTCCTGGACGCAAACGTTTCATTGTTAAGCCCATTGCTTTGCAGTCCCCAAATCCTTCATTTTGAATTTGAATTTCTGTAGTAATTCACCGACCAATATGAATATCTTGGGCCCGCGTGGTGGATTACGGTCCACTCCCTCTCACCGAGAGGAGGCATGTGTCCCAGCAGTGGGAACATTATAGATAGGCGGATTATGATGATATTTTCAAGAGCCAGTCATCTTGGGCCCGCGTGGTGGATTACGGTCCACTCCCTCTCACCGAGAGGAGGCATGTGTCCCAGCAGTGGGAACATTATAGATAGGCGGATTATGATGATATTTTCAAGAGCCAGTCATCTTGGGCCCGTGTGGTGGATTACGGTCCACTCCCTCTCACCGAGAGGAGGCATGTGTCCCAGCAGTGGGAACATTATAGATAGGCGGATTATGATGATATTTTCAAGAGCCAGTCATGCCTGCATATTTCTTTCATTTGTTCTGTCTATGTCTACCCCATGCAAATGTAAAATTATTTTTACTTTTAGCTTTAACCCTCTATCAACTGCACGTGTTTGGCAAAGTGCACTTCAGTTCCCGCAAATTATGCTGGTACATTCAACATGATAAAGTTACATCGATCGGTAATATTCGATGCAAAAATGCGGGTATGGTATCGCATAATGACGACGATTTACAGTTTTAAAATACAACTATAACAAAAAATACACATGTTTAAAGAGGACACGTATTTGACGCCTGATTTAGCCAATCACGCATGTTAACAGCGACCTCAACAAACATCGATTTAGATTTTGAGGATAACGCGAAATAATTACAGCAATTGACATCTTTTCTATACACATGATCACGAAGACCACACTATTGCCATTTCCTCGGATAACCATAAAAAAACGCATTGATTGCCCTACGAAATAATCTTTTTTCTTCAAAAATGTTCGCATAATCCAAAGGGGTTTGCCGTCATTTCCGGAATTTATTAAATAAGACTTGGATAACGGTTATAGATTTTTTTCATAATTTAATTTTAGAACCTGTTTTTGCCTGCATCGATATAACTGAGAAGTGTGTCAAATTAGCTACGATTCGTATCGGTTCGTTCGCGAACATCTTTTTACGAGACTCTGTATTAATATGAAAAAGTTTTCTGAAAATAATCTGTGTAAATTGATTCTTAGATTAAAGAAAACCAGCAAAAAATTTCGAGATACAAAAGTACTAGAGAAGATTTTGAAAGGCCCAGTTGATTGACGGATTTAAGTACAAAGTTAGATAAAATTAAATGCTGATGACCATATAACACACAAATATGTTTAGGCTCTGAAGCTGGACACTATTTGAATAGGCGAAGCCAATAAACCCAAATAGTTACTATGCGTTCATTAGAACTTTTATGCTTGTCCCACTGGTAAGAAAGATTGGTGATACAAAATCGTACCTTTACTGAAGAAACTAATACATAACACGTCTATACCCCGATTGGAGGCAAAGAGTCTAGTTATTGTTAGAAACATAATTATCATAATCACAATAATAGATGATCCAACCATAATCTAAATTCAGCAAAAATGACTCAAAGAACAATCAAGGAAAATAAAGTCATAACCATTAAGTATGATATACACAGAAAAACAGAAGCGAACGGCGATGACCCAGACGGACGAAATTACCGCATCAGTGGTCTTTATAATATCCGTTAAAAATGTATTAAAGTTATTTAGATGACCTCATTACAGTTGGAGAGGCTGACCATACTAAATGCGAGGAGATTTATTTGACGAGGGAAAATTGTGAAGCATCTTCCATTATAATCATCATTCCCAATCAAATAATTTTCCCAACTATGTTGGGGTCGACTTCCAGTCTAACCGGATGCAGCTGAGTACCTGTATTTTACATGGAATGACTGCCTATTTGACCTCCATAACCCAGTTACTGGGTAACTCGATAACACTTGATAAGACTGGTTGTTTACTGAATACAACCCGTGATGGGTGAGGACAGTCTATGAATTTTTGCCAGCTTATTTGACCCTGTATATTTTTTTGTCGGTTGTTTATGCAATCCTAAGTGTATGTAAAGGCAAGCAAGTGATTCACAAGTTCACTGATCACAAAGATGCTGTGCATTGTGCAGAGCATGAACTTCTGAATCATAATTGAATTTCATTGTGAGTGTCATTAGACATCCTTTAAAAAGTTGTGTCACAATGGAAGAAGGCCGAATTGATTTTTACATTTTGTGATCCAATCACCGTATTATGTATTTTCGTAAAATCATAATAGAAAAATTCTGCCGTAATACTTTAATGACACGAGATAATAAATACATAAAAAGGAAACCTAGAGACGATTAAATTGACATTAAAGTAAAGAAAAAATAAAATATGGTAACTTTTCCGATACTGAAAATATACAACATGGAACAACAAATGAGAATAAAAGAAGATGATAACTAGCAAATCAAACAAGAATCCTCATTTCCAATCCAATTACCTCACACCAAAAATGATATATGGCGCCACTGTTCTCAGGACACGTAAAGATTTAACGAGTAAAAGATTTTTAAATTGCTGTACAATACGATGACCTAGTTCACAAGATGGCGCCCATTAAAATAGTATTACGACATAATGATGAGTCTGTGTGGTCGTGGGATCGAGGATACGGGTAATATGGAAGTAATACCGGCTGTGGTTTACTCTCGGGAGAAAGCATTGCACTTAGTACTTGGTAAATTACAGTTGTGAATCCTTTGAGGTAAATGCAGTCACAAGAGTTAACTGTGTGCGTTACCCTAGCAAAATGTTGTCGAAAATGGACATTTAAAGCTTATAGATAATTAGTTCCCTAGCTTCTGTAATTTTTGCGCACATTTTTAAATTTGTTGCAAGTTTTTTTTTTTCACAAAAACAGTTCCTGCTGGAGTAAAGTTTCAAACGTTACCCCAGCCAGACATTTTTCATAAAAATTGGAATTTTGAAATAAATTGAAATATTATCTATATAATTAGTTGTCCGGAAAAGCTGTCTCTCTCTGGTTAGAATTCAGCTGTGTATTTGGTTACAGTTTGCAAGTTGTGATTGTGTAGGTAACTATTAGGTCCCCCTACCTATGAAATCAGCGTTTTGTATGGGGAATTATCAAGAAGTTGCATTTTTCATACTAACATTTTCTTAATTGATATAAATAACAACCATGGACACTAATGTTTTAAAACTTTTATGCACTAATGTTTAAACTAAGATATCGTCATATGCCACTTAGATTTAGCGACAAAAATAAGCCTTAGCGAAGTTAAAAAAAAAATAGTGGTCATTTCAAAATGAGGAGTCACTTTACCCGACTGCCCCAGAAGGAGGGTAATGATTTTAAGGTTTTTTTTTTAGGTGGTCTATGGTGGTCATTATTCGATATAATACCAAGCAATTGAAGAATATTTTTAATCATAGAAGTGACAAGTTTCTCTATTTGTGAGAAAAAAACGCCAATTTCATAGGT
The DNA here is from genome assembly GCA_948473465.1 of Lithophane ornitopus. Taxonomy (NCBI): domain Eukaryota; kingdom Metazoa; phylum Arthropoda; class Insecta; order Lepidoptera; family Noctuidae; genus Lithophane; species Lithophane ornitopus. The sequence goes on along the minus strand of OX419635.1, from coordinate 12,799,074 downwards.
GATATCCCAATATTAGCATAAACAAAGTGTCCCTATGATTATGATCAGTAGAAAATGAGTTTTACTACCAAAGAGGTCCACGCAACGCACCGCGTCTTTTCAGACATCATCCCGGGAGATTTAATAATCTCCCGGGATGATCTGATGGCTGAAAAGACGCGAGGATTGTGTGAAAAATATGTACAGAGAGGAATTAGGTAATCCTAATTCCTCTCTGTACATATTTTTCACACAATCCATCCATCTTTCAATGCCTTATTTCTTAGAGCCAACCACAATATTATTCATAAACGAGCATTTCATTCAAATGAGACCAGTAACTTTTATTATCGGATAAATTGCATCACTGTCATTAGATTCATCCGATATTCGATATTCTTGTAGTGAGGATATAAAGAAAATAATTTAAAACTTTACATTACATTTTTTTTAATATTGTTGAACATTGTTTTTAAGTGAATAAATAGCACAAGATCACAAGGAAGAAAGAAAAAAAGTAATGACCAGGAAGTACACGAGCGTAACCGCGTAGTACTAATTGTACCAGAGCCACATAAATTACAGGCAGTCGTTAGCTCTACAATACATGAATTAATTACAATTATTCCTCAATCTTACGGCTAAACTATCTTGTTAATAATGGTTAACGGTAATCCGAGGCAACGGCACCAGGGTTAACTGAATTTTTACCGTTAAACTAACCTTAGATTTACAAACTGTTGCTGTGTACGTCATTAGGGTAATGGTTTAGTTTTTTGGGGTATTATTTGATAATTGTTGGTTACAAATCATGATGTGCTAATCGTTATGAATTGCGTGATATGAATTACTTTGGCGATGCTTAGTAGAGGCCAATGTCCGGCGGTGAACGTCTTTTGAGATGATGACGAATTATATTGTGGTAAAATATCAACATCACCATTTAATTGGAAGACCAAACTAGAGTATTTGCAGTTATATAAATTAATGTTTCTTAATAAATTAATAGAGGAGGACGAGCTCGTGGCTAAGTAATAACAGCCGCACGGGTCGATCCATCAGGTTAAGCTACGCTTGCCGGGGTTGGTCCATGGATGGGTGATCATCTTTACTTACCAAGACTCTTCCGTACCTCGGAAAGCACGTTAGCCGTTGGTCGCGGCTGTTATTCGTGGATCTTTTACAGTCGTTACGAGTCGTCAGAAGCCCAAAAGTTTGACAACCAGTCTTACCAAGGGGTATCGTATTGTCCAGTTACTGGATTGCGGAGGTCAGATAGGCAGTCACTCCATATAAATAATGGTAATCAGCTGTATCCGGTTAGACTGGAAGCTGACCCCAACATAGTTGGGAAAAGGCTAGGTAGATTGATTGATAAATTAATGTTTCTTTTAGCACACTCTGAAAGCTTGTGCCCCTTCCTACATAGTTACCGTATCTTTAAACAATGTCAAAGTCTTCAGTAAGTATAATTTTTCGTAACCGGAATTATCACAAAAACAGTCTGTGCCATAGAAATATAAAAATCAGTGTGCAATGTTTGTTAAAAATAAATGAATAAAAGTTAATTTTCCTCCTACCCGAATTTGCATGCTTTCAACTTTTTGCAAATCATCACTTTATCAAATCATTGTGTGCAAAATCAAGGTATTATCATTCAATCAGTGACCACATTTACTAAATTGTTAACTGACCGATAAGTCTAATTTCTCACCGTCGACGTTCATCACTAAAAAGTGTCAAGTACCATCCACTTTTTGCCACTACACTAACTTGAATGGAAACGCACACAAAGAGCCATTTTTTGCTCAATAATGAATATACGGATCTCGAATAAAGACGGCTCCACAAGATCGATTAAATTAAAGCATACTTTTTGCGACAAAGTCCGCTTGAGAAATAGACGAGAAAAAAATTATTGATACGATTTTTGCAGCTTTGTTGGGGTCGCGGTTTCTTTTTTTAGCTTTCTGCTAGTTTGGGAATAAATTAATTTATTATTCGACAGATAAGCAGGAATAGTGGAAATTGGCGATCTTATTAGCTGTTTTTGTCAACTTAATTCTAATGCTGGTTGAATGAAATAAAATGTGAAGAATTTTCTTTTACAAAATACCTTGATTCAGCTTGATTGGGTTTCGTCCAAATCTTTTTAAAACTCATTTGAATAATGTTTATTTACTAGTGATTCGATCGCAGCACTATGTATAAAAATAAACCGTAGGTAGTTCGAGTAACAAAAATCACCAAAGTAGGATGATTTTTGTTATGCGAAATACGGTTTATTTTATCTATAAACTAAACTTCAAAATGTAATCTAACGTCACTTTAGGATCAAAAGCTCCGCTAAATCTCCAGTTTGTAGTGAGCCTATAAAAATAAGAATACAGCTGATTTGAAAGCGAATTATGAGTGCTTTTAAAAAAGAAAGTAAAACAAACTCGCATTTTTGACATGTGAATTGGCAGAAACTCATTTAGCTTGATGAGTACCTGATAATACCCACAGCTCTACCTGTCAAACTTAGCTAGTGATGAATTACGTCTTATTCTTCAAATTGCTACTTGTATTTTTGAGAAGATCATTGTGCTGCTGATTGGAGGAATTGCTGATTAGTGGCTGGCATGGTGAATGCAGAATCAGCGGAAGTTAATCATATTTGGAAAGCGAAAGAATAAAAGTTAAAAAAAAAACTTTCATGCCTAATTGAAGTAAATTATTTGATTTTGATTTGACAACAAATAAATTAGGATAGGTAAAGGTAGGAGAATTATGCTAGATTAGACTAGAACTGAGCTACGACGAAGGGAAACATTGTAAGGAATCAATGATATGATTGTCTGTAATCAGCACACGCAATGAGCAAGATTTTACGATCAAGTTTCATTGTAAAAAAGGTCTTCACCCCCAAAACTTCGTTTCTTACTACACACATTATATCATTAATAACTACCCAACGTTAAAATAATTAAATTGTTCAATCATTAAACCAGTTTTTGATATAAACTAACCGGTAAAGTGATGTTTAAAAAAAAGGAACCGGTAAAAAAGATATTTCAATGTTCCTAAAGAGTATTGAGGAAATAATTTTATGCATCATTTTATTAATGTTAACGGTCGGCCCTTGCAAGGAAAGAGATTTAAATGCATGTCTTTTATCATTATTCTGAAGCTTTTACTTTGAAAGATTCCACGTTAGGTTTACCAAGAACCACCGACGAATTTAGAATCATCCCAGTTCTGGGGGCTTGAAACGGTCACTTTAGCAGAATCATAACATGAAAATATTATGAATCATCGTAAAATGTCACCGACTGACAATTCATAATAAGATCTGCGTGTAATTCGTATTACGAAATAATTCATCTGTTTGACAGTTTTCTATGGAGATTCGTTAAATGTTCCACAAATTATGAATGGCTTTTTTGTCAAATTAGAGGATTTGCTAATGACGGCTGGGATTCAGGAAATGAACTGCTTTTAGAGGAATTGCTAATGTGGCCGGTTTAGGCCCCCTGATCTGATGGATTAGTTTTCTTCTCTATCTTTCGATATTTCTCCTGACTAAGTTTATTTTGTTTATATGTATGTTTATTATGTATTATTATTTATAATTTTTCGAGTTATCTATCAATTATGTTGCACCTGCAATGTTTTGCCTCTGCATCAACCCCGCCTTTATAAAGTATTTTTTTACTTGTGCATATCGTTTTAATAAATTATGCTCACCAAAACGACTTACTTTGGAAAATACATATTTTTTCATAGAAAAGCCGATAACCTTTAGTTTAAGAGGACAGGTCCATAAATCTGAAAACCATCATACTTGATAAATTGACAAATAGACGAGCAATAAATAGACAATAATTCTTCAACTGTCTAGAGAATGCTTTCAAAATAACGAAAAAAAAAGAAAACAATTTTTCAATTATCGAACAAGGATTTCAAAACGCCACGAAGATTTATAACAGTTATTTTTAACTCAAGGAATCTGCTGAATACTCAACGTGCAAGATATCAATAGATCACTTTCTCGAAGTGAACTGTTTAACGTTGCGGGGTCAACCGAGCCGGTCAGTGTAATTTAATAGTGTTAGTGGACGAACGAGTCATCCATCACTGATGTTAAATGCGTTGTTGTATTTAAGAGTCATAAATTAACCTTTATTGATAGTTTAACTTGGTGGAGGAGCTCGTGGCTAAGTAATAACAACCGCTCGGGTCGATCCATCAGGTTAAGCTACGCTTGCCGGGGTTGGTCCGTGGATGGGTGACCATTTTCACATATCGAGACCCCTCCGTGCCTCGGAAAGCAAGTTAAGCCGTTGGCCCCGGCTGTAATTTGTGGATCTTTGACAGTCGTTACCATTCGTCAGAATTTCCCAACTATGTTGGGGTCGGCTTCCAGTCTAACCGGATGCAGCTGAATACCAGTATTTTACATGGAGCGACTGCCTATGTGACCTCCACAACCCAGCAACTGGGTAATACGATACCCCTTGGTTAGACTGGTTGTCAGACTTTTGTCTGACAACCCGTAACGACTGTCAAAGATCTACGAATGACAGCCGGGACCAACGGCTTAACGTGCTTTCCGAGGCACGGAGGAGTCTCGGTATGTAAAGATGGTCACCCATCCACGGACCAACCCCGGCAGGCGTAGTTTAACCTGATGGATCGACCCGTGCGGCAGTTATTAATTAGCCACGAGCTCCTCCTGACATTTAGCTCATACTGACATTAGCTGCAGTAAAAATCAATTCGCTCCGTAAGCTTTTACTGTTAAAAATACATCTACCTACCCAAATAACAATTTTATCGGCCGCTTGGTTAATAAAAGTCTTCATTAACACTCTTCACTTCAAATAAAACAATGACGCTACTATCCTACATAAAAATAAAATCAGGTTACACACATATTCAGTTCTTTTTATTTGCATTTTTTCTGCGTTAACCGAAGTAGAATTTGCATTGAAGCAAAAAATCGCAAACCACAAGACGAATATTACACCAAATATTTTCCCAAATTGTCTTCTTGACTGACAATTCAACAATTCAACAACATCCTTAATCACCTTATTGATCAAAACCCGACAGAATGAGGTTTCTCAAACTATTGTTAATTATTGTAAACCTCTTGGGGCGGCAACACCACCCAAACTTGATTACAGTACGTATTATAAGTATTATAACTGTCAGAAGGTGTTATTAAGTCAAACAATCCGTTCCATCTTCAATTGTTTTGACAGCTATTTGTACTGGAACAAGTGAAAGTGGTATTTGGAACTGTTATTTTTTTAACTTTCGTTTTCACATCACTACGATATGTGAAATACTTGAATTAGTTCGAGTGACTTTTTCCTTCTTGACTCATTGTGTCGATTAGAATCGAATTGTAGTCAATTAGAATTCGATTTTTCGAATGAGGAGTCGATTTAGCAGATAAAAAAGACGATTGTTAAAATTGATTTGTTTCAATGCCGATTTTAGTTGCTTTCTTAGACTCATCTTTTACCGAATTCAGAAAAAAAGATTGGGCGAATTGTGTTGGAATGCTATTCGATGATTCATTATGCTGTTAAAAGCGATGTGATTATTTATATCAAAACTTATTTATTCAACCAAAAAGTTGCTTTTATTTACAACATTTTGCACACTACAAGCATACATATCACACACACACATTTATATCTGTAATTTTATGGTGTACATGATAAAGAGTATTATATTCTAGAAATTGCAGATTATCAGAAACTTTTTGTTCATGCAACAACGTCCCATTTCGCACAAAGGTACCAGGCAAACATAAATTCCCAAGAGCCACAACTTAATGAATTGTTTGTTCAACCATCCTTCAATTTACCACCAACGAATATAAAAAACCCTTTCATCATTACACACAGCCCCGGGAGAGTTATCTTCCAATATCACCAATAAGTTCCTCTCCTGACAATAGTACTTTTAAGACCAGATAGCGGATACCAGTTATTTTGATCTCCGCCACCTCTGTCTTGCAACTGACTGATGAAGAAAACGAGGGGTCTTATACACTGGATGTCTGATATAAATGGTTGGCAGATGCCGTTTGTATTGAAATACGGTACGGCATTCTCGTGTGACTGCATTGAGTCTATGTTCCATTACAAGACGATATTATTCTTTAATAAGTATGAATATGAGCATAATTTAAAAGGATTATAGTTGTGATTTTGTGTGGTGTCTTATCTGACTTATCTCTCTTATATTCATTGCGTTTATAGAAAAGCTGCTGTAACTTTATAAGCTACTTACTTGGAATTTGAAAAGTTTATTTTGAATACTTGCTTGAAGCAGGTTGATAAGGCGCTGATAAGAGCTAAAGCGCGGTCACTGTCGGAATGCATAAAAAAAACCGCGATGACACAACGCTTGTTATTTATTTCAAAATATGAAGCAATAATTATCTATTTACTCAAAAATTTGTTGAGTAATCGAAAATAAACAACAATCAAGTTCTGCATTTAAATAAGACGTTCTTATTATGAATTAAATACCAACGTACGTTGATATTTTATAGTTTATTTTACTTTCCCTTAATTTTTAACGATTTTTTTTTTTCAAGACGTGTTTTATTAACATCCAAGGTCTGAGAATTATGTTCAAGATTAATATAATTATAATAAAATTTCTACTGTCTACCTATTACGGTTCATCAGCCCGCTGACAGACAGACGGACGGACGGACATCGGAGGCTTCCGTTTGTTACCCTTCGGGTACGGAACCCTAAAAAGCAATCGTTTAACAAAATGCCAACAACAAACACAAACTTAGAACGATAATGTCCGAAAAAACAAGATCGTGAACAGAAGCCTTAAAAAAGCTGTAAATAAAAAAGAAACAAATATTCAAAGAACTTCAGGCCTCGTATTTTAAGAATTTGAAATCAATTACCACCTAACTGCATAATTATGTTACAAAAAGTGCATTACAACAAACTTTAAAAATTCCAGAGCAAATTATGCAGAATATCAATTTCTCCTGCCATTTTTGTACCAAAAAAGAAGAACTACATTTTAATGAGCGTACCTTTTTCGTGGAATCCTTATAATTCTTGTTATTTAAAAAAATATACTCCACAATATTCGTGCCAAAAGCGTACATTCACGGTCTGGTACAACTATCATTGTCTTTGCCTCCTGCCATTGTCCGCCATGATGGTTTTTTATTTGCTCCCGCCACCCTGCGCTGTCATTAAACTTTTTAATATTTTTATTTGCGGCCAGCGTAGATTACTGTCCGGTTAGGTTTTAGTTAAAAGTTTATAAATAGAATAAAAGACCTTGTGTGCTCGACTGCTAATTAATCACATATATCCTACACAAGCCTTCCATTGTTCCTTTTTGAGAAAATAACATTGATTCCGAACTATTCCTTGATTTAATTGGTTGTTTTTTCCACATCAGCATTAATTTCCCGACTATTACTTATAAAATGATGGTTATTTTTTCCACAAACTATAAAATACTTCCAATATTCTTGAGGCATAAAATCTTATGAAGTGTCAAGTAATTGATATGTCCACGAAGCATCAAAGGAAACTCGTCTTTATTAAACCAAAAATAAGATGTTATACAGCAAAACAGAATAAACTTCGGCCAAATAAAAGCCTAGATCATCTTGAAATATTTTCATTCCCGACTGATCGAACAAAAAAGTCGTTTGACACTTTTGAGATATGTAAACTTATATACAGCTCGTAAGTTTAAAGGCTCCTTGGTTATTGTGAGTATTCATATAGCAATAAGTTACTTATAAAATATGATAAAATAAAAACAACCGTAACTGACAGATAGAGTGCCGCCAACACCACTGAAGAAAGAAACATGATAATTGGAAAAATATACCTTATGAGTGTCTTAAAGAAAGATTGGAGACAACTGAAGAGATTGACAGTTGTATACAAACGAAGTCGCAGGCAAAAGCTAGCATTTAAAATAACGGATAACTTACAAAGTAATCGAACATCAAAGTAATAGAAAAGGTAAGAACTACAGTACGACTCTTGAATTGCTTTACAATAAATAAAATAGACAAAGGCTCTGTGTATTCAAACAGACTCAATTCTCTTTCAATTCCGATAAATTTTACAAAGAAATTGTTTCCGTTTAATCTAACTGCACTTTTACTACAGAACAACAAAGGATGTCCATACCCAGTAAATGTATTGCTCGTTCATTTATTTTTGTGGTTTATTTGTCAGATTATATATAGTTTTAATAGAACTGTTTTAGGCGCATACTCTATAACTTCTTTATATGCCTGTCTGTGACCACATTGTTCTTCTTAACTGCACAACGGAATTTAATCCGGTTTTCACCATCATTCAGAGAATGTATTCCGTAATAAATACACATAATAAAGAGATTTCGATGTTTTGTCAAGTCGTAAAAACTTGACGAAGCAGGGTCGGGTCGCTAGTTAGATATATTTGAGTCTTCCATTAACTTAACTACGTTTGAGTTCGAGACAACATTTAAAAGGATGGACAGCGCTTTCTGGATCTCATTGATTATTTCTTAATCATTAATCTTGTCTGTGACATTTGCATTACATACAGCATCAACAGAAGTTCACTGCTGTACTTTGTCTTTTCCAATGGAGCTCAATCCTTGCCCACTCTCATAGATCCACTAACAATCATCCAACACTACATATAATTCTAAGATCTGTGTCTTTCAATACCTCATTTACCTTTATTCGTTCAATATTTAAACCAAACACATTATTACTATCCGCTACTCCCCCATTTAAAACTGCCACAGAATTTACAGCCCTCATAACAAAAAACGATCTAAAATAAAAATAAACAGCGAAGACCACAGCACCTTTACTTAGTGCATCAGATTCTATAAACTTTTATAGCGACATTAGCATCTTAATGGCTATTGTGATGTTTGACACTAAAGCTACAAAGTAGTGCGACAGAGCCGACAGATCAAGCCATTATTGGTACAATGGCAGTCTTACAGCACGAACTGAATGGATAAAATGATAATATACACTCACAATTCAATGGTAATAGTAAAATATTCGAGATATGAATCGTGGTTATAAATCTTTCGTATTTTGCGCTTAGAAGGTGTTAAATATACTCTCGCAAAAGTGTTAAATACTCAACACATTTCTCTAACTAAATTCTATTATTGCTACTTTAGCAGGATAATTAAAATTTCGGGGCCCGTGGCTTGAAAGCCACAGGTCGATCGATCAAGATTAAACAACGCTCTCAGAGGTCGGTCCATAAATGGATGAGACCATCCATTTTACAGGGAGACCCTTCCATGGCTCGGAAAGCACGTCCCAGCTGTCATTCGTAGATCGTTGACAGCCGTTACGGGTAGTCAGAAGCCTGAAACTCTGACAACCAGCCTTACTAAAAGTTATCGTGTTACCCACTAACAGGGTTGTACAAGTTAGATAGGCTCCATGTAAAATAATGGTAGGTATTTAGGTTGTTAATCCGACTCCAACAAAGTTTGCAAAAAGACGGATGGTAATTATCAATTAAAATATCCCGTCAATGATAATCAGGATGCATTACTTCAAGTTAAAAAGAAATAACACTTTATTTTAGACTTCACTAATCACCAATTAAATCTATCTCATAAAATTAACTAAATAAATAAACATAATTATTAAAATAAAAATAGACGTTTATGTTTTCATTCATGCAATTAACAGAAAAAAAAACTAGTTCTAGACTCTAGACGTCAATTTATTATAACGCAATTAAGAAGTGAATGAAATAGTCGCCGCAAGCGTCAAGTCGTTAGTATATATCCTGTGTGCATTATTACTATTAACATAGCTGTGATGTTTAACATTCTACTTGATGTCCCTAGAGCTTTAGCAAAGGCTTAATAAGATACCATTCTTGTCGTAAGTATTTTGATTGATTATTAGATTATTTAATTGAGTCTATGCTTTTGCCCCAATTATGCCAATAAACTCGCTTTCAGATACACGAGCCATAAAACGTGGCTATACTACTAATACACCTCTGACTAGCCCTACAGGGAAAATACGTTTAATGTTATTTGATGTGTGATAAGGAAAGATAGGTATACTTCTTCTAGACTTTCTCTACTAAGCATCTTTAGCCAGTTTAAATTCTTTTCTATGAGTCACACAACCTAGAGAATTCATTTCCTCCTCAAGAATTCCTCAGTAGTAAATCTGCACCAATTTATATCTTAAAACATGCCTAGACTAACAATTGGAACACTTAAAATTTTACCAGTTTCGCCGATCTGGATTTCGGAATTGAGTGAAATTCTAGAATTACATTCCTAACGTGGAAAGTAACACGTTGGTACTAAAAAGTTTATTCTTAGTACATTAACATGCTTTCGACACTGTATAACTGGGTTTTTACGTTTTATTCGCCATGTTGGGAAGGTCAGAAACGCTTTTATGCACTGATTTGGTTCTGAATGTACTAGGAGAGAATAACGAGGTGGCGATTTGTATTCAGCACTCGTAGTTGATGAACACTGGGGCGGTGTGCCGCAAGGAGTTGTGTTTGGTCCAACAAATTTATGCAGACCACACGGTTTGTTTACACTGATCATTTGCTAATTATCTCTTTTTGATGTTTGTTCTTCACACTTAGGATTTAAGTCACGTGCAAATAAATTGGGGGGTCACAAAACCATGTAAATATTTAAGATATTTGCAGATGAGTAGTCTTTGAAAATATTGTTTGACTTTAAAACTACCGTAATTCAATTTATAAAAATATAGCTGCTAAAACTAGATCCTATTGACCATTCTTTTCGCAATAAAAAGATCGACTTAGATAAAAGAGCAGACTTGTTTAAAAATATAGACATAACTAACTTGCAAAATAAACATAATAAAGAGTATTTTTTATATAGCATTTTCTCAAAACAACAGTATTCTATTTAGCTAGATCTTTTATCATTTTAATAACCATACATCAAATTCTGCTTCTCACGTAAATTGTATAAAGTTTATTAAATTAAGCATCGAAAAATATATCTGCTTATTAAAATGTAAGTAACGATTACAATAAACCGTCTCTTTTATCTTAATTCACATTTACCTGTCTCGTTGGCAAGTAAACCTACTTTCACAAAATTATTAATCTGCTACTACAAGCTAGTTGTAACGGAAAGTAATATACTAGTAAACTATATTTTAATTAAATGAATGCAGTTTATATGTTCGAACTAAAACATGTAATAACTAACTATGGCAGAATTAGATCATCTACATCCACTAGATATAACAATTAATGGACAAAAATCTTATTTATAAAATATCTCAAAAAAGGATGCCATAGATAGAAAACGTCTACTGGATAGCAAACAATTTTTTTTTACAAGATAATGGTGACTAAAAGATTTTTTAATAGATAGATGCAATGTCGCAAAATATTCCTCCAATTATTCAATAGGAACCTCATTGAAAAACAAACAAACCATGATATTGGAATAACACATTTCCGATTAAAATACTCCGAACGTTACTATACGCCAATGAGCAATGCCGAGTGCATACACCAGGGTCACTGCTCTCCGCCATAATTGAATTCTAACAAAACTATCGAACCGCTAAATCAGTACCGTAAAGCGCTAGCCGCTAGCATTGAACAAAACTGTTCATTGTTAAGTTTATAAGTAACAAATAATGCAGCGATACAGCGATTGATTTACATAAAACTACGATGGTGACCGATTTTGGTGTGATAGTTGGAGCAAGACTTCTGTTCTGCTGCTTTTGTAGGGAATTTTGAGCTTGGAATCCAGAATAACCTGCTTTGTGCGAATTGATAAAGGAATTATTTCCAAACAGTTGTATCCATTATTTAGTTTCTAGAAGTAATAAGTTTACAATGCCGATGCCGTGGTGGCGTAGATTTAAGGAGCAGTTTAAATTAAGTGCAAGATGGCTAGTTCATTGTCTTTAATCTTGAATCCATTAATATATATCGTTAAGGAAAACGTCATTAAAATGCCAATAGTAAACAATCTAAAATTGTCAACAAACAAACATGATGAATAATACACATATACTTCTTTGTATGGAAAAAGCTTTGCAATAAGACAATATAGCATCGAACGGGACTAAAAACTCCATAAAAATACAAATGTAAAAAACAATCATTTATATTCCGCAGAAAGTTGAGTCTGGTTGAAAGCACACATGCAGCCTATTGACAATTGTACTTAGTTGTTCACAACAGCGGGAACTATTGCACAATACTATGCGACATTGTTTATAAAATCGGTCAACATGTTATTTTTTAGCTCAATTGAATTCAATCCCGTGGTGAATTAAAATTCAGTTCGCGTAAAAGGCATTTGCGAGCAGCGATACGGAAGGATCGAACAACAAAAATATTGTTCTACCCAGTCGTGTACAGCTTTTGACAAACGATTAATAGATTGTTTCACAACACAACATAACATAATATTACGCCTTTATGCCCCGAAGGAGATGGCAGAGGTGTATGGTACAGCCACATTTCGTCAGTCATGTCTATTGTCTAAGTCATATGTAATAGAGGGCGAGTCTGTTGCCATCAATCGAGAACCAATCCAAACTCCGGGGTAATGTCTTCATAATATTCAAATTCCTATCATTTCTTGTCACTAGACTTGGATTTGCATGCTTGCATATCTCACCTACTTCGTCTTATCTTGTACATATCTTATATACCGTTCGTAATTATTGATCATGATGCTGTTTCCAATCCTTTAATATCTTTGTATAATATTTAACTAACGAACGCACGGGTGAAATATGAATGTATTCTATACTAGAACATATTGAAGTCCCCAGTCAAAATGGGTTTGATATTTACAATTACCTAGAAGAGTCCCGTAGACAACCTTGATGACTATACCATGAACTTTCCTCATGTAGATCGTGAAGGTAAAAAAGTTATGTTTACGCATTTCTTAACTTTCATTATCATTATTTTCAGTATTCACAGTCAACTGTTAGACTAGTCACTCAAAACCTTACTGCGGCATGAAGAATCACTAATTTAATTGCACGACCAACCGTACCCCTAAAAAATCCCTCTCGCCCTCAGGCACTAACAGAATAAAAAGGCTTAGCCACTTGGTTGCGAGGTCGTCGATCTAGCTGCCTCCAATATTGATGAGTTATGCCATAGCTAATCAATTTACTAATCGACCAGAAAATTGTCTCTCTAATACTGGGTGCAAAAAATGTCTGGCTTAATTGACTTAAGTTTTGAAGCGCAGAAATGGTAATACTTATAAGTTTTTTTTTCAAAAGATTTATTTTTAAGGGCAGGGAGCTTTTTCGAATACGTTCCCATCTATTTAAGTTTTGTGGTTGTCTTAATTTACAATACTTTCTTCCAATAGCCAACGGTTATGGTTTCGGCGCTCATACGTTCTATTATTAATATAAACTTACTCCTATTACAGAAATATTATAATCTAATCTTACTTAACACAATTTGTACACGTTGTTTTGCAATAATTTCTTGATTTTGCATCAGTAAGCTTTATAACATGGAGTTCTGTTATTAGATCCCGTTACTTTTCTATATTTTTTTCTAAAAATCATTCACGCGTATTTATAATTTCCTCAATAAAAATAATACGGAAGCTTAAAATCTTTCTAACAGCACATTTAAAACTGAGATTTTTGTCAATGATTAAAAACTTTACTCGCTGCGGCAATACGTTGAAAAAAATACAGATTCATGAATATTTTATCTTATGGTATGTTTAACGCTTTGTAGTTTCCTGTTGAACTTATATTTAGACATTTAAACTGCATATCCACCGTTATCTTTACGTATGTAACACAGTTACGCATAAATTTTAAGTCGAGATATTCGGATTTCCTGACTTTTATCTGCAATAGCGTTGATCACGTTTTGTCCGGTATGCGAGTTTATAATTTCTGAGTTGTAAGGTTCGTCATTTGTCCTATCACCTGCCCTTTTCTCAACTGCTTTAGAGTCTGCTTCCAGTCTAACCGAATGCAGCTGACAACTGGATCCGTGATTACTGTCACGAAATCGTAAACTTGCAATGGCTTTGAATTAGTTCAAATCTATTGTATTTCTATAATTTAACTGTAGTCTTGCTATGATTATGATGACTAGCTATCACAAGATCGTGAATACAATCATGTCATGCACAATGACTACCCCCCTCGTTGTCTTATTGATTTTTTTATTGGAAATCGGATCTAGCAAAGCGTACTTTTCTATTTTATATATGGTGACTGGCAATTAGTGACCGATACTTAAATATTAGTATTTAAACACGTGACTTTACTCATCATTATGAATAACATTTAAAACTGAAATTGCAAGAAAAAATGTGCTGTTACCTATATTTTGACGAGTTATGCGAACATAAATGTACGGAGCCGCTTATTGTTTTTTTCACGATAGCCGGTTTGGTCCCATAGTAAAAGTTCTCTAGACAGGATGCACTAATGCATCCTATATCATGCAAATAAAGTGTTAAAATGACATCATCTTCACCACAATTGACTGGAAAGTGTTAAATCGTACAATCCGCTCGATAATAAATAATTCGATCAGACGATTGGCAATTACCAGACGAACCCAGGGGGCTGAATGCCTATCTAAAGAATACCAGTCGAAACTAACGTCAATTTTTTTTCATTGAACCCAATTCTACGGTTCTATTGCACAAAGAAGCATGGTAGCTTTGTGCATCGATTGCTTTACAAAAAGCATTCTCCCAAGTGTGTTGCACTTTCCAAACGTTACTTATTGAAAAAGCTTTACTATTATTTCGTCACTGGGTTCAGATAGAATACTGGTGGCCCAGTGGTTACGACCGCGACTTACGGTCGTAGGTTCGAACCCAGACAGGTACTTTACTTTGTGTAAATTATATCATCACCGCTGTTCTCAAAACGGTGAAGGAAATCATCGTGAGGAAACCGTCATGTCCTAGAACCAAAAATTCGAAGACATTGTGGCATATACCAACCCGCACTGGGCCCGCGTGGTGGATAACGGTTTGTTTGTTTATGACGGTTTCACGCTAAAACGGCTGAACAGATTTGGCAAATGAAGAGACCATAATCTGGAATCATAGAATAATTTTAATCCCGGTATTCCCACGAGATCAAGACTTATGTGGGTGAAACCGCGGAGCGCAGCTAGTATTTCCTATTATGCTAATAGAGCTAATCTTTATCACTCTTTCTTCATATAATTATTCCGGAAAACTTAAGTGTTATCCTTTAAATATCACGTATTCATCTCCGCTGTTTCACTAGCAATTAAAATATCGATCACTATCTCAGCCTTGTTAAAAATTTCTTGACACAAATCAGTAATACTTATCTTGTTAGTAAAAATAATAACAGTACAGTCATCCACAACCGTGTAGTTACAGATGCTGCACATAACAGTCATAACACGCAAGCTGATAATGGTAACATTATAGTTATTACTACTGCCATTATTCCATCTCACTGTGTTGAAGTAAGTCATTACGTTCGAAAGTACTATTGATACGATTTTAATTCACCTGCTCGTAGTGGATGAAAGTTGTGATTACACTAGACAAGGTTCGGACGTTCCAATTCGCACACAATTTGTTAGGTGATTAATAGCTAGATCGAACCAATTCCGTGGGATCAATTAATTACACGTTGAAGTGTAAATTTGCACTGATATCATCTGTTCCTCTGTACATCAGCTGGTGCTATCTAAACCGGAACCGCCGGAGATATATATTAGACAGTCTGTAGACTTTTCTTAGCAAAAAAAAACCCACACGATGTTTTGACTTATGAAGCTGGAAAGATTTTAAGAACAGTCCCGGAACTTCCCGACTCAAATAACAGTTCTACAACAAATCCTCTAATCAAAGATTCACTGGACACGAAAGATCAGACAAAAAACTCGAAACCCATCAAAACTAAACAAGAGAATTGAATTAAATCAATTTACTCAATAAAAAAAGGTCTACCAACAGAATTTCTTGCTCTACATTCATTCAATTGATACCAATAAGTAGTTGAATTAATTCTTAACGAGCATCGAGAAATTACTTGGGAGTGACCCGAAGGCCTGAATAACGCGATTAAGGCCATACATTGTGTTCATACATCTTGGACTTGGTCCACCACATTATATGGCTGATGATACATGCTTTCTAGTTTTTAATGGGGATTTCTGTAATCGATGTTTTGATTTTTTACACGATAAAGCAATAACAGTCTTACACTGTTTGTCCACCGCACAATGTCAACGAGACGTCAACGAAAAACGAGATTATTCAAACCGAATGTGACGTCCCGGTGGTGGTGTTCGGTGGACACGCAACCATAGTAAATGTATCGCTACTTCGGCGCCGTCATCTCGTTTTTCGTTGACGTTGCGTCGATTTAACAGACTGAGATTGATCTAGAATTATAGAGTCCAGCTATAAGCATATAACTGCTCTAAAAACGTAGTTCTAAGTGAAATTTTCTCATTGACGAAGCATTTCAATTCTGGGTTCGCCGTTTATGTTCACTTAGGTGATTAAGTTTAATTACAAGAGCGATATATGTAGCTTTATATACTTCGGGATGAGAGTTTTCAATCAGTGTTAATGACCGGTGTTATGGGAATATACTTAAAATAGTTTATGCTCGTATTACTTAGCAGAATTCAAAAGCGAGAAAGCGAGTGAAACGCTCGTTGAATAAAGACTACAACTTTGAGATGAGACCTTTTTCAAAGTTGTATTTTTTTTTTAAGGGATTTTCGTGTACTTTATTGATTTTATTGAATACAGTACGAGAAAATCACTTTTAAATAAATTGCTCAGTGTGTCATTTTATTCATTTGAAACTTAGCCGTGGTTTGCTTTGACTAGCTTTCCGATACATTGCTAGACTATTTTCAATAAAACAGCCAGTATGTATTTATTATGAATCATTGAATTTAAAATATACACTTTCTCTCATTTTTAGGAAATAGGGGTTATTTATTCTATCAACATACCGACATTTGACCAGTTGTATAATATGTTTATATTCCATGTCAAAAAGGCGAGCCTATTACCGCATAACAGGCAGGAATCCAGCCTCAAGGCAGCTACTGAGATGACTGATAGAAATAGGAATAACGAAATTTATATCTTAAAGCATTAAGAGAAAATAGACCACAAAATAATGCAGCATGAAGATGGACAAGAAAGGAAAGAGAAATTAACTTTAAATTGCTGTCATATGGTGGTAATAATAACAGAAAAGCGCATAGACAAGCTATAAAACCATAAAAGGCTACCGTCCAAGAATAAAGATACAAAAAAAGAACCGCTTTTAAAAAGAAGAATATTACATGCACTTGCTAACGAAGTAACGACATCGAAGCTTTGAAAGACGCTATATTTCGTAAAATATAAACTGATAAAAAGAAATATATTCAATTCAATCCAAACAATAATAAAGACATTAAGTTTATTGCAGTACAAAACATCGTAGATCAACAATCACTCAAGAATATTAAAACTGGCAGGTCCGAGACCCATAATTGTCATGTCACCCCTAATGCCTATAATTTCACTCACAAGAATGATTCACTTGACCTTTCACTATCAGAAGAAAAGGATCATAATAACTTCAAAGGAGACCACAATACTCCAATTGTGGTCCACTTGCATACCGTTAAGATCGCAGCAGGCATCACGGCATCAGTAACGCCCAGCCGCACAAGAGATAGGTACAGAAGCTCAGCTCCATCCGACCAGTTAAAACAGGCACACGCACATATAGACGCGTATAAATGGAGATGGCAAATGTCAGCCGCGTGTGCGGCTTGCACTCGCTGTACGTGAGGCGTGTCAATGTGTGCGTGCGTTTTGGAGATGGAGCTGAACTTCTGCATCTATCTATTCCGTGGCCAAGAATATCGAAATCATTTTAAAACTGTGCCAGAATCTGACCCAAATCTGATGAACAATACTGGTCATTTTTTGCTTTACCGATTGATGGTTAGAAGCCTGAATAGGATATCGATCCTTATAGATTGGTGTAACGGATTTTTTTGTTCAAGTTTTTTGAAATTTGATCGACAGATATGTTTCTTATGTTTATTATGATAGAGTGTTGATGTTTTGTTGAGGTTTATTAGATGTTCCGAATATGCAAGTTCATTTCCGATCTTTATCATTCATTAGTCGCTTTGTAAGTTAAACGTTTTTTAAACTACACTTTCATTAAGTACAATATGCTACTTTTACTCCTTTAAATAGATTGTTTCGAGAATTGAAAAACAATTGACAGTTGATCTAGTTTACCAATACCTCTATCATTAAGTGGTTAAAGTAATACTAATAGGATAAGATAGCCTCTTATTCCAAACCACACGACTTAAAGCGTCGATCAATTAACTATATAGATCTTTAACCGTAATTAGTACACCCTTAACACTTCCTATTTTAAAGTCTAGACTTGATTGCGCAGAACTGATATTACCAGTTTCAACCAAGCTAGATTAGTTTTTTATTACTTCCTTACTGTGAATGAAGGGATCAGCTGCTTGTTATCCCACCATATAGGAACCGGAATCTTCTAGTTTAATGAGTGATGTGTTATAAATCAATAAAGTCTTTGGCTACCTCATTTATCAAGTAGGAGCAGGAACTATATCAGTAAAAAAAAGTAAAATAAACGTTGTCTGAAGACCTGGATTGAATTTCCTGATCTTGATGGACCTAATTCTCACGGATCATCACCAAGTCTTAAATTAAAATGGTATAAGAATCATTGGCTAAGTTATTAAAGAATCAAGAACTTGTATGCACCAAGTTAAAATTGAAAACGCTAAGCAATTGGCTTCCACAGAACTTCAAAGTGAAATGAGAGAGTTATTGCTTTGTAAGTGTATAATATCTTGATGGCCTGCTAACCCAACCATATTATATTACTATCGCTACCATTGCAACCTTAAGACCGAATGACCTAGGTAATGTTGCTATCTTTGCATCATCAAGCTACTCAGTAACCGTTGAAGATGGTATCTCGAAGCCCGATCAAAGCTTCTTTTATTTGGAAGACTGACGTTTGACCACTATGTCATCTGAGAGTTAATGATGATGCAGCCGACAATGGTGTACGCCTCGAAGAAAGTAAGGAATCTGTATGTATATTAATTATATATATTCTATTGCCGTTATGAGTAGCTTTCGCCAGTGATGGTACTATACGTTTTGCACAGCATATACTGGGCGTGAATAGTCATGTCTACTACCGACCCTGACTGGCCACTCTTATTACTGTGACATGAGCTGATTCTTTTATAGCTCTTGCTAACACGAGAGAAGAAAAACAAGAGATCGACGAGAACACAAGAGTGCCTAGACAAGTGGCAATCGCTTTCAAAGCGTTTTGTATTTCTACAACTGCTTTCAACAGGATTGACATAAGCTTTTCGGTCGTTGCTGCAGCTTACGTCACACCCATCAAAATTTTACTTTTTAGTCATCTTTATCGCTGATACAATGTAACCCTATCTAGGTTCTAAGGACAGGTGAACTGTTATAAATGACTGTGCAGTGGCTGTCTTAAAAAATGACATTTTTTTATGGACGTTTTCTAAAATGGTTGGTCTTTCGACGTCACTGCTTTTGATAACCCTACTCCTATACTAATATTGTCCAGCATTAACAGGTTCTAGCAGACAAATATCACCCCAATAGAAACACCACAGTAAAACATAGCCGTCAACAAGTAATTTAACCGCACGCTTATACGATTGTTTCTAATGCTTAAATTGCCGTGTCTGGACCGCACAGACAGTACCGTATGCAGTCTGTGCATGACGCAGTAATGTCCGTAAATGATTCGTTACCCATACGTTATGGTTTTATAGTGATAGTTCGTTATTAGTTGCTTAATATTTAATGGGAGATATTTCTCACAATTATGAGGTGTGTATGGTAGGTGCGGTAGTGCAAGTTGACTTTTGCAGTATTAATTCAGCTCATTGGTACTGTTGCTATGATGTGATAAAGTTATCCTATACTATTAAATGAGCAATATTTAAATATATATAATTATATGTTTGTCATCCCGTTCTCAAAAACGGCTCTAACGATTTCAATGAAGTTGCAGTATACGGGGATGAAAAATTGATCTACCTAGGTCTCTTAGCTGAGAAAAATCGTTTTCTCTATTATCACAGCCTCGGGAATGTGATACAACGTTGGTATACTTGGATGATATTATGTTTGTCTATTTTCACCCGAGCTGTGCTCGGTTGACCAGGTACTATATTTTAATTGATCCGTCATTTATTATTATTTTTCAGTATGCAGATTCTGTTTTAAGAGCTTTTGAATAAAAG
Organism: Lithophane ornitopus; assembly: GCA_948473465.1. Taxonomy (NCBI): domain Eukaryota; kingdom Metazoa; phylum Arthropoda; class Insecta; order Lepidoptera; family Noctuidae; genus Lithophane; species Lithophane ornitopus. The sequence continues at coordinate 12,778,717 of OX419635.1, read as the reverse complement.
CATGTTAATCACCAGCAACCTTTCAAACTTTGACCACCTATTAATTATTTTCATATAAATTAAATATGAAAGACTCCATTTTCAAATTCACAAGATTTTAGTTGCATCCAGTGCGCACTAAATTCCAAAAGCTCTTATATACGATCGAAATGTTATTTAACAACTTTTTTCTCAATCAATAACGAACTGATTAAACCCAAAGCTACAATCTTCTAATTTTTAAATTAAGAAAAAACCTGCCCGCTTTAAAAAATATTCTCCATTTGAAAAATATTGCGGTTAATAACTTTTTTTAATGGCAAGTACAAGGCGACAGTATTCAATGAACATCATAGATTATCCATGGCTTTCCATGAATACCAATGTGGGTAATGAGCACTACAGAACTAGTTTGTGATTTAAAAAATAGACTTTTAAAGGCCAGGTGAAGTTAATTCACATTCGTTGGTCGATTTTATTGAATGCGTTTTTTTCGTTGTTGTAAATAAATATTGTAGAATTGGTTTTTAAGTATGCTTAAATTAGCAGTTTAGTGGGAATTCTATTATGATATTATATTTGCACCTATTTTAATTTCCATGAGAAGTTTTTTCATAAGAAGATAGCTTAAACTTAAGTTATTTCAAAGAAACTCCTATAATTATATAAAAGCTCAATGACTTTCTTAAATGTTACTTTTCTTTCAAAACTTAATTGACTAATTATTTTTAATTACATCGTTAAACTTTAATTCCTTAACTATAAAAAAAATGAAATGAACAAACTTACTCAAAATAATTTCCAAAGCACGCTTCAACACACAAACACAGCCAAGTTCCAGCAAAATTCAAATTTGGAACGCTCAAACGCGATCGGGATTGAGAAGAGCGATATACACGTGCGGTTCCGTCCGCGGACGCTTCGCGACTGAGCCCGCGTTCGCTTCACCACAAGCTAATATATCTCGTATACTAGTTTTCATCGTCTTTCACTGGTTTAGCTTCGAGTCGACGGCCACCACTTTCTGGGTTAATGAGGAGCCTGACGGAGCCCGCACTCGCCCGTTTTCTACGTTTTCGAATACGCGTTGGGTGCCGAGTGGTTTTCGAACTGCTGCGTTGCTATGCGCTCCTGGTACATCGTTGATAGTTTTTTTATGTCTTTTTGGTGAAATTATAAATAAAGCTCCTTGTTTACCTTCAAGCTTTCTGGCTTGTCCACTATGCACGAACTTCTGCGGTCGGAACATTCAAAATGGCCACACCAAGAGCTTTTCAAGTTACTATATGACTCAAAAAATTTACAAGAAATCTTTTGAATTTGAAATCATCTTAATCAACCTTTAGCAGTCTATTTATTGCTGGATATAAATCAGGACATAAGTCAGGCAAAACGGAAAGAAACTAAAATGCATTTAAGACAGGAAATACGAAAAAAATGTAATCCAGTTGCCTCCATTGGCAGATAAAAGTTTTAATGTATACTAGATTTACCAGTTTAAATAAAAATTTAATATTAAGATAAACGGATCTTAAATTACCACGTTAATTTAGAAAGCTAAGCTAAACAAAAGAGATTAAATAAAAAAAATGACGCAAGATCTATTGGAAGACCTAGTGGTCGCAAATAGCAAGTGTTGGTGCAAAGCATGGAGTTTCATCCCTAGGTTGGGGAAAGTCCAGATTAGTGGTAGTTTATTGGGTTGACCCTTATTGGGGAATTTTCTGTAGCAGCGCTATGTAGTTTTCGTGGTGGATGTCAGAAATTATCCCACGAGAACGTACTACCGGGATAAAAATATCCAAAGTCAAAGTCAAATCATTTATTTCAAATAGGCACTTTTGAACGTCAAAAACTAAGAAATAGAACTGATTCTAGTCCCCTTCCAAAATATAGTTTTCGTATGGAGAAGAATGGGCAAGAAACTCCAGCGTTGTTACTCTTAAAAAAAAATATTTTACAATATTTTGTATACATCAATTATAATTACATTTGTGAATACGACGCATCCTATGTCCAAACTCAGGTCGTGGTATATCCGTGTGCCCAAATCGAGATTCAAAACAGCTCAGTCGTTTAGGCGTGAAAAGGGAGATAGACAGACACATCGACAGACATACAGAGTTACTTTCGGATTTATAATATTACTGTTGCCCGCGACTTCGCCTGCGATCCAGGAGGAAAAGTAGTCCTATGTCCTTCTCCAGGTCAAGGTCTATCTAGGTGCAAAATTTAACCCAAATCCGTCCAGCCAAACTCACTTTACAAATAAACTCACTTTTTATTTTTATTTATGTACACACATAATAAACAGACAAGAATAAAAGAACAGAAAAAAAATGTACAAAGGTGATGCTTATTTCTAAAGAAATCTTTCGCATTTATAATATTAATTAATAAGTTAGGATAGTATGAAAGTATGGACATTGTAGAAAATAGATTAGCCAATCACAAAAGGTGGTCAGCAGTGACACTCACGACTACTAGGCCAACAAGACAGGCAACTTTTCTCATCTCACCTATTCAAATCACTTGTAAGATACTTCTTGAGAATAGCAAACATAGAATTAACTGTAATGAACCAATAAAGCAGACTTGAATTAGACAGTGCGCAGACTATCGATTATTTGCAAACTGTCGCTCGATGAAACACAGTTTTTTAGGGTTTCGTACCCAAAGGGTAAAAATGGGATCCTATTACTAAGGCTCCGCTGTCTGTCTGTCCGTCGGCCACCAGGCTGTATCTCATGAACCGTGATAGTTAGACAGTTGAAATTTTCACAGATGATGTATTTCTGTTACAGCTATAACAACAAATAAAAACAAAATAAAATAAATACTTAAGGGTAAATACAACAAACGTGATTTATTTGCTCGTTTTTGCTCGATATTGATAACGGCAACACGCTTTTAATATTCACAGAATATTTAGTTATATATTCACTTTAAAAATAAATAATTAAATTAAAAGAAAACAAATATTTAAGGGGGGCTTTCATTCAACAGACATGATTTTTTTGCCGTTTTATAGATAATAGTACGGAACCCTTCGTGCGCGAGTCCGACTCGCACTTGGGCGGTTTTTTTTTACCACAACACTAGAGCTCTTGGCCTGAATCTCACCTGATGGTAAGTTATGATCAGGCTAAAGATGGAAGCAAGCTTCACCCGGAATCCTCAACCACAGCACAACAACTGTGCTGTGTGTGTGTGATGCTTCTATCCATGTAAAATAGTGATCATCTTCCCTGTACCATTATATTTGGGGCAGCGCAGCATGTCCTCTTTAACCATGCATCTCTAATCTATATCAAGTAAAATAGGTTTCCTACTTTTGAATGAGAGACGGTAAGCTGAATTTTCGTAAAGACCTTTTATACCCTACTGCCCCAGAAGGAGGGTAATGTTTTTCGAGAGTATGTATGTATGTTTGTAGTATGTATGTCTATTTCTTTGGCACGCTCTGTAGCCTAAACGGCTTGATGGATTTTAACATACGAGGTGTCGTTAGGTTCGTATTAATTGTGGGAGTGACATCGGCTATATTTTTTTATATATTTCATCTGCAAATACAAAAAAAAACGGAGGAGAAGGTTTTTTTAAAATAAATTACAACAATATGGGTATCAAATTGGAATTAACTCATTACTAGCTTAGTAATGAGTTAATTCCAAATATATATACTAATAAAACTAAAAAGCTTGAAATAAAACAAATTATTTAAAAAACAAAAAAACCCGCCTGCAAAAACCAATAACCTGAAATATGGTGTAACTTTTGTTTGCAATACCTTACAAAAAACAAAGTTCAATGCTTGTTTTTCTCTTTTCGGTTATAGGTTTTTGCAGTCGGGTTTTTTGTTTTTTAAATAATTTGTTACCATGTATCAAAACATTGGCTAAAAGTCACAAAACTCTGTACTACACTAGACCATTTCAAAGTTAAAGTGTTATCGCTGACGTACACTATAAAGGTCCTGAAAATCAATTACTGGTATCAATTAAATAATAGCGCTCACTCTCAACAAAACTGTCTCTTAAACAAATTGGTCGAAGTTGTTATAATGAAAATTTTTAAAACCAAACTGGTCTGTTCATGATAGATAAAGCGGTTATGTTTCTAGTGTGCGCACAGTCTTAGATGCCAGTGTCTTACAATACGATATAGACGGTCGTATATCATAACGGAATGGAGCCGATGAAGCGCTGTTACATTTAAGGGCTAGGAAACTGGGCTGATTTTATTTATAACTTGGCCGAGTTCCTATATCTTACGAACAGGTAATGGATAAAGGCTAATTGAATTTTAAACAATACATACATACATACATACATAATCAGCCTATAATGTTCCCACTGCTGAGACACAGGCCTCCTCTCTGTGAGAGGGAGCGGGCCGTAATCCACCACGCGGGCCCAGTGCGGGTTGGTAGGTGTCACATGTCTTCGAATTTTTGGTTCTAGGACATGCCGGTTTCCGGTGCCGGGCGATGAAATAATTTACACAAAGTAAAGCGCCTGTCAGGGTTCGAACCTCACCACTGTGCGGATCGTCCGGAGGACACGGTGGAGCATACGGTGGAGGTGTGCTCTGCTTGGGCGGAGCACCGCCGTGTCCTCGTGGAGTCGATTGGCGGCACTGACCTCTCGCGTCCGGCCCTGGTCCAGGCCATGGTACGGAGCGAGAGGGCATGGGAGGCGGTCACCTCCTTCTGCGAAGCAGTGATGCTCGCGAAGGAGGAGGCGGAACGCGTGAGGGAGAGGCAAAGCCTGCGCCCTCACGCCCCCGATCGCCGCCGCTGGAGACACCCTGGGCGTCGGGAATCCCAGGCGGATTCCCGGCCACCATAGGCGCGGGCTTGCGGACGGCGAGCAATGGGTAGCTCGCCGTCCGATAAGGACCAGGCCCGGGTCGATGGCGCGTCGTGTTCCACGCGCGCCTCAAAGAGATGTCAGCACATCTGACGGGGTCCGTTAGGACCGATGCCTGCCAGGGTTGCGGAATAGTCCGAAAGGGATACCGGGACCCTGGCAACAGGCAACCGAAGGAACACGGGTGGGTTTTAGTCAGTAAGAGTCTGACACGCCCTTCCGCTCCGCCCAGAGCGGGAGAAATCATATGATGATTACCCAACCAAAAAAAAAAAAAAAAAGGGTTCGAACCTACGACCTACTACTCGTAAGTCGTGGCCGTTACCACTGAGCCACCACTGCTCTCTTATTAAACAATACTGGAGAGATTTCATCTATGGATTAAACAAAACAGTTTTTCGATTTACATTCAGTTTTCAGATTTACGATGCATAAAAAGCCGTCAGCTGTCATTTCTAGCTACGATAGACGTGTCTAGCCTAACTGATTATTGTATTATCCTTAAGGTTTTAAGACACCTCCAATCTGGTTGCAAACTCAGACCAAATAAAAAACCAAGACAGAGCGCTGGGAAAATACAGTGAAGTATGCCAAAACTACACCTCCGCTCTGTGCTTACACGCACACATTTACAATCAAACTACACCTCACTAAGTGCAGTGAATGAATGATGAGGTACTAGTTCATGCCGTGTAAAAATATTAGCCATTGACAACCTTGGGTGCGCCAAACGTAGAAGAGGACCACTGAAAACGATTTATTTATTTCGTACACCAAAATCAGTACATACAAAAAATTCAAACAGAAAAATAAGATAAAAAAAATACTGAGGGCCTAGACAAGTGACAATCGCTTCGAAAGCGTTTCGTATTTCTACAACAACTTTCAACAGGAATGACATAAGCTTTTCGGTAGTTTATGTCAGTGCTATACATTTTTGCCTTATCGATCATCGTTATCGCTGATAGAATGTCACTTTGTCTAGGGCCACTGGTATGAATGCCCGTTATAGGTATACACAACAATTACCACAAAACAACATCGTAATAAAATAGAAATAAAACTGATAAAAACATAAAATACAATTAGTAAACAAAATTCAAAATAAATACACCATCTTTACATACCGTGAAGTCTTTTTTTTCTCCGTGCCTCAGACAGCATGATAAGCCGTTGACAGACGTTACGGATCGTCAGAAGCCCGAAAGTCTGACAACCAGTCTTACCAAGTTTCTGGGTTGTGGAGGTCAGCTATGCAGTCGCTTCATGTAAAATACTGGTAGTCAGCTGCATCTGTTAGACTGGAAGCTGTGTAGATAATGCGAAAAAAGAAAAAAAAACATACAGACGAATAGAACATGTTTGTGAAGTCGATTTAAAAAAAAATGTTGCCCCAGAAGATGGAAGGTGAGTGTGAGTGATGATAACTAATATTGAATTATGAAGAATATTATTTATTGATTGGTTATTTTATGCACTTGAAGACTATGTTTTTTCGTATGCCCATTCTATACTTAGAGTGTTAAAGCGAAAGTGCTCAAACCATGGTAAACATTGATGTTAAGACTCTTAACACGAACTAAGCTTGGTGTAAATATACCTACGAATTGCTAATCATTCGCCTATAGGCAGTAGTAACCTACTTCCCACAGGTATTCAGCTGATTAGCGTTTTTAATTGAATAACCCGTTTGTTTTATTTATTAATTCTTTAAGTTAGGTACTACGAGCGCCTCATGGCGTCATAAGCTCGAGGCTAAATTGTAAAACCACAAAACAGAGCCCAGCTGATCTAAAACGGTTCTTTACTGATCGATGTTTGAAACTATGAGAACCTATTTACCCGACTACGGCGAAGCAAAAAGGAGGGTTATGAGTTTTACCGGCATCTATGTATGTTTGTATGTATGTGTGTTACAGTTCATGTGTTCCCTCATAACTTCTAAACTTCTCATCATAATTTTACATATGAGGTATCGTTGAAAGCGTCTTATTTGTCCGCTAGTTATAGGATATGTGACCTCACATTTAATTGAATATGGCGCCCTCTAGAGGACAAAAAATAATGTTTTTTTTTTTTTTTATGATACCATGTATCGTATCAAATGAAAGGGCTTGAATAGTAGCATTTCAAAAATATATACCCGAAAAAAAAAAAAAAAAAATTATAAAATTAAAACCCAACTACGACACAACAGTCAACTACAAAGATATAAACAAGACACCACAGACAGACAAATTAAAAATCCGGAGTCACGCGTAATCTGTTCGATTGATGGCCCTAACACATGTGACTCCAGGTTTTTAATTAATAACATTTTTTTTTTAATTTGATAAACGAACATAATTTTTTTCAACACAATCGTTTCAGGGCTTCAAGGATCTTTTGGCGCTCGGATGACGTTGTCAATGAGGCGCTCTTGGTAAACATTTATGAATTTGTTCTGTGAAATGTATTAAAATAAACAATATGGCGGCCTTAGTTCCCATTTAAGCCACGTGCCAAAAGATCCAAGTACAACTGTGCAGTATGTTAACTAACAAAGGGCGTTCCCGTTAACCCGCAATAGTATAGCGTACATGCTAAAAAAAGATAATATTTTTTTTTTTTTTCTTTTTTTTAAAGTTAAATATTCCCAAAAAATATTAAATTGATACGGAAAAGAAACACTCTGTACACGCACACTTGTATTTCAACGTAGAAAGACAAGTGTGCGTGTACAGGGTGTTTCTTTTCCGTATCAATTATTAATAACAAAAACTTTTTTTTTTATTGTAATTTTTTTATGAGAACGCCCTTCGTTAGATAACATAACTGTATAGTATTTTTAGTGACTGAAAGTGAATCCTAACAAACTTGAGGAAGCTACGCTTCTGCCTACTAATTAAAACAGGAGTTTCGTCTGAAATAAATAAGAAATAGTTTAAAACATTTTTTCTTCGCAAGCATTTCTTTAGCAAAAATATTTTCACATAGCAACTGTTAACAGATCTTACAATTGCACATGTAACCAAATCAGGAGTAGGTTTCTTATTAATTCACTAGCTGCGCCCCGCAGTTTCACCCGCGTAAGTCTCGATCCCGTGGGTATATCGGGATAAAAAGCACCATATGTGTTAATCCAAGTTATAAACTATCTGTTTGTCAAATTTCATCCAAATCCATTCAGACGTTTTTGCGTGAAAGAGTAACAAACATCCGCCATCCATCCATCCATACTTACAAACTTTTGCGTTTATAATATTAGTTAGATTTGACTACCAAACTGAATTTTAGGTAAAGTTTTAATTTAATATTGTAAGACCAAAAATATTAGGCTTTATAAAAGCTTTAAACAGTTTATAATTAAAATAATGTGTGTATGTATTTAGAAACTGTCAGTCAGTGTCAGTGTGTGTCATTTTTAAAACATTAAAACTGACATTATCAAACGTCTAGCTCTAGGAGCTCGTGGCTAAGTAATAACAGCCGCACGGGTCGATCCCTGAGGTTAAGCTACGCTTGCCGGGGTTAGTCCGTGGATGGGCGACCATCTTTACATACCGAGACTCCTCCGTGCCTCGGAAAGCACGTTAAGCCGTTGGTACCAGATGTCATTCGTGGATCTTTGACAGTCGTTACGGGTCGTCACAAGCCCGAAAGTCTGACAACCAGTCTTACCAAGGGGTATCATATTACCCAGTTACTGGGTTGTGGAGGTCCGATAGGTAGTTGCTCTATGTAAAATACTGGTATTCAGCTGCATCCGGTTAGACTGGAAGCCGACCCCAACATAGTTGGGAAAAGGCAAGGCAGATTGATTAACTATCAAACCATCAAACGTTTGTGTTGTTGTAAATAAATAAATAAATAAATAAATAAATAATTTTGAAGAGATATTAATACTTTAAGAATGTTTGATGTACCAAAAAAATCAAAATATTTTTCAAAACCCAGTTAGATATTACAGGGCAACGTTGTTACACCTAATAAGAAACGTTTGAAGTTAATTTATCTTTCCCACACAGTTTATTATCAAAACCGTTAACTGAATAACTTCTAACAGCTAAGGGATTGTAAACTATTACAATCTGATCCCGTGCCGGTTAAACTTAACCAATTAAAGTTAACCAAACATTACATATCGGTTACCAGGCATGCAGAGACTAAAGGAACGTTAATCATGTTTCAAAAGTTGTATCGTCTTGTGTGCTTGTGTGGTGGAAGGTTTAAGGGTAGTATTGTTGATTTTTGTTGTCCTGGCAGTGAAAAAACTTAAAGAATGTTTGTGCTTGCTTATAAATCCTGGTAAAAATAAAATATACAGCAACTTGTAAGTAACAGCCATTGGATCAGAAAAATATTGTTTAGAACAGAAAATTAAGTGCGAATTTTCCCAAAAAATACTAATTAACAAATGAATTAATAACTATTAACTATACTTTGTTTGAACATAAAGTCCAGTTAGTACTATTTTGAAATAAAAGTTAAAGATAACGTTTATTTGTTTATTTTATTATTTACTAGCTGCGCCCCGCGGTTTCACCCGCGTAAGTCTCGATAATCACTCCCGAGGGAATATTAGGATAAAAAGTATCGTATGTGTTAATCCAGATTATAACCTATCTGTTTTCCAAATTTCATCCAAATCCATTCAGCAGTTTTTGCGTGATTGAGTAACAAACATCCAAACACACAAACTTTCACATTTATAATATTAGTAGGATTAGTAGGATGTACACACGGTAAAATACATAGAGATACGACATAATTATAACATGTTCCGAATATTTTAATTAGAAATACCGGACACACATCCAAACGTGCACTCCTTGTAAAAGAACAATTTAATAAGATATCTATGCAAAAAATATTCATCAAGATTTCCTCTCGTAAAAAAAGGGAAAAAATATTTTTTAAAGCTTTGTTTACGTCATGTAAGCAATAATTATTTGGGTTTTTATTAATGTCACGGTTTACTACGCACGTCTCGCTTTATAACGTGATACAATTTTGTTATCATTAAACACTTTTCCCGACAGATTTTATCTCCTTTTCTTAACAATTTTATTACGGTTTTAAAGGCATCGTATATGTTACAATAGTTTCATAAACTTTTTGTCCGTCTGTGTTTTGATTTGTACTTCACTGGAGTAAATTTATTTTTATTTTTATACTTAACACAACTAACTATTAATTAACTAATAAAAATTAACCATAATTCGATTAACAGGTTGTTTCTGCATTGACAAAAAAAATGACAAAAAAAAAGTTCGAATAACACGCAGTGTATTATTATTCAGCTTATCTTATTATTATTTAGCGTGTTTGTTGTCTGTATGCTTAAAATAAATAAATAAAAAACTAATAAATTCACGTGGTTTTTCCATATTTTCGTTGTGAATGACGAGACGGTTTTTTTAGCAAAGTGAGAATTTTTAATTTGCATAATACTGGTTTATCTCAAGACGTATCATTAAGTACATATTTTTATTTATGAACATTTTATTAACGTGGTTTAGACGTTTTTTTTGCGTAGTACCAAGTAATCAAAACTGGCGATTTTCAGGTTTTGTTGTCCCACTGACTATTTTTGTGTTTTCATGTTGTTACAAAGGTAGCATTATCAACATTATTAGCAACATTATCATCATGTTCTAATAAGAAAAAACGTGACTTAGGAAAGGAAAATTAAACCACGAAAATATTGGTGATCGTGAAGTCAGTTATTTATTTCGTGTATTCCCATTCGTCCCACTGCCGTCGTCCCACTGGTGGGGCGGAAAATATTTTTCACTTTTTAGTTGTGGTACCTACCCCACACAAATTCGAATTCCACTACCTGCTATGTAAATAACAGTGAGGGAACTTAATACATCGTCCATATAGACGAAGTGGGAAAAACATGTATTTATTTATTGAAGCTAACTCAAAAACGACGCAAGCAAAGTTTATAAAAAATATATTTGACCACCTCTGAAGCATGACGTACTAAACAAAAAAGGAATATATCAATTCATAAATGGCGGAGTGCCATAAATGGAAAAAGCATGGGATTGAGCTGCTCGCTCTGCTAAGCATTGTAACATTTTGAATAATATGGAAAATCATCAAAGTATATCTACCAGTTTTATTTACAAATTGACATTATTGAATATTCTATACAAAATGACATGATTACTTTGTAAAGTATTTTATTATTGTGAATGTGAGGACTATGTGAATTTTTATTCTTTTTCGTTCTCAGTTAATTTTATCAATGGTCTGGCAATTTGAGAATTTTATGCGGCCTACCCAAATGTCCTTTCTTTGGTATTGTTCGTCGAGTCGTTGAGCTCCTTAAGTTCCGAGTTGAGCTCCACAATTACTGACAAATGCTTGCACTGACTGAACAGGTCCACTCAAATCTGTGTGGTTCTTTCCTCAAAAGACCATTTCAGACTCGAATTTACATGGTCCTCATATGGCTTGACCAAGATTATGTCTGGACTTTAAAAGAGACTGTGAACTCTGAGTTTGTTTCGGCCTTTCTTCTCAGAGTAGTCAGATAGGAAACGCCGACCTCATCTGGCTTATTTTTAATATTTTTTAATATGACGTGTAAAAGTGATTCCAATATCCTATTTACAGAATAAACAATTTCATTTCATTTCAGTAATCGCGTAATAAATAACACACAAAAAAAACTTACTGTCGAATTGAGTACCTTCTCCTTTTTGAAGTCGGTTATAAAAAAAAACTATATCAAAATGACAGTGCGTTGTTTCGTGTGGGGATCAATCCTACCAACCACCAGTTTGACTTGATCCCTTAGTTTGGGTCTTAAGGAACAGGATATGAAGAGACCAAACATACTAGAAGTAACGTGTCTCGATTGTCAGATCAAAGTCGTGGCATTACTAACAGAATTAACTCACGAAGATATTTATCTTCAAATCAGCAAGTCTAAACAAACTGTTTAGCAACTTTGAAAGAAGTCGCCATGGAAGTGTACCAATACTATGGGATTTAGGTTAAAAGTATGTAAGTGTATTCAATTGTATGTATGTATAACATCACGAGGTATTCCCCGAAGCAGAAGACGGAGATGAACTGTTTTACATCCACATTTCGCCGACAATGTAAAACGCAAAATGGTCGACATTACTGCCTCGTTGAAAGAAAGAAAAATTGTTTATTCTGCACAAAAAAAAAACGCACATAACAAAAATCTTAAAAATAAAACCGACTTCCAAAAAAAACACTCAAAACTGAAAAATCGTGTCTTTGCTTTTCAATTTTCGTTTTTTGCCACCGACTTCCGAAATTAAAGTTATTTTTCAGTTTTGAGTGTTTTTCTTTAAAGTGGTGGATTTGATTCCCAGATCGGACAGTACTATTGAGGTTTACTATCTGTTTCTCAGTAGCAGCCCGGAGTCTGGATTTGTGCCCGATTGATGGCAATAAGCTCGTCCCCTATTGACTTAAACATAAGCATAAGCATAATCAGCCTATAATGTTCCCACTGCTGGGACACAGGCCTCCTCTCTGTGAGAGGGCGTGGGCCGTAATCCACCACGCGGGCCCAGTTCGGGTTGGTAGATGTCACATGTCTTCGACTTTTTGGTTCTAGGACATGCCGGTTTTCTCACGATGTTTTCCTTCACCGTTTTGAGAGCAGTGGCGATGAAACAATTTACACAAAGTAAAGCGCCTGTCAGGGTTCGAACCTACAACCTACGACTCGTAAGTCGTGGCCGTTACCACTGGGCCACCACTGCTCAACTGCTGGACTTAAACATAATTGGCGAAATGTGGGTGTCATATAGGTACACCTCTGCTGAACCCTGTGGGGAAACATGGCGTGATGTTATGTTATGAGCATAGATATCCGGTTATGAGGTACTCCAATTAGTAGCAGTGCTTTTACTTGGAAAGAAGGTATACAAAACACCTAAAAATAAATTTCATTGTCATGGTATTGGTTTTATTTGGCTTCCAAGTGGTCCAACGTCTGTGGTTTATCTGTGTAGACGTGTGACTTCACATATCCCCAAAAAAAGTAATCCATAGGTGTGAGATCATACGATCGTAGAGGCCAGCTCACAGGTCTATTACGCGATTATGCGCTCTACGAATGTTAATTTTGTTATGTTAATGTTAAATTTTTGCAAGGGTTGTTCTGAAGTAAGTCTATCCATTATGAAATAGCAAAACGTACTGACCACAAATATACCGCCAACTGTCAAATTGACAATCACTAGAAACAGTGATGCCAATTTTAAAACCAAACCTTTAAAAAAACCGGCCAATTGCGAGTTGGACTCGCGCACGAAGGATTCCGTACCTATAAAACGGCAAAAAAATCATGTCTGTTGTATGAAAGCCCTTAAATATTTGTTTTATTTTAATTTAATTATTTATTTTTAAAGTGATATTCATAACTAAATATTCTGTGAATATTTCAAGCGTGTACCTGTTGCCGTTATCAATATCGAGCAAAAACGAGCAAAAAAATCACGTTTGTTGTATGGAAGCCCCCTTAAATATTTATTTTATTCTGTTTTTTAGTATTTGTTGTTATAGCTGCAACAGAAATACATTATCTGTGAAAATTTCAATTGTCTAACTATCACGGTTCATGAGATACAGACGGATAGACGGACAGACAGACAGACAGTGGAGCCTTAGTAATAGGGTCCCGTTTTACCCTTTGGGTACGGAACCCTAAAAAGAAAACAAGACACTGTGATGACACAATTGGCTATTATTCCCTCCACGGTCCAACACGCGCAATTATAATGCCTAACCTGGTGTCAGAGTTTTAAAGCCGCCCAAGAGCCTGGCTTCACATGCCGTCGAAAAATATCTCTCAGTTCCTTACGATGTTTTCCTTCACCGTTTTTGAAGCAAGTAATAAACAATACACACATGAATCCGAAAAGTCAGAGGTGCGTGCCTTGGATTCGAACTCGAGAACTATGACTTTGCAGTACGACGGTCACACCACTAGGCTATCACTTCTGCTTTGTCGGATCATTTCACCGATAATTGTCAATATGATTTTAACAAATTCCATTTGACTCTAACGTGTTGTACAAAGATTATGCGTATCTCAGGCCACATCATAAAGTAAACAAAAACCATAACAGGGAAATGTCTAAATAAAATTTCGTTGCTAATCTGCATCAAGTTTATGAACCAGGCTCGTCAAAAATCACGATGATGCATATCTCCTTAATTACCTAATCCACCCTCATTATATTTATGTTTGCCTAGTACATTATATCATTATTACCCCTGATAACAGATGATATAACTAAAAATCTTTTATTTACCAGCCAGTTGTACCCATGGACCCGTAATGAAAAGGTCTGAAAATCAGAAAAAAAAACTAGATCTGAATTTATTTGAAGTGTGATATAATATTTTAAGTTTTCAAAATGGGTGTGTTATACCAGTTTCTAGGCACGGCGATAAGTGAGTACTATTTTTCGATACTAAATTAGGTATCTTTAAAAAAAAAAACCGGGAAAGTGCGTGTGCGGCGAAGGGTTCCGTAGTTGGGATGAATTTCTCCCAAAAACAAACTTAACATTGTAGGTGAAAAACATTTTCTCCCATACGTCGATATACGTCACTCAACTCGTCATCCTTAATCACAAAAATATATTTTTTATGTGATTAATCTATAAGCTGAGGAGCTCGTGGTCCTCTCTCAGTAATAACAGCCGAACGGGTCGATCCATCAGGTTAAGCTACGCTTGCCAGGGTGGGTCCGTGGATGGGTGACCATCTTTACATTCCGAGACTCTTCGGTGCCTCGGAAATTACGTTAAGCCGTTGGTTCCACCTGTTAGTCTTGGATCTTAGACAGTCGCCACGAGTCGTCAGAAGCCCGAAAGTCTGACAACCAGTCTTACCAAGGGGTATCGTATTACCAAGTTATTGGGTTGTGGAGGTCAGAGAGGCAGTCGTTCCATGTAAAATACTAGTATGCTGCATCCAGTTAGACTGGAAGCCGACGCCAACATATTTGGGAAATGGCTAGGCTGATTGATTGATGTGATAAAACTACAAATTAATTTAAATTTTTCTTGTGTGTGAGACCTTGCATGATTATAGGTCAACGTAAAGTACCCTATAGGTTTTGATTTACTTATGAATCTTAATTTTTAGGGTTCCGTGCCGCAAATGGAAAATACGGAACCCTCATATATTTTTGTTGCGTTGACATTAGAAGCTTGATTTTTTTAGAGCTCCATTAGGGCTTGTACACTTCCTTATTTGATATTTATTTCAACTTGATACCAGGCAGGCCACACCGCACTTTTTCTGCGCTTTGTTTTAGTTTGCACTTGCACAATTAGAATTGCGCAATGTAGTGGTTCGTGCAAGAGCACCGCTACGGTACAGGGTACATCTTCTACATTCCATTGCAATATTTATTTAACATACTACAGTCATTAATAGTACATGTGCTAAGATAAGTCAGTTACTGCAGATAAAATAAAATTTATTGTAACACTGAATTGTTTACTTTACAATCATGTTTATTACTCTTCCGTGGATATCATTAAGGTGGTATCCTGAGCAAAATAAACCTGAGCATTCGTTCCCTTTTATCAATCTGCTTAGCCTTTTCTCAACTATGTTGGGGTCGGCTTCCAGTCTAACCAGATGCAGCTGAATACCAGTATTTTATCTGACCACCACAACCCAGTAACTGGGTAATACGATACCCATTGGTAAGACTGGTTGTCACACTTTCGGGCTTCTGACGACCCGTAACGACTGTCAAAGATCCACGAAAGACAGCCGGGACCAACGGCTTAACGTGCTTTCCGAGGCACGGAGGAGTCTCGGTATGTAAAGATGGTCACCTATCCACTGACCAACCCCAGAAAACGTAGCTTAACCTGATGGATCGACCCGTGCGGCTGTTATTACTTAGTCACGAGCTCATTTTTAACAGACTGAAAATCCTGGTGAGTTACTACATTAGTGTAATATTTCTTTAGATCAAAATATGCTCACGTTAGTTTTACTATTCTAAAGCTTGTTTTTTATTCTCGTAGACTAATTTGACAGGTGTAAATGTCAAACTCCAAATTGAAAAAACAAACAACAATCACTTGAAATGTCAAATTAGTCTACGAGATTAAAAAACAGACTTTAGGCTTTTCGTTTATATTCCGTGCTCATAGTCAAAGACAAAGACTTTTTTGCAGATAAATATGGTACTAAGGTAGGTATGTCGTTACGTGAATTTCGCGAAACGTAACGTAACTAGTGACTTGGAACGCGTCACCTGTTTTGAAATCTAGTGATTTTAGTAACTAGTTATTTTTCAAACTCTATTCGGTGATTCAACATGGTGATTATAGCGAAGTATTACAGTTATTTGCGAAACGAAAATATAAACGGTTACTTAATTAATACGTTACACGAGTAATACGTGAAACGACATGCGCTCGCAACGTACTCTTGTTTCGTTTCTCGCTTTTCATTCGATCACTGCATTGTAATGTAACTAGTTACAAAAATCACGTGTTTATATGTGACTCGAAACTAGTTATTCGGTTACATGCCCTGTAGCCAGTTATTGTAACTAGTGACGTGAAATAACGCCCGTATCTATACTAAGGTTGGTTATCCGTCTTCAGGCCCTTTATAACCCACACTTTTGTCCACAGTAAGCACCATGGGTATAAACATGGGTGTAATCTTCGCGTGGCCAGCCTTCACCATTTCCATGTTCCAAACCACAAACACAACGCTGAACAGGCCAATGACGGACACAGAGATTTCACTGTTCGGCAGCTTGTCTTCGATAGGAGCTCTACTGTCCACACCGACCGCTGGTTACATGTTGGAGAAGTTGGGGCGAAGATATTGCTCTGTTCTAAATGCCTTGGGTTTAGTTGTAAGTAATCTTTCTTATTACGGGTGTAAAAAGAAAATTAATCGAAGCCGAAGACATTTGTTATTCCCGTCATTGTGATCATTTTTTTGTTCTGGACCATACCTGTGAACCTTCTGGTTTCGAAGATATTGAGGGTCAAAGTTCCGACTTTTTCAGATGTTTTTTAAAGAAAGCAAGTTTTAAATTTTATATCTTAATTTTTAATACCCCCACAAACCCCGAACTGTTGCATGCACCTATAAACACAATGTTTTGCGTGCGTTACATTGCGCACTACCGTAAACAACGATTTTTCTCACCAAAAAAAGCATTTTCCCAGCAATTATTTTTGAGAAATGTTACTTAATTTGATGTACAGAATGCGTAGTTGACGGCTATGTGATGGCTCTTTTTACACCCTTTATAATATAAATATGTTCTTTAGTAACTTAAAGATGACCTGTCTTACAAAGTTTCTTGCTGGTCCTTCTCATAAGAACCAATATTTTTATACAAGAAACCAAATTATTGGCCGTTACGTTTTCTATTTTATGCTTATTTCTGACTTTTGGATCTCACAAAGCTGCTGTATTAATTTTAAGTTAAATCATATTTTATTCTCACTATGACAGTTCTCGTATTCATTAAAGAGGTAGTCCTTTATAGGGTAATATAATAGTACATTTTATTATAATTGATTTAATTTCATTTGATGTTTGATTTTAATGTATTTTTCAACAGTAGGTATGGAATTTGACGACACGGTTGGCGCAGTGGCTGAGCGCTGGACGGCTGCGCAACGTGTCGCGGGTTCGATCCCCGCACGGAACAAATATTTGTATGATCTGCAAGTAGTTGTTCCGGGTCTGGGTGTTAGCGTATGTGAGTTTCTATGTTTGTAAACGCACCCACGATACAGGAAGAAATTCCTAGTGTGGGGCAACGTTTTTAAAAAAATAATAAAATAAATAAATAAATAAATTAGTGAGTACTATCATGGCAACATCAAATACCATGTTACCATTATAGTATTTGTTGTTGGCATGTAACAAAAAACAATAAATGTCAGTCTATGCTAGAATTCTGCTGTTTCATTATAGTATTTACTAATTCCATACCTACCATACATAGGTACATAGAGATTGTGGTGAAACTTTTTAATACCATAGGCAAATAATGGGCGTTCAGTTATGAAAAAAATAAATCTCATGGGCAGGTCAGTGGGATATTATAATTACATGGAATTAGTATAAATAGCCTATATAATATTAAATAGGCATTCTCTATTTTCACAAGAGCAGAGATTTACGCTTTTTTAATTTAATCTCATCAAAGAGACTTCATGCCTTTTTTTATGCCTTCTGTGCATTGACATATAATATATTACTGATCAATGCTTCTGTGTAGATAAATAAAATAATAAAAATGAACATAAGTACTTAACATTCAATTAAATTACTTACTTTTATATTTTTCACTACATATTTTCCTTAAACACAAATAATAAACATTATTACATAGGTTTGTGTGCTTATGTTTATTACATAGGCCGTTTAGCGGATTTTCCAGTGCCTTTAATTACACCTGTGAGCGCGTTGCTAGCGCGGCGCGCGAAAATCAAAACTAGCGCGCCATTTTCCATAGATACGAGTATTTGTTAACATTTTGCGTTGTGTGGTTATTTTCAAAAATATCGACTTCACGTCAAGAAGAAGAGAGATTGGTCCCCGCCGGAAATACTAATCGAGGCACGAAACGCGAGTGATAGCCTATTGCCACCAAAATCTAGAGAGAAATACCTAGCGGCCTACGAAACTTTCATACAGTGGAAAAATAGCAAAAATGCCCAGTCATTATCGGAAAACGCATTTTTGGCTTACTTCAATGAACTGGCAAATAAATACAAGCCCAGCTCGCTTTGGTGTATCTATTACATGTTAAAAAGCACTGTTAAGACCAAAAATGATTGATATCAAAACCTACTGTAACCTTACGGCATTTCGAAAGAGACGCTCGGACGGATATATTGGTCGGAAATCTAAAGTATTGTCACCAACAGACGTTGAAAAGTTTTTAAATGAAGCTCCGGATAGTCAGTACCTGGCAACAAAGGTCTGTTGAACTTTATTAAAGCTATCATCTCTATAGTTACGTTATTGTAGCATAAGTTAATACAATTAACTATTTGATCTCTTTGCAGGTTGCGTTAATATTCGGTGTTACTGGTGCATGTAGACGTCAGGAGCTTAATTATTAAAACAAAGGATGTAGAAACCCACGGTGAAGTGCTTCTCGTAAAAATTACCAATACTAAAAATAAGATTCGACGATCTTTTATAATCCATGATCCACAGAGATGAAGATGCTACGCTGGTCTGGAGGAGTTTCAAAAATGGATAAGATAAGAAACGAATATATCCGTGGTACTTAAAGTCGCTAAAATACACGAGAAACTTAGGGAGAACCGCCTGCGCTGATACGGACATGTGATGAAGCGAGATGATGACCATATGACTAAAAGAGTCCTGAATATAGAAGATGGAAAGAGAGGCCGTGGACGACCACCAATGACTTGGCTACGAACGATAAAAAACGACATGATAGCGAACAACACAACAAAAGAGTCAGCCCACAACCGTACGGTGTGGCGCAGAAGTACTAGGAGGGCCAAATAAACTGGGATAATAGCCAGGAGAAAGAAGAAGAACAAGAAGATCTTTTATAATCCATGGCCCGTTTTATGAAATAGTAAAAAAATATCAAGTTCACCGTTCAACAAATACAAAACGACACGGTTGGCGCAGTGGCTTAGCAATGGACTGCTGCGCAACGTGTCGTGGGTTCGATTCCCGCACGGAACAAATATTTGTATGATCTGCAAGTAGTTGTTCCGGGTCTGGGTGTTAATATATGTGAGTTTCTATGTTTGTAAACGCACCCACGATACAGAAGAAATTCCTAGTGTGGGGCAACGTTTTTTTTAAAAAAATAAAAAAAAAAACATGACAGTTTTTTCCAAAACTTTCAAAAAAGTAAATGTACAGCTCAACCCATTGGTATTAACTTTGGAGCAATGCCAAGAGAAATTGCAAAATATTTAGATTTGCTCGAGTCTGATTCTTACACTAGGCACAGTTATAGAAGAACTTCAGCTACTCTGCTTGCTGATTCGGGAGCCGATATATTGACTTTAAAGCGTCATGGCGGATGGCAATCTGATGCAGTCGCTGAATCTTATGTCGTAGATTCTATCCATAACAAGGCAAACATTAGTGCTAAAATAACACGTGCAATTAAATAGGAGCCACAGAAGAAGAAGTCTTGCCCTGAGCCGCGACAATCTACTTCTGCTGACACTGATTATTTAGTACCGAGGAGGTATTCTCACGAATGAGCCCTTACAACATTCATCAAATTATGAAAATATTTCATCATCGCCAACATTTACTCAAGAACATTTGACAACGGCGAAATGATTAATAATAATACCATTACACAAACTGTCAAAATGCCAATAAAAACTGTTCGGTATCATTTTGAGAATTTTAATTTACTAATTGTTTTAATAATTAAAACTTATAACAATACAAGTCTGTTTTTGTCTTCGCAAGTTTGTTGAAAAGCGTCTTATGAAACTGGCTCGCGCTATCAGGGAACCGCAGTGTGTGACCAACACAGCACTATTTCATAATGCAGTGGTAAAAAAAACCCATGCCTGCCCATGGGATTTTTTTTACCATAACTAAACGTCAGTGGGATACTATACATTGAATTAGTATGAACTATCCTACTATTATGAGCATTCTCTATTTACACCCGAGCAGAGACTTGCACTTTTTTTCCGGTAAGACCGCGGGTGTACCTGTCAGTACCTGGCAACAAAGGTCGGTCAGTTAAACTTTATAAATCTATCATCTCTATAGTTACGTTTATTGTAGCATAAGTTCTTACAACAAGTCTGTTTTTCCTCGCAAGTGTGTTGAAAAACGTCGTATGAAACGCGTGTGGTGCATTGATTATTACACTCTCGGCTACCTTATCGCGCTCGCCTGCGGCTCGCCCGAATAATACCACCTCGACTGTAATATTCAATAGAGCACACTCGTATCACAATGTACTATTATTTGATCTTATCTGGTGGTTTCTATTAATTTATGTCTAGCAATGGGTGTTATTTACCTGAAAATAAATGAATTTATTATTTTATTTACAGCTCGTCTGGGTCCTATTAGTATGCACCAGGAATGTAGAAACGGTCCTAGCAGCCGTATTCCTTTCTGGGGTCGCCAGTTCTGTAGTCCTAGTAGCCACGGTGTACATCAGTGAAATCTGCCAAGATTCCATTCGAGGCTCCATGACGGCTACCATGATGGTGTCATATGGAATAGGGATGCTGTTTTCCTATTTGCTGGGAGGATTTCTGCCTTACAATATTATGTTGTATGTTGGACTATCCGCGTCAGTTGCTGGGGCATGCTTGCTGTTATTATTGAGGGAATCGCCCATGCACTTGCTGAATAATGGGAAAGAAAAGGTTTTTTTTTTTTTTCATTTACCTCTTTGTCTTTAAGAGTAACGATTTGAAAGTAGGGATTTCGTTGAGATGTTGGGAAGTATCACTCACTTTTCCACTAATAACAAAATTATTATAATGATAATAATACAGGGCGGAAGGGTAAACACCGTTGTCACTCAAACCATGGGTAGTTGACATAAATATAAAAATAAATGACCGAGTAACAATAAAAAAAAAACGTTATTTTCATTAAAAGATTTTAAAAAGTTTCTATCCGACACCGTGCTCGCTAGCGAAACACGACACTGACTGAGGAAGGGGTCGCGCTCGCGGCCGGTCAGGTCACGTCTCGCGCCACCCACCGTTGCCCTAGCGCCCTAGGGTGAAAGGGTCAAACACCCTTGTAATATAATATAGATATTTTTTTTTTTTTAAGTCGTGATTTTCCATTGATTGTTGTGGTTTCAAGGAGAACGGTGTTTACCGTAACACCCTGTATATTTTGCTCTTATTTCAAACACATTGTTCGATCAGAATGCCAGTATCCATGAAATTATTACATAAGGATTAAGGAGCATAAAAAAAAATGCGAGAATTCAGCAACAGTAACAAAAATTTCTTTCGAATATTTATTTCGGTACTGTGACTAGAAGCTAAATGGAACCTCATAACTTAATTTACTTTTCAGGAAGCTGCACAATCCTTAGCCTTCTATAGAACGTGGAAATTGGATTCTAAAGAGCTTCTGGATGAAATGAGCAGCATGAAACGCGCTCTGAACCCAGACCTTGGAGGTCTCATACTCAGACCAAATAAAAAACCAAGACAGAGCGAACAACAACAATACAGTGAAGTATGCAAAAACTACACCACCGCTGTGTACATACACGCTCAAACGCACACATTTACAACCTTTTAAAATGAAACTACACCAAAATATGTGCACACATGTTTACGAAACCGGCCTCGCGTCACTGTTGACAGCGCTCAGTCTTGGTTTTTTATTTGGTCTGAGGTCTCATTGTACAAAATAGGCTCTATTCATGTCTGTCTGTGTGACCGCTAAGTTATTCTAAACTACACAAAGGATTTTGATGCGAATTTCACCATAACTTAGAGCATTTATTCCGATTTTTATGTATAAATATTAAACTTATATCCTTATATATTATAAAAACAAAGTCCTCCGCCGCGTCTGTCTGTCGTCCTGTTCGCGATAAACTCAAAAACTACTGCACCGATTTTCATGCTGTTTTAACCAATGGATAGAGTGGTTCTCGAGTAAGGTTTTAGATATCCACTCGGGTGAAGCCGTGGGCATCAGCTAGTAAATAATAATGAAAGCTCGATATTTTATCATCTCATTTATAACCGTACAAAGCAGCAACTGGCCACTATAGTATGTACGCAGCGAGACGGGGGGGCAGTGCAGGCCGCTGATTCGTCAACGCTCACTGTACGGGGCGACCCGCCCGCTCTCTCGTCTACTCATTCGTCAACGCTGCCCGCCGCCTCGCCGCGGATTCCTAAGGCGCGGAACAGCGGTATCGGTCAAACTATAGTACCTAAATTATAAACAACTCCTTTTTTGTTTGGTGAGATAATTAAAAATCCATTCATAAAATCCTAACTATTATTATAAATGCGAAAGTGAGTTTGTTTGTTACGCTTTCACGCTAAAACGGCTGAACGGATTTGGATGAAATTTGGCACATGGTTAGACCATGTTATAGGATACTTTTTATCCAGATATTTCCACGGGATCGAGTCTTATGCGGTTGAGCCGCGAGGCGCAGCTACATAAAACTTAAAAATTTTTGAACGTCGAAAGTTACAAAAGGCAGCTTCAAAAACGCTTCCACTCTTCACCACTTCCTAGCGTCTTAGCGCAGACGGAAGAACTACATTATAGGCCGACACTATGCTAAGATAATAAATAGCCTTTTTTATATTCACTTTAAAAATAAATAATAAAAAATAAATAAAACAAATAATTAGGAAGCTCCCATACAACAAACGTGAGTTTTTTTTCCGTTTTTACCCGGACTGCCAAGGAAGGGTTATTATAGATAATATAATGGTACGGAACCCTTCTTGCGCGAGTCCGACTCGAACTTGGCCGTTTTTAATTTATTTATTCATTTATTGCACAATGTACTCGTACACAAAGTTACATACTAGGCTTAACTAATGAGTACATGACCCTGTTAGCGCGCAGCAAGTTAACTTATCACCAAATAAAAAATATTTGTTTATAAAATATTGCATAATAAGTAATATTTTGATACTTTTAAGACAGAAGATTAATATTTTTTGTAATTATTTCCCACAGAGGAGACACCTGAAGAAGAAAAGCTGAAACCTGACATGAAACCCGCTGAAAAAATATCGATTTGGAAGATAATTAGTAAGTATTACTATCTTTAAAAAAATAAATAAGATAGTAGATTAATTAATAATCACAAGTAGTTTCCTGAGTACCTACTGTCAGTAACTCTGCCTTTTGAGGATCCGGACCAGAGGCCCTAGACTAAGTGATATTCTATCAGCGATACCGATGATGGAAAAGGCAAAAATGTATAGGACTAACATAAGTTATCGAAAAACTTATGTCAATCCTGTTGAAAGTCGTTGTAGAAATACGAAACGCTTTGGAAGCGATTGTCACTTGTCTAGACCCTCAGGGAAGCATGGCATGAAAGGTGAGAGGCCTATTTTCAGCAGTGGGTGGTACAGGGCTGACAATCAAAATCATTTTGAGCCTTGAAAACTCCAAGGTCTTCCAAGCCATTGTGCGTTTGGACTGCTGCATCCGATTAGACTGAGGTGGACTCTGAATCAAACACCAATGTTGATGATTATAATCTTCAAATTCATTCCGAATCTTTAACAATCCGACTTTATATTCACAGGAAAATCTAAATCATCGCAACGAGCTTTCATCGTAAGCATGGTAGTTATGACTGCAGCCATTTTCCAAGGTTTAGTCGTGGTTCAAATATACGCGGAACCCATATTTACTGAAGCAATGCCTACTACGTCTGCAACTCTTTTGAGTGTTATGTTGGCTGTTACGATTGTTCTCGCCGGGATGGTTGCAGCGTACGGCACTGACGCGCTTGGGAGACGGGTGAGGCTCTTTTGTTTCATGTTATCCTGGTACTTTTATTATTATCATTGGCCAAGTGGTTGCAAGCACGACTGCTGAACGGGAGTTAAATTCCCACGATGAGCAGACTTATTGGGTTTTTGGATTAGAAATTGCTTAGTACAACCCGAAGTTTATTAAACATTACTGACGAGAGAAGTGGGTGTACTATTTACCTCCTGCGTTATGTAGCGCGGATTTTGTATGGAGATCATAAAGCAGGCTGCCTGAAACTCTGCTTCTCCCAGATACTCTTCATCTTTATTTTGAGTCATTCTATTCTAATACCAAAAACTAATACCACTGGTATTTGTTTCCTCATATTTGTTTTCTATTCCGAACGGATACCATTGTTTAAACGAATACCAAACCAAGTTCGAAGATATAAGGTACAGCCAGTAAAAAGTTTTGTACGTAATTTCATTTTTCGAAAATGTAAACGATCAATCTACATCATTTTTCGAAAATGTGAACGATCAATCTACATAGGAGTTGGGAAACTTTAAGAACAAGATATTATATGATAATGAAAAAAGTCAAATTTTTGATAAATATGGGGCCTTTATAGACTTCAGGGGCTTTTCCGAAAGACGCCTACCAGAATAACAGGTTCCAATTAATTTAGGACATAACAATTATAAGTAAGGTATAGGGTAGTTTTAAGACTTCTATAGATATAGTGAATAATAACGAATTCTTTATTATTCCTCTTTGTGTTTAATCTATGGTTGTTGTGCAACTTAGTGAGATCGTTTAGGCGCCTATTTTCTTTTCATTTCTGTCACCCTGGTACTTTTCAAAACAACAAATGATTCAATTTCAAAACCTGTATTTTTACCATTATTGAGCTAAGTAGTAATAAGTCGCGTTTGCACCTAGTTCCAGTTCATTTCTGCTTTCCTGGTAGTTTGAATGACTGAACAATTAGGATCGGTGAATTTTGAAACGTCTATCGATATCATTTGTCATGCTGTTCTCTATATATTTCATCGTGGGTGCGTTTCGCGGAATACTTTAGTTGCGGTTCATTGGTTGCGTTTTGAGGAATACCCCAAAAAAAGTAGTAAGATGATTCACTTAAACCACTCCTCTACCTTTGTAAAAATATTGGAATGAAGCGTATTTGGATAGTATTTTATTACGGTCAAATAAAAATATTAGAAAACAAAAATGTGATTGGGTTTGACGGAGCTGACTGTACCAAATTCAAGTTGTTGGTATTCGTTTGCACATTAAATTTAATTATTTAAAGAGTGGTATCGGTTCGGAATAGAAAATAAATATGAGTTCCAACAAATACCATTGGTATTAGTTTTTGGTATTAGAATGGAATAACTCTTTTTTTTATATTTTATTCGTCAATCTATTCATTTGTTCTGCCTGTACTTTCTACTTCTATTTTGCTGATTAAAACCGTCATTCCAAAGGTTTAATCTTATTTATCACCACTAAAATAAAAAAAACATAATTTCAGCTGAAATACGTCTGCTGCTGGACATAGGCCTAGCCCCCAAGCACCGCCACTTCGATCAGTTCTGTGCTTCTCGCATCCAGCGGATAAATCAAAATATATAATGTAAGAAACCGTGCAAAAAGATGAAACAGAAATATGATTAATTTCAGCCTCTCATGATCTACGCATCCCTGGGCGGCGGAATAAGCTGTGTGGTACTAGGAACACAGATGCAACTTCATTGGGGACCGAGCTGGTTGACGGCACTGTTTATCTACTTTTTTGCAGTCATGTACACCTGTGGCGCGGGAACTGTGCCTTTCGTGCTTCTAGGCGAAGTGTTCTTGCCTGAGGTGAGTGATCCTATTGTTTCATGTGATCCTAGTAGCTTAGAAAAGAAGAAAGAATGAAACATGAAAGGCGTTCAGATTACAATAAGTATTTGTGAAAAAAAACTAGTAGATAATTTAGGAAAAATGGGCTGAGAATATGAGTTTTTATTTTGCAAAATAACTGTACTAACTACTTAATAAAATACTAACGACGTCAAAACCGTGTATTGAATATTTAAAAAAACCGGCCAAGTGCGAGTAGGACTCGCGCACGAAGGGTTCCGTATCATCCTTACATATTATAAAATAAAGTCCGCCGCCGCGTCTGTCTGTCGTCCTTTACGCGATAAACTCATAAACTACTGCACGGGTTTTCATGCTGTTTACACCAATGGATAGAGTGGTTCTCGAGTAAGGTTTTAGTATATAATAACCGACATCCACGCGAGCGAAGCCGTGGGTATCAGCTAGTTATCTATAAAAACGGCAAAAAAATCACTTGTTGTACGGCCCCCTTAAATATTTATTTTATTCTGTTTTTTTTTGTATTTGTTGTTATAGCGGCAACAGAAATACATCATCTGTGAAAATTTCAACTGTCTAACTATCACGGTTCATGAGATACACCCTGGTGGCAGACGGCCAGACAGACAGACGGACGAACAGCGGAGTCTTAGTAATAGGGTCCCGGTTTTACCCTTTGGGTACGGAACCCTAAAAAAGATGATAGTGCTTGTAGGTGGTTTTTTACATAGCTCATACTGAAAAACAAAGGACACATGCTCATTCAGTCTTGTTTATGCTCTTTTAAGGTCAAGAGTTTCTTTTCCATGGTGCTATTCGAATACGCGTGGCTCTGCAACTTCGTGATCCTCTACATCTTCAACCCTCTCCTCAAGGCTCTCGGCTGGGGTCCTGTCTTCTACATCTTTGCCGTCATTTGCTTCCTCAGTTCTACCTTCTGTGCCTTCTTCTTACCAGAGACTAAAGGACTGACGGTGGAGGAGATTCAAGCTCGATTCGTTAAACCAAAGAGAAAATCTCCGTTGTACTAACTTCTAGGTTATAATAAATTAGTTTTGTTTAAAGAATTTTTGTGTTTTATTATTATTTGATCTTGAAATGATGAAATTGGTGCCGACTTTCTTGTTCACAAACTAAACTAAATTTAAGTTCAGTGCATCTTTTTCTTTCTATCTCATTGAGAAAAGGACAGAAGATAAATTTTAGTTTAGTCCTGTCAAATTAATCAGCGCCTGACGGAAATTGACGTAATTTTAGCAGGCAAGTTTATAATCACGTCTAGTGATAGGCGCTGATTAATTTGTCAGGACTAAACCTCAGACCAAATAAAAAACCAAAACTGAGCGCTGCGAACAATACAGTGAAGCATGCCAAAACTACACCACCGCTCTGTGTATACACGCTCAAACCCACACATTTACAATCAAACTACACCAAAATATGTGCACATAAGTTATTATTTGGAGTTTTCTAATTAGGTTTTTACAATAAAACAAACGTGCTCGACTTCGAAACCGGAAGGAAGTATATTTCTTCTTTACAGACACTGCATACATTCATAAGACTATGAAAGTAATGTCATACAGCCAACAACAGCCAGTGGCTTATAATAGGTGGCACTAGTAATTACTAACTAACACATGGTATTTTGAGTAAATAACAGAAACACATGTTTACGAAACCGGCCTCACGTCACTGTTGACAGCGCTCTGTCTTAGTTATTTATTTGGTCTGAGGACTAAACTAAAATGTATCTTCTGTCCCCTTCTTAATGAAATACAAAGAAAAAGATAGACTGAACTTAAAAGTTTAGTTTGTGAACAAGGGAATCGGCACCATTGTCTGATTAAGCTGAACCAATGTAGTGTATGACATAAGACACGATCAATTAAGATTTATGTCGATCAAAGGTGTGTAACGAATATCGAGTAACCGATGGTCAATCGATATGATAATTGAAGGACTTCTTACCTCAAACAGTTAATATTATCGATAGGGTTGTGAATACAGAATATTATCTAAACAGACGACAATTTATTTATATAAACTTTTCGCACCTAAAAAAAGGTACAAAGGCGGACTTAATGCCTCAGGCATTCTCTACCAGTCAACCAAGAGAGGTGAAGAGATTAGACAGTAGGTGCTCAATACACACAGGTGACAAGTGGGTGTGTCAGGGGACCAAGTCTACTAATTTACAAACGTGTCAGTGGTCTCGCAATGATGAGTTTTTGACAATTTTTTTATGACATATCTGTCAAAAACTGATCATTGTGAGATCACTGACACGTTTGTAAATTAGTAGATTTGGCCCCCAGGTGGACAATATATTCGGATTCAACATCATCCCACAAAACTCGAAAGTCCAAACAAATCGATGATTGCTCTATGAAGTTGCAAAGCGCAAACCGCCATGTGACCGTTCCAGACTTTTTAAACGAAAACGATCAACTTTAGTGGCTTTTTATACTCCATCTGAAATATCAGGTATAAAAAAGCCTGCGATTTAAACCACATATCTATTTGATACGCTCAGTGATTAAACAGCTAAAGTCCTGGTACAATAATATCTTTGTCGTTTGTGGTTTTAGCTGCGTTTTGTCTGCATACAGATTGGTCACAGAACTGCTTCATTATAACATGTATTGATAGAACCTTAATACACTTTCCAACCACAAAATCGAAACTACAAACTCATCTTCACAAGAACCGAACAGCAAATATGACCTCTTAAACCTAATACAAGTTCCATGCACTATGGTGCAGTCGTACCATTTGCCTGGTCATAAAGATTTACAATGGAACAAACAATGTTAGCCATGGTTGCATGCCATTGGCCCACTGCCCCGGTTTCGTATAATTTCACCTTTATTGAATGGCTTTGCATCTTTGTACTACGTGCGTGTTATGAGAGCCTGGTACTATCATGTTTGTGGGACTTCGATTTACTGATTTTAGTTATTGAACTTTCTACCCGTAAACTTAGCGTGGATATAAGTAATATGGATCATAATCATGTTTGCCTTGGCAAAAGTCGATGTGCTAAATAAAAGCGTTGTGAAAATACAATATGGGAAGATTAACCCATAGACTATGTGGTCTACCAGAAGTCATTGACTAGTTACTATTGCCCACTAATTAGAAAAGTCCGAATAATAACTTATATCCCCAAAGTTTTTTGTAAATGGATTAGAAGGGCGCAACAAGTCCGCGGGTCGAGCTCAGTCGATCTCGTGGTCTGAATCGTTTAGGCGCAGAATGTCCAATTCGCAAAATTTACAACGGTAGCAAAATGAAACGGTAAACGAAAGCAAAAACGGTAAAGGAAACGGTAGCAAATCCAATTCGCAGAATGTCCAGTTCGCAGAATATCCAGTTCGTAGAATGTCCAGTTCGTAGAATGTCCAGTTCGTAGAATGTCCAGTTCGTAGAATGTCCAGTTAGTAGAATGTCTAATTCGCAAAATGTCTGTAACTGATCGATTGCCGTAACTGATAGTTTTGATGTCTCATACCTCCTTGTTTATAGTACAACCAAAATATTCTCACATGCCGCAAGTGCTCTCACATACTACACAAAATGTTTGAATATAATAGAATGCGAAATATAACTCGTTAAGCATTTTCTTCTATTCAACATTTTCGTCCTTCGAACCGGTTCGTAGAATGGGGAATCACCCTACATAAAATACTGAACCTCACGTAAACTGTGTAATCCAGATAGCTCGCTCTAATTGCCCGACTGTATCGTGTCCAAATTGACACTAGTACAGACAAAAACCGCATTAGACAAAATGCATGCCCCGGTGAGAAAGTGCGGCTTTTAAACTATTAAGAAATTCCAATGCCGATAGATAATTATCAAGGAAGCAACTAATGAAATGGAGATCATATTGTAGCTCTAAAAAACCCTCATCAGACATCATCAGAATTAAATACTCGTTTTTCCCAACCGAAATAACTTTATCACAAGCATAAAGGCATTACAAATCTTGCATAATCTCATAATAGTCACGCAAACAAAAAATAACACTATCCAAACTTCTCCGGTTACACTCGTCAAAAGATCGTTGTACTAGGCAAACATAATAAACGTGGATATCGCTAACATTACGCAGTACAATGTACGCAACCACGCAATAAAACCTAAGCTTTATGTGTTTTCGTCTAAAGTGCTCTTTTTAACGTCTGTTTTCCTGGTAAAGAATGTCAAGTTCAAGTTTTTTTTTTTTAATCTTTTTGTACGGAACGATACCATGATTTGTCGGGTCTCTAGATATTGAACTAAGAAATGTATCAAGAAAACAATTATTTTCTTGTCATAATAAAATTTACGATAATGGTACTTTTCATA
The DNA here is from genome assembly GCA_948473465.1 of Lithophane ornitopus. NCBI lineage: Eukaryota > Metazoa > Arthropoda > Insecta > Lepidoptera > Noctuidae > Lithophane > Lithophane ornitopus. The sequence continues at coordinate 12,748,178 of OX419635.1, read as the reverse complement.
GGTGAATGAAACATATTATTAATTAATAAATAAATAAGAATTGTTTTACTTAAAAATACACAGCTCCTGTACCTGCATACACTGTACATTTTTAACTTAACACATTCAAAATGTACCTACATAAATACTTTCGGTTTCTTCCACAATTTTCAACATAGATACAACTTATAGTCTAAAATCGCTAAGCCGTCTTGAGCAAACGTGGCGATCAATGCCCGTGCCTTAATAAGCTGGTATTATTAATTTCTTTTAAATGGGAAATAATAGTCGTTGACATTTGTAATTGACACACTCTTTAATTTATTTCCCATGCGACTCAGTTATTCAAATAACTTTATCTTCTACGCTAATATTATAAATCTTATTATGGTTATCTAACAAATCATAATTTCTAGTTTATCTTACCAAAATAGAAATTCACATATATACAAACAATTTATGTGTGTATTTTGACTTAAAAAGATTAAGTCAACATATACACATAAATTGTTTGCATTAAGAAAAAACATACTTCAATACTACAGATTAGTCGTATCATATTCGGCTGAAACCTGATTTTAATAAAGTTGGGTAAATAAAGGGTAGACTTTAAATAATAATTATTATAGCAACAGATTTTAATTGCATTGGAACAACAAAATACAAAAAATACTATTTATTTTTGGGTCGGTTGAAACTTCAGATCAAATTATTATTTTTACTGAGAAATTACCTGAAAAAACAATTATTTTTATACATAAAATACAGGCACTCAATTAAAATTGCAAATCCACTCTCTCTTAATTAAAAATAATAATATTTAATTACTAGCTTTTGCCCACGGTTTCGCCCGCGTGGATGTCGGAAAATATCCCACGGGGACGTACTACCGGGATTAAAAGATTATAAACTATCTGTATGCCAAAATCCGTTCAGCCGTTTTTACGCCGATCCGGAACATACATCCAGACAAACGGACAAAAATTCTAAACTATATTTTCAGCATGACTCGTCCACACCTCGAGGCAATCACTTTTTTTCAGAAATTTCAATGTACAGTTTTCACTTCATAACTATTTTATCATAAATCTACATTAAATTCGTCGCATAATTATTTAAATGTCTATTAATCTCACAAAGTATTCCGGTATCATTCAGCTCCAAAATCTAAAAAATATCTCTTCTTAAAATAATATCTTCTTTTAAAAATGCTTTTTAAAAATAATATAACGATCAATTAAATTGAGAAAGTCTGCAGGCTCTCTACGAAATATCACAACATTGGAGCAGTATTCATAGTGCGTACTTTCGTTGACAATATTAAACAAAGTCGATACTATGAATTGACCCCAATATTTTTAAACGGACTCAAAAACTTATAAAAAATCTTCTAATCTAATTCTTCTTTCTTGCTCTAAAAAGATCTTGAATTTGCACATTGGAGAGTCCTTTAGTTTCTGGCACTATCATAAAAGATATGATAGCGTTTACTAGGCTCACAGCACCAAATATATAGAAACATCCAAAGATTCCGAAAGCCGTGAGCATGTATGGGAAGACCGCTAAAATGAAGAAGTTGAGGAACCACACCCATTCTATGATCATCATGGATGCTAAGCCTTGGACCTGGGAACAAAGTAATTAATTAATCACATGCACTGTTACGTGGTATAACTTAGAAGTCTAAGTTACACCACGTATGTAAAATTAATTTTTTTTTCACAAATTCATAGAAATTATTATTTATTTATTGTAGTGCCATACTTTTACATGTTGGATCTTTAGTGGTCAATTTCGGAAAAAAGAAAAAAAAAACATTGTTTTTTCGATGGGGTCTTTTTATAATTTATCCGTTTCAATCCTGTTGAAAAGTTGCTAATTAACAAAGGATTTAGGGTAATATTGGTACTAAAAATGCGAATTTTAGTTAACTTTTTATTTTTTCAATAATATATATTTTTTTTTACTTTGTGTTAATTTTACTGTAGTGCCTATGTGCCCCTTTCGAATCAGACAGGGACATTTCTTTTTTCATATTTTATTAATGATGACACACATTTTATTATGACTTAAAAGTTTGCAAAGGGATGAGGTTGGAAAAGTGAAATAAGAAAAAACTGTATTACAAAAAAATAAAACAACCGACTTCCAAAAAAAATACAAAAAAAGTGAAAAATTACTTTAATTTCGGAAGTCGGTGTCTTTGCTTTTCAATTTTCGTTTTTACTACCGACTTCCGAAACAAAAATTCGAATACCACTACCTGCTTTGTTAAATAACAGTGACGGAGTCAAATAATATATTGTCTACATACACTAAGTGGGAAAAATACGTAATTATTAAAGCTAACTCAAAAACTACGCAAGCAAAGTTAATAAAATTTATATGGGACCTCTGAAGCATGACCTACCAAACAAAAAAAGAATCATCAAAATCGATTCATAAATAATTGGCGGAGTAATCGCGTAACATATACACGAAAAAAAACATGCAGACGAATTCAGAACTTAAAATATCACATAAAAAGAGTATATTTAAAACAAGCAGTTTCCTTATGAATTCTTGATCAATGAAATTAAATACGATGTGATGCACAATGTACATTGTATGTAATGTAATGTCATGTAATGTATTTATTAAGTACCCTAGAATTCAATTTGTAAGGAAACTGCTTGTTTTAAATACTCTTTTTATGTGATATAATTATTTGAAACAAACTCAATACGCTCGCTCTAATACGCTCTACTTTAATAGCTCCTGAAAAAAATACTTTTCTGAAATAAATAAAAAATACCATGTTGCCTTACCTGTGTCTCAAAAACTTCAGCCAGCAGCACATATGGAATGGTACCGGCTCCGATGAGGAATGAGAAGCAGTACGCCATGAGTAGCACCACGGTGACCCACGCAGGAGCTGTCCTCGTCTGCAGCAGGAATCCAAGACCCGCCAGGCACAGGCAGGTCAGCACTGATGACGATATTATTAGGATCTGGAATGAAATGGGAAGAATTAGCAAACAATCATAATTATTTTTACCCAACTAAGGCGAAGCAAATAGGACGGTTATGATTTTGAACGGTATGTATGTTTGTATGTATGTTCATGTGTTCCCTCGTAACTTCTAAACTAGTCATCATAATTTGACAAATGAGGTATCATTGGAAGGGTCTTGATCTATCCGACCTCACATTAAATTGAATATGGCGCCCTCTAGAGGACAAAAAGTCATGAACAAAACAAACTCCGGAGTCACACGTAATCTGTATGATTTATTGCCCTAACACGTGTGAATCCGGATTTTTAATTTGTCTGTCTATGATGTCTTGTTTACATCTTTTTAGTTGTTTACTTTTTTTCTTAGTTGTTTCAATTTAAGTACTTCCTGTTTTTTATATATAGACTTGAGCTATATATCCATTACAGTTGGGGATCTCGGGCAATAGACGGCCACGACTCCGGCCTGTCGAGGTATTTTATGGTATGCGGATAGCCGTTGCGACCAAGTGCGCGATTCGTATCGGTTTCTATAGTTTACCTGAGGGCCTAGACAAGTGACAATCACTTCGAAAGCGTTTCGTATTTCTACAACGACTTTCAACAGGATTGACATAAGTTTTTCGATAACTTATGTCAATTCGATACATTTTTGCCTTTTCGTTTTCGGTCATCGTTATCGCTGATAGAATGTCACTTTGGGCCTCAGTGGGCCTAAAACGGTCACATTAGCAATTCCTCTAAAAGCATTTCACTTCCTGAACTCCAGCTGTCATTAGCAATTCCTCTAATTTGACACAAAAGCAATTCTTATTATGTGGACCATTTTACGAATTTCCATAGAAAACTGTCAAATATATGAATTAATTCGTAATATGAATCGCACGCTGATCATATTATGATCGTCAGTTTGTGACATTTTACGATGATTCATAATATTTTCCTATTATGATTCTGCCAAAGTGACTGTTTTAAGCCCCCTGGTCGCTGCGACCAACTGTTCGTGGTTGTGGCCGTCCAGTGCGCGAGATCCCTAACACGGATATTTCGGAAAATTAAGGCTGATAACAAGGTGTGCTTTAATTTTATTTATTTATTTAAACTTTTAGCACACAAAAAAAAAAAAAGGTACTAAGGCGGACTTAATGCCTTAGGCATTCTCTACCAGTCAACCAGGGGTGGTGAAGAGATTAGATGGCGGGTGCTCTGATTGAGAGGAACAAAGAGAAAAAAATCATAATGCATTATAGATAAAGCAGTTTTTACAGTACATAAATACGCAATCAACTTATGATAAATAATTACTTACATATTTACTATAATATATATCGGCGCAACTACAATAGTTCGTCCTTTGTTCGTGCTGCAATGACTAAGTCTAATAAGTTGATTGTTTAAACTTAGTTTACAAACTGTAGATTGATTATTACAATGTTAAAATTATGTTAAACATGTCAACTACTTCTAATAATAGCAAAATTAATTGTAACTCGCATATTCTAATACTTAACCTAAAAATGTACACGTGCGACGGTCTCTATAAATACGGCCGCACTGTATGCGCTCGAGTCATTCTTGTTCGAACCGCTGGACAGTGCGGACCTCTCTGTGAAGTCGTTACGCTGTTAAATAAACGAAGCTTTGAAACAAGTCGTGAAGTTTCCTTTGAAAATCGAAGATGAGTGATCACCAGGAAAATAACATCAGTGACGTCAGCTATGCTGACGTCACGCTTTTTAAAAACACTACGGAGGTGCTTTCTCCGTCATCAGAAGTGGGATCACAAGAAGCTCCTATCCAAGCCGCTTCCTCATCGGCTCGTTCACCACCTGATCAACCGGAACCAACCAACATACAGCAGCGTGGGCCTGTGCTCCTCACAGACACACCATTGGAAGCTGTAATACAATCAAGACCACAAACATACACCCACCATGGAATGCAGATGGGTGGGATACCACCACAGTTCCTGATGCAAATGATGGAGACGATGCAGAAAATGTCGGAGCGCTTATGTGCTCCACCCACCGAATCAAAAACGAGGATCAAGGACATCTACTTACCGTCGTTCGACCCGGACACTCACGTCGGTGTACGTGAATGGTGCCAGCATATAGACCAAGCAATTGAAGCCTACAATCTGAATGACTTCGATGTCCGCATGAAAGTCTGCAGCCTGTTGAAGGGGCGTGCAAAAATGTGGATCGACGATTGGATGGTGACTACTAATACGTGGGAAGAGTTGCGGAAGAACCTCATCACCACGTTTGAACCTGAAAATAGATACTCTCGAGACATCATCATGTTCAGAGAACATGTTTACGACTCGACAAAAGACATTGCGGAATTTTTGTCACGCGCATGGATCCTATGGAGAAGGGTTACCAAGGACGAACTGGGAAACGAACACGCCGTGGAAGCAGTGATTGGATGCGTTAACGATGAGCGTTTGCGGATCGAATTATTGAATACCAGAGCAACCACTGTTCCTGAACTCATCTCGGTTGCAACATCTATACGGAAGAAGCGTTCTCACCCAAGCTCAAGTTCCACAATGCATACCAAGCGTCCACGATTCTCGGACAATACACAATTAACATCAAGCTGCCGTATATGTAAAAAAACAAACCACTCCACCAACGATTGCAGATTCAAGCCTTCGGAAAATAAATCTGAAGCTGATAAAAAGGATTCAAAAACAACAACCCCGCCTGCCTGTACCTATTGCAAGAAAACAGGACACACTTATGAAACTTGCTTCAGACGTGAACGTTCGTTGACTTCAAACATGAACTGCGTAGCAAGCAATAAGTTGGCTCCAACCGCCATCAAAATAGGCGAAAGGATTTTGCAGGCTGTGTTCGATAGCGGAGCAGAATGCTCAATTATACGAGAATCCCTCGCTGCAGTTCTACCTGGTCAGAGGAGACCAGTAGTCAACTATTTGAAAGGAATTGGTCAATTCCCAGCACTATCTTTGACGAAACTTATAACGGTGTGCGTAATAGACACCATCAGTATTGAGCTGGAGTTTTACGTATTGCCCGACTATGAAATGTCGACAGACATTTTAGTGGGTATGAACCTGATTCATGATACTAATCTTAGTATGATAATCACATCCAACGGGACGAAGTTAATTCACAAATCACTTGTCAATCAAGTGAGTACGAGTTCTCCTCTCTTCAACAACCTGGACTGTGACCTAACCAACGAAGATGAAGTCTTGCAACTACGTCGACTTCTGAATAAATACGAACACCTATTTATTCGTGGATATCCCAAGACTCGAGTCAACACCGGTCAACTGGAAATCAGACTGAAAAACCCTGAAAAATTTGTGGAGAGAAGACCATATCGCCTCAGTCCAGTGGAGCGAGAGAAGGTTCGCAGCATAATTCAAGAACTTCTGGAACACAACATCATCCGTGAAAGTAAATCTCCTTACTCAAGCCCCATCATTTTAGTCAAGAAAAAGAATGGTGACGATCGGCTTTGCGTGGACTTTCGAGAACTTAACTCGAATACGCTACGTGACCATTACCCACTTCCGCTGATTTCTGATCAGATTGACCAGTTGGCAAATGGTCATTTCTACACAAGCCTTGATATGGCAGCAGGTTTCCACCAGATTCCTATTGGTGAAACCTCCATAGAGAAGACCGCCTTCGTCACACCAGATGGTTTATATGAATACCTCACCATGCCGTTTGGTTTGAGCAATGCTTGTTCAGTTTACCAGCGATGCATCAACAGAGCTCTAGCATCATTGCTGGGAACAGCTGCACAGGTATACGTGGATGACGTGTTGAGCAAGTGCACAGATTTCTCTGAGGGAATATCACACCTGGAGCGAATCCTCATATCACTACAAGACGCTGGGTTTTCTATTAATGCTGACAAGTGCAGTTTCTTCAAACGATCCATCGAATATCTCGGAAACGTAGTGTCTGATGGACAAGTACGACCAAGCCCGCGAAAAGTAGAAGCTCTTGTCAAAGCTCCAGTACCTAAGACTGTCAAGCAGGTCAGGCAGTTCAATGGTCTGGCAGGATACTTCAGGAAATACATCCCAGACTTTTCTCGTATAATGGTACCTCTCTACGAACTAACGAAACAAGGTGCCAAATGGGTATGGACAGATAAACACGAGAAAGCCCGTAACACAATCATCGAAAGCCTAACGTCTGCTCCAGTACTAACATTATTCCAAGAAGAAGCACCCATACAACTATACACGGATGCAAGTAGTCTCGGATTCGGTGCAGTACTGGTACAGGTGATTGATGGACGTCAACATGCAGTTGCTTTCATGAGCATGAGAACCACGGAAGCTGAAAGTCGCTACCATTCCTACGAGTTGGAGACACTGTCAGTTGTGCGTGCTATAAAACACTTTCGCCAGTACCTGTATGGACGAAAATTCACAGTAATAACGGACTGTAACGCATTAAAAGCATCCAAACACAAAAAGGATCTCTTGCCGCGGATTCATCGCTGGTGGGCGTTTTTGCAAAACTACGACTTCGAAGTTGAGTACCGCAAAGGCGAACGGCTTCAACATGCTGATTTTTTCAGCAGAAACCCACCTGAGTTTGCAGTCAACGTTATGACAAGAGACATGAACTGGCTCAAAATTGAACAGCGACGGGACGAGGAACTACGACCAATAATGGACAGCCTTAGTGACAATAACCCCGTAGAGGACTACGTCTTGGAGGATAATGTCTTAAAGATGAACGTCAATGATTCTGTCTTCGGCCAGCAGCTTAGTACAGTCGTTCCCAAGTCCTTCCAATGGAGTATTATCAATTCTTTTCACACGGCACTGAAACATCCCGGCTGGGAAAAGACATTGGAAAAGATCAGAGAAACTTATTGGTTCAAGAAAATGAGTTCTACTGTCCGAAGATTTGTGGATAACTGCGTGATATGCCGAACATCCAAAGGAAGATCCGGCGCCATTCAAGCCCAATTACATCCAATACAAAAACCAACGGCTGCGTTTCAAGTTATTCATATGGACATAACAGGGAAACTAGGCACTCCGGATGATCAGCAGTACGTCATAGTCACCATTGATGCCTTCTCGAAGTATGTTTTACTCTACTTCGCCAGCAACAAAAACCCACACAGTACACTGGCTGCTCTGAAACGTACTGTGTATCTATTTGGCACACCGGTCCAAATCATAGTCGATGGAGGAAGAGAGTTCCTTGGCGAGTTCAAAGACTACTGTGACCAGATAGGAATAAATATCCACGCTATAGCCCCAGGAGTCAGCCGAGCGAATGGCCAAGTTGAAAGGGTCATTGCAACCATCAAGAATGCATTGGTGATGATCAAGAACTACGAAACAGAACAGTGGCACACTGCGTTAGAAGAACTTCAACTGGCAATCAACTGTACAACTCATCGTGTCACCGGTGTTGCTCCACTGACACTCATTACACAACGGAAGCACTGCGTACCTCCAGAGCTTCTGAACTTGGTGGATATTGATAATGAAACCATCGATATTGATGCGCTTACCCGACAGGTACAACAGAAAACGATCCGAGCAAGCGAACAAGACAGAGAACGCTTCAATCTACGCAAAGCCAAAATCCATCATTTTCAAAGAGGAGACTACGTATTGATCAAAAATAATCCTCGCAACCAAACCTCGCTAGACCTTAAATTCAGCGAGCCATATGAAGTGTGTAGAATACTGGAAAATGACCGATATTTGGTGAAGAAAGTTGTCGGCAGAGGACGACCCCGCAAGGTTGCCCATGATCAGCTGCGCCGTGCTCCACAACCAGGTGAACAGTTGACCGTATCGGCGGGAAACGAATCACCTACTCACCGAGACCCAGCAGCACCAAACGAGCCTGTTCCGACCTCACGAGAAGAGCTGCAAGAACAGCCAATCCAAAACTCATCAGAATAATTGGTAAGAAACTCAATTCAATATTAATAATTCCAAATAACCCTACGAGAACCCTTAACTGATCTACGACACTCCGAGAACCTCCGAGAACCCTTCGAGAACCTCCGAGAAACCTTCGAGAACCTCCGAGAACCCTTCGAGAACCTACAAATCTTCGAGAACCTACAAACCTTAACCTACAAACCTTAATACTTACAAACATACAAGACAGTTGTGTGTAATGAAATTATGTAACAACCAACACAGAGGCAACGCGAGTTGCTTAACAGATATCCAACTCAGAGAAAATCCTTCTATGCTTACAGGTAATCACAAATATCACAACGAGAATTAACGAGGCAGGTGCAGAGCGCGCACCGCCTGTCAGTATGGCCGTATCGGCGCAACTACAATAGTTCGTCCTTTGTTCGTGCTGCAATGACTAAGTCTAATAAGTTGATTGTTTAAACTTAGTTTACAAACTGTAGATTGATTATTACAATGTTAAAATTATGTTAAACATGTCAACTACTTCTAATAATAGCAAAATTAATTGTAACTCGCATATTCTAATACTTAACCTAAAAATGTACACGTGCGACGGTCTCTATAAATACGGCCGCACTGTATGCGCTCGAGTCATTCTTGTTCGAACCGCTGGACAGTGCGGACCTCTCTGTGAAGTCGTTACGCTGTTAAATAAACGAAGCTTTGAAACAAGTCGTGAAGTTTCCTTTGAAAATCGAAGATGAGTGATCACCAGGAAAATAACATCAGTGACGTCAGCTATGCTGACGTCACGCTTTTTAAAAACACTACGGAGGTGCTTTCTCCGTCATATATATCTATAATATATATATATACTTAATATACAAATTCAAGGAGAGAGGTGTATATGACTCTACTCTATTTATTTTGAAAAAATCTAAAAAAAAAATATTTATTTTGAAAATGTTATTGCAATAATCAGAAGCAATGATAAAAGTTACACCGTCTAAAACTAAGAATAATTAAAGTTATACTTTGACTAAGCAAGCTAATAATTAAAGCACCAAGTGACTTTTGATGAACTTAAGAAAAAAATGGAGATCAAGTTTTGCTTATTACCCAAACTCGCCAAACTTGACGAAAATTTGTGGGGATATCGAGTTTTTTGTTGAAGACATTATTTATTATTATTATATAATATCATTGATTTATTATTTTCGTTCTGAGGGATCTATCTACGCCAGCTGTCATCATCTAACTAGCCTTTTCCCAACTATGTTGGGGTCGGCTCCAGTCTAACCGGAGCAGCTGAATACCAGTATATAGAGCAACTGCCTATCTGACCTCCACAACCATACTGGGTAACACGATACCCCTTAGCAAGACTGGTTGTCAGACTTTCGGGCTTCTGACGACCCGTAACAACTGGCAAAGATCTATAAATGATAGCCGGTTCCGAGACACGGTACACCTTCGACACAGTACGCCGGCAAGCGTAGGTGTAAGATGTAAACAGTTATTAGCAAATAAATTAAAATTTCCCTGCAAAAAACGTGAAAGAATCAAATAAAATGAAATTCAAAAGAAGCTTACCCTCCGGCCGGCCTTATCAGCAACTAGAGACGAGGTCATGCCTCCACAGAACTGTATGACGGCAAATATCACCGTGTACAGATCTGACTTGCTCGGGTCAGTCTCAGTGAATACTGTCTTAGCGTACACTTGTACTGGGACTAAGCCCATGAATACCTGGAAAGGCAGATAAGATAACGGTCAGACTGTAAAAAAAAAAAAAATTGTCAAAAATTAAAAAGCTTGGGGGGATTAGTGTAACCATCCGCATCGCTCTCAAAGAAGGTGACTTTGACCTCATGATCATGTTTCATCCCAATCGGTTCAAAGGTATTATAATAATATACTAATAATATAAGTAGAAAGCGCGAATTTTGTGAGGGGACTAGCGATATTCTAAATACTTAAATACAAGGTGGAGACGACAATACGACAAAAAATAAAACTCCGTACCTATATTTAATGACCTTCTCGAAAAAATAATCAAAAATATCCAATAGTTTAGTTACGATAGCTATACTCCATTTGAAATAAGATTAGACGTATAGATAAGCCTTTTTTACATTCCGTTTAACCGATTTTGATTTCTATTGCGTTGGTGGCATGACAAATGGCAGCCGCAGTAGATAGTTGGTATTGTGTAACTTTTTTTGCTTTTAAGCTATCCTTATGCCTACGGTATAGAAGTCAAAATCGGTTGAACGGACTGTAAAAGGGTTTGTTTTAATGTCTAATCTTATTTCAAATGGGGTATAGTCAAAGATCGGAAAAAATTACTTTTTAATTTCCATGTTAGGATTTATTTGATACTTCCAAAATACTCATATGCATTAGTATTGCCAGTGTTTTCATTTATTGTTGTATTGTCGTCTCCTCATTGTATAAACTATTTCAATTGTACAATACACTCTAAGCTTGTCCAATACACTTCCCCACTATGTGGCAGCCATTTTGTTTTGTTGTTGAAATATTCTCTATGCGAGTACAAAAAAAAACAATCTCTCAAAGTTTTAGTCATACTGAGATAAAAATCGACTTATTCGAAAGGCAATAATATTGTCTACCGTATGCATTACAAAGCAATGTGTTCACGATTCCATAACATTAAAAAAAATGTGAAAGTCAAAAAAAAATATGAAAAATTATACAATTCAACCAATAATTGTTAATTACTACAAAAACACCCCCGACAACTTTTTTTATTTTTTTGCTAAATCAACAGATTTTGAGCTAAGCTACAATAAAACATAAAATTCACAACTGTATGTCTAATACTTTAAGAGTTATTGTTGTTTGAATATAGCGAATGCGCAAGCTTTGTGCTTTTTGCAAGGCATTGTCGGTAAACAAGAAATCATAAAGAAAGCTGAGGGACAATTCCCGTAATTTTTAAGAACGTTCGCATTATCATCTCATTCACAATCTGTCAAAAATACAATCAATTTATCAACATTTTTGACAGATTGCGATTTGAATGTGAACGTTGTTTAAGTACGGGAATTTGGACTTCAGAAGTTACGTTGAGAACGTTGAGGTCTTCGGGATAAGTTCAAATTGTACAGCGCCTATTACCAGGCGAGTATGTGACTGGAGAAACTTCAATTACCTGCATTGTGATCACTGTCATTACAACGAAGAATGCACGTCGTGAAACCGGTGAAATAACTGGAAGAGAAAAAAAACAAATGATTATTAATATTCTGAACTTAATTTAAAAAACTGTAGAAAATTTAACTTTCTTTGTATCCACAGGAATGAAACCGCATTCATAAATCAGAGGGGCAATTCAAGCAGTGTTTAAGAACGTTCGCATTCGCAATCTGTCAAAAATACAATCAATTTACAAACATTTTTGACAAGTTTGACAGATTGCGGCTAGGATGTGAACGTTTTTATAAGTACGAGAATTAGCCTTCAGGTATACATATCATTACATATAAAACAAAGTCCTCCGAAGCGTCTGTCTGTCTGTCTGTTCGCGATAAACTCAAAAACTACTGCACCAATTTACTGCTGTTTTCACCAATGGATAGAGTGATTTTCGAGGCAGGTTTTAGTATATAATTTCTAAAGCGGACATCAGCTAGTATTAAATAAAAAATCATAATTTTTTTCATGTTCAATTTCATACATCAACTTTATCGAACATCAAAACCAAACAAAATTCGTCTATTCAAGATAGAACTTAAATCTCCAAGTCAAATAATGTGAAGTATGTCTGAGCCTATGAGTAGATACTTACACAATAGCTTGATTGGAGACAACGCTTTCGGTTGCTCCGGCATAATGTCATCATTGTTTAGCTTTTGTTTTTCTGCTTCCTCTGCTTTTGGATCTGTATCTGTAAAAAAACAATTAATAAAGACTTAATATTAATTATAATATATTAATTATATATATTAATTATTATAATATATTAATTATAATTGTATTATATATTAATTATAATATTATATTAATAATAATTATTAGAAGAATTAATATAGCTGCATCCGGTTAGACTGGAAGCCGACCCTAACATAGATGGGAAAAGACTGGGCAGATGATGATAACACTTACAATATTATTTTGATGGAAAGTGATTACCGCCATACATATTAAGAGAGATTCGTCAATGACAGTCAATGAAAGTCTAACTGCCTATTTACCAATAAGTGGGGACAAACTAAGGTCCGCTATCTTCAGTTTAGTCAATTAATGACAACTTTGGTCAAGTTTCGTCACACGATGCATAAAACTGCAGCTAGCTAGCAATATTACTCAACTCAAAAAACTCAAAGCATTTATTTCAATTAAACCATTTACAGGCACTTTTGAATTGTCAAAGAGTCGGTCAGTTAGTCATAAAGTTGAAGCTAGTTGCCCATTCCAAAACGTAGATCTCTATGGAGAAGAACGGGCAAGAAACTCCAAGGACAGTCTTTTTAAAAATGGTTATAGATATTACAAAATCCTGGGTACAGTATTCTTGTTGCTTCTATATGTGAGAACGATGTAAAACAAAAAATAATCAAAATATAATATAAGATTAAAAATAAGCTCTGGCAAATAAGAGATGACCAGTCTCAACTGACGGCGCCCGTTCACTACTGTAGTAGGCTTTAGTCCTTTACAGTGCAATGGCTAGTGCAAACACTGGCGCTAGCATCTAATGTTGATAATGATTTTCACATTTACCAAGCAAAAAGTATTCTTAAGTCTCGAAGAATCCCGCGTCACGACACAACATACACAGTCACGTGTGTCGTGTTGGGTCGAGACGCGGGATTCACCAATCAAACGAATAGGTTCGAGACTACATCAAATCGCAACGAGTTTTGATTGGCTAACACTGCGTCAGAAGGCGTTACGACACGACACAACACAAACTCAAACTCAAAGCATTTATTTCAAATAAACCAATTACAGGTAGTTTTGAATTTTCAAGGGGTCGGTCAGTCAGAAAGATGAAGCTAGTTGCCCATTCCAAAGCGTAGTAGGTTCCTATGGAGAAGAACGGGCAAGAAACTCCACGGACACTCTTTTTAATCAGAATATTGTTACAATATATTGGTTACTTAAATCATTTATGTTCAAATTATACAAATGAGTAGGTACAAGATAGAGAAACGTGCACGTTAATATGAACCGACTACAAACCCAACCACACACAACTCCTTTTTTTCTTTTTTTTTTGAGTTTGAGATATCATCAAATGACTTCTCCCGCTCTGGGCGGAGCGGGAGGGCGTGTCAGACTTTTACTGACTAAAACCCACCCGTGTTCCTTCAGTTGCCTGTTGCCAAAACAATGAAGTAAGACTATATACCTGTAACAGATATAAGTTCAACAGCCGGCATGATCTGATGCTTCAACCTCGTCAGTTCATCTATCACCACCATTGAAGATGGAGGCACTCCTCGGTACTTAGCTATCGCCTCTCTCGCATCCTGAAATTGTAATAAGCATGTGTAATTCAGCCTATAATGTTACAACTCGTTAGTCGGGGCCCATAACCCGTGTGATGCAGGGGCGAGTCGGTAATTAATTCTAAAATGGTTATACAGAATGTTAAAGAAATTGCGTACCATAGCTTCAGGGTGAGTTCAGTATCGATAAAGGAACCCGTAAAAAATAAAAATAAAATATCTTTAAAAAAAAGATTTCAAAAAAACGAAAATTGTCCTACTAATTAAATAGCACTCGTTTAGAATTGATTAAAAAATTGCTTAAAATAAGTTTAGTTTAGGTTAGTAGGCACTAAATTAGGTTGATCTTGCAATATATTTTTTATGTTTCTTTTTTTTTTCCTGGGTTCCTTTATCGATATTGAACCTATCGCTAAGCTATGGCACGCAATTTCTTTAACACCCTGTATAATAGACATGCACTATATTATTTTCTATTCTTATATTTATGATGTTAAACGACCTCACCTCTTCCCTTTTCTGCCTCAGCAAATACACAGGACTCTCCACCACCAACAATATGAGGAGGGTGCAGCTTATACTAAGTATTAACTGTAGCCAGATGATAGTTCTATACGTCAGGAACCAGCCGACTAGGTAGGACATTAATGTGCCCATGCAGTATAAGAATATTGAGGCTGGAAGAAGGAGAGAGAATATTATTAGCCTAGGTACAGCAATACAATAAAGTTTTTTTTTTTTTTTTTTCAAATTAGAAACTTTTAAAAGTCACGTTTAGTACCAAAACTACCCCAGTTTCATTATAAATTAGCAAATTTTCTACATAGGTCTTATGTTATGACTTGTATACACCCGATAAACGAATGGCCGCCCGCGCCCCATGTAACAAACCGGTAAAATTCTCCAATGAAAAAAAAAGCGTTTTTTTTTTCCTTTTTTCAAAAAAAAAAACATAAATACTCTCAGTATGATTCCGTACAACACCCTCACGGATCAGACAGGGTTTTTTTACACGCTGTATTAGGTGTTCCTTTTGATAGACATCAAAAGGAACACCTAATACAGCGTGTAAAAAAACTCTAAGGTTATATGGTATAGGTAAAACTCCTACAAAAAGTGTTCCAAAAATACATCTAGTGGCATTTTCATTTTACATCACTGCAATAAAAATTCATGAGCAATTTTACCAATTTTACCTACACCAATGACTTAATTTTAAAACAGCAATGCTGAAACCACGGCTGACGGTCAATTCTGTAAAAATCTCATTGTGAAAACTTAGGTGAAGTGAGTTGTGGAGTGAGTTGTCATTGTCATCGATATCTACTTATACTAAGGCAGTGACGGTTCACTATAAGCTCACTTCACCTACTTTTTCACGGAGAGATGGTTACAGAATAGCTAGGCTGACAACCGTGAATGCCCACAACCGCTCTCTTTTACATTGACCTCTGTTATTAAAAGAAGATTCACAAAGTAAACAAAATGTCTAGAGACACTGACATTCTTTCAAGGGCACCTCCGACCTTTATTTTATCAATAAGGTCAATTATTTTTTTGTCTAGAAGTCTTACTTTCGAATTCATACATCACGTTTCAGTTTAGTCTTAAGATTTGTGAATTGATAACATGTAGGTGTCATGATAAGATTTCTGTACACATAATGATCAATGCAAAAAAAATATCTTGCCGGAGTGTAATCAAAGAGTTGGAAGCTGAATCACCAATAATGTTGTCGGTAGAACTGATTGATATTTTATTTTTATTTAGCAATATTATTATAATAATATTGGTAAATAAAAATGATGCACTATGCCGAGTGCTGACCCCAAACAAATTGAGATAAGGTCAAGAAGACAACAAAACGAATTATATGAAATAAGAAAAGTGACCCAAAACACTGGCAGCATTGCCACAAATCTACAAAGCTAATTGACTGCATGAAAAAAAAGATAGTAAAGACAATCATAATAAATATTTAACTCACCTGAAGCTAATCCTCCTCGAATAGCATCCTCAGCGACTTCTGATATAAAGATAGGTGACAACACTAGGAAGCTACCACCAGATATTCCAGCTAAGAACCTCGCAGCCAGGATCAGGTTTATTGAAGTCGATACGCCTACTATTGCCCATGATAACTAGAAAATAAAAGGCACCGGTTTCATTATCTGCCCCCGAAATTGTTATATATACTCAGTTTTATTTTTAAACTCATACTCAAAGCATTTATTTCAATTAAACCATTTACAGGCACTTTTGAATTGTCAAAGAGTCGGTCGGTTAGTCAGAAAGTTGAAGCTAGTTAAAATCATTATCTATATTTTGATCTGTCAATCTCTGTTTTTATTTTTTATCATTCTGCGCTTCGTTTTAAACAGTCTCATTTTATTATTTGCATTTATGTCCTCTGATGGTTTTATTGTACACTTTTTTAGAAACCCTGTCTCATAACGTATCAAAAAACAATAGAATCTTTGCTTTTTATTTCAGAAGTTATCCAAGCGAGTTTTTTGGTGCCTTAATTATCCAAGCAAATAGTCTAAACATATCAATTGCGGGATTAAATCTTCATCATAATTTATGATACTTTTATTTCCTTCTGGCCTACAATGTTGAATTTGCAAAATGTTGAATTCGCAAAAATGTTGAATTCGCAAAATGTTGAATCCCAAAATATTGAATTTGTAAAAAGTTGAATTTTCTGGACTCGTAATGTTGGATTTGCAAAATGTTGAATCCCAAAATGTTGAGTCCTGTGGATGCGAGAGGCGCAGGACTGGTTGCGGTGGAGATATTTGGGGGAGGCTATGTCCAGCAGTGGAACGTCTTTTGGCAAATATTATAATGAGCATACTTCTACACCGGAAAATATCTGGCACTGCGGTGGTACCCACATACAGGAACCTACCACCTGGTACAATTAGTATACATACTTATATTTATTTACGTACCTAAAACTAAAACTCGTTTTAAGCTTAAAACGTGACGGGTGCGGCAGTACGGTGGGCATAAATAAATTGTAATTCAAGGAATTATATGGATGTCAACACACAGAACGCGTGCGCGGAGCGGGACGGGAGCGGGAGCCGCGCCCGCGGCCCGCCACCATAGACAGCGCGCGGGGCAGCGGGTCGGAAGCGGGTGTAGCGTCGTTACATTTGTCGTAATACTTCGATAGGCATTCACACTGAACGCGGACGCGAGTCGTGCGCGGAGCGTGTCGTTTTTGTTTTGAAAACATTTAAAAAAAAAACTGTTTGGCGATGGATCTCTGGATTATGAAGATATTAAATATTGTTATTTTAATTTCCTTAATTAATTAATTTAAATTAATTTTCTACACAGCATACTCTCCATTATTCAAATTCTTTTTTAATTATTCCATGAACCCACATCCCTTTTTCGTTCGTAGTAGAAATAATAACTTCCATGTCCGAATTACCCAATATTTTCAATACTTACACTGCAACCGCTGCCACCTGGTTTGGTACGTCCGCGCACTACTCGCTGCCGTCCCGCACCCGACCCGCGCCTGCGCTATGTGTGAACACGATGAACAGCGCGGCTCGCTCGAGAATACGATCGTCGAGAATACGACCCTTTTATGTCCTCTAGAGGGCGCCATTTTCAATTTAATGTGTTACATAGCCTATATCCAGCGGTCGATCAAGCCGCTTCCAATGATATCTCATTTGTCAAATTATGATGCGTAGTTTTGAAAGTTATGAGGGAACAGATGAACATACATACATACAAACCGGTCAACAACATACCGGCAAAATCATACCCTCCTTTTTGCTTCGCCGTAGTCAGGTAAAAATGGCTCAAGTTAGTGCTCCAGAGTGATAAACCCTGACTTCTAAACTAGGTTTACGTAGCCTGTATCTTAGAAGCCAGTGTATAGCATAGTGTTCTCGATAAAATATTTTTTTACAAATTCAACATTGTGATTCGGATGGGAAAAATCAACTTTTTACAAATTCAACATTTTGGGATTCAACATTTTGCGAATTCAACATTTTTGCGTATTCAACATTTTGCAAATTCAACATTGTAGGCCAGAAGGTTTTATTTTTGGAATTATGTATTCATTTGTTCATGAACAATTAAAGAATTTCCACTTACCACAAACGGCAAAGACAAAATAACACCACCATTTCGTCTTCCTAAAGAATTAATTATCAAACCAGCGACTGCTGATCCAACAATAGCTCCTAATGAAGGCAAACTGCCCAACAACGCCTCTTCAGCTTTAGTCATAGGTGTTGATAGAGGAGTTGTTGTATTTGAGGCATATAACTGTGATGTGTATGAGGGCCAGACGTTGAGAGCCCCCATGACGGTGGAGCCGAAGCCACCTGGAAATAAAAGAAGAATACGTTAGAGTAGGATAAGACGAGGAGTGAGGCAAAGAAAAGGTTTGCAGATGATCAAAGTCAAAATTCATTTAATCAAACTAGGCGGAGAATAGAACCTAAAAATGAATCCGCGATCCTATTCGCTATTCTAGTTGATCCGGAGGAAGGTGATAGCATTCTTGACACAGGGTAATTCTATTACGAGTGCCAAAGCACTTCTTTGATACCTAAGTGCCAGGTACCGGCCGGGCCTCGCGCGTAGCCAAAAAACACGGAAGCCAATTAAAATGTCCTTGAAACCTAGATCAAATTTCTTTTAACGAGATTTACTGGTCTCATTTTTCTAGTAATAAAGATTTTTTTTTTAATTCCAATGTTGGATCTACTCTGATTGGAGTATGTAAAGATTCCGAATTGTGATATTACTACGGGACATGTATCAGTGCCACATAATTTAACAATCGAATCAGACAAAAGCCGACCACCGGATGTGTGTGATAACAAATATGTCCCAACATTGTTTATCAGTTCAATTTAAATTTTGCAGGACATATTTGTATGGCACGCTCTCTAAACTTTTAAACATATTATTATACGTTCATATCTTGCAGGCCTAATTATTTGAATCAATAAGATTCGTCTAGAAGTCATCGATATAAATGCAACAAAACCACCAAACATTTACATGCGGGTACTTATACACACATGTGTAAATAATAGTTTGCTAAAGAAAGAAAAGAAAGAAAATACGTTTATTTACGGCAAACATGATGGTAAGAAAATACAAATACACGAAATGGGGGAAAATATGCATCACATTCACGCAAAACGGACATGCATCACTCAGCTTAATGCTGCGACCCTATGCAAGACAGAGCGCCAGCGCTGGTTTTCAGTGACAGCCAACGTTGACGTGATGACGTCAGTCGGTGCAGCATAGTAAAATAGCAATAGCAAAAAAATAAATAAAAATTATACAATAAACCTAAATGTTAGAAGAACAGTTGTCCACAAGAACCGGTTGTCAAACTACGAATATTTTGTCTATTCTCACGTGTCGTCTTGAATTGCGTCGATCACGTTTAAAATATTTTTAATACTAGTTTTATTGATATACTCCATACCCTTTTTTTCTTGGAGAATACTTAAAATGAAAATTCTCATAAAATACAATAGACGTAGATATATTTAGTAACCGGAATAGGTTCTAAAAAAGTCCTAAAAAGAGTCCTAAAAACACGACGTGTTACCACACCGAGCGCTGGACGCAAAGACGTGTCTTTGCGTCCAGCGCTCGGTGTGGTAACACGTGGCGTTCTGGTTTGCAATTGGTCAATCGTCATCCTGAGGATGCATCGTTGAGAGGTGACACACGTGTCGATTTCTTACAGGGTTTTTTAGGACTCTTGAAGAATAGTCAAGCGGAATAGGTTACTAAATATATCTACGTCTATTGTATTTTATAATGGATTTCTGCAAAGTCACGCCTGAATCAATTAACTATCGAAAATTCTCATATTATTATTGTTTTTTTTTTAACTCTTACATATCTCGGCGTTGCGCCGGCTTGTGGTATAGTACGGGCCGAAGCAAAGTACGGGTAGTATTTGGAAATTGGTTAGATTATGATGAGATGATGGTGTGTTCGGATTTTGTGATGGTGAGTGTGTCTGTCCATAAGACAGTGTTCGTGCAGTGTTCGCTGCACTCGTGTGTGAGGTGACCATTGATGTATCGTTGTCATTTTGTAGATTTTTTCTGACAATCCTGCAGGTATTCAAGATTGCAGCTTTCTGAAGAGTCTGATATTGTGTAGGGTGGTAAATCGAGTGGTTTAATGACTGGTAGCTGTTTAGGTATTACACCTGTTGTTGATAAGACTATAGGCTGAACTATGGTGACATTGCTAAGGCGCCTCATTCTGCTGATTTCTATTTTCAGGTCTATATATTTTGAGAGTTTTTGTCAAATTATCTGTCATACCAAGGGGTATCGTTTTACCACTTTCTGGGTTGTGTAGGTCAGATAGGCAGTCGCTTGTAAAATACTGGTATTCAGCTGCATCCGGTTAGACTGGAAGCCGACCCCAATATAGTTGGGAAAAGGCTAGGCAGATGATGATTATGATGATATTTTGAGAGATTTTCTGCTATAGTATTCTTTAGATTGTGTGTATTAGGGACGGCTATGTCTATGATTTGTGCAGTTTTGTTAATTTTATCTAATAATGCGATGTCTGGTCTATTTTAGTGCGTTATTTTGTCGGTGAGGATAGTTCGGTCAATATAGTTTGTGAATGGAGTTTTCGAGAGCAGTTTCAGGTTGATATTTATAATAAGCTACAGGTGATGTGGGGATTAATTTAAATTTATTGCTTTTTTTGTGTATTATATGCACTATCTGGTCATGTCTGTGTTTGTAATTTTATTATATCACTACATATTATAAAAACAAGTCCTCCACCGCGTGTCTGTCTGTTCGCGATAAACTCAAAAACTGCACCGATTTTCATGTTGTTTTCACCAATGGATAGAATGGTTCTGGAGGAAGGTTTTAGTATATAACTTGTCAAGCGGGTGAAGCCGCGGGCATCAGCTAGTTATTTTTTAAATACTCTCTGCTAAACACTTGGATTTGATTGAAAACATCTCGATACGTTGTTCCATTGATTTTTTAATTAAATCACGTAAATAAAAAAGACTGTTCTTTTCTTTTTGCTTTCTAAAATAAGGATTCTTACCCTTTCATCATCATCTACATCAGCCTCTTCTTTCATTGAGTCTCTCTCTCGGACTTCTTGCTTGAATATCCAATGACCTACACTATGATTTTCTTTGTAACACACAAATAACACACACGATACATCCATACTCGTAACAAACATGTCGAAACTGGTTAACACGTCTCTAAGCAATCACTGTTTACTCTCAAATAACATGGAACAAATCATTTTTATCTCTCGACCGCGATGCATGTTTCCGAATTCAAATTCGCGCTAAAAATAAGTATATTTTTTATTTCTTACCGGCCAAAGCGGCATGGAATTGCCGAAGTCTTCCTTTATTCATGTTGTTTCACTCCGAACTAACGAGTATCGTCACTATACGCTCAAGTAATAGTAACATTTCGGCAAATAGTTTATTACATAAATGAATTAGAATACACAAGATGTGTAAATAAAACTTGTGTGTAAATGTTTTATCTTTTGATAAGAGTCTGTCATTCTTATCATTTGTGGAGAAAATATCTGTTTGTCTGAATGTTCTAATATTAATTAAAGATTATCAAAATCAACATTTTGCTAAATTAATATTTGGTTTGGTATTTTTACATTTCCAATGTGATTTTGTTAATATTCTGTAAACTGGAAATCTAAGCGCCCACCACTTTGATAGACAACCACGTGAAGGCCACGCGGAGCCGATAAAAACAAATAAGCTGAAAACTTAAACAAGTTATCGAAAAAAAAACCTAGTAGTCAGTGGTGCCGATTCTCTTGTCCACCGAACTAAACTAACTAAACTATCACTAAAATTCCTTACTTTTGACTATGGGAATCTTGGAGCTATTCTGCCAAATAAATTTTCTAAATTTAAAACTTATTTTGACACAACTAAAATCGAATTTGACAACCGCGCGCCTCCACTTGGTACTTGTTTTCCCTAACCCGTGTTTTTTTTTTAGAGCCAGAGGCGCGCATGCACGGCAGCCTCGACGTGTTTTTAATGGAATTTTTCAGTTTTTGTATGGAAAATAACGAAAAAAAAAATAAAAAATACCATTATGTTGAGAATTAAGGGTATCCTAAAGGGGGTCGAAATTTTCATTATTTTTGCGATAGGACACACCGTTTTCGAGATAAAAGCAAAAGAAAATAAAAAAATACAGTACTGTTTTTTGTAACTGAAGTCGAGGAGTTGGTTTGAATTTTAGTTCATGACATCTAATTTTATTCCACACATTTTTAATCGCGATTAAATATAGTCAGATTTAGTTAGAGGATTTTAGATATAGGACAAAATTTTAGGTTAAATCGTCAAATTCAGAATAGCATTTTCACTAAACTAATCTCAGTGCCATCTTAGTGCTGTCAAACTAAATTATAGTTAAGTTGTGTCATTTAAACTCTATTTCAGAATGAGTTTGATCGTTTGACAGGACTAAACAAAATTTTAGTGATTTTTATTTTAGTTTAGAGAATTTTGTGACAAGAGAATCAGCACCAATATCAATTCAAATTCAATATCTTATTAAATTTATCACAACGAGTCGAGACGAAAAGCAAATTAAATGTACAAGAAGATGCAGAAAGCGAATAAGTTAGATTTACTAGGGGTGTTCAATAAAACGTGATATAATGAGTATGACGCAATTATCTGTTATTTTATTTTTCGACGTAGTGACCTTTCAGGTTTATACACTTTGCATAGCTTTTTTCTAAATCTAAAATTCCCTTCCTAAAAAAATCTTCTTCCTGATCCCTTAAAAAATCGTGTACGGCGGTGACTACTGCGTCCTAAGCCCCTGAGATGTTCCTTTAACCGCGGAAGTAGGTAAAAATTACTAGGAAAAAGGTCCGGTGAATATGGAGGATGTTACATCATTTTGAAGTCAGCTTCTTGAATGGCAGCCATCGCAACTCAGGACTTGTGCGCGGGGGCGTTATCTTGGTGAAACAAAAAAATAACAGAACACGTTCCGAAACGACGCAAACAAATGACTTCTATTTTTTTTTAAACAAAGGAGAATTTATTGTTTTTTTTATTATCATCATAATCTAATGTCTGGGCTATGCCTGCCAGTATTTTTTTTTTCTTTCCAAGGAGATAGTATCGTATTATCACTATTTATTGACCACCCCTCTTATTTAGCAGCATTCGTGTCGTACAACAACAACAATAATAAAAACTAAAACCTCCGGAGCAAATAAAAAATCCGGAGTCACACGTAATCTGTTTGATTTATGCCCTAACACGTGTGACTCCGGATTTTTAATTTGTCTGTCTGTGGTGTCTTGTTTATACCTTTTTAGTCGTAGTTGGGTTTTAGTTTATATTACTTTTTTTTTTTTTAATTTCTTTTGTGGTTATAATATATATATTTTTTTTAAATGTGCTCATTAAGCCCTTTCATTTGATACTCAACATGGTACGATTAAACAATTTAGTTCCGTTCCGTTAGTTCCTGACTTTATGTCCTAATTTAATATTTAATGTGACGTCACATAGCCTATAACCAGCGGACGATCAAGACGCTTCCAACGATACCTCATTTGTCAAATTGTGATGAGTCGTTTAGAAGATATGAGGGAACAGATGAACATACATACATACCGGTCAAAATCATAACCCTCCTTTTTGCTACCCACTATTATCAGCAGTGGACGTTTTTCGGCTGAAATGATGAATTTTCCCACCGCTGCATACTGGGACATAGGCCTCCACTCATCGAGAGGGAGTGGGGTTGGTAGATAAGATGTCACATGTCTTAAAATTTTACGATACGACAGAGTTGGTCTCATGGTAAAAGTTGTTCGTATTTTAATGCGTAAATTAAAAGTTTGTTCAGATAGTTTCTTTGAACCACATACCTTCATAATAAAACATTGTATACTTTTTTAACTTCTGCATATATTTCTGTTCAATGTCACATGATCAACATTATTGCAATCGGGAGCGAGAGCCAGTAGTATTTGTGTAAGATATTATAACAGTTCAGTTTTATACAACGGCAATTAATAGTGTTACCTGAGATTTGGTATAAATTATGGTTTTACTGCTTATTTAATATTTATATTTGCCATGTGGCAAGGTGTTGCGGTAGATCGGAGGTTCTTACACCCTTTGTTCTTTTATAGGCTTAGACGTTGAAATTGACACAGATGATGTATTTCTGCTCTATATCAACCGCTATAATCCGTTATAACAACAAATACTAAAAAACAAAATAAAAATATGAATATTTTAAGGGTGCTATACAACAAACGTGATTTTTTTGCCGTTTTTATAGATAATGGTACGGAACCCTTCGTGCGCGAGTCCGACTCGGACTTGGCCGGTTATTTTTTTTTCGAGACATTACTGACTGACAAGCTTCCCACATTGGACCAGTTATGTCTTCAGTCCACCAACCGGGCAGAATCTAGACTCCGGGCTACGAAATTCTTAATGAAGAGACGCAGTGATCTACGGATAGAACCGAGAACCTCACCTGTCAAGCTTGCGCCCATGCAGTAAAAGTAGTCTGTGCTTGCGACCCTTCTGGGCTACAATGTTGAATTTGCAAAATGTTGAATTCGCAAAATCTTGAATTCGTAAAATGTTGAATTCCAAAATGTTGTAGGTAGTTTCTGGACCACAATGTTGAAACCCAAAATGTAGAGTCCTGTGGAAGCGAGAGGTGCAGGACCGGTCGCGGTGAAGATATTTGAGGAGCCCTATGTCCAGCAATGGACGTCTTTTGACAAATATCATATGAGTTATGAGCACCGTTCTACTTCACGGGAAACTTGCGACCACATAACCAACTAAGCAATGGTAGGTAGAACGATGACCAGCGCGGGGAAATCGCACTTACAGTAGCAATGGCTATCAATTTGACAGCTCAACAAAATTGATTTTACGTTGTTGAGCATACAAATGAAGAAATGCATTAGGTATATCCTTCAAAATGATTGAAAGTCAATCTGCCTAGCCTTTTCCCAACTATGTTGGGGTCGGCTTCCAATTCCTATCCGGATGCAGCTGAATACCAGTATTTTACATGGAGCGACTGCCTATCTGACCTCCACAACCCAGTAACTGGGTAATACGATACCCCTTGGTTAGACTGGTTGTCAGACTTTCGGGCTTCTGACGACTCGTAACGACTGTCAAAGATCTACAAATGACAGCCGGGACTAACGGCTTAACGTGCTTTCCGAGGCACGGAGGAGTCTCGATATGTGTAAATGGTCACCTATCCACGGACCAACCCCGGCAAGCGTAGCTTAACCTGATGGATCGACCCGAGCGGCTGTTATTACTTAGCCACGAGCTCCTCCAAAATGATTGAAAGTGTGTTACACAATTAGGGTGCTGGAGGCTGATTGATTGGTAATGAATTTGAAGAGCAAATCGCAAATAATTTTTGGGTGGAGTCTTAAAGCTAGCGCCTACTGGTAAAAATGACCAGAGGAATCAATTTTATCGAATGATTCAGAAAAGGAATTTCAACATTCATCGATTTGGCTCCAGCGTTGTCTATATCAATATTGATTTCGGCGTATGTAGGTAATTATTTTATACTCGTAAAAACGTTATTATTTAAATAAAACACAACAAACAGTAACTATAAAATAATGAATATAATTTATTTTACAGATGTCCTTATTCTAAATCTTAACATTACAGTGTTAACTAACCTTCTTTGATGTCGGTACTATAATCGTTATAAAAATTAAATACTTTTTCTTTTGACTTGCAACCTTAATTATAATAATTAAGACTATAATTAAAAATATTTTTTCGTATCATTCAAATATGGAATTATACTCACTCCTCTTGCTTTCACAATACTTGAAAAGAGGGGAAATACGTTACGACACAGTTTTTTTTAGTTAGACTTACAATAAGTAAATGTCGAAAAAATGAACTTAGGACAATATACCTCCGGTATACAGACTGATTTAAACAACAGAGGACCTAGACAAGTGACAATCGCTTCGAAAGCGTTTCGTATTTCTACAACGACTGTGACATAAGCTTTTCGATGGCTTATGTCAGTCCTATACATTTTTGCCTTTTAAATCATCGTTATCGCTGATAGAATGTCACTTTGTCTAGGACCTCTGAAATGGGTTAATCGATTGTCGTTGGTAACTGTACAGGTTATTTTTATGGAATAAACATAACTTATTGCCTCTGAGGTAGACAAACATTACAAAATTCACCTTTATTTAGTTCCCACACTTACGTTCTTCTCAAATCTTTTTTATGTAATGTTACATTTTGTCTCCATTAAAGTCTGGTAGACAAACGAGTAGCTATAATTAAATTTTTATCGATTTTCCGCCGACCAAGCGAAGGGTTATGAATTTTAATCCCTGTTTAATATTCATGCAGCATTTTGCTTCACATTGTGCGACCGTAATCATTTTATACAAGAGGTCATTTGTTAAATTTTTTAGGGTAACAGTTTTGATTTTTACAAACGATTTGAACTACTTTATTTTCTTTTTAATTATTTCTTTTTTTTTAGCTTGGTCATTATTTAAGTTACTTACGTACAAAAAGTATTGTACACAATTAAATCTTCTTGAGACAAAGATCTTGTAATATCATTAGACTAAATACTAAAGGATGATTTCCACCAAACGGCTAGCATCGCATCGGATCGGAAAGGATACGACCGGATGCGGTAACAGCCGAGCGCATCGGGCAGGATGTCGACGCATACGATCGACTCCGTACCGTCGGTCGCTTGTGAACATATCCGTTTCTGCGCCTAGTCAAATAGTTTTATTACTACCGTTTTGACATGTTCTCATTTTTGAAAATGGTTGAAGTTGTCGATAACAGGCGAACCGAAAAAATAAAAGATATAAACCAAGTTTTATATCTTTTATTTTCCGTATGAACAGGTTACAAGCTTATCTTCTATTGGGCGTTAAAATAATAATATGAAATGCTGCCAATATTACAAAACATTTCGATAACAAAGTCACCAGACTTAAAGGTCTGGTGACAATACACTTCACAGTTTCACATTTATTTTCAAACTCTGGTGACTATTTTGACAGAATACTTACTGACCGATAAGAATCAGTATGATCGAGTGCGGTAGGCCATACGTCAGCACGCTTAGCATGACTACAATAGACACAGATTTTGTAGACGGAAGAATAGATAAACGTATAATGACAGATAAACAATCACTATCTGTCATTTTGTATATTCTTCCGTCGAAATAAACCAATTTTTATTGTTGTCATGCTACGCGTGCAGTGGTAACAAAACCAGTTTATGCTGGCCTCTTATTCTATTGTAACTCCTTAGTAGGCTATACTAGCTCAAGCACAAAGTGTTACCTTCAACGTGAAGTCGACTTTACAAAAATAATGAACAAAGTTCTTAATTTAATTCCTAATTTAAATCTAGCTCTCTAAGCCCCAACTTTCCTTTTAGTTTTCTTAACAAACAAAGCTTGGATAGCATCTATAGATAATCCTTTAGTTTCTGGTAAATAAAACACGCAGTAGGTAGCTCCCACGAATCCTACTACTGAGAAAGCATAGAATAGTGGAGCAAAGCCGACCTCTTCGACTACGGGAGTGAATATGACCATAGTGACGAAGTTCATGGCCCATCCACAAGCCATGACTATGCTGCCGCAGAGACCGCGAACCTGGAAAAAGATATTGGAGATTGAGGATTTGAATAATTGAAACAAACAGTGATTAAAGAAATAAAATAAAAAGACGATGCTATGGCTGGTTTATAAGCTCATAGGGATTTACTGTAGACTGCTGTTCAGTATAATTTATTACAACTGCCATATTCATACTGGGTGTTAGGGTAGACACCGTTATCCTTGAAACTAGTGGTTTGGTGTCATCTATAATACACTTTTTCTATGGGACCAACTTTGAAATCACAAAAAAAAATCAGCTGTTCCATACATTTTGCCGATTTAAGTGAACACAAATGTATGGAACAGCTGATTTTTTTCTTTTCTTTTTTTCGCGATTTCACGGTTGGTCTACCCTAACACCCTGTATATAAACCATAATCGCAGTAATCAAATAATTGTATTTTTATGCTTCTAAATTCTTGACTAAGAATTCAAAAGCATCAAAATTCTATACTACATCAACCAGAATCTAGCACAGCAAAGTTCGTGTACCATTGATGCAGATCCATATAGAAAAGGAGGATTTCTTATGAAACCATGACCCAGTTTCAGTCGATTCGGAATGAAACATCAAGATAAATAGGAATAGAATATTTATCTCACAAAAAGATTAGATCATTTCAAGTGTTACTGCAGATAAAATGATACGCCTGACGTTCGACTTGAAAATTAGTGGTTGTATCCATTTTGTGTGACCCTAGATTGGAATCTTTATAATTATAAACGAAAGTACTTCTTCTAACTAGTAAAAACAGCCTTTCTCGGCTTCCTTGGTTTTTGGGCACAGATATGCATAGAAATGAGATAGTGACTGCTTTCAGAATACGTTCGGGACATATTCCGTTGAATAGCTTCGCCTTTTTAATGAGAAAGAGTGATTCGCCGAACTGTTCTGAGTGTGATAAGGTAGAGGATACCACTCATATTTTAGCGGAATATGTCCGGAACGAGGTTGAGAGGAGTAACTACCTCATAGAAAATGGGTTTAACCTCTATAATATTGGCATGTTTAATGGTATATTGGCTGCCCCCTTGTCCAGAACAGCCAAAAAATTATACCAAATTGTAAACCTAGAAATTAAGGGTAGATAGACACAGAATATAATGTATATGTAATACTATGAGGGTGGCATGGTCATACTGATCAAACCCTCTATAAATATATAAAGATTTAAAAAAATAAAAAAAAACAAGTAAAACTGACCCAAAGATTTCATCCTCAGATAAGACACTTCCAATTAACTATAACTTACTACTCTCGTGTCCTAATATCGTTATTATGTTTGTCTGTCTGTACGTGTTCAAATTGACTCCTTCATTTGATTTTACTACACTTAAAGACAATGAATGGACATTAATAGTTTACTTTACTATTGATAAGTCAATGACTAACAATATTGTGCGTATTTTTAACTTCAAACATACCATTCCGATACTTGTTCCAAGAAACTAAGTAAATGAATCAATTGTATTACCTACATATTATTACCAACATTATTTTCATGGGACTCGCAATCGTAAGAAACTTGACGTATGTCCATTAGTGTGTTGTCTCATATATATTTTGTATTCGTGATTGAGTCCAGTGATATTGAGAAGTTCATTTATGAAGAAATCATCCATACTTATATTATAAATTCGAAAGTAACTGTGTCTGTCTGTATGTTACCTTTTCATGCCTAAACCACTGAAAGGATTTCGATAAAAATTGGCAAGGAGATAGATGACATCCCGGGAAAGGACATAGGCTACTTTTTATCGACATACCACGCAGGCGAAGCCGCGGGCAGAAGCTAGTAACTAATAAATAAAATCAGAATTTACTTACTTCAGGCAAGAACAGCTCAGCACTCAACACATAAGGAATCACAGCGACCCCTACGTTGAATATAAAGCTATAGACATAGATGATGACAGCAGTAAACCAATGAGGAGCCCAGTGCCATTGTATCTGTGTGCCTAGCAGCATGGTGCAGACACTGGCCAAGATCGATGTGCTGATCATCAGGGGCTGTAACAAGCAGTTTGGATTTATGTTAGCCTGGTACTTTTTGTAGAGAATCGAGGTATTCCACTTAGAGCACCGATTTGAACCGAACGGCAACTAAAGCTATATTCCACTTACGGCACCTGTTAGGTGCTATTCCGGTGTTACTTAAGATCAGTTTTTTTGATGGTGCGTTTTTCTAAAAACTTTATTTGAAGACGGCATAATTTTTTCTTTCTACTTAGAATTACCACTAAGAATTACCAAATCGGCCATTGCAGTTAATTTTAATTTAGGAACCGGTGAAACCAAACGATTTACGTGTAGAGAGATGATAAAGAATCGCAGAGTTATATCTCCAGAAGCCATCTGCATTTCTTTCTACCTGAAAAAAAAATGCGATCATCTGTGTTAACATAATTGTATATCTATTATTTACATTTTTTTAAATGTTTTTTTTTAGAGAGCAGTGGTGGCCCAGTGGTATTGGCCACGACTTACGAGTCGTAGGTCGTAGGTTCGAACCCTGACAGGCGCTTTACTTTGTGTAAATTATTTCATCGCCACTGCTCTCAAAACGGTGAAGGAAAACATCGCGAGGAAACCGGCATGTCCTAGAACCAGAAATTCGAAGACATGTGACATCAACCAACCCGCACTGGGCCCGCGTGGTGGATTACGGCCCGCTCCCTCTCACAGAGAGGAGTCCTGTGTCCCAGCAGTGGGAACATTATAGGCTGATTATGCTATTTTTTTTTAATAGATACAATATGTTAACACAGATGATCGTATTTTTAACTTTAAACCACAGTCAAAATACCAACCTTTCTTCCAAACTTATCAATAATAAAAGAGCATAACACACTGGCGACCAACAGATCTATCGCCAAGAAGATGGAACACTGGTTCGAGTCCATTAACGGTACAGCTTCCTTGAACAACGTCTCAGCGTACACCTGGAGGGCAATGTTACCCATCAGGATCATTGTCGCCATGCAAGCGAGACTGGTCATCAGCGCGCGGATTGAGGTTTGTGATTGTTCTGTGAAGGTATATAATTAATCGATTAGTGTATTTACATAAATCTAGGTCAGATAGGCAGTCGCTCCATGTAAAATACTGGTATTAAGCTGCATCTGGTTAGACTGGAAGCCGACCCCAACATAGTTGGGAAAAGGCTAGGCAGATTGATTGATTGTATTAAAATAAATCTATACTAATAATATTACATAATATAGATTATAAATTTTATATAGATTCTGTATACCTTATGAATGTGAGAACGTTGTAGGCTTAGCCTAACATACCTGAAACTTTTTGAAAGGCCTACACTGTCCTCCCATAACTATTAACACTGTAATTAGAAAATATATATGAACGGTTACTCTTTTAAAAAATAATTGGCTTTTACAGGCAATTAAAAAAAATAAGATAACCGTGTAATTTCTTGCCGGCTCTTTTCTATAAGAAACGACCAATTGGAACCGTGCACCTAGCTTCTGACGTTTCATAAGTGCCCATGCAGGCTTATGTGAAATAAAATATTTTTATTTTGATTTTGAATAAAGAGGTAAAAATTGTGAGTTTGTGTGAGGGTAAATCTCTCAATAACTCATACTATTTAAAAAAAAGCACTGTATGCTACTCTATTGCCGAGTGCCATAGGATAGTGGTGATTGCAGTGATGTTTAAAACGCGGACGAAGTCTTGGGCAGAAGCCAGTAATCTATAACTATACACACTGGCGTCTCCTTATGGTTACGCCTGTGTCTTCTGACATAAATTACACAGTAACATCGTTGAATCCAAGTATATATATATATATAGTAAATGTATACCCCAATATCTCATGCTGTTGAAAATTTTACGACTAGAAAATTTTACGACTAAAAACCTAATCCACTTTTCCGACACTTGAAAGAACCCTATAAATCTAAGTTAGAAGGTATTTTTTTTTACAGAAACAATGATATTATATTAACAGATATTTTATAAAACAACCGCAAAAAGTCATCCGCGCAGCAGCGGCAGCACACATACCCACTTTTACATTTCGCTACAAGTAAAAATGATGAAAAGAAATGGTTTGAAAAAAACAACAAGAAAAAAAGAGACGGCTAGTGTTGCTGCTTCAACTAAGCGTATTACTCGTCGCAATGCGTGTCGCAGACTAAAGTCAATACGTCCCAATTAGGACGTTTTTGAGTCTTCACGATTGCGCGCTCACAACATATCTGTTTAATATAATATAATTGTACAGAACTAATATCTAAAGATACAATCAGGCGAGAGAGATGTCGTGAGTTCAAACCCATCCCGTGGTGCTATTGACAACCGTTACAATAACTATTGTTTCAATAATATATCAATGAGTAAACCATAAACTCCGAGATGTTTTCTAGATTTAGATCGCCACTTTCTTTACGACGCGATACTTATTGAATAAGCTAGTGCTTAGTGTTCTATCTTGTAAATTATTAGCAACGGCTCGTGTTCTGTTCAGCCCACGATGTTATCACTACCACCAACAAATTCTGCACTCTATTTTACTGAGGATAAGTTTTGTAATTTGTCAATTGGTGCTGAGAAATCATCTCTGTAAATTTATTTTTTTGAAATTTTTGCGATCAAATTGAATTGATGCTTCCTACTTTATTTGGTACTAGCTGCGCCCCGCGGTTTCACGATCTTGTGAGAATATCGGGATAAAAAGTATCCGAAGTCCTATTCCAGGTATCTACCCCTGTGCCAAATTTCATCCAAGTCCGTTCAGCCGTTATCGCGTGAAAGCGTAACAAACAAACAATTAAACTCACTTTCGAATTTATAATATTAGTTAGGATAGTTAGCATTTTGACAAAAATGTTCTATTTTTAAAATAACTTACTCAAGAACTGCCATTCTGTCAATTTCTGCGCTGGTGGTGGTGTCTGTATTAGCTCTTTGGTAATGATGGGATCTGAAAAATACATAATACAGGTTAGAATATGACATAATGTCAATATGGAATTGACCCTTATTTGCAATACTCAATATCTTTATTGCTTTACGATAATGTGTACTTAGGTGGTTACTATATAATTAAAATCATTATGGACTCTGTAGGGCACAGCAAAAGGGTAGGAGCGAGGACGCCCTGTTTTAGGAGATCATTAAGTTGTTATTATGCGAACAAGTTTTAACTTACATAATAATCAAAATCAGAAGGTACTACAATTTCGCATAACTATTATTTAACTATTATTTTATCTGCAAAAATGTACTTAAATACTTTGGATTATTTTTATATACATGTACTTCTTATTCGCAGTTATTATAATTCTGTTTATTCATTTATATAGATTGTTTTTCTTTGAATAATTATTATTGAGGAACGAAAGATAGTGCATTATTTTGGGTTTTTTTTAACCTTGTCTTTTTCCATATTAATAAAAAGATGTACTCCTGCTTACATTAATCTAAGGTTGCTTTCTACACCAATTTAGAAGGTGTGCATAAACCGCCCACTTTTCTTTGACACGTATGTTTGTGAGTCCATGCCACCACTCAAGTCCGATAGACGCAGCGCTAGTGTCTATTTCAATGCAACAAATTGCATTAAAAAAAAATGACTCTAATTAAGCTGAGGGCCTAGACAAGTGACAATCGCTTCGAAAGCGTTTCGTATTTCTACAACGACTTTCCACAGGATTGACATAAACTTTTCGATAGCTTATGTCAGTCCCATACATTTTTGCCTTTTCCATCATCGTTATCGCTGATAGAATGTCACTTTGTCTAGGGCCTCTGTTTACTTTGTCTGACGTAACAAGCCAGACATTAAAATTAAAAGCTTATGTCATAAAAGTCATGAGACTCGTTTATCTTGTTGGACAATTAGTATTAGACATTATAAAGTTAATATTAGATACCAAATTCTATTCATATATTTGCTGAATTCAATTGTTTTATGTCATAGGGACCTTGAGTGTTTGACGTCAAGGAAAAGAGTTTCTACTGCTATCATTAAGGGTCAGTTCACACCGAGACGCGAAGCATTGCGCACTTTTGTATGAACCCATACAATATCGAATTTATATACTACACAATAAGGTACACGCGCTGCGTAGTATCCCGCATCTCAGCGCACACGTGACAACCCTCACACTGAAATTATACCTTTTGGTGAAGAAAATAAGTTCGATAATTATTAAAAAGTGCGCGCAGCGTCGCGTCGCTTCACGTCGTGGTCTGAACTGACCCTTATGCTACGGCAAAATTGTCGCGATAAAGCGAACTACACTTGGCGCGCTCTCTGTTTTACAGTGAGACGTCGAGTGGTGTGCGAGAGAGAGCGCGCTTCGCCTTATCGCGACCATGTAGCCGTAGCATTAGAACAACGCACTTGCAGAACGTGCACAGGGGGGCTCGTGGCTAAGTAACAACAGCCGCATGGGTCGATAGACCTGGTTAAACTACGCTTGCCACTGTCGGTCCGTGGATGGGTGACCACCTTTTCATACCGAGGTCCCCGGGATGACAGCCGGGACCAACAGCTTAGCGTGCTTTCTAAGGCATGGCTTGGAAAGCACGCTAAGCTGTTGGTGGTTTATGTAACTATCTCCTTTCCCTTCACCCAGGGAGAGCGCAGGTATGGAATTTATCTTTTTGCCAGGTTCTACAGGGCACAACCAACAGCTACAATGATCTCATCTGGTAAGGAGCATAAACTCGCAATTTTCCTTATCATATTATGCAAATAACCATGTTTAAATAACATTGTGATATGCCACAAACAAAGCTAAAATCAGCAAATAACTCCTCCGTGTGATTTGAACAAATATGTTTCTTACATCATACTGAAGCATGTAGTATGTTGCTATATTTGATCAAGCCGACAGGCATACATCTCATAGGTCTAGTAATCAATCGATCTACGAGAGCATTAATCTCATAGGTCTAGTAATCAATCGATCTACGAGAGCGTTAATCTCATAGGTCTAGTAATCAATCGATCTACGAGAGCGTTAATCTCATAGGTCTAGTAATCAATCGATCTACGAGAGCGTTAATCTCATAGGTCTAGTAATCAATCGATCTACGAGAGCGTTAATCTCATAGGTCTAGTAATAAATCGATCTACGAGAGCATAATTAATTTGATATTAATTACAGAAAATCAACGGCCTCATTGATCTCGCTACTACTGAGCATGGTTTCATTTTCCAGGTTGGGCAAAGTGTTGTTGGGTTTTCCATCAAGAATATCTCAGTAGCAGCCCGGAGACAGGGTTTGTGCCAATAGGCTCGCCCCCTATTACATGGGACTTAAACATAAATGGTGAAATGTGGGTGTAGATACTACAGGTACACCTGGTACCTTTGGAGCTAAGGCGTGAGGGTATCCTTTGTGTTACTTGATATATTCTGAGTTAAGCTCTGACAAATGCTTGCACTGACTGGACAGCTCCACTCAAATTTGTGGGGTTCTTTCCTCAAAAGACCATTTCAGACTCTAATCTACATGGTCCTCATATGGCCTGACCAAGATTATGTCTGGACTTTAAAAGAGACTGTGACCTCTGATTTTGTTTCGGCCTTTCTTCTCAGAGTAGTCAGATAGGAAACGCCGACCTCATCTAGCTTATTTTTAATATTTGTTAATATGACGTGTAAAAGTGAATCCAATATCCTATTTACAGAATAAACAATTTCATTTCATTTAATTTTATAGCAAACTGGCGTAAATTATCTAGATTCTAAAATCAATCGATCTATGACAGCATAATGAATTTGACAATAATCCGGAAATGAGGATCCTGATTTCCGGATTATTGTCGAATTTTGAGATTCTCGACAATCCCAAAAACCTGAACCTGGATACGAGGAAAGTCTGATACTGCAATATTCGTGTATTAGAATTCCGAAGCCAAATACCAAATCACATGCTTACCAGAGGCCCTAGACAAAGTGACATTCTATCAGCGATAACGATGTTGGAAAAGGCAAAAATGTATAGGACTGACATAAGCTATCGAAAAGCTTATTTCAATCCTGTTGAAAGTCATTGTAGAAATACGAAACGCTTTCGAAGCGATTGTCACTTGTCTAGGCCCTAAAGACTGGAAGGTATTGAACTTGAGAAATAAGTGCAGCCCATTTATTTAATTATTAGGCCTGCTCTTGACGTCGATGTCGCCTTATGGAAAGTGATGGATGAAATCTACAATCGAACGAGCGTGACTAGTAGATGCCTGTTCAGTGTACTTTTGAAAGTGGGTTATATATGGAAGACGCCATCCAGGCAAATTACGTCATCAAATGAAACATTTCAGAAGACATTACTGTAAAATAAAAGAAGTAATTCCGCTATTAAATATTTCAAAAAAAAAAGTTTAATAGCGGAATTACGTCTTTTATTTTCAGTTGCAGCGCAGTTTATAAAAATATTACCTCTCCGTAAGGGTATCGAGCTTGACTGATAATGTGCAAATCACTGGTATATACGGGGTACGGGGTACGGGGAATGTATGATAAGAAAAGTATACATTACCATCTCCTTCCAGTATCTTTTCCAGTCTCGGATCTAACTGAAGTCTAATCTTGGCCAATTCGACTTCCACTTCTTTTGAAGTCACCCTCACTTGCCGGTAGAATGCTATTGACTCTGCAGCTTCCTGTAACATAAGATTTTTTAAGTACAGTCTTTTTCAAAAATAGTCTTCGTAAGGTTTGTAAGCAATGGATTCCGAAGGCGAGGGTGAGAGACAGGGTGTTATGGCGCAGCCAAGGAGCCTATTTCCAGCAGTCGATTTCGATAAGCTTTGAAAAGCCGTTCACACGGATTTGATTGGCAACAATAACTTCAGCCAATCTGAAATAATTTTTAAAATGGGTACCTAATATTCTTACAGTTGCACATGGGCTTTTTAATAATCCGCAGAAAAATATAGTTTTAGCTTGAACCATTTCCACTGCAGTGACCCACAATATCATTCGAGCGATATTAGAATTCAAACAATATGCTTCGATAATCTTATCGAAATTATCTTCTAAGTCGGATAATGATCATAGTTTGTTGTTTTTGGCAAACAAGAGGATGCTGTCGCCTGTTTTCTCGATGCTTTTTACGCCAAACCAGAGGGTACTTTATTTAGGTAATTATATTTTCGAGCCGTTTGGGATTGAAACCGTGGGGTCCGAGTGCTCATAATCTGTTTCACGAAATCTCCAAACGGCTATTTGACACTTCCCGTGACTCAAAGGCTGGTTTTTACCTTGGGCAGAGGATAAGCATTACCATACAACGTGGCAATGGTTATCCACCAGTCTCTTGGGTACATTACCAGCCTGTCGGCTGGCGATGTGGAGGAATTTTTAGACGCCATATTTTAGTTGTTTATTTGTACAGTTAGTTTTAATCAGTAATTTAATTTAGTATGTAATGTAAATATTTGGTATAGTTTGTTAGTTATATAAATATTCTTAGTTAAAAATTAAAGTGTTTCTCTGTTAATCAATTTTAGGTAAACTAGACCTCATAGATGGCATAGGACGATATGGAACCTAAGACCTCTTTGGGCAAGAATCTTAAAACTAAACTACTGCACCATAAATGACAGCGGTGCTGTTAAATACAAGTAAATATTTACTTTATTATTTTTTATCGCAATAAAATTAAGACTTGACCAAACAAAACGCGAGTCAAAGTCTGCCTCTATTTTTGCACGTGGTACAATAGTATCTAAATTCTAAGGCGCCGTCCTAATTGGCCATCGCTCGCACGATGGCGCGATGCGAATTCATCGGAAAGAAAAATTCGCATGATAGCGCGATCGTCAATTTGGACATTCAGTAAATACCAGTATGTTGGATCGCACGGTCGTGCGAACACTTTCATCGGACGCACGCATCATCGCACGAGGCATGGCCAATTAGAACTGCGCCTAAGTGTGCATGTACAGATTCACTCACGTGCGGCGATCTCGTTAGATAAAAGCTCACGACGTTTTAGCGTGAAAGGTATGACAAGTTATATACAAACATACGTTAGCAACTTATAGTCCTAATCAGTCTCTATTAAAAAATTGTGCTCCTTTTGTGGGAACCTGGGCTGGCGATCCTTAATACAGGTTACCATGTAACCTAGCTAGGACGCCAGATTCAAATCTGTTTATTGTTACTCTTATTACCCGACTACGGCGAAGAAAAAAGGAGGGTTATGATTTTGACCGGTATGTATGTATGTATGTATGTATGTTCATCTGTTCCCTCATATCTTCTAAACGACTTATCACAATTTCACAAATGAGGTATAGTTGGAAGCGTCTTTATCGTCCGCTGGTTATAGGCGATTATGTGACGTTACATTAAATTAAAAATGGCGCCCTCTAGAGGACATAAAGTAAGGAACTAAAAAAAGAAAACTGTTTATTCCTACCATGTTGGGTATCAAATGAAAGGGCATAATAAGCACATTTCAAAAATATATATATTATAACCCACAAAGAATAAAAAAAAATTAAAGTAATAAAAACTAAAACCAAACTACGACTAAAAAGTTATAAACAATGGTTCTAGTTTTGATTATCCGTTAACTGAAAATCTTTATTTATTGTAACAGATACACATGAATGCAATAATGAATTTGAGTTTGAGTTTGACTGTACCACACTTTATGAAATAAATAAATTTGACGTTGAAACGAAGTTTATAAGCGAAGCCTCGTCCAAGATTGGTCATTAGAGTTACCTATTCAACTTCGAAATGTGAGACAGGTCACTATACGTGAAATTGATTTAAGTGTATCCTAGATGAGGGTATCAACAAAACAGCCATGAAAATTAAACATTTAAGTTAAGTGAGACACATAAAGTTAGAAGTCCATACGATATGGTTTCCTAGTAGAGCGGTTTCATTATAATATAACGGCCATAATGAAAATCTGTCATTTTCACCAGTAATTAGAAATAAGAAAAGAAAAAGAGGCAGTCATGGGGACTGCCGACAACTTAAAATTGGTATTAGCGCCATCTATATTCTATAGTAAAGCACTACGCGAATCCATAAGTTTACCTCCTACCAAAAATCCCTGAACGCGCCTAAATAAGTTGTCACTTTAAAAATAAAGAAAATACGTTTATTTGCGGGTAGACTGGAAGCCGACCCCAACATAGTTGGGAAAAGGCTAGGCAGATGATAATGAAACATGTAAACGGTAAACATGTAAGCTAACCGCAAAGAAAGAACAAAGAACACATTAAGGTGCCAAAAACGCTTTGTATTTGCACAGCCGTTATTTTGAGACACTTCACCGCCTTCTTAGGAAACCAAAACTATAATATTATGGCAACACACTATAGAATAGTTCTAATATTCCGTTCAAATAAAGAGGTAAGTAGCGCCATCTGCTACATTTTGTCGAAACTAGAGACAGCGTAAACACTCATGCGTTGCCACCGCAATCTTTTACACACAAACCTTTGCAATTATATAGATTAGACTATATTAATTTAAGTACATAAACAAAGTTCTAGTCCCAGTTGATTTATTGATTCCCATACATACAGAGGGTCACCCCTTTCAATATTATGTTATTACTGTTGAACCTGGACCCCACTTTCAGCATTTAGCATTAGATCAACCGAGGTAGGGATAGCAGTGGTGGCCCAGTGGTAACAGCCACGACTTACGAGTTTGTAGGTCGTAAATTGAACCCAGACAGGCGCTTTACTTTGTGTAAATTATTT
This sequence comes from Lithophane ornitopus, assembly GCA_948473465.1. Lineage (NCBI taxonomy): Eukaryota > Metazoa > Arthropoda > Insecta > Lepidoptera > Noctuidae > Lithophane > Lithophane ornitopus. The sequence continues at coordinate 12,708,361 of OX419635.1, read as the reverse complement.
CATCAACACTACTCTCAAAACGGCGAAGGAAAACATCGTGAGGAAACCGATATGTCCTAGAACCAAAAATTCGAAGACATGTGACATCTAACAACCCGCACTGGACCCGTGTGGTGAATTATGGCCCACGTTCTCTCATCGAGAGGAGGTCTGTGTTCCAGCAGTGGGAACATTATAGGCTGATTATGCAACGGAAGCAGTCGTTAAGGTACATTAACAATAAGTTATAGAATAAACTAACCTTCTCTTTCCCCCTCTGCATCAGAAACACTGGCGACTCCTTCAAGAGTGCCAACATCATAATATACAGAATCGACATCGACAAATGAAGATATACCACCACGTTATAATTCAAGTATCCTCCAAAGATATATGAGACCAATAGTCCGAAGAAATACGAAGATACTACGGTAGACATCATGGATCCTCTTATTGAATCTTGTGATATTTCTGATATGTATATTGAAGATATTGTTTGGCCTGCGGTTCCTAAGCCAGCTAGGGCCATTGCTGCGAGTATCAGAGGTACTGAATTGGTGATTGAGATTATTGTCCACGCCAACTGTAAAATAAAGAGAAGTGTTGTTAGAATAAAACAGTAGAAGGATAAACGATAATCGAATCATTCTTTCGTTGGTGTCATCAGATCTACATCTCGATATTTTCGATATTCGGTTTTCCGATATTTGCACACCCGTTAAGGTAGGATAATATAGTTTAGACCTTTGTTAGTGCGAGTATTACCTCGTCTATCCATATTCAATCAAATTAATAATTACATTTGTCTTTTTTACAATTCTCAAAATAATTATGGTATATTTATTGGCTTTGTTGTAAACCTGCCAAATTGTAATTAAATAGATAGATATTTAGTTACCCAGATGAAATAAGTGAATTATAAAATGAGGTAAATAACCTAATCTTAGCCGCAAAAATCTCAAGTCTCTTCAACTACTTACACAATTATTTACAGTATAAACAATCTAATCTAACTAATATTATAAACGCGAAAGTTTGTAAGTATGGATGGATGGATGGATGGATGTTTGTTACTCTTTCACGTAAAAACTACTGAATGGATTTGGATGAAATTTGGCAAACAGACAGTTTATAACCTGGATTAACACATAAGATACTTTCTATCTCGATATTCCTACGGGATCGAGACTTGCGCGGGTGAAACCGCGGGGTGCAGCTAGTATTTAATATGTTAATCTGGATCATACTTAGAGTGTGTTACATACTCTAAGGGATTGTATTATATTCAGGGGTGGGCAGGCCAAAATAGTTTTAACGTAAAAAACAACAATAATATCCGGCGTCGCTTAAAAATTAAACAAAGTCCTTACCACAAAAGGTATTCCAAACAGCATCGCACCATACTTCCTCCCCAACCAGTTGACGATGTACCCGCAAAAGGGTGTGGCCAGCATGGCTCCAACGTTGGTCAAGCTGCCCAGTAGTGACACGTGCACTGAAGACATTGGCTCTGAGAGGACTGTGTCGTTGGACATGAAGCTGGCCACATTGTAGGAAGGCCAGGAGAAGACCAAGCCAGTTAGTGTGGTGAGGTAGGCAACTGGAAAGTATTAATAAAAATATTACTATTAAGAGGATATTCAGCCGTACCCCCCCCCCCCGCCGTATCTCTACGTTGACGTCGTGATGGAGCTTGCGCGGTCTGAACTCTAGGTCTATACCGGTAGAGTTTACTTTGCTGGAACGGGTCTAGGGTGAAGAGCCAGACCAAGAGAGATACAAAAACCCGCAGGGCAGCATGTGGCGAGCTGTTGGGCAGTAGCGACCCCACGGACCCACTTCCCGGGAGAAGTTGTTATTAAGAGAATATTATTATGACATGAGCACCGTGTTTGCCGTACCTTCTAGTTATAAACTGTATTACGGTGGAACAGTTTTCGTTCTCTATTTGTATGTGACTTGTGACAAAAATAAATAGGTAAATTGCCAGCAGAATCTTTCTATATGCTGAATATGTACTATTTTAAGCACTTTATAGTTTTTAGGTATTTATTACTAACGCCTGATCCAATTTTTTATGCAATCATTCTAATTGTATTAAAAAGTTAAAACGCCTGAGATAATTTAAACGCAATTATTTTTTAAGACGTTGATATATAACTTTCTGCAGGCGTCTGATATCAACATTTGTTTCGGTTAACATTGAAAGGTAAACATTCTACACACATCATGGCCCCTTCTGTTTATGTGAGTATAATAGATTTTTATCGAAGATTTGACTACTGCTCTCCAAGCTTACAATATCAAAATTTTATTGCCTGTTGATAGATTGATGAGGTCAAAAGCAGTGTGAGAGAAAACAAAGTGCAAACTATCGACACTCAGCCTGCAGACGTGGGGGCTTAAAACGGTCACTTTAGCAGAATCATAATATGAAAATATTATGAATCATCGTAAAATGTCAGAAACTAACTATTCATAATAATATGATCTACCTACGTGTAATTCATATTACGAAATAATTCATCTGTTTGACAGTTTTCTATGGAGATTCGTAAAATGGTCCACAAATTATGAATTGCTTTTATGTCAAATTAGAGGAATTGCTAATGTGGCCGGTTTAGGCCCCCTGGAAGCTAGCCATATTCTCTTCAGCAAAAGGAAAGAAAGATGAGTTTAAGTGCAGCCAGTTCGAGAGTTCAATACCTATAATTATTATTGTTTGTTTGTTAACATACACATTTGTTTACACACTAGCATACATTATAAAAACTCATAACCCTCCTTTTTGCTTCACCATAGCATGCAGGTAAAAAAAAGCTCAGACTCATGATGAACACGTTGAGTTGTTGTGAATACAAATAAAGTGTGTCATAATTATCTGGGAAGTCCTAATCACAGATAACGTTATATTTGCATGGGTAATACTGAACTTTGCAAATAATGATACTCTCCTGAATAATATACTTCTCATCAGAAAAATCGAAACACCTTGCAAGTTTATGTTTTGTAAGGATTATCAGAAGAATGTGTATACTTAGAAACTCGAAACCATAAAAACGGAAGTGTTTCGATTTTTCTGATGAGAAGTGTATATAGTGTCAGTACAGGGCAGAGACCTATTTTCATAGTGAAGCAACTGGCAAAGATCACCATGCTTGCTTGTTTGAAATAACTGTGTTACCAATAAGTCCTGGTTTCCTTTCAATGCTTTCCTTCACTATCACCCCTTATTTCCTCTTTTTTGTCTTCTTCCTTTACAACAGTGAATTGTTGCCATAGAGAACTAGGCTTGCTTGCTCCATATGAGAAGACACTTACTTGGCAGTGAGACAATATATTCTCACAGACTGATGTTTTTATTAATTAAAATGTCATCACTATCAACTAAATGAGCATCATTATAGTCGTCGCCAATTCGCCGTTGTAAGAAATACTACGCATGTACACAAACGCCACTTTGAAAAGTCACATTTCTGATATTACTACTTACTTTTACTTCTACATACTTTATTTTTATTACAAATTTGATTGATCTAATTCTTAATTTAAATTTACATTCTGTTTAGTTTTAATTTTTTTGTGGTGTTACCTAAATTATGATATACCATTACTACTGTATAACATCTGCACTTTTGTTTACCTATGTTTGCAAATAAATTATTTTGAAATTTAATTTTGAATTTGATCACAGTATGCTTTTACACAGATCGTGATACTGGTCCTTCTCTTGTCATAACCACTGCCACCACTGCCACCACATACAACACCAACGATGGACACGGGTTAAAAAGTCATCCGTTTTAATCTGCAACCACAAAATAACATAAACTTAATCCAATACTAACTTGCTAAAGTCGCGACACCCTGCACAAGAAATCCTCTCACAGTCACTTTATCACCATCCATGCTGAACAATCACAGATTTCAGATCAAATGACTCCGCACTAGATGTTACTCAATATAAAGAAGTACGGATCTCTTATACAAATAGTTCATTACTCTTTATTGTTGTATAGTAAATGATAGTGTAGGGTGGGTGGAATAATAACCGTCTGCCGATAAAAATTGTTATGAATTATAAGTGACACTATTAAAGTGTTATCTGAAAAGGCTGTTATCAGGTATTTATGTACCTTAATGGATAATTTATGTGATACGGAACTTGAGGGATTATTGTAGTACTAGTACTAGAGAAGGCTATTGTCTCTGTGATTCCATAGAAAAACTTTATTTCACATTATCGGTAAATTAGTTGAAACATGTAAGTTTTTTAAGCTGATCTTCAATAAAATAATATTTGAGACATCATTCAGAAACTTAATCATCCCTTCCTGAGTTTCCCACTCTTAGTTTTTGTCTTTTTCCTTAATACTTAATTATACATTTTCATTAAGTTCTCTAGTTTTCCTTAGCTTCTAACCACTGAAATCATCAACCATGCTACCTTTTTCAATAAACTTGCCTTCCACTCCACCAAAGCTCATTCTTCAACGTCCCACTGTGCATGAGTAAAAAAGATTTATGAAATTATTAGAAAAAAAAAAATTGCACAAAAAAATCTGGTTCAACAATATCCAAAGTAGTATAAACGAAAGCTTAATATTTATTTATTTATTTATATTTATATATTCTTTATTGTACACCACAAAAATATATAACAAAAAACAATAACAAACACTACAAAATATACAATGGGCGGCCTTATCGCTATCCGCGATCTCTTCCAGGCAACCTTGGAATGGACAGTGATTTGCCTGGACATAAAATGGGGCTGTCGTAGGTGCAAATAATAAGTCTACAATACAATAATTATGTGCCCAGACCAATGTGGTCTTAGTTTGATGTAATTTAGCTTTTTCATGGCCAACGTCACACTACTATGGCTTAACTATGACGACATAAATGAAGTCGTTTGATGTCGCCGTACATTACGTAATTTGGAGATAGTTTCGGGCGCACTATAAGTACAGAAAATCAGCTGACATATTCTGTTTACAATTTAAAAAAAGGCTTTTATTACGTAGGTCATCGATTTCCGTACTAACCTATCTAACCTAACTATGTAGATGAAGTGACATTAAAAACTTCAAAAATTCGTCAGAAAATATATAAAACTGACAACACTGAGTGAAATAAATAAAGAGAAATATTTGGTTACGTAGGGAAAATAGGAGTTCCCCAGGGAACAATACTTGGTCTTCATATTTCTATTATCATATCTTAATTTCTGAACATAAGATGGTACACGGACGACAACCGTACACTCCACCCTACCAGATTACTTACACGACATCAAAATAACGCTGTATACTCGTAAATCTAAGATAATGCAGTCTATTTGCAGACTAACTTAGATAATTGTTAGTTTGTATCGCAGGACTCGCTATTTTAAGTCCACACTATCTTCAATGCGAATACTGATGCATTACAATGTGTTTGATTGTATGTGTTGCCTCCACGAGTTACGATATTTATTTACAACTCGCATTGAATGGTCTGACTGGATGAATTTTCACCACGGCTTGGACGCAAATTCTGTGACCCCTAAAAGCAACTACAAGAGTGTTACTTCTATAGTCGTACTTCTATAGTACTATACTTCAATAGCTGGACCATTTTTAGGGTTCCATACCTGAAGGGTGCCAAACGGAACCCTATTATTATGTCTCCGCTGTCCGTCCGTTTGTCTCTCTGCGGGCTGTATTTCATAAACCGTAATAAAAAGACAGTTGACATTTTCACAGATTGTGTATTTTTATTGGCTTTATAACTACGAACAAATAATAAAAACGAAATAAATTTAATAATTAAAGGAAAGTATTTTTACAGAAAAAACTTTTTTTTTTCGTGTTTTTTAGGGTTCCGTAGTCAACAAGGAACCTTTATAGTTTCACCATGTCCGTCTGTCAATCTGTCCGCGGCTTAGCTCAGAGACCGTTGGTACTAGAAAGCTGTAATTATAAAGTATGAATATTCATATAAACGACGCCGACAAAGTGGTAAAACATCGTAAAAAAGTTTTTTTTTGGGTACCTCCCCTACACGTAAAGTGGGGATGGTATGTTTTTTCTCGTCAATCCCATAGTGTGGGATATCGTTGGAAAGGTCGTTTAAAAATAATGTGAGTTTGTTAAAACCGTTTTTGGATTCAGTTATCCGTTTGCGGAATATTAAGCTTTACAGTGTTAATTTTTGTTAGAGCCAAGTGTTCCCACCCCCTGCCAGCCAAATGGTTGGGTTTGGATATGTGAAAAAATTCACGGCAGTACTATATATAACGAAATTAAAAGGAAAACTATCACCGCTACGTAGGCTCCACAAGTTACCGAGTAATAATCGACCAACTTAAATTTGCAGTTGTAAAAACATGTTCTCCCATACATTCTGTATCGGAGAACAAGTTTTTCAACTACAATGTTAAGTTTGTTTTATAAATTGATCCCAACTACGGAACCCTTCATTGTGCATGGTACGACATGCTCTTGGCCAGTTTTTGTACGTTGGTACGGACCCCTTCGTGTGAGATCAAACAAGTTCGTAGATTTACCAGACAGAGTTAAAAATCTAATCTCACATATTTTATCTTTTACGGGTGTATGATATAATTTGTTTGATGTCTACCTGAGCAAACATTTATGATAAAAGATTTATAAAAAAAACTAGAAAAAACTGCTATGAGGAAAAATAATGGAATTACATATTTCACAATACTTTTTCTTGGGTAAATGCTCATAGAAGGCTGAGTCGGACTTTCTACCGACGGTTTCACAAACTGCACTTTTACTATACTTTGCTAAGTAAAGCCTGCTTTGCATACGAATGTGCACATTATTTATATGGTATAAAGTTATATATTTATTAAAAACCAGCGAAAAGTTTTTTTAATTCATTTTCATATTCATATGAAACGCTTGCTCACATTCGCTTAAACGGATATGAAATTACGCATAAGACGAAGATTCGTATTCGTATGGAACGCGTACCTTACTCGGAGGGGTATTACACTATCATAGATATAATGAAATTGTAAAATATGATAGTGTAATATCACCATAATATGGGGATATACCCATAATAATAGGCTTTACCTATGAAATTGCCGTTTTGTATGAAAAAATTTAAACGAATTTTTTTCATGAATTTTTTATTTGTATTAATCGAAGTAATCACCCATGCAATCAATGCATCTTTGCCATCGCAGTGGCAGTTTATTGATGCCCTTCTTAAAGAAATCAGCTGGACGGGAGGCAACAAATTCTTCAAAGGCATTTTGTACTGCCTCTCGGGTATTGAATTTTTTTCCCGCCAAGAAGTTATCCAAATTCTGGAAAAAGTAGTAGTCTGTAGGCGCAAGGTCTGGTGAGTAGGGCGGATGACGGAGAGCTTCCAACCCCAGTTCTTGCAACTTGGAGACCGTCTGCTGTGCAGTATGAGGTCGCGCGTTGTCGTGCAGGAGCAGCGGAGACGAGCGATTGACCAATGCTGGTTGGAGATGCGCCAGCTTCTCCATCATTGTGTTCAGTTCTTCACAGTACACATCTGCAGTAATGCTCACCCCGTTTGGTAAGAAGCTGTGATGAATCACACCGGCGCTAGACCACCAAACAGTGACCATCACTTTTCTAGGGGTAAGTTTTCGTTTAGGGCATTGTTTAGGTGCTGAACCAGGATCCAACCAACTTGCTGAGCGCTTGCGGTTATCAAACAGAATCCATTTTTCATCGCAGGTAACAATGCGGTTCAAAATTCCTTCATTTGTGTGTCTGTTGAGCAGTGCAAGGCACGTCTCGACGCGTACTTCGCGCTGGCGATCATTGAGTTCGTGGGGCACCCATTTGTCAAGCTTTTTTACCTTGCCAATTTGACGCAAATGGACCAATATTGTTTTGACGCTAACGTCGAAAGCTGCTGCTAATTCAGCCGTAGATTGTGTATCATCAGCTTCCACAATCGCCTTTAATTCGTCATTGTCGACCAAAGTCTTCGGACGACCGCGAGGTTCATTTTTCAGGTCGAAATTTCCAGAACGGAAGCGAGCAAACCAATAACAGGTGGTGCGTTGGTTTGTAGTGTTAGCTCCGTAAACGTCGTTGATGTTGCGTGCCGCTTGTGCCGCGTTGCTGCCACGACGGTACTCATATTCCATAATTACTCGAATTTTTTACGTATCCATGATGACGAAAAAGATTGAAATGCGATGAAAATGTAACACTAATCAATAAAGAAATGACTACTTTTGGAAAAAAAAATCCATGTTTTTAAAATAAAATTAATTTGAAATTAGAATTCTTAGCCAAACAAAAATTATTTTGATTTGAAATGGCCAGTACTGCAGAACGGCAATTTCATAGGTAAAGACCTATGTCTATTTTACTACAATTTCATTATATTAGGTCTTTACCTATGAAATTGCCGTTCTGCAGTACTGGCCATTTCAAATCAAAATAATTTTTGTTTGGCTAAGAATTCTAATTTCAAATTAATTTTATTTTAAAAACATGGATTTTTTTTTCCAAAAGTAGTCATTTCTTTATTGATTAGTGTTACATTTTCATCGCATTTCAATCTTTTTCGTCATCATGGATACGTTAAAAATTCGAGTAATTATGGGTAATTATGGGTATGAGTACCGTCGTGGCAGCAACGCGGCACAAGCGGCACGCAACATCAACGACGTTTACGGAGCTAACACTACAAACCAACGCACCACCTGTTATTGGTTTGCTCGCTTCCGTTCTGGAAATTTCGACCTGAAAAATGAACCTCGCGGTCGTCCGAAGACTTTGGTCGACAATGACGAATTAAAGGCGATTGTGGAAGCTGATGATACACAATCTACGGCTGAATTAGCAGCAGCTTTCGACGTTAGCGTCAAAACAATATTGGTCCATTTGCGTCAAATTGGCAAGGTAAAAAAGCTTGACAAATGGGTGCCCCACGAACTCAATGATCGCCAGCGCGAAGTACGCGTCGAGACGTGCCTTGCACTGCTCAACAGACACACAAATGAAGGAATTTTGAACCGCATTGTTACCTGCGATGAAAAATGGATTCTGTTTGATAACCGCAAGCGCTCAGCAAGTTGGTTGGATCCTGGTTCAGCACCTAAACAATGCCCTAAACGAAAACTTACCCCTAGAAAAGTGATGGTCACTGTTTGGTGGTCTAGCGCCGGTGTGATTCATCACAGCTTCTTACCAAACGGGGTGAGCATTACTGCAGCTGTGTACTGTGAAGAACTGAACACAATGATGGAGAAGCTGGCGCATCTCCAACCAGCATTGGTCAATCGCTCGTCTCCGCTGCTCCTGCACGACAACGCGCGACCTCATACTGCACAGCAGACGGTCTCCAAGTTGCAAGAACTGGGGTTGGAAGCTCTCCGTCATCCGCCCTACTCACCAGACCTTGCGCCTACAGACTACTACTTTTTCCAGAATTTGGATAACTTCTTGGCGGGAAAAAAATTCAATACCCGAGAGGCAGTACAAAATGCCTTTCGAAGAATTTGTTGCCTCCCGTCCAGCTGATTTCTTTAAGAAGGGCATCAATAAACTGCCACTGCGATGGCAAAGATGCATTGATTTCATGGGTGATTACTTCGATTAATACATATAAAAAAATTCATGAAAAAAATTCGTTTAAATTTTTTCATACAAAACGGCAATTTCATAGGTAAAGACCTATTATCTATGATCATAGATATGATAGTGTAATAACCACCTTAGTAAAGTAAAGTCAAGGTGAAATCTGTAAAATCCCTTAAACCCAAACGGTGTTCCTACTGCTACTATGAATTGCGGGCGGGGGATATACTTGCTACAGTAAGTATTCAAAGATCTTTCGGCGCATAGCCAAAATCGGAACTAATGCCGCCATATTATTGTTTTTTCAATACAATTTTACGAAACATTTTCATAAATGTTTATCAACAGCGCACCCTTGTCAATGCCATTTAAACGCCAAAAGATCCGTGTAGCACTGTATATGCTCGTCACCCTGACAGGTATCAGGGGCCCTAATATGAACTCTTTATTTCCAGGCAGTTTAAGGCATAAACAGAACTGCCTTGCAATTTCGTATTATGAACACGTCAAACAAGCCAGTCAGCGGTCACGTGACACCCTGGCCGCCTTCTGCCTGAATATTGCCTGGCAATACGAACGTTCGTTTGACATTTCTTGACATATTAAAACTTTTATTATGTAACCTCATAATCCATTCAATATAAGCTGCTTCAGAGGAGCTTTTATTGAATTGTTTTGGATTTGTTTGGCGACATTATGCGAGCGTTATCCAGTTAACATAAAAAAATATCAGGTGTGACGAATATGTACCGTTTGAGTTTCTGAAAACTCTAGAAAGTGGCACTTCTGAGTGATAAAAATACCGAAACAACGATAAAATTGTAAAACTCCCACAACTTTTCCAACAAAACATAAGTTAGACGCCGACGAGGGCGAGAACTCTCATCCATTGAACTATGTAAGTATAATAATTTCAACTGCCTTTTAATATCTCGTTTATTTATTTTCATACTTAAATATACATTTTTAAATATTTTGTAAAAGTCATTTAAAAAATCGTTTGAAAATATAAAAATAGGTCCGCCGGTGTCGGGAGCAGGGTCCAAGCTACCAGTGGTTAGGGCTGCAGAGACAGGAACCTCCTCACAATGCGAGCCATACATCCGCCTTCTGAATCAGGCCCTTGATCCAACTGGTTCGAGAGCTGTTGGTCGAGGCTTTCGGCCATCAGCCAGCCCATTGGCCGTTCCGACAATCGGCACAATGCAATGATAGCCGAGCTTACATTCGACATGTCAACAATTGCCTCTAATATTAATAGGTATTATCCTCAGACCTGAGGTATTATCATGATGAAAACTGATTATTAAAAAACACTTGAAAACACCAAACACCAAAGTGTGTCCACCACCCTATCCATCCTAACCTGACCATATTTTCGTTTATACTTCATTTTATAGTAGGTTTGGTAAACATAATTTCTTCATTATTGCAACAATGACAACAATACGTCCATGAAGTTGTCAAATTCCCCGCTGAACTTCAAGTGAAGTACGTTCGGAAACCTAATTTTGCGTTACAATTTGCAACCACACAAAATTATTAAATTAATTAATTATATAGCACAATATACATTGCGTTCATATTTTCACCTACTTTTAGTAACTAGAATTATACATAATTTATTATTTTTTCATAAAATACATGATTTAAATGAAATCGTAACTTACCGATAAATATTTAATTGTATTTCTGAATGTTACGGCAGAGAATTACAAGCCAGCCATAGACAAACTACCCAGCGTGAAGTTGGTCTGAATTACGAATGTCGTAATACAAAATTTAACCATGCAGGGAAATGAATTGCCTGGAACTTGCCAGGTTTTTTTAAAGTTCGTAATAGGCCCCAGCTCACCATTCTTTTCGTGTCTTGTCAGGCCTTATGCGGCCTGTCCACTAGCAGGTCACACGGATACATTCTCTAATATAAATATTTTACACTAGTGGCCCGCCCTGCTTCACATAGGTGCAATGTACTAATGTACCGACATGCCAAAACATCGAAGACTTTCGTGTTTGTCGTATATATCCTACATTTAAGTTCAATATTAATGCTGTATACACATTCATCTTTCATAGTAAATTCTCTTAATAATACGGTGAAACCCGCATCAAAATGCATTGTGTAGTTTAGAAAAAAGCGTTCGCAGAGATAGACATGAAAAGTGACTTTGTTTTATACTATGTTGACTATGTGATGGATATAGATGTATATATTTCTGATACCTACTTGAATGAATTATTGATGAATATTCATTGATTTTAGAGACTTGAAGGTTTGATGCTAAAAAGAAAAAAAAGTTTATGTGAAGTATACCCTTTCACTGGTGGGGGGAGCGTGAACAGATTCTCAAAAACAAAAAAAAAAAACTAATCTGATCGGCTGCCCTAGACGTTTGCCCCTATGTAGAGGGCTCAGGTATGGTGGGAGTACTTCTTCACAAGGTATAAGGTTGCCCCCCGTATGTTATTCTGCCGCGCTAGAGTAACTCCCGAAATCCCCGCTAGGGGTGCCCTTTTTTTTTTTTTTTTGGATGGGAAATCATTAAAATGACTTCTCCCGCTCTGGGCGGAGCGGAAGGGCGTGTCAGACTCTTACTGACTAAAACCCACCCGTGTTCCTTCAGTTGCCTGTTCCCAGGGTCCCGGTATCCCTTTCGAACTATTCCGCAACCCTGGCAGGCATCGGTCCTAACGGACCCCGTCAGGTGTGCTGACATCTCTTTGAGGCGCGCGTGGAACACGACGCACCATCGACCCGGGCCTGGTCCTTATCGGACGGCGAGCTACTCATTGCTCGCCGTCCGCAAGCCCGCGCCTATGGTGGCCGGGAATCCGCCTGGGATTCCCGACGCCCAGGGTGTCTCCAGCGGCGGTTAGGGGCGTGAGGGCGCAAGCTTTGCGTCTCCCTCACGCGTTCCGCCTCCTCCTTCGCGAGCATCACTGCTTCGCAGAAGGAGGTGACCGCCTCCCATGCCCTCTCGCTCCGTACCATGGCCTGGACCAGGGCCGGACACGAGAGGTCAGTGCCACCAATCGCCTCCACGAGGACGCTTGGGCTCCCCTACCATTAACTATACCAAATTTATCCAACGCAAGGTTGGTATGGTACGACATAGAAATTGAGTCACATGGCAATCACTAATTATTTTGTCTAATGATGATGATTGAGTATCATAAATAAGATGCCATAAGCATCGTCACTCATGCTGGGTCTCTAAATGCATCATATAACATAAGGAAAGTTTATGAACTCCTCTGTCCGTTGAGTTGATACACTGTTTAATGACTCACTATTACTTATTAACTATTGTGTTAGCTAACAGCAAATCAGTGATTAATCATGACAAAACAAAAACCGCATAATAAATAACAATATTCAATAATCATTTATTTCATAAAATATAAAAATAATATCACTCTCACACAACCAAACTTGAAACAACATTTGAGGCACACAAATATTGGTCCCAACACTGGACCGAACCAGCGATCCCTCAAAAACACTTCAACTGCCGATGACGTCATCAAAATACCTTCCACCACCTTCCTTAACCTTTCGTCTTAATACTCCGTCTCCTTCCTTTCAAGAACAGGGCTTGAATGGCATCAGCCGATAGTCCCTTAGTTTCTGGGACACAGAACTGGCTATAAAGTGCTCCAATGAAGCAGACAACTGAGAAGAAGTAGAAAACTGGTCCTAAGCCAACAGCTTCTACTAGAGGATTGAAGATGACTAGTGTGATGAAGTTGAATACCCACGTGAAGAACATCACGACGCTATTGCAGAAGCTTCGAACCTGGAAAAAGAAATTATATCAGAAGATTGCTGAGGGCCTAGACAAGTGACAATCGCTTCGAAAGCGAATCGCATTCCTACAACGACTTTCAACAGGATTGACAAAAGCTTTTCGGTAGCTTATGTCAGTCCTATACATTTTTGCCTTTTTCATCATCGTTATCGCTGATAGAATGTCACAGACAAGTGACAGTTGCTGCGAAAGCGTTTCATATTTCTACAACGACTTTCAACAGGATTGACATAAGCTTCTCGGTAGCTTATGTCAGTCCTATACATTTTTGCCTTTTTCATCATCGTTATCGCTGATAGAATGTCACTTTGTCTAGCTGGTTATTCTGATGTGTTCCATTTATAAATTCTTGGATGTTGATGAAATTAAAGTCCTTTGGGATATCAATGTTTTTTTCGTTTGAATACAATCTATGATATTTAGGCCGTGTTTTAGATACAATAGTAATTTATATGTTCAAGGACTCGTAAATGCTTAGGCTCCATCTTATCGCAACCTACATCCTCCTCATCTTATCCATTACTAATCAAGTTAACGAGTAGCTAAGATCTCTCTCCTTTAAAAACTGTCTAATTGATCGTCTGGAGTTCTTCAAAAATATGACGGTTAGGTACAAGGAAAAACTTCAGTGACATAACAGCTTTAACTACAAACGGTGCGGCGCCATGATGACGGTATTATTTTCTTTGAAAAGCACTAATAGTTACTCGAATTTCCAACATTCACATTATAGTTTACCTCAGGTAAGAATACTTCAGCTGTCAACACAAAAGGTATGACAGCACAGCCCAGCGTGAAGACGAAGCTGAACCCGTATATTAGGAACACGGTGAACCAGGCTGGCGCCCAATGGAACTGAAGCTGGGTGCCCAGTAATACTGTGAATACTCCAGAGCTGGCTGATGTCAGGATTAGGAGGAACTGTTGGAAGAAATGAAAGATGTTTAAAATAAAATCAGAAAAGAAAAACGGAACTCTGTTTTCGGTATTTCGTAAGATAATTTAATGTTTATAATTAGAAAATATTTACGTAAAAAAGGTGGAAGTACTACGTAGTATTATTATTTGTTATTTGGATCTATTTCAGGTTCCTTTAACATTACAACCAGTGCATTTATAATTTTGCCCACGGTGGAATTCGAATCCAAGTTCAGACAGTCAATAGCTGCTTAATATATATCCACTATACCAAGCAGGTTTTAAAAGTAGAAAAAGCGGTTTACTGATGACATCGTAATAAAGGTAGAAGTTAATTGTTGCCAATAAGCCTGATATAGTGGTGGTGGATCGAACAGAACGGCGCGCAATGATCATTGACTTAACGGTCCCGCATGACGACAACCTCGTGAAGGCCAAGAAAGATAATCAAATCAAGTATCTTGACTTGGCTCACGAGGTTGTCGACATGTGGGATGTGGACTCTGCGATCATTGTGCCGATAGTCGTATCAGCCAATGGCTTAATTGCCAAGAGCCCCGACCAACATCTATGGAGGCTCTCGTTGGGCAGCTGGATCAAGGGCTTGATTCAGAAAGCGGTACTCCTGTGGGCTCCTATTTTTTATATTTATAAATGTTTTTTTAATGATTTTAAAAGTATTTAATAATGTAAATATATAAGAAACAAAATAAATAAACGAATAATAGAAGTTAAACAAGATATAATAATAGAAGTATGAATCAAAGACTTGTTTAACTTCAAATCTTTATTACTTTGTAAAGATCTCACCTTCCTCCCACACCTATCAATAGCCAGTACACACAAAATGCTGGCTATCAAGAAGTCCAGAGCCAAGAATATGGCGCACTGGTTAGCAGGCATGGTCGGCGCAGCTTCCTTGAACAGAGGTTCTGCGTATACCTGTAGCACGACACAGCCCATCATCACTGTCAGGGCCATTATGATGAGGACTGTAGCCAACGCCCGTTTGGAAGACTTTGATTTTTCTGTAGAAGAAAAAAGTTTATTTGATTTCATTCACACATCTTTAGCATAATCAGCCTTCAATGTTCCGACTGCTGGGACACAGGCCTCTGTGAGAGGGAGTGGGCCGTAAATCCACAACGCGGGCCCATTGCGGGTTGGTGGATGTTACATGTCTTCGAACTTTTGGTTCTAGGACATGCCGGTTTCCTCACGATGTTTTCTTTCACCGTTTTGAGAGCAGTGGTGATGAAATAATTTACACAAAGTAAAACACCTGTCAGGGTGCGGACCTACGACTTACAAGTCGTAAGTTGCGGCTCCAACCACTGGGCTATCACTGCTCTTCCACCACCCATCTGACCTCCACAACCCAGTAACTGGGTAATACGATACCCCTTGGTAAGACTGGTTGTCAGACTTTCGGGCTTCTGACGACCCGTAACGACTGTCAAAGATCCACAAATGACAGCCGGGACCAACGACTTAACGTGCTTTCCGAGCCACGGAGGAGTCTCGGTATGTAAAATGGTCACCCATCCACGGACCAACCTCGGCTAGCGTAGCTTAACTTGATGGGTCGACCCGTGCGGCTGTTATTAGTTCTAAGCATCGTAGTTACTTACTGAAATATTTCCATGCTGACTCACTCCTCCTTTCTTCTGGTACTTCTAACTTCTTTTGTACGAGCTCACCGATAATTTCAGGATCTGGAACGAAAAAGAGTTGATGAGTTTGCGGTTCCAAAACTTACTATTGTGACTTGTCTAACGACACTTTGTTCCAAAGTAAGTTTTTCCAGGCGTTGATGAATATAGGCCACTATGTGAATCAAAGGCGAATTCTTCAAATGATCTAGGGGGCAATTCCCTAGAACGTTCACATTCGCGTCGCATTCGCAATCTGTCAAAAAAAACCATCAATTTACCAACATTTTTGACATGTTTGACAGATTGCGACTTGAATGTGAACGTTTTTTAAGTAAGAGTTGACCTTCAGATAACTTGTATGCAAGAATATGCCTTTCAAAAAATCAAATCAAAATATTATGGGCATATACTACATGGGCACTTATGAAACGTAAGAAGCTAGGTGCACGGTTCCAATTCGTCGTTTCCTATGTATGGCGTGAGTATATATATGTACGTAAAACTGACAAGCAGCTCTATAGTTATTTAATTATCTCAAACCTCATATTTCGGAAGTTTTGACGTGATATAGGGAAGGGACAGAAATAAGAAGTCTTATAAAAAATCTACAGTTTTCATTCCAAACGAAAGACAACCGCGCCCGACTGTTCTGCAGATGTTTACGATCTGCACGTAGAGATAAGTGTGCATACCTGCTTAATTAAATATTATTCTTTGATTATACCGAAATTAGCTTTAAACACAAATAAATATTTTGAAGCCAAAACATACCGTACTTTTAATTAGCAGAGGTTTTCCCCACGTCAATCTAAATTACCTACCAGGCGCCCAGATAATACCAGCAAATAGACGATATCTCTTAGTAAACATAGTAATAAAGTTATCTCAGACGTATTATGATGGCATATACGTAGTTAATTTTTCACTCATTTAGCTGGTAATGATCTTCAAAAATAAAATGTCATTCACACTAGATTTATGAATGGATTTGGTTCATTATGATGATACGACAGTAAATTCTCCACTTTATCTATGATGGAGTCTAGGAACGTATAAAATAAATCCAATCAAAAACATGAAAAAAGAGAAAGAAAAAAAATAAAAGAAAAAAAGAGAAATAGAAAGAAAATAAGAGAAAGAGTATTCTATTCTATTCTAAATGTGAAAATGGGAGCCAAATTCAAAAAAATAAGCGTGGTTGTCGACTTCACCGCCAAAAGAACGACACTTCTCTCGATTGTTAGTACGAAAGGAGCTACAGAGCTTTAAATGTGAGTAATTAAGTATTAGTGAAATTCAGGTATTTAGACAATGAAATAAGTTTTATTAACTTTGAGCCTTGCAAACCGGATCTTGCAAACCTATAAACTGACATTTTAAAACGTTGGCCTCCTAGATGCCGTTTTGGGAACAATGTTTTTAAGAGTCGATCGGCCGTACAGATCGTTAAGCCTTCGTTAAGCCTGCCGCATCCACCAATAGAGTTAAGATATATGCCAATGGAAAGATCTCTTCAAAGGCAATATTTCGTGATATGACGTTTCTCTCGATTGTTAGTACGAAAGGAGCTACAGAGCTCTAAATGTGAGTAATTAAGCATTATTGAAATTCATCACCTATTTAGGTCATTAACTCTGAACTCACTAATAATAGGCAAAAGTCGTGTTTGTAGGAAAGGTTATCCCTAAAAAGCTCTTTTCAGTGGTATATATCTTATGGCATTTTTATCTAACGATACCTCACTTATCAAATTGTGATGAGTGGTTTAGAAAATATGAGGGAACAGATGAACATACATACATACATACCGGTCAAAATCATAACCCTCCTTTTTGCTTCGTCGTAGTCGGGTAAAAATCGTGTTAGTAGCAAAGGTTCTCCATGGAAAGCTCTTTCCATTGGTGTGTATCTTATGGCTCTTAGGCTAAGAAAATTCCTTAATTTCGGTACCGAAGTAGTCACCTATTTATGCCATTAACTCCGAACTGACTAACAATTGGCAATAGTCATGTTAGTAGCAAAAGTTCCTCTCAAAAAGCTAAAGCCATTGATGTATATTTTATGGCTATTGGGTCAAGAATATTCCTTAACTTCGATGCCCAAGTATTCACACCTATTTGGATCATTTACTCCGAACTGACTAACAATTGGCAAAAGTCGTGTAAGTAGGAAAGGTTCCCCTTGAAAAGCTCTTTCCATTGGTGTATATCTTATGGCTATTGGGTTAATAAAATTCCTTAACTTCGGTGTCCCAGTAGACACATTTATTTAGGTTATTAACTCCAAACTGGCTGACAATTAGCAAAAGTCGTGTTAGTAGCAAAGGTTCTCCATGGAAAGTTCTTTCCATTGGTGTATATCTTATGGCTATTGGGCCAAGAAAATTCCTTAACTTCGGTACCTAAGTAGTCACATATTTAGGTAATTAACTCCGAACTGTTTAAAAATTGGCAACAGTCATGTTAGTAGTAAAAGTTCTCCTCAAAAAGCTCTTTCTATTGGTGTATATCATATCACTATTGGGTTAAGAAAATTCCTTAACTTCGGTGTCCCAGTCGTCACATTTATTTAGGTCATTAACTCCAAACTGACTGACAATTAGTAAAAGTCGTGTTAGTAGCAAAGGTTCTCCATAGAAAGCTCTTTCCATTGGTGTATATCTTATGGCTTTTGGGCTAAGGAAATTCCTTAATTTCGGTACGGAAGTAGTCATCTATTTATGCCATTAACTCCGAACTGACTAACAATTGGCAATATTCATGGTACCAAAAGTTCTCCTCAAAAAGCTAAAGCCATTGATGTATATCTTATGGCTATTGGGCCAAGAAAATTCCTTAATTTCGATGCCCGAGTATTCACACCCATTTAGGTCATCTACTCCGAACTGACTTACAATGGGCAAAAGTCGTGTTAGTAGGAAAGGTTCCCCTTGAAAAGCTCTTTCCATTGGTATATATCTTATTTTTATTGGGCGTCAGGGCAGAACCCCATAAGCAAGGGCCCATTCTCCTTTAAAACAAAATTTCTTGTTTTTTTCTACTATAACAATGTTTGCTATTTAAAAATATAACTTCATTGAATAGTCAAATTATTTACACAAAGCACTTGAAGATGAATTGAAGCTGAAAATTTAACTTGGCTAGGTTTTTACATACAAGTTCTCTTATATTTGGATAATCACTTATCTTTCTGGTTATCAAAATAACGCTAGACGGATGGATACCTACAACCCATTCCTCGGGGAAGCGAGGGGAGCTCCAAACGTCATTGAGCCAGGTGCCATGTTAATGCGCACGGGTTGTACGTACTTAAACATAACCTACGGAACACCTAATGAAACGCCTGACTATTATAATTGATAAGCAACCAACGATATTCAACACTCAGTTGATTTGCTAGGCGCTTTAAAAGATTTTTTATCTCCATCCAAGCTAGTGAAACATTCGCCATAGAGGCTCATAGTTTTAGATTATTTATTAAACTAATGAAAGTACCAACTCTGATATCATACAAACATGCATAAAGGCTCGTGCAAACTGACGTGATATCACGGGCGCGACAAGCAGATATCGCGCCTGTTTGTGGGAGCCTTAAAGTAGGTTTAGGCAGTGCTTCGTCTCTCAGACAGCCAAATAACTATTCTGTACATAATATACAGGATGACTTTCAAATATAATCAACTTTTACTAAGGGACCAATGGAATTCGCAAAAAAGAATCGACTTTCTTATACAAAATGGTCCAACCTTTATATGGGAAGGTCGATTTTTTTGTGGCTAATATGATTTTTCGCACAGTAAATGTTGTTTATATTTGATGGGTAGAACATCCCCTTAAGAGGAAATAGGGTCGGTCCCCTCTCTATACAAACGCTCTCGCCTGTTTTCTATCTGGTTTATGACCATAAAGCAATGATTTTTTACAATAAAATAAATATCAACTAGTTCTATGCCCCTATGCTTTCCTTTTTGTTGATACATTATCTGTAGAAACCCTCAGAAAATGCTCAAAATTGCCTATTTAGGCCGCTGTCATCAGAGGCCTATGATATATATATGAACAATTAATAAAAAAAGAAAAACATAGGGGCACAGTAAATATCCTTTATATATAATTTATAAAATATCTCTCAAATTGGTCCAATATTGGAGGAGGAAATAGACGAGAGCCGAACCTCGAATTATGACTTTTTGTATGGAGAAAAGACCGACCCTATTTCCTCTTAAATTATGCTGTATATACTAACCATTGTCCTCTTCAAGCAACTTCTCCAGTCTGGGGTCCATCTGTAGTCTAATTTTGGCGATCTCTGCTTCAACTTCTTTGGACTTGACATCCAACTGACGGTAGAATGATATTGATTTTGCTGCTTCCTGTTAATGAACTTGCATGATTAACACAATAGGTAACATGTGTATGTGTTTCCCAGTTACTGGGTTGTGGAGGTCAGATAGGCAGTCGCTCCATGTAAAATACTGGTATTCAGCTGCATCCGGTTAGACTGGAAGCCGACCCCAATATAGTTGGGAAAAGGCTAGGCAGGTGATGATGATGTAACGTGACAGCTAAATAAAGGCAGAAAAATCCGGAGTCACACGTAATCTGTTGGATTTATGCACGTGTGACTCCGGATTTTTTATTTGTCAGTCTGTGATGTCTTGTTTATACCTTTTTAGTTGAGTTTTCCGTCGTAATTGGGTTTTAGTTTTAGTTAACTTTATTTTTTTATTATTTATGAAAGTTACAGGAAGGTTTTCAATAAAGAAATCCTAACTAATCATAACTTAATATTATAAATGCGAAAGTGAGTTAGTTTGTTACGCTTTCACGCTAAAACTCCTGAACGGATTTGGATAAAATTTGGCACATCGGTAGACCATGACCTGGAATAGGACACAGGAGTATTTTTTTCCCGATATTTCTACGAGATCGAGACTTACGCGGGTGAAACCGCGGGGCGGAGCTAGTAATTATTATAAATGTGAAAGTCAGTCTGTTTCTTTTTACGCTTTCAAACTTGAACGGAAGAACAAATTTTAATGAAATTTGGCACAAAGGTAGACCATGACCTGGGTAAGGGCATAGGCCTGAATCACAGACAATGTCCCGGCCAATAGCTGAAAGTTAATAATAAACTTAATTTCTTCGTGGCATGCAAATGTGTTTCACCCAAGGAGTATCACGGCGGGGGCCTAAACCGGCCACATTAGCAATTCCTCTAAAAGCAGTTCATTTCCTGAACCCCAGCTGTCATTAGCAATTCCACTAATTTGACTTAAAAGCAATTCATAATTTGTGGAACATTATACGAATCTCCATAGAAAACTGTGAAACAGATGAATTATTTCGTAATATGAATCGCATGCAGACCATATTATGAATTGTCAGTTTGTGACATTTTACGATGATTCATAATATTTTCATATTATGATTCTGCTAAAGTGGCCGTTTGAAGCCCCTCTGGACTGCGGTGCCCCACAGCTTTTGACGAACACCTATCATGCCTCTCACCGTTCAAAAGTGCCTTTAATGTGCCTATTTGAAATAAATGATTTGAGTTTGATTTTGACATGGCTGGTAACGGTGCTGTCATATTACACATCACGACTATTTCCTGACTTTTTCTCTGTGTTTGTAATCCACTACATCCTAGATACAGGTCTCCTATATTAGTGTCCATGAGGTACCCACACGGCTTTCTGCCTTTGTATTAGAGAGCTTCCGCCAGCGGCATCTGCCACGTGATATCTTTATAAATTATATATAGCCTGTGTTACTCAGTGATAATATAGCATTCTTACTGGTGATAGAATTTTATATAGCATTCTTACTGGTAATAGAATAAATTGGTCCATTCTTTTTTTTATTTATTAATTATAAACATACAAAAAATCAAACCTTTTCTCTTTATAATATTAGTATAGATAGTTCAGATGGCCCAAAAGTCTGACAACCAGTCTTACCAAGGGGTATCGTATTACCCAGTTACTGGGTTGTGGAGGTCAGATAGGCAGTCGCTCCATGTAAAATACTGGTATTTAGCTGCATCCGGTTCGACTGGGAGCCGACACCAACTTGGGAATTCAGATGACTAGGTGGATGCTCAAATCGGTGGGAGTGCGATGTTCGGCCACCTCTTGCAAAAAGCCTCTATATTTGTATGACTGTGAATGTTGATTTTACTAAAGTTAATTTTGCGTACCTCTTCTCTCCCCACAAGTACCAGGAACACAGGAGATTCAGGAAGTAGCGCAATCAGAAGTATGCACAGTATTGATAGCGACAAGTTCGTATATATCACTTGCATATACGTGAAGTATCCGCCGAGCGTGTAGGTCATCAGGATGCCTGGAATGCACAGAAAAATTAACTTTGAGTTTCTCTTGTACCTACCACGGCTTTATTCCCCCGAAGGAGTACGATAAATGCACATTTCACCGGATATGTTTAAGGTCCATGTAATAGTAAACAAGATTAAATCTATTGTTGTTAACCGAACACAAATTCAGAATAAAGAAAATTAAGTAATGAGAGAATTTTCTAATGATAAACCCAGTCTTTGTCTGACTAGGGAATCTAACCCAGGGGCCTACCAACACCGCTTACAGCAGTGTTATTTTAATCTTACTTCGTGGGGGAAAGGGATAGAGCTATACGTCCTGTAGAGCTTCATCTCTTTCCTACACTGAAGTAATAGCCAAGAGTTTGGATTTTAGGCCTAATTGATGGCAATACCATCACCGCAACATGGGGCTTCAACATGAAAAGCGAAATGGGGGTTTCCAATACAAATCTGCTCCCTTAGAGGACTACACAGGCATACACTTAAGTTGATATATTACCCTAGGATTGGATCAGAAATGATGAGATCCGCAGGATAACCAAGATAACCGATATAACCCGAACAATTGCGCAGTGGACAGGGCGGGCATATTGCTCTTGCGGAATAGTCCGAAAGGGATACCGGGACCCAGGCAACAGGCAACCGAAGGAACACGGGTGGGTCTTAGTCAGTAAGAGTCTGACACGCCCTTCCGCTCCGCCCAGAGCGGGAGAAGTCATATGATGATTTCCCAAACCCAAAAAACAAAAAAAAGGGCATATTGCTCGCAGAACAGAGGACAGATGTGGCCGAAAGGTCGACCGATGACCTGGTGAAGGCCGCAGGAATCCGCTGTATGCGGGAAGCACAGAACCGGTCGAAGTGGCGGTGCTTGGGGGAGGCCTATGTCCAGCAGTAGAGTGTCTTTCGGCTAAAATCATGATGATGATGATGAAATTATTACTTACCCACGAAATATCCTGAAGCCGAACTAGCAGTGAGTCCTCCTCGGATGGAGTCGTGGGAGATCTCGGATATGTAAATGATGGCCACATTCTGTCCAGCAATGCCCACGCCAGCTACACACGTGGCTATTAGAACTAGAGGCACGTTGCCTGTTAGCGATATTGTTAGCCACGCAAACTGGAAAGAAGAAATATTTTGTTTAGTCTTCTTATTTTCGTGTGGTTAGTGAATAACCTGGTGTCAGAGTTTTAAAGTCGCCCATGGGCCTCAGACTTGGCTTCATATGCCCTTGAGAAATATCTCTCAGATATACCGGTTTCCTCACGATGTTTTCCTTCACCGCTTTTGAAGCAAGTGAATAATTATACAATACGCACATGAATCGGAAAAGTCAGAAGTACCTAGGGTTCAAACTCGAGACTTATTACTTGGCAGTCTGACGGTCACACCACTCGGGTATCACTGCTGCTTAGAGCCATGCCACACGATGCGGTGCGGCGCCGCACCACAGGTCATTTCGCCGGACTAGCTACCACACGGTGAGTGCGGCGCCGCAACGTTTTGCGGCACCGTAGCGGCGCGATGGCTTGAGTGCAGCGCTGGAGCGCACCGGACGGCGCCTTGTGCCATACCATACATTTTTATATGTAGGACGCCGCAGTGACATCACTCCGCCGCCGCTCCGCCGCCGCACCGCATCGTGTTTGCGGTGCAGCGCCGGAGCGCACCGGACGGCGCCGTGTGCCATACCATACATTTTTATATGTAGGACGCCGCAGCGACACCGCTCCGGCGCCGCCGCGCCGCCGCCGCACCGCATCGTGTGGCATAACTTTTACTCTGCTTTTGTTTAGTTGTGACTGGCAAAGGTTTCGTACCAACAAAACTATAACATTTTAGAATAATCAGCCTATAACGTCAGTTACAGGAGTAGGTTCTTGGTTTGATTAGCTGTGTACTGTAAGCCAGGCAATTTACTTTATGTAACATATTTCATAGTGACTGTTCTCAAAGCGGTGAAGGAAAACATCGTGAGGAAGCCGGCATGTCCTAGAACCAAAAAATAGAAGAAATGTAACATCTACCAACTCACTGTCGCACTGGACCCGAGTGGTAGATTACGACCCGATCCTTCTCACAGAGATGGGGCGTGTCCCAGCAGTGAGAACGTAATAGGCTGAATATCGAAATAAACATAATAAATATCTAATAAACATAATGATACTTACAACATAAGGCAATGTAAATAACATGGTAGCATATTTCCGCCCCCATGTATTGAAAGCATATCCACAGAATGGACTGATGATCAACCCGCCAATGTTGGGCAAACTGCCCAAGAGTGATACGTCCATCGAAGACATTGGCCTGGAGAGTACTGTTTCATTGGACATGAAGTTGGCCACAGTGTTTGATGGCCAGGCGATCACAAAGCCTGTCTGACATGCTTGAAAACATACTGAAAAAATAAGAAAATACAAGAATATTAGCAAGTGGTTCTGTCATTTAATTACAATGAATGGGTTTCTAATTTACTCTCAGTCGATGAATCGGAAATACCTACGAAGTGATGGCGTCAACTAGCCAATCCAACCATACCATCTGCGAAATCAATAACGCCGACCTCATCTAGTTTTTAAAATATAATTTTAAAAGTGTACAAAAGGTACTTACAGAAATATTTGATACTTAAGCTACGGTTTCTTAAAAGAGTGGTGGCCGCCACATAGCATCCGTAATTTACCGGAGTATAACGTTATTGAAACTCAATCAATCTGCCTAGCCTTTTCCCAACTATGTTGGGGTCGGCTTCCAGTCTAACCGGATGCAGCTGAATACCAGTATTTTACATGGAGCGACTGCCTATCTGACCTCCACAACCCAGCAACTGGGTAATACGATACCCCTTGGTTAGACTGGTTATCAGACTTTCGGGCTTCTGACGACTCGTAACGACTGTCAAAGATCCAGAAATGACAGCCGGGACCAACGGCTTAACGTACTTTCCGAAGCACGGAGGAGTCTCGATATGTGAAAATGGTCACCCATCCACGGACCAACCCCGGCAAGCGTAGCTTAACCTGATGGATCGACCCGAGCGGCTGTTATTACTTAGCCACGAGCTCCTATAACAACACTGAATCTATATTAATCAAAGTAAGTTGGTGTGTGTTTTCTAGACTGTGTTTTTTGAAACCGTAAAGTTAAATCCCGCTGTCGTCATTTACGGCCCTATAGGAAATCGTAGCGTTAGTAAAAAATATTGCCCAGAATGTTTTTCGTCACCTATTAATTCGATCGTTGGTCTAGGCCAAACTAGAACCCTGCCAGGGTTGCGGAATAGTCCGAAAGGGATACCGGGACCCTGGCAACAGGCAACTGAAGGAACACGGGTGGGTTTTAGTCAGTAAGAGTCTGACACGCCCTTCCGCTCCGCCCAGAGCGGGAGAAGTCATATGATGATTTCCCACCCAAAAAAAAAAAAAAAAAAGTCCAAACTAGAAGATAGAAGAAGATATGATCGATCCTGATACACTCTAGAATAATTCCCTTATAATTAATGAATTCTGAAACACATTCACTCGTTTTTTGCGCAGCATACATCATCGCATGCTCGCTAAGATAATATAAGATATGGTCGATCCTGTTTTCCATACACTCTATAATTCTCTTATAATTAATGAATTCTTAAACATTCACACTCGTATTTTGCGCATCTTCGCCCGCTACGATCATATGGATTTCAATTCAAGATCAGCTGATCTGTACTGTAAACATCTCACCGTGAAAACTTAGGTGAAGTGAGCTGTCAATAGTACCAATCCTAGCATCCAGATTACGAGGTATTCGTCATAACAGTTTTAATTTCTAAGAATAGCAGTGTTTAAGGAAATGTAACTACATGTTTACCGATGTTCAGCTGTTCATAATGGAACAATACGTATCATGTTTACTTGTAAAGATCCAGGTGATAAGAAACAACACGTGGGTCTTTTAGGCGAACGAACAAGAACATGGTGAACGCGAACATTGAACACTTTGTTCTCATTTGCGTATCACTAACGAATATCAAACAACAAATTCAAAAAGGTTCGTGGCGATCCAAATTCAAATCCATGGCTACTAAAGAAAGCGGAGTGGGGGTGGTTGAGCGCGAAGTGTGTTTGTATGGTGTTCACGATCGCTTTGCTAATTTACTTCCACACGTACGAACCAAATGTTCCGTGTTCGATGTTCATGTTCACCATGTTTTGTTCGTTCGTGTGTACGCGGGACATGCAGGTGTAATGTGAGTGGAGTTCTCTGGTACAAAATTCTATCAAAAATTGTTACAAAAACAACTCTACTATATTTCTTTATTTTTAATTTGTATGTGTTTTTCATTATGTTTTTAGTGTTAATTCAATCTTATGTAATCTAACTCAAGTTACTTTTTACTATAAACGATTATTAATATTAGTTCTAATTACATTGTTATCCATCTTTATATTAACTATCATTGTATAGTGAGTTCCAAATAATATGCTGTGCTTACCGTTAATTTAGATGCATTATTGTGCACTATTGTTTTTGTAAATTATATGTAGGTACTTAAAATGTCTTTGTGAGTATTTGGTTTGCCTAAATAAATATTGTAGAGACGAGAATCACACACCGTAGGGTCTTTTAGAACATTGCTAACTAATAGAATTGATATTTCACCTATGGCATGTCCGCCGACGTCCGTTTTTTTTAACCAGCGTAACACGGTTTCTTTTTCCACTCTCCCCTGTCAACCGTCACACTATCATTCACTCTCTTCTCTTTCATATCACACCTCACACAATCAATCCATCTTTTCTTTGGCCTCTTCCGGTCCATCCATCAAAACAAACACAAAAAAAAAAACAAAACAAAAATACTTACTAATAGCCGTAGCCAAAACTTGAATTAAAAACTCAGAAGTTCTCACTTTTTCTTTTTCCATTTTGTCAAAAAAACTGCACGCACTATTCCCCTTTTATTTCCCTAGCTGATCATCAAATGACGACTTTCTACTTATAATTATCATCTAAATAAGATCATATTATGGTATCTTTTGTAGTATTTGCTTCCACGCTGGCAAGCAAACAAACTGTGGGGCGAATGTCACAATTGTCTTCCTTGTTATCTTATTATTCAATATAGGGAACACGTGAGTGTGTTTAATGTGTATTATCTCTTCGGTAGGTCAGGAATCGTTAGGAGAAAGAGGTACGGTGTTGTCAGCAATACCGTACCTCAAAACTTCAAAGTTTTGCATAGAAAACTATAAAAAAAATGCGCTAATTAAATAATCCCCTACATCTTAAACCCTCATGGTAGTCTTGCTAGACCAGGAAGGTTTTCAATACTTACCTAAACAGTATAATATAATAAAATTGAATAAAATGGTTACAAAAAGTGTACAGTAGTGTCAGATTGAGCAATTTATCGTCAGATTAACTTAAATGACAGCAAATTACACGTATCAAGGACTACTAAAAAGGGCACCGGTCGCACAGGCGGCTAAATTGGTCAATGGCTATATAAAAAAAACTAAAGCCAGTTCCTTACAATTTCATCTGACAATGGAGATTTGAACATTATAGTTATGTTTCTGGCTGCACTGAAGTCTTAAGACAATGTTGCCATAATTGGGTTTTAACTGTTGAATAGTGGAAGCTTTTATATGTCGTATCCTGCGAATAAATGTCTGACACTTTTTCCATACAAAAATTGTCAGACTTAAATTTTATTCCTCGGTTAAAAGTGACTTTGGTAAAATTAGCAGATCACACACAACCCATCATTGGTGGAGCAACGCCTGTGATCAGAGCGGGCTTTTAGTTATATCGGTTCAACAGATTGCAAAGCATCGACTAGGTTATACGGGGTTATTGGTAAAACACCAACAACCTCTTAAGGAGTCATTGTACTCATCATTATGAACAAGTTTTACTATGGAAACAAATAATAAATCGCGAAAAAAAAGAACAGCTGTTCAGTACATTTATATTCGCATAACTCGTCAAAATGTACGGCAGCTGTTTTTTTTTTCGCGATTTCATATTTGTTTCCATAGTAAAACTTGTTCATAATGATGAGTACAATGACACCTTAAGTGGTTGTTGATGTTTTACCAGTACCCTGTATACTGCAACATACAAATTCAAACACTTACTTACACTTCTCTATCTCTTACTTTTGCATAGCAAACTGATATTTTATGATAATCATTATCTGCCTATAGCAGTCCACTGCTGGACATAGGCCTCTCCAATTGCACGCCATTCAGCTCGATTCTCGGCAGCTCTCATCCAGCTGCTACCAGCCACCCTGCGAAGATCGTCGCTCCACCTAGCCTGAGAGCGTCCTTACGTTTGCGATTCGTGGTCCCCACTCAAGAACACGTCTACCCCAACGGTATGAAAAACATGTTCGATAGATTACTTACATTTCTTCTTATTAATTACGGCATTTTCTTCTTATAAATTCTTAGCTGCCACCTCATTCAATGGGTCAAAGTTAAAAATAAAATCAATAATATAAAACAAAATGATAAACTCAGCCCTATTGTAACCTGTCACACATTATTTATTCATTCGCATGACCGATAACTGGGGCACTCATCCTTAAGTCTCGTTTATTACTGATACGCAAACAGATGCAGACACCCGTATATGTTTGTAACACTATAATAATATGTGCGACTCATTTCCGTGATTTTGTTTAAGACATCTTTCGAAGATTACATTCATAGCTAGATGTATACAGGGTGTAAGGGACAGCCCTCCGCAAATTAACAGGGGGCATTCAGCTCCTTATTTTGAATTTCTCTTTTTTTTTATCGTTTTCAGTTCCTATTCCTTTATTTCAATGTAAAATACATTAAATTCTCTGGACGCAGCACTCCTTTTATGTAAATAAAAAAACAGCAATGGATGTTAAAATACTCGAGCGCGCCCCTCTCCCGACACGGGGAGTGCGGCTACGTGGGTTTTGCCACGGTAAAGGTACATTGCGCGTGCGGTAATAAAACAAATCAGGTTCATTGGATTCCTATAACGTTCCTGTAGTAATTTCATGTACCGGTCGTCTTAGTATGATAAGCTGAATTCATCCCATCAGTCTGCGGAAACCTGTCCCTTACACCCTGTATACTTAGATAGTCTCATATTAAATTGTGCTTGGTCGATCTGTACCCAGATTACTAAAAGCCTATAGCGTTCGCTCATGTAGCTACCGCGTCTTTTCATACTTCGGTTCATGGTTCGCGGTGTGTTCTTCGCTTTACTGGTGTCAAAAAGTAAAGGCACAACTAGTTTGCGGTCGATTAACCTCGACGTTGAACGAAATTAATAATCGATGGTCTATCGATAAAATTAATTCGACTGCCAATGTCATCGATTGATGTCGATCGCATAATTATGTTGCTACCGCGGTTTATCGAAATATGACCAGCCAATATTAAAGGTATGTTTAATTCTGAATATGCTTTTAGAAAAGCTAAGCCTTTCAAGCAGGTTTCAGGTTGTAAAACTTAGGTGCGTACGTTTAGACATGATGTAACTACATTGCATTGTTCACGTAAATTGAAGGAGCTTTCTCCGTAGCAAAGTTCTTTTGCAGATGAATGCCGCCACTGGTCTTTCCGGTAGGAAAGACCAGTGGCGGCATCTAGATTGCCATATGCGGTCTACGCAGCACACTGATGTCATACAAAATCCTGCATCGCGCAAGCAAGGTTTACCGCGCAACTCGTACCTATAATACAACGTCCCAACATCAATCGTCGGAAAGTTTGCCAACCAGACATAACACCCGTCTGGTCGGAGGATCCTCCCTTTTCTATGGCGGATGAGAGAACATTACACCCTCATAACTCAACTCGTGGCTAAATAATAACAGCTGCGCGGGTCGATCCATCAGGTTAAGCTACGCTTGCCGGGGTTTCTCCGTGGATGGGTGACCATCTTTACATACCGAGACTCCTCCGTGCTTCGGAAAGCACGTTAAGCCGTTAGTCCCGGCTGTCATTCGTGGATCTTTGACAGTCGTTACGGGTCGTCAGAAGCCCGAAAATCTGACAAACAGTCTTACCAAGGGGTATCGTATTACCCAGTTACTGGGTTGTGGAGGTCAGAGAGGCTTTATGTAAAATTCTGGTATTCAGCTGTTTGCGTTTAGACTGGAAGCTGACCCCAACATAGTTAGGAAAGGGCTAGGTAGATTGATTGACCTCAACATTACTCCTCATGCCTCTATTGATTCCCATAAAGAGTTTTAGCAAGGGACACTCCTTTATAAAATAGTACATAACTGTCGCGGCCTGAAACTGGCGCAGTGATGCGGCCAAGGCCAATGTTTAGTTTTTATTTATTTATTAGCTTTATATTTTCCCTTACATGTGGTTCTTATCTACTGTTTTTATTGTGTACTTATTCCTTTATTTGTTAGTAATTTTAGTTTTGTACTTAAATTAGGTTAGTATTGTTAGTTGTAAGGGCCGCCTTTTGCGGTAAAAGCCTCCTCCAAACCGTTCCAGGCTTGTATAGTAGTTTTCACAAATAATGAGCGGAAATTCAAACTGAGTAAATTAATTATAATTTCCAGAATTAATGACGAACATTTTCACGCGCCAATATTTTCATTTATTTCTTAACAGCTCTATTTGCAAGCCAAATGACATTTATTTTTTTCTTAACATGCAAACTAATCTGCCAACATTACATTATATAGATAAAACAAGTAAATGTTGATAGTTTTAGCGAGTAAACACACGTCTTTATAGGTTTATTGTTAAGGATTATACCAAGCCTGTCGACGTGGCAATATTTTATTTGAAACTTAATTTTGTATGGAGAAATGTTATTCGTTTGTATGTGCAAATGTAGAAATTTTCTTTAAAAGTCGCCCTAAGGTTCTTATCGGCGAATGGATTCCCTAGACTGTCAAAATTGTTTGACAAGCACGAGAAAAATCTTGTCAAGCAAATAGAATTTCAACTCATGGGATCGAGCCGAACATTGAGAATCCACAAAGCGCATCCCAGGCAACGCATCAAAAAACACACTGTTGGATTTTCAACTCTCGGCGCTAAGCAGTGTGTTGAAAATCCAATTGGCGTAATTGTAACGTAATTTGACATCCACGCGGATGACTTCACGAGCAAAAGTTGTTAGTGTAAAACAGCTGCATAATTTTCGTCAATCTGCTATCATCTGGCGTTACACGTCAGGAAATAGGTACTTTAACTAAGTGTTTATCTGCTTATGTATTAGGTAATGGAGGTCTTAATGTAATAAACTTGACAATATTTACTTGAACAACCATTATTTGGTTTGAAAAAAGTCTATCTAGGAGGAAAGCACAACTTGTGCAGTATTGTACAAGTTGTGACCCTGTACAATAATTGTCGTCCAGATCGGTAGTGAAATACGACCTGTAGAGGACTACAAACTGACGAACTCGCAAATTTTTCCAGACTTGTAAGCAGAGACGCTTCGCTCGCTACGCTCGCTCGACCAATTATAAATGCGTTCTTTGAATACCAAACTGAACTTCGACAAACGGTACTACGACAAGATTTTATTTCGACATTACGGAACTCCGACACGTCTTTGCTTTCATCATCATTATTATTGACAGCTCCGTTCTTCTTACTGCTGACATCTATAAGCATCGCCCCTATTGTACCATGCTTCCCTGGTCTGTGCTAGTCTCAACCTAATGAAAGATAACGTGGCAACCCGTCGTGTTCGGGTTCGCGACTGGTCAATCATCATCCTGTGGATGCCTCGTTCAGAGGTGAAACACGTATCGATTTCTTACAGGGTTTTTTATTACCCTTGAGGAATAGCAAAGCGGAATAGGTTACTACTAAATATATCTACGTCTATTGTATTTTTTTACGATAATGCTCTACTTACTATTATTAACCATGAATTACGATCTTTAATGACCGATCTGTATACGTTATCACCTTTGTATACTACTGTTACAGAGATAAAATAATAAACAAACTATTTAAGATCAAAAGAATAGTTCAGTTCACACTTGCAATGGAGGCGGTTAACCGTTTGATACACTGTATTCATTCAGTTTTAGATCATAATCGCGACTGTTTTACCATTGACCTCAATTATTTGTATTTTCATTGTTAATTTGTTAAAAAGAATTTTATATAAATCGTTAGCAGCCAAAAATGAAATTTTATTTTGCACGTAATGCCAATAAATTATATAATTTTTTAATGTGCTTATCAAGACCTTCAACTGGATACCCATAATTATTGTAAATAACTGAAGATTTTTTATTTCACATTTGAAAATGGAGCCAAACAGCCGCCAGATTGATTTATAAAAATAAAAACAGCCTATGTCACTCGGGATGATGTAAGGTAAACGATACCCCATACATCGAAATCCGTTCAGGCATATAAAAGTTATGGTGGAATAAAGAAACTCACTTACATATACATGAACCCTGAAAACATTACACTCCTTTTTGGGCAGTTGTGTAAAAATGGGGCTTCATAGATTTCTCCATACATCCAGTGTGGAAGCGGCGTTTGTGCAACTAAAATCCAGTTTTCATCAACTTTCTGCCCTGTATCCCGATTAATTTTGAATCGGTGCTATACATACATATTTTTCATCCATACTGTTCTAAAGGATGAGGAGCTCTTGGCTAAGTATTAACAGCCGCACGGGTCGATCCATCAGGTTAAGCTACGCTTGCCGGGGTTGGTCTGTGGATGGGTGACCATCTTTACATATCGGGACTCCTCCGTGCCTCGGAAAGCACGTAAAAGCCGTTCCTCGCCGTTCGCTCCATGTAAAATACTGGTATTAAGCTGCATCCGGTTAGACTGGAAGCCGACCCCAACTTGGTTGGGAAAAGGCTAGGCAGATGATGCAGATGACTGCTCTAAAGGATGAAATTGAATTCATGGACATCCTCTTAAGGGGTTATTGTACTCATCAATATGAACAACTTTCACTATGGGACCAACCGTGAAATCGCGAATAAAGCTGTTCCCTGCATTTATATTCGCATAGCTCGTCAAAATGTAGATATTTTTTTCTTGTGACCTCCCCTCATTCCCGTCCACATCACATGTATAACTCCGGACGGTTCGATCCGGACTGTGGTCGTGTCGGATTGCTGTCTCATCGGACTATAAAAGTGAGGGAAGAGAGACCACCTGTGTCTGCGCACACGCTTGTGCAGAATAATATCTCCCGCGCCGCCATGCTCGATTGGCCGCCATGGCCGAAATATGGTCGAGGACCTAATAGTTATGGGACTTATTAAGTAAGAATTTAAAACGATATACATATCTTATCTTATCCACTCTCGTCACAATGCACTTCATTCTCATCTCAACTGAATGCTATTTGCCTTTCATTCATCCCTTTTGTTGCCCAACATTCAGATCTCTCAACAAAATAGTAGGTAGCTCTTTTCATAGTTTTGTTGATAACATTTTGTAGGAGAGCGTGGTGATCTATAAGCTTGTTAATTTCTTGAATGAGAATGCCTTATTCTGCATTAATATATAACTTACAAGCTGTTGAAATGTGTTAATATTGTTCAATGGAAAAAATAATCTAGAGAAAAATGAATCAACGTTTTGCTTTAGCATCTTTGAATAATGTGTGTGTTTGATAATGCATCTCCAAACGGCTGCTTGACACTTCCCGTGACCCAAGGGCTGGCTTTTACCTTGGTCAGAGGCTAAGCATTGCCATTCAACGTGGCAATGCCGCCAGTCTCTTGGGTACGTTACCAGCCGACAGCGATGCGGAGGAATTTTTCGACGCCTTACTTTAGTTATAGTTAGTTAGTTCTTTAAGTTTTAGTGTTTTATGTAAATAGTTAGTTGTGTTATGTATATATTATCTAGTATTTCTTGTTAATTTAATTTGTTAAACGCATCATTAAATGCAATAAAAAACATAATTGAAAAGTCAAAATCTAATATATTGCATTAATTTATTATTAACCATGTTAATAAGTATTTTAATCTAGATAAAATAACAGAAACTGTTATTGACATAAACAATTATTATTTAGATTCATTTTATGATGTAATCTTTTATATCTGTTACACAAGGAAAAGATAAAACTATTCTTAGGAGGGGAGACTAACAGATAATAAAGAAGCGATTCTTCGACAAATAATGTTTTAATACTTATAAAAACTTAATTCTAATATTTACACATAGAAATAACTTATTTTAATACATAATTAAAGTATATTTTTACAGCTACAATTAATATAAAAATACTTTTTAAAATAGGTTATCTTTATGAAGAAAAAATACTTCACATCATTTATTTTGAAATACATTTAGATGAATGTTACGTAGTACATTTACACAATCAATCAAGGTGGCCATTTTAATGTCTCTTAAATAAAAAAGATAATTGGATCAGGACTAACGCATTCTTTGTCAATGAGAAGAAAACCCTCTAAGGAATTAATATAAAAGACAACAATTGTGGATACACAAATAACAGATATGAACACATATAAACTCAGATTCAAATGATTAAAATCACATACGTGAACTTTAGAATGACTTGAATGACAAAAGCGCATCTAAATAATATCAAATTATTATTATTAAGTTCATAAAAGATTTATGATATTTGAAGGACATAACAGCAAAATACTTTTGGAATAATATATTAATAATAAAACCTGAACAGTCTGAATCTGAAGAAGACCAGTCTGACCTCTGATATTTCAATAATGTCATTGACAATTGTGTCTAAAGCCCAATCTATTGGTAATAACATAAATAAATTGCATTTTGTTGGCTGTGATATTTATTCAAATGCATTCAAATAAAGTAAAAGATTTGAAACAATGAGGAATTTTAGAATTCCACTTTACATCATCTGAGTTAAAGTAATATTTTGAGATAAAGGAAATGATCTTATAAATGGTAATCTTTTAGATAAATGGACAGCACAGAATGCTTGTAATTTTTATCGAAATATATTATTTAACTACTGTATTTCGAATCACATTGACAAAGTAACAATAGAATTTGATGCTGTTTAAAATTAAGTAGATTATAACAAAACAACATACAGTACATGCAATTTTACTGACGGAAAACAATGACAGCAAAAAAGAACGCATATAAAACCTCGAATAGCGCAAGACGCGGTATCTCACGGGGCAATCAAACGTATGGAATACTGCAGATTTTCCCATGGCAGACTTACATTTGTGGGAGGCGAGTGTATTCTTGTTCCTAATGTCACTTTATTCTGATAAAATTGCATTGCATGTTATATGGTTCCCTTAGACATTAAGACATTAACTACCAGAGTGTGATCTTAATCTGTCATAGTTTTCGGTTTATTCATATTAAGACTATCAAAAACTATTGTGTTAATTGTAAAATCTACATCATCTTCATAAACTTTAAATACTTTGTACCATAAGTTAATCTTAATATTTCTGCATATCTATACAACATTCCATATTTATAAATACTTATCAACCTATTGGTATTTCGAAGAATCATTATCGAGATTTCAGCAAAAGATTCATTTCGCTATGTCTATAAATACTGGAAAGATAGAACACCAAATAGATATAGGTTGCTTACGAAAACTTTGCGGAACCTCGAGATTTCTGCCAACAGTATGATACAAGGATACTGCTCATTAATGATGCAAAGAGTACAAGACTACCACCCCATAAAGCAGCTGGTGGAGACATACAAAACCCTGTAGGTTGTGGAAGATCCTCTGCCAAAACAACCCTTAATCCTTTACCAATAATCGTCGAAGGTTCTTGCACAGTACTGTTTCCAATATGGACGATATCTCGTCTCCTCCTCCTAGGCTCTATACTTCCAGGGTTAGGACAGACATCGCAGTCAGTCTTGCACAGTTCAACCTCGCATTGAATAATCAGGTCCATTTCATCAGGGAATTTGAAAGCGTTGAAGAAAGCGAATGCTATGACTGAAGCTCCAGTATTTCCTGTGTCTCTAGTCTTTTGGAAGGCACCGAAGACCTTCTGTTTTAAGACACAACCATTTTCATCAGTCAGCGGAACAACATTGCGACTTTCTGAGTCTCTAGCTATACATTCTCTAACGAGTATGTCAAAACCAGCATCTCCTGTTACTGACACAACTAAAGTCATTGTTTCTCCGATCTTGACTAAGCCATTTGCTTCGGGTGCAAAAGGTCCTCTTCCAGCTTGGATGTCCAAGCGAGCCATGGCAGTATCTCCGCTGAAGTTGCTGGTAATCTGGTTCAGCATACCTACACTGAGAGAATGGACCAGCTGCTTCTTTAGGTTTCCTTCCCACAGACATCTGACTCTTCTGATGTGATCCCAAACTTCTTGGATGCCGACTTCGTTTTGGAGAACAAGGACATTCTCTAGGTAAGCTTGACCTTCATTCTCAAAATCGCTGTAGAATCTAGTACCACAAGTGTTTAGACTAACTGTGAAAGAGTACTTGGCTTGATTGGAGTTCTCTCTGACATAAACGCACTCGGGTTCGTTGTAGTGATCTTGAGAGTAGATGAGTCCGTTGTACACTTTGTTGAATTCAATATTAATTGTCATCATTTCTTTGCCACAGTCGACTGTGATCTCATGAATGTGAGGAGGGTGACGATCTTCGTCGTCAGTTTGAACTTGCGTTTGTGTAGTTTCAAAAACTGTACCGCTGGAAATTGAACTAGAACTGGATCCAGTGCTTACACTACTACCAGTTTCTTGAGACACATAAACTTGCGTCGTTTGATCGGTCTGGCTGGGTTGGTAACCAGGTTTTGAGTAATCGTAACCAGGTTGGGACGGTTGAGATGGTTGGGAAGGCTGGTAGCTTGGAGAAGAAGGCTGGTAACTGGGAGAAGAAGGATAACTTGGAGCTTGAGATGGTTGGGATGGTTGGTAGGATGGTGAAGACGGTGAATTTGAAGGCTGGCTTGGTTGGTAGCTAGGAGTTGATGGACTAGGGGAATAGGAAGGCTGAGACGGTTGGTATGACGGCTGAGACGGTTGGTATGACGGCTGTGACGGTTGATAAGCAGGTTGAGTTGGCAGGCTTGGCTTATAACTCGATTGGAATGGCTGTTCAGGCTTGTAAGGAGACTCAGGTTTGTAAGGTGACTCGCTAGGTTGGTAAGAAGGCTGGCTCGGTTGGTAGGTTGGGCTGGGTGACGGACCTTCGCTGTAGGTCGGTGAAGGTCGGGTGCCAGCAGCTGGGTATCCGGATGAAGGGGGCAGGTATTGGTTCGCCGGTTCAAAAGGTCTCGGTTTTTCTGGTTTCCCTCCGAAGTACTGACGAGCTGAAAGTATATAAATAGTATGTAAGTAAAGATACTATTGAAGGATATTTCCATTAAGACCCAATGTGCTTGTGCCTAGTGAATGCTAGAAGATGTGATTCGTGCAAAATATTTTGTGTTTGAAGGTTCAACGATTTAAAAACTTATGTATTTTTTTGAATATCTTTGGTATGTATGGCCTTATATACTATTGTATCGTCATTTATTTTAGAAAATAGGTCACCTGTAAAAATATTATTGCATAATTTATTGATTGCTCTTTTATTGAAAATATTGTCACTAAACTCAGATACAATGACACACATATATAGCTATAGAAATCCTTAAAGCTAATTATTATCTAAATCTTAAAACTAGTGTGCACCTTTCCTATTCTTCTGTTGGTATAAGCCCTGTATCCACTGCAAGAGATTGTTCACCATATCGTCCACCTCCGCCTGCTTCTCCGGCTGCAAATCCGCTGGAAATCATGGTCTTCATCAGCAACCAGGAGTTGGTTACCCCCCACCAACCATTCTACTCACTACTAGTTAGCTCTTGAAGATAGATGCTAGTATTTGACAGGTCTTGAAATTGTTAAAGCCGATAACACAATGGAGCCATAGAGAAAGAAGATATTATGAAAATCAACAAATACAATGAAGGCTTATTTATATTTTCATTACAGTGTGAATTATTGGTAACATAACATCACTAAGAAGGGTTATGTAGAGGTGTACCTATAGTAAACCATATTTCGCCAGTTATGCCTAAGTCCCATGTAATAGGAGCCAGCCTATTGCCATCAATCAGGTACAAATCCAGACACCGTACTGCTACTGCAAAATTCCAGATAGAATAACCCAATAACATTTTACCTGACCCAGGAATCGAACCTGAGACCTCATGCTCAACAGTAGCACTTGCTTCCACTAGACCAACGAGGCAGTCTATATAATAATAGATCTGAGGCCCTAGACAAAGTGACATTCTATCAGTGATAACGATGATGGAAAAGGCAAAATGTATGAGACTGACATAAGCTATCGAAAAGCTTATGTCAATCCTGTTGAAAGTCGTTGTAGAAATTCGAAACGCTTTCGAAGCGATTGTCATTTGTCTAGGCCCTCAGAAGAGAGATCTTGAATGAGCACAGAGTAATGAAAATGTAAATATGTCTTTACAAATGAAATAATTAGGTAATTAAGATAATAGTAACAGAATAAGCAACAACAAAATTCAAAGAATTCTATTAATGAGCTGAAAGAGAGTACTTACACTACAAAATTAGTGGCTTAATAACCAAATTAAGAAATTTGTAAATAAAGAAAAACTACAAAATATACAAGCATGAAAAGATTGTAGACAGATACAAGAAAGAAAAGTTTTGCTAACTACAACTTACAACCGAAAACAAATTAAAAGGAGTGGAAATAATAAATTCTACTCTAATAGAAATACTACAGAAAAATAAGACTAATTAGAAAAGAAACCAGTAAGTATGAAAGTTTACATATTAAGCAAATTCTTAGCGTGTTTAAATAAAATGAACTGCAACACTTTTTTACGTCCAAAGAAATCAAATTTATCTGAACAC
This sequence comes from Lithophane ornitopus, assembly GCA_948473465.1. Classification (NCBI taxonomy): domain Eukaryota; kingdom Metazoa; phylum Arthropoda; class Insecta; order Lepidoptera; family Noctuidae; genus Lithophane; species Lithophane ornitopus. The sequence continues at coordinate 12,669,207 of OX419635.1, read as the reverse complement.
GCATTGAAAGATGACAATTTTAATCTAAATACTATGAGAATTTGTGTAAATTGTAAATATTTTTTGCAAGTAAAAGTAACTTAGCATTTTTTGTATTATTTCATAAGCAGTAATTTCTTGACTGATTTAAATAAAAAAAACAGTTTACCAAATCATTAGCCAAAATATTTGCAATTTTCAAAACTATGCATCATAAAATTTAGTGAAGCCAGTTACATTTATGACTTGTATAGAGACACAAATGGAGACAGAATCAAGTCAAAGCAAGTTATAATAAAAAGAACACCATAAAGGCAAACTTATAATTAGGAATTAATTATTATTTTGTTATGTACATCTTTTATAATAATACTTTTACACCTGCAGGTGACATGATGGCATAAGTAATATAAGTATGCATATTACGACGATTTATAAGATAATAATTCATGTATATGTAATAAAGAAAGTGAAGACATTAGGTTATGTTAAGGTAATTATACCGGTACTAAGAAACACTAATTGTAATTTACTAAATCGTCAAAGAGCTTTCATTAAAGTAGAAAAAATTTAGAACCAGCTAGAAAGTGAAGACAGATCGAAAGTATGAAGAATTAATTGCCGCCGAAATATTTTGAATAATAACAGAGTTATATACCGTGAAAAATTTTGAATTGCGTAAACAATTTGAATTTTATCACGATTAGTATCTAGACAAGGTTATGTGGCTGTCTAGGTAGTCACACATACAAAAAACTGTTACCATATTTGATTCAAAATGTTACTAATGAACAATACAGTACGTTATATAACGAAGGGCGCTCCCTGCAATGGTATAGCGTATATACAACATGTAATGCTAAAAAAAAAACAAGATAATAAAAAATAAAAAAATATAGTAAAATATTCACAAAAAATATTAAATTGATACGGAAAAGAAACACTCTGTACACGCACCCTTGTCACACTTGTCTTTCTACGTTGAAATACAAGTGTGCGTATACAGAGTGTTTCTTTTACGTATCAATTTAATCGTTTTGTGAATATATCACGACTAATATATATTTTTAAGATTTTTTTTTTACTGATAATATTTTTTTTTGCATGAATGGACGCTATACATTTACGAGCTACCGGGAACGGCCTTTGTTAGCTAACATACTGTATAAACATTCGGTTTGGTAATTGATTCTGAATCTAAGTACAGGTACAGTAGTCACACGTCTTTATCGGCAAACTCTGTGGGTACTTATAAACGTAGATTCTAGGTCTAAAATTCATCATATCGGCCTATTTATAGCAACAATAATATCTAAGCTATAACATAAAAGGAACAGAAAGAGGTGCCACGCGAGTGTAGCCGCGGGCAAAGCTGTGTAAGTGTCTAGAAATGTCAAGAAGTATCAAGAAGATAGTAATCCGAATGTCAAGAAGAAGGGAGGAGATAGTTCCAGAAGCGTGGAGTGAGTGTTGCTTATAGCGCCCTCTGCTCGTAAACATTTGAAAATGCTGGCAAAGGAATTTGACAGGGGCCTAAAACGAGCCAGATAACCTATACTCCATTTGAAATAAGATTAGACGTATAGATAAGCCTTTTTTACATTCCGTTCAACCGATTTTGAATTCTATTGCGTTGGTGGCATGACAAATGGCAGCCGCAGTAGATAGTTGGTATTGTGTAACTTTTTTTTTGCTTTTAATGCTATCCTTATGCCTACGGTATAGAAGTCAAAATCGGTTGAACGGACTGTAAAAGGGTTTGTTTTAATGTCTAATCTTATTTCAAATGGGGTATAATTATTGGAGAACGTAGCTGCAGTAGCAGATAATTTATCCATCTATACACCAGCATGTAGAGAGAGAAAGAGCATATTCACTTTAATTAAATAAATAAACGGACGCATTCAATTAATACAATGTTCTTAATTTGATTCTGCCCAAGATTCAAGGCTGAAGTCAGCTAGCGAATTTTGTAAAAAAAAAAGGAATCGATTGCAAATGAGCTGGAATTGGGAAATGTCTTCTACAAGCAAGGGGCTGTGTAAGTGTGGCAGAATGTTAAGTGACTCATTCAGGTACAAGATGCATTGATTATATCGATGTTTACCGAAAACGAACTTATACACAGTGAATTCAATTTCTTTGGAAGCGCTAAAAGTGTTTTTAGCATCGCAGCATGGACAACATTTTTCAGAATAATTATTATTACATCTATAACCTTTTATTTTAGATTTTTTTTAAAGGCTTTCAAATATAAATACATTTTTAGGTCTCCATGGACTTATATCATGCAGGGATTCCATTTATGAATTCGTTTTGCAACGTATTAAGCAATAAGTGCTTTTTGTTCTAAGTTTCTACAAATATTTTAATAAGTAACCATCAATAAATCAATGCTATACCCAAAATGATAAGGTTGCACATAAAAGGCTGTATCTGTATGTGTACGTACCAGTCTTGCGTTTTCTTGGTTCTGTAAAACATATTACAATTAATCTAAATACACAAACATAAATAAAAATAAACGATTTAAACACATAAATATTTATATACATATTTTTACAAAATGTACACTAGACTAAACACACAAAAAATCTTAAACACTAGCATGCATCTTGGTATTTATACAAACATTTTGCAAAAAAATGCATTCGTCAAAAATATGTACAAAGAGAGATAGAATATATATATACATCTTTTTGCTAGCAAAAAGAACACCCATATTTACAAAAAAAATATTTTCTGTGGAACATTCCAAGATCTAATTAAATAGATCAAAAATATCACACAACACCAACGTAATTTTTGATTATTTTTAGTATTATATACAAAATGGACTTTCGTGTAAAACGATATACAAATGAGATTAACTTACAATTTACTACTAATCGAAGTTAACGTGTCGAATCCATTTGAGAAATACTTCTCAAATCGATTATTTACAATCCTAATTAATTTTGCTGTGCATAATCATGTGATGAAGATGTTTTTTTTTATGTAACATAAAAAATAAAGTGTAATTTGCGAAATGGTGGCGTCTGGCACCGAATTATTTGCAAAATTAATCGATTACATGTATGTTCGAATTCAAATCGATAAATTCGTTTCCTTCTTTCTAATAATTATTTTCTATGTTGATAAGCCATGAGTCCGATGGCAAAAATTAGGAACTTCCATAGAAACCCTTTATATTATTCATATTTAACCCCATCAAGGAAAAAATAAAAAATCCTTCTCCAGTAACATTCGTTATAAAAAAAAAACAAGATTCTAAACCCAGCAGCTTAGGCTGTGCGTTGTATGTAGGTGAATTTAAGATTTTTATCAATGAGATGGATGGAGAGGGAGACGAAGACCAAAGAAAAGATGGATAGATTGTGTGCAAGATGAGATGAAAGAAAAAGGAGTGAATGATACGAGAAACGGCTAACAGGGGAGAATGGAATGTTAACTAACAAAACCTGCTAGGGAGTTTGTTGCGACACTTCTTCTTACCAACTAAAGCACTAGGAAGTGGTGAAGGGTGGGCGTTTTGGGGGACGGTCTTATGTAATTTTGACGTTCAAAAAGTGCTGATTCTCAGCCTAGTTTGAATAAATGACTTTTGATTTTGATTTTGAAAGGGCGTTCCCGTTTACCTGCAATAGTATAGCGTATATACAAGCAAAAAAAAATATTATCATATTTTTTTAATTTTTTTTTAATAATTATTTAAATATTAAATTCATACGGACAAACTCTATATATGCACACTAGTCAAACTTGTCTTTCTACGTTGAAATACAAGTGAGCGTGTACAGAGTGTTTCTTTTACGTTTCAATTTAATAGTTTTGTGAAGATTTAAATACTCATAAGTTTTTTATTTTTTTTGCATTTATGGACTCTATACTATTGCGGGTTAATGGGACCGCCCTTTGTTAGTTACCATACTGTATAAGCCAAGAACAGGAACATGAATATGAATTACCAATCAAAATAAATTACCACTAACAAAAACAGTATTGAATAATGAGATAACTTTGACAATATCAGTTCTTTTTGCGATCGCACAATCGTTGTACTATTCACGCTATTGCAAATTACATAACGAACCCAAAAGTCAGATATTGTTTACCTAGTGTGAAACGTTTCGTAGCATTCTAACGTAGACGGAATTGGTGGCCATATTTGGCCTTCCTTTATGTGTTTTTGTCTGCCCGATTCAAGCTTTTGAATCAATTTTCCACGTTTTATTTGTACGTTTTACTATGGAATGATTCTCCATAATTTGTTCTACTCTCTCTCTTCGAACTATGTTGGTAGATTTGGCGTTCTTTTGTATGTAAATTCGTTTCTGTTTTCTCCAAGTAAGTTCAAGCTTTTGAATCAATTTGTATCGCTTATAATACGCCGGGATTCAGCACAATAATATCTACTATCTGAGCTACTTAGGCTAGTAACACCTTCTTAGAATGATGATTTCCCATTTCATATAATCTGTACCTATCACTACAATGGACAGTGTGGTTGGCCATAAGAACAGTATCTTCGTGTTACTGACTCTGTGATCACCCACTTTGCCAGACATTTAAGTAAAGGAATTATTTTTAAAAGAGTAACCGTGGAGTTTCTTGCCGGCTCTTCTCCATAGAAACGACCAATTGGAACCGTGCACCTAGCTTCTGACGTTTCATAAGTGCCCATGTAGGCTTATGTGAAATAAAATATTTTGATTTTTGAGATCCTTCCGCTACTTGACTTCCTATCTATATTTTAAAATCTAAGGCCCGTTTTACAGAACCTCTATCAAGACTCAAGTATTACTTAAAACTAGTTCTAACTAATTAAATGACTTTAAACTAATTTTAAGTAATCCCTGAGTCTTGAACGAGGTTCTGTAATACGGGCCCTAAGGTTTGTGGTTGTACTGATAGACATAGGAATTGAAGCTTGTTCCAGCTTTGATAAGACTTTGATATAACAGTACACTAATTGCGTTTATAGACGATCAATCATGATTAGAATCGGTTTGAAACTAGTGTCTAATCCATTGTTTCATAAGTTCGAAAACAATCTACTCAACAATCTAATAAACGCAATGAATGTTGTTGAACTGTCAAAATGAAACAAAACAGTCTTAATCGGTAACGAAAGTAAGTTACGCAATTAGATAGCAGGATTGATAAGCTCAGACTATGTGATAATTGTGTAAGCTATTTATAATGAGTATTGAGTACTTACTCAATGAAGCTATGTGATGTTACAAACTCATGCAAACGTGAAAGTGTCTAAACTAACAGCTGATTTGTTAAACTGTTGTACCAGGAACACATGAAGTGCATAAAGCATACAACTTACTATGTTGTTAAACATAAATCGGTGAGCATGTGTCAATAAACATGCGTTTGTGTTTGACAATGTGTGTGTTTGTGTTGAGTGTGACATAAGTTACCGGACGTGGCTTTAGTGCGAAGTGCATCATGTTTAGACTTTTACATGTTTCATTATTATTGTGGAGGGAAGGGTTTAAGGAAACTAATTCTATGAAATGAACAGTCTTCATTGCAAGAAGTCAGGATATGATATTTTGATCTTGGAGGGAATCGTTTCTTGCTGGCTCTTCTCCATAGGAAGCTACCAATTAGAACCGGCTTGCTGTGTCTCATCGGGTTCATAAGTTCGATTCCTAGACCAATTAACGCAACACTGGATTTCGATACTAGCGTACCATTCAAAAAGATTTTTGCACCAGCGTGTTCGCAATAACGTTATTCGATAAAGCGGATTTCAATTCAATGTGTTTTCGAAATAGTGTGCTTCGAAACAACTTCATTCGAATCTTCATATCACTCCCATTGCTATCCTGTTAGATACCAAATATATTATAATCGGTAGAAGATTATAACCTGACTCTTTCTCAGTACTCTGAACTACATCATTTTCACAGCAATAGTTAAACATTGTGTCTGCTTTGGTGTTAGTTAAATTGTTTACTAAGTGAATCAAACACCCTTTCTAAAAATAATTATGATTATGCTAGAAAAACTTCGTGCTCTATTAAATTGCATTTCTTTTATATTTTTATTTAAATTTATTTTTCATTACAGATAATTTCCACCCGTGTTCGTATTTTTATCATTCAATTTAAATAAATAAGCAGTTACTTACGGAAACGAGATGAGCTCTCAGCCGCGCCGGCGACCGCGACGATCGCGCAAAGCGCCACCACAGCGCTCATGCGCACCATCTGGAAATAACGAGAGATTTCTGATAAATACACAATGATTTTTAAGAAAAGGACATCAAAAAAGTTTAGTTGAAAAGAGAAAAAAAAAATGAGTTCAAAATCTAATAAGTAACAAAATATCATAGAGCTTAAATAAAAATATGACTGCCTCGTTGGTCGCAAGCGCTTCTTCTGAGCATGAGGTCCTGGCTTCAATTCCGAGTCGTGCCCAGTTGATGACTTAAAAATAACTGGCGAAATGTGGGTGTACTGTAGGTACACACCTCCGCCTAATCATACAGACGTGATGTTATGTTATGAACTCTCTAAATAACTATACTTGATCAAAAATAAATGTAAACATCGGTGCATGCCTCAGAACCAATCAATCAACTCAGCCTATCGCAGTCCACTGCTGGACATAAGCCTCTCCCAGGCTGCGCCACAACACCCTGTCCTCCGTCTTCCGCATCAAGTCTGTCCCAACCAACTTTTGAAGGTCGGCGGTCCATCTAGCTGGGGGGCGTCCCACACTACACTTGCTCATACGCGGTCTCTACGCTAACAGCCCTAGCATGATCTTATAGAATTACACGAATAATGTAAACAACTAAAATACAGCATTGTTTTCATTATAAACAAAGTATGCAATTAAAAACATCTAATCAAGTCATTAAATCGACACCATTCTACAACTACCCTCAATTCCAGTCAAAAATCAAAGTAAAACAAGTCAAGGTCCCATTAGCATAACAGCCAAATAGATAAATCTATTGTTTGATAAGTCTGGGAATCGAACCAGGTACCACAATGAACAATTACTTAACTTGTAACGTGAGACGACTGACGCAACGTTAAAGTTAGCGTTAGATTTAGACTTAGAATGTAGATCACTGGATAGGAATCTGAATAATAGTGTTCAAAAAGTATTGTGTATCTAGGGCGATGGCAATCAAAGTAGTAAAAGTTAATTAGGGCGCGATTGTAGTGTAAAAATATGAATTATTATTAAAGTTTTTCATGATTTGGTAGTTAGATTGCGGTATGGGAATGTCCTGGTCTTGATATTACTGCAAACATTGATAATAATATCACTACATTGTTATTTTGCAAAATTATAAAAGCTTGCCCGACTTTCCGAATTATTTTATTGCAAGGATTTGCAGAGGGCCTAGACAAGTGACAATCGCTACGAAAGCGTTTCGTATTTCTGCAAAGACTTTCAACAGGATTGACATAAGATTTTCGATAGCTTATGTCAGTCCTATACATTTTTGCCTTTTCCATCATCGTTATCGCTGAAAGAATGTCACTTTGATGAAGGCCGCAGGAATTTGCTGGATGCGAGAAGGGCAGTACCGGTCTAAGTAGCGGAGCATAGAGACCTATGTCCAGCCGACGTTTTTCGGCGTAAATGATGATGATAAATAATTTCAATACACACACGACTCTTACTTTTCTTCAAAACTGATCTGACGCAATACATTTCCCTTTAAACTTGCTAATTCATTACCTAAAGCTAGTCACACATCATATATAACACATTACTCGTCAAAGTAATTCTTCGGTCACGAGCGTAGCAGCGAAATCTGTAAACATGTAACAGTTTACATACATTTCGTTGTGTAATGCAGTGTAAACTAGTGTAAATCCGGCTTTAGGTCACACTCAATATGTTTTGATTAGTTCAAAATGGGGTGTTCTTTAAGCTTTTGGTTTCATTTCGTACTGCGGCTATTTTTAAGTCTGATGAGAATCTATGCTTGATCTCAGACCAAATAAAAAACCAAGAAAGAGCGCTGCAAACAATACAGTGAAGCATGCCAAAACTACACCACCGCTCTGTGCATACACGCTGAAACGCACACATTTACAGCTATTTACAATCAAACTACACCAAAATATGTGCACACATGTTTACGCAACCGGCCGTCACACACAAAACGTCACTGTTGACAGTGCTCTGTCTTGGTTTTTTATTTGTTCTGAGTGCTTGATGTACCTAATAGAATTTGGGTCAGTCAAAGTGCCGTATGTGATATCCACCAACCCGCACTTGGCCCGCGTGGTGGTTTATTGCCCTCTGCCATTCACAGAGAGGAGGCCAGAGAAGGATTTTGCTAAAGTGCCGCCGCCGGAATCTAAAAGCTACTACACACAGTATCGACGGCACTCCTTTGTTTGTCTTTAGGTACAAAAACCCGTAATTGTTTTTTTGAGATGCTATGAATTTTCCCAAATTCTCTCTTTAAATTCTTAGGTGTTGTAGGTAATAAGCTATAGAAAATCAATAAAGCTAGTCTCGATACCCATTTATTCTTCTTAAAGCACTTCTATACTACGAGACCATCGTGCGTCAAATGCATAGAATTTTAAAAAATGCAGTCACCAAAAAGTGTCAGCGTACACACGGCTACACATCAAGCTATACATTTCCAGTATAAGCTGACCTCACATTGTACGGAAATCCTATACGATGCGAGATCAGCATAAACTGTAAATGTATAGCTCGATTTGTGGCCGAGTGTACACGTGACGTAACCTTATTAAAACTTTAATTATGTCGATTGTTATTTAACAATCGACAAAATTCGTATTTGTACCCTAAGGTGTGTTTACAAAGAAATATAAATTCCATTCAACAAAACGCCTTATATAATATCCCGATCTGTCTGTCTGATCTATCGACCAAACAATGGGCGTTAAATTAAGAACAAACGTGGCCCATTGTGTGCAGAGCCACAATGAGCCACAAGTAAATTTTTGTCACACCCGGATGATAATAACACCTTTAATAATTCAATAGGGTTAAAACTTGCGATCTTACGACTGAGAACTATGCGAGGAGAAAACTATTGTTTTTAAATTTTGGGTCATTTTGACCTCTGATGCAATAAAATGTTAAGAGTTCATTGTAAGCAGACGGGCGTTTGAAACGCAGCGTTTGGAACGTCGCGTTTAAGAATTTGTTTTGTTTATACATTTATTTACTAAACAAGACCAAATATCAATAAAAGATATCCAATGGTGGTGGGATAATTGGTTGATTAAATAAAATAGGCACCCATAAGTTTATGAAAAACTTTTTACAAAAAAAAAACCGTTTCCAAAAAAAAACACTCAAAACTGAAAAATAACTTTAATTTCGGAAGTCGGTGGCAAAAAACGAAAATTGAAAAGCAAAGACAACGACTTCCGTTTTTTTGGAAGTCGGTTTTTATTTTTTAGTAGTGGTACCTACCCCACACAAATTCGAATACCACTAGCTGATGAAAATAACAGTGAAGGAGTAAATGAAAACATCGTCTAGATAAACTAAGTGGGAAAAATACGTAATATTGACGCTAACTCAAAAACTACCCAAGCAAAGTTAATAAAATTTATATGGGACCATCTAGGAAGTATGACCTACCATACAAAAAAAAATCATCAAAATCGATTCATAATTGGCGGAGTAATCGCGTAACAAACATATAAAAAAAAAAAAAACATACAGACGAATTGAGAACCTCCTCCTTTTTGAAGAAGTCGGTTAAAAATAGGTACCTACCTAAAAACAGTAACGTTTCCTTTTTATTTTACCGCTATAGTACAAGTTAAGCTCATAAAATCATCAGCGTATGCCCCTTTCCTAACTATGTTGTGTTCGGCTTTCAGTTTAACCAGATGCAGCTGAATATCAGTATGCTCATGAAATCCTAAGTAATATTATAAATGCTAAAGTGAGTGTGTTTGTTACGGCTTCACGCTAAAACGGCTGAACAAATTTGGCTGAAATTTAGCACATGGATAGACCATGATCTGGAATAGGACATGGTATACTTATTATCTCGAAACTAATATTATAAATGCGAAAGTCAGTTTGTTTGTTTTTTTATTTTTTTGTTCCGCTTTCACGCGAAAACGGCTGAACGGATTTGGCTGAAATTTGGCACATGGGTAGACCATGACCTGGAATAGGATATAGGATACTTTTTATCCCGATATTCCCACGGAATCGAGTCTTACGCGAGAGAAACCGCGGGGCGCAGCTAGTCATTCAATAAAATAAGTGCCAATTCAATTGTTATTAAAAGAGTAACACACTAATCCAATAAGGTAGTTATTATAGCAACATAAAACGCATATAATTATCTTCACAACGTATTACTAAATCGATTAACGATAACCTGAGACAACACTTCATTGCATGAATATGCATATTAATGTATAGGAAAGAACATTATTCATTTCCCACACGTTAAGTTCACACATAGTGCTATTGTTCGTATAATCACATTATCTATACATAATATTATTATCAATTAAAGTCGCTTTTCGTGTTTGTCCGTATGTCCGCGTTGTTCTTCGAAACCACGCAACAGATTTTTATGAGGTTTTCACCATCGTTTATAGTATTTATTCCGGATAGTTTATGTGTATAATACGTTGGTATTAAAGTTACACATATAAGTAAGAAGTCTCGATGTGTTGTCAATTCGTAAAAATCGTGCGAAGCAGGAGCAGGTCACTATACCCCATTTGAAATAAGATTAGACATTAAAACAAACCCTCTTACAGTCCGTTCAACCGATTTAGACTTCTATACCGTAGGCATAAGGATAGCATTAAAAGCAAAAAAAGTTACACAATACCAACTGTCTACTGCGGCTGCCATTTGTCATGCCACCAACGCAATAGAATTTAAAATCGGTTGAACGGAATGTAAAAAAGGCTTATCTATACGTCTAATCTTATTTCAAATGGAGTATAGTTATTAATAAATTCAGACCACCATCAATCTTGTTGCAACATTTGGCTCGTAAAACGCATTTATTGTTAATATTAACCCGTGTACAAGAGAATTACTGTATTATTTTATTATATTTTTAATGGATTAAGGGCGGATTCGACCAAACTTGGATAAGTCTTATCCTGGGAATAAAATTACTAATTACTCTAGAGTTAGACAACTTTTCGTTTTACCAAATCTTAATCTCGGATTATCTGTCTATCTGAGAGTAAATCGTTATACCGCCGAAATGCATCGAGTAAACAAGTTATCCGAGAATAATTTAATGGCGGCCGCTTCATTACCAGCTGACAATCACGATAAGCAAACAATAAATTGTACATTGACATTGACAGCTACCTACTTTCCCAAGCTATAATACGGCAAATGAGAGTTGAGATGAGTTATGCTTCTGCACCGTCCCGTTTGGAGAACAACGTTTTTTTGCCGGGTATTACATTCCTTCACATTCATTCCGCTATTTCTAATCCAAGTATAGCTATACGTTAAATTGCATGGAAAAACGACTGTTGATTTTACTCAAGAATAAAATCGTGGAATAGATTATTCGCCGTTTAAAAATTCGAGTTTGGTCGAATCCACCCTTAGAAGTGAAACTGATTGGAAACTCCTGTGATGTTCTTTAATTATGTTTTATCTGAGATGAAGTGGAGGCTTATTAGATAAAGAGCTCTTTCTTAAAAAAGTTTATCCGGGGAAGTACTACCTAATCCATTTCTTCCACTAAGCAGGGTTGCTAATTGATGAAAAAGAGAGTTAAGCAGCGCATTCACGATTACATTTTAATGACGTTAAACATTAGTAAGTGATAGCAATGTCTGTACATAACTAACGTGGGTATCTCGGTAAGGTAACGTATTAATTAAAGAATTACCACCAACCATTCTAATTTATACTTTATAACAATGAGATAAGAGTAACATTGATTGCAATGACTTACTAATGGTTTTGCGTCGATCGTGAATGCCAACATTAACATTCTTAGAATTGATCGCTAGTTATAACACTTATTTGAACAATAACAACATTATATTTGGTAAGAACGGTCGTCTACTTCCGACAAATGTACGGTCGCGGTCTCTTACATAAAAATATTATACACTAGCTGCGCCCCGCGGTTTCACCCGCGTAAGTCTCGATCCCGTGGGTATATCGGGATAACAAGTATCCTATGTGTTAATCCAGGTTATAAACTATCTGTGTTAATCCAGGTTATAAACTATACAAATCCATTCCGCCGTTTTTGCGTGATTGAGTAAAAAACACACAAACTTTCACATTTATAATATTAGTAGGATAGGAAGTAGGATAGTAGGATGTACGTAAGTAAAGTAATATCTACAAAAACGTTCGTCTGCCTCTTTACAACAGTCAGTCAGCCACTGTAATTAACAAATTACAGTGGCTGACTGACTGACAAAACACACAGCCTAACCCTAAATTAACAAAACTCCAATTCTGGCAACAAAATAGTACCTATCGTAAAAGATTAATATCTGAAAGGTCTCAAAAACGCCCGTCTGCAACGCAAAGATGTACAATCGGTTACATAAACAAGATGTATGCCGAGAATACTCTCAGTATCACTGTTGCACGTCACATTACATAACAGTGCGTTGTCATATAAAGACACTTGACCTCACGACTGAACACTTTAGAAAGGAAACGATTTTCTATCGGATATTTTTGTATTTTGATCACTTCCATATTATGAGAGAGATTATTATTAAAGATTATTGGAATCGTGTTAGGTAATCAGATTAGATGATTAGATTATGTTAAGATGTGAAATAACATTTTGCGAATGGCACTAAGACGTTTAAACCTAAATACTATTACATTCTTTCTTTAGTATTATTGTGTAATGTAAATGAGTTTTTACTAAAGATTGTGTCACGATTGAAAACGATGGCTGATAATACAGGATATTATTATCAAGATATTATTATACAACTACAGGTGACGACTATTATAGAAGACAACCATGTTGGGGTCGGCTTCCAGTCTAACCGAATGCCGCTGCATACCAGTATTTTACATGGAGCGATTGCCTATCTGACCTCCACAACCCAGTTACTGGGTAACACGATACCCCTTGGTAAAACTGGTTGTCAGACTTAAATTATGGCAGAGCACCCGACCTAAAACTTTTTTTTTTTTTCCGAAATCTTCAAATGACTTCTCCCGCTCTGGGGGGAGCGGGAGGGCGTGTCAGACTTTTACTGACTAAAACCCACCCGTGTTCCTTCAGTTGCCTGTTGCGAAGGGTCCCGGTATCGCTTTCGGATGACCCACACCCTGACACCTTTAGTCTCTACTCGTACACAGGCCGGTTTGTTGGCCTTGATCTTATTACGCGCTCACGACTAGGTCATTCATCTTTGATACTGGTTTAGCTTAACTCATTGAGCCTCACCGCTTAGTACCTAACTAATATAACCTAAAGCATTATGCTATTGACCACTAGAGAAACTCTTCATATTATGTCTCATTAATATTTGTATTTGTTAAACCATTGTCAGCGAATGTCATTTAGTTTAAATAGGTTTTTATTCATTATTTATCTTTGACTAGCGACCCGCTCCTTCGTCACACGGTTTTTACGACTAGACATAACATCGAGATTTCATAGATAGGGTGTAGGCCTCGCCCCTTGTATCTTGCCCCTAATTACCTAAGTGTACCCACTCGCCCCTTTGAATATTAGATGGCCCCACTCGACCCCGATTGTTAGTAGGTTAAAAGTACAGTCAGCACTCTAAGTTTTTAGTAATAAGTTCGTATTATACAGGATGTTAGGGTAAACACCGTTATCCTTGAAATCAGTGGTTTGGTTTCATATAAAGAACGTAAAATCAATGGAAAATAACAACTTAAAAAAAAAAAAACTAAATTTTTTCATAAGAGTATACTTGCGTCTCAACCTATGTTGAGACGCAAGATGCTAGGGCAACGAACTTGCGTCTCAACATGGGTGGGTGGTGTGGAACTGACCTGACCGGCAGCGAGCGCGATCCCTCCCTCAGTCAGTCACCTGTTTCGCTAGCGAGCACGGTGCCGGATAGAAACTTTTTTAAATCTTTTAATGAAAACCAGGTTTTTTTTTTGTTGTTACTCGGTCTTTTATTTTTATATTTAAGTCAACTACCCACGGTTTGAGTGAAAACGGTTTTTACCCTTACATCCTATATACACCTATAACTTCCGGGACCAATAAAGTGTCTAAACGATGGTGATAACCTCATCAAAATCTGTTGCGTGGTTAAGAAGGACAACGTGGACATACAGACAAACACGAAAAGCGACTTTAATTTATAATATGTATAGATAGAGATACAAGGCGTTGGAAGCCCACAAGGTGGACCGAGGACCTGGTGAAGGCCGCGGGAATGCGCTGGATGCGAGAAACACAGAACTGGTCGAAGTGGCGGTGCTTGGGCGAGGCCTATGTCCAGGAGTGGACGTCATCGTCGACGTCGACGAATGATGATGATGATAGATAAAGATTATTTTCTATTTTGTGGATGTAAGAACGTTGTAGCCCTTTACAGTTTTATTTCAGATAAACCTACATGGGCACTTATGAAACGTCAGAAGCTAGGTGCACGGTTGCAATTGGTTGTTTTCTATGGAGAAGAGTTGGCAAGAAATTCCATGGTAACTCATCAAAAAATCAATCTGCCTAGCTTTTTCCCAACTATGTTGGGGTCGGCTTCCAGTCTAACCGGATGCAGGTGAATACCAGTATTTTACATGGAGCGACTGCCTATCTGACCCCCACAACCCATCAACTGGGTAATACGATACCCCTTGTTTAGACTGGTTGTCAGACTTTCGGGCTTCTGACGACTCGTAACAACTTTCAAACATCCACAAATGACAGCCGGGACCAACGGTTTAACGTGCTTTCCGAGGCACGGAGGTGTCTCAGTATGTAAAGATGGTCACCCATCCACGGATCAACCCCAGCAAGCGTAGCTTAACCTGATGGATCGACCCGAGCGGCTATTATTACTGACCCACGAGCTCCTCTCCATGGGAACTCATCAGAAGAACAATAATATTCACTGCCCGACATCGCCCCTTTGCTCAAAAGTAGCGCGTGCGACTACTAGAACAACGATTATTAATATCGCTCAGTTGAATCATAAAGCTCATAAGAACATTCCTATTAAGATCATCATTAATCTTTGCGATGCTGTAGGTAATCCTTACATCCAACTATTGCCGCCACGTTATTAATAGTACCGAATAGGTTACGATAATAATATCATACGGAGTCGAGGACACTATATTATATCGACAACGATTAATTTCAGTAAATGATTAAAACTTTCAAGGATACAAAACGCCCATAAATTCATTACAATAAACCTTCTTATTGTGGCTCGTTCAGTGTCCCGTATCGTGTTAACATGTATTAATTCTTATTCCGTAAGGTTTATGTGTTACTATACGTACGTTACTACATAAAAAAAATTACAAAAAAAAAATCAACCGCTTTCCAATAAAAACACAACAAAAGTGAAAAATTTGAAGTCGGTTGTTTAAATATTTTTCACTTTTTATTTGTGGTACCTACCCCACACAAATTCGTATACCGTTATCTGCTATGTAAGAGGCTAACTCAAAAGATACGCAAGGAAAATTCATAAAATTGATTAATTACCTCTGAAGCAAGCAGCGATTCATCAATCAAATTGGCGAAGTAAACGCGTAAAATACACAAAAAAAAAAAACATAGACGAATTGACAACCCCCTCCTTTTTCAAGAAGTCGGTTAAAAAGTTACATATAACTAAGAAATATCGATGTTTTGTGAAGTCGTAAAAACCGTGCGAAGCATTGGGTGGCTAGTACTTTAAATAATGACACGCCGTTACCACAGTTTGGAGTTTTTCGACCATTTTAACTACGGCTCCTATCGCATCTATCATTACACTCATTGTAAATAAGAACCACCCGTTTTCATGTCAGGAAACCACCATACCTATGTAATGCCACCACATATGACTATCGCTTCGTGTCGCTATAAAATGGCACCATAAATGATCACGAAACCAAATCAAGTGACGAAACTACTCACAAGACGACGATAATCAAAATTATGCAATCCAAACCAAAATCACAAATAAGGAAACCTTCCTTCTACCACATTTCCCAGAGACATGATACCGAAATGAAGCAATAGTAATATATCAGTATCACACTGCATGGTGGCACTTTCCCTCTAAAACCTAGGTTCCTAGGTCCGTATTCACAAACCTAGTAGAGATGGACCGAATTTATGTTTGTTTGTCCTTTCTTAGCGTCATGTTTGCCGCAAACAAACGTATATTTTTTTTTTTTTTTTATATATACTTATTTGGCCGGTCGCAAAAAAGACCGACTAGTCTTATTTCAGATTACTATAATTTACGGACCGTAATTGGTTAAACTTAAGACTCTTGTATCTTTACCAATAATGAAACAAAGACCTCATAGTTTTGTATAGTAGACCCTCCCATATGGAAGTAGCTATCACAGGTAAAATTAGCTTATGAATCTATTTATAAGCCCAGTTTGGCAATAAAAAACTCTACCATTGGAAGTAAAACGACTCGTTTTGTTTATAGGAACCGAGCATAAGCCAATCTTTTGATGGAGTTCGAGCATAAAACATTTTTTTTTTTCTTGGTTTCATTTCAAATAATATTGACTACCAAAGGAAGAGTTCCTATTCCTAGATTAGATTGAATTTCAATTTACTATCTATTATAATTTATTTATTCACTTAAAAAACAATATAATTATTAAAGGTTTTCAATATGAATAGGTAGAGTAAAATGCCGACTAGTCGGCGCTTTTTACTAACTAATTGCCGACTAGGCGCCGAATACAAAATATGGCCGGATAGTCAACTTTCCCGAGTATTCGGTACATCTCTGATACCTATATGTCTACCTAGGTCTCGTGGGAGCTCGCTGATAGCATCTTAAAGTGCTAACAAGACGTGTAGAACGTTTTGTCGCCTGTCTAACGACCAGTTTGCTTTCAATTATACCTGAAATGGTAGTCTTTTACTTTGGAGGTAATTTGTTGGACTTGTGAATGTAATCTGTTGTCAAATCGGTTGTTAAATGGTGACTGAATTTGGTTTAGCGGTCAAAAGCGTGATTGATGGGCGAGGGGTTCTAGTTCGATCCCCGGTTCGGACATAGTGCAGTTATTGGGTTTTTCCATTAAGGCATTTTCAGTAGCCGCTTTTGTTGCAGTTAGTATTGGTGCCTGGTTAATGGCGATGCATCAATCAATCTGCCTAGCCTTTTCCCAACTCTGTTGGGCTCGTCTTCCTGTCTAACCGGGATGCAGCTGAATACCAGTATTTTACATGGGGCGACTGCCTATCTGATCTCCACAATCCAGTAATTGAGTAATACGATACCTTGGTAAGACTGGTTGTCAGACTTTCGTGCTTCTGACGACCCGTAACGACTGTCAAAGATCCACGAATGACAGCCAGGATCAACGGCTTAACGTGCTTTCCGAGGCACGGCGGAGCCTCGGTATGTAAAGATTGTCACCCATCCAAGGACCTCGGCAAGCGTAGCTTACTTACTTAGCCACGAGCTCCACTGTGTGAATGTTAAGAATGATGACATCCAAATGTATCAACAAAAGCACTTCTGTCACTCTTCTTTCTTTGAACTATTACAAAACTTACAACAGCTAACCAAAGAGGTAACAAATAGGCCTACAGAATACAAAATAAGCAATACCAACATTACAATACATACAATAATATCGTTCGTCATAACTTATCGCCGATATATCGCCGATATTATTCGACATCGTCATTCAATGCAGCGCTCTTCCTGGTGAACAGAGTGGTTCGATAAACGTGCTTGCTCAAGATTATGTAATTCATAATTTAAAATGTGCATTTTGAATGGATAATTCTGTAAATGAGGAATTGTGTTTTTTTAGACTGTGATTGGAAATGTTATTGCGATACTAAAAAACTGATCAAAAAAGAATGAATGATCTAAAAATATGTGTATCGCTTTATTACATACATCTGTAGGTAAGCATGATTAGCTAATGTTCCCACTGCTGGGACACATGCCACCTTCTTGAACTTTAAAGGAGATCATTCATTTTGGGCTAAGTAATAAAAGTGCCGGCCAAACAAAAAAAATAGATATATTCCGTTAGAACATGTTATTGTCGTCACTTTTCACTCTTGGACCAAATCTGTAGGGCAATTTCCTGCGCTATCATACGATATTGAAAAATACCGTTTCAGTGTGTTGTATTTTTATTTTTTTTATTTTTAATGGTTTTATAACATATTTTTTTAGGTATTTTTACAATTTTAAATAAAATATACAATCTAATTCTAACATTATGTACAAAGGGAAAAAATAAAAATAATTGAACGACTTGAAAGTGAACGTTTTTTAAGCATGAGAATTGGCCTTGCTGGTAATAATAATGAACTCTCACTTAATTTTCTTTGGCATTACAGCTATTAAAGAGCAGAGAGGACTGTCTCATACATAATGTATGGCGCACTGATTAATATGGTAATATATCACAGTATGGTAAATAATATGGTAATTTTCTCTGTCCAAAGCATTTCCGGTTCGCACTTTGGCAGTGGAATATTTAGATTATATTTATGCAGATTTAGTTAAGTGTATCATAATTATTTTATTTGCATTCAATTTATGGTTAAGTCTGATACAATGTTGATGTGTTACCTAATGAATTTTGTGAGTTATCTATATTTCTAGTTTTTAAAATCTGTCTGACTGTTACTTTGTCGTGGAAACTTAGAAAAATGACAATTAATTTTTAACCGACTTGTTCAAAAAGGAGGAGGTTCTCAATTCGTCTGCATGTTTTTTTTGTTTTTTTTTTTTTGTTTTCATGTTACGCGATTGCTCTGCCAATTATGAATCGATTTTGATGATTCTTTTTTTGTTTGGTAGGTCATGCTTCAGAGGTGGTCCCATATAAATTTTATTAATTTTGCTTGCGTAGTTTTTGAGTTAGCTTCAATAATTACGTATTTTTCCTACTTAGTGTATGTAGACGATATATTGTTTGACTCCGTCACTGTTATTTACATAGCAGGTAGTGTATTCGAATTTGTGTAGGGTAGGTACCACAACTAAAAAGTGAAAAATAAAAACTTTTTACAAAAAAAAAACAACTGACTTCCAAAAAAACACTAAAAACGTGAAAAATAACTTTAATTTCGGAAGTCGGTGTCTTTGCTTTTCAATTTTCGTTTTTTGCCACAAAACAAATTCGAATACACTACCTGCTATGTAAATAACAGTGACGGAGTCAAACAATATATCGTCTACATACACTAAGTAGGAAAAATACGTAATTATTGAAGCTAACTCAAAAACTACGCAAGCAAAATTAATATAATTTATAGGGGACCACCTTTTTTTTTTGTTCTGTCTTTATTTTTACAGAGACGAACAAGCAGTTTTTATATTATCTCCATCAATAATCATCTCAAAGAACAACTAATTATAGATAAGTACTTTTCATAGTTTATTAAATTAATCAATCAACTCAGCCTATCGTAGTCCACTGCTGGACATAGGCCTGTCCCAGACTGCGCTACAACAGCCTTTAAGGCTCCCAGCTAGTTAGTTAGCTCCCGCTAAAAGGCGCGACGCGACTTAAACAATTTCTAAGAAAACTTTACGGCGAAAAATGCGGCTGCGTCCCGTCGCGCCAGAGTAAGAGCCTTAAAGGATGTTGACAGATTGACAGGCAGATGGACCACTTTTTCCTTTTGAGGTAGGTACAGAACCCTAAAAATTATGTGCACGGCCACTGCGTGTAGAATATTTCAGACGGTAGGTAAATTAGTAATTATGATTAGTGTTTAAGAAATCTTCAGAATCTTGCAATGACTTGTGAAATATTGTCATCTAAGCAAGGTCGATGGTCATGGCTGCAGTGCAGTGTGCAGTAATTGACCAATATTTGTAAGTTTCACAATATCGAGGACTTTGCAGTTGCATTGTGTCAATGTTTATCTTTGTTTATGCTAATCTGCGTGGAATTGTTAGGATTATTAGCAAGTGCAGTGCAACAAGATGGGGCAAAACTATTGTCATAATGTGAAATAGCTGCCATTTTGTTGAAATGAAATAAATATTATCGGCTCTGTTTTCGCAAAAAGTTTACTTAAATGTTTACCTAGCACAAAACCGTGTGTATCAGTTGTTTAGCTTAAACACATTTCTATATGAAGTTTGACATTAAACTTACATTAAACTTCCTGTCGCTACTGCTGCCTGTCGCACCCGCGATATCGCGCCGGACTTAACTTCCGAAGTGTGTCAAATCAAATCAAAATATTTTATTTCACATAAACCTACATGGGCACTTATGAAATGTCAGAAGCTAGATGCACGGTTCCAATTGGTCGTTTCCTATGGAGAAGAGCCGGCAAGAAACTCCACGGTTACTCTTTTAAAAATAATTGGCTTTTAAAATATTTTCAAATTACACCGATAATAGGCATGGGAGGACAATGTAGGCCTTTCAAAAAGTAAGTACCAGGTACTTAACAATTCATGGCGGCATGGAGAGTGCGATTGTCGCAACCCAGTGCTGGGCACGCCACAATTGCGGCGATAAGTCCCCTCTTTGAGGAGTGGCTGGAGAGGCGCCACGGCGTCCTCACCTTCCGCCTGACACAGGTCCTCACCGGACATGGCAGCTTCGGGAGGTACCTGTGCAGGATTAGGCGGGAGGAAACGCCTGGGTGTCACCACTGTGCGGATCGTCCGGAGGACACGGTGGAGCATACGGTGGAGGTGTGCCCTGCTTGGGCGGATCACCGCCGTGTCCTCGTGGAGGCGATTGGCGGCACTGACCTCTCGCGTCCGGCCCTGGTCCAGGCCATGGTACGGAGCGAGAGGGCATGGGAGGCGGTCACCTCCTTCTGCGAAGCAGTGATGCTCGCGAAGGAGGAGGCGGAACGCGTGAGGGAGAGGCAAAGCCTGCGCCCTCACGCCCCTAACCGCCGCCGCTGGAGACACCCTGGGCGTCGGGAATCCCAGGCGGATTCCCGGCCACCATAGGCGTGGGCTTGCGGACGGCGAGCAATGGGCAGCTCGCCGTCCGATAAGGACCAGGCCCAGGTCGATGGCGCGTCGTGTTCCACGCGCGCCTCAAAGAGATGTCAGCACACCTGACGGGGTCCGTTAGGACCGATGCCTGCCAGGGTTGCGGAATAGTCCGAAAGGGATACCGGGACCCTGGCAACAGGCAACCGAAGGAACACGGGTGGGTTTTAGTCAGTAAGAGTCTGACACGCCCTTCCGCTCCGCCCAGAGCGGGAGAAGTCATATGATGATTTCCCACCCAAAAAAAAAAAAAAAAAAAGGTACTTAACAATTGTGTATTATATTGTGTGTATGTGTTTGCAAAACGGTTACTGTACACTAAACTGAAATCTTATTTAACGACTAATTCTAAATCATACTGCCGTTTGATATAATCGTTGTCATAATAGAATAGAATACTCTTTATTATGTAGGTACACCATATGAATTACTGATATAAATCTAGAAATTATACATAGGGTGACACAATAGGCAGCCCTATCGCTAAAAGCTAATCTTTTAAAAGCAGCCTTTGAATGGATTTGTGGCGGCATCTACATCGCCACATGTGAACTCCGCATCAAAGACCTGACGTCACACAAAAATCCTGACGTTACATAAATCCTGCATCGCGCAATTAGAGTTTACCGCGCGATGGACATATATACAAGACTAGCTGCGCCCCGCGGTTTCACCCGAGTAAGTCTCGATCCCGCGGGAATATCGAGATAAAAAGTATCCTATGTGTTAATCCAGGTTATAAACTATCTGTTTGCCAAATTTCATCCAAATCCATTCAGTACTTTTTACGTGAAAGAGTAACAAACATCCATCCATACTTACAAACTTTCACGTTTATAATATTATTTAGATACCAACATCAATCGTTGGGCAGTTGTCCGCCAGACACGACATGACCCGTCTGGTCGGAGGATACTCATAACTTTCTCTGGTGATTTTTTTAAGTGCACCAGAAAAATACAGCAACATTTTAATCTACTTTCGACATCAAAATCTTATTACGCGAGCGACTCACGACTCTCCCACATAACACCTAACATTAATATAAACGTACAGAAGCACATCTGCATATGTAACGTTATTCGTAAGTACTATAAAGATGCTTCGTCTTAAACAAAAACTGTGAAAGGTCACCAGTTTCCGCGTGTGTCATACATTATGTTATGTCATGAACTCATGACTCGGAAGTGTACTGAAAGTTATTGAGATAATAGTTTAATAGCATGTGTACCATGTGGAGGTCTAGTCCCTTTTTTTTTTGAGGGTGGGAATTTATCAAATGGCTTCTCCCGCTCTGGGCGGAGCAGAAGGGCTTGTCAGACTTTTACTGACTAAAACCCACCCGTGTTCCTTCAGTTGCCTGTTGCTAAGGTGCCGATATCCTTTTTGGACGTTCCCGCAGGAGGTCTAGTCCCTAAGCATGAAGTCTGTAGTTTCGGCCGAAGTTACGGGAGCTGGTTTTTTTTTTGCAATATATCCGGTTTTGGCTATTCTGCCAGCGTCACGCAGCGCAGCGATTTTGCTCTTTGTGGTAGACCTAACTTTTAGTCGCTGAAAAGACGAGGACAAAGTTAGTTT
The DNA here is from genome assembly GCA_948473465.1 of Lithophane ornitopus. Taxonomy (NCBI): domain Eukaryota; kingdom Metazoa; phylum Arthropoda; class Insecta; order Lepidoptera; family Noctuidae; genus Lithophane; species Lithophane ornitopus. The sequence goes on along the minus strand of OX419635.1, from coordinate 12,646,507 downwards.
TCTCTCGTTACGGGAGTTGTATGCTCCGTATCACCTACGGACATATGATTAGATTTGACAGTTGTGCCTACTCGCGATGTGGTTTTGCCCGTTCGAAAAATAGAATTTGTCACTTGTTTTTACTTAACAACTACTTTCGGACGGGCCCGCATCTTTATTAATGGACTTAGTAGACCCCTAGTACTTAGGGCTTGTAGAAAGATGTACAAACGTTTGTTTCGATGAAAATATGTTTTATAATCAATTTTGCAAATCTAGTTTGATAGACCAAAGAAAAGATGGATGGATTGTGTGAGGGATGATATGAAAGAAAAAGGAGTGAATGATAGAATGACGGTTGACAGGGGAGAGTGGGAGAAGACATGAGACAAGAGCAGGAATAAGATGAACCAAATCTAGTTTAAAATCGAAATCCATACTTGATCATCATGTTTGAAGCAATTTTATAAATTGAAACAATCTTAATCTACCTATATTCTTGCAAATAAATATATTATTCATTCATTCACTCACTCTTTCATTCACTCTTTCATTCATTCATTCATAAACGTGATAAAAGAAGTCAAGAGTTCAACCATTACATCAAAACCAAGTCACATGATTCTTAATCATACAGTTTTTAAGATTAATTCATTTGCAAAAACGTTATCAATCATCATTGAATCAGATCGACTCCCACGCCTGCAGAATGACGTTATGCAAAATTGTGACAGTAAGATGCATTGTTTCTACTTTAACAGTATTAAATCATAATGATTGCAAAGCTTTATTCAAGATAGTGAAGAGTGAAATTCAATAACAGGGGGCCTAAACCGGCCACATTAGCAATTACTCTAAAAGCAGTTAATTTCCTGAATCCCAGCTGTCATTAGCAATTCTTCTAATATGACATAAAAGCAATTCGTTATTTGTGGACCATTTTACGAATCTCCACAGAAAACCTGTCATATAAATTACTTCGTAATATGAATTACACGCAGATCATATTATGAATTGTCAGTAGGTGACATTTTACGATAATACCTACATACTATTTTCATATTATGATTCTGCTAAAGTGACCGTTTTAAGGCTCCCACAAACAGGCCCCGGGAGGTTTTCTCAGAAATTGTTTTGTTAAAAGTCGCGTTGCGCGACAAGTCGCGCCAGTATGTAAGAGCCTTTAAGCCCGCTGGTAAAAGGATTATTTAGAAAGCCTTCTTGTTTCAGTTCTGTATGAATCATTAAACAATTTCTCTTTACGGACATTTGACGTGGGTGTTATGATAACTCAGCGATTTGTGAGAAGTTCCATACGAATATAATTCTACAATCCATTTTCGCACTAACCTTTTCCCATACATTTTATGGTCATGTTATGTCACCAACAAGGTCCCAGGCAAGACCCATCTATGAATAGTCAACTTATGATTAACTTGCTTTATATAGCTATTTATAATTGTATAAAGTATGGAGATACTGCAATCCGATCCGACCTCATCAACTCAATTACAAGAAGATATCAAAATGTTAATAAAAATATTTTATTTCACATAAACATACATGGGCACTTATGAAACGACAGAAGCTAGGTGTTTTAAACTAAATGACAAGATTGTCATTACAACTGTAATAAATCTGAATAATTATCATGTCCACAAAAGCCACTAATAAAGAGTTGATATTAAATTGTAGGTATACTAGCTCCTGCTTCGCACGGTTTTTGGACTTTCTTTTATTTCATTTCATTTCTTAGTTATATGTAATTTTAATAATAACGTATTACACACATAAATCTTCTGGAATAAATTCTCTATACGATGGTGAAAACCTCATCAAAATCTGTTGCGTGGTTTAAAAGAATGACGCGAACATAGAATACAGACAAACACGAAAAGCGACTTTAATTTATATGTTTTATATACAAGATAATGTCGTATCGAAATCTTAAAAACTTTTTACAAAAAAAAAAACAACCGACTTCCAAAAAAAACGGAGGCAAAACGGTGGCAAAAAACGGAAATTGTAAAGCAAAGACACCGACTTCCGAAAAGAAAGTTATTTTTCACTTTTTTAGTGTTTTTTTTGGAAGTCGGTTGTTTTTTTTTTTGTAAAAAGTTTTCATTTTCACTTTTTAGTTGTGATACCTACCCCACACAAATCCGAATACCACTACCTGCTATGTAAATAACAGTGAAGGAGTCACACAGGATATCGTCTAGATAAACTAAGTGGGAAAAATACGTAATATTGAAGCTAACTCGAAAATTACGCAAGCAAAGTTAATAAAATTTATATGGGACCACCTCGGAAGCATGACCTACCAATCAAAAAAATATCATCAAAATCGATTCATAATTGGCGGAGTAATCGCGTAACAAACAAAAAAAAAAAAAAAAACATACAGACGAATTGAGAACCTCCTCCTTTTTGAAGAAGTCGGTTAAAAAAGGTAAGACCCGATTGTCAATTGTTCAGATTTCAACAGCTGTTCAAACCAAAGTTTAAACTGCCTCTAATGATCTTTGATAATTATGGAATATTACTTCATATATATCTAAGTTGTTCAGATAAGTGGGTCAATTACCTATCCATACATACGCAAGTCATAACATCATACACATTCATACATGCCATGTCATACACACGTAGGTTACACCATGTCATCAATGAACAATTTGTTACAAGTTTTCTCTCCTTCCCTACAATTGACTTATGAAAGTCTGACCTATGACCTGAAGCCTAAAATGTGTATACCAACACATCATTACTTATATTACTTTACACATTATTTTCTCAGAGAAATGTTACATAATACTTGCGTAAATAAGCAATGTTCCGCTGTGAGATTTTGTGAGTGTTAGAACAAATATTTTGTGGGTCAACAATTTAGGTAAATAACTTTGCAAGCGTGTGTAGGATTTGGGTAAATCTTGCTACCGGGTTTACTGTGTAGGATTTAGGCAAACAGATGGTTTAAAAGGAGGTAAGTGGAGAAAAGAGGTTAGATTTGTAGGAAGCTTTTGCTAATTTTTTTTTTGGCATTATCCACGTAGAGCTCAGAAAGTAAATGCTCTGGGAACATAATAGTGTTATCGGATAATGATTTCGTAAATAAGTACCTACCAACTAACGATAATGGATCACTTGAGTGCAGTCTGGATTGCAAAAAACAAGATGGATAGAATACAAGATGAGTAAAGAATGCAAACAGGGGGCTTAAAACGGTCACTTTAGCAGAATCATATTATGAAAATTTATGAATCATCGTAAAATGTCACAAACTGACAATTCATAATATGATCTGCGTGTAATTCATATTACTAAATAATTCATTTGTTTGAAAGTTTTCTATGGAGATTCATAAAATGGTCTACAAATTATGAATTGCTTTTACGTCAAATTAGTGGAATTGCTAATGACAGCTGGGGTTCAGGAAATGAACTGCTTTTAGAGGAATTGCTAAAGGGTTAAGGCTCCCAGCATTTACTGAACATAGAGACAGAGGGTCAACAGTATTTTGAACTAGCCGAACAGAACGATGCACAAATTTTAAGTTCGTTGCGTTTGCTCGTGTGGCAGGGATGAAAATAATTGTATGTACTTAATTAATAATACTAACCCTTAGTTGATAAGTTTATTGTTGTACTAACTAGTGGACCAATTTTGTCAAATTAAATAAATATATAATAATAAAAGATTCGATTACAAAAATGAAAGCCAGAGGAATATGTTCTTACCACTAAACGTTGGCGCTGGTGTTAAGAGCTTAAAATTAATCAAAGGAAATTATCTTTATTTTTAACCGACTTCTTCAAAAAGGACTTCTCAATTCATCTGTTTTTTTTTTTTGTGTGTGTATGTTACGCGATTTATCCGCCAATTATGAATTGATTTTGATGATTCTTTTTTTGTTTGGTAGGTCATGCTTCAGAAGTGGTCCCATATAAATTTTATTAACTTTGCTTGCGTAGTTTTTGAGTTAGCTTCAATAATTATGTATTTTTCCCACTTAGTGTATGTAGGCGATATATTGTTTGACTCCTTCACTGTTATTTACATACCAGGTAGTGGTATTCGAATTTGTGTGGAGTAGGTACCACAACTAAAAAGTGAAAAATAAAAACTTTTTACAAAAAAAAAAACAACCGACTTCCAAAAAACACTAATAACATGAAAAATAACTTTAATTTCGGAAGTCGGTGGCAAAACACGAAAATTGAAAAGCAAAGACACCGACTTCCGAATTTCATGTTTTTAGTGTTTTTTGGAAGTCGGTTTTTTTTTTTTCTTACTTATGTACTCACAGTAAAATTCATAGAGATACGACATAATTATAACATGAGATCTCCTTAGATAAATAAATAGAATACTCTTAGTAATAAATTACAAATAAGAGAAACTTTTGAGAGTTATACTTATATACTTAGTAGATATCAAATGGAAATATACAGCATGCAGAAATAAGAAAACCTATCTACCTAGGAGGGCTATGTCAAACATGTGCGATTTTAAAGAGGTCTTAGATCGGAGTATCAATTACAGATAGACAGATTAATTCCTACAAAAACGACTTTAATAAACTAAAACTATGTACTACGTCAGTCGCAGCTCCTTTTTATCAACAAAGTCATTAATATATAGATCTATGATATTCACTGTATCGTGAAACGTGGCCGTGGGAGACAACGGTTCTTGTACAGATATCATCACGAACTGTCGTAAGGAACCTCATTATGTAGCTTAATTATTTGGGTTGCATTTACACGCATAGGCCTATTTTCATTCAGATTTACGATATTCAAATATAGTAGGTATAGGTACGTACTGCCACGGCGTATGCGTAGTTTCTCTACCTTCTCTTTCTCTCGTTTAAAGGTAACGGAGAGTTTTCTTGCCGAGGTTAGATTTAAGATGGACTAAACATTTGCCAAACGACCCGAAAACAGCAAAAAAAATTAAATAAAGTGACAACAAGTGTCTTCAATGCGTAGGTAGAGGTAATTAATCATGGTGCCTCTCGTGCCTCGGAAAGCACGTTAAGCCGTTGGTCCCGGCTGTCATTCGTCGATCTTTGACAGTCGTCAAAACCCGAAAGTCTGACAACCAGTCCTACTAAGGGGTGTAGTATTACCCAATAATTGGTTTGTGGAGGTCAGATAGGCAGTCGCTCCATGTAAAAAATACTGGTATTCAGCTGCATTCGGTTACACTGGAAGCCGACCCCGAAATAGTTGGAAAAATGGTAGGCAAATGATGATGTATAATTACGTACGTTACCAGCCGACAGCGATGCGGAGGAATTTTTCGAGATATTAATTGTTTATTTGTATAGTTAGTTTTAATTAATATTAATAATAGTTAGTTTTGTTAGAGTTAGTGCTTAGATTTATAAACAGAGAAATAAAGTCATTACGTATATAATTATTATCATTAAACTTAACACTAATGTGTTATACGTAGGCTAAGTGCAACTTAACCACTTGACAGGTAAAATCATCTATGACAAATAACTTAAATGTCAAAAGGCTATTGACCTTGTATGACTTTAGTACGCATAATGTTATATGAACACTTGTATCAGTTTTCGTTCATTGTCGCATAACATTACGCTTGTACTCACCGAAGGGTTAGACAGAGGTGTAGGTACCTTAAGTAAGTAGATAATTATACAGTATGTTATCTAAAAAAGGGCGTTCCAGGTTAACCTGCAATAGGATAACGTCTAAACATGATTAAAAAAAATATTAAATTTTTTTTTTTTTTTTTTGGTAAAAATAATATTCACAAAAAATATTAAATTGATACGGAAAAGAAACACTCTGTACACGCACACTTGTCTTTCTACGTTGAAATACAAGTGTGCATGTCCAGTCTTTCTTTTGCGTATGTATCCATTTAATAGTTTTGTGAATAAGTATGTCAATGGTGCCGATTCTGTTGTTCACAAACTAAACTAAATTTAAGTTCAATGCATCTTTTTCTTTCTATTTCATTATGAAAAGGACAGAAGATAAATTTTAGTTTAGTCCTGTCAAATTAATCAGCGCCTGACGTAAATTCACGTAATTTTAGTAGGCAAGTTTTTAATCGCGTCTAAACTTGTATGGAGTAGTGACAGTTTGACAGGACTAAACTGTCATTTTCATAATGAAATAGAAAGAAAAAGATGCACTGAACTTAAATTAGTTTAGTTTGTGAACAACAGAATCGGCACCAATAACTAAATAAATAAAAAATAAATAAATTTATTTTATCATTTATGGACGCTATATACTATTGCGGGTTAACGGGAACATTCTTTGTTAGTTAGTTTACTGTATTTCTTACAGATAATTGTCCCAAGGTCTGTTTGTAACATAATGAGTCTATAATGTTCCCAGTAGATACTGTTCTTTCAATTCGGAATCTTTTCTGAAACGGATAATTTAATTCCTTCTTATTTCTTATGGAGTAACATTTAATTAACCCAACAGAAGAACCTTTCCAATCGAAGGTGTTATGACATTCAAATACGAGGCATTTTATAAATATTTTGTCAAGTCATTGTAGTAACGTAATATTAACATTACGTTACCGACTTGCCCCCAAAATGGTGGATTGATTGATTGGTGAAATAACACAATGAAAGGTTAGACCGTTACTTATGGTATGATGATTGATAGAATAATAACATTACATACCTACTTATGATGGTTAGATTAAAACTTCATGATTCGTAAGAATGCATCATCGGTATTTATGGGTATTTAAATGCATTGGCTTTCACTTTCTCAAAATCAACTGTCTATCTGATTAACAATTTTGTCTATCTAAAATGTAATACAACTACTTACTGAATTAAATTAATAATAATTATTATATACAAGTATATATAGAAAGGGGGGGAAATGATCAAGGGGCATAAAAATTCGTCTGCATCGCTGTCAATAGGCAAATTGCCGAAAAGGCTGGCAGCATTGCCACGTTGGATAGCAATGCTGATTCTTCGGCCAAAAAACATTTTACAAAAAAAAAAACAACCGACTTCCAAAAAAACACTAAAAACGTGTTAGTGTTTTTTTGGAAGTCGGTTATATTTTTTTTTTGTAAAAAGTTTTTATTTTTCACTTTTTAGTTGTGGTACCTACCCCACACAAATTCGAGTACCACTACCTGCTATGTAAATAACAGTGACGGAGTCAAACAATATATCGTCTACATACACTAAGTAGGAAAAATACATAATTATTGAAGCTAACTCAAAAACTACGCAAACAAACTTAATAAAATTTATATGGGACCGCCTCGGAAGCATGACCTACCAAACAAAAAAGAATCATCAAAATCGATTCATAATTGGCGGAGTAATCGCGTAACATACAAACAAAAAAAAAACATACAGACGAATTGAGAACCTCCTCCTTTTTGAAGAAGTCGGTTAAAAATAGGCCAGCCCTCTGGTCACGTGAAGAGTCGACCAACCGCTTGGCGATGTCTTGAAAAACCAACTGAGCACTTGGAACCCCTGGCCCAATTCAACCCCTAACGGCTTGAACATATACGTCCGGATAAGATTGGAGTATTTGCGCCTTTTGAGGTTTTCTGAACCTGCAGCAGCAGCCCCAGCACATCCCGCCGTGCTAGGACGATGGGATGGCGCAAGGGTGTCGACACACGTTGCATCCCACATCAAAGGCCTACCCTACCTTCCAAGGCATTGCGGTCATTCCGTCTGGTCTCTTCCCATCGTCGCGTGCCAAGGCATTGGGTTCTAAAACAGCTGGTACTGTCTTTCTTTGTACCCAAAAATGATTGGACTTCTTTAGGGATAGAGCCTTCCTTACTGGAGTTCTTTAGAGGTAGAGCCTTCTCTTATAGGGCGTATTGGCGTAGGAACCTTATCATCAACAATCGATTTTCAAGCTCAGAATCCAAAATGCGATCCAGAAACAAATTATTTACTAATTTCATTTCTAAGAATAATATTAGGTTCAGACTTGCATTACGCACTTTTTTGCTTTTCGCGACTTGGTCATGAAAGATACCAAGTATCATAAAAATGATCATGAAAGATACTAAGTGTCATAAAACAGATCATGAAAGATCTCATCGACAACTCCAAACGGAGAGATCTGGTTCACGCAACTAGGTATATTCTTTACAAAGTGATGCAATTTTCTCTAAGAGAATTCGGTAATCAGCTACTTCCTACGTAACAATAATGACGAGAAGCTTCGCCATCATTCGTGTACCTTCGTGAACCTTCTTCATTATTCGTGTACCGGTAGTTCACATACAGGGTGTAATGATTACAGTCGTGGCGTTGATTATAGACATTATGTCAGAAAGGCGTGCATGATAGCTTTGGGCTATGAGGTTAAGTGCACTCGTTACTACGATGTGTGGAAGTTACATATAATATGTTAGGTTTGATTTGAAATGGATGGGAGTTTCTTGCCCATTCTTCTCCATACGAAAACTACCTTTTGGAAGGGGCAACTAGAATCAGTTCTATTTCTCTGTTTTTGACGTTCAAAAGTGCCTTTTATTTATATTTATATATTTGAAATAAATGATTTGACTTTGACTTTGACTTTGATATTTAAGGTAATGGATTTAATCTAAATAACATAAAGTATGTACAGCTAACAACATGGAGGAATCAAATATGGCAGAAATTAAAAAATATCACAAAAAATAATTTTTTTGTGACATACCTACTGAAGGGCTTCATCTTTGAAAAATAAATTATAAGTAGATAAAAGAGTATGTAATCGTAATCCTCACTAATATTATAAATGCGAAAGTGAGTTTGTTTGTTTGTTTATTTGTTTGTTACGCTTTCACGTTAAAACGGCTGAACGGATTTGGATGATATTTGGCACAGGGGTAGACCATGACCTGGAATAGAACATAGGATACTTTTTTCCCGATATTCCCACGGGATCGAGACTTACGTGGGTGAAACCGCGCAGCTAGTAATTCATAGTTCTAAAGTCTATTCATAATATAATATGGGGAATTAAAATAATAAGTACGTAAATAACAACTAATACATAAATAATTAGGATATACTATTTATTAGTGTAAAAAAACTGGTATAGAATTTATTGCGAACCAATAAAATGCAGCCTTTGAAAAATGTATTGAACCTTATTTATCTTATTATAAATAACCTTGAAGGTAAGAGCCATCTTATTATTTAAGTTGGCATAAAAAAGACATGACATAAGACCAACTTGACCTCACACCAAAAAAAGAAAAAAAACTTGACGAAACTAATAGCATAACAAATGGGTGCTTCAACATAATACTTATATCTTTATTACTTCAAATGATCACAAACTTCAGCCGTAAATTATGTGTAACAATACATAATACCTTTTTAGATGAAGTCGGATAAGGCGCATTAGAGTTATCTCTATGGGAATGTTGACCATAAGGTAAAACTATAATGTAGAGAACATTGTTCGTTGAATTTGAGGTCAATTGTTTTGAAGCAGTGCAGTGGGCTGTACTCGTATGAGTACACTTTAGCTTGACGTGTTTTAAGTATTTTCATTGTCATAATTATTTAGTGGGCAGGGCCTATAGCTCGCAGAACAGGCGATGGGGCCGAAAGGTTCTGGAGTGGCGACCGCGTACCGAAGACGTAGCGTTGGAAGGCCCCCACAAGGTGGACCGATGACCTGGTGAAGGCCGCAGGAATCCGCTGGATGCGAGAAGCATAGAACCGGCCGAAGTGGCGGTGCTTGGTGGAGGCCTATGTCCAGCAGTGGACGTCTTTCGGCTGAAGTTAAGTTTCGCTTGCTGGGGTTGGTCCATGAATGGGTGACCATCTTTACATACTGAGACTCCTCCGTGCCTCGGACAGCACGTTAAGCCGTTGGTGCCGGCTATAATTAGTGGATTTTTGATAGTCGTGACGGGTCGTCAGAACCCCGAAAGTTTGACAACCCGTCTTACCAAGGGGTATCGTATTACCCAGTTGCTGGGTTGTGAAGGTCAGATAGGCAGTCGCTCCATGTAAAATACTGGTATTCAGCTGGAACTGGAAGCCGACCCCAACATAGTTGGGAAAAGGCTAGGCAGATTGATTGTCTCTAGCCTGTACCAATACAATCTTAAACATTATCACCCTGGGAAACGACCATTCAATTATACAAACGCAAATCACCGAACACGATTGGTTGGAAATCTTTCAACTCGTGCTGCAACTTGCCAATTAGCCAATCAGGAAACGTATTCTTCTAAATGCCTGCCGCAACGTCAGGGGGCATCCTCACGATTCGTCGGTGAAATGACGAGTTATTATGGTAAAAAGGTCGTGACAGGAAGGACGGAAAATGGAATTATGGATGCAGTGGACAAGAATTGATAAGGGGATCGAGACAACTGGAGACTTTTCAGTTGCTAGTTAATTTTTTATGGTTGTATGTTATGATGGCGAAACTGTACCTTTGGTAGTCTATACCTTTTTACCCGACTACGGCGAAGAAAAAAGAAGGGTTATGATTTTGACCGGTATGTATGTATGTAGGTTCATCTGTTCCCTCCTATCTTCTAAAGCACTCATCACAATTTGACAAATGAGGTATCGTTGGAAGCGTCTTGATTGTCCGCTGGTTATAGGCTATGTGACGTCACAGTAAATTAGGAAATAAAGTCACAAAAAAAAAAAAAAGTTTAATCGTACCATGTTGGGTATCAAATGAAAGGGCTTAATGAGCACATTTCTAAAATATATGTATTATAACCCCAAAAGAATTTTAAAAAAAATTAAGTAATAAAAACTAAAACCCAACAACGACTAAAAAGGTATAAACAAGACACCACAGACAGACAAATTAAAAATCCGGAGTCACACGTGTTAGGGCATAAATCGAACAGATTACGTGTGACTCCGGATTTTTAATTTGTCTGTCTGTGGTGTCTTGTTTATACCTTTTTAGTCGTAGTTGGGTTTTAGTTTTTATTACTTATTTGGTCTATATTTGACAGCTGTCAGGTGAAGGGTTATGATCAAATTCTGTTTTTATACAGCACCCGTTTCTCAGTCTATTTTAACAGAAATATTCTGCGACATTTTAGTAAAAAAATACGTTTAAGTAATTCTATTTAATAGTGGCCGAGCTTATTGCAAACAACCGGGCAGAAATTCAGACTCCAGGCTGCTACTCAGAAATTCCAGATGGAAAAACTCATCATAAACACTTTGACCGACCCGGACATCAAACCCTCTCATGGTAAGCAAGCGCTCACGACCACTAAACCATCGAGGCAGTCTCACACTTAAAGAGAAACTAGCTTTTGCCCGCGGCTTCGCCCGCGTGGAGTTCCGAAATTATCCCACAGGAACGTACTACCGGAATAAAAAGTATCCTATGTCCTATTCCAGGTAACGGTCCACCCATGTGCCAAATTTCATCCATATCCGTTCAGCAGTTTTAGCGTGAAAGCGTAACAAAAAAAATAACTTTCGCATTTATATATAACTTAGCTTCCGCCCGCGGCTTCGCCCGCGAGCTATGTCAATAAAAAGTACCCTATGTCCTTCCCCAGGATGCCATTTATCTCTTTGCCAAATTTTGACAACATCCGTTCAGTGCTTTAGGCGTGAAAAGGTAACATAAAGACAGACATAAAGACAGACAGACAGAGTTACTTTGGAATTATAGTATTAGTATTAGTATTGACGTAAGGACTAGCTTCCGCCCGCGGCTTCGCCCGCATGGTATGTCGATAAAAATTTGCCTATGTTCTTCCCCGGGATGCCATCTAACGAAATCCGTTCAGTAGTTTAGGCGTGAAAAGGTAACATACAGACAGACAGAGTTACTTTGGAATTTATAATATTAAGTATGGATACTTAGGAAAAAGAAATCTGGCAATAAATTACTTCGGTCAGTACAGTATCGACAGCACAACAATTCTCGTTTCCCACACTCGCAAATACACAAGCAAAATGCCTTATTAAATAACGAACCATCCACCATATAAAACCAGCCAGTGCCTTTAATATGCACGAACGATCGACTGGTGAAAACGAAAGGCATGAACTGTCGGGAGGTCGGGGGTCGGGGAAAGTTCCCATAGGACCCGTTCCTAGGTCCAAGGTCTAGTCTGGCAAGATGACTAGATGAGCATACCGTAATACAGGTTTGAAGCGATAAAATTGAATGAAGTGAAATCTTCCGATGGCTGGATTTTTATTTCCGAGTTCCATGTTTACGTCGAGAGAAAAGGAAGTGAACGTTCTATTTTTAAATCTCATGACGTAGCTATTAATAGCAGTAGGTACTTAACGTATTTTTTTAACATGGTAAATAGTTTTTTTTTTTTCCAATAAATTACTCTTATTTTTTTTTTCTTATCGAAGCTTTTTGATGCTTTGAAAAAATCGATATTAAAATTTGGACCATGACTGCACTAGTTCTAAGGTGACCAGATGGATCCGTGCACCTAGCTTCTGACGTTTCATAAGTGCCCATTTAGGTTTATATGAAACTCGCTGCTCGCCCCAGCTTCGCACGGGTAGCACTAAGTACTTATCTACGGCTATTTTAGGTATTTTTTTTACACCTAGGGTTACATTATTGGAGTTTTGGTAAGGAGCCCTAATTTTTTTTAAATTTATTATAGCCTATGTCAACCGGGGATAGTGTAGCTTCCCAACAGTGAAAGAATTTTTCAAATCGGTTCGGTAGTTTCGGAGCCTATTCAATGCAAACAAACAAACAAACAATCAAATCTTTCCTCTTTATAATATTAGTGTAGAAGTATAGATACCTAAAATATTTTGATTTGATTTAATTTGACTCAGATTTCTAAGCTGCCAAAAAGCTGTTAATATGCTACATAAAAACTTTTTACTTCCAAAAAAAACACTAAAAAGAGAAAAAACGTGAAAAATAAAATCTTTTTACAAAAAAAATCAAACCGACTTCCAAAAAAAACACTAAAAAAAAGAGAAAAATAACTTTAATTTCGGAAGTCGGTGTCTTTACTTTCCAAAAGTTTTCGTAAAAAGTTTTTATTTTTCACTTTTTAGTTGTGGTACCTACCCCACACAAATCCGAATAGCACTAACTGCTATGTAAATAACAGTGAAAGAGTAAATAAGGAAATCATCTAGATAAACTAAGTGGGAAAAATACGTAATATTGAAATTAACTCGAAAACTACGCAAGCAAAGTTAATAAAATTTATATGGGACTACCTCGGAAGCATGACCTACCAAACAAAAAAGAATCATCAAAATCGATTCACAATTGGCTGAGTAATCGAGTAACAAACATACAAAAAAAAAACATACAGACGAATTGAGAACCTCCTCCTTTTTGAAGAAGTCGGTTAAAAATACACAAAGCCGTGAGCTTAACCTACAGCGTAATAATTAATCCATAAACTACCATTACATAGTTACACAAGTAGCCACCAGACGTAGCAGTGTCGCAAGATTGATGATTCCAAATGTATGTTATTACAAACATCGCAAATTGGCTTTAAGTAAATCCAATAATAACTTCAAAAAATACATAGAATAGAAAAAAAATAGACCTAGCGTGATTTTTATTGCTTTACGTTTTTTTTTTTTTAAATGATTTATGTATGTCATTAGGTACCTAACATACTTTTTTGCTATTGCAGGTATATTTCTTCATTTCTATTCATTGGGTTTTCGTCATACAATGTTTTGTCATTGGCAATGATTAATTATTTCTTAAAATCATAGCCATACTAACATATTGCTTGAACACCTTTTCAGCTAATTAAACCAGGAACATTGCTGATATAGGCATCATATGCAGTATGTTACCTAACGAAGGGCGTTCCCGTAAACCTGCAATGGTATAGCATCTATACATGCTAAAAAAAGGTATCCTGCCTTTTCGCCGAAAGTTGTTTAGCAGATTATCACTTGCCAACCAAGGTTTCGCCGAAGTTTTCACTTTGACAACTAACGATTAGCAAATTTTTGTATGACAACGTTTCATTTGGTAGAATTATTGTTAAGCTGATTATTATAATGACACAAAACGTGTGGGACATTTATCATTTGTCAAACATTTCAATCTTAGGTTACGATATGTTAGGTTAGGTTAGATTATGACAACATTTATGAATTGTCAAACAATTCAATTTTAGGTTACGATATTACTACCTTTAAAAAAAAAGTTTATTTAAATTTTTTTGTAGTAAAATATTCACAAAAAATATTAAATTGATTGACTGGTTGTCAGACTTACGGGCTTCTGACGACCCGTAACGACTGTCAAAGATCCACAAATGACAGCCGGGACCAATGACTTAACGTGCTTTTCGAGGCACGGAGGAGTTTTGATTTGTAAAATGGGCATCCATCCATGGACCCCGGCAAGCGTAGCTTAACCTCATGGATCAACACGCGCGGCTGTTATTACTTAGCCACGAGCTCCTCATAATTGTACCTACGGCATGTCCGTTGATCATAATGTATGATAACAGTATAATGGAATTTGGAATCATCACGCAACTGAACATCTAAAAATAATGACTAATCCAATGAGATGGTTCTATTTTTTTTTATCCACGAATCTAGAATATGTGTAAATGTGGAAGTAGGTGAAAATATGATTACAAAACTAATTCTCATACAATGATACAATGAAACATTAAAGTGGCTATCAAACCGTGTGATTGTGTGAAGATGTACTTAATTTCGTCATCACAAAGGTTACTTATCGAGATCTATTCAATAGGCCGACATTTTTCATTGATTACGTGGGACTCCCCCCAGCTATATGGACAAAGTTGGCTGGGATAGACTGGATGCGGAAGGCGGAGGACAGGGTGTTGTGGCGCAGCTTGGGAGAGACATACGTCCAGCAGTGGACTGCGATAGGCTGAGTTGATTGATCATTAATTTTGTCAAAGATTATCGAATATTTTCTGCCTTTGATAATTTGACATGGTAGGCATAATACTTTACTAAATTGACCTCGTAAAGTACCTATAGAAAATAGAGTGCTTTATAATATTTTGACAGGGACAGTGTTTCATTATTTTACGAGGTCAATTGAGGTACCTACTTATTGGTTGAGGATTCTACGTATGTCAAAACTATTTATGGCAAGTGCAGCTTAACCTCAAAGATTTATCAATACATAATTATGGTTGTTATTTAGAAAAGAAAACGTGATTTCATATGCGTTTAATTGATTTTTTAACGGCGGAAATATACAAATTGGGAGATATATGTTTGAGCCGTTTGGGGTTGACACACTAGGTCAGTAGGGTCTGAGTGCTCATCGAGTATTTCGGGACATCGCCAAGCGATTGACCATCCTATTTTTAGGCCAAAGAATCAGCATTCCTGAAAGGCCAGTCAAAGGGCAATTTTATCTATTAGGCACCCCCTATTACATGGGACTTGAACATAACTGGCGAAATATTGGCGCATCGCCTAGCCCTTTGGGGATTACAGATACATTTTCCAACTTTACTCTGCTTACTATTAAGGGGCTTTTAGAGTTATGGTTCACTGAATCCTCTATTGAAAATGGAGCATCCTTCGATCAGACGGGTGTTGTGTCTGGCGGGCAACTGACTAACGATTGAAGATGCGCGGTAAACTCTAATTGCGCGATGCAGGATTTTATATGTCGTCAGGATTTTTTGTGTGACGTGGATCTTTGATGCGTAGTTCGCATGTGGCGATGTAGATGCCGCCACATGCTTAAAGTAAAGAATTAAGCCCATACAACTCCATTACATTTGATTTTTACAGAAGCCTCGAACTATCGACCACCGACTTCACATTCACCGCACAACCGCCACCATATTTTCAACTCTAAACTCCAGTGATAACTCATCATTTGCAATGACGTACCTTGCGCAAGAGTTCAAATTACGTATGTCAAGTAATGATCGATGGTTCAGTTGAAGTTTAAGACGTTATTTTCTTAATTCTGGACAAGTTGGTCATAATGATGATGTAGGTATTTTGTAATGGAGATTGATCTGACACACATGAGTAAAATTTAGGAAATTGCTTGACATTTTCTGGTGCAGTATTTTATGGGAAGTAAGTAATGAAATATGAAACTTTTAAAAGGCGAGGTCAAATGCAAGCTTGGCTGATTTTCTATAACTTTAATATTATAAATGCGAAAGACAGTTTGTTTGTTACGCTTTCACGTTAAAACGGCTGGACGGATTTGGATGAAATTTTGCACAGGGGTAGGCCATGACATGGAAAAGGACATAAGATAATTTTTATCCCGATATTCCCACGGGATCGAGACTTATGCGAGTAAAACCGCGGGGTGCAAATACTGATAAAATTTCAAAAAATAAAAACAGTAATGGGAAGCTGCAGTATTACCGATTGTCATAGGATATATTTTATGTTAAAACAAGAAATTTCACCTAGTCGAAATCGCTGGTAGAGGCTTGTCTTTGATAATTCGATTCACATACGTACGAGAAGTTTGTTGACAAATAGACGCATTTTAAACTATCAACCAATAGCTGACTCAGCTATTGGTTGATATTTCAGGAGCTCGTGGCTAAGTAATAACAGCCGCTCGGGTCGATCCATCAGGTTAAGCTACGCTTGCCGGGGTTGATCCGTGAATGGGTGACTATTTTCACATAAAGAGACTCCTCCGTGCCTCGGAAAGCACGATAAGCCGTTGGTCCCGGCTGTCATTTGTGGATCTTTGACAGTTTTTACGGGTCGTCAGAAGCCCGAAAGTCTGACAACTAGTCTAACCTAGGGGTATAGTATTACCCCGTAACTGGGTTGTGGAGGTCAGATAGGAAGTCGCTCCATGTAAAATACTGGTATTCAGCTGCATCCGGTTAGACTGGAACAACAACATAGTTGGGAAAAGGATAGGCAGATTGATTGAACCAATAGCTGACTCAACAAAAATTTTCGGATCAAAAGTTAACCATTTTCAAAGAGCGTCAGAATGATGGTTGTAGAGATGACGCAGGGTCTCAGGCAGGTTAGTATCGGCCTGTTTTTTAACCGACTTCTTCAAAAAGGAGGAGGTTGTGAAATCGTCTGCATGTGTTTTTTTTTGTTGTATATTTGTTACGCCGTTACTCTGCCAATTATGAATCGATTTTGATGATTCTTTTTTTGTTTGGTAGGTCATGCTTCCGAGGTGGTCCCATATAAATTTTATTAACTTTGCTTGCGTAGTTTTTGAGTTAGCTACAATATTACGTACCTATTTTTCCCACTTAGTTTATCTAGATGATATCCTTATTTACTCTTTCACTGTTATTTACATAGCAGGTGCAGTGGTATTCAGATTTGTGTGAGGAAGGTACCACAAATAAAAAGTGAAAAATAAAATCTTTTTACAGGAATAAAGTGATTCAGCTATCTATTTGCGTAACTTATTTTCGTAACCGATTTTGACTAATTTGTTTCATTTTGACAGTTCTACAACATTCATTGCAATATTTACGTTATTGAGCTAATTTTTTTTTCGAACTTATGAAGCAATGGATTAGACATTTGTTTCAACCCGATTCCAATTCTGGTTGATCATGTATTACGCAGGATAGCGTTATTTACGAGTTAAGTGATTTTGTTTTTGGCTCAAACCAAATAAAAAACCAAGTCAGAGCGCTGTCACATATTTTGGTGTAGTTTGATTGTAAATGTGTGCGTTTGAGCGTGTACGCACAGAGCGGTGGTGTAGTTTTGGCATGCTTCACTGTATTGTTCGCAGCGCTCCGTCTTGGTTTTTTATTTGGTCTGAGGTTTTTGGGCATTGGGCATGGATTAAAATAATCATAAAACTATAGGTTATATTCATAGTGAACACGAAACAACAAGTCAGATATTCCTCTAGCACAAAATCGGCGCGAAAATTAATAGCCATAGCGCAATAATACGAAATAACCTCTTTGGAATTTAATATATGCGCTACTAGATTTTTAATCTCTGGCGCTCTATGGCACAAATACTATTGCAATCACGAACACTACCCTGTTTATCAAATCTTACAAGCCATGTAGGTATTACAAAGCATTTTTCCTGTAAAAAATTTCATTATTATAAAAAATCTACACGTATAAATTACATGTTACAAATATCATTATTTAGTTCACAAGTACTTATTTTTACATTTTTATTCGTATTATCAAAAAATTCTTTGTAACTTACAACTTGTAGAAAATCATAGCAAATCCTGAGTGTCCGGCGACTCTCTATTCCGTCTTACAAGTTTACAAGTGTCGTGCTTAGTAGTGCAATAAATTTATAAATTCGATTTCTTTTTTAAAATGTGATCAAAAGAGAGAGGTGTCCTGATGCCCGTGTCCCAGCAGTGGGAATATTAAGGCTGATTATGAATATGGAGATGCGCTATGAATTTAACGAAAAATTTACATTCTAGGTAACTTGTGAACGTGTAAACTTGTAACTTTTGATAAACAGGGCACAGATTCTATTATTTTTTTACTGAGAATTACTATGAATTGACGTAGGTACGCAATGGAAGCGTGCTCATTCTTTTTTTTAATCATTCCTTCTAGTGATGTGAATGTGATTAAAGTAATCGAGAGACATTAATCAAAGGATGGTAGTTGAAGAAATTGTAAAAAAAATAAAGAATATATTTTTGTTTCCGTTAAAATATGGTAAGTATAGTATGATTTAGGTACATAGCTTTAATTTAAATCAATACAAGTGTTATAATGGAGTATTTTTAAATACGTTAAAGTTATTATAATAGAAGTTCTTTTTACGTATTAGAAAACATAGGTAGGTGCCTACTATTTAGCACTCAACGACTTAGAGCCAAACCTTTTTATTAAATCCTTTTTTTTTTAATAAAAACTCTTGAATGTTTTAAGATAATATTAAATAGAACGCATGAAAAAGAACCGGATAAAAATTGCAATCACCGTAAAAGTCAGTTATAAATTACAATTTAACACTTTTACAAAAGCTTTGTTTTGTTTTCAATGCTTTCGTTTTCTACGTGTGTCGTAATAACGTGTAAACAATGTTTTATTACGCGGTAGGTAACCACGGAACAATTGAATGAGTAAAGTTAAAAAACAACACCACATACATAGATTCGTCATAGTACGTGTGTTAAAGTTTTGATAAATCCGACAGAGGTAAAAATAAAGTACGGCTTGAATATTGTTCGTATAAAAGATTTAAACGCACTAAGAATCATATTTTTCTAGTATAATTATTTTTTAATTTTCATTTGACTAATTAATCACTAAACTAATGTCATTCAATAATTTAAAATAAATGCACCATATAAAAAGTAAACTAAAACGTAAAAACTTACCTTTGAATTTCTTCTTAAAAAAAATAAACACCGAAGCGAAAAACTATAAAAAATAAAATGAAAAACAATTAAATACAAAATCACAGCACTACAACCACTTTCCGATGTATCGGCGAAAAAAAACTCACGTTCCAAATGTATTTGAAAAAAAACGCGGTAAAAATTCAAAAATAGAATGCGATTAGAGTCTTCCACTCAATGAAGGCAAATGCACGCGTGCGAACCATAGACCACGCTTATAACGCTCTCCCATACATAGACACCATTTTATGCCGACCCTGCCATTCGAACTTTCACCCAGCGACATCAGACCACAGTATATTGGATACGTATACCATTATTTTTAGACCCCTTCCCTAGAAACGTCACTAACAAATACTAGGTCTGCATAAAATGGGCAGTTTTCGCCATCTGCCAACATTCTGGGGCCATTACCACCCAAATTAATGAAGATTCAACAATTAGAATAAACGCATTATGTCGGCACTATGTTCCGTTTGCGTAAAATAAGACAATAAGAAAACCCGAAGGCCATATCTATTCAAACGTCTTGAAAATTAGCATCCAGAAGATTTCGCAGCGACTGACATTTATTTAGTGAGGTCCTAAATCGTATGGACGTGTGGATCTGATACGGTAATTTACAAAGAGGGTGATACTCCTTTTGTATGGAGTAAGAACTTCTTGGACGGAAACGCGTTCTTTTTTTAAGCCACACGGTATTGGAAAAGGTCATTGCAATGCGTATGAATTGAGAAGCCTATTACTTACATAAATATTTTATGTAAGAGCGAATCTGCGTAAGATTATAATTGGTTTCAACTATTTATCATGTGTGTGCGAATTGCAGTAGTTGAATAAAGACATACTTACCAGCGCCATACTACTTTTTTAAATCAGTATTACGGGGCAGACCCCGTAATATAGCATATATAATCATATTTACCTTAATTGGAAGAGGTTTCCCAACTATGTTGGGGTCGGCTTCCAGTCTAACCGGATGCAGCTGAATACCAGTATTTTACATGAAGCGACTGCCTATCTGACCTCCACAACTCACTACCTGGATAAAACGATACCCCTTGGTAAGACTGGTTGTCAGACTTTCGGGCTTCTGACGACCCGTAACGACTGTCAAAGATCCACGACTGACAGCCGGGACCAACGGCTTAACGTGCTTTCCAAGGCAAGGAGGAGTCTCGGTATGTAAAGATGGTCACCCATCCACGGACGAACCCCGGCAAGCGTAGCTTAACCTGATGGATCGACCCGTGCGGCTGTTATTACTTAGTCACGAGCACGCTTAGAGACCTAAAATAATAATTATTTATTTATTTATTTTATTATTTATGTACACACAGTAAAATACATGGAGATACGACATAATTATAACATGAGTACAACGGTACTGCTTATTTCTTAATAAATTTCTTCAAGCGGACCTGCGAGTCTGCTGAGAATAATTATGTAAAAGTATATAGAAAAGGGGGGGAAATAATCCAAAAACTTAAAACCTATTATAACTTAAAAAATGCCAGTATTTACCAACATTGAATGTTATGTACTAGCAACCGACCGCCATATATATTTTTTCGAGAAGATGTACCTTTCTTCAGTTTCAACATATCATAAATTACCATCTATTCCAGTTCGTTGCTTTTCGAGGGCTGTCGAATAAATACCACAAATAAATGCAGATTTTATGGAAATCATTGAGGAAATAAATTAATTACGATGCTGTAACTGTACAGCAGGGGGCTCTCATGACTTCTTAGCTCAATCGATTGACCTACGAGACCCAGATTCTGAAAATCTAATCAATTTAATCCGCTGTTAACCCATGAAGTTGTTGTTATTTTGGACAATTTGAGAGCTAACATGAACGATATTATCATCGCATCCCCCTTAAATAAAATATAAATAAATCAATTGACAAACTAAACAAGATAACTCAGTGATTTGATCAGGGTTTCAAAAATTGTGGGCATAATCAAAGTGAACCGATGACCTGGGGGTTTAAACCGGCCACATTAGCAATTCCTCTAAAAGCAGTTCATTTCCTGAATCCCAAAGCTGTCATTAGCAATTCCTCTAATTTGACATAAAAGCAATTCATCATTTGTGGACCATTTTACGAATCTTTATAGAAATTTGTCAAACAGATGAATTATTTCGTAATATGAATTACACGCAGATCATATTATGAATTGCCGGTAGTTGAAATTTTACGATGATTCATAATATTTTCATATTATGATTCTGCTAAAGTGACCGTTTTAAGCCCCCTGAAGGTCGCGGAAATCCGCTGGAAAATCGAAACGAAATGTCGAAAAACCAAAGATGGAACATTAGGACGAAAGCTTCGGGGTAGCCCGCGAAATTCATTTCTTACGTTTTTTGCAATTTGCAGGTCAGTATCAGGTTGTATGTTGATTAAAATATGATTCGCAGCCGTAACAAATATGGCTTTATAGAATTATAATCATTAGATTCAGCAATACAACTCTTAAGTTCATAGTGTATTGAATGACTATTTCATGAAATCATGACATTTAGCAGTTTTTCTAACTTAGATAGTTGTATTGCTGATTCTAATGTTTATAATTCTGTAAGTCCATATTTGTTACTGTCGCAAATCATATTATAATCAACATACAACCTGATACTGACCTGCAAATTGCGTAAAACATAAGAAAATTTTAATTTCGCGAGCTTTTGGGTGGGAAATCATCATATGACTTCTCCCGCTCTGCGCGGAGCGGAAGGGCGTGTCAGACTCTTACTGACTAAAACCCACCCGTGTTCCTTCAGTTGCCTGTTACCAGGGTCCCGGTATCCCTTTCGGACTATTCCACAACCCTGGCAGTTCGCGAGCTACCTTATCGCAATATAAAACAATTGACAAACTAAACATGATACCCCAGTGGCTTGCTTCAGCACAGGCCTTCTCTCTGTGGGAGGGAGTGGACTATAATCCACCACGTAGGCCCTGTTCGGGTTAGTAGATGTCTCAATGTCTTCGAATCTTGGTTCAGCCGGTTGGTTGGCTTGATTGGCGGCTCTCAAAACAGTGAAAGAAAACATCGCGAGGTTTTGAGTTTTCATTCACCGTTTTGAGAGCGGTGGTGATGAAATAAATTGTACAAAGTGCTTATATGAGTTTGAATCCACGAACTACAACACAGGACATCACGACCCCTGCCAGGGTTGCGGGAATGTCCGAAAGGGATACCGGGACCTTGGCAACTGACAACTGAAGGAACACGGTTGGGTTTTATTCCGTAAAAGTCTGACACGCCCTTCCGCTCCACCCAGAGCGGGAGGAGTCATTTGATTATTTCCCACCCTCAAAAAAGGACATCACGACTGTAGATCATCCCAAAAGGGATCAGGCAGAGTTGTACAAATAGTAACTACACCCACATTTTGCCAGTTATGTTTAAGCTCCATGACGTCAAATGCTTCCGTGTTTCGAGTAATTTCGTCTTAAATAACCCTTGACATAAGTACAAAGTCGTCTCCTTGCAATGTCATAATGTCAATGAGTATGCGAATACTAGTACAGATTGTTCACTATAACTTGTCCCTTGCCATCATGTTGGGACCAAGCTTAGTTTCAATACTAATAGAGTTCAAAATGGGTTGACAAGCAATGGTGCCAACATGTCAGCAAGGGACAAGTTATAGTGAACGGACTGTATATACCTAAACTCATTATATAACGCGTCGAGATGCAACTGTGTAAATGAGGTTATGTTAACGAAATATTCACTTTTTTGCTTGTTAACTTTTTTAGAGTTTGCTTATTAGATATTCTTATGTAGATTAATAAGTTTTATGTAAGTCTAGAATAAAACTTATCATCATTAGTATAATTGATTGTCTTTTTGCACTGCAGGTCAGAGGCATTTTTCATAGATAAAAGGAATTAGTATTTTTAGAGTGGGTCGCGGGAAAGTCCGAAAGGTTTACCGTGGCGTCTAGTAACATACAGGCAACTGAAGGAGAATCTGACACGCTCTCCCGCTCCGCCCAGAGGGGGAGAATTTACAGACTTGAAAAAAAAAAGGAACTCTATTACTAAACCTCTGCTGTTCGTTAGTTCTTCTGTCTGTCAGCGGTCTAAATCTCATGAACCGTTACAGGTAGACAGTTGAAATTTTCACAGATTGTGTATTTCTATTGCCTTTATAACAACAAATAATAAAAATTTAATGTCTCCATACAAGAAACGTGTATTTTTCGGCGTTTTTTTTTTTGCTCGATCTTAATACGGTACGGAACCCCGGCGGGAATCCTACTCGCACTTGGCTGGTTTTTATTTTATGTTTATGATTTTTATAAACCTACTAGCTGCACCCCGCGGTTTCACCCGCGTAAGTCTCGATCTCGTGGGAATATCTGGATAAAAAGTATCCTATATCCTATTCCAGGTCATGATCTACCCATGTGCCAAATTTCATACAAATTCGTCTAGCCGTTTCAGCGTGAAAGCGTAACAAACAAACTCACTTTCGCATTTATAATATTAGTTAGGATTACCTACCTCAAAATATCTTCCGTCACCTCAAGTCGGTACTGAGGGCCTAAACAAAGTGCCATTCTATCATCGATAACGATGGTGGAAAAGGCAAAAATATATAGGACTGACATAAGCTATCGAAAAGCTTACCTATATCAATCGTGATAACTCAATGGTGTTGAAAGTCGTTGTAGAAATACGAAGCGCTTTGGAAGCGATTGTCACTTGTCTAGGCCCTCTGTTCAGTATAAACTTAAAATGTAGCTACAGTGAACTTGAAAAGTAACTTTTTGCACGTCGAGCTGAAAGCTGAGCTGCTTGTTCATCTTCGTGGCTGAGAAGTGGGTTTCTTGTCCTCTACGCCCTAACGCGTAGACCATACCTACTCAACTTAATCAATAGCCACCATATCTAACAATTATCTAAAGTATTGTACTCACACTACTTATGTAACAGAAGGTAAAACGCATACATAGGACATATTACACAATGTTTCACGAAATGCAGATGAATAATATTATGCTAAAATAAATAGCGTTTAGCACAAGATGCCGTGTTTTACAAACTTTCGTTTTTACAAAAACTATGGTAATTTGGTTTATGCACATTTTTGTTGATTTTAAAATGCAAATTGCCTTCATTTGTTGCTTTTTCTGGGCTCATAAATAAGGTTAAACATAATATAAATAATAATAATGTATGTTTCCTGTCTGGGCAACGAGAGGTCTTTTGTTTTCTCCCCGCCTGCTGCACTTTTGACGACAAATTTCTTGATTCTTCTGTTTCATACTTACTCATTTGATCATTTTGGACATTGCAGCGTCAGCAACTATTAATAATTGAGAAAAAATTGATTTTTAACAGACTTCAAAAAATGAGGTTATAATGATTGTAAAACCGCGATTAACGAAGCCAAAAGTCACTTGTTATTCCCGTCGTTGTGAACATTTTTTTGTGATGGACCATACCTGGGAACCTGGTTACGGAGACGTTTTTTAAATAAAGTAAGTTTTATTTGTTAATAATTTTTAAATACCCCCAAGAACCCTGAACCGTTGCGCGTTTGCATTCACCCATAACACAATGTTATGCGTGCGTTACGTTGCGCACTACAGTAAACGGCGATTCTTCAGACCAAAAATAAAAGTCGTTTCCCAGCAATTATTTTTGTGCAATTTTACTTAATTTGATGTACAGGACGCGTAGTTGACGGCTATAATGTAACGGGTCTTTTTACACCCTGTATGTTCGTCTGAATGTTTTTTTTTATGTTCATCGATAATTATTTAATTAATTTTTCAACTTTATTTGGTTAGTTGTTGAGTTAGCTTCGTTAACACGTATTTGATCCACTTTGTTCTGTTATAATACTTCCTCGCACTGTTGTTTATATAGCAAGAAGTAATATACAAATTGGTGTGGATGTACCATCTCTTAAAAGTGAGTTACTTCCTACTTAGACTTTTTGGTTTTTTTTTTTAAATTATATTTATTTATTTTAATATTTTTGGTGCTTAAATTGCGACTACCCAAAGTAATTGTCTGCCAACAATACTTACTTTTCCATACTCAGACAAATTATTTTTTTTCAAAATTATTATTATCTACCTATTTAACGAGGCGTAAAGGATAAAAAGTAATAAAAGTACCTAAAAGTTTGTTCTAAGTATTAAATCCTTTCAGTTATTATAATTAAAAAATACACAATCTTTAATATTTTTTATAGTTTTACATTTATAAAGAGGTTAGATTATTTACCTACAAGAATTATTTATTATTGGAAAAACAAATCGTGTCATGTCCTTTCTCTGCAAAGCGTTGATAATTTGTGTAAATTGATTTTCCTTTTTATTTCATTGTTTAAAAAAAATGCTACTTACAATGGTTAATATCCAATCATTTTTACTGCATAAAAGAATTTACCGACGGGAAATTTTTTCCTATGACTATGTTGGGGTCGGCTTCCAGTCTAACCGTATGCAGCTGAATACCAGTATTTTACATCGAGCGAAAAAACAATATTCGAGCATACATATACAGTTCTTATGACAAGACATGTATGCTCGATAATGTTTTTTTAAAACAACTTTATATACCATGTTTTATTCAAATAAATATTATTTCTATTACAGTTACTGGGTTGTGGAGGTCAGATAGGCAGTCGCTCCATGTAAAATACTGGTATTCAGCTGCATACGGTTAGACTGGAAGACGACCCCAACATAGTCATAGGAAAAGGCTAGGCAGATGATGAAGAAGGAATGGGGTACGTATACACTACTGAAAGTATTTTTTTTTAATACAACTGTTTCAAGTTTTTCTTGATATTATTTATTTCGTGTTACTTTCTTTTATGGCTGTATCGTTTGTCGCAGCCGCTACTGCTGGTCCTGGGTCCGATTAACAGCCCGGGCAAATTGTTTTTGGGTTTTCCCATCAGGAATTTCTCGGTAGCAGCCCGAAGTCGGATTTGTGCCCGGCTGATGGCAATAGGCTCCTCACTTATTATTACATGGGACTAATGTTCCATTTCACCAGTTGTTTTTAAACACAACTGGTTTCAGCAACTACAATACAAAAATAGAACAAAAATAATACTACAATAAAAATAATACTATTCAATTAATCTGAATCAATATTATTGTATCAAATTCAAAATATAAATTCAAATCAATTTTATTAATTTAATACAGGGTGTTAGGGTAGACACCATTATCCTTGAAACTAGTGGTTTGGTGTCATCTATAATATACTTTTTCTACGGGACCAACCTTGAAATCGCAAAAAAAAATCAACTGTTCCATACATTTTGTCGATTTAAGTGAACACAAATGTATAGAACAGCTGATTTTTTTTTTATGAATGTCTGCGAAATGTTTGCATGCACTTATTTTAGCTTATTTAATATTTGTACACCAGGAATGGTAGTATATGTGAATCAATGTTTAATTTTAGATCTCAATGTAACAAATACTTAGAAATAAATATTATTCTATTCTATTCTATTCTACATGTCAAAAAAGCAAAAAAAAATACACAGTGGTTTCCCCTCCCAATAGAAACTAATATTTTTTTAAAGCCTAAATTATCCTCTAATTAAAACAGAAATATTTAAATTAACTTTTTAAACTGAAGTAAGTAGCGTCTACAGATTATTAACATTAATTATGCATGTTAATTATTTTAATTTATTTTCTCTAGTTTGTGGTTGTGTATGTATATTATATGTATGTATTTCGTAACTTGAACTCTGTTCATAAAGGTTCAACTTATAGTGTACTAACTGTGCCCCGCGGTTTCACACGTCAAAGTCTCGATCCCGTGGGAATATCAAGATAAAAATATCCTATGTCCTAACCCTACTCATTGTCTACCCATGTGCTAAATATCATCCAAATCCGTTCAGCCGTTTTAGCGTGAAAGCGTAACAAACAAACTCACTTTCGCATTTATAATAGTTAGGATTTAAATGTAGTGATATTAGTCTTGAAATGTAAATAAACTTAATAGCATTGTACAAGCTGATGTAAGCATCATAGACAAATTATAACTTTATATTTATGCAAACCTACGGTGAAAATGTGGCGAGTGACCATTTTTGATACCTACATTAAAATGTGAATCATATGCTATCAGAATACCTAATCGATTTTCATTTGAAATGGTACTGGTACCTTAATATGCCATTCAGCCGTTTTTGAGTAACAAATATCCAAACACACAAACATACAAAAAAAAATACATACAAACTTTCACATTTATAATTAGGGTTAGGATATTTAGGATTATAGAGAACTAGCTTCCGCCTGCGGCTTAGCCCGCGTGGGAAAAGTAGCCTATATCCTTCCCCGGGATGCCATATATTATTATCTCCTTGCCAAATATTATCGAAATCCGTTCAGTGGTTTAGGCGTGAAAAGGTAACATATAGACAGACTGAGTTACTTTCGAATTTATAATATTAGTATGGATTCTGGTAAAACCATTGTAGACAACATGCAATAGTAGAATATTGTTAGGTCAGAGATCATTGACCTCCTAAAAAATAAACTGCACTGCATACATTACGTATACATCAATGAAAACTCTATTGAACCACTTTATTCAAGCACCAAACTGATTTCGATTAAACCATTTAATTTTTAATCAATCTTGTCGTCTGGGCACTTACAATAGAATATCTAGCACATTTATTTATATATCTAGTACTAGCTGTTGTCCGCGATTTCATCTGCGATCCAGATGCACTTTCGCATTTATAATATTAGTTGGGAAATTAGGATTAGGAATTTGGAAAACATTCTTCTGACGCCCCGTCGGGAAAAATCAGGGTTGCCTAACTTTGTCTGCAATACACGGGCTTAATTGCTTGAAAAATTATTTTCAGGGATCATAAGTGTCACATTTTATATGTATTAAATGACACGGCGTCAGAAGAATCCCGGTGTATACCAATACTTACTGCATTTTGGCATGACATAATATGTTAGTGACCCATACATTAACTGCACTCGTGTTTGTGACGAATACATTCATTGTTAGCATTTAACAAGTGACGTTTTGAATGGTCTTCGAGCGAAGGAGATTAGTTGCTATAATGTCTCGTTATGTAATTGAGATGCAGCTTTTTGTTACATGTCTTATGCAGTTTGTATTCTTGTTTGAACTTCCTTTGGTTTGATCAAAATGTATGTCAATCTTGTTAATTTGCATTAGACAAAGATGAATGTGTCTGCTTTTTAACTAACTGAATTTAGGGGTCAGTTCACACCCAGACGTGACACGACGCACACTTTAAAGATAGTAGTAATACAACGTATAACTTTATTTAAGTAAACAAAAAGATATATATTTTATTAGGATAATTTGAAAATGGCCCGCGGCGTCGAGCTAAGCCGCGCTAGCGTCTTATACAACGTGCCGCTACAATGGCGACATTAATTTAACACACGGGTAGTGGCCAGTAATCATACAAATTATAATAAAATAAAATAATTGGTCTATTGAAAAATTTAAATTTTAAATAATAAATTTAAACATCACCAAAATTGAGGTCACTCTGTGTAAAAGATTCATTCATGAAGCTACCTACCAACTGGCTTACGTTCTGTCGGCCAATTCTTTGTCGGCGGCATAATTTCTAAGAAATTGCGCGGCTTTCCTTCTATTTGCCTACATGATCGGTGACCCCGGCAAATGACCTCTTCGCTACAGTTCTTTAAGTACAGATTGCTCTAAGATGGTAATTTAGAAAATTATAAATAAATCAGTAAATAATAACGTTTAATGAAATTAAAATATGTTCATTAAATGAATACGCGAAATCGTATACGTGTGTTAAATTAATGTCACCATTAAAGCGGCACGCTGCATATATGCGTCGCGCTAGCCGCCAGGCGCACCTGGCGGTAAGCGCGGCGTGCAAGAGTGGCTGCGCCGACACGCGCGGATTACTGTCCTCTTCAAGCATCGTCAAGACGCGTCGCGTCGCGTCGCATCTCGTCTCGGTGTGAACTGACCCTTAGATGTCATTTTTAATACACAGTTTTAAAAGCTTTTGCTGTCAATTAAGTTTGCAGTATCCATTTAATCAAATACCTAATTATTGTTTCCACCTCCTTACAACATATTCCTCCCTCGCTACGATTTTATTATATCACTACATATTATAAAACAAAGTCCCCTGGCACGTCTGTCTGTCTATCTAAACGCGATAAACTCAAAAACTACCGAACGGATTTTCATACGGTTTTCACCAATGGACGGAGTGATTCATGAGGAAGGTTTTTATGTATAATTCATTAAGGTTTTGTGTAAATTGGCTGAACTATGACGATGATTGTTGAAGATTTTGGAAAAAATCATGCCGACTGGGAGCTTTTACGTGGCGTGCGCCACGCGCCGGGTCTCAATAGTTATGTGAAAACATTGTATTTCAGAATTAATACATTATTTACCTGGATTAACACATGCGCATGTTATTCCACAAGGAGATCCACTACAAAATACTATTTTATATTTAAGGGGTAAAGTTCACTCATCCACCATAGAAAAGCGAGGATCCTCCAACCAGACCGGTGTGGTGTCTGGCGGGCAACTGCCCAACGATTGATGTTGGGTTCATAAATATCCAATGGACGGTAAACTTTAATTGCGCGATGCAGGATTTATGTGACGTCAGGATTTATGTGACGTCAGGATTTTTGTGTGACGTCAGGTATTTGATGCGTAGTTCGCATGTGGCGATGTAGATACCGCCATAATATAAACAAAAATTTCTCCAAAATCCAAAAATTTCTAACTCCACGTAACCTATAATTGCCTAGTGTTAAAAAACAAGTTCGGATTCCGAACGCCCAGTTCTTGTAAGCAAACATACGATGATGCCCGATGATTTCCGATCAATTATCGATTACTACAAGTTATTCGATCCATACTGTTTCGCACTTTCACCCTCGTTGTTGTTTGAGAAGGTGGGGTTGATGACATGCGAATGATTTTTTTTTAATTTTTGGGTGTTTGGAATAGGCACTTTTGGAGCCTTTAGCCGAGAATTCACTGTTCTATAATGCGGTTTCATTCGTACTGTCATTATTAAATGCCACAGTAGAATCGAACGTATTTAAATAACCGTATTTTTAACCCCCGACGGAAAAAGGGGGGGGTTTTAAGTTTAACGTGTGTATCTGTGTGTCTGTCTGCGCCATCGTGGCTGCGAAACGGCTGAACCGATTTTGATTTTTTTGGTTTTGTTTTAAAGGTGACTTGATCGAGAGATCTTATTTTTAGCGACAAAAAAAAATCGTTTATTAGATGCTTTGTTTTTGTCGGGGGTTTTTTTTTTAATTTTAAATTTATTCTTGTCCTTAAAGGCCTTCAACGTCTGTCGACTGTCACAGCCTGAAAAGTCAGCCTTACTACCTATACAGGGTGTTAGGGTAGACACCGTTATCCTTGAAACTAAAAAAAAATCAGCTGTTCCATACATTTTGTCGATTTAAGTGAACACAAATGTATGGAACAGCTGATTTTTTTTCGCGATTTCAATGTTGGTCCCATAGAAAAAGTATATTATAGATGACACCAAACCACTAGTTTCAAGGATAACGGTGTCTACCCTAACACCCTGTATAATAGCATTATGAAAAATGCATAAATAATTATAACTCGGTCGTGTTCAATTGTAAATCTAATTCGTTTTCTCAAACCTGGAACCCACTGCTAAATCATCATCTGCCTAGCCTTTTCCTAACTATGTTGGGGTCGGCTTCCAGTCTAACCGGATGCAGCTGAATACCAGTGTTTTACATCGAGCGTCTGCCTATCTGACCTCCACAACCCTGTTACTGGGTAACACGATACCTCTTGGTAAGACTGGTTGGGGTTTCTGGTTTCTGACGCTCCGTAACAACTGTCAAAGATCTACAAATGACAGCCGGGACCACCGGCTTTACGTGCTTTCCGAGTCACGAAGGAGTCTTGGTATGTAAAGATGGTCCTCCTCCACGGACCAACCGCAGCAAGCATAGCTTAACCTGATCGATTGACCCGTACGCCCTTCCCACTGCTAAATACAAACTTCTTATTGCGTCACTTGTTTTTACCAGTACAGCAATTTCGATTTATCTCAAAGAAGGTTGTCAAAATAATGCTGAGAATGACTGAGAAAAAAAAAAATGTGCAAGCGATTGCTTACGACCGATAAATTCCTGGGGGCCTAAACCGGCCACATTAGCAATTCCTCTAAAAGCAGTTCATTTCCTGAATCCCAGCTGTCATTAGCAATTCCTCTAATTTGACATAAAAGCAATTCATAATGTGTGGACCATTTCACGAATCTTCATAGAAAACTGTAAAACAGATGAATTATTTCGTAGTATAAATTACACCTAGATTATTATGAATTGTCAGTTTGTGACATTTTACGATGATCCATAATATTTTCATATTATGATTCTGCTAAAGTGACCGTTTAGCAGCGGCGGCCCAGTGGTTACGGCTCCGACATACGAGTTGTAGGACGTAGGTTTGAACCCAGACAGGCGCTTTACTTTGTTTAAATTATTTCATCACCACTGCTCTCAAAACGGTGAACGAAAACATCGTGAAGAAACCGGCATGTTCTAGAACCAAACATTCGAAGACATGTGACATCTACCAACCCGCACTGGGCCCGCGTGAATTACAGCCCACTCCCTGTCGAAGAGAACCCGTGTCCCAGCAGTGGGAACATTATAGCCTGATTATCCTGCAAAGGGATTGCAAACCTTTGAGACAACATTGACGATTCCTATGGAAATTGCCATTGCAGAGATGGCAAATTTTATGTATGCTATCAAACATTCCATCTCGGACCAAACCTCAGATTAGCGGCTATTATAAATGTTGTAAAGCACTGAGTTAAGGACATTTAGCCACAGGGTTGACTAACAGTTGGTCGGTCATATTCTCTTATAGTTATCAATTGTGCGCGCTGTGACAAAACTGTCTAATGGTTCGCCAACCGCATGACTGATGCGTACTGTACTGGCGCGCACAGAAGTGATTTTTAACTCTTTTTTTAGATATAACCAGAATACCCGAAATTTGTCCTCTTCAGGTAATAAGCTATCCGAATATCAAAAAATATTTGAAAAAATTATTCGCTGTGTACAATGTAGGTAGGTATAATAGATGCCAGATTATATAGATTAGATTATAGAGGATTTCTTCGACAAATCCTTTTCTGTTTAGGTCGCTCGTTGGTGGAATGCATTGCCAGTTCAAATAAAACGCGCGCAATCGTTACCTGTATTTAAGAGACTTGTGAAGGAACATTACTTGTTGATGTGATCTTGTTCTCATCTGTAATAATCTGTAGTCGTCATTTATTTTTCGTTGCTTACATAAATATTCTTTCAAAGTCAGTATGTATATATTTATGTATGTATTGTATAGCATATATATATTATTATATATTATAGTATATTGTATCTATTGGTAATTTTAAGTACCTACTTATTATTTTGCACCAATGACAACCCCATTTTTAATGTCCACGCAATCACTGTCCATTCTAAGGTTGTCTGGAAAAGATCGCAGAAAGTGATAAGGCCGCCCATTGTATGTTTTGTAGTGTTCAATTTATTTATTTTCGCTATGTATTTTCTGGTGTACAATAAAGTATATATAAATAAATAAATAGATAATATGATTTTATATCGCTTTATTCTTTTGTAGTTTAGGTATATGGTTGAAAATCGTTATTATTTTATTAAGTCATAATAAGTAGGTACTATAAAAGTACTCTAATTACTAGTAATAATTAAAAAAAGTTCTAAAAAAAAAGATCATTCGTTTGGACTTACATAATTCATTTGTTTCTTTGCTAATTTGAGTCCTACTTTCATTTCATAACTTTGCGCTAAAAGTACTAGTCATTTAGGAATATTAACAGCTTATGTAAGACATATTCGTGACGAGAAATAACTTAAAATTTTGTTTTGCCTAAAGAACAAAATCTTCGTCAATTAGTATAATTATGTCTCGCTGCCGTTGCCCACATTCTCGTTAATGGGTTGTCTTTAAGCTTAGACAATACTTATCCTAAACACTTGGCAGGCATTTAGAATAAGAAGTAGGTATAGCTTGCGAAATACCTAACAGTTAACCTGGTGGTAACCCGCCAGACACGACACCCGTCTGGTCGGAGGATCCTCCCTTTTCTATAGAAGTATGAGTGAACTTTACAGCTGTTCCTCAAACCTCTAAAGTACCTACTGTAAGTATAACATTTCTATGCCGCTGGGAAAACATCACGTCAACTGAATTTGTTACTGAAATGTATGTACACACGGCAAATACATTTCCAGTTGTTGATCTCGCATTTTAAAGGATTTCCGTACAATGAGAGGTCAGCTTAAACTGGAAATGTATAGCTTCATTATGTAGCCGTGTGATTGACAAATAAAATTTAATATTCATTCATTCATATACATAATAATAAAAATTCAGTATATATGTATTATGATTATAATAAACATAATATTATTCTAATTAGGGTGTCTCGTGGTGTGCGTTAATTCCGGTACATGTATATACAATGTGGAGACGACAATACAACAATAAATGAAAACACTGGCAATACTAATGCATAAGAGTATTTTGGAACTATCAAATAAATCCTAACATCGAAATTAATAAACTCATTTTTCAAACAAACTAAATAGTAGTACTGGGCCGAGTATGGGATTTGCCGATCTTTGACTAGCTATCGTAACTAAACTATTGGATATATTTGATTAATTTTTTGTATGTAGACCGAGAACGTCATTAGATATACGGAGTTTCATTTTTTGTCGTATTGACGTCTCCACTTTGTATAATGTAAAACCAACGTTTCGTGTCAAAAGTCCATATTTACTGTTATAACGATATAAATATAAAATGAATATTTTAAATACACTATTGGAAATTGGTTAATTCCTATGTCACGAGCATGTCAGTGTCACAATATTAAGCTGTAATTGCTTGTCCCACATTCAATTTTATTAAACCTTTTATGGGGTTTCAAATCAAAGAATAACGAGCATAATTGAATTTAATTCTTAGTTAAAATTCTGATTCTCTAATTGATTTCGTAACACAATTTTTATCCTTCATTTGCATGTTTATAGTAAGCAGTCTCTCTCCGGTCCGGGCAAATCGATTCGCCTTTATATAAATAAATTAAATTCATGCGAATTGCCTCAAGAAAATCATATTATTTAAAAGTGTCGATTCGCCCGTTTTCGGGCGTGTAAATTCGGGCGAATCACCAATAACTCAATTTGCCGTATAACAAATAAGCCATCAAATTAAATGCAACTGCTTACTTATCAATATTTAAAAGCTACAATACAATAAGAATATACATCAATATTTTATTATATAATTAAATAGTCTCTCATAAATAAAAGCATAAATTGCTAATGTAATCAAAAAACCGGCCAAGTGCGAGTCGGACTCGCATGAAGGGTTCCGTACCATTATCTATAAAAACGGCAAAAAAATCACGTTTGTTGTATGGAAGTCCCCTTAAATATTTATTTTATTCTGTTTTTTAGTATTTGTTGTTATAGCGGCAACAGAAATATACATCATCTGTGAACATTTCAACTGTCTAGCTATCACGGTTCATGAGATACAGCCTGATGACAGACGGACAGACAGACAGACAGCGGAATCTTAGTAATAGGGTCCCGTTTAACCCTTTGGGTACGGAACCCTAATAAAAACTGCCAACTTCATGAACACGTAACGAAAATAATGTTAATAATAATTATTACAACTTCCGATGCTTTCGTTTATTATATTTTTATTCAAATTAGTCGTTTGAGTATTATATTTCAACTGAATGCAATCTTTATTTTGGGTCAGACAAAAAATTACTTTTAATTATATTATATTAAGTTGTATAGCTATAAATACTCAAGTGGCATCGGATCATCTAACTACTACCTTATAGAATAGAGAAAACTGCAATCACTAAAATCCGTAAGCCAATACATAATAATTATAGCAATAATTGTGTAATATTCAGCATATTTATTATTTATTCATATACACAGGGCTTTATCGTGGCTTCATCGAGCCTTCAAAAATATTTTTCCATAACGCTTTTCTCCCCGACTGTCCAAGTACACTTGCCTACACACGTCGTTGATAGGCAACCAAAAGGTCACAGAGGTCACGCCTGAAGGCTTGACCTCGACACTGTTTACTTCGATGTTGGCCGAATTCGTATAAATATTGCCAAATAGACTATCTATTATGCTAAAGAAACGAAAGGTACAAAGGAGTACCACTCACTTCTTCTTTCGTGTTTTCACGAGGTATATTTCAGCTAAAGAAATAAAGAAAGAATATAACATTTATTTGGACACAGTTCGTGAAACACAGTATACAAAAAAATAAAAAGAGTAAATAATGTTTTAACAGTAATGTGTGCCTGACGGGTGCGCCATAAAGGTTAATTTCAGCATTAATGAGACAAATGCTGTCTGACGCTGGTTTTCTAATGAACCCTTAGGGACAAGTGACGGGGAGTACACACATACTTAATACTTATATAAAGACAGCTGAAAAACTACTGAAATGAAATGAAATGAAATGAAATTGTTTATTCTGTAAATAGGATATTGGAATCACTTTTACACGTCATATTATAAAAAAAATATTAAAAATAAGCTAGATGAGGTCGGCGTTTCCTATCTGACTACTCTGAGAAGAAAGGCCGAAACAAACTCAGAGGTCACAGTCTCTTTTAAAGTCCAGACATAATCTTGGTCAAGCCATATGAGGACCATGTAAATTCGAGTCTGAAATGGTCTTTTGAGGAAAGAACCACACAGATTTGAGTGGACCTGTCCAGTCAGTGCAAGCATTTGTCAGTAATGGCGGAGCTCAACTCAGAACTTAAGGACTTTACTGGACATAAGCCTCCCTCGAGTGTCGCCATGCTTCTCCCATCCAGCGGATTTCCGCGACCTTCAACCCTAATCCTAACAAATATTATAAATGCGAAAATGTGTTTGTTTGTTACGCTTTCACGCTAAAACAGCTGAACGGATTTGGATGAAATTTAGAAAATGGATAGACCATGACCTGGGCTAGGATATAGTTAAGATATTTTTTTATCCCGGTAGCACGTTCCCGTGGGATATGTTCCGACCTGCACGCGGAGAAGCCGTGGGCAAAAGCTACCGCTGGTCATCAGTCCACCGTGTGGGGGGTACGCGGTCGCCACTCCAGAAACTTTCGACCCCATCATCTATACTTCTATAGTGTTCCACGAGCTATCTCTACCCAACACCAAAATAGGAACCCCTTATTAAAGTAACGTTAGCGTTCGTCATTAAAATTTTAGCACAAGCCAAGTTTAAGTTTAGTTTCAAGCGAATTAATTCCTTTAGTTATTAATCATTGTTTCAGACAATCATTGCAGTCTTAGTCCAAAAAAATATCAGCTTATAATGTTCCCACTGCTGGGACACAGGCCTCCTCTCGGAGCTGGCCCAGTGCGGGTTGGTGGAGGTCACATGTCTTCGAAAGTTTTGGTTTAATTTACAGTCCTATTAATAAGTATTAATTTTAGATACCTACTCCTTAGTAAATAGTAACTTTGTTTTTTTTACTTTCCAAGATTTGAAATATGTCGACCAATAACGCTCTCACTAAACGCTTTTTTTCCCTTTTGTTAGTGATTAACCTGGTGTCAGTTTTTATACCGTCCGTCTGGGCCTCTGACTTGGCTTCACAGGCCGTCGAAAAATATCTCTTAGGCATGCCGGTTTCCTCACGATGTTTTCCTTCACCGTTTTTGAAGCAAGTGATAATTCACATGAATCCGAAAAGTCAGAGGTGCGTGGCTTGGGTTCGAACTCAGGACCTATGACTTGGCAGTCTGACGGTCACACCACTAGGCTATAATTACTTCGCTTATCGCGACGATTGTATTTTGTAATAGTAAAAGCACGCCCTGTATGGAAATGAAACGCCTATTGCGCGTACGCATTTTTTATTGTGAGATAAAACAAACCACTTATATTTTGTACCACTTCTTAGTTGCGTACTTGTGTCGTCGTAACTAAACGACCCGACCTTGGCATGGTGAAGATTTTGGTTAATGGATGTTAGGATTGATAAAGAAATGTCCTAAATACTGATGCTTTTTTAATCCTTATAATTGTATGATTTTATATAGAGATAATCTACCTAGCCTTTTCCCAACGATGCTGGGGTCGGCTTCCAGTCTAACCGGATGCAGCTGAATACCAGTATTTTACATAGAGCGACTGCCTATCTGACCTCCACAACCCAGTAACTGGGTAATACGATACCCTCTGGTAAGACTGGTTGTCAGACTTTCGGGCTTCCGACGACCCGTAACGTCTGTCAAAGATCCACAAATTCAGCTGGGACCAACGGCTTAACGTGCTTTCCGAGGCACGGAGGAGTCTCGGTTTGCAAAGATGGTCACCCATCCACCGACCAACCCGGCAAGCGTAGCTTAACCTGATGGATCCACCCGGTGTGGCTGTTATTACTTAGCCACGAGCTCCTTCAGTGTCAGGTTGTATGTTGATCAAACTAATAATTAAACTCATCGATACAACTCTCATAATGTACATGGATTATGTTAAACAAGTTTGGTCCAGTAGGTGGCCACGCCAATCGCGACATCAGTGGCATTTTTTTACCGACTTCTTCAAAAAGGAGGACGTTCTAAATTCGTCTGTATGTTTATTTTTGTGTGTGTGTGTGTTACGCGATTACTCCGTAAATTATCAATCGATTTTGATGATTCTTTATTTTTTTTGGTATGTCATGCTTCAGAGGTGTATTAACTTTGCTTGCGTAGTTTTTGAGTAAGCTTCAATAATTACTTATTTTTCCCACAGTCTAAGCAGACGACATATTATTTGACTCCGTCACTGTTATTTACTTATCAGGTAGTGGTATTCGAATTTGTGTGGGGTAGGTACCACAACTAAAAAGTGAATTACAAAAAAAATAAACCGACTTCCAAAAAAAAACGTTTTTATTTTTCACTTTTTAGTTGCGGTACCTACCCCACACAAATTCGAATACCGCCGATATAAATAACAGTGAAAGGGAGTAAATGAATACATCGTCTAGATAAACTAAGTGGGTAAAATACGTAATATTGAAGCTAACTTAAAAACTACGCAAGCAAAGTTAATCAAATTAATATGGGACCACCTCGGACAAAATCGATTCATAATTGGCGGAGTATACGAGTAACAAACATAAAAAAAAAAAAAAAAAACATACAGACGAATTGAGAACCTCCTCCTTTTTGAAGAAGTCGGTTAAAAATAAAAACTTTTTCCAAAAAAAAAATGTCTTTGCTTGCTTTTAAATTTTCGTTTCAATTTCGCCTAGGGGGCTTAAAACAGCTTCTTTGGCAGAATCATAATAGGAAAATAATATTAATCATCGTAAAATGTCACTAACTGACAATTCATAATATGATCTGCGTGCAATTCATATTACGAAATAATTCATCTGTTTGACAGTTTTCTATGGAGAATCGTAAAGTGGCGTACATTATGAATTGCTTTTCTGTCAAGTTAGAGGAATTGCTAATGACAGCTGGGAATTCAGGAAATGAATTGCTTTTAGAGGAATTGCTAATGTGGCCGTTTTATGCCCCCAGTCGAAGTGAATCTTAATGATCGTGATTTTGATGAATGAGTCAATGTAATCTCCCTGCGACGCCGACGGGTCTATTGAAGAATTTGAATTCTTACGTAATTAACGCAATGATCTTGCGTATAAAAGGCATAAGAGTAGCAATAATAATAAGACAAGTTTAGTAACCTTTCGATGATTTATGGCCACACGTATGAAAAGAGGACAAGAAGCTTATAAACTACGACCTACTTACAGTAATAATAATCCCATTAAAAACATAACATGTAAAAAACATGCAAGTCTTGCAACGCAGTTCTTTTATCGCAAAAAATTGTGAGATCTAATATTAAACCAAGTCGGTGAATTAGCATCTATATCCAACAACTTTGTCAAAAATCATTACCTAATTAGTTAAGTATTTTATAGTGACCGTATTAATATTATTATACCGAATTTTCTTTATTTTACGGTTCCGTACCTCAAAAGGAAAAAAACGAATCCCTTACAGGATCACTCGTGTGTCTGTCTGAAATGAAATGAAATGAAATTGTTTATTCTGTAAATAGGATATTGGAATCACTTTTACACGTCATATTAAAAAATATTAAAAATAAGCTAGATGAGGTCGGCGTTTCCTATCTGACTACTCTGAGAAGAAAGGCCGAAACAAACTCAGAGGTCACAGTCTCTTTTAAAGTCCAGACATAATCTTGGTCAAGCCATATGAGGACCATGTAAATTCGAGTCTGAAATGGTCTTTTGAGGAAAGAACCACACAGATTTGAGTGGACCTGTCCAGTCAGTGCAAGCATTTGTCAGTAATGGCGGAGCTCAACTCAGAACTTAAGGAGCTCAGCAACTGGACGAACAATACCAAAGAAAGGACACTTGGGTAGGCCGCATAAAATTCTCAAATTGCCAGACCATTGATAAAGTTAACGGAGAACGAAAAAAAAAAAAAATTAAAAATTCACGTAGTCCTCACATTCACAATAATAAAATACTTTACAAAGTAATCATGTCATTTTGTATAGAATATTCAATAATGTCAATTTGTAAATAAAACTGGTTGATATACTTTGATGATTTTCCATATTATTCAAAATGTTACAATGCTTAGCAGAGCGAGCAGCTCAATCCCATGCTTTTTTGTCTTCTAAATAATCTGAAATTTTATAGTACCCTTTTCTACAAAGTTTGGTTTTAATGCAGCTTTTAAATCGTTTAATGGGTAAGTTTCGAATGTCAATGGGAAGTTTGTTATAAAAGCGTATACATTGACCCATGAACGAGTTGCCTACTCTGTGGAGACGAGTGCGATGTACAGCAAGATTGTGTTTATTCCTGGTATTTAAACTATGAATATCGGACATTTTCTTAAAATTTGATATATTTTTGTGTACATACAATAGGTTTTCAAATATATATTGTGAGGCTACAGTCAGAATATCTATTTCTCTGAATTTTTCTCGAAGGGAATCCCTTGGACCTAGGTTGTAAATGGCTCGAATAGCCCTTTTCTGTAAAACAAAGATAGCATTAATGTCCGCACAGGCTCCCCAGAGAAGAATCCCATAAGACAGAAGACTATGAAAATAACTAAAATAAACAATTCTGGCTGTATCTACGTCAGTTATCTGTCTAATTTTTTTAACGGCGTAGGCGGCCGAACTAAGCCTTCCTGACAATTTTTCTATGTGTGGGCCCCATTGTAATTTACCGTCAATGGTTATTCCAAGAAAAACTGTCCGTCTGTCACAGCCAATTTGCTCCGAATCTACTTAAATAAATGAATTTTGAATATGCGGGCCAATTTTGGGGGCAAACTAGAAAATAATAAAGTTTTTCTAACTGTACCGTGTATCAAATGAAGGGGCTTGTTGCGAGGATGTCTTTTTTTTTTTTTATAATTTTTAAATAATTTTTTTAAAGATATTAAAGAAAATTGACCATTCCCCGGCTTATCTCCGAAACTGCTGCGCCTAAAATTTTGAACAAAGAATAGTTCTTTACTCATAGATTACAGGAAAACCTATAAGAAGTCTATGGTCTTAATGATCATGGTAAGTCTTTCAATATTATGCGTACAAACTTACATTTGCAGTTGGAATGTATGGAAGTGATGTTTTTCAACTACAATCTTAAGTTTGTTGTTGGGGTAAACATCCCAACTCAATAAACGTCCGACACGCACTTGGCCGGTTTTTTCTTTCTTTATTTAACAAACTA
The DNA here is from genome assembly GCA_948473465.1 of Lithophane ornitopus. Taxonomy (NCBI): domain Eukaryota; kingdom Metazoa; phylum Arthropoda; class Insecta; order Lepidoptera; family Noctuidae; genus Lithophane; species Lithophane ornitopus. Next base: position 12,605,305 of record OX419635.1, on the reverse strand, counting down.
AGAAGGCATTGAATAGTTACCTACCACGACTGTGACACTTCATGCAGAGGCCCTAGTGTGAGTTTATTTTAACCATCTCGACTTAACGCATCGACCGCGTTTGGCGCTCCAATTGGCCCGTCACCAGTGAAGGCCATTGAAGGGCCAATCGGAGCGCCGAACGCGTTCGATGCGTAAAATCGAGATAGTTAAAAGAAACTCACACTAGGGCCTCAGTAGGTGTAATGAGGCCCAGTTTTCTGGAAAAAAACCGGCTTTTAAGTCTATTTAATGGCATTGAAAGCTGACCCCAACATAGTTGACAAGGCAAGGCCAATGGCGATGAACATGAAAGTCAACAATTAATTAATATTAATTATCAATTTGACTTCAAACGGGAGCTTTTGTGTCGTTAAAACTACAACATAAGTTGGGAAGGTCACAACTAATGAGGCAAAATTCGATTTTGTAATTACTCTTCCACATTGTGACCATAGAACTTTGTCTATGACTCTTTGTCTGATATTCAAAACTATGGCCAGTATTTTAGAACGATATATGTAGGTATAGATAGCCTTCAATCTCAATTTGAAACTATGAATTCTAGGTAGCCTAGAGTCGAGGGGCTCGTGGCTAAGTAATAACAGCCGCACGGGTCGATCGATCAGGTTAAGCTACGCTTGTCGCGGTCATTCCGTGGATGGGTGAACATCTTTACATATTAGGACCCCTCCGTACTTCGGAAAGCACTAGCTGTTGGTTCCGACTGTCATTCGTAGATCTTTGACAATCGTTACGGGTCGTCAGAAGCCGACAAGATACCCATTAGTAAGACTGGTTGTCTTGTCAGAGAAGTCTGACAAATCAACCAGTCTTAGTAATGTGTATCGTGTTACCCAGTAACTGGGTTGTGGAGGTCAGATAGGCAGTTGCTCCATTTAAAATACTATTAAAATATATATTCACACGGTATTCAGCTGCATCTGGTTAGACAGGAAGCCGACCCCAACATAGTTGGGGAAAAGCTAGGCATACTGGTTCAAGTAAGTAGAGCGATAGTCTTCAACTGAATAAAATTAGAACCTAGGATTCGTAGTCGTTGGGGCCACGTGCCAAAACAAGTGACAATCGCTTTCAAAGCGTTTCGTATTTCTACAACGACTTTCAACAGCGGGGCAATTCTCTTATTTTTAAGAACGTTCACAAACGCATCTCATTCGCAAACTGTCAAAAAAAACCATCAATTTTGCGAATTGAATGTGAACGTGTTTTAAGTAAGAGAATCGGCCCTCAGGATTGACATAAGTTTACATTTTTGCCTCTTCCATCATCGATATCACTGATAAAATGTCACTCTGTCCTAGGCCCTCTGCTTTGAACCCCGGTGGGGTAATTGCGTAACACACTTACAGCAGCAATGGCTTTCATTTTGACAGTTCAACAACATTCATTGCTTTATTTACGTTGTTGAGCAGACTTTTTGCACATAATTATAAAGCAAAGGATTAGCAATATCCTTCAAAATCATTCAGATTGTGATTGAAAGTTTGTTCCGCAATTAGGGTGCTTATTTAGGGTTATGAGGAACAGGGTGTAAAGTCATTCATCCTCTATAGAAAAGGGAGGATCCTCCGACCAGACGAGTGTTGTGTCTGGCGGGCAACTGCCCAACGATTGATGTCGGGATCTTGTAGGTATCTTGATCGCGCGGTAAACTCTAATTTCGCGATGCAGGATTTTACGTGACGTCAGGTCTTTGATGCGTAGTTCTCATGAAGCGATGTAGATGCCGCCATACTTATTTGGTCTTTTCACTTTAGGTAGGATTATTCTCAGTAGTACCCCGGACCTGTGATTGTGCCGGTATCTACATCGCCACATGCGAACTACGGATCAAAGACCTGACGTCACACAAAAGATCCTGACGTCACATAAATCCTGCATCGCGCAATTAAAGTTTACCATGCAATGGACATAAAAAGAACTCAACATTAATCGCCCGCCAGACACAATTGACAACACCAGTCTGGTCGGAGGATCCTCCCTTTTCTATGCTGGATGAGTGAACTTTACACCCTGTTCCTCATACCCCTAAATGATATTTGATGCCTTGAATGATACCCAAAGATTTCACAAGAAATCATCAAAATTCAAAACGCAGACATCACAATTGTTTCCACCTTCAAGATCAGATCGCTTTCGCTAAACCTTGATAATGACTTTAGTCTCAGACTGAACCGGTGTATCCAGTTAATAGTGTTAGCTTGGCCCATAACTGTTAACGATTATATCCTATTATAATAGCTTCGTCTACACGTTGGTAACATCGTAATAGACGGAGAGTGAAAGCTTTGTGTGGCTGGTAAAACAGCGAGTTATATGAGAATTGGTGGCTCAGTATTTATGCGGATTACTCAATCAAAATGAGTGTGTGATTTACGGCGGTAATCTGCACCAGTCTTGGCCCGCGATTGTAATTTTACTTAATCATTTTAACACTAGCTTTGAACCGTGACTTTGTATTTATAAATAAGTTTATTTATTTATTTATTTATATATACTTTATTGTACGTACTGTATTGTACACCAGAAAATACAGAGCGAAAATAAATAAATTGAACACTACAAAACATACAATGGGCGGCCTTATCGCTTTCTGCGATCTCTTCCAGGCAACCTTAGAATGGACAGTGATTGCGTGGAAATCAAAAATGGGGTTGTCATCGGTGCAAAATAATAAGTAGGTACTTAAACTTACCACTAGATACAATATACTATAATATATAATAATATATATATGCTATACAATACATACATAAATACATACATACTGACTTTAAAAGAATATTTATGTAAGCAACGAAAAATAAATGACGACTACAGATTATTACAGATGAGAACAAGATCACATCAACAAGTAATGTTCCTTCACAAGTCTCTCAAATACAGGTAACGATTGCGCGCGTTTTATTTGAACTGGCAATGCATTCCACAAACGAGCGGCCTGAACAGAAAAGGATTTGTCGAAGAAATTTGTGGAATGCATTGGCATTTTAAGCTTCAAGTTATCTGAAGACCTTAAAAATTTCGTATGGGAGTCACAAAGATACTCGAAACGTTTCTTAAGATAGAGAGGGGTGGAAGGGGAAAAGAGCACATTATACAAAAGGGAAAGAATATGAGCATTCCGGCGAAGGTGAATTGGTAACCACTTGAGCTTCACACGAAATTCGGAAACATGGTCATATTTGCGCAAACCAAATATGAACCTTATACAAACATTTTGAAGCCGCTCAAGTTTATCAAGTTGGTTTTGAGTAAGGTCAAGATAGCTGGCATCAGCATAATCAAGGATGAGTAGAAGAAGTGATTGTGCAAGCGCAATCTTAGTGGCAGTCGGTAGAAAATTGCGTAGTCTCTTCAAAGATGCAGCGGATGCAAATAGCTTGCGGCTAACTTCCTGTAGCTGGGCAGTCCAAGAGAAGTTCTTGTTAATGAATATCCCCAAGTTTTTTACTTTTTCGCTGAAGGGAATAACAGAGTTGTCAAAAAAAACTTGGGGAAGAGTCGTCCAATCAATCCTTGACACCGTCCTAGAACTGCCAACGACAACAACCTGCGTCTTTATGGGGTTGACCATAAGTCCAAACCTCTTGCTCCAGTCGCATATATGGGCTAGATCGCGATTAATCACTAAGATAGCCTCGGAAAGATTACCAAGTGGAGCTCGCGAGTAAATTTGTAAATCATCTGCATAAAGATGGTAGGAAGAAATTAGTTCGTCGGAGATTGAGTTAATAAACACTGCGAAAAGTAAAGGGCATAGAACGCCACCCTGTGGTACACCGGCAGAAGTATTACTCCAGGAAGACAAGGTCTCGCCAATGCAGATACGTTGCCGGCGACCGAACAGGTAAGTACGAAACCAGTCAATTACCGATGGAGATATATTAAGAGAGCATAGAATGCCAAGCAGAACATTGAAATCAACAGTATTAAATGCATTACTGAAATCTAGCAAAGCTAAGACCGTTAGATTACCGTTTTCCATGGCATGGTTTAGTAAGACAACTAACCATTTGCTGCAGTATAACAAGATTGCTTGGGGGTCAGCACCTATTATTAATCATTTTTAACCCCCGACGGAAAAAGAAGGGTGTTATAAGTTTAACGTGTGTATCTGTGTGTCTGTCTGCGCCACCGTAGCTGCCAAATGGCTGAACTGATTTTGATTTTTTTGGTTTTGTTTTTCAAATTTTTAATTTATTTTAACTTGTATTTCAGTATATTCCTTACATAGTTAGTACCTAAATAATACATAAATCTATGTTTGTAAAAAATATTAATAAATCATTTATTTACTTAATGTTATTAAATAATAATATTAAATAAATTGCGCTATTTAATATAATAAACGGCACCTCCACAACCATGGACGGTATTCCAGTGCCTCATAACTGGACAATTAACCATTCCCATACATAATTAGATATTCGGAAGGCTGATAGTTGATACTCAACTAGGTACCTACCTATATTACGTGATAATTATTTTCCTGAAATAACAGGACATAAGGACATTAACAGGTTGGTAAGTACCTAAGTACAAACTATTGTTCTGATTACCTCGTAAATTTTAATAAAGGCAAATCTAATTTGATTATTATAACCGTGAAATTATAAAGAAATTACTAATTTTATTATCCATCGGAGGAAGTCGAAACCTTCGAACTTCAGGGTCAGTTACAGAACTTTGAGCGCCATTCATTGTTCACATGATCATGATAATAATCTCTAGAAAAACTTTGAATAAGTAGATATACCAGCAGCTGACCTTTGTACGTATTTTTCACAAATCTGTTCCATTACAATGGGCTATTTATTAACTCTATACTTACCGAAATGGTAATAGCTTTTACGTAAGCGAACTTGGTCTTTATTTATAAGCCTGTTAGATAGTCTCTAGACAGCTTGAATGATTTTGGGGGAGGTCATGACCCCCAGGACGCCCCCTTCGGACCGCGCCTGGTGCGTATTGTATTATTATCACTTGCTAGAAAAACGGTGAAGGAAAACATCGTGAGGAAACCGGCATGCCTGAGAGATATTTCACGGAAGAATAGACAAAATGACAGATAAACAATTACAATCTGTCATTTTGTCTATTCTACCGTCGACAAAACCCATTTCTACCGTGGTCATGCTACGCGTGCTGGGCCAGGACTTTTATTTTCTTGCTAGAAATCTAAAAGGTGTTAGGTTAAAACCCGCCCAAGACTAACTTTGACACCGAATTTTGAAGAAAAGAGAACGTTAGCCAACCTTGAACTGAAAGCAATAGATGACAAATGTTATTATTGAATTTAGTTGTAAACCGTTAGGTACAAGTAGGTATATATATGTTATGGACCAAGTAATAAATAGGGGCATTTTTCATAATGCCCGCGCATTATGAATAATGACAAGCTACTTACGGCGAAATAATTAATTATAATTTGAACTTCCTTATTTATCACATTGCCTCGCCATTATAAATATTGCCGTGTGGTCTTTGGGTAATCTAATAATACACAGGTACCTATTTAATTATGGTAAAGTCATCATAGGTCAGCAGAGTGTCTACGAATGGAAAGATTTTATTTGATTTTAAATTTTGATTCTACGTTTGAAATCAAAATAATAGTAATAAAACCTGGTTTTAATTGTGCTGCCCCATAGGTGACTAGCATAATAAATAATGCCCGATCGATTTGATTATTTCAATAGTTGTTATCATACTCCTCTCTCATATTGGGCATTTTTCAAACGGCCCGGGCGTTTTTTATAATGCCCTAATAATCACTTGGTCCATAACATAATATATACACGATTATTTGCCTACTTTCCGTAATCGCTCACTTCTAAGACTAAATGCAAATCTCGACGCGGCTTTCATGGCCGCACAATATAAACATCTCTAGATAATAAGCATAGAACTTGATGATCGTGACTTTTGAACTGGGAATCAGTTTATTTGTAAGTTCTACTTTTTAGTACGGGGGTGAAGTTTCTTGCCGACTCTTTCCATAGGAAACGACCAATTGGAACCGTGCACCTAGCTTCTGACGTTTCATAAGTGCTCATGTTGGTTTATGTGCCCATTGCCTTCGAACAGTGATCCGTTTTTTCAAAATATCACAACTTCCATTCTTTGACAGTAATTGCATAATTATAATGGCTATCTCGCAGGCAGTTAGGCAGGTTGTATGATTCATCATTTTAGATAAGTACTTATCTACGAAGCCGGGGCAGGCAGCTAGTTATCAATAAAACCCGACTGTATTTTAGTATGTATTTAAATACTGATGTGAATTTTTAACTTTAGGTAGAAATTGCGATAGGAAACCGTTCGTCCGAAACGATTAGCCAATTCAGTTAATTTAAAAAAAAACGCCCGTTACGACGATAAAATAATAAAAAATAAGGCTATTTATTAGTGTCAGGTAAATATACCAATTATTATTAGTCGATATCATTGGTTGCTGGTCAAATACTCTTGCAAAATATTGTGAAAAAATCGGTATGTAGGTAACCAGATTAATACTTTAGTAGAGCTAGTTTATTAGTACGGTAGGCATTACAAGCTTCTTTCTCATTATTACGATGAATGAAAAAATCGTGTTACGCCATCAGATATTTCGCACTCTAGAAGTAAGACCAATCTACTTATCTAAAGCCCGTTGCTTTTTGTTATCCAACAGTAGGTAAGCTTATATAAGGCACTAGCTGCGCCCCACGGTTTCACCCGCATAAAGTCAAAGTCAAATAATTTATTTCAAATGGGCACATAAAAGGCACTTTTGAACGTCAATAAAAACTTTTACAAAAAAAAAAACCGACTTCCAAAAAAAACACACTTTAATTTCGGAAGTCGGTGTCTTTGCTTTTCAGTTTTCGTTTTTTGCCACCGACTTCCGAAATTAAAGTTATTTTTCACTTTTTTAGTGTTTTTTTTTTTTTTGTAAAAAGTTTTTATTTTTCACTTTTTAGTTTTGGTACCTACCCCACTCAAATCCGAATACCACTACCTGCTATCTAAATAACAGTGAAGGAGTCAAACAGGATATCGTCTAGATAAACAAATTGGGAAAAATACGTAATATTGAAGCTAACTCAAAAATTACGCAAGCAAAGTTAATAAAATTTATATGGGACCACCTCGGAAGCATGACCTACCAAACAAAATAATTCTCTTGACGCACTAATTAAATGGCTAGACGAAAATAATTTAAAAATTAATTTAGGTAAGACAAAAATAATGCACTTTAGACAACGTACTCCCGGCGGAACTATTCTCAACATCCATTACAAAATTGACAAAATTGAGGAAGCAGAGGATACCAAATTTTTAGGGTTGCAAATAGATTGCAACTTAAATTGGAAAGCACATATAGACAGTTTGTGTAAAAAATTGAGTTCATCCGCATATGTGTTATATAAATTATCCTCCATTGTAGATGTCAAAACACTTCTTACGGCTTACTACGGAATAGTTGAATCGCACTTGCGCTACGGTATCATTTTCTGGGGGAACTCAACTGATCGAGATATAGCATTTAAGGCCCAGAAAAGATGTCTCCGATCATTGTTAAAACTTAAATCGACAGACAGTTGCGCGCCTTATTTTAGGTTACATAAAGTCTTGACACTTCCGTGTATCTATATTTTCGAAGTAGCTATGTTTGTCAAGCAAAATCCATCTCGTTTTGAGCGCCTGGCTGTTGTATTCCCAAGGAATAGGTGTGACAACAGCAAATTATGTCAAGTATCATGTCGAACCACTTTAATGCGTAAGAGCGTTTCTTGCATGGCCCCAATTATTTACAATAAATTACCGAGTTGTTGGAAATCTTTAAATACAGTACAATTTAAGAGTTGATTACGGAATTTTTTGATAGATAAAACATACTACAGTGAAACTGAGTTCCTATCGGAGAAAAATATTTGTTAATTAGTGATTCTTGACATTTTGATTTTTGTTGCATGACATTTATTTTTATTTTTGACATTTTGATATTTTGCATGACATTTTTTGATTTTTGACATTTTGATTTTTGACATTTTGATTTCTGACATCTTGATTTTGGTTAATAATAATAATGTAATGAATTGATCTAAATAAGTGTAATAAATGAATTGATCTAAATAAGTGTAATAATAGTGTTTATAAATAATTTCAAATGTTTGCATGCCGACTGGTAAAATGTGGCTGAGCTAAATGTAATCTTAAGAACTATTATGTATTACCCATATTTGCAAAATTAAACTATTCTATTCTATTCTATTCTATTAAAACAAAAAAAGAATCATCAAAATCGATTCATAATTGGCGGAGTAATCGAGTAACAAACATACAAAAAAAAAAAAAAAGAAAAAAAAAAAAAAAACATATAGACGAATTGAGAACCTCCTCCTTTTTGAAGAAGTCGGTTAAAAACAGAGAAATAGAAATAATTCTAGTTGCCCCTTCCTAAAGGTAGTTTTCGTATGGAGAAGAATGGGCAAGAAACTTCACCTTACCGTATGTCTCGATACCGTGGGAATATCGGGATAAAAAGTATCCTATATCGTAACCCAGGTCAACCGAATTCGAGAAGCCATTTTTAGCGTGAAAGCGTAACAAATAAACAAACTCACTTACGTATTTGTAATATATGTTAGTTAGGATAAGTTAGGATATAATTACTTTTAAGCCATGTTCATAATGATGAGTACCTATGTACAATTGAGCTTTTTCAAGTTTTCAGTTAAGTTGGTAGGTATTTTAATTACCTACACCTTGTCTTTTTCTAAGACCACTTGCGCGTTATCAGCTAACTCAGGGATAATTCAATAATTCTCTTTTAATTTACCTTTTTTTTTGTGTATGAATTTATCAAATAACTTCTCCCGCTCTGGGCGGAGCGGGAGGGTGCGTCAGACTCTTACTGACTAAAACCCACCCGTGTTCCTTCAGTTGCCTGTAAGTTGCCAGAGGCTACGGTATCCCGTTCGGATGTTCCCGCGACTCCATCAGGCATCGGCCCTAGCGGACCCCAGTAGTGCTGACATCTCTTTGAGGGACGCGTGGAACACAACGTCCACCTGGGCCTGGTCCTTATCGGACGGCGAGCACGCAAGCCCGCGCCTACGGTGGCCGGGAATCCGCCTGGGATTCCCGACGCGCAGGACGTCTCCTACGTTTTGATTAACCCTGAGTTAGCTGTTAAATCCGAGCTATTAAGCTCAGTGCCGTAAACAGGGCGGTGCCAGCAGTGCCCAGACACAGGGCGCAGACCCTGGAAGGGCACAAAAATGACCAGACCAGGGCCACTAACAATACTTACCTATTATTTATTTGTATAGCAGCTCGCACCGGGCGCATAAAAGACTAATTACGACACTGATTAAGCTAACCCACGATCGCGCAAATGGGCCCAAGCCCTCTAATAGGTACCTACACCTTTTCATCAAAGAGGAAGAGGTGCATATTCTTATTTACCTACCTACGTTCTTAGACAGACATCATGCACAACCAAAATCAAGAAAAACCTGTTTATAAAAGTGAAATGAATGTGTATCTAATAGTATTGTTTAATTTGTTGTGAGAAAACGCAGATGGATCCTCTAATTGCAGCTGTTTCGTAAGCGAATTTCAAGGTAAAGGAATTTATACAAAACCAATCGTGTGGCTGGTGAGAGACGGATGAAAGTAGCCGAAGATCGAATCGACCGTATTGGTAGGAACTTAGCGTGGTTACTACACAGTAGGTAGGAACTGTGTAGTAACAATCGTACAATTGGAAAAGCCTCCGTCTATTTTTGGGTATCCAAGATAATAATATATCATTGCATTCTTCCTGCTTTTCTATTGAAAATAAATACCAATGTAAGTAAGGCACGAGAACTTTCTTACATTGCAACGAAATTACAATGCCTTTCGAAAATGTCTTAGCAATTACTTTACAACTGGTTGCTATGACATTTTGGTTAGGCGGTATAAATTCAATGCAATGTTTAAGCAAGCTGACACGTTACCGAATTAATATGCTTTTTGTTGTTAAAATACTTTGCATTTTAGTAGTATTTGATGATACTCAAGTTTGGGAAAAAAACAAGAAAAAAATAATAATGAAAATCAAAAAGCTATGTTTCCGCCCGGGATCGAACCGGGGGCCTTCTGCGTGTTAGGCAGATGTGATAACCGCTACACCACGGAAACGATGGGAAACTATTCGAAATTATTGATTTGTAGAAGAAAGTTTATTCACTTTGAATTTTCATGATAACTTTGCGCGCTCTCCAATTTATTATTTTTTTCAATTATAATATCTTTGCAAAACTTACCTTTACGTGTTAAGTTTTTTCTACTACTCTTTGGGGGTTAAATAAAATAATACAAAATAAATCACAATAAAGCTTTTATTACATTAAAAAAATCGTTACAAAATGTAAATAATAAATTTTATTTAACGCATTTCATATTTTATAAGCTCACATTATTATTTCCTATAAGTAGCATTTACATACAAACAATATTTAAATGTTTTATTATAATTTCATAAAAAATGTAAAGGAATGATTTTTATAATGAGCAAATTGATATGATAATTTTTGGAACGCAGCATTTTTTTTATTTACAGGGAATCCTATATTTTTGAAGATAAAACCTGATCACAATTTTTACATTATTACTATTTATACAGCCAAAAAAACTCCATCGAACAAATATCATGAGGAAACCTGCAACCTGAGGATGCCTGGGAGATATTTCTCGACGGCATGTGGAGCCGACATAAAAACTCTTACACCAGGTTAGCCACTAACTACACGAAAAAAAAAGAAAAACCTCCATTTCCAACATTCAACCAGTAACTGGATTGTGGCGGTCAGATAGGCGGTCGCTCTATGTAAAATACTGGTATACCGCTGCATCCCGTTAGACAGATATATCGCAAAATCGTTCAGAAAGGCTAGGCAGATTGATTGACTATTTATAACACGAACAATCGTTTTTTTCTAAATTAATTTCATATTGAAACAACATTTCATACACCTAACTACTATTTCTTCTGTAACTATTGAATTTTCTAATTGAGATTGTTTCACATTGAGAATACAGTATAGCGGAGTGCTATGGTTTTAAGAACACTGTAGAATATTTTAAACTATTTCAGATATTTGGAATCTGGTATTCACTATTGAAGCATAAATGGTATATCATTGGTAAAATGTACTTAATATTTAACATTCTTTTGTTTAGCAAAGGCATTATTTTCTTATTGTTCTGAATATGGTACATCAATGTTGGCTCAGATTAAAACGTTTGACTGCAGTCACAGATATAGGACATAACAAATTCTGCACAAAACACACACAGTCCTCATGTCTCAGTCGTGAATGTGGCGTGAATGGCACAATTAGCTTTATCTTGTATTTGTGACTCTGGCAGTCACAACTTTTTAAATGCCTTTGCCAAGCAAGCAGACCAATATCTAATTAAGCATGTTCAATCCTGGATATAGCTACGTAACTATGTTTAGTGTCCATATCGTAGAACCCAACGGGCCCCGCATCACAGTCCGCACAACTAAGGTATTTGCAATTTGCTACTGTGTGAGTGAAACCGATGTTTTCAAATGTGTACATGTTTTCAACATGGTAGAATTCTTTAACGGGTTCGTTCTGGATTTCTCCTTCTTTCCTGTTGTTGTCTTGCTGCATTAGCGGTAAATCTTTCTGTAATTAAATAAATTGAGGTTATAGAATCAATAGTTGATTAGAAAGTAAAAGTTATCTTATTAAACCATAAAAAAATACTTAGAATACTTGTTACGGGATATTTTCCGTAAATACTCGGTTTTAAAAGCATACTAAAGTATCTACTACATACAAACAATCAGATAAAACAAGACAATTGACAGGCTGAGTCCGTAGCTATGGATGTAAAAATAAGTGCCGAAATGAAAGTAGAAACTTAGACATATTACCTCTAATGTGATATACTTCGCTGATTTCTTTTCTAATATCTTTGAACCGCAAAATTTGCACTTTACAACCAACTTATTTTTCCCATCTTCGACATAGTCTTTCTGCTCGTTTTCCACCGCTACTTCATTATTTTCTACTTCAGACATGTTGTAACGATATTTATCTTTCTATTTCAGCTTGTAGTTGTGAAGAAAGTTCATTTAAAATTATAATTTTATGCGAAAATTAACCGGCTCGCTAAGCTGAAATCTCGAATTCTGACGTTTCCAAATATTCAATGTTCGTTTATGAAGCCTGAGCCATACGGAAAATTATAAACTTAAAACGAATTTACACACATCATACAGCATCACAATGAAATAAATATATTCTATGAATAAAATTGAAACAAAATTTGTGATATAAATTGTTTTCCTATCTTATAAATTATCTAGTTTGGCCTTACATTATTCATTTCTACCAGATCAAGTCGACTCAAATCAAACTTCGTAAACACACTTCTAATCACTGTCAAAATCTTTACGTTCCATTTCATTCATCTTGAATCACAGACATCTTGATTACTTCGTACGAATTTAGTTGTATTGTGATGTTACTATTTATTTATGATAATGGGTATTTCATTGACAAAATCTAATACAAAATTTGGGTAGTTATTCTGAAAGCTTATCTTATTTCTGTGATAAAAATATTTTCTGTGCCAATTCTGGAATAACGTTTGAATTACCTTAGCCTTCAAGCGACCCATCAAATCAAATGCTTAAAAAAAAAGTTAGGTTACTAAACAGGTGAGAGAGTCCAGTGTTTCTCGTCAATAAAAAATATTGTTTTAATCGAAAATGAGTTCCGGATTCATATCGGAGTCTGAAGTATTGGAAGCAAGACGACGACGACAGGAGGAATGGGATAAAGTACGCACTGAAGACCAGCCTGAAGGTACGAATCGGAATTTGTTATGATCACTCATACATCACTATGGTTGGCATTGATAAAAACGTATTATTTTGCTATCAAACGATATCTTTTCCGTACATTTGCAGTTTTAATTAAAGGCACGAGATAAGACTTTAGTTTGTATTACGAAATCGTATCAAACGGTAATTATTTTTGTTGCCAGAGATTTATAGTAGTATGCAAAAAATAATAATATGCCAATTCGTGGTATCATAGGTTGTCATACCTTCAATAAGCATGACTTTTAACTTTACGTCTTCGGGACGAATAATGAACATGTAGAAAAAAAAAAAAGTTTAATCATGTAATGTGTGTGTATGAAGCTCTAAAATAACTCTCCTTTTTGCTTCGCCTTAGTCGGCTAAATAGAAATCCAATAGCACTATAATTGGATATATCACCATACTTTTGTAGTTCACTGCCACTAGGTCTCATGATTGCAAGAAGGTAGGTTGGATGCCCCTAGTCCGGCAAAGTTTTTGCCTAAAGAATCAATAGCAGCTCAGTAGCAGCCTAAAGTAATTTGTATACTGTGATTTTTAATTTGCTACAAACATAAAAATAACCACATAAATAATCTAATTACCGAGTGAGTCTCACCAAGGACCACTGAATCATTCTCTCGAGGACTTTAACTGCGGTTGTGAGAAAAACACCAATTGCAAAGTTCCCTACAAACCGAACAATAAACTGCTGGTATTAAAAAAAATACTTCAAATTAGATCATGGAACTTTGCATAATAATTGAAATATAAAGCAGCGACTTAAAAAAAAAATTAAGTACCATTATTTTCGCCATAAAAAGCAATTACCTAAACTATTCGAGCCTTGGAGCCGCCAGTACCCTACTGCGTCTCGCTCTCATTCAGTCCGTGAGTACTATGGTGCGAGCGGGATAAAAAGTGAATTTGAGCTGATGTAGTATGGGCTCTTAAGTTGGAGTTGTTACTACTACTAGTCACGTGTACTAAGATCTATAGATCATATTTACAGATCTCAGATCAAATATTTACAGATATATATATATAGATCATATTTACAGATCTCAGATCAGATATTTAAAGATATATATATAGATCATATTTACAGATCTCAGATCAGATATTTACAGATATATATATAGATCATATTTACAGATCTCAGATCAGATATTAGGTCTTTACCTATGAAATTGCCGTTCTGCAGTACTGGCCATTTCAAATCAAAATAATTTTTGTTTGGCTAAGAATTCTAATTTCAAATTAATTTTATTTTAAAAACATGGATTTTTTTTTCCAAAAGTAGTCATTTCTATATTGATTAGTGTTACATTTTCATCGCATTTCAATCTTTTTCGTCATCATGGATACGTTAAAAATTCGAGTAATTATGGAATATGAGTACCGTCGTGGCAGCAACGCGGCACAAGCGGCACGCAACATCAACGACGTTTACGGAGCTAACACTACAAACCAACGCACCACCTGTTATTGGTTTGCTCGCTTCCGTTCTGGAAATTTCGACCTGAAAAATGAACCTCGCGGTCGTCCGAAGACTTTGGTCGACAATGACGAATTAAAGGCGATTGTGGAAGCTGATGATACACAATCTACGGCTGAATTAGCAGCAGCTTTCGACGTTAGCGTCAAAACAATATTGGTCCATTTGCGTCAAATTGGCAAGGTAAAAAAGCTTGACAAATGGGTGCCCCACGAACTCAATTATCGCCAGCGCGAAGTACGCGTCGAGACGTGCCTTGCACTGCTCAACAGACACACAAATGAAGGAATTTTGAACCGCATTGTTACCTGCGATGAAAAATGGATTCTGTTTGATAACCGCAAGCGCTCAGCAAGTTGGTTGGATCCTGGTTCAGCACCTAAACAATGCCCTAAACGAAAACTTACCCCTAGAAAAGTGATGGTCACTGTTTGGTGGTCTAGCGCCGGTGTGATTCATCACAGCTTCTTACCAAACGGGGTGAGCATTACTGCAGATGTGTACTGTGAAGAACTGAACACAATGATGGAGAAGCTGGCGCATCTCCAACCAGCATTGGTCAATCGCTCGTCTCCGCTGCTCCTGCATGACAACGCGCGACCTCATACTGCACAGCAGACGGTCTCCAAGTTGCAAGAACTGGGGTTGGAAGCTCTCCGTCATCCGCCCTACTCACCAGACCTTGCGCCTACAGACTACTACTTTTTCCAGAATTTGGATAACTTCTTGGCGGGAAAAAAATTCAATACCCGAGAGGCAGTACAAAATGCATTTGAAGAATTTGTTGCCTCCCGTCCAGCTGATTTCTTTAAGAAGGGCATCAATAAACTGCCACTGCGATGGCAAAGATGCATTGATTGCATGGATGATTACTTCGATTAATACAAATAAAAAATTCATGAAAAAAATTCGTTTAAATTTTTTCATACAAAACGGCAATTTCATAGGTAAAGACCTATTATTTACAGATATATAATTATATAGATCATATTTACATAATTATGAGAAAACTCATTTGGTTTTGTTTAATAACTTCCCATGGAATTTTCATTGTATTAAAGCTAAGTTTAATAACAATTATGTGATAGCAGTTTAACACAAATAGTCTCATAGAAATAATATAATCAATAGTAAAGTATTATTTCTATAGAACCTTTCATTGCATATGTAGTCCCCTAGTGGGATTCATATAATAATTATGTCTGTAGGTGTGTCCGTGGCATCACAGAGAGCCCTATCAGAATACCAGCTCTGCAGTATTTATTTTTAAATATCGCAGCATTATGCTGAGATAGGAACCTTTTTTTAAATACCTATGTTAATTTTTAGGGTTCCGTACCCAAAGGAGGGGCACCCTATTACTAAGACTATGCTATCCATCCGTCTGTCACCAGGCTGTTTCTCAAGAACCGTGATAGTTATAACAACATAATACTAAAAAACAGTGATTTTTTTTGCCATTTTTATAGATAATGTTACGGAACCCTTCATGCGCGAGTCCGACTCGCACTTGGCCGGTTTTTTATTGTTAGTATTTCTTGTGCGTGACCCAAATAAAATATTTTTCTTTCTTTATTTTTAACCGACTTCTTCAAAAAGGAGGAGGTTCTCAATTCGTCTGTATGTATATTTTTTGTGTTACTCGATTACTCCGCCAATTATGAATCGATTTAGATAATTCTTTTTTTTTTTTTTGGTAGGTCATGCTTCCGAGGTCCCGTATAAATTTTAAATTTGCTTGCGTAGTTTTTGAGTTAGCTTCAATATTACATATTTTCCCCACTTAGTTTATCTAGATGATTTTCTTATTTACTCCAAATTTTGTTATTTACATAGCAGGAAGTGGTATTCGGATTTGTGTGGGGTAGGTTAAAAAAAAAAGTGAAATGAACTAAAAAGTGAAAAATAAAAACTTTGCTTGTGTCTTTGCTTTTCAATTTTCGTTTTATGCCACCAACTTCCAAAATTAAAGTTATTTTTCACTTTTTTTGTGTTTTTTTTTTGGAAGTCGGTTTGATTTTTTTTGTAAAAAGTTTTTATTTATTAACAGGCCCATTTAAACCCAAAAAATTGTACAGCATCCTTGAGTGTCCTTATTTGTGCAAATTCTACTGTATGGAGCACTGTATAAAGCTCTTATTTCACTGACATGAATTGGTGTTGAGTCATTATACCCTAAAAAAGTCTAGCCATAATTTCATGGCAATAAATAATCTAGCTAACCAATCTTACCATCAGCAGTTTTCCTATACTGTTAGTGCCACAACCCTTTTTTACTTACTTCATCTGCCTAGCCTTTTCCAGTCTAACCTGATGCAGCAGGATACCAGTATTTTACAAAGAGCGACTGCCTATCTGACCTCCACAACCCAGTAATTGGGTAATACGATACCCCTTGGCAAGACTGGTTGTCAGACTTTCGGGCTTCTGACGACCCGTAACGACTGTGAAAGATCCACAAATGACAGCCTGGACCAAGGGCTTAACGTGCTTTCCGAGGCACAGAGGAGTCTCGATATGTAAAGATAGTCACCCATCCACGGACCAACCCCGGCAAGCGTAGCTTAACCTGATGGATCGACCCGTGTGGCTGTTATTACTTAGCCACGAGCTCCTCCTTTTTTACTTACTTAAAATGTCTTTAACTTCAGAGGCGCCAGAGGAGCCCTACGACACGCGGCCGCTGTACCAGCGCCTGGAGGAGCAGAGGATCCAGAAGGAGGCCGAATATGAAGAGGCTCATAAGCTCAGTAAGTATTTCTGAAAAACTGCAAAATAAACTTATGTTCTAATATGTGTTATGGTGGCTCCATACGCTTGCCACCAACTACAAACCTATACAAACGTTTGGATAAATTATACTCCATTTGAAATAAGATTATAAATTTAAACAAACCTTTTTTGACTTCTATACCGTAGACATAAGGATGGCATTAAAATCAAAAAAGGTTACTCAATACCAACTGTCTACTGCAACTGCCATTTGTCATGCCACCAACGCAATAGAAGTCAAAATCGGTTGAACGGACTGTAAAAAAGGCTTATTTACATGTCTAATCTTATTTCGAATGGAGTATAGGTGAACCAAACAGCGATATCCACACGCTTGCGAGTGTGTTTGGATTAAGCAATTAAGCATCTCGGACGTCGAGCTTTTGTCGGCTATAAGATAACGTTTGGTTTAACCTATTTTTAACCGACTTCAAAAAAAGGAGGAGGTTACCTACCTTACCTGTCAGATGGATTCGGTATTGTATGTATTATCATATTATTACCACAGTTTTTTTTACGAATTTGGACCCAATGACTGTCTGCCAGGGTTGCGGGAAAGTCCGAAAGGGATACCGGGGCCTTAGGCAACAGGCAACTGAAGGAACACGGATGGGTTTTAGTCAGTAAAAGTCTGACACGCCCTTCCGAAGATTTCCCACAAAGGGCCCAATGACTGGCCCAATCATTCCCAAACAACTCATAATAATATTGTCTGTTTCTAAAAAAATAGCTCCATCTCTTTCCTTTAGAAAACATGATCCGTGGTCTGGACGACGATGAGGTCGGCTTCCTGGACCTGGTGGAACGCTCCAAGGCGAATGCGGCCCAACAGATCTCTATTGAAGAGCAGAGGGAAATGAGAGAGTTCAGGTAACATGGTATTTTATGTCTAGCCTTTTAATTTTTCTATAACAGCAAAAACAATCCAATAATTTGTTAGTTACAATCCACATTTTACAGAAATAATTTTTCATCAAATTGTAAAAAAAATGGATGACAAAGTGAGTGAACGCAGCTTGTAAAAATACAGTCGAAACACATCTGGCCAACCTTTCACGAAAAACTGGCGTGATGAATTCATCATTAGCCTTTTCCCAAGTATGTTGGGCTCGGCTTACAGTCTAAGCGGCAGCTGAATACCAGTATTTTATATGGGGCGACTGCCTATCTGCACAACCCAGTAACTGGGTAATACGATACCATTTGGTAAGACTGGTTGTCAGACTTTCGGGCTTCTGACGACCCGTAACGACTGTCAAAGATCCACGACAGCCGGGACCAACGGCTTAACGTGCTTTCCGAGGCATGGAGGAGTTTCGATATGTAAAGATGGTCACCCATTCACGGACCAACCACGGCAAGCGTAGCTGAACCTGATGGATCACCCATGCGGCTGTTATTATTTAGCCACGAGCACGAGCCACGATTTATTGTTGTTAAAATACAGGAATATTATTTATATTATTAAGTCAATGTCATTTGAGCAATACCTGTACACCTGTTAACGTTCTCATGTTTATACAATATTATGTTGTTCTTGTAGAAACAAAAATAAAATATGTTTTATAAATATGTTGTTGTTGATTTGTAAAACTTGCCTGCTAGAGAATCTGAGAAATTAACAATGAGAAATACTACATTACTTCCTTCTTTTTAAGTCGGTTAAAACACATAGTTTTTTTAAATGGTACAATCAAATCATTGACTTGAAAAAAGCCTGTATTCTTCCCATGCGTCCTCACCAACGTAAAAAAAAAAATACAAAACAACGTCAATCTTCCTCAAATCCAAAACTACATGTTAATTAATTATAGTATATTAATTAGATAAATTATGAGAAGTTATTACGAGGAGCTCGTGGCTAAGAAATAACAGCCGTACGGGTCGATAAATCAGGTTAAGCTACGCTTGTCGGGGTTGGTTTGTGGATGGATGACCATCTTTACATACCAAGACTCCTCCGTGTCTCGGAAAGCACGTTAAGCCGTTGGTCCCGGCTGTTATTTGTAGATCTTTGACAGTTGTTACGGGTCGTCAGAAGCCCGAAAGTCTGACAACCGAGTCTTACCAAGGAGTATCGTATTGCCCAGTTACTGGGTTGTGGAGTTCAGGTAGGCAGTCGCTCCATGTAAAATACTGGTATTCAGCTGCATCTGGTTAGACTGGAAGCAGACTCCAATATAATTGGGAAAAGGCAGATTGCTTTAGATAAATATTATAACTGTGCGTTTGCACTGGCGAAACATTACGACAATTTTTTTTGAAATCTCTTGTTCCTGTCAAAAATTGTATGGAACATTGACAGGAACTAGAGATTTCAACATGTTTTGTCGTGAATGTTTCGCCAGTGCAAACGCACAGTTAAGAATCTAATAAAAAAAATACCTGCCTGTTTTAAGGGAGCGGGTATCGAACCTAGCTGAGAGTGAGGAGCTGACCCGTCTGCGAGCTCAGTTAGCGCCGGCGCGTCAAACACAGACCACATCGCAAGGACAGACACAGAAGAATAAACTACAGGGGGTGAGTGAGATACTTATAATTTCAGTTTGCATAATGACCCTATGATGTTTCCACTCACTGGCGTATTTAGACTATGGCCAAGAGGTCCAGTGGCCCCAGGCGGCAGACTGCGGTGCTTTTCGAGCTCGCTTCGTAGCTCGGTGGACCTTGCATCCTTAAATCTCTTAGCTGTTCTGAGTATGCATAAGCCGACACAGTAATTTCAATATATATCATCTGTATGAATAGTAATAAAAACTTTTCTTTTGTCTTAGCTTTTCAATTTCCGTTTTTTGCCACCGACTTCCGAAATTAAAGTTTATTTCACTTTTTTAGTGTTTTTTTTGGAAGTCTGCAGTTTTTTTTTTTTTGTAAAAAGTTTTTATTTTTCACTTTTTAGTTGTGGTACCTACCCCACACAAATCCGAATACCACTATCTGCTATGTAAATAACAGAGAAGGAGTTAAACAGGATATTGTCTAGATAAACTAAGTGGGAAAAAATACGTAATATTGAAGCTAACTTAAAAATTACGCAAGCAAAGTTAATAAAATTTATATGAGACCACCTCGGAAGCATGACCTACCAAACAAATAAAGAATCATCAAAATCGATTCATAATGTGCGGAGTAATCGCGTAACAAACATTAAAAAAAAAAACATACAGACGAATTGAGAACCTCCTCCTTTTTGAAGAAGTCGGTTAAAAAGAAAAATCTAACATATCCGAGGTGGCCTAAAATTTTTGAGCTCGCTTCGCTTGCTCATGTATCCTGGGTTCTCAAGCGATCCATAAGTCGACAAAGAAAATTTATTCTATCCGAGGTGTTAAAATTCGAGCGCTTGATCAGCTCCTTCTCGCATATTATTGATGACTATCACTCCCTTGATAGTGAGGATTTTTCCTTCTTTTTATGTTATTTAGACATTTATTGTGACATATACCAATCCCGCACTGGGCCCGCGCGGTGGATTACGGCCCAGTCCCTCTCGAAGAGTGAAGGCTTGTGTCCCAGCAGTGGGAGCATTTTAGGCTGATTATGCTAAACCGTATTGGCCCGGGGCGCTTAATCTTAAATTATGCCACTATTTCCACTGCTGGGAAACAAGTCTCCTCCTTGTGAGACACCATGGGCTGTAATCCACCAGCCCAGTCTACGGTTGAGATTTTTATTTATATATTATCTGTATCGTACCCCGCACCCTTTTAATCTTTGCTTTTCTCTAGGTGGTGGTAAGGAAACGCAAGGCCAGTGAGATGGAAGGTGATAAGCCTGATAAGGGCTTCCCGCCACCGAAGACTAACGGGATTGTACCTAGCAGTCCTAACAAGTAAGTTTATGTATACTATTAGCTTCTGTCAGCGGGTTCACCCGCGCGGACGTCAGAAATTATCCCACGGGAACGTACTACCCGGATAAAAAGTATCCTATGTCCTAGTCCAGGTCATCATCTGCCCATGTGCCAAATTTCATCCAAATCCGTTCAGCCGTTTTAGCGTGAAAGCGTAACAAACAAACAAAGTCACTTTCGCATTTATAATATTAGTTACTAGCTTTCGCCCGCGCCACGCGGTATAGGCTACTTTTTTTGGCAAGGAGATAGATGGCATCCCGGGGCCTTCCCCAAATTTTATCGAAATCCATTCAGTGGTTTAGGCGTGAAAAGGTAACATACAGAGTTACTTTCGAATTTATAATATAATATGGATGATAGTTAGGATGCCAAATATATATTTTTTTTTTTTTTTTTTTTAAACTTTGCCCCACACTAGGAATTTCTTGCTGTATAGTGGGTGCGTTTACAAACATAGAAACTCACATACACTAACACAAGAAATATTTGTTCCGTGCGGGAATCGAACCTACGACACGTTGCGCAGCAGTCCATAGCTCAGCCAATGCGCCAACCGTGTCGTCAAATACGCCAAATACGAGACTGACGACGAGATTTTTAATTTGTCATACTAACATTTTCTTAACTCACCAGCATTGCACAGAACGGCAACAGCGCCACAACCGAGGACTGCGTACTACGCTGCGTCGGCGTACTGCCGGGGCTCGGACACTACGACACGGACTCAACTTCTGACACCGACGACTCCAGTGACCATGATTCTGTGAGTAGCTGAGTATAGTAAGTTTCCGACTAGTTTACCTATTAAGCTTTCGACTAATATCGTACAGGTTAACCAGAAAAGTTATGCGCTTCGGTAATCTTCGTGTCTCCGACTTAGCACGAACGGAGTAAACCCCCACAGAGGCAAAGCTTCTAAGACTTGTACCTTTCTTTTTAATTGCATAATGTTGTTAATCTACAATTTTGCTATCATGGTGCATGGTAATAAAAAATACAAACAGCTCTATATACGATCTCATCATCGCGAGTTCCTATTATCGAAGATAGACGATGATTCCCGAAGCGCATATTTCTCTTGGGATATCTGTACCTATTCATAACCTCTTCTGCCTAGCCTTTTGGGGTCGGCTTCCAGTTTAACAGGACGCAGCTGAATATCAGTGTTATACCTATTAATTGTCCTCCAAAAGCCAGGTATTAGGTAACACGATACCCCTTGTTAAAGCTGCTTGTTAGAGTTTCGGGCTTCTGACGATCTTATAACGAATGTCAAAGATCCACGAATGAAGGCAAGAGCGCGGCAGCAACACAAGGACCCGGCGGTTTGCAGGACACATTTCTGCCGCGCTCTAGTAGTAGGTAATATTCTTATTCTAATATTATAAAGTGGAAAGATTTGATTGTTTGTTTGTTTGTTTGCATTGAATAGGCTCCGAAACTACCGAACCAATTTGAAAAATTATTTCACTGTTGGGAAGCTACACTATCCCCGGCTGACATAGGCTATATTATATTTTCAAAAAAAAATAGGGATCCTTACTAAAACTCCAATAATGTAACCCAAGGTGTAAAAAAATACCTAAAATAGGCCTAGATAAGTACTTATTGCTACCCGTGCGAAGCTGGGGCGAGCAGCTAGTATTATATAAAATGTAAAACAACTACTTACTGGCTTAAAATACTTAATAATAATAATTTATCTAAAAATCAAGTATCTTGACTTGGCTCACGAGGTTGTCGACATGTGGGATGTGGACTCTGCGATCATTGTGCCGATAGTCGTATCAGCCAATGGCTTAATTGCCAAGAGCCTCGACCAACACCTATGGAGGTTCTCGTTAGGCAGCTGGATTAAGGGCTTGATTCAGAAAGCGGTACTTCTGGACACGGCCCGTATTGTTAGAAGGTTCCTCTCTCTGGAGCCCTGACCGCCGGTAGCTTGGACCCTGTTCCCGATACCGGTGGGCTACTATTTTTTAATATTTTTAAATGTTTTTATATTTTTATATTCTAATATTTAAAAATGTAATTTATATGTAACTTTATGAAATAAAAGGAGAAAATAATTTATCTAAAAATCAAGTATCGAGGTTGTCGACATGTGGGACGTGGACTCTGCAATCATTGTACCGATAATCGTTACGGTCAATGGCTTAATAGCCGAGAGCTTCGACCAACATCTCAGGAGGCTCTCATAGCGCGGCTGGGTCAAGGGCTTGATTCAGAAAGCAGTACTCCTGGACACAGCACGCATAGTGAGGTTCCTCTCTAGAGCCCTGACCACCGGCAGCTTGGACCCTGATCCTGACGCCGATGGGCTACTATTTTTTATATTTTTAAATGTTTTTTATAAAAATATTAAAAAAATGTAAGGATTATGTTTATCTGGCTAATAATAATTTATCTTAAAATAATTAATTTTCTCTTTTCCAGAACGACAAATGCTGCGCTAAACGGGACATGCTGGGACGCCGACATGAGGAGAAGGCGAGGAAAGATAGTGACAAAAGTTAGAAACGAATGTAATTGTTGACCCGTAGACTCTTTGCTATTCTATCCGATTCTTGAATTTAGAATTTGAAGTTGAGTACTTGTCAAACTCTACTTAAGCATTACGGCGACAATTTCTTCGCAAAAAACCTAAGAAATTACTACATACTACATTAAAGGAATCACGTTAAGCCGATATCACACTTCACTCGACAAAATTATATAGGAATTAAAATTCTTTTTTTTTCGTCGATCATTCGCTGAGTGCCGGAATCCAAAATCGTTGGATCGGTTCATTAATGAATCATTTTTCATTTTGTTTTCAGACGTTTCACTTCGAGTGAAAGATGCCGAATGAAAGGCAATAATGAACGGAAAGTGATGCGTCTGATCTAGTATCAATTTTAGTAATGCTAAAGTACCTATACTCCATTTGAAATAAGATTAGACATTTAAACAAACCTTTTTACGGTCCGTTCAACCGTTTTTGACTAATATACCGTAGGCATAAGGATGGCATTAAAAGCAAAAAAGGTTACACAATACCAACTGACTACTGCAGCTGCCATTTGTCACGTCACCAACGTAATAGAATCAAAATCGGTTAAACGGACTGTAAAAAAGGTTTATTTAAATGTCTAATCTTATTTCAAATGGAGTATAATAGTAGTAGACTTTGACAAGTTTGGAACTTCAAATTCTCAATTCGAAAACCGGGTATTTGACATGTTATGTGATCTAATCTAAGTTATCGATAGTACATATAATTTTAAAATTTAGTTTCTGGAGTTTTATTTTTTGTGAAGAATTTAGCTTAAGTAAGGTAAACCTGTGTAACTCCGCCTTTCGACAGATTAGCTTTGTATTCATTCAGCAATCTTGCAGCTGAAAGTTCTTATTATGTAATAGGACTAGCCTGACCTGTGGCTTCGCCCACATGACGGTCGGGTAAGCAATCGGCGCGATCGTTTGTTCATCTAACGAATCATTTTGACGTGCAAACGCGGCTTGATTGATCGCGTAACTGCGCCATATGGATAATAAAAGAGCCCGACAGTGACATTTAGTTAGCATACGACGGCAAGTAATTTTTCGCAAAAACCTTATAAGTAATTACTTAATAGGTTTTTTGAGATATTTACGAAAACATAAAAGGGGATACAGGGAGACCCAGGGTTTCCCCGCCACGCTCTTGGCCGTTTTTTTTTTAAATAAAAGCAGGTATATTCTGGCCAACGAAAGTTGATCCTGAAAACACACGCGAAATTTAAAAAAAAACAAGACTGTCCCTAAACATAGTGCGATGATTGAAATTTCATTTTATTTCAATAAAATAAAATTTCAAGTATCAACATTGTGCTATCGCACTATGCACAGGGATAAACAGTCTTGTTTTTTTTTTAGTTTCGCGCTTGCTTTCAGGATCAACTTTCTTTGGCCACACTACACAGCTGTTAGTTGCCAATGCGTTGTAGTCTACGCTAATATTATAAAGAGGAAATATTTGTATTTTTGTGTGTATGTTTGTAATGAATAAACTCAAAAACTACTGCGCCGATTTCAAAAATTCTTTCACCACAAGAAAGCTATATTCACCCTGAGTAACATAAGCTATATTTATTGCTAGAAAAGATTAGGGATCCTTACTAAAACTCCAATAATATAACCCAAATGTGTAAAAAAAATACCTTAAATATTCTTTAAATCGCGTGCGCTGCGAAAACTATTGATGATAGAATAAAATAATGTACTACGACTTTGCAGAACACATCATTATTTACAAAAAAGTGTCGCGACAGCATATGTCTAGCTATTATAGAACGTTATGCCACAATAAGTGTTATTTTATTTTGAAAATTTAATTGAAATGACGCCGCTAGAAAAGGCTCTTTATTTGTATCTTGGTATTAATCCTTATCAAAATAAATTACTTCATTATTAAGACTGCTTCAATACCTTCATATAACTTTTTGAATTATTCAATTCAGATATTCTATTCGAAATATATCACGAGTTTAAAAATGTAAGTATAGCTCCAAAAAAATACCGGCTCATACATACAGTATAGAATGGCTTTTTTCTTGATATCTCGGTAGATAGGTAGGTAGGGTAGGTAGGTAGGTAGGGTAGGAAGGTAGGGTAGGTAGGTAGGGTAGGTAGGTAGGTAAGGTAGGTAGAGTAAGTAGGTAGGTAGGTCGGGTAGATAAGTAGGTAGGGTAGGTGCGCTGTAGATAAGTACTTAGTGCTACCCGTGCGAAGCCAGGGCGGGCAGCTAGTTAAAAATAAAACAATTAATACATTCTTACAATTTAATAGTCACATCAATAGATTAATGACAATAATATAATCGAGACATTCTTCTACATAATTAACTTATACATAAACACTGGCATTGACTGGTAAGGTAGGATATTTAATATAATTATTATGAACATCAGTACCCGGGCGTATAGCGCTACGAGGTTATTTTGACATGTGATTAAAATCTGAACAAACGCCTTCATCTTGTTGTTTTTTAAACAATTGTATGAGGGCTTTTTTTAAATGACGTACACCAGGGGGCAGCACTAATGGCCGATTCCTATAATTTACGGACCGTTATCCTACTATAATATTATTAATGTGAAAGTTTGTGTGTTTGGATGTTTGTTACTCAATCACGCAAAATGATGACGGCTGAATGGATTTGGATGAAATTTGGCAAACAGATAGTTTATAACCTGGATTAACACATAGGATACTTTTTATCTCGATATTCCCACGGGATCGAGACTTACGCGGGTGAAACCGCGGGGCGCAGCTAGTTGGTTAATATAAAGACTTGTATCTGTACCAATAATGAAGCTTAGACTTCATAGCTTTGCATATGAGACCCTCCCGAATGGAAATAGCTATCACAGGTAAAATTAGCTTACGAATCTATTTATATGCCCAGTTTGGCAATTAAAAATGTTATCATTGGTAAGCAAAACGATTCGTTTTTGTTTATAGGAACTGAGCGTAAGATGTCGGGTTCGGGCACCTGTCAAAAGTGACAAAGCAAGTTCTTTAGTCGTGACTGAATGGAACGGATAATGAACGTAATCATATATTTTTAATTCATTGTCGAAATGGAAGACTTCTTGACAAAGTGACCTGCACGCGTAGCATGACGCTTTCTATCTCTACGAAGAATAGACAGCTTTTTCTATACAAAGTGACATTAAGTTTCTTCATTTTTGACATCGCACCGAGAGAGAGAGAAATCCTTCTACAATCTGTCATTTTGTCTTTCGTTTCTTACGATCTTTGTCTAGGTCTTTTTATATGTAGACTATTTCGGAAGAAAGTTTTCTACTCAAACTGTCAAAATCGCACTGACCTCTGAAATTTGTTTAAAGTAGTGAAGACAATTTGATTTAGGAATCGCCAGTAGAAAAAGTTCTACTCGACGGCCACAAAGTATAAACGGTTATCTACAAAATCATGATTTTACAAGGGTGCGTTTTGAACGCAAAACTGTGATAATTAATAAAACAACAAAGCTTTCTTCTCCTATTTTACATCATTTAGTTAATAGGCCATTTAGTATATAAGTACCAAGGAAATAGTTAAGGCCAATATTACTGTAAAATTGTTTGATCCAAAATACGGTACTTCGACACTTTGAGATAAATTGTTGTAGTTGACGTGACTTAAAATTGAGAATCAAGCAGAAAAAAAAGCCTATGACAATACAAATAATTCTTAGTCGAATTATGTAAAAGAGTGAATTTCGTAAAAAGTGCAGTTGACTCTTTCTACTTTGCTGCCGTCGTACTGTCTACACGAAACGTCATCTTTGTCTACTCTTCCGTCGACAAAACGGTGCTCATGCTACGCCTGCTGGTGGGGTGAATTTTCAAGTGACATTTCACAAAACAATCGCAAAAATTACCACCAGCTCCACCCTGTCATTGTCATTCGAGCGCCAAAATATCCTTGTAGCTTGTAGCCAATGGTATTATATTAAACAGATATGTTGTGAGCGCGCAATCGTGAAGACTCGAAAACGTCCTAATTGGGACGTATTGACTTTAGTCTGCGACACGCATGGCGACGAGTAATACGCTTAGTTGAAGCAGCTAACATTCAACACACTTTTTTGTCGTGGGGACGACAAGGACGCATTCACTGTGAAGCCAACATTCAGTGATTGGTGGCCAGAATAATGTTTGTTTACATTCACGCGCAATTGACAACACTAGCTGTCTCTTTTTTTCTTGTTGTTTTTATCAAGCCATCTCTTTTCTATCTATCATTTTTAGTTGTAGTGAAATGTAAAATGAATGAAAACTGGGTATGTGTGCTGCCGCCTGTCGCTACTGCGGAACACTTTTCTTTGTTTTGTGAGTGTATAAAATATCTGCTATTATAATATCTTTGCTTGTAGCAGTGTAAATATGACGCATCGAACTTTAGAAAGAGACTGCCACACAGGTATGAGTGACAGAGACAACGCTATACAAAGATGAAATTTTACTCTCGATATGTATTTACTGGCGGGTATTGAAAAATGTTGTTATTTATTCTATCAATAAATTAATGTTATCTGAAGAAAAATTTTGTGAACCGATCACCTTATGAATGTCGCAGGAATCCGCTGGATGCGAGAAGCACAGAACCGGTCGATGGATAGATTGTTTGAAAGATGATGTGGAGAAAAGGGAATGAATACTGGCTGATAATGATGTTTGGAAGAACACGCGCCGACCACAAAATGAATTGGGATAAGGTCAACGTGGCGACGCTTGCAGGAGGCCTATGTCCAGCAGTGGACGTCTTTTGGCTGAAATGATGATGCTGGACATGAGGATCATCATATTTATTCATTTATTTATTTAAACTTTCCGCACTCAAAAAAGGTACATAGGCGGACTTAGACTAGCGACAATCTAAGGTCCGTATTACAGAACGTTCCTCAAGTCCAGTTTGATCTGCAATCAGTTGATCACTGTTTGAGTATAGAATCAGTACTTGAGCATCGGTCTTATTCCAGAACGGTAATCAATCTATACTCAGCTGAATCGAGACTCAAATCGAGCCTCAAGCAGAGATGTGTATTGTCTATGCATCAGCTTGTTTTCGTTCACGATTTATTATAATAATCGACTTTGATCCGATCTTCACTAGATTAGAAATATTAAAATACACCATAGAAGCCCAGTTACTTAGGAAATCAGCGTTATTATTTCATTCCTGAATAGTAAAATGCCCCATTTATTGAAGTAAAGCTCTTTGAAGTGAAGTATAGTAATTTTGTAAGCAAAATTGTCAAGCTTAAAAGACTTGTATTTGTGGCCTTAAATAAGTATGCTATTTAAAATGTCAGTATGTCAAAACATCAGTGTGAAAAACATTAGTTTGTTGTTTGTTTATTTTAAACAGGCAGACAGATGGACATGTCGAAACTATAAGGGTTCCTTGTTGACTACGGAACCCTAAATTATTATTGTTTAGCTGATTTTATTCCTAATACGTAACACTTTTAAAATGGCAGGATGGAAGAAAAATTTTGGTACTTTGGAAAAAAAACTACTAAAAGAAATTTTAAAAGATTAAACATATAGGTAATAGAAAATAAAAAAACTGATAATGTCAGCACGGGAACCAAAAAGGCTGCTTAGATCCGTATTGCGGAGAAATGTAATAGTTCGCCTAGTTGATCAGAAGAAATAATGACAATTTGATAAGACAATCTATGCTCAAGCGCGGTCTCGACCACACTTGGGTGATGACAGATTTGATCACTGCTTGGATTCGATTGAGTAACTGAGTAGCGATCTAAAATAAAGCCAAACTCAGTTGAACTAAGATCAACGCATCTATGCTTGAGCAACGTCCTAAAATTAAAAGCGGACTTAAAACTAGTTTTAAACAGAGATCAATACTTGAGTTTCCTTCTGTAATACGGACCTAAGAAGTCCGTTTTGACAGCTATAAAAATCCATTGAGTAGAGATGAAAAAAAAAATGGTTTCTTATATACTGATCGATATAAAAAAAATGGTTTCTTATATATACTACTCGAGACATATAGATTAAACATACTTAGAGAGTTTGTAATCGAAGACTTATCTACATTGCTTAAAACTGATTCTCAAGGCATAACGTATTATTACAAGTACGAGAAAGAAACGTCAAAACGGACTTCTTAGGTCCGTATTACAGAAGGTAACTCAAGTATTGATCTCTGTTTAAAACTAGTTTTAAGTCCGCTTTTAATTTTAGAACGTTGCTCAAGCATAGATTCATTGATCTTAGTTCAACTGAGTTTGGCTTTATTTTAGATCGCTACTCAGTTACTCATTCGAACCCAAGCAGTGATCAAATCTGTAATCACCCAAGTGTGGTCGAGACCGCGCTTGAGCATAGATTGTCATGTCAAATTGTCAATATTTCTTCTGTTCAAATAGTGCATTGTCGAGTTCTGTTGATATTTTTAAATATGAGGTACCTACTATCAAAATCATAATCAAAATGGATATATTTGAAGAGAAATTTCTATTAGTAGGTTTTTTTCCAAAGTACTAAAATTTTTCTTCCGTCCTGCCATTTTAAAAGTGTTAAGTAATATGAATAAAATCAGCTAAACAAATAATTAAATTTGACAAACAACAAACTTAAAACAACCTAATATTTTTCACGCTGATGCTTGGACATACTGACATTTTAAATAGCATACTTATTTAAGGCCACAAATACAAGTCTTTTAAGCTTGACAAATTTGCTTACAAAAATACTATACTTCACTTCAAAGAGCTTTACTTCAATAAATGGGGCATTTTACTATTCAGCAATGAAACAATAACGCTGACTTCCTAAATAACTGGTCTTCTATGGTGTATTTTAATATTTCTAATCCAGTGAAGATCGGATCAAAGTCGGTTATTATAATAAATCGTAAACGAAAACAGGCTAATGCATAGACAATACACATCTCTGCTTGAGGCTCGATTTGAGTCTCGATTCAGCTGAGTATAGATTGATTACCGTTCTGGAATAAGACCGATGCTCAAGTATTGATTCTATTCTCAAACAGTGATCAACTGATTGCAGATCAAACTGGACTTGAGGAACGTTCTGTAATACGGACCTTAGATTGTCGCGAGTATATTGCCATTTTTTTAAATGCTCATAATTTATTTTTGTTTTCTGAATACTAGCAGGCATAGTTGGTAGAGTTAGCATTCACCAAAATAAGGAACAGAAATATATAAATCTACATTAAAAGGGGCGAAACTAAAAACGTTTGCCACATAAGTTTAAACAAAAAATAATAATCTAATTCTAGTAATAAAAAGCCTCTTGTCATACATCTCAACTCTTGGCATAATTCTGCACAGCCGGGTAGCAAAATCTATACAAATAAAAAAATAAAATTGTATTAATTTAGGTGTATTGAATGACTATTTCATGACATAATGACATTTTACACTTATTATAAACTTATGGAGTCGTATTGCTGGTTCTAAAGATTATAATTCTGTAAGTCCATATTTGTTACTGTCGCGAATCATATTTTAATCAACATACCACCTGACCCTGACCAGGGGTAGTATTATGAAGTATTAATGCCATCATTATTCCACTGCGAAAACGGGATGGTACTAGCGGCCTTGTCTAGCTCGGTCTCTCTCTCACACTGGAAAAATGGTGGCATTAATACTTCATAATACGACCTGCAAATTGCAAAAAAAACATAGGAAAATTTGAAATTCGCGGGCTGCCCTGAAGCTTTAGCCATACATATACAGCGAAAGGAACGTCGTTCCAATTGACACCTCCCGACTTTTTTTTGGCAATCCATCGTCGTGCAACATTCAGGTTTAGTAAACATGACATAATGACAACTATAACGGGTGTAAAAAGACGCTTGACGAAGCCGAAAGTCACTTGTTATTCCCGTCATTGTGATAATTTTTTTGTTCTGGACCATACCTCGGAACCTTCTGGTTACGGAGATATTAGAAGACAAAGTTCCAACTTTTTCGGATATTTTTTAAAGAACGCAAGTTTTAAATGCTATAACTTAATTACCCGACTACGGCGAAGAAAAAAGGAGGGTTATGATTTTGACCGGTATGTATGTATGTATGTTCATCTGTTCCCTCCTATCTTCTAAAGCACTCATCACAATTTGACAAATGAAGTATCGTTGGAAGCGTCTTGATTGTCCGCTGGTTATAGGTTATGTGACGTCACAATTAAAAATGGCTACCTCTAGAGGACATAAAGTAAAGAACTAAAAATTTTTTTAATCGTACCATGTTGGGTATCAAATGAAAGGGCTTAATGAGCACATTTCAAATATATATATATTATATTACATACCCCAAAAGAATAAAAATAATAATTAAGTAATAAAAACTAAAACCCACACGTAATCTGTTCGATTTATATTTATCGCCCTATTATCGCCCTACCACGTGTGACTCCGGATTTTTAATTTGTCTGTCTGTGGGGTCTTGTTTATACCTTTTTAGTCGTAGTTGGGTTTTAATTTTAAATACCCCCACGAACCCTGAACCGTTGCATTTACCCATAAAAACAATGTTTTGCGTGCGTCACGTTGCGCTCTACCGTAAACAGCGATTTCTCACACCAAAAATAAAAGTCGTTTCCCAGCAATTATTTTTGTGTATTGTACAGAATGCGTAGTTGACGGCTGTGTGATGGGTCTTTTTACACCCTGTATATCGAATTATACATAGAATAGCTACCCAGAAATACGTTTCTATAACGTAACGTAGATCCATTACATTCATGCTATTATTAATCTACGTCAGCGTCAAATAATGCATATTTTCATCGCTCGGTTTGTCGGCCATATCATCGGGCACTGGTTTGACCGCGTCCACTTCGGGCAACTCCGGCTCGATGTCGGGCAAACTGCTGTCCGAATCGGAGTCGGTGTTGGATTCCTCAGCATCAGCTGTTTTAGGCTCGTCTTTGTTTTTTCGTCGGTTTCTGAAAAGATGTTTGAAAGAAAAATAGGTTTTATTTGACACAGACAAATGTATATAAAAAATTTGGGTTCCATGATTTTTTGTTCACCCAAAAAGTGACGCGCCTAAAGAAGTTTTCACTTCAAAAAGTCTGTTAATTTGAATAAAGAAATATATGAGTACTACGTATTCCCAAGCACAGAACAGAAATAGTCGGCAGCTGCACTCAGCAGCATGATGCTGCGCTATGGGGACCCACAGCACTGCGCTGATTTTCAGTGGTCACCCGAAAACGTCGTACGGAAACCAAGTCAGGTTTAAAGATTTGTTCAGGTTAAACAAATATGTATGGTCAACTAACTTAATTATACTGACAGGGTTCATGGGTCATCACTTCCCGCAGCTTCGGGAGGTTCCAATGTAGGATTAGGCGGGAGGAAACGCCCGGGTGACACCACTTTGTGGATCGCCCGGAGGACACGGTGGAGGTGTGCCTGCTTGGGCGGAGCACCGCCGTGTCCTCGTGGAGGCGATTGGCGGCACTGACCTCTCGCGTCCGGCCCTGGGCCAGGCCATGGTATGGAGCGAGAGTGCATGGGAAGCCGTAATAGCATATACACATATGTAAGTATCGCATATGTCTTGAATAATAAAAAGTATCGACTCCGTTTAAGTTTTCCGTTTTCATATGGCTTGACCAAGATTATGTCTGGACTTTAAAAGAGACTGTGACCTCTGAGTTTGTTTCGGCCTTTCTTCTCAGAGTAGTCAGATAGGAAACGCCGACCTCATCTAGCTTATTTTTAATATTTTTTAATATGACGTGTAAAAGTGATTCCAATATCCTATTTACAGAATAAACAATTTCATTTCATTAAGTAGTGTATAGCAAGCTCTTGATTATTAAAATTGCCACTTTTTTTCTTGGACAGCTTTCGTTGGTCAGACTCTAGGGAACAACTGATTTGATTTCGCTATTTTAGGGTTGGTCCCATAGTGAAAATTGTTGAATGACCCCGTAAGAGAACGTCTCATTTATTAAATTCCACCCTGTATAACTAAGCCTATGTTCAGCGTACAGTAATACCCAACTGATATGGCTTACCGATGTACCTGCGCAGAAGATGAATTTTCAAAGCGCGGGAAATGCTATTGACCAATCGACACGCTCCACGCACCGCGCTTCTTTTTCCTGTACCGCTATTGGTCGGCAGCTGCCGCCATGTTAGCGCGCGCCGCGTGGCATGTTAGGCAGCCGCCATACTTGCGAGTGAGACGGAACTAACAGCTGCAGTGTATTATGAACCTTATAGTAGTGATCTAAGGTTGATTGTAAGTTTAAAGCATTCTTTCGTTAATCTTCGGGTCCAAACTTTCTTCTCTGTGCGAACGAAGATTCACGACGCGCCGAAGTTGGGTACCACTGTACAACGTTCTTTGACTGAAATATATGAAAGTCACCAACCTCTTAGGGTACGGCTCTTTGAGATGGAAGGTGCGGTAGTGTAGCTTCATACTGTTGCTCTGTGTAAACCGTTTGTCACAAAGTGAACATGAATACGGCTTCTCTCCAGTGTGTGTCTGGAAAAAACACGACAAAATTATAATAGACTAGCTGATGCCCGCGGCTGACGCCCGCGTGGATGTCTTGACAAATTATACAGGCTGTTCGGTAGAACGTTGAACATACGAAAATGGTGGATAGGTGGGGTCATCTGCTACTTACTCAGCCCTAATTTATTTGGCCCTGGCCCACAGGATATTTAAAAAGAATATTTTTTTGCTTTCTTCTAGTTTCACCACTTTCTTCATGAAAGTGATTTTTTTATAAAAAAATGGGTAATCAGGCATTTTTTTTTTGTTTTATTTTTAAATTACACTTTAAAGTTAAGAAAGTTTCCACAAGAAGGCTTCCACTCAGCATGATGCTGCGCTATGGGGACCCACAGCACAGCACTGATTTTCAGTGGTCACCCGAAAAAAAGACGTACGGAAATCAAGTCAGGTTTAACGATTTTTACATAATAAATAGGTAATAAATAAAATAAAATAAACAGTACTTAGAATATAATTTAACTTTAAACAGAACGAAATATATGAATAAATATTATTAAATAGGTAACGTGAAAATTCATCACTGTGCGTACATAAATAAATAATGTGGGTACCTACATGAGAATATACAGTGTTTTGTCTCGCTCCCACCCTTACCTTCGAAATTACCTAATTGAAATAAATGATTTGACTTTGACATGCATTTTATTCTTGTATAAACACATGTTTGAGCAAATAAATATATCTTTATCTACTTGATTTCGGTACTTTGATCATTCCTGCTGTCACATAAAGTAATACAAATGTATATATGTACATTAAAACATAGAATCTATGAACAGACTCAAAATTACGTAAATCGGATAAATAGTTTTCAGTGTATGTATGTATGTACCCAAGTGTGTAAAGTGAATACTTAATGTTGTTTACGGTAACTTACCAGTAGATGTCGCTTCAGTCCCACAGTCGCGTGGAACTGTCTTCCGCAAGTGTCGCAAGTATGTAGTTTCTCTCGTGTATGCATGTTCTTGTGGGTACGGATGCTGCCTGGCTGAGAAGGGAACAAATTAAGATAGTTAATTGATTCAGGCGTGACTGCGGAAATCCATTATAAAATACAATAGACGTAGATATATTTAGTAACCTATTCCGCTTGACTATTCTTCAAGAGTCATAAAAAACCCTGTAAGAAATCGACACGTGTTTCACCTCTCAACGAGGCATGGCATTCTTTGCGTCCAGCGCTCGGTGTGGTAACACGTCGCGTTCTGGTTTGCAATTGGTCAATCGTCATCCTGAGGATGCCTCGTTGAGAGGTGAAACACGTGTCGATTTCTTACAGGGTTTTTTATGACTCTTGAAGAATAGTCAAGCGGAATAGGTTACTAAATATATCTACGTCTATTGTATTTTTTTTTGGGAACAAATTATGATGACATATTAGATTCTTCCCATGGGGGTAAGCAGAAAGTAAAGAAAACCATCTACTACGATCCTTACATATCCCTTTTACCTCGTTTACGTTCATACATCAGAGGCCCTAGTGTAAGTTTCTATGAACTATCTCAATTTTACGCGTCGACCGCGTTCTGCGCTCCGATTGGCCCTTCACTGGCCTTCACTGGTGAAGGGCCAATCGGAGCGCTGAACGCGGTCGATGCGGAAAGTCGAGATGGTTAAAAGAAACTCGCACGAGGGCCTCTGGTCATACACGCACGCCGGTTGCGAGTACTATGCCCCTGACCTTTCTGAAGAACATCACTAATAAGGTCACTATATGTCCTCCTAGGAGTCCTAGGGCGTCCCCTACCGGCGTTTTCACTCACATCTGCCTTGTAAATACCTTTTTTTAGTCGCCTTTCATTCATCCTCAGATCATGACCAAACCATACCAACTAATTAATGAACAAACGTTCGTTCGTTTGTTTCTTCTCAGAGTAGTCAGATAGGAAACGCCGAACTCATCTAGTTTTAAAAATGTGATTGACGTGTAAAAGTGTTTCTACAAACCTACTTAAAGAAATAAATCATTTATCATTATCATTTACGTGACTTTACTCATCATTATGAACAACTTTTACTATGGGACCAAAGCTGAAACAGCTGTTCCGTACAATTTCACGAGTTATGCGAACAAAAATGTATGGAACAGCAAATTTTTTTTTTCCCTGTATCAGGTTTGGTCCCATTGTAAAAGTTGTTCATAATAATGAGTAAAATCACTTAAATGATAATGATAAATTATTTATTTCTGTAAGTAGGTTTGTAGAAACACTTTTACACGTCAATCACATTTTTAAAACTAGATAAGTTCGGCGTTTCCTATCTGACTACTCTGAGAAGAATGGCCGAAACATATGAATGAACGTAATTAAGTTTTGTTCACTAATTAGCAGTTACCCTATATAATAATAACAAATAAGTTAACTATAAAATATGTGAAATTATTATACAGGCGATGAGGGCTCTATGAGGAAAGAAAGACCAATGAAATGATGGATGAATTGTCTATAAGATGATCTATTTTGATGTTACGTAAAAGTAACTGTATCAGTAAACCATAAAGCCAACTTTTGTTGATACCTAACCGTGCCTACAATGCAGGAACGATCGGAGGATTTTCCTCGCCAACACGATGGTTGGTGGCGGATGTTTGCAGGGCAAACGTAGCCAGAAATCTCAAGTGATGGTTACGTTTGGAAGGTGAAAAGAAATCTTGCCCGACAGAGGGAAACACAATAAAATAAATACATTATATTACTTACTAGCTTCCGTCCGCGGCTTCGCCCGCGTGGTATGTCGATAAAAAGTAGCCTATGTCCTTTCTCAGGCTCTAGACTATTTGTGTACCAAAGGAGATCATTCACCGTCAATACACTTTTGGGTTATATATGTGAAAATGCCGGCCAAACAAAAAACAAAGCTATATTCTGAAAGAGCACGTTTTTCTCTTAATTTTTTATTACAACAACCTTAGATTACTATTAATTATTTTAACTAAAACATACTGAAAACAGTATAGTGTTTCAAAATCGTATAACAGCGCAGGGAATTCCCCTACAGATTTGGTCTCATAGTGAAAAGTGAAGAGAATTACATGCTCTAACGGAATATATCAATTTTTTTGGTTGGCCGAGACTTTCACAATTTAGCCCAAAATGAATGATGTCCTTTCATTTAAATCGGTTCAGTAGTTCTGGCGTGAAAGCGCGACAGACAGATAGAGTTACTTTCGCATTTATGATATTAGTAAGGATTTTAGTTTAAACTTACAGCCAGTGAAGAGCCACATATCTCACAGATGTATCTCTCGGTGGGTGCATAAAATGAAGTTCTAGGGTGTTCCGACAAGTGATGCTTCCAACAAGCAGCTTGAGTGTCGAAGTGTTTACCGCACTACAACAAATACACGGGATACACCATGTAAATAAAACAGTTAAGATGTAAATAAAACATTTTTGACGAAAACACCATTAAAAATATAGAAATTTCTCTATAGAAAAAAATCCAAATATACCTTTAAACCGAACTATAAACCGCTGGTATTAAAAAAAAGCCGGCCAAGTGCCAGTCGGACTCGCGCACGAAGGGTTCCGTACCATTATCTATAAAAACGGCAAAAAATCACGCTTGTTGTATGGGAGCCCCATACAACAAGCGTGATTTTTTGCCGTTTTTATTATTTATTTTATTCTGTTTTTTTTTTGTATTTGTTGTTATAGCGACAACAGAAATACATCGTCTGTGAAAATTTCAACTGTCTAGCTATCACGGTTCAGGAGATACAGCCTGGTGACAGACGGACAGACAGACAGACAGCGGAGCCTTAGTAATAGGGTCCCGTTTTACCCTTTGGGTACGGAACCCTAAAAATACTTCAAATTAGATCATGAAACTTTGCATAATAACTAAACAAAAGGTCATATGTTTTTTATTTTTTTTAAATTACCATTATTTTTACCGTAAAAAGCAATTTCCTAAACTATTCGAGGTTTGGAGCCGCCAGCACCCCACTCCGTCTCGTTATGATTCACTCCACGAGTAGTATGGTACGAATGAGATAAAAAGTAACTTTGAGCTGAGGTAGTACTAGTAACTGTAGCGAAGAGGTCAGGCTCTTAATAACTCACCTGGTGGCACGTTGTGGGTTTCCTATGTTCTCGCCTATATTTTGTCTTTACTTTTCTATCTTTTGTAAACTTGAATATATCTTCGTCATGGCTATAAAACACAAAAGACAATTTCAATCAAACATTCTGTTATAATCAAACTTAAGGGGGATGCGCTACGGTGGCCCGCGAAATTCAAATTTTCTTACGTTTTTTGCAATTTCCAGGTCAGTATCAGGTTGTATGTTGATCTAAATATTATTTGCGACCGTAAAAAATATGGATTTACAGAATTATAAACATTAGAATCAGCAATACAACTCTCTAAGTTCATGTAAGTGCATTGAATGACGAATTCATGAAATAGTCATTCAATGCACTTAAATGAACTTAAGCAGTTGTATTGCTGATTCTAATGATTATAATTCTGTTCGGCTACCTTAGCGCATCCACCGTAAGTATTCTCAGACAAGTTTTCCCGATAGTATCGGCATCAGCGAACATGATTAACTTTCACAAAAATCCAATTTTCAATCACACAATAATAATGTTCTATCAAAATTATAAACCGCTCTATATAATAGTGCTGTCTACGTTCCTACCTATGGAAAATTGGCTCCGTTAGGCCCTTGCCAAACAAAATCAAATCCATCTACTTTAAAAGACCTACGCCCTATAAGTATATTAAGGACCATGTTTATCCAAAGTATTAGAAAAAAGTTTTTTTTTTCCAATTACAATCTGACTTCAGAAAACAGCGTAGTACATCTACTGCTTTACTGAATGTTTCGTTGATGATATTATATTATCTGCCCAAGATAGGAGAATGTGCTCATTGGTGGTTTTACTCGATTTTTCCCGGGCATTTGACGCAATAAATATGCCGCTATTATTATAGACATTTAATTATTATGGTTTCGATCCCAGCGCTACGCAGTGGATCCGCAGCTGAGTAACAGGGAGCAACTTGTTGACCTGCGTTTGGGTGACGGCACTACCCTAAGATCGTCACTTACTTCTGTAAAGAGAGGAGTCCCGCAGGGCGCTATATTGGGCCCGATTCTCTTTATTCTGTACTATGCGGATATTATAAAATGTCTCCAGAGTTGCAAGTAACATAAATATGATCCGACGATGTTCAACTTTATGTATCCTTCAGCCCGGAAGAGTACGATATTGCCAAATTAATCGGAACAGCGAAATATTTGACCTGTATTTGCGACGTTGCCTACTTTCAGAATGCACGGTCTTAATGAACTCTTGTGCGACATGCTTTTAGACCCTGGGTTGTCTCATCAGCGATAACGATGATGGATAAGGCAAAAATGTATAGGACTGACATAAGCTATCGAAAAGCTTCTGTCGATCCTGTTGAAATTCGTTGTAGAAATAGGATTCGCTTTCAAAGCGATTGTTACTTGTCTAGGCCCTCAGAGCTATTACTGACTAGAATAAAATAAAACAACGATACATACCGTTTTCTTAAACGCCTTGTAACCTGAAATAAAATTGAAAAAGAAGTGTTAATTTTTTTTTTTTTTTTTATTTGTATTTATAATTAACTAGCTGCGCTTCGCGGTTTTAAAATCAAAATCAAAATATTTTATTTCACATAAACCTACATGGGCACTTATGAAACGTCAGAAGCTAGGTGCACGGTTCCAATTGGTCGTTTCCTATGGAGAAGAGCCGGCAAGAAACTCCACGGTCACTCTTTTAAAAATAATTGGCTTTTACAATATTTTCAAATTACAGTATTAGTAGGCATGGGAGGACAATGTAGGCCTTTCAACAAGTAAGTACCAGGTACTTAACAAAATAGATGTTCAGTAAATCTACAGTCCAATAAGCCTACAAAGTTCTCACATTCACAAAATAGAAAATAATCTATATAAAAGACAAACAATAAAAAAAAACCTATTTCAGCCAAATGACGTGATTGCTATTACAACTGTAACAAATTGAATAATTATCATGTCCACAAAAGCCACTAGGAGTTGAAATTAATTTGGAGGTATCTATAATAATAGGAATAATGTCAAATACAATGATTATGTCAAGGATGAATGTAAAGAGAATAAACCGCGTAAGTCACGATCCCGTGGGAATGTCGGGATAAAAAGTATCCTTTCCTTTTCCAGGTCATGATCTACCCCTGTGCCAAATTTCATCTAAATCCGTTCAGCCATTTTAGCGTGAAAACGTTACAAACGCACTCACTTTCACATTTATAATATTAGTTAGGATTAGGATTTTATCGGCACTCACTTTGGCTTGTTGCTTTTTCCCCAAAACTTTTCTGCTCGCTGTCTGTCTGTAGTCACTGCAACAAACAAACAAAGTATATTTTATAGCTTTTTTTGATATTTGCATATTTAATTCAGTGACTCTCTCTCTGTCACACACTCTCATTGTCTCACTCATCAGTTCATGTGATAGTTTAAAATAGCCTTCAGGATACTTAAGAACGGTTCATCACCCATACATTTCATAGGTCCTAAGGAACATTCGCAACGACTACTAGCCGAACAAATGCTGGTGACCGAGCTCCACTCCGTCGACTAGTAAAAGTTTATAATAACCACTTTATCATTAGGATATCTTCTTTCTGTCTCAATGCAATTTCAAGAAAACAATTATAGACAGTTTGTGTGACGGTTAGTTAAAAACAACATAAAATTTGATTAGTAGGTACAGTCACGGACTTTAATTGATAAGCCACCTTCAAACTTTTCAATTTTACAGTTTCATACATTCACGAGGTTACACGATTAAACACGAACTCAAACCGCACGCTCGTGAACAAGATGACAAATAAATTACTTATAATCGGAAATAGTCTTATCCATAGAAGTTGACTAATAAGTTCTCAATGATAAAAATAAATAAAATGTTGCATTAAGTTTATCCAATCTATTTGATACTGACCTCCTTTGAATCAGACCTCATTAACTCGATTATTCTGAAAACTTATCTGAAGACAGTGACAGTTGAAATGTCGGTGTCAGAGACGTTAATTTCGAAGTTGTCGAAATGACTATTAATATTTCTCCGTACGCTAACGTTACTATCGCTACGCTTAAACAATCGTTGCTAGGTTACTCTTGCTAGACCTGCAATCGGGTGACTTTGGGTAGTCACTCTGCTGTCAAGTTTGTAGTTCTGGCTCTCAGTTTAGCCAACCGGTAAAGTTATTAAATATAATTTTCTTCTACTAATACGAAGACATTATGACTTTCCGTGTCGGGAACCGAATAAACCCGATTTGCATTACACGGCTAAAATACGAACAGTGCCAGGT
This sequence comes from Lithophane ornitopus, assembly GCA_948473465.1. Lineage (NCBI taxonomy): Eukaryota > Metazoa > Arthropoda > Insecta > Lepidoptera > Noctuidae > Lithophane > Lithophane ornitopus. Next base: position 12,563,835 of record OX419635.1, on the reverse strand, counting down.
GGCTTATCAATTAAAGTCCGTGACTGTACCTAAGCTAAATAATTAAGATAGTATTTAAGTTTCATTGTACTCATCTACCTAATTAATAATGTACACAAGTAATCTGTGGAAACGTTGTGGATCGTATATTTACCCATACGTCACACCATATTTTGTTGTAACAAACATTGTACAATTGTTTGTTTTCCCAAAAATTTACAAATAAACATTACACGTAATGAAATCGGGATAAAATCTACGCCCACTTACTCAGACAGATATTGTTCAGCGAAAACGCTCCCGTTGAACCGCTGTAAGGAGTTACCTATACTGCGTTCGCGATTTAGTTTCCAAACATGTCAACAAATGTGTTTTTGGGAAAACCAATTTAATACCGACGCATAAAGTTCAATTTCCGTTACAACTTCAAACATTTTAATAACTTTTACAATAGTACGAGTCATTCTAAAATTAACTTTATTTAGACAGCAATAAAGTTGATATTCGTTTAAATGAATATAACAGAAATTGGAAAAAAATATTTTATAAGACTTTTCACTATTCTTGAATCCCCTTGCTGACTGGTTAATATTGTATCGAAGCATTACTTATTTTTGCCGATACGAGAGAGAGAGAAGTATCTTACCTCTCTCCTTCACTATGTAGAGCTGAATGAAACAAATGTTCTTCGTAAGCTTTCCGAGTTTCGAAAGTGATTTCACATCGTTCGCAGTAAGTATTCACTTCTTCATCATCGTCGGGACTGTCCTGGTAGGGAAAAATGTACTTTAAAATCAAGATTATAGAATAATATTTAAAACCCTGTTAGTAATCGACACGTGTTTCATCTCTCAACGAGACAACGATTGACCAGTCGCAAACCAGAACACGACTCGTTGCCACACCGAGCGATGGACGCAGAGTGGACCAGTGAGTGTCGATTTCTTACATAGTTTTTTATGACTCTTGAAGAATAGTTAAGCGGAATAGGTTACTAAATATATACTCGCAGATTTATCGTAATTCATGTATAATTATAGTAATAAAAAAAACATACAGACGAATTGAGAACCTCCTCCTTTTTTGAAGTCGGTTAAAAATGACGAACGCCTGGTGCAAGACACCGCGACAGCAAAACATGACATGGTTTAACTTTTTTATGATCCGATACAATATCGAATTACATAATTATTACACAATAAGATACACGCGTTGCGGACACGTGTCAACGGTCGCACTGAAATTTTGGTGAAGCTAATAAGTTCGATAATTGTTAAAACTGGTCAAGGTTAAATACAAGAATATTTCCATACTTACAATATCAACAATAACGTGTTTGACCCTCTTGTGTTGGTGTAGTCCCGCCTTACTGACGAAGGACGCGCCGCACAACGTACACACATGCTCGCTGCGGTGTGTGCGTAGGTGAGTGTAGTATGTTGACGAATGCCTAGAAATAAAAAAAGAATTATACTTTAAAGTTGGGATAAATAAAATAACCAATAAAACTGAAAAAGATGAATTATGATGATAAAAAAAAAATGCTATTCACCACACGTACAGTCACGAGCAACGTTCAAATGCGATTTTCTCGTGAAATAACGATTTCAATTTAGAGAAAACACGAAACACGCGATTGCAACTTTGACGGCGCCTTTATTTCGTTGCATTGCCTACTGATCTGCGGTTGTACAATATTTTTTAGGAACCTAAACTAGAAACCACAAAATGTCTAAAAGTTGAGTCTCTGGTTAACAGTTAGTTAGCCACAGTTCGATGTTAAGCCAAGCGGACAGACTAAGGAGCGATTGTTGTTCTTGCGAGTGTTTAGAAGTTAGCATAACAGAAATAAGAATACAGGGTGTTAGGGTAAACACCGTTATCCTTGAAACCAGTGGTTTGGTGTCATTTATAGAACGTAAAATCAATGGAAAATTACTTTTTTTTTTTTTTTTTTTTTTAATTTCATTTTACCACTAGAGTATTTCACCATTTCCCATATGCGCTAGGGCAACGAACTTGCGTCTCAACACGGGTGGGGGGCGCGGGACGTGACCTGACTGGCCGCGAGCACGACTCCTCCCTCAGTCAGTCAGCTGTTTTGCTAGCGAGCACGGTGTCGGATAGAAACTTTAAAAAATCTTTTAATGAAAATAATGTTTTTTTTTTGTTGTTACTCGGTAATTTATTTTTATATTTAAGTCATGGTTTGAGTGACAATGGTGTTTACCCTTACACCCTGTATAGAACACCAAATCAAGCTTCCGTAGGAGGGAAAGAGAAATAGGTACATAATAATATCTATTATGGCAAAATGCTAAAAACTTAAGGAAAACAAAACAAAAGAACACCTAAAATCTCGAAGGACAGGTTTATGTTTTTTTTGTTACGTTTTTTTTTTACTCGGACATTTATTTTTATATTTAAGTCACGGTGTGAGTGACAACGGTGTTTACCCTTACACCCTGTATATATATTTTTTAAATTATTATTTACTAGCTGCAGTACTAAGCGTAAGAAACATATAAAAATCGAATATTTTCTCTTTATAATAGGTCTTTACCTATGAAATTGCCGTTTTGTATGAAAAAATTTAAACGAATTTATTTCATGAATTTTTTATTTGTATTAATCGAAGTAATCACCCATGCAATCAATGCATCTTTGCCATCGCAGTGGCAGTTTATTGATGCCCTTCTTAAAGAAATCAGCTGGACGGGAGGCAACAAATTCTTCAAAGGCATTTTGTACTGCCTCTCGGGTATTGAATTTTTTTCCCGCCAAGAAGTTATCCAAATTCTGGAAAAAGTAGTAGTCTGTAGGCGCAAGGTCTGGTGAGTAGGGCGGATGACGGAGAGCTTCCAACCCCAGTTCTTGCAACTTGGAGACCGTCTGCTGTGCAGTATGAGGTCGCGCGTTGTCGTGCAGGAGCAGCGGAGACGAGCGATTGACCAATGCTGGTTGGAGATGCGCCAGCTTCTCCATCATTGTGTTCAGTTCTTCACAGTACACATCTGCAGTAATGCTCACCCCGTTTGGTAAGAAGCTGTGATGAATCACACCGGCGCTAGACCACCAAACAGTGACCATCACTTTTCTAGGGGTAAGTTTTCGTTTAGGGCATTGTTTAGGTGCTGAACCAGGATCCCACCAACTTGCTGAGCGCTTGCGGTTATCAAACAGAATCCATTTTTCATCGCAGGTAACAATGCGGTTCAAAATTCCTTCATTTGTGTGTCTGTTGAGCAGTGCAAGGCACGTCTCGACGCGTACTTCGCGCTGGCGATCATTGAGTTCGTGGGGCACCTGTTTGTCAAGCTTTTTTACCTTGCCAATTTGACGCAAATGGACCAATATTGTTTTGACGCTAACGTCGAAAGCTGCTGCTAATTCAGCCGTAGATTGTGTATCATCAGCTTCCACAATCGCCTTTAATTCGTCATTGTCGACCAAAGTCGACGGAGGACGACCGCGAGGTTCTTTTTTCAGGTCGAAATTTCCAGAACGGAAGCGAGCAAACCAATAACAGGTGGTGCGTTGGTTTGTAGTGTTAGCTCCGTAAACGTCGTTGATGTTGCGTGCCGCTTGTGCCGCGTTGCTGCCACGACGGTACTCATATTCCATAATTACTCGAATTTTTAACGTATCCATGATGACGAAAAAGATTGAAATGCGATGAAAATGTAACACTAATCAATAAAGAAATGACTACTTTTGGAAAAAAAAATCCATGTTTTTAAAATAAAATTAATTTGAAATTAGAATTCTTAGCCAAACAAAAATTATTTTGATTTGAAATGGCCAGTACTGCAGGTTCAATTTCATAGGTAAAGACCTAATATTATAATATTGGTTTAGATTTACAAGAAAGCAATGTATTAATCTTACCTAAATTCTTCATCACAATAACCACACTTCCTTGTGATCCCACTGTGGTACTCATCGTGAAGAAGAGCTGAACTTCTGAAAAATATATTTTTTTCATGTCAGAAAAAAAAAACGGTTTCATTACAAAATTCAAACCCAAACAATGGGTCTGTTTCTCAGATCAGGGGGGTAGTATTATCCTGCCACGGGGAAGTCCGAAAGGGATACTGGGGCCCTTGGCAACAGGCAACTGAAGGAACACGGGTGGGTTTTAGTCAGTAAAAGTCTGACACGCTCTCCCGCTTCGCCCGCATAGCCAAAGATAAAAAAAAAAAAAAAGAATAACGATAAAGGGAACGGAAAAGAAAATATTAAAGATAAAAGTATAGGTTTAAGGATATTTTTTTGTTGATTGATAAAGGCTATTTGAAATTTAAAATTTGATACTTACTCTAAAGGACAAATGAGGTGACACCGCAAGCACTCATATTTAAAATAATGCTGTCTGATATGTTTGCGTAAATAACAGTTGAGTTTGTAGCGCATTCGACAGAAACGACACTCATATGGACCCAGCATCTGTCAAAAGAAAATTTACAAATCGACTTAAAAACATTAAAATAAATTAGATCATCATTTCAGCCTACAGCGGTCCAATGCTGGACATAGGCCTCCCCCAAGCACCGCCACTTCAACCGGTTCTGTGCTTCTCGCATCCAGCAGATTCCTGCAGCCTTCACCAGGTCATCGGTCCACCTTGTGGGGGGGCCTTCCAACGCTAAGTCTTCCGGTACGCGTTCGCCACTCCAGAACCTTTCGGCCTCATCGGCGATCTGTTCTGCCAGCAATGTGACCACTGCCACTTCAGTTTGGCAATAATTCGGTCTATGTCGTTTACCTTGGTTCTCCTACGGTACTCTTCATTTAGGATTCGATCACGTAGGGTAACTCCGAGCATAGCCCTCTCCATTGCCCTTTGGGTGACTTCCAGCCTTCTAATGAGGCCCATTGTGAGCGACCACGTTTCAGTGCCATAGGTCGATCACATAGCTGACGATAGTCATAGGTATTATTGTTCATCAATCTGCCTAGCCTTTTTCCCAACTACGATTTGGCTTCCAGTGTAACCGGATGCAGCTGAGTACCAGTATTTTACATGGAGCGACTGCGTGTCTGACCTCCACAACCCAGTGTCTGGGAAACACAACACCCTTTGGTATATTTCTATAGAAATTCTAGCATAAAAGTAATAATAATATTGTTTAAAACTTTAAAAATCAGAGTGTATGTCCTCAAAAATGAGCTTATAGGTGCAGAAAACACGCCTATCTGTAACCGCGTTTAGCCAGAAGCAATAGCCAATAGGTACTTAACGATGCAACATTATGAGAATTCATAAAATTAAACGCTTTTGAATAATTATATTACTGACCTTAACATGCCTCAACTGTATATGTCTAGCCAGCATATCCTTCTTCGAGAAACCTTTAAAACAGTCCGTACACTTATAAGCGGCATCTTTATATTTCTTATCCTCTGCTCGTGCTCTAAAATTCTTCACAGCTTCTTCTTCACTCAATGTAAACCTCTTCCAATGAACCTTGTCTAAAACCTTACTTCTTATCCACGAGTCCTTACCACCGTTATTCTTTTCATTTATTTCTTCACACTCAATTTTCATAATACCTTCTTCACCTCCTACATAAACCGCTGAAGGACTGAATGGTTCTATATCTTTCTCGTTATCAACTTTTATCTTTTCTTCTTCAAAAGTGACTTCTAAATCTTCAATTATCTTTTCTTTGACGAAGTCTAACATTGGATCATTATCTCCTGTCATGGTTGTATCGCTAAAGTAATCTAGTTCAATGTTTTCTATCTTTTCTACTTTCTTTTCCGTGCCAAAGATTGCATCTGCTTCTATGCTGTCTCTTGTGATGTAAGTTTTAATTCGGTCAGTGAAGCTGACTACAGTTATTGGTGATATGAGCATTGTGTTGTCGCGATCTACTTTGTATATTGTTTCGTAGGTGATCTGAAATTGATGAAGAAAATGTAAAGTCAAAGTCAAAGATTTATTTGCACACTAAGTGTACATTTTGGTTTTCTTTTATAATACGCGAAAAAAAAATCCATACATTTTGTCGATTTAAGTGAACACAAATGTAGGGAACAGCAGATTTTTTTTTCGCGATTTCTATGTTGGTCCCATAGTAAAAGTTGTTCAAAATGATGAGTACAATGACCCCTTTTCGGGTTTAGCATAAAGAAAAAATAACGTTGTATACGTACTTACAACTTAGCAGCCTTTTCCAATAATAATCTTTTTTTTGTGGTGTTCTTTTGTAACGTATCGATTGGTGGGTTCATGATAGTACAAGAGGGCTTGAGCAGTCAAGGAAGAAATTTTATTTGCTCGAAAATGTATATATGTACAGAATTAAAATAAAACATACATGCAAGATCTTAAATAAGGGTGGCTCACAACATGTCTGCCATTTCTTATGGCGTGCAAATATCTTAGGTACAATTATTATTATTTAATCAATGATTTTTAACTTTTACACTTATACATTAAATATCAGTCACAGTTTAACAAAATTCAATCATTTAGATTATCCAATTTTTTATTATTTATTTACCTTGTCCAATATTATAAATTACAATTATCACAATGATGAGCCTATGTAGTTTAAGTGGCCAAGGTTCGAAAGACCACGCATAAGTAGGTAGCTATTTGCAAGTGTACGAACCGTACATATTAATGAATTAATTATTTATTTCCCAGAAAATGAGTAACAGGAAAGGTATAGGTGACATGGTAATAATGATAGGTGGTTTAACTATATTCAACTTATCTTATACTATAGACATTGTAACAGCGAATAAATTACGTGAGTATTTTATAATTATCACTTGTTTTAAAAAAGGTGAAGGAGAACATTGTGAGTTAACCAGATTGCTCGAGAAATATTTCTCGACGGCATGTGAAGCCAAGTCAGTGGCCCATGGGCGGCTTTAAGGTTGATGCGCTAGGGTGGCCCGCGAAATTCAAATTTTCTTACGTTTTTTGCAATTTGTAGGACTTAAGAAAGAAGAAACTTAAGAAAATTTGAATTTCGCGGGCCACCCTAGCGCTTCAACCTTAATACACTAACAACAGGTTTGTCACTAACCACAAAAAAAGAAGACGTTTTCTCCTCAAATACTAATTTTTGCATAGTATTTGATGACTGTGGCACAGTAGAGCCACCATGGCTGCCGTTGTGGCTATACTTGGGGGAGGCAAAGGGAGACATATGCCAAGCAGTGGGAGAAGTTGGGCTGTGGATGATAAAAATGTGTTAATACTTACAGGTCCTCTCCAAGCCAGTTCTCTGAGAATCTTCTGCCCACTGAAACATTTCTCCTTAAACCTATGAAACTTGTGTAGTATAGTAGCACACTCATAACAGAAATACTGAGGTAGACCGTCTTGTTCATTGAGCTGTTTAGAAGAAAAACATAATTATTACAATATTATTCAGTTGGTGCCTTCATTAAACACGTCTAACAGGCCTTTGCGAGTTGGCTTCAGCCCGTTGTATACCTTACAAAGATCCAGGAAACCCGGGTCCCGAGTAAAGTCAACAAAAAAAAAAAAAACAATCGCCAATAATTTGACAATGTTTGGATAGAAAATAGCTGTGCCCCGCGGTTTCACCTGCGTAAGTCTCGATCCCGTGGGAATGTGTAAATCCAGGTTATAAACTATCTGTTTGCCTAATTTCATCCAAATCCATTCAGCCGTTTTTGCGTGATTCAGTAACAAACATCCAAACACAAACTTTCACATTTATAATATTAGTAGGATAGTAGGATTATGAACACTTTATGGATAGTGATGTGCGGTGTGTTGCACTAGTGATGGCACCAAACACGTAGCCGAATTCTGGGCTGGCCATTTAGTTTGCCATCGACATGTTAAGAAGGAGATGCAAATTATGGATATGGACGTAGAATGCTACTTTTAGAAATACCCTAATAGCCCAAAGGATTTGTGTCTTGCGGTCGGTACAGTGTGGTTGAGTATCGGATAATACAGACTGACGAGCATAACTTGTAGCACAGTATGTCTGTACTCGAATATATTAAAGCGAAATATGAAATATATTGAACGCTCTTACGCTTTGAACGCTCATAAAATACCGCCTGTCTCGTACTGCATGCGATCACACATACCTAAAGACAGTAATTTTATGCAAATGTCTACAAATTTATGTGATTAATTAAATAACTTGCCTGTAAAGCCATAACTTCTTCATAATAAAACTTGAGTTGATAAAAATGGAAATGGTACATTTTCGCTTCCGTCCGAAGGCATATTCTACACACTTTTAGATCCGACATACTTTATTTATTTTACTAGCCTATTTAGAGCTGAATTGTGCCTTTTTCCCGAAACCCCGAAAATGCGCACAGAAACCTTTCGGGCACCGACTGCGAATACCGCCATATTTGTTTACCTGTCAAAGTCAAGTCAATAAACAACAAGTACCTATCAATACTGTCAATCAAAGATTCGTCCCGCTGCACGCAGAAACAAAGATGTGTTGTTTAGGTTTGAAACTTGAAACTTTACTTGCGGAGTAAACACGTTAGTACTCCGCAAGTCTAGCCTACAAAATTGAAAGAAAACGACAATTGTTTGATCGACACTTGTTTGTTTGTTGTCATATACTGTCACGTCACAACACCAAGCACGCCAAATGGACGGCGTTTAAATAGCCCGCGTCGGGTTGATATTTTATCTTAGGTTTATTGCAATTTGCAGGGCAGTATCAGGTTTTATGTTGATCTAAATATTAATTGCGACCGTAACAAATATGGATTTACAGAATTATAAAAATTAGAATCAGAAATACAACTCTCTAAGTTTATGAAAGTGTATTGAACGACGAATTCATGAAATACCTACCTAGTCATTCAATCGCGTCTTCCATGACACATCTAGGCCATCTAACACTCCACAAAATGGTAAACACTAAAAAGCCTATGTTCCATTACAATCGTCAAGTCAGTCCAGTTCAATTTCCATTGTCAAATCAAATTTGACATTGACTGTGTGCATGACTGACATGACAGAAATAGACAGAATTAGAATTGACAGATTTGAGTTGAATTGAATTTGAGATTGTTGCTCCGAGAGAAATCCTGTTGTTTTGATAAAGTTTTTATTAAAAATATGTGCAATATCACTTGAAATATTAATTCTAAGGGTAATTTAAATTTAGCAAAATGTCGGATTTCAAAGTTTGCCGCATATGTCTGTGTAAAGGCGTAAAAGTGTATAATTACGACAGTTTTCACTTAAAACAATATTATGAAGAAATTATGGCGAGAAAAGCAAGTATTTTTAATATTTAAAGGTTTTATTTTTATGTAGGCTCTAGCACAACCCTTTCTTCACAAGGCTATTCCAAGTTTATACCAAATAATTTCTATTTAAAACTGATTTTGGACATATACAACGTGGCAATGTCGCCAGTCTCTTGGGTAAGTATATCAGTCGACAGCGATGCGGAGGATTTTTTCGACGCCATATTGTAGTTTGTTTATACTTAGATTGGGTTTGTAATTTTTTAATTACTAGTTTTGTATGCCACAGTATAGTAAAGTGAACAGTATTATGACTTAGCATTGTCCTTGAAATAAATGCCCACGGGTGCTTGATAAATAAACATGCACTAGAATTGGCCACTGACTGTCTCTTGGGTTACATATATTTGATAATGCTATACTGCCCAACTACGCGCAAAAGCGGTATCTTAATGAAAGTGAGTTTCGAGATACTTGGAGTTATGTAAAAATAGTTTTTTTTACTTTATATGTTGACTTTTTTGCATATTAAATAGAATTTGTATATTATATTGGATCTATCTGTTACCACAATAGTTAAAATATCAAAAATGTGTGTGGAATATACCTTTTTATGAGATACTGCTACAACGCTTAGAAATTATAAAATTAAAATTTGAGTTGCCACTTTTTCGCTCTTCTCCTACATGTAATACAAAAAAATATGAATTTTGTCAAATAAAATATGTATTGTTTAAAATGAAAAAAAAACAATCAAAGTATAGATAAAGTCTTTTATTATTCAAATTTATACCGGCATAAAAAAAATTTGAAGAAAAAACGGATTCTATGAATTAATCTAGTCAAAAGTAGGTAGTTCTCTCCAAAAGGATATTCTGTTTTGAGGTATAATATTTTGAAAAGATTTCAAAATATTTTCTTTTTTTGCTTTTAGAAATGCCTTCCGTTGCAATTTTCTTCTTCGGTGGAGGCAAAACTTGAGTTTTCAAAATTTTATTTCTTTTGGCGGTATTCTAATATACAGCCGTATATTTTTACGATACAGCTACATAAAAGAACTCTTCGTGACAAACATTTAAAATATTGGTTATTTGCAAATACTGGTAACAAAAAATGATGAAAGACTATGTTTTTTGAACACTGGAACCAATACATACCTCTATGTTCTGAATTTTATGTTTTTACTATTATTTATTTTTTCTATTTTTTCTGCCAAAATATATATCCTGCAATAAAAGACTGAAAGGCAGAGGTGTACCTTACTCACATTTCGGCAGTTATGTTTTAGCATGTTTGCTATGTTTACACTGAAAATCTTCAGTAGTATTCAGTAAACTTCCCTAAAGATTCAAAATGTTTAAAAAGTTCATTATTACTATTACAGGTAAATGAAAAAGATGGCTTACCCAATTACTTCTGCTATGAGTGTGCAGCTGTATTGTACAAGTTTCATAAATTCAAAGAGAAATGTTGGATGGGAGAGAAGACTCTCAAGGAGTTGCTATGGAGTGGATCTGTAAGTGGATTCCTATATATTAGCTCCCACTTGTGTACTATAATATACTTGTGTACTATAATATACTTGTGGACTATAATATACTTGTGTACTATAATATACTTGTGTACTATAATATACTTGTGTACTATAATATACTTGTGTACTATAATATATAGGGCTGGATTTAAGGCGGGGCAAGAGGGAATGGCACTGGGCTTCCAAAATTTTTTTTATAAAAAGAAGTTTGCGTTCACAAGAAACCGTTTTTAATTTTCTTTTCGTGACCTGTGTTGATAGTCTTAAAAATTTAGGTTGAATGAATTACTTTGATACCAAAAACCGAATTAAATCTTTTTTTTTTCATGTTACATAAAAGGGGCTTCCACTTCTTGGTTGCCCCTAGGCCTCCACATCCTTGAATCCGGCCCTGATAATATACCCCGCGCTGAAAGCTGGTCTCCGCCGAGATTGGTCGCCATGGCCGAAATTCGATCTGGAGGACTATTTAAGCTTGTGAAAATCGAAATATTAAATTAATTCAAAGCTGCCTTCTGTTCTTCTTCTTTGTTGTTCCTACAATGCTGAGAATCGCGAACACATTGAAGATAAATATTATTATTATTTTAAATGTCTTTCAACTTGCTCGGGACCATGGGGACCCGGACCTTTGGAAGGCGTACGAAGGACCGAAGCCAACTCGTAGAGTTAGACATTTTTAAGGAAATGGGGCATCAACCGATCATCATCCCTGTTCGCACTATGCAAGGGCACCCAAGGACAACCCCCGGTTGGTGTAATACTATTGTAGGATAATGAAACAAAACAATGATATTGAATTATGGGTTTGGGTGGCTAAAGTGGACTGGTAACCTGGAACTATGGAAGGACTATGGCCCCTGCCTGATCAATGTTTTATATATACACGGATAAAAGCCAAGAGTTGTCAATGCAGTGCGCAGTAAAAAAAAACGTACAGTTAATAAAGCGCCCGTGCGAACGTAGTCTTACACTTACATTAATGGCCGATGACTGTAGGTTACGATATGACCATAAAACCGAAAAGAACAAGTGGTTAAAGACCAAAAAATCCTTCTCTAAACACATAATCTTAGCCACATATGTAATAAAACAGTACGATTTTTATTTTTGCAGGTCACCTTTAGCTCAATTTCTCAAATAGACAGACAAGACAAAAATTTACAATCACCTTTAAACGTTATAACAGTCAGCAACAGAGTTAAAACATACATAATTAAAAACAAAACACTATCAAAGAATTTGCTGAAGGAAATAAAAAAAGATGAAATACCAGAAATAGAAAAATATGTCTTACAAATAGAATATGAAAATGTGGAGTCAATTGAAGATGGAAAAACAAACATTGATATTGGCATAAGTACAGAAGAAAAGGCGATACCAGATTTAAAAGATGATAAAATGTTTAGTGACGATGATGATTCTAAACTGTCAGATGTTGATAAACCAGCTATTAAGGAGGAAATTAGCGATGAAATTACAATTGAAGAAGAGGGAATAAACTTCAATCGCAAAAAAGCAAACAGTGACGCCGAAATAGTGCTTAATAAAAATCATAAAGAAAAAAAAAGAAAGAAAAACAAAGCCGAAACAGATTCTTCTGACACAAAAGCTAAAAAATTCGAAGTTTTCAGTACAAAAAAGAATTACTTAGATCCTAATCATTGGTTGAAGATCAATTTGACTGAAGAGGAAGCTCTGGAAGAGTTTAAAGCAAGAGCACAAGATCGGAAGTATGTGTCGGCGGCTTATAAATGTTCTGATTGTTATAAGGGGTTTTCTAAAGAAGATATGCTGAATAGACATATTCAATTAAGACACAGTGAGGTATGTATCAAGTCTTTTACACCCCTTTTCTGGCTCTATGAGTTTTTTGGTCTTCGATAAGAGATGATAATATTCCTTTGTATGTGTACCATAAAGCTACCATTTACTGGATAATAATAATATATCTTTCATTGACTTGCCCTGACGGCTGAAAGTATGTCATGCTTACTCAAAGTCTCGCCGATGGTGGGGTTTCCTCCGAATTTCCTCCTATCTTGTAACTATAATCGATCAAATCATTATTCGTTATACTTAAATGTATTTCCAGTCACTAGGCCCAGTGGAGTGTCGCTTCTGCAAAATGCGTTTTAAGTTGAAGGGGCATCTAACGATCCATATAACGCAACACTACACTAAGTACAAATGCCTGAGATGCGACCTCATTTGCCCACTGAAGTGAGTATGTACTGCACAATACGGTCGATGCATCATAGCCGGTCTGAGCGTAAGCTCGCCGAAATTTCGCGCATTTATTCTCTCACTCACACTCGCCTCATCTCACCACTGGGTTCCTAAAAAATGTTACTGCATAGCCTGCCCAAAGTTTGGACCAGCCATAATGCACCGTTCGTATTGTAGTTAGGTTTATTTTGCAAAATTATTAAATTGCCGCAATGATCATTGGTGGTCGGTTAGTGATAGCTGAGCGTGGGTCCTAGGTTCGCGTCTGAGGTCGGCAATAGTGTAATTGATTTCAATTTCTCACTAGCAGCCTCAGCTTGGAGTTGTTCTTTAATTTTCACTTAGGTACATACATTCGACGATGACGTCACGATCTAGATGTTTGCGGAACCAGAAATCGCATAAAATAGATAGGTATGGAAGGAAAAAGGGGGGGCTTTTACTAGAAAAAATGAAGGCTAAGAAAAAAAACTAATTCATATAAGCATCTGCTCAGTAGAATCATATAATCTAACTATCTAACTAATATTATAAACGCGAAAGTTTGTAAGTATGGATGGATGGATGTTTCACGTAAAAACTACTGAATAGATTTGGATGAAATTGGGCAAACAGATAGTTTAAAACCTGGATTAACACATAAGATACTTTTTATCCCGATATTCCCACGGGATCGAGACTTACGCGGGTGAAACCGCGGGGCGCAGCTAGTATTATTATAATTACTTACGTTTTCTTTTTCATTTATTTCAACATACGAATATTTTCACTTGCAGGAGTACAGCTTTATATCACAATGATTATCACAACGGGGTAATAAGAAAGTGCATTCATTGCGGAGAAGAATTCAGGTATACTACAATCGTAAAACTGCAAAATAAAGATTATTATAATTATAATTGTTTAAGCTCATTTTCATTGACGACTCTTAAAGCCTGTCATCAGTGAATGAATCAGAATCCCCAGATCTCCTACCCAGAATTTCATGTTAGAGCGAGATGGGGAGGCGTATTCCGGATCTGTTAATCTTAGTCTTCCTAATTGAAGCTTCTCCCATTTGATTAATATTAGCCAGAATGTAGTCTTAAAATAACTTTTGTTTCTCATCCAGACACCTATCAACATACTACACACACTTACGCACTCATCGCAGCGAGTACGTGTGTACTGTATGCGGCGCGTCATTCGTCAGTAAAACAGGACTCAACATCCATAAAAAAAGAACCATGCATATTAATACTGTTGTTGTAAGTATGCATTTGTAGATTGCCTCGGGGTTGGGGTTTTCCATCTGGAATTTCTCAGTAGTAGCCCGCAGTTTTGATTTATGCCCGGTTCATGGCAATAGGCTACAAGGACTTGAACATAACTGGTGAAATGTGGGTGTACTACAGATACAGATCTGCCTTGCCCTACGGAGATTACTGGCGCGATGTTATGTTGTCCATTATTTACGACTGCAACATATGTTATGCTATCAGAAACTTTCTTAGATAAAAAACCTATTTCGATTTCCATGAAGTCTTTAAATAGAGTATAGCATTATATTGTGCTGTAAAATAAAATTGCTTTCTAGAAGCAGATCGAATTAATGGGCACGAATCTAATAGGGAAATTGTTGTTATTAAGGTTTGTAAATCAAAAAACTTATTTTGCTTAGATCCTAGTAACATATAGCGGAGTTCCCCAGGTATCAATTCTTGGTCCTCTCCTGTTGTAATATATCATGTTGGTGTTTGCGTATACACGAGTCTTAGGCGCCATCTCCACGGTCAAATTCAATAGAAACTCTATGAATCACTCTCCACACGGCGATTACATCGCGGTGATAATTTGAAGGCACAGCATGACTATCACCGCGATTCTCTCGGCCGTAAAAATGGCGCCTTAGAATAACATAATCTTTTTCGTTTATTAGAATCCTGAAGAAGGTGCTACCAATACTGACACATACTGTGAGCGATGTGACATCAAGTTCGAGACTCGAAAGGCTTACCAAGAACATGTGTTTCATTCAACCAAGCATACCGAAGGAATTGAGTAAGTTACGTTCATGAGAGTTAGAGTCCATATGTTCAGAAGTTCATGTGAAGTTCATATTGAAGAATGTAAATTAGCTTGAAAACAAACCATAGGAACAATTCTCGTATTTTTAAGCATGTTCGCATTCTGATCCCAGTCTCAATCTGTCAAACAATATCATTGTAAATAGACGAAGCCAATGACACTTGTTATTCTAAAAATCTAAATGTTAATAACATCATGATATATTCACACACCCATTCACAACTCCTCATGCACTCATAAACACGCACCCACACTGTACACTTAGAAATGCTTAGATGGTGCTAGCAGTTTCACTACTCACTCTATAATAAGTTTGTTTCTGCTGCATGTATTGTTATTAAATTGTAAATCCGTAATTGGCTGTAAGACTAGTTTATTTAATTTAAGTTGGCATTTTAAAGAGCTGTGGATTTTGTGAAAAAATAAATTCCCGTCATTGTTATGATTTTTTTGTTCTGGCCAATACCTGGCATTTCGCTAAAAAAATCAGCTGTTCCCTACATTTATATTCGCATAGCTCATCAAAATGTAGGAAAAGAAGATTTTTTTTCTTCGCGATTTCAAGGTTGGTCCCATAGTGTTCATAATGATGATTACAATGAGTCCTTATGATAATACCCATGAATTAAATTTCGCCCTGTATATAAATGGTCTGTTTCAGGGATTTGATATGCGAGACCCCTGCGCCTTCAATACCAAAGCGAGAAAGAAAAGGTGTCCGAAGAGATCGTCGGAAATTCACTCCTTGTACCATAGTAAGTTTTCGTATTTTTTTAAATATTAACAATTACGTGTACCACGGGGGCGAGCACGGCCTTGTCGTTTGAGTCACTTCTCATAGATTAGTTATATAAAATGTGTGACTCGAACCATGTCACAGTAGGCCGTGTTCGCCCCGCAGTACTCTGTCAGTAAAGATCCTGAAACCACTTTGAACTTTATTTATTTAATCATTTATGTACACACATAAACAGACAAATATGAAAAAGAAAGGAACAGAAATGTACGTACAAAAGTGATGTTTATTTCTACAGAAATCTCTTCACGCATACCTGCGATAGGAAAGTAGATAAAATGATATAGACAACGTGTGTAGGGGCCGGCGCACTTCTGGCGAGGCACAGCGCAGCGCATTCTTTTATTTCACATAAGCCTACATGGGCACAATTTTGAGACAGAATTACATATACATTCGCAACTACCATAAGGAAAGTCAAGAAAGACTACAAATTAAAAAATAACTTTAATTTCGGAAGTCGCCGGCAAAAAATTAAAATACAGATCCAAAGACACTGACTTCCGAAATCAAAGTTTTTTTCACATTGTACTGTATTGTTTTTATTTGTAAAAAGTTTTTATATGCCTTTTTTAACCGACTTCTTCAAAAAGGAGGAGGTTCTCAATTCGTCTGTATGTTTTTTTTTTTTTTGTATTGTTGTTACGCGATTACTCCGCCAATTATGAATCGATTTTGATGTTCTTTTTATGTATCATGGTCATGCTTCCGAGGTGGTCCCATATAAATTTTATTAACTTTGCTTGCGTAGTTTTTGAGTTAGCTTCAATATTACGTATTTTTTCCAATTAGTTTATCTAGACGATGTCTTCATTTACTCCTTCCTTTGAGTGTTTTTTTTGGAAGTCGGTTTTTTTTTTGTAAAATGTTTTTATTGAATTACATTATTTGTTCGAACATTTTTAATATTGTTCATCCAATGTAATTAATTAAGAAACTATTATTTACAGTGTAACAAGAACTTCAAAAGTCTGACGGCCTACATGAAACATCACACTGAGGAACATAAGGATGAACCTCTTCCTTCGAAAGAAGAGCAGAGACACATCTGTGAGATCTGTGGAGCTTCACTAGCGGTACGCTGACGTTTATCTAATTAAAGGCCGGGACGGCATGGCAAGGGATTTTGCCGACAGTCAGCGCACATTAGCCGCTTAGATACCGCGGCATTCCAGCGCCCTGCCACGCCATGCCACGGCGCACTCCGCGGGACGTCACAACGAGCGCCGGAGTCCTCGGCAAGCCGTTGCCTACCGCAGTACGTCACGGCATCCCGCCGCGGGAGTCCGTGACGCGTCTTTCAATGCCGTGCAATGAAATCCCTTTCGATGCCACGGCATCATTTTAAAGCATAGCTATTTATGTCGTATTTCTATATCGATACGTTTGAATGTCCATTAGTAAAAATGTAAATCCCTTGCCGTCCCGGTCTGCGTAGGCCGTAATAGCTTCTGCCCGCGACTGTTCGCGTGGAAGTCTGAAAATATCCCACGGAAACGTACACTTTGAGATGAAATAATAAATAAGAATTATTTAGCTTGTACTAGAAAATAATAGCAAACAACGACAGCGACACCAAGTGTCAGAAGTAGGAAATAATACATTACTCTAAACAGAGGCACAGACAAATTCGTGAGTTTGTCTTTTAATATAAAATTAAACTCAATACAAGGAGCTCGTGGCTAAGTAATAACAGCCGCACCGGTTCGGCCCATCAGGTTAAGATACGTTTTCCGGGGTTGGTCGGTGGATGGGTGACCATCTTTACATACTGAGACACCTCCGTGCCTCGGAAAGCACGTTAAGCCGTTGGTCTCGGCTGTCATTCGTGGATCTTTGACAGCCATCAGAAGCCTGGAATTCTGACAACCAGTCTTACCAAGGGGTATCGTATTACCCAGTTACTGGTTTGTGGAGGTCAGATAGGCAGTCTCTCCATGTAAAATACGGGTATTCAGCTGCATCCGGTTAGACTGGAAGCCGACCCCAACATAGTTGGGGAAAGGCTAGGCAGATTGATTGACGTACTACCGGGATTAAAAGTACCCTATTTATTTATTTATTTATTTATTATTTATGTACACACAGTAAAATACAAAGAGATATGACATAATTATGATATGAGTACAAAGGTACTGCTTATTTCTTAAGAAATTTCTTCCAGCAGACCTGCGAAAGGAGAAATGATAAAGAAATGTAGACAATAATGTGTGAGAACAAGAAGAGAAAAACATGATTATGCGAAGTCATAACTAAAATATTAAATATACCTACACATATACGCAAGAAAATTAACATATACTTAAATAAATACATAAAGCTTAAATATATAAACATAAATACACTATAGGTTAATCTATGTTTTAATCCAGGTTATAAACTATGTTCTATAAAATATCTGTGTGCCATATTTCATCCAATCAGTTTAAACGTTTTTACGCCAATCGGGAACATACATCCAGAAATATGAAAGTAGTATATTCGTTAGTATTTTATTTATACGTATAGTTTTCTTCACAGGCCATCAGTGTTTCAGCTCATCTAAACACCCACACTCGAGAGAAGCTATACAATTGTTCTACGTGTCGCATGCAGTTCAACAGTAAGAGCAGCATGACGAGACATCAGCTGGTAAGGTTTACTGAACATTTCTGTTTATCCTATAGTCCATTTGAAATAAGATTAGACATTTAAACAATCCTTTTTACAGTCCGTTCAACCGATTTTGACTTCTATACCGTAGGCATAAGGATGGCATTAAAAGCAAAAAAGGTTACACAAAACCAACTGTCTGCTACAGCTGCCATTTGTCATGCCACCAACGCAATAGAAGTCAAAATCGGTTGAACGGACTGTAAAAAAGGTTTATTTAAATCTTTAATCTTATTTCAAATGGAGTATAGATTCCTAGGAGTTAGGTTTGTGACTGCCTCGTTGGTCGAGTGGCGGCAAGCGCTACTGCTGAGCTTGAGATCCTGGGTTCGATTCTCAGGTTTGGCAAAGTGTTATTGGGTTGTCAGACTTTGGGTTTCTGACTACCCGTTACAACAGTCAAAGATCTAGAAAGGACAACCGGAACCAACGGCTTAAGTATTGAGAATATTTTTTATATTTCAGACACACACTGGTGAAAAGCCCTACAAATGCTCAATGTGCGAAAAACGGTTCACTCAGAATTGCAGTTTGAAGCTACACTACCGCACCTTCCATCTCAAAGAGCCGTATCCCAAGAGGTAAGGAATAAAAACATTCACAATGGCATTATTTTACCACAGATTTTGCATCACTGTCAAAAGCACATTTATCTTTATTCTCTTTATGATAAGGTTGCTTTTGGGTTGCTGCTGTCAGAGGTAAAATGCTGCTGAAATTAAGATACATTCCTATAACATAGCATAGCAATACACTGCTGAATATAAGCCTCTCTACGTTCCTTGCACAGTTATTTCACCTCTGACAGCAACCTATTATGAACCATATAGTAACCACAATAAAGATCACTCAAGTTGCAAAATCCACGGCTACTCTCATCCAGCTACGATCAATCCTGCTCACTGCTCGTATCTTTGTACCGCCTTTATTTGAATTCAGAGTCACTAAGTTCAAAATCCACTGCAAAACCTTCTATGATTTTTTTATTGCAAACATTCATTCAAAAATGAACTTAGAATACATAACGCTAAAGTAGATAGTTGATTTAGTAGCAATACATGAAAATTATCTAAGATTGTGTATTCAAGTATATAGCCTTACGTCTGTTTTTGTTTTCCTGTAGTCGGGAAAATAGTGATGAATCAATTTCTTTTTACAGAAACAGAAGCAAAAATGCAGGCAACCAGCAGGAAACGGAAGACTATAGAATGAATGAAGAAGATTCGTAATAAAACAGAAAAAATATAGATAGTGCTATTTTAGTTGTAAGGAAAACAATGGTTAATTATACAGGGTGTAAAAAGACCCATCACATTGCCGTCAACTACGCACTCTATACATCAAATTAAGTAACATTGCACAAAAATAATGACTGGGAAATAGAGGTGGGAAAAGTGTATCATTTTTGCGATTGGATCATTCGCATCTGGATCACGGAAATGATCCGAAACACTGATATGTTTCATTTGGCTCATTTGGATCATCGGCTCATAGGATATAAAATACAGAATGTTACGTATACATTACAAAAAACGACCGTATAGTATTTGATACGTAAGCGTATTTGTGGTCATTTTTACGTGCATGGATAACGACAACGACTACACAGAGTACATTTGAACGAAAATCTGTGATTGTATGAGTGATGCAAATCTCATTTGGTATCTCTTTCTGACTTGTATTGTAATTATGTCGCCCGCTCACTCGCGACTCGCGAGTCAAAAATCTCAGTGTGTCTCAGTCTCCCTCTCGCTCGCTCACCGCTGAGTCGCCTCGCAAGCGACGCGTCGCGCGGAATGAGCCAGAGCAAAGTAATGTTTCAGATCCAAATGATGCGTTTGAAACGTTGTTACTGAACCAATGTTTTGGATAACTTCAATGGGATCAGTGAGTCAGTTCCGTAAAGAGTTACACACGCCTACTGGGAAACGACTTTTATTTTTGGTGTGAAAAATCGTTGTTTACGGTAGTAAGCAACGTGACGCACGCAAAACATTGTGTTTATGGGTGCATGCATCGGTTCAGGGTTCGTGGTGGTATTTAAAATATAAAATGTGGAGATGACCATACAACAATAAATGAAAAAACTGGCAATACTAATGCATAAGAGTATATTGGAACTATCAAATAAATCCTAACATCGAAATTAAAAAAGTCATTTTTTCAAACAAACTAAATAGTAGTGATGGGCCAAGTATGGGATTTGCCGATCTTTGACTAGCTATCGTAACTAAACTATTGGATATATTTGATTAATTTTTTGTATATAGACCGAGTACGTCATTAGATATACATATATATAGTTTCATTTTTTGTCGAATTGTCGTCTCCATTTTGTAGAGTTGAAACTTTGTCCTTCAATATCTCCGTAACCAGAAGGTTCCCAGGTATGGTCCAGAACAAAAAAATATCACAATGACGGGAATAACAAGTGACTCTCGGCTTCGTTAAGCGTCTTTTTACACCCGTTATTGCCACCTAAAATGTGTTTTATAATTTTGTTTTTATTTTTCCTTTTTGGCCCTATCTCACTATAAAACGCGCCGCTACAATGGCGACATTAATTTAACACACGGGTAGGGCTAGTGGCCAGTAATCATAAAAATTATAATAAAATAAAATAATTGGTCAATTGAAAAATTTAAATATTCAAACAAACTAAATAATAAAAACATAACCAAAATTGAGGTCACTCTGTGTAAAAGATTCATTCATGAAGCTACCTACCAGCTGGCTTACGTTCTATCGGCCGATTCTTTGTCGGCGGCATAATTTCTAAGAAATTGCGCGGCTTTCCTTCTATTTGCCTACATATGATCGGTGACCCCGGCAAATGACCTCTTCGCTACAGTTCTTTAAGCACAGGTTGCTCCAAGATGGTAATTTAGAAAATTGTAAATAAATCAGTAAATAATAACGTTTAATGAAATTAATATATTTTCATTAAATGAATACGCGAAATCGTATACGTGTGTTAAATTAATGTCACCATTAAAGCGGCACGCTGTATAAGTTACTTCCTGCGGGGTAGTTGCGTAACACAAAAAATGGCAATGCTATTTATTTTGTCAATTCGACAACATTCATTGCGTTAGTAGCCGTGTCCACACAGGCCGCGCACGGCTCGCGAGGCAGCAAATGCCTCGGCCGACGTGGACGAGACTCGGGCTACCTCGAGACCACTCGTGGCCGAGCGCCGCTCGACCGCGAGCCATACATTGTCGGTTTTTGTTGATGCTCAAAAGTGCCTCAGTATGAGCCGCGCGCGCGGTGTGGGCGGACGTGACGACCCCCACGAGCCGTGCAAAGTAATAATGGATAAAGAAGACAGTATTCGTTAAGTGAGTTATTACCGTATTGATTACGATTTTGGTATAATTTCTTGATTCTCCATCGTATACCCAAGAGAAATTAAATAGTCGACTTTGTCGTACATGGTCCGTCACATGGTCCCGAATCAAAGTCAAATAAATAATTTATTTCAAATAGGCACATAAAAGGCACTTTTGAACGTCAAAAACAGAGAAATAGAACAGATTCTAGTTGCCCCTTCCTAAAGGTAGTTTTCGTATGGAGAAGAATGGGCAAGACAAGACAAGACATTTTTAAAAGAGTAACGGTGGAGTACCGTTACTCTTTTAAAAATGTTTTACAATATTTTGTATACCTGGACCCCAGGGCTTCGAGAATTGGTAAGAGACGTAAAAATAGTAAGAACAATATTCATCAAAAAGTAAGAAAAATCACGGGATAGACGAAAATCAAAGAAGAAAGACCATATGACAGCTTAATCAGAATTGAATATAACGTGCTCTAAGCGCCAAAGACTTGAAATGAGTCAACGGATGACGTCATGAAACAAATAGAGATGTCCCACATTTCTTATAGCTCTAATTGAGTTATGCATTTTTTTCTTAAATACTTATAATTTATACTGGTTCATCTTATTCACGATACTTTGAAATAAAACAAATATGGAAATATTGAATCAGTTTTTATTTACATTCTTAAATTTATAAAAAAAGCTTAACGTAGAAGTTTAGGTTTCATTTATCGATAGGACCATACCCTCATCACTACTTTATACTTCATATTTAGTTATACATTTATAGCCTGGCGCTGGGCGAGGCATTGAGTCCTGTGCACGTTGGCGGTGAAAACGTTAATGCTGGTCCTACAGTCCCGCTCCACAGCCACTTGGGCTCACTAGTTAAAATTTTAATATTTTCAAGAGCTGCTTCCCCTTTTTTTTCGTGTTCTAATAATAATAATACACAAGTAGGATAATACACACTGATTTTAAACTATATGTATAAATAATTGTTTATTTATCAAATAAGATACTGACTGTGGGAAAAACATGTGGTCACGTTACAAATCTAGGCAAGCACAGTTGCAAAAATAATCTTATATCCTTGATTTACAGTCCATTTTGTTTTTTTTTGCTGGACAGCGGAAATGTGACTAATTTACTGTAGTTTCATGTGCATTAATTCAGTAACACATTATATCAGCACATAATAATATGTACATAATAGTACAAGTAGGTACAGAAGATTCACTCCGCAAAATCATTTAAATAAATAGCGACTCTTGGTACGACACAATAAAGTGCAATTCAGGTCGCACAGCGCTAATTACCGACAGTTTGAATCACTTAGAAGTTGCCTCTCTTTCTATCGCGTAGTAACTCTTATATCTTCTGACTACGTTACGCTCATTGAATTGGCGCGACAAGACGAGCCCGCCGCGTACATGTAGCTTCATACCTAAAATGTGGAGAGCGCCTGGTAAAAGCTTATGGATTACATGTTGTTTAAATACAATAGACGTAGATATATTTAATAACCTATTCCGCTTGACTATTCTTCAAGAGTCATAAAAAACCCTGTAAGAAATCGACACGTGTTTCCCCTTTCAACGAGGCATCCTCAGGATGGCGATTGACCAATTGCAAACCAGAACGCGACGTGTTACCACACCGAGCGCCTGGACTTTGCGTCCAGCGCTCAGTGTGGTAACACGATCGATTTCTTACAGGGTTTTTGAGGACTCTTGAAGAATAGTCAAGCGGACTAGGTTACTAAATATATCTATGTCTATTGTATGCTATAATGGATTTCCGCAAAGTCACGCCTGAATTAATTAAGTACATGTTGTTTGTTTAAATGAAAGACTTCTAAAATAATTCAGATAACTCACTTATCCACTTCATCACCACGTGGTTGTCTTCATGTTTAAAGAAATTGGGTCTGTTTGAGCTAGTTCCCTGAAAATACAAAATAAAATATCAACTTGATAAAAATCTTATTTCATT
This sequence comes from Lithophane ornitopus, assembly GCA_948473465.1. Lineage (NCBI taxonomy): Eukaryota > Metazoa > Arthropoda > Insecta > Lepidoptera > Noctuidae > Lithophane > Lithophane ornitopus. The sequence goes on along the minus strand of OX419635.1, from coordinate 12,540,036 downwards.
AATTCACTGACAGACAACGCACTGCAATAAACCGCTGGGTTTACAAGCATGACATTTTGTACAAGAGTTCCAAATAACGAATGTAAGAAAAGGAGCAATGAGAAGGAATTTTTGATGTGAAACATCTGCGGTGGGTCAGACCGGCTGATGGCGTGGCAAAGCGGCCAACAGCCAAGATCCAAACGAAAAAATAAAGGACATTCTTTTTCTTAAAAAAAAATCTGAATATTTTAATTTTATTATGCCATATTTATTTCCTTTACTAAATCGTCCTTTCATGCCTATTTTCTATACAAAATAGTTTCGATGTTTCACATCTGCCAGGCGTCCCGCGAGGACTCAATTTTTTTATGTGTAATATTTTTCCCCTCACTTTCATGCCATCTGTGGGAGTGATTTCGTGAAAGGGACGGAAGTGTGTAACAGGAAGCCGGGGAAGCGCGCGTTATTTGATTTGACCAATGCGCGCGCGGTGCTAACGTTGGCCTTCAGATAGTACCGACCCATTTTCTGAGAGGTCGGTACTGTCAGCCCCGATGTCAGATGTTACAACCCGTGCGCATTAACATTGCACCTGGCCCAAAAGGGCCAGGTGCAATGTTTTGTATCTGTTTTGTACCGTTTGTACCTTTTTATTTGGGTTAATAGGGGTTGAAAGCTTGTATGTAGATGTACAGGGTGTAAGGGTAAACACCGTTGTCACTCAAACCATGGGTAGTTGACTTAAATATAAAAATAAATGACCGAAAACAAAAAAAAAAAACGTTATTTTCATTAAAAGATTTAAAAAAGTTTCTATCCGACACCGTGCTCGCTAACGAAACAGCTCACTGTTTGAGGGAGGGGTCGCGCTCGCGGCCGGTCAGGTCACGTCCCGCACCCCCCGCCCGTGTTGAGACGCAAGTTCGTTGCCTTAGCGCATAGGGCAACGAACTTGCGCCTCTTGCGGTGAAATGTAGATTTAAAAAAAAAGTTGTTATTTTCCATTGATTTTACGTTCTATAAAATTAAATGAAACCAAACCACTGGTTGCAAGGATAACGGTGTTTACCGTAACATCCTGTATATTTTGCCGATGGGTAATTCCATTGGGCTTATGATGTTATAACTAAGGTCCTATGACTTACTTGTTAACTTCAATATCGCTGGGTTCTATCTTCACAGCTGCCGGTCCTACCTCAATTTCAGGTTCCTCACTGAAATTAGACAGAGGTATACCTATAGTGTAGCCACATTTCGCCTGTTATGTTTGTCCTATGAAACCGTATGAAAATCCGTTCGGTAGTTTTTGAGTTTGTCGCATTTAGACAGACAGACGCGGCGGCGGGACTTTGTTTTATAATATGTAGTGATGTAGATAATTGGTTAATTAAAAAACAAATGAAACTCACTCATGATAGTTATTTGATTGCTCGTTATCCTCGCCACTGTCATTCGAACTATCTTCGCTTGAACTGAAACAAAAATACAATACTTACATAAGTACTGCTTTTCTTCCTAAAAATAAATTACAAAAAAATAACAAATATTTGCAGATAGTCTTTGATCAAGTGATGCTTGAATGATGACTATATTCTATAACGCAACAAGGATACAGGTGTAGTTAATAGTGAGAGGCTGACGCTTGCTGAGGTCTACTATTCTCGACCCGAGACAGCCCGCGCCGCTGAACTAGTTTTAAATTCGTCCCAAAATAATCATAATCCAATCCATCCTGTCCCTTGCTGCCTTCCCCCGGGGATGCCGTAAGCCGCGGGGATGCCGTAAGCCGAGGTCCGTACCTAACAGAGGGTGTCCTTAGCGTGTAGTCACTTAATTTATAAGTTTTATGCCCTGACTGAAGGCCTTTCACTGAGGTTAAGCAACCGACTTGTTGACTGGTTGACCTGCGAAATGTTATTCACCAAAAACAAAGCCTTCTACTATTCTGATTCAGCGAACGAACTCACAGGAAGGCTCCTCATTCCTATCTTTAGCTTCAAACTTTGCTTGCGCGATGCAGGATTCAGAGGCTCCATCTATTGGTGATGACAACTTCACTCGCCATTTTACTTAGAGGTACCTATGTTGTGATATAGATGTCGCTAAAAATACAGTGTTAACATTTAACATACCTATCCGTCTGATATCTCTTGCGAGCTCTGTGTCGTTTTTCAGGCGGTTGCTGTCGTTTGTCTGCATTCCGTCCCTCTTGACGTACCGCCGTCTCACTCACTCCGGTAGCCAGCGCAGTCCGTTGGCGGACCTTGACAAGAGGAGTGAGGTTCAGTTTCATTCTCCATAGGCGTAATTAATTGGTCGTTAGCCCGTATTCGGGTGCTCGAAAGACTATTGGAATTCGAAAACCGACTTCCAAAAAAACACTATATATAACGTTTAAAATAAGTACGTATCTTAAATTTCGGAAGTCGGTGTCACAAAACGAAAATGCTAAACCAAAAACACTAACTGCACGGAGACACGCACTGTTTGGCTGAACATCCATGATCGCCTTCATGACCTCTAACTGCTTACGATTCGTCTCAGCATTCATGCGATTCGTCTTAGCATTCATACGATTCGTCTCAGCATTCATGAGAGACGCCTCAGCTATCTTTTTTACAGCTTCAGCAATCATGAGAGTAGCATCAGCCATCTTGTTCTCCGCCCGTACTCTATTCTTCTCTAATTCCTTCTCCCATTCATGGTCGATTCTTGTTTGTAAAACTGTAAAAAGAATTACACTGTTTGTCCAACGCAGCGTGAAAAGGACGTCAACGAGAAACGAAATTACGCGGCCATAGTGAATGTACTTTGGCGTCATCATCTCGGTCTCGTTGACGTCCCGTTCACGGTGTGTGGCGGATATTTGTATATACCCAGATTGCCGGAGACGTTGTGAGGTCCCATGTAAGTATAGGGACAATAGGGTGCAAGCCTATTGCTATTTATTGCCATGTTTCGCCTGGCTGCGATTATTCTTTTGAGGCCCTGCGCCCACTGGCGGCAAGACACGGTAAGGGATTTTTATATGACAAATAGAAATTTAACCAAATAAAAATAAAATTTCAATTATAATCGTCGTAAGTACAAAACCAAAGCTGCGGTATGCTTACGAATGTCGGCAACGTTCGGAATGCCTCGGCATCCCTCGGGATACTTCGACACCATTCGAGATTCTTTAAATGAGGAGTTACGAGTGTTGAGAAAAGAACGCGCGATGTAACGTCGATACGGTATACTTCGGCGTGCTTTTGGACGCCGCGACATGTTAGGCAAGTAGTTCAATTGTACTGACTCGCGACGGGAGTCAATACAATTGAACTACCTACTGCGGTTTCGCTGCTATGATTACGCAGCGGAGGTGTGCTACCGGCGGCACTGAATATATTCGCAGCGCTCCGTCTCGGTTTTTTATTTGGTCTGAGCAAACAACACAATAAATGCATAATCATTTATTGTTACATTTAATAACTATTATACAGGGTGTAAGGGTAAACACCGGTGTCATTCAAACCATGGGTAGTTGACTTAAATATAAAAATAAATGACCGAATACAACAAAAAAAAAAACGTTATTTTCATTAAAAGATTTTTAAAAGTTTCTATCCGACACCGTGCTCGCTAGCGAAACAGCTGACTGACTGAGGGAGGGGTCGCGCTCGTGTTGAGACGCAAGTTCGGTGCCCTAGCGCATAGGGCAACGAACTTGCGTCTCTTGTGGTAAAAGGTAGATTTAAAAAAAAGTTGTAATTTTCCATTGATTTTATGATGTATAAATTAAACCAAACCACTGGTTGCCAGGATAACGGTGTTTACCCTAACACCCTGTAGAACAAACTGAATCCCTAGGGTCAATAAACAATACTCACTAGAAGTACTATTAGAATTAAGACTTGGTCTATTTAGTCTGAGGCGGCGGCGACTTCTAGCAGGCTGACTCAGGGGACTCCCTAATCCTGTAAAATATGATTCGGAAAATAATGGCTTTGCTTACAATGTATCATAGAGAAGGTACCCTTATTTAAAGCATTTGGTATTACTTGTCTGATGTGACTCAGGCACTTGCTGTGTTTGAGCTTCAATTTCTACCGAACTAGCAACAGGCTCAGGAAATTCTGAAGTGTCTGTAAATATACAAAATTATAGTACTGATCAACAATACAAGGTGTAAGGGTGAACACCGTTGTCACTCAAACCATAGGTAGTCGACTTAAATAAAATAAAATATGACCGAGTAACAACAAGAAAAACGTTATTTTCATTAAAAGATTTAAAAAAAAAAACTATCCAACACCGTGCTCGCAAGTGAAACAGCTGACTGACTGAGGGAGAGGTCGCGCTCGCGGCCGGTCAGGTCACGTCCTGCGACCCCCACCCGTGTTGAGACGAAAGTTCATTGCCCTAGCGCATAGGTGAAAGGGTGAAATACTCGAGTGATAACTTGTAATTTAAAAAAAAGACGTAATTTTCCATTGATTTTACGTTCTATAAATTACACCAAACCACTGGTTACAAGGATAACGGTGTTCACCCTAACATCCTGTATAAATTTAATCCTAACTAATATTATAAGTCAGTTGGGGCAAGTGCGGTATAGTTTCTTTAACATTACTTTTAGTAGTAAGTATTTTTATTTTTATGAAACACTAGCTACGCCCCGCGGTTTAACCCGCGTTAGTCTCGATCCCGTGGGAATATCGGGATAAAAAGTGTCCTATGTGTTAATCCAGGATATAAACTATCTGTTTGCCAAATTTCATCTAAATCCATTCAGCAGTTTTTTCGTGATTGAGTAACAAACATCCAAACACACGAACACATAAACACACAAACTTTCACATTTATAATATTAGTAGGAAGTACCTAGGATACAAATTCAGGAGGTACTACTGGATAGCTTTGTTTCTATATAAGTACTCCATTTGAAATAAGATTAGACATTTAAATAAACCTTTTTTACAGTCCGTTCAACCGATTTTGACTTTTATATCAATAGCATAAGGATGGCATAAGCAAAAAAGTGGTTACAATACCAACTGTTTACCTACTGCAGCTGACATTTTTCATGCTACCTACGCAATAGAAGTCAAAATTGTTTGAACGGCTCTAAAAAAAGGTTTATTCAAATATCTAATCTTATTTCAAATGGAGTATACTTGCAAATTATCATTCCGTTGAACAATATAAACTAAGTTTTGTTAAGATTTTATGTGTTTGACATAACTTGTCTCTTAGACGCACTTTCCCTTGGAACTGGGGTAAGCCCGGCTAGGCTTAATGAATAGGTAACTTTTATTTAGTTATTATTAGAATAGGGTCGATTTTTCAAACAAAATCTAATGAGCAGAAATAGTTAAGCAATCAGATATATAGTGGACTATTATCGCTCAAACACTGGAGTAAGTGCGGCATTTATGTTTGTTTCCAGGGGTACTGACACAACTTTTTTTTTTTCTAATGATTTATGATTTTTACAAGACATTAGTGAGTAGAAAACACGCCAGAGGCCCTAGTGTGTGTTTCTTTTAACTATTTCGACTTTACGCATCGACCGCGTTCGGCGCTCCGATTGGCCCTTTACTGGTAAACGGCCAATCGGGGCGCCGAACGCGGTCGATGCGTAAAGTCGAGATGGTTAAAATCGCTTTTATATAATCTGAGACACGCTCCATGCTTACGCGATAGTCCGAATCCATTCTTTTCCGTAACATGCGAAGAATTGGCAAATTTTTCTTCCACTTTTGCACGAAGTGCGGTTGGTCTGCAAAGACTATTACATTTTTGTCCTCTTCGACCAGAGACATGGTCGTTTATTGTCGTCCTTGGTATTTGGAAACATTTTGCTGCTTCATATCCCGACATTCTATTGCTTTTAACTGCTTCAACAGCCTCTTCTAACTGTTGTTTACTCCAATTAGGCCGATCTGTTTTTCTTACATACTTCCGAACCATTATGGTGACCTACAACGAAATATTAAATTTATTTTTTAATTTCATCGAACACATTATTGTTATGCATCCTTATATTAAAATAATAATATACATTAATATGTATGTGTGGAGCCGGTGTTATAATGGTCTACGGTCATTCTGTTTGAATAAAAGTAAGTCAAGCTACTCGTCCTGTTTTATTAGGTTATGGGCCCAGTCCCGTCTTACACGTTTTGTCAAGTAATTTCATTGCAAAATCATAAAAACTAAAATACACGAAGTCAATATGTGTATGTACGTTATAGTTCGGACTAGATTTGTTCAGAATAAAAACATTGAAATACAGAATACAGTTTGTCGCATCAACGAGATTTTTGAACAATGGCCGGCAGTTACTTTTTCAACGTACCTACCAAAGCTAAAAGGCCGAGAAAATTATGACGAAGGGGTTTTTGCTGCACAGAACTTTCTTATACCAGAAGGTGTGGACATCGATAAAAAGCAAGAAATGTTTTATTACACATTTAACTAGCTGCATTGGGATATAAAAACGGGGGTTATTTAAAAATAAAGGTAAGTACATATAGATGCAGCTAACCTAGTTCACACGACTTAGTTTGCGTGGAATTAAGAAATAAAACCGGAGCTGGCAACCCTATCTATGGCCCGCAATATTTTGGCGCACTTCCGCTCTGCAAGTAGGCGCGCTTCAGTGATGCAAAAGTTCCCGAATAATCGGGAGATCTACTGATTTTGACTTTCCCCTCCCGATATCCCGATTTAGCAACCCTGTCTCCCGATTTTTTATGGTGACCCTTCACATAGCTATTCGTGTTCGCCTAGTCGTCTTATTCAACCAAATACGACGATGTGATGTTACTCTATTCGCCTATATTTGCCTATTTTTCACGAATAAGACGAATAAGCGAATAAACGAACACTCGTATACAATAAAAATGGTGCCGCCAACATGTATTTTGCCGTGTCGCAGATATCACGGCAAGGTTTTAGCGGTTATCTTTATTAAATAGCAAAAATATTGTTGGATGTTCGGCATATTCGCTGTTCATGACGATGTGTGGACGGTGTTTTCGAGTTATTCGGACTTCGACACGATATAGCCGAATAAAACACAATTAAAAACGCGAATACCGAATAAATAAGTGAAGTGCCACCATGACAAAAAAAATCTCCCGATTTCTCCCGATTTTTAACTGGAAAATTACCCGATTTTTAAATATTCACTTTTGCAACACTGGCGCGCTTGCCTAACTTAGGTTTTTATAGGTCATAAAATGTAAGCATCGCTAAAATGAATTACTTTGAGATAGAAGCAAAATAAATACAGTTTTAAGATGAATAATGTTTAGAGAAGTCAATTACCTGGTTCAAATCACTCGGTATTCGTTTTTACTTCAGATTCCTACGGATGTGCACAGCGCATGTCAACGTAGCATCCACGAATAAAAATGGTTAAAACAAAATGGCGACTCACATCGTACCAATCGTACTAGGCCCAGTGGCGACATCTTTACTTTTATTCCGGAACTGCAGTTTTTTGTAGATGGACAGGGTATGGCGCGTTTTTCAAATACCTTATTGGTTTAGGAGATAATGATGTTGGTCGCACTTACCCCGTAGAGGCACTTGCCCCAACTGACTCAAATGCGAAACTAAGTTTTTTTGTTACGCTTTCACGCTTAAAGGGGATGCGCTAAGGTGGCCCGCGAAATTCAAATTTACTTGTAAGATTTTTGCAACTATAAACCTTAGAATCAGCAATACAACTCACTAGGTCATGAAAGTGCATTGAACGACGAATTCATGAAATAGTCATTATTATTGCTGATTCTAAAGATTATAATTCTGTAAATCCATGTTTGTTACGGTTGCAAATAATATTTAGATCAACATACAACCTGGTATTGACCTGCAAATGCAAAAAACGTAAGACAATTTAAATTTCGCGGGCTACCTTAGCGCATCCACTTTAAACGGCTGAACGGATTTCAATGAAATTTGCCATATGGGTAGACCATGACCTGGAATAGGATATAGAATAGGAAAAAGTAAACACTGATTTCACCCACTCATAGCCGACGCCAAGCTTGGAAGTGTCATAACGAACCTGCTGTCAAACACCTCTCACCCGCACAATATGTGTACTAAACGAGGTGCATGAGAGAATTGACATATTTTCGTGCAATATGAGTGAATTCGCAAGAGTTTTGTTGAATTTTGTTAGTTATATTTAAATACTATGATACCATGTTGAGTTTGATTTTGTATTTTAGGTTAAGTTTTTATAGTAGGTATTTAGGTACATATAATTCTGAAGCCTTTTTTTTGGGTGGGAAATCATCATATGACTTCTCCCGCTCTGGGCGGAGCGGAAGGGCGTGTCAGACTCTTACTGACTAAAACCCACCCATGTTCCTTCGGTTGCCTATTGCCAGGGTCCCGGTATCCCTTTCGGACTATTCCGCAACCCTGGCAGGCATCGGTCCTAACGGACCCCGTCAGGTGTGCTGACATCTCTTTGAGGCGCGCGTGGAACACGACGCGCCATCGACCTGGGCCTGGTCCTTATCGGACGGCGAGCTGCCCATTGCTCGCCGTCCGCAAGCCCACGCCTATGGTGGCCGGGAATCCGCCTGGGATTCCCGACGCCCAGGGTGTCTCCAGCGGCGGCGGTTAGGGGCGTGAGGGCGCAGGCTTTGCCTCTCCCGCCTCCTCCTTCGCGAGCATCACTGCTTCGCAGAAGGAGGTGACCGCCTCCCATGCCCTCTCGCTCCGTACCATGGCCTGGACCAGGGCCGGACGCGAGAGGTCAGTGCCGCCAATCGCCTCCACGAGGACACGGCGGTGCTCCGCCCAAGCAGGGCACTCCTCCACCGTATGCTCCACCGTGTCCTCCGGACGATCCGCACAGTGGTGACACCCGGGCGTTTCCTCCCGCCTAATCCTGCACAGGTACCTCCCGAAGCTGCCATGTCCGGTGAGGACCTGTGTCAGGCGGAAGGTGAGGACGCCGTGGCGCCTCTCCAGCCACTCCTCAAAGAGGGGACTTATCGCCGCAATTGTGGCGTGCCCAGCACTGGGTTGCGACAATCGCACTCTCCATGCCGCCATGAGATCCTGCCGGAGCTCTGTCCGCTGTGCCGCGATTTCTCGCGGCAGCGGAGTTACGCCCCGGCGCTTCATCTCCTCGCGCCACTCCCAAATGTGCGCGAGGACCTTCGCCTCCAGATCCCATGGCGGTAATCCGGCAAGAAGGCTCGCCGCCTCACGAGAGACCGTGCGGTATCCCCGGGCCAGCCGGAGCCGCCCCAAGGCGGCCCCGGCCCGGTCCAGCCTGGGAGCCAAACGACGGAAGTGCTCCACGAAGTTCCACCGGCTGTCGAGGACGAGTCCTAGATACTTCATCGTCGACTCGACGCCGATGTGAACCCCTCCTACCGTGATTTGGGAACCCGACAGTGGCGCGTTCCGAGGGCCATGAATATAATTCTGAAGCCTGACTTCAGATTGTGTTTTTAATAGAGTTTAGTGTTGCTTTGTATTTTCTTTTTTGATTTTTAAGTGTGAGCCGTAAGTTGATTGTTCAATTTATTTGGGGTGTGTTTGCAAACCACTATTGTATTGGGGTTATCCTGTAAGGATAGTGGGTGTGATAAATAAATAAATAAGATTCATTATTCAGTAGCTCAGAAAATGCTCTGCTCTGCTCTGAGGCCCTAGATAAAGTGACATTATAATTATCAGCGATAACGATGATGGAAAAGGCAAAAATGTACAGGTCTGACATAAGCTATCGAAAAGCTTATGTCAATTCTGTTGAAAGTCGTTGTAGAAATACGAAATGCTTTTGAAGCGATTGTCACTTATCGAGGCCCTCTGTGCGCTGACCCTTAAGTGTAACGCAATTACCACGCAAAAAATAACTTGTTTAAAGAGATAGGGCCAAAAGGGTAAAAATTATAAAATACATTTTAGGCGGCAATATTTTTTAATAAATTGTTTTCCTTACAACTAAAACAACTAGCGCCATCAATCATATGTCTGGTTTTCTTACGCATCTTCTTCATTCATTCTATAGTCTTCTATTTCCTGCTGGATACCAGCATTTTTCCTTCTGTTTCTGTAAAAATAAATTGATTAATAAAGAAGCTTGAGCTTGACAATTCTTTTGAATTTTAAAACTGACTTAAAATTTGGACATGAAATTAAATTGGCTCTGAATTGTAATAAAATTTGAATGCGTTAATATGCGTTATAACACTTATAACTAAACCTACTCAAATACTTATTTATATTGTAATACATTTATCATCCTAATCACTTAATCGTTTTTTTAGGGTTCCTAAACGGGACCCTATTACTAAGACTCCGCTGTCTGTCTGTCCGTCTGTCACCAGGCTGTATCTCATGAAACGTGATAGCTAGACAGTTGAAACTTTCACAGATGATGTATTTCTGTTGCCACTATAACAACAAATACTAAAAAAACAGAATAAAATAAATATTTAAGGGGGCTCCCATACAACAAACGTGACTTTTTTGCCGTTTTTATAGATAATGGTACGGAACCTTTCGTGCGCGAGTCCGACTCGCACTTGGCCGGTTTTTTTATATGTATCATTTGAATGTCACCATTGGCGAAACATAGCCCGCTACCTATTTTTTAAGCTCTTTGTATGTAATAACCTATTTTTCACAAATAAACTATTCTTATTCTTTCATATTCTTGACGTGTTCCTGAGGCAGACGTAAGGTTGGACACCTTCAGGCTATACTTGAATACACAATCCTAGATAATTTATGCATACCACTGAATCTAATCTACTTTAGCGGTAAGTATGTATTCTAAGTTCATTTTTCATTGAATGTCATATTGACTGTTGCAGTGGAATTTGAACTTTGTCATGTATAGTTAATTGATTCAGGCGTGACTTTGCGAATATCAATTATAAAATACAATAGACGTATTTAGTAACCTATTGCACTTATCTATTCTTCAGGAGTCATAAAAAAACCCTGTAAGAAATCGACACGAGTTTCGCCTGTCAACGAGGCATACTCAGGTTGACGATTGACCAATTGCAAACGAGAACACGACGTTTTGGCACACCGAGCGCTGGACGCAGAGTAAACACGTAACACGTGTCGATTTCTTACAGGGTTTTTTATGACTCCTGAAGAATAGCTAAGCGGAATAGGTTACTAAATATAATATCTACGTCTATCGTATTTTATTTGTCATGTATGTCATTCAGTTTATCTTCCCAAAGCTAGATAATTATCTGATGATGTTGTTTCTATAAGGTTCATATTAGGTTGCCGTCAGAGGTAAAATAACTGTGAAAGGATTGCCGGTGTCAATGTTCTTGATTACTTACCTCTTGGGATACGGCTCTTTGAGATGGAAGGTGCGGTAGTGTAGCTTCAAACTGCAATTCTGAGTGAACCGTTTTTCGCACATTGAGCATTCATAGGGCTTTTCACCGGTGTGTGTCTGAAATATAAAATATCCACAATCTTTACCGTATAGACCTCGTAATACCGTCCCTCCCTGTCTCGGATAGCACGTTAAGTAGTGTCCAACCGAAAGTTCGGTTTCGGTCGAGTTTCGGCAAAAAACGAGTTTCGGTTTCGGCGGCAAACTTGCCGAAACTATGACCGAAACCGAAACTGCATTCGGGAGTTCTTGCGCTGTGATCGGTCATGTTCGGCGCGTTAAATTCCATCCAAGCGAGTAACGAAGATATTTTTCTGCGTCCACGTGCCTAATCATGTCGTGACTGGCTAGTGTTTGCAGTTCGTTTTGTTTGTAGTGATTTAAAGATTTAAAAAAATAAAGACTGACAGATTATAATAACGTTTTCTTTATTTTTCCCTCAAAACATGATCCTTGTAAGGAAGTTTCCCGAAAACCGAATTTCGGTTTCGGCCGTAAAAACCAGTTTCGGTCGGACACTAACGTTAACTCGTTTGTCCCAGTAGTCATTTGTAAATCTTTGACAGGTAAACGGTGACCTAAAAGTCTAACAATCAGTCTTACCACGGGGTACCGTGTTTCCTAGGAACAGGGTTGTGGAGGTCAGATAGGCAGGCGCTTGGTATTCAGCTGCAACCGGTTAGACTGGAAGACGACCCAAACATAGTTCGGAAAAGGCTCGGTAGATTGATTCGACCTTGTAACTGCTTTATCACTTTTGGCAACTATTCCCCGTAAATTAAAACTTCACTAAGGTTTAAATACTCAGTCAAAGACCTAACTCCTAGGAATCTATACTCCATTTGAAATAAGATTAGTCATTTAAATAAACCTTTTTACAGTCCGTTCAACCGATTTTGACTTCTATCCCGTAGGCATAAGGATGGCATGAAAAACAAAAAAGTGGTTACAATACCAACCGTTTACTGCAGCTGTCATTTTTCATGCTACGAACTCAATACAAATAAAAATCGTTTGAACGAACTGTAAAAAAGGTTTATTCAAATGTCTAATCTTATTTCAAATGGACTATAGGATAAACAGAAATGTTCAGTAAACCTTACCAGCTGATGTCTCGTCATGCTGCTCTTACTGTTGAACTGCATGCGACACGTAGAACAATTGTATAGCTTCTCTCGAGTGTGGGTGTTTAGATGAGCTGCCACGCTGTTGGCCTGTGAAGAAATTATAAAATATCATTAATTTTACTTCTATACAGCATTTAATAAGAACCCTGTCCCAACCGAAAGGGGCACCTATAGGTATTGCAATAATATTACAAGAAAAATAAAAAATTGAAAATAATAATAATAATAAATATTTTTTTATTGACACAAATACAGCTTTTACAAACTTTGTTTGAAGCCCTGGCTCCTGAGCTAGGTAGCAACCTGTGTTACAGGAGCCAGTGTCTTCGCCCATTTATGGTTAAATTCATAACAATGTGCAACAAGCAAAAGAAAAAGAGAAAAACAATAAAAGACAAAAATACAACAATTATAAGATGCACACATGCTCTTTGTGTGTGTGTGCGTGTGCGTGTGTGTGTGCGTGTGTGTGTGTGTGCGTGTGTGTGTGGGTGAGAGTAGATTATTTTATGAGTACTGATTTTGTAATAGATCTTCCGTCTGGTGGTAGTCAAGTGTTTGAAGCCATGTGGAGATTTTTAATTTAGTTTCTTTCGTTGTGAACGGATTTATGTTATGGGTATTGTTTAATTTATTGTAAATGTATTTAGCCATGTAAAAGTGTTGTCTCCTCCATAATAAACTTATTGCAATTTGAAATTCACATTTTTAGTACCAAAATTACCCTAATTTCAATTTCAGAGGTTATAATGTTATGGCTTGTACACACCCGCTAGACGACGGCCACCCGCACCCCATGTAATAACCCGGTAAAATTGCCGATTGAAAATAAAATGCTGCGAATTTTTATTTATTTCCAAAAAAAAACCTCATAAATAGGCTCTCAGTATGATTCTTAACAACACCCTCACGGATCCGACAGGGATTTTTACACGCTGTATACAGCGTGTTCTCAAAGTGCTCTCAAAATGGTGAATGAAAACATCGCGAGGAAACCGGCATGTCCTAGAACCCAAAATTCGAAGACATGTGGCATCAACCAACCCGCAATCTATCTCCTTCCCAACTTTTGTCGAAATCCGTTCAGTGGTTTAGGCGTGAAAGGTAACATACAGACAGACTAGCAGAGTTATTTTCGAATTTATCATATTAGTATGGATTGTGTACGACTTCCACGCGAACAGACAGTCGCGGGCAGAAGCTATTAATTAGATAAACGTCAACGTACCGCTAGTGAAGCTCCACAGATCTCACAGATGTGTCTCTGCTCTTCTTTCGAAGGAAGAGGCTCATCCTTATGCTCCTCAGTGTGATGTTTCATGTAGGCCGTCAGACTTGAGAAGTTTCTGTTGCACTGTAAATAATAGTTTATTTAGTAAGCCAGCAATACATGTTGGTTATAGCTTGCCGAGCGAAGGCGAGTACCAACGTATAGATGATTCCAGGGATGTTCGATAATTGTGAGACCACTGACACGTTTGTAAATAAGTAGACTTGGCCTCTTGGTACGGGGGGTGTGGGGCGGCAACAACAGTATCCTGACCCTAATTTCAAGCAGGCTGGACTGTGCGTATGTGAATCGCTGCTGCGCCATTTTCGATGGAATGGTGCAGCCGCGGTGAAGCGTAGAACAGTACTGCCGCTGTGTATATTGTACAGGAATTTGTTTAGAATGTAGATAAAATTATTTAACATAGGATTACTATCAAATGAGTCGTGGTTACTTGATTAAATATCTTGAATTGAATAGACAGCCCATTTGTCTAGCCTTGCCATTTCTCGTCGATGCTCGCCATCATGTATTGTCGGCTTTACATACAACATTAGAAATCTTCAGAATAAGGATGATGACTCATAGAATAAGGATGATGACTCATATTAGAAATGTCCGAACAAATAATGTAATTCCAAAGACGGCATTGAAAAATGAGATAATCGATAAAATCAGTAAAATCAAACGAACGCCACCTGCTACGATCCTTACATACTACTTTTGCCTCGTTTACGTTCATACAACTAGTCGACAACGAAGTTCAAAATGGTTTCAGGATTTGTACTGGCAGCCTGCTGGAATGGGTAATTGTGAAATACTTGAGGTGGATGCGCAAAGGTAGCAAGCGAAATTCAAATTATCTTACGTTTTTTGCAATTTGCAGGTCAGTATCAGGTTGTATGTTGATCTAAATATTATTAGCGGCCGTAACAAATATGGATTTACAGAATTATAAACATTAGAATCAGCAATACAACTCTCTAAATTCATGTAAGTGTATTGAATGAGAATTTCATGAAATCGTCAGTCAATACACTTACATGAACTTAAAAAACGTAAGAAAATTTGAATTTCGCGGGCCACCCCAGCGCATCAACCTTAAAAAATACGAAAACATACTATGGTACAAGGAGTAAATTTTCTCGGATTTCTTCGGTGAAATTTTCTTCCTCGCTTCGGTATTGATGGGGCAGGGGTCTCGCATGACAAATCCCTGAAACAGACCATACAATTGATAACGACAATCCGATGGTTGTCCCAACCCCATGCGTATGAGGGCGGGCCGCACTAGCGATCGGCACGAAGTTGTAATATTCGGGAGTGCGCGGGAGTGTTGTTCTTTTGCATACAATATAATTAATATAAAGTCAATCCTAGTTTAATTTCAAGACCTAACAGAATATAGGAAATACAGTACTGTGTCGCTAATCCGCCACTAAAATCACAACCATCGGGTAATTACTAAAAACGGCGGAGTTTACTTAAGTGTATTTTTATTTATTGTATTGTTATATATGTTTGTTGTGTTGTTAAAGTTCAAATTATGTTACAAGTTATTATATTTAAAAATGAAAATTGTATATAAGTTAGTATAGATTTGTAAAAGACCGCACTATCGCATTGGGTAAATACACCGGTAATGATAGTTGTAAAGGAGGTTTTAATAAACAAATTAAGATTGCGATCAGAATGAGAACATTCTTAACCGCTCTACTGTTGATTGGCCTTTAGAAGCCCGAAAACAATTAAAATTATATTATGTCTCGTTAATGACAGTTGGATGTTTAAAAATATGGGAACTGCTCTTCTGGTTTTTATTCGAGCTTTACATTCTTCAGTATTCTACATGAATTTGAAGCGGTACTTACTCAACTCCTTCGGTATGTTTGGCTGAATGAAACACATGTTCTTGGTAAGCCTTTCGCGTCTCGAACTTGATGTCACATCGCTCACAGTATGTTTCAGTATGTGTCACACCTTCTTCAGGATTCTAATAATAAAAAAAGATTGTTATTGTGACTTGACTTGACTCTTTTATTTCTATGTACATGCAAACGCAAACGTGATATATTACAACAGGAGAGGACCCAGAATTGATCCCTGGGGAACTCCACAATATGTTACACTAGAGTCGAAGCAAAATAAGCTCGTTAATTTATAAACCTTAATAATAATAACAGCAATTGTTGTATTAGATTCGGCGTAATTTTGATCTGCTCCTAGAAAGCAATTTTACTCTCCATATTATGCATGCTCTACTCTACTAAACGCTTCATGGAAATCGAAATTGAATTAAATCTGAGAAATTTTCTTATAGCATAAGATATGCTGCAGTCGTAAATAATCTACAACATAACATTGCGCCTGTAATCCGCGAAGGGTGAGACAGATCTGTACAGCCACATTTCTCCAGTTATGTTTAAGTCCCATGTAATAGGGGGCGAGCTTATTGAACCAAGACTGAGGGCTACTATTGAGAAATTCCTGATGCCATAACACTTTGCACGACCTGGGAATCGCGCCCAGGACCTCATGATCAACAGAAACTTGCTGGACCACTAGACCAACGGGGCAATATAAAAATGCATACTTACAACAACAGTATTTATATGCATGGTTCTTTTATGCATGTTGAGTCCTATTGTACTGACGAATGACGCGCCGCATACAGTACACACGTACTCGCTGCGATGCGAGCGTAAGTGTGTGTAGTATGTTGATAGGTGTCTGGATGAGAAACCAAAAATATTTTAACATTACATTCTAGCTGAGTTGAAGTATAAATAGAGAAAGAAATAAATAATATTAATAAGATAGGCTTCAATTAGGAAGACTCTAAGATTAAAAGATCCGCAATGCGTCTCCCCGTCTCGTTCCAACATGAAATTCTGGCTACGAGATCTGGGGATTCTGAAATCCAAATCTGTTTAATCTGAACACTGATGACAGAATACCTGAATTCCTCTCCGCAATGAATGCACTTTCTTACTACCCCGTTGTGATAATCATTGTGAAATAGAGCTGTATTCCTGCAAGTGAAAAAATACATTTATGATGAAAATCATTTGTATTTCGTAGTGTTAGGATTCATAGTGAGTTAGGATTGGCGACCTGCACCCTAATTGCGTAACACACTATTTTTTTTTGTGGTATTCATCGAATGACTTCTCCCGCTCTGGGCGGAGCGGGAGGGCGTGTCAGACTTTTACTGACTAAAACCCACCCGTGTTCTTTCAGTTGCCTGTTGCCAAGGTTCCGGTATCCCTTTCAGACTTTCCCGCTACACTGGCAGGAATCGGTCCTAACGGACCCCGTCTATTGTGCTGACATCTCTTTGAGGCGCGCTTGGAACACAACGCGCCTTCGACCCGGGCCTGGTCCATAATGGACGGCGAGCTACCCTTTGCCCGCCGTCCGCAGGCCCACGCCTTCGGTGGCCGGGAATCTGCCTGAGATTCCCGACTGCGTAACACACTTGCAATCGCAATACGAGAGTTTTGAAGGATATTGCTAATCCAATTGCATCATAGGTTTTAAAAATTCGTCAGCAAATTAAATAACAGAATGAACGAGGGTGAACTATTAAAATGAAATAGATTCTGATTGATCATGTGTTAAGCAATTAGGGTGCTGACACTCGAATCCAGGGTCCACGTTCAGCTATCACTAATCAACCATCAATGATCGTTGCGATATTTTATGGATAGGTGCCATTTTGCAAAATCAACATAACTACAATGAATCATGTCCGGTCCGAAAATTGCGCAGGAGGCATGCAATAACATTTTTTAGAAACCAAATGGTGACATGAGGCGAGTGTGAGTGAGAGAACATTCGCGAAAGTTCAGAGAGCCTTTATGTTCAGAACGGCCATGATTCTTCGGCCATATTGCAGTACATACTCACTGTAATGGGCACATGAGGTCGCATCTTAGGCATTTGTACTTAGTGTAGTGTTGCGTTATATGCCTCGTCAGGTGACACTTCCACTTAAAACGCATGTTGCAGAAGCGGCACTCCACTGGGCCCAGGGACTGGAAATACATTTATAACGAACTAGCTGTTGCCGGAGACATCGTCTGCGGAACAGGATGAAAAGTATGCCTACATAATGAAGCTTATGTCTTTCTTCAGGTCATGGTCTACCCATGTGCCAAATCTCATCGAAATCCATTCGGCCGTATTAGCGTGAAAGCGTAACAAACAAACTCAATTTCGTATTTATAATCACAAAAAACAAATCTAACTATATACCCCCTGTAGGGGAGGAATTTTCCATAATCCTTCCTTAGAAGCTTGAAGAGAGAAAAGGGGAATTAAAAAACTTGATACATACCTCACTATGCCTTAATTTAATATGTCTATTCAGCATATCCTCTTTAGAAAACCCCTTATAACAATCAGAACATTGATACGCCGCCGACACATACTTCCGATCTTGTGCTCTCGCTCTAAATTCTTCCAGAGCTTCCTCTTCAGTCAAATTGATCTTCAACCAATGATTAGGATCTAAGTAATTCTTTTTTGTACTGAAAACTTCGAATTTTTTAACTTTTGGGTCAGTAAAATCTGTTTTAGCTCTGTTTTTCTTTCTTTTTTCTTCTTTGTGATTTTTATTATGAACTATTTTGGCCTCACTGTTTGCTTGTTCGTGATTGAAGTTTATTCTATCTTCGTCAATAGTAACTTCATCGTTAATTTCTTCCTTGATAGCTGGTTTATCAACATCATTCACATTTTCTGAATTTGAATCATCATCAACGTCACTAAACATTCTATCATTTTCTAAATCTAGTATTGCCTTTTCTTGTGTACTTATGTCAATATCAATATTTGTTTTTTCATCTACACTTGACTCTGTACGTTCGGTAATCATTTCATTCTTTATTTCAGCTAGGTTTTTATCATCCAAAGAGTTATCACTATCATATTCTATTACATAGTTTTCTATTTCTGGTATTTCAACTTTTTTTATTTTCTTTAGCAAATTCTTTGACAGTGTTTTGTTTTTAATTTTGTATGTTCTCACTCTGTCGTTGACTTTTATAATGTCTATTGGTGATTGTAAATTTTTATTTTGTCTGTCTATTTGAGAAATTGATGATAAGGTGATCTGAAAAAATAAAATATTGTACTGTTTTATTGTACAATACCTATACATATAGTAAAGGTTTTGTGTGACGCATAAAGTGAAATGTTTCTCATGATAAATTGAACATATATTTTTCATTCTGGTTATCCGGCTGTATCAATATTTTTATTGGATGAACAGAAGGCAGCTTTGAATTTTCACAAACTATAATATAAAAAAATATAATATTATAAAGAGAATTACACTTACAGATCCACTCCAAAGCAACTCCTTGAGAGATTTCTCTCCCATCCAGCATTTCTCCTTGAATTTATGAAACTTGTACAAAATAGCTGCACATTCATAACAGAAGTAATTGGGTAAGCCATCTTTTTCATTTACCTGTAACCATAATGGGTGAGTGCCTTTGCAAATAGTCAAGATTTTAAATGTTTGTCACAAAAGAGCTCTTTTATGAAGCTATAAAATAAAATTATTGAAGGTTCAGTTACAGTGTCTCAACTTTTTCGACTTTGCTAAAGTATTTGTTTTTAACCCTATGTGGTTACTTCTTTTTATTTCAGACGATCCGAATCGCAGCGGCTGATGTGCTGAGATGATATAGCTAACAAACCTCCACAAGCTACCAGATTTGTAAAAAAACATTTTAATGTTCAGGACATACTACATACAAAACATCGCAAGGTTTTTAAAAAGAAGTATAGAAAAAAATTATTGAAAGATTATAATTAACATAGCATTATCATATGTAACCGAAGAGACACAGTCAGTGGGGAATCCTAGTGCATGTTTATCTACCAAGCAGCCATAGACAGGACACTGCCGAGACATGATACTGCTTAATTTATTATACTGTGGTTATGGCCAAAAAACAATAATAGTAACCCATCTTGTACTGTAGGTAAGTATACCAAATGGCAACAGTCTAGAAAAATTATAAGATCAATTAATTAATAGGTTGATTTAGTCAAGTTTTCATTCATACGTAATTTTAATTTAAATAAATGAACCCAAAGTCGAAAATCAGTTTTAAATGATAAATATTGGGTTAAAAGTTTAAATCTTGAATAATCTTGTGAAGCAAGTGTTGTGCTAGAGACTACGTAGACGACCCACTGACCAAATAAAACCTTAATTATAAAAATACTTGCTTTTCTGGCCATCATTTCTTCATAATATTGTTTTAAGTGAAAACTGTCGTAATTATACACTTTAACGCCTTTGCACAAACATATGCGGCAAACTTTGAGGTCTGACATTTTGCTACATTTATGCTACGCTTAGAATTAATATTTCAATCAATAATGTACATTTATTTTTAAATAAAAACTAACAAAACATTAGGATTTCCCTCGGAGCAACAATCTCAACTCAAATCTGTCAGTCAAGTGTCATAATCATGTCAAATTCGATTTGACAAATAGCAAAGGACTTTGACAGTCTGTGGTTTTTACTTTTGTAATAGAACATAGGCTTTTTACTCGACTGCCAAGGAAGGATTATTAGTATTTATCATTTTGTATTGAAAAAGGGGTGATAGACGTGCGAGCAAGTCCACTTACGGCTCGGCGAGCTTACTCGCCCGTGTGTCATGCTAAGTACGCGGACTTTAAAACCGCAGAGTAAGTTTGTCTGTGATCCAACAATGAAATTTTGAGCAAGCTTCACGTGTGTCACCGACGACGGCGAGCCGAGTAAGGTCGCGAACTTAAAGACCGCGTACTTTAAGTACGCATGTCTTTACACACTCTATATGGGAAGGGGGACGTACGGTTTATGTTAAAGTTGGTAAGATAAAGGGGGTAATGCAAGTCTTTCACATGGACTTGTAAGTTATCAAACATTTTTTATTCTCTTTACCGTGCGTTTGCACTGGCGAAGCATTCAAGTCAAAACATGTTGAAATCTCTGATTCCTGTCAAAAATTGTATAGAAGTTAGATGCTTGGTATGGTATGAGGCACCATCCGAAGATTTAATATAAATAATTTTATAGGCCACAAACTCTAACCAGTCATGCTACCACAGAGTCATTTTTACATGGCTACTGTCCATCTGTAAGCACTTTTTTTGTTTACAAGTCTTTTATTTTTTTTAGGGAGACTGCTGGTTTTACTTAAATCAAAACACAAAATAGTAGAAATAATACTTTACTAGAAATAAAATAAACATTCTTATAAAATATACACTTACATTAATTGCATTAGTTTATAATTATAACATAATTATTAATTACGTAGCTACACGATCATTTAACGTTCGCTCTCATACAAATAATAATTACTAAAATTGTAAAATATTTTAGTATTTAGAGATCTATAGTTAATATTAAATACATGATGTAAATATTGTAAAGCCATGTGTAATGACTGGCAGTGAATGATTTCGGAAGATAAGCAACTGAATAAGTACGGATTACCTAAAAAGTACATTTTATTTTAGTGTATAAAATAATATAAATATTTAATTTCATTTTGCAATACATTCGTAACTGAATTGGACAACCATTTGCTTGTATAACAGCTGCCCCTTCAGACGTTGCCCTGTCCAATGTCTAATAATTCATACAAAAATCCCTTAGAAAAAAAAGACGTTCGATTTTTCCGAAGTTTGAAATTTTCCGGGAAACATTCCTAATTTTTTTTTCCATAAAACCTATTTTGAACTATTGCGAACATTTTAAAATAGAAAATAACAAAATCGGTCCAGCCGTTCTCAAGCGAAGCGCTTACCAACGAACAGCATTTCATTTTTTTATATAGATAGATATACATACATAATATGTAGTTAGATTTTTATTTATTATTTTTGTCATAAATTCGCGTGAAAAAAATAAAGCCCATATAAATAATGTTGTGTTTTTATGAATGCAATGAATTTTTTACGTAAAAAAATCACAATCGTGCTTATTTTGACAGATGAACAGTGATTATCGCTAAACTGTCAAAATGAAAGCTCTTGCTGAATGAGACCTGGCTGCCATTTGCAGATCTTTGACAGTTGTTACGGGTAGTCAGAAGCCCGAAAGTCTGACAACCAGTCTTACCAAGAGGTATCCTTTATCTGGTGACTGGGGTTGTGGAGGATAGCCAGTTGTTACATGTAAAATACTGGCATTCAGCTGCATCCGGTTAGACTGGTAGCCGACCCCAACATAATTGGGAAAAGGTTAGGCAGATGATGGTGACTGAGATTGGGATATTTTGTCTATGATGCGCATTATTCAATTTAAAGACAAGCATAAACCATGAAGATATATATAATTAGAGTGCATAAGGTGCTTCCCATGAACCAAGGGTTCTCAAGCCTCCGTTTAGGGGATTACGATCCATCAATATTTTAAGAAGCTATCTAACACTCTGATGTATCCAGTTTTTCATACTTATAGGAAATCCAAGCCTCTGCTTGTCCACACCCACTAAGGGTGCGTATCCACTGATGCGGAGACGAGCGGAGCTCAGCGAACACGTGCAGGAATCATCCAATCACAGATGAGACGAGAGACGCGATGAGGATCAACCATTGTGATTTGTCTATTCCTGCAGCTCAGCACCGCTCGTCTCCGCTTCAGTGGAAACGCGCCCTAACTCTTGGTTTTATTATGTTATCTAAACCGCGTTGAAGAGCTGTCAGTGTCAAAATTGTTATGGAATATTGTCACTGACAGCAGTTTCATTGGAGAAATCCAAACCAAACACAAATCCGTCCTAATACGTGAGAATCGACAACACTGAATCTGTTGTCGACGTGCTTGGTTGACCAATTACAGCGGCATATGGGAGTATTCCCGTTTGAGCACCTACGCACTGAGTTTTCCCAAATACCTTTGGTACTCAAAAACTAGGTGCTCAAACGGGAATACTTCGCCATATGTGGATTTGCCAGAAACTACAATAATAATTATCCTTGTGCATTCCTACAAGTGCAAATTATTAAGTTCGGGTATCTATTCAGGATATCTCGTAACCAACCTAGCTCACTTGCTAAACTTCTCACCAAGACACGAGATACACTCCTACAACTCGTGCCAACAAGAGTAGCATAACTATTGTACTATTTCTCCTATACAAAATACATGCATAACTTCACGCCTTCTTCCCATGGGGGCAGGCAGAAACTACAGAACGCCACCCGCTACGATCCTATACATATTCCTTATGCTTCGTTTACGTTCATACATCAGAGGAGAAAATCCTGTATTTAAAAAAAAAATCGAATTCTATTCTCATTTGCAATCTGTCAAAAATACATTCCATTTTTGACAAGTTTGACAGTTTTTTGTTGTTGTTGATAAATTGCTTCTTTTTAGTGTTAAATACTCCTTTTTTACTGATTGTATTTCCTGTGCGTGTGTATCCCAAATGAAATATTTTTATTTATTTATTTCTTTAGATTGCGACTCAGAATGTGAACGTTTTTAAAATATGAGATTTGGCCTTCTGGCAACACGAACGCCGGTTGCGAGTACTACGGAAAATATACCATAATTAAGAGGCCATGCATCAATACTTTCGCGCGTAAAAATTATCGAGTGTCATGTTGTCGTCAGAATCCTCGTGGCCGTACTCATCCTTTGACAGATCCTCATTTTTCTTTTTTCTGTTCCTGAAATAATAAAGCAAATAAAAAATTAGATATGCATATTCGGTCCAGCCCGTTTAAAAAAAAAAAAAAAAACTAAAAACCATGCAAAGGCGCGGGGCCCCTTTTCATGGTTTTTACGATTTGACAGAACGGTGAGATTTCTTAATCTAAAAAAATTATTTAAAAATAATTTTTTTTTTTTCTTTTTTGTCGTATCGATAATCATCATGGTTGACCAGTAGGACTTTGCGTTACCGAGTGCCAGCTGCTACCAGGTTGCACAGGGCTTTCACGCTAAAACGGCTGAACAGATTTGGATGAAATTTGGCACATGGGTAGACCATGACCTGGATTAGGACATAGGATACTTTTCGCGATATTCCCACGGGATCGAGACTTATGCGGGTGAAACCGCGGGGCGCAGCTAGCGGTAGATCATTGTGACACTGTTTATTACCTCTTAGGATACGGCTCTTTGAGATGAAAGGTGCGGTAATGTAGCTTCATGCTGCTGGATTGCTTGAACCGTTTGTCGCAGAGAGTGCAAGCCACCGGCTTCTCACTGGTGTGGGTCTGAAAAATATAGCATCAGCATAATCAGAATATAATGTTCCCACTGCTGGGACACAGGCCTACTCCCGGTGAGAGGGAGTGGGCCGTAATCCACCACGCGGGCCCAGTGCGGGTTGGTTGATGACACATAATATGTGTCATCATCATCAATCATCATGTATCGTGCTGGTTTCCTCACGATGTTTTCCTTCACCGTTTTGAGAGCAGTGGTGCTGAAATTATGTACACAAAGAAAGAAAGCATGAAAAATGCGTTTATTGGCATTAAGCTAAAGGAAAACTTTACAACTATAAATAACAAAAAACATTGCTTTTAATACCAAAAGGGCCTCAGCTCAGCATAATGTCAAATAACAACACAACGTCACCACCTGGCGTTGATTTGCAGCTGCAGCCCACAAGTGTCAATTTTAACATTTGATGTGAAATTTTGATAAGAAAATTTTTACAAAAAAAGAAAACCGACTTCCAAAAAAAACACTTAAAACTGAAAAATAACTTTAATTTCGGAAGTCGGTGTCTTTGCTTTTCAATTTTCGTTTTTGCCACCGACTTCCGAAATTAAAATTATTTTTCAGTTTTGAGTGTTTTTTTTGAAAGTCGGTTTTTTTTTTTGTAAAAAGTTTTTTTTTTCAGTTTTTAGTTGTGGTGCCTACCCCACACAAATTCGAACACCACGAGCTGATGTAAATAACAGTGAAGGAGTAAATGAACGTCTCTTTTTTTTTTTTTACATAGTTCTCACATGTTTAATTTCAAATGAATGATGTAACCAATATATTGTAACAAAATTTTGATTTAAAAGAGTGTCCGTGGAGTTTCTTGCCCATTCTTCTCCATAGGAACCTACTACGCTTTGGAATGGGCAACTAGCTTCATTTTTTTTGACTGACCGACCCCTTGACAATTCAAAAGTACCTGTAATTGGTTTATTTGAAATAAATGCTTTGAGTTTGAGTTTGACAGGAAGGGACTCATTTTGAGCATTAATTTGATAAATTGATTAATTTTGTATTAAAAATGTTAAAGTTCATGGTCTTCCTTTTATTTGTGACACTATGTTATTTAGCAAAAAATAATCCTTATGATGAAGCCTTTCGATCGGGATGATAAAGCTACAGGATGATTATTTTTCTCATGTAGGTAACGGGTTCGATTCCCGGTTCAACCATGTAACTCCAACAGATGTCATTAACAAGACACAATAGAATTTTAATAGTTATCGGCCTTTAGAATGCCGATCGACAGTTGAGCGGTATTATTTTTTAAATTCAAATAATGTCTTCTTTCAGTAAAATGTTCCATCTACAATATTCAAGGTACTTTCCCTCAATGAGGCATATCCGTGGGACGCACTGTATAGGTAAAGGGTACAGAACAAAATCGTGTGACTACGCTGTTCTTCTGAACTACGAAGTAAAGCGCCTACCTGGGTTCGAGCCCACAACCAACTCGTAAGTCGTGGCTGTTACAACTGAACCCCGTCTGTGGAGTTTCGTTAGTTTATTTGACCCTTTATATTTTTAGTTTCAGTTTTCCGAATTCATAAAATACAATAGACGTAGATATATTTAGTAAGTAACCTATTCCGCTTTACTATTCTCCCAGCGCTCGGTGTGGCAACACGTCGTGTTCTGGTTTGCGACTGGTCAATCGTCATCCTGAGGATGCCGCGTTGAGAGGTGAAACACGTGTCGATTTACTACAGGTTTTTTTATGACTCTTGGAGAATAGTAAAGCGTAATAGGTTACTAAATATATCTACGTCTATTGTATTTTATAATAGATGTTCGCAAAGTCATGCCTGAATCAATTAACTTTCCGAACTCATAGCTTAACTTACCAGCTGATGGGTAGTCATGCCTCCTTTGCTGCTGAACTGTCGACCGCAAGTGTTACACGTGTATAACTTCTCGCGAGTGTGAGTATTCAGGTGACTGGATACGCTGCCCGGCTGTAAAGATAAGAGATAAATGAATAAACGACTAACTTTGTACTCATGTTATAATTATGTCGTATCTCCATGTATTTTACTGTGTTTACATAAATAATAAAATAAATAAATAAATTTCGGGATTATTAATTTGTTTAGCACTATATTAGAAATAGGCTACTTGGATGGTGCTAGTTGCAGTATCACCTTCCGTGTGCCAAAGGATCCTAGCAAAAATATTGTGAACTAGCCGGAAGCCACGGGCAGCAGCTATGCTGCCCGTGGCACCTCGTGGATCACAACAACACTCCAATGTCGTTATTTCATGAAAAAGTCATTCAATGTATCTAATCTAACTTAGAGAGATGTATTAATGACTAGCTGGCCCCGCGGTTTCACCCGCGTAAGTCTCAATCCCATGGGAATTTCGGGATAAAAGTATCCTATGTCCTATTCCAGGTCATGGTCTACCCATGAGCCAAATTCCATCTAAATCCGTTCAGCCGTTTTAGCGTGAAAGCGTATCAAACAAACAAATTCACTTTGCATATGTATTAGGATTGTAATGGTTATAATTCTGTGACTACATATTAGTTATGGTTGCGAATCATATTTTAATCAAGATACAACCTGACACTGGTGCCGATTCCCTTGTTCACAAACTAAACTAAATTTAAGTTCAGTGCATCTTTTTCTTTCTATTTCATTAAGAAAAGGACAGAAGATCAATTTTAGTTTTGTCTTGTCAAACTGTCACTACTCCAAACAAGTTTAGACGCGATTAAAAACTTGCCTACTAAAATTACGTCAATTTATGTCAGGCGCTGATTAATTTGACAGGACTAAACTAAAATGTATCTTCTGTCCTTTTCATAATGAAATAGAAAGAAAAAGATGCACTGAACTTAAATTTAGTTTAGTTTGTGTACAAGGGAATCGGCACCATTGACCTGCAAATTGCAAAAAACTTAAGATAATTTGAATTTCGCGGGCTACCACTGCGGGTCCACATAAAGTAGAAGGCCTATCGGTACTCACCGCTAGAGACATGCCACAGAT
Source organism: Lithophane ornitopus (assembly GCA_948473465.1). Lineage (NCBI taxonomy): Eukaryota > Metazoa > Arthropoda > Insecta > Lepidoptera > Noctuidae > Lithophane > Lithophane ornitopus. Next base: position 12,513,026 of record OX419635.1, on the reverse strand, counting down.
TTCACAGATGTGCCTCTCGTTGGGCGCGAAGAACGAAGTGCGCGGGTGTTCCGCCAAGTGATGCTTCCGGCATGCGGCCTGCGTAGCGAAGTGTTTGCCGCACTGATTACATGAAAAGAAGAGAAAAAACATTGGATATACAGGGTGTTAGGGTAAACAACTTGAAAAGAAGAGAAAAACATTGGATATACAGGGTGTTAGGGTAAACAACTTGAAAAGAAGAGAAAAAACATTGGATATACAGGGTGTTAGGGTAAACATCCTTGAAACCAGTGGTTTGGTATCATTCATAGAACGTAATAATGTGGCAAAATGTAATTATCTTTAAAAAAAAGTTGTCTTGTGCTTCTCGCTTCTTTTTCTTTTTCATTTTAAAATTGTTATTTACATTAAAAAAAAACCTCAACTTTATAGACCTATTTCTTAGAGCGATCAATTAACTTTACTAAAAGATTCAACAAAATCAAAAGCAAAACGCCGGTAAAGAAAAATAATCTTCATACTTTTTTTATAATATTTTTTTTCAAGGTCTAAAAAGACTCATACCCCAATACTTTCTCAAATTAAAAGTAAGTACTCACAATATGACAGTCGGTTGGTATTCTGGTCAGCCTCTTGAGATTCTGCCGCCGTTTCCTGGGGTTAGAAGTTATAGGTGCATTTATTTCTAAGTCTCTGCAAAATATAAAAATATACATACATCTTAGAGAGGGTACCCCGTTGCCGGGGAGTCTTCGGACATTTTATTTTTTAATGGCTTGGAGGAGCTTATCAGGAATGAGGTCTAATTGGAAGGGAATTCAGGTTTAAGCCTTTTGAGCCGTCTTGGATTCAGATACGAGTGTTCAATATTTTTTAGGCACCGGTCAAGTCATGTTCAGGCGAGGACAATTTTTTTTTTTTTTTGATGCTCGGAAAAGGAGTCATCAAATGACTTCTGCCGCTCTGGGCGGAGTGGAAGGGCGTGTCAGACTTTTACTGACTAAAACCCACCCGTGTTCCTTCAGTTGCCTGTTGCCAAGGTCCCGGTATCCCTTTCGGACATTCCCGCAACCCTGGCAGGATTCAGATGAGGCCTGCGGGCCAAACCAACATTATGTGATTTACCGGCCCAACCAGCTTTGCACTGTAATGGGGTCACTGTGACCTCTGAGTTTGTTTCGGCCTTTCTTCTCAGAGTAGTCATACAGGAAACGCCGACCTCATCTAGTTTTAAAAATGTGATTGACGTGTAAAAGTGTTTGTACAAACCCGCTTACAGAAAAAAATATCACTATTTTCTCATAATATAATGGTTTTTAAACTGGAATAATTGTCAAATGTTTTTGAAAATGCCTCTACCACAAATTGTTTGACTAAGCATTCCCGAGGCACTTATGTGGATAGCAATAGCGTTTTAGTGAAGAGCGTTCGTTTTGAGGGACTGTCTCGTGTAATTTTGACGTTAAAAAAAGTACAGATTCTCACAAAAATTTGAATAAATGACTTCTGATACCTAAGTCCACCATTTTGTTTTTTCTTATTTTATGTGCCTATGATTGGGGCCAAATAAATATATTTTCTCTCGTTCGTACTCATTTATGGTGAAGCTATGGTTGTAAAGAACTCACTCAATTCCATCGACGTGGTTGGCAGAATGTATGAGATGTTCTTCGTAGGCTTTCCGCGTCTCGAACTTGACATCGCATCGCTGACAGTACTGTTCTTCGCCTTGTGGTAACTCCTGAATGGGGATAGTTCATTTATTATAAAATATTGAAAAAATAAATATATTATATAAAAAAGTAGCCTATGGTGCCGATTCTGTTGTTCACAAACTAAACTAAATTTAAGTTCAGTGCATCTTTTTCTTTCTATTTCATTAAGAAAAGGACAGAAGATAAATTTTAGTTTAGTCCTGTCAAACTGTCACTACTCCATACAAGTTTAGACGCGATAAAAAACTTGCCTACTAAAATTACGTCAATTTACGTCAGGCGCTGATTAATTTGACAGGACTAAACTAAAATTTATTTTCTGTCCTTTTCTTAATGAAATAGAAAGAAAAAGATGCACTGAACTTAAATTTAGTTTACCTTCTCGGGGTCATGGTCTACCCATGTGGCAATTTCATGCAAATCCGTTCTCAAGCCTCTGCTGGCGGCTTTCAAGCCTCGAATAGTTTAGGTAATTGCTTTTTACGGTGAAAATAAGGGTAATTAAAAAAAAAAAACATAAGACATACTTTATAGCTAGTTCAGTTATTATGCAAAGTTTCATGATCCAATTTGGAGTATTTTTTGAATACCGGCAGTTTATAGTTCGGTTTAAAGGTAACTTTGGTTTTTTTTTCTAAAGAGAAAATTTTATGTAATCCTGTTTTCGCCAAACATATGACCTATCGTCAATGCTCAACTTTAACATATTATAATTATATTTATTTCAAAATTAATGCTGCAGTATTTTCGGCATAACGGAGGATCATGCTAAGCAATTTTAGGTATTATAGACTCCTATAATAAGCTCAGAATTATTTGTCTTATTTATTTATTTTATTATTTATGTACACACAGTAAGTTAATTGTCTGTGAGCAACACGAAATATTTAAGTAAATTTGATTTTGGGGGATGTCTATAAAAAAAACGTTAGCTGGATACTCACAGAATCAGCATTCACATGTTTGATCTTCTTATGTATGCCGAGTCCGGTGACACTGACGAAGGACGCGCCGCACAACGTACACACATGCTCGCTGCGATGCGTGCGCAAATGAGTGTAGTATGTTGTTAGATGCCTGATACAGAAATAAATATTTAGTTAAAAATAAATATTTAAAAAAAAAAACTAAAAAAACTAAAAAAAAAAACATGCTGACGAATTGAGATTACTCCTCCTTTTAGAAGAAGTCGGTTAAAAACCCAACTCCTACAAAAAAGTCAACTAAAAAGGTTTAGACATACAGACAAATTAAAAATGATCACACGTGTTAGGGCATAAATCAAACAGATTACGTATTCAATTTATCTATAACCAGCGGACGATCAAGACGCTTGCAGCGGTACCTCATTTGTCAAATTGTAATGAGTAGTTTAGAAGATATGAGGGAACACATGAACATGCACACAAAAATACATACGAGTCAAAATCATAACCCTCCTTTTTGCTTCGGCGTAGTCGGGTAAAAATAGCTTTAATGAACCTACTAATATTGTGAAGATGTAAAAATTGTGAGTTAGTAAGTAAGTAATTTTCGGTAATACTGATCTGATTCCGAAAATTATTTCACTAATGGGAAGCTACAGTATTGCCAAGTGTCAAAGGATTATAATTTATGTTAAAAACACAAATTCCAGGCGGACGAAGTCGTGGGCAGAAGGTAGTACAAAAAATAAGCAAATCTAATGAAGGCAAAACTTGATAGAATGCAACACTTGTATCAAAATTTCCCTAACTCTGGATGACGCATGGGTGATGATCATGACACTTTAAAATCCCATGATTGCATATCCGACATGGGTAGACTGTTGAGCCTATTTTTTTAACGTTTATAATAAGAACTGATGTACACATAATGATGTTCTTATATACTTATTTCGTATGTATGTTTATATGTATCTATTATTTAGGATATGTATGTATATGTGTATCTATTTTAGTATATTGTATACTTATTATTTGCACCTACGACAGCCCCATTTTATGTCCAGGCAAATCACTGTATATTCTTTGTAGGTTGCCTGGAAGAGATCGCGGAAAGCGATTAGGCCGCCCATTGTATATTTTGAGATTTTTTTGTTATATATTTTTGTGGTGTACAATAAAGTATATATATAAATAAATAAATATACAGTTATGCAATAAATATAATTATCTTTATCTTACTTGAACACTTCGCCACAGTGATCACATTTCCTCGTAACGCCATTATGATATTCTTCATGGAAAAGTGCTGTTGTTCTAAAATCAAACAATTGATATTATAACAAGATGCTTTTATCAAAATTTATTCAAAGCAATTCATATGGTATTTCTGTGAATGTGAGATAATTGACGAATATCAAAATCTGTTTAGTAAGTCAAAACTAACCAGAATCATTAACTTTCGAGTGAATAAATTAGAATTGGCCTCAAATGTTCACAAAATAGTCATTCACTGGGTAATTTGGACTCGGATAGTTGTATTAATGATTTTAATAATTATGATTCTGTAAATACATATATATTTTGTACGGTCGCGAATCATATTTTGATCAACATACTACCTGTGCCGTGTTTATCAAAGCTTACAAGCCTTGTATTACCAAATGTCATTATTTAGTTCACAAGTACTATATTATATTTTGACACTTTTATTCGTGATTTTGTTTATCAAAAAATTATTTGTAACATCATAACAAATCCTGAGTGTCCGGCGTGTCTCTATTCCGTCTTAGGGCGCGTACACATAGAACGTCCGATTTTACAGGATCCTTTTTAACGGATCCGTCGCTCCTGGAGGTAATATTTACACAGCATTTACAGGACCGATTTTAACGGATCCGTCGCTCCTGGAGGTAATATTCACACAGCATTTACAGGACCGATTTTAACGGATCCGTCGCTACTGGAGGTAATATTCACACAGCATTTATAGGACCGATTTTAACGGATCCGTCGCTACTGGAGGTAATATTCACACAGCATTTATAGGACCGATTTTAACGGATCCGTCGCTACTGGAGGTAATATACACAGCATTTATAGGACCGATTTTAACGGATCCATCGCTACTGGAGGTAATATTCACACAACATTTATAGGACCGATTTTAACGGATCCGTCGCTACTGGAGGTAATATTCACACAGCATTTATAGGACCGATTTTAACGGATCCGTCGCTACTGGAGGTAATATACACAGCATTTATAGGACCGATTTTAACGGATCCATCGCTACTGGAGGTAATATTCACACAACATTTATAGGACCGATTTTAACGGATCCGTTGCTACTGGAGGTAATATTCACACAGCATTTACAGGACCGATTTTAACGGATCCGTCGCTACTGGAGGTAATATTCACACAGCATTTATAGGACCGATTTTAACGGATCCGTCGCTACTGGAGGTAATATTCACACAGCATTTATAGGACCGATTTTAACGGATCCGTCGCTACTGGAGGTAATATACACAGCATTTATAGGACCGATTTTAACGGATCCATCGCTACTGGAGGTAATATTCACACAACATTTATAGGACCGATTTTAACGGATCCGTCGCTACTGGAGGTAATATTCACACAGCATTTATAGGACCGATTTTAACGGATCCGTCGCTACTGGAGGTAATATACACAGCATTTATAGGACCGATTTTAACGGATCCATCGCTACTGGAGGTAATATTCACACAACATTTATAGGACCGATTATAACAGATCCGACGCTACTTTCTACGAGGACGGACGTTGTCGTGTTGTATTGGTACTATCGTCGTCTGCGTCGGAGGAAGCCCCGGCGTTATTGGATACATCCATTTTTAAGGCAAGATTTTGCGCGCACCCCCGTGCCAAGCCTCGCGCGGTTTCGATCCGATAAAACGGATTAGTATTTCCGTTGTGTATGGGATTTTTTACTGGATCCGGAATAATGTCATGTGTGTGAACTGGCTCATACAACTACATACGCTAATAACATATACTTTTAAATGGACCTGTAAAACGGATTGCTGCTTATTTTGTCGGATCGGTATTTTTTACTGGATCCGGAATACTTTATTCTGTTTGAACTCGCTCATACAACTACATACGCTAATAACATATACGTTTAAACGGACCTGTAAATCGGACGTTCTATGTGTACGTGCCCTTACAAGTTTACAAGTGTCGTGCTTAGTACGGCAGTAAATTTTTAAATTCGATTTTCTTTTAAAAAAATTGTGGTCAAGAGTGAGAGATGGCCTGATGCACGTTACCCAGCAGTGGGAACATTAAGGCTGATTATGAATATGGAGATGAGCTATGAATTTAACGAAAATTAACATTCTAGGTAACTTGTGAACGTGTAGACTTGTAACTTTTGATAAACACTGCACCAAAGCTGACCTGCAAGTTGCACCTAAGTAAGAAAGTTTGAATTTCACAGGCTAACCTGGCGCTATCTCCTTAAAATACTATACAGAGTGTTAGGGTAAACACCGTTATCCTTGCAACCTTTGGTTTCATTTATAGAAAGTAAAATCAATGGAAAATTATGTTTTTTTTTTTTTGTATACATTTTACCACAGCAGGCCTAGCATGACGCTTTCTATCTCTACGAAGAATAGACATAGCTTTTTCTATAAGTGACATTTCGTTTCTTCATTTTTGACATCGCACCGTAGAAATCCTTCTACAATCTGTCATTTTATCTTTCATTTCTAACGATCTTTGTCTAGGTCTTTTTATATGTAGACTTTTTCTGAAGAAAGTTTTCTATCCTTACTGTCAAAATCACACTGACAACTGATGTTTGTCTGAGGTAGTGAAGACAATTTGATTTTGGAATCGCCAGTAGAAAACTTTCTACTCGACGGCCACAAAGTATAAACGGTTATCTACAAAATCATGATTTTACAAGGGAGCGTTTTGAACGCAAATCTGTGATAATTAATAGAAGAACAAAGCTATCTTCTCCTATTTTACATCATTTAGTTAATAGGGCATAAGTACCAAGGAAATAGTTAAGGCCAATATTACTGTGAAATTGTTTGATCCAAAATACGGTACTTCGACACTTGGAGAAAAAATGTTGTAGTTTACGTGACCTAATCGGTAAAAATTGAGAATCAAAGAGAAAAAAAAATCCTATGACAAAACAAAGAATTCTGAGTCGAATTATGTAAAAGAGTGAATTTCGTAAAAAGTGCAATTGACTCTTTCTACTTTGCTGCCGTCGTATTGTCTACACGAAACGCCTGCAGGAGACGCAAGTTCGTTGCCCCATGCGCTAGGGCATCGAACTTGCGTCTCAACCTGGGCGGGGGGTGCGGGACGTGACCTGACCAGCAGCGAGCGCGACCCCTCCGTCAGTTAGTCAGCTGTTTCGCTAGCAAGCACGGTGTCGGATAGAAACTTTTTAAAATCTTTTAATGCAAAATAACGTTTCTTTTTTGTAGTTTTAAGTCTTTTATATTTAAGTCAACTACCCATGGTTTGAGTGACAACGGTGTTTGCCCTTATACCCTGTATTTGTTAGTTCATACTCACTCTAAAGGACAGACGAGGTCGCAGCGCAGACATTTGTACTTGGTATAGTGCTGTCTCATGTGTTTATTGAGGAAGCACTTCCATTTGAACCGCATGTGGCAGAACCGACACTCTATTGGGCCGTTAGACTGAAAACAATGATAAAACATTTTTATAAATTGGAAAATGTTGTGGCTACGTCATAACAGCACGGGTCGATCCATCAGGTTTAAGCTACGCTTGCCGGAGTTGGTCCGTAGATGGACCATCTTTACATACCAAGACTCCTCCGTGCCTCAGAAAACACGTGAAGCCCGGTCCCGGCTGTCATTCGTGGATCTTCGACAGTCGTTACGGGTCACCCGAAAGTCTGACAACCAGTCTTACCAAGACCAAGGGGTATCGTTATCCAATTACTGGGCTGTGGAGGTCAGATAGGCTCAGTCAGGTAGCTCCATGTAAAATAGGGTCAGGTAGCTCCATGTAAAATACAACTGCTTCTGGTTAGACTGGAAGGCGACCCCAACATAGTTGGGAAAAGACTAGGCAGATTGATATTGGAAAATGTTGATTTATAGGGAGAACAAACAGTGAAAGCTCAAGTGTGCTCGCATTGATATTCAAGCTCTGTTGTGACAAAGTTCAACCAGCAAAATAATGTTATTTCAATTCATACACATGAAAGAAATGTATGTTTTTATTTCTCTACTAGCTTTTGCCACGGCTTTGCACACGTGGATGTCAGATATCCCACAGGAACGTACTACCGTTAATCCAGTTTATAAGCTATCTGTATGTCAAATTTCATCTAAAGAGGTTCAGCATTTATTCCGTCAATCCAGAACATATATCCAGACAAATGGTCAAAAATTCTTCGTTACTATAAATTTTAATGATGAATCTTACCTCACTATGCCTTAATTTGGCATGCCTCTTCAACATATCCTCCTTCGAAAATCCTTTGAGACAATCAGTACATTTGTACTGAGCGTTCAAATACCTCTTATGTGTTCCTCTGGACTTAAACTCGGCATCAGCCTCCTCTTCCGTCAAGTTTATCTTCAGCCAGTTATTAGTATCCATTTCGGCCTTCTTAGTAGTCTTGACGGCGAATTTCTTCTCTTTCGGTATGGTATCTTTAGCTTTTTTCTTTTTACTGTTGCCACTATTCCTAGTTCTTTTCTTTTTAACTGGTTCTTTTGGTTCCGAATCTTCATCGTCGTCTGAGACAATTTTAATGTCATCAACGAAAACCTTTTCGCTGTCACTTGGCATATCATCATCGGAGAAGACTTTATCTATATCTAAAGTTACATTTTCTGTTGGTTGTATTTTGGGTATAATATCATCTACAACATCTATATCTTTATCTGTTTCTATCTTCTCCGGATCTAGGTCATCGACTTCTTTTTTTTCTTTGATGTCTATTTTTTCTATGTCTATTTCTTCTACTAAATGTTCTTTGCTGTCTTCAATGTTATCGTCACCATCAAAGATATCTCCGTCATCACTTAAAGAGCCCACGTCTACTTCTTCAGGTTTTCTTTCATGAAGTTTTAGTCTGGCTGCGGTTTTAACAATGCAGGTCCGTACTCTTTTGTTGACTGCTATTATGCTTATTGGTGCACGGATGTTTTTGCTTTTTCTGTCAATGCTTCGGACAGCTTTTTTGGTTAGCTAAAATTGAAGGGGTCGTTAGATTTTCTAGTTATGAGGTATGTGGCATGGAGATAGACTAACACTACTAGCCTTTTATTTGGCAATACACTTAGGTGTTGGGTCAGGCAATATAATTAGCGGAGCTTGTGGCTAATTAATAACAGCCACATGGGTCAATCCATCAGGTTAAGCTACGGTTGCCGGTGTTGGTCCGTAGATGGACCATCTTTACATATCGAGACTCTTCCTAGCCCCAGAAAGCATGTTAAGAAAGAACGAATCTTAGATAGTTGACATTTACATTGCCCTAACCCAATTATATACATACATAATCAGTCTATAATTCTCCCACTGCTGGGACACAGGCTTCCTCTCTGTAAGTGGGCCATAATCCACCATGCGGGCCCAGTGCGAGTTGGTAGATGTCACATGTCTTCGAAATTTTTGGTTCTAGGATATGCTGTTACCTCACTGTTTTCTTTCATCCACTATGTTGAGGGCAATGGCGGGTAATGAAATTTAATACACAAAGTAAAGTGTCTGCCTGGGTTCAAACTTCCGATCTACAACTCATAAGTTGTGGCCGATACCACTGAACTCTTTATCCAATTATTTACTTGAGCGTTATGTATTTTAAGTTGTTTTTTGAATGACTACTTGTAATTCAAAAAGACCTAAATAAATTTTGGTTGTACTGGAATTTGAACTTTTAGTGTATGCCATTCGAGTTTGTTGTACCAAAACTTTTGAATCAAAGGTAATACTTACTTTTCCTTTCAATATTATTTCTTTGAGAGCTATCTGTCCAGTGTAGCACTTTTCTTTAAACTTATGGTACTTATGCAGTAGTGCCGCACACTGGTAGCAGAAACGTTTGGGCAGACCTGATCTTTCATTTACCTGAAAAACAAGTTAGAATTTTTTTCTTGGTTCAGTAGAAGAGACAAAGTAACTTACAATTTTGTCTATTTTGTCTAATGATTGGTAAACAAATCAGGGCTATTATTATACATACAATCATGCATTTGTTATAAACATAACTTGATAGTTGGTTAAAACGATATTGTACAATAAAATTGGTAAATCAAACATTTTTGTTTGTTTCATTATTATCCAAATTGGAATCTAAACTTGTTATAGATTTTTAGTCAAAATTGATTGCAATTGGTTTTCAAAATAGTAAAAATACAAGTATTATATAAGTTCTAGGCTTTTACGACCTAGTTAGCTTTCTTTTGTAGTACTTGGTAGAGTCATCAATCACCTTGAGGCATCCTACTGTCTACATTGCTCACTATTTTTTTTTTCCTACTTGCCCAACTTTTTAGGGGTCAGTGGGTCGTCTTAGGGGCGGAAAGTACTAAAGTGGATATCACGTATCATTAGACACCAACAGCAACTCTATTTACCACTTCAGAGATCCTAGGTGTACATACATGTCAATATAGGCGTAACATGCATCCGATAAAACCACTTTTTTATTGTACTCTAAGCTTAAACAACACAATAACAACAAATAATAACTATTAGAAATAACAAAGAAGTCTAATTACAACAAAATAGGACGAAAATACAGCAAACATTCTCACTTTTGTGGCCATAATCTCCTCGTAAAAACTCTTCAATTGAAATTGATCGTATTCATACATTTTCACATCAGTAGAGAGGCATATTCGACATATTTGTAGGTTCGACATCTTGCACTGTTTATTTTAAACACGATAACACACAGATTTTGATAGATAAAACGCGAAAATTGGCGTAAATAGAATAATTAATATCGCGGCATCAGCACAGCTTAGAATTTAGAAATGACAACTGCAGTGTTGCTAGGAAATAATTTGGGAACTTACTCCCTGAAGTTATTTAGTGAGTTTTAATATTATTTTTAGTGACAGGGTTTTAGAAACCTTTTGCATATGCATGGGTTCTAAGAATCCTTCATGAATAATATGTTTCCTGATATCACTATCTATGTAAAATAATAACGTGTGTCAGTTGTGTTTTCGCGATTCACGGTAGTATGTTTTTTGTCGAAGGTACTGGGTATATTTTTATTCTATAGTAACATTGTGAAAATTAATGACAGATACGTGATTTTAGTTTTAAAAAGCTAGTTTCGGAACAAAGTATTTTAAGAAAGAAAGTACACACCATCTAATTATTTTGATTTGTTGGCAGCTGGGAGGAGGAGGAGCTCGTGGCTAAGTAATAACAGCCGCACGGGTCGATCCATCAGGTTAAGCTATGCTTGCCGGGGTTGGTCCGTGGATGGGTGACCATTTTTACATACCGAGACTCCTCCGTGCCTTGGAAAGCACGTTAAGCCGTTGGTCCCGGCTGTCATTTGTGGATCTTCGTATTACCTTCTTCTTCCTTCCTTACCTTCTTCGTATTACCCAGTTACTGGGTTGTGGAGGTCAGATAGGCAGTCGCTCCATGTAAAATACTAGTATTCAGCTGCATCCGGTTAGACTGGAAGCCGACCCCAACATAGTTGGGAAAAGGCTAGGCAGATGATGATGGCAGCTGGGACTGTGTCGTGTAGCGTTATTGTGTTTATTAGGCGTGTGTAACTCTTTACGGAACCGACTCACTGATCCGGATCATTGATGTGATTCAAAAGATTGGTTCAGTAACAACGTTGCAAACGCATCATTTGGATCTGAAATATTACTTTGCTCTGGCTCATTCAGCGCGACGCGTCTCTCGCGAGGCGACTGAGCAGTGAGCGAGCGAGAGAGGAAGAGAGCGTGAGACACACTGAGTTTTTTGACTCGCGAACCGCGAGTGAGCGGGCGACATAATTACAATCTATACAAGTCAGAAAGAGATACCAAATGAGATGTGTATCACTCATACAATCACAGATTTTCATTCAAATTTACTCTGTGCATTCGTTGTCGTTATCCGTGAACGTAAAAATGACCACTAAGGCGCTGACATATCAAATACTATACGGTCGTTTTTTGTAATGTATACGTAACATTCTGTATTTTATATCCTTTGAGCCGATGATCCAAATGAGCCAAATGAACCATATCAGTGTTTCGGATCATTTCAGTGATCCAGATGCGAATGATCCAATCGCAAAAATGATAAACTTTTCCCGCCTCTAGTGTTTATGGCACCAACGAAACATTTGACGGTAAAACAGTTATAGTATAAATAGCCTCCCTTAAATTGACCCTGACCGGTGTTTTAGCGAATTTAGTGCTAGGAATATCATTTAAGGGAGACAGTAGCGTTCTTTATCTACCTTCTGTGTCTCTATGGTCATCGTCATTATTATCCACAGCCCGACTTCACACACTGCTGGGCTTAGGCCACTCTTTTCTTGTGCCAGTCCTCATGCTCATATGCTAGTCTCATTCAGGTTTTGCCCTCGATGGCACCAATGTCGTCCGTCCATCTCGCCACCGGACGACCGACCTCTCGTCTTCCCTGGACGCCATTCTGTCACAGCCTTACTCCACCCAGTCCTCTGCGCCTTGCCAGGTGTCCTGCTGCCTAACTCCATTCGAGTTCCATAATACGCTTATAACAAATGGGTGCTTTAACAATAATGAAGGGTGGGCGTTTTGGGGGACTGTCTTATGTAATTTTGACGTTCGAAAAGTGCTGATTCTCAGCCTATTTTGAATAAATGACTTCTGATTTTGTGAATATTATAGTGGCTGGCTAGTTTTGTTCGAGGTTGAAAGAGAATTTAGAGATCAGATGGTGTAGAACTAGAGTTTTGGCTTCATGTATAAAGCATAAATGATGCAAACCTACCTAAGTCATGTTTTGTTCAGTACTAGATGCAATTCGCGGTTTCACTCACATTATAAGTTTCAATCCCGTGGAAATATCGGGATAAAAAGTAAGTATTCTTTGTCTTAACCCAGGTCAGGGTCTCCATATCACCTATGTGCCAAACATTGGGACCAACCCCGAAATCGCGAAAAAAATCAGCTGTTCCCTACCTACATTTTAACGAGCTTATACATACCTACCTAAATGTTTCTGAAATCGGCAAAAAGTTGGTAATATACTTAAAGAATTGGTTGCTTAGTGCGCTCTCCTAAGCGATTGAATCACGGAAATGATTACTTTAAATTATCAGCCCGTTTAGTTCTCAGTAAAATAACAAAATGCTGAAAAACAAAGGCAAAAAAAGTTTAATTAAAATTAGTCTCGGAGGGGTAAATTATTGCTCTTTCTTTTGAATATTAATTAATTAGGTTCTTTCAACACTTTTACAATTACAAAGGGAAACTTCTTAAGAAATTTTTCGAAGCCAATTACATTCCTGAAATTAACCTTTAGCTTCAGTATTATGTAGGTAAATGTGTAGTAGGTAAAATGGAGAGTAGGTAATTATTATTATCATCTACGAAATACTTTATTTTTTTGTTACCTAATAAGAACTTGGGATGTAAATGGGTCTACACCCTTATTGCGTAATACAAGATCAATCACAATTTGAATAATTTTGAAACAGATTGCGAAACTCATTGCTTGATATGTTAAAAAAAATCTGCTCAACAACGTAAATAACGCAATGAATGTACCTAGTTGAACTGTCAAAATGTAACAGATTGCTTTTATTCGTTTACGAAAACATTACGACATTGGAACTATTTGATGAAACGTACTCTATTCTGTAACCATCTCACCGTCAAAACTTACATTTACCTATGTGAAGTGAGTTGTCAATAATGTCAATCCCTAGCATCAAAGCTCCCTTCACCTAAGTTTTCACGGTGAGATTCTTAGGCTGGGGCTAAATTGTCGCGTTATTGCGAACTTTACTTTCGCGCGCTCTCTCTCGCACACAGCTCGACGTCTCGCTGAGCAACAGAGAGCGCGCGAAGTAAAGTTCACGATAACGCGGCAATGTAGCCCCAGTATTACAGAATATCCGGCTGGTGAGACTTTTAAAAATAATAAACCGGCAGAATTCTAATTAGGCCTTTTCTTGAAGGGCGATTATCTTCTCCCATGATATAAATAAAACTAACCGGCTGAAATCCCTACATTCAACCGCAAAATTTGGACATACACATATTTATAACAAGTTCTGGTCGGCGTGATAAGCTTAATTCACACTTATGTAAAACATTTAACATTTAATCATAGAAACAGTTGGAATGCTTAATAAGCTTATCTCGCCCGAAACTGTTCGGACTAATTGTGTTATACACACTGCTGTTACGGGTGGTGAGTAAGAGCCATGCCACACGATGCGGTGCGGCGCCGGAGCGGTGTCGCTGCGGCCTCCTATATATAAAAATGTATGGTATGGCATACGGCGCCGTCCGGTACGCTCCGGCGGCGCTGCACTGAAGCCATCGCACCATACGCCGCCGCACAGTGGGTCGAAACTATGATTTTAGTGACTTAGGGACCGACTTCGTTTTTTTACTTGTTTCTTTATACGGATGGATAGAGCTCATTTATTTGAAAGCTGGTGCTTCACGTGTAATCCCACATAAATTTTATTAACTGTGCTTGCGTAGTTTTTGAGTTAGCTTCAATAATAACGTATTTTTCTCACTTAGTCTATGTAGATGTTATTTTAGTTGACTCCGTCACTGTTATTTACATTGCAGGTAGTGGTATTCGAATTTGTGTGGGGCAGGTACCACAACTAAAAAGTAAAAAATATATTTTTTTACAAAAAAACGACAGTCTTCCAAAAAAACAAAAAAAGTGAAAAATAACTTTAATTTCGGAAGGCGGTAGCAAAAAACGAAAATTGAAAAGCAAAGACACCGACTTCCGATATTATAGCAGGTCATGTAGTGGTATTCGAATTTGTGTGGGGCAGGTACCACAACTAAAAAGAGAAAAATTTTTTTTTTTGTCGGACGTCGATAATAACTGAACTAACTACATACAGAAGGTTATCTTACGAAGGGCGATCCCGTTACCCTGCAATAGTATAGCTTCTATAAATGATAAAAAAAATATTACCATAAACAAAAAAAAGAATTTTTATTTGTATAAAGCAGAGACTATGTTTTTTTTAATCGTCGTTATTTTCCACGTAAAAATTCAATTACCTAAACTATTGGTGCTATTGGCGCCTTGGAGCCGCCAGCATCCCACTTCACAAGGCTCCAAGTATAGTAGTAAAACACGCCTTCCAATCTATAACGAAAGGATAATAAACTTATTATTGAAATCCTTAAAACGGTCTTTACTTTGGTGTCCAACCATTAACCCTAACAGAATCTCGCTCTCACTCCGCGAGCATAATGAATTTGAACTGAGTTATTATGGGCCATAGTACTTAAATAAAATAAATAAAGTAATAAAAACTAAAACCCAACTACGACTAAAAAGGTATAAACAAGACACCACAGACATACAAATTAAAAATCCGGAGTCACACGTGTTAGGGCATACATCGTCACACAGATTACGTGTGACCCCGGATTTTTTAAATGTGCTCATTAAGCCCTTTCATTTGATACCCGACATGGTACGATTAATTAATTTTTTTTTTTTAGTTCCTGACTTTATGTCCTCTAAAGGGCGCCATTTTTATGTGACGATTTAATGTGACGCCACATAGCCTATAACCAGCGGACGATCAAGACGCTTCCAACGATACCTCATTTGTCAAATTGTGATGAGTCGTTTAGAAGATATGAGGGAACAGATGAACATACATACATACATACATACCGGTGAAAATCATAATCCTCCTTTTTTCTTCGCCGTAGTCGGGTAAAAATGTGTTTGCATAAAAAATCAGACAGGTAGCGAGGTATCACGGAATATTAGGTACCTTAATTAAGAATAATTAGGTACGAGGTTGGAACTAGTGTAATAATATAATTTTATTAAAACAGTTTTATTTTAATTAATTAATAGAGAAATGAGATTATATGGAGTGGTCCTTGAATATAATTATTCATAAACATGTAAGTACGTTATTTAGTTTTTTATGGGCGAGGACAGAAAATTAAATTAAAAGTAATGCTGGATCCAAAACGATCATTATACGTATAACAATTTAGTAAAGTAGAGATCGGGAATAGGATTTTGAATTCTATGCATTAATATTTTTCATGGAATACTTAGGTGCCTAAAGTCACATATTTGTTTACGTATTTAAAAACTAAATCGTGAACGCAGTTAAAGGTACCTACCCTACGTGATGGTAGGTTAGGTACCTATTAAGCCTAAGCAAGCTTTGTGGTTCGTGTGATTTTATCCAGTCATAAACCTTTGATTATTTATTTAGGTAGAGTGTCGCGCTGCAAAAGAACTAAAATAAACAAGCCAACAATGTTATGCTAGTGTGCGTGACAGCTGCGTCCTACACGTCATTGTGCTTTTCTAGTATGCGTGCATTAAGGCCTGAATTCCCTTTACGCTGATGTCAGTCTCGTATGGTCGGTCGCGTACGCGTAGTAACGTAGTACGCGCCGCGGACGTCAGCGTCGCAGTATGGTGCTATATAGAACACAATGTATATACGCACGCGCGACCAACGTACGTGACCGACATCAAAGTAAGAGGAATTCAAGCCTTAGCGGCCAACAGTTGGACGCAATTTTTTTCGATAAGTTCACAGCTTTGACTGTCTATCTAGACATATAGGGGTTTATTTATAAACGTTGTTTAAAGTTAAGTAATGATTAGCGTCTGTTTAACCATACATTTTTCACATTTGAACGTCACTTAACTTTAATAATCGTTTATGAATAGACTCCAATTTATATAATATCTATTCAAAAAATGCTGCTTTAAGAAATTGTTGAAACTTGAATCACAGTTAGAATTTCATTAAAAAAACCTTTAATGTCAAGATAAAAATCTCCACAAAAACGAACCTCGATATTAATATCCTTTTCAATATACCTCCCACACAATTCCACGTTCAGGGAAGAGTAATACCTATTCTTATTAAAGGTAAACCTTTGAATAGCATACCCGGAATCCTTTAGAAGGGGATTAAAGGTGAAAGGTAGTCGCTACGTAGAGATTGTCGTTATATATGTTCCGTAAAAATTCCATACATGACCAATTTCACCTTCAGTTTTACCACATCGAATGACAGATTGACCAGTTGTGGTATTCTGTAAGAATCTCACCGTGAAAACTAAGGTGAAGTGAGCTGTCACTCCAGTATTGCTATTCTGTACCCATAACACCGTGAAAACTTAGGTGAAGTGAGCTGTCATCGCCTTAGCATAGGTAGTGCTATTCTGTCAAAATCTTACCGTGAAAAAGATGAAGTGAGCTTGGACTGAACTGTCACTACCTTAGCATCAGAGGTATCGATGAAAATGGCAGCTCACTCTACGCTCACTTCACCTAAGTTTTCACCGTGAGATTTTTACAGAATAGCACATTGTTCTTGTAAACTCACCCGGTAAATGAGTAATATTATTATGTTGTGAAGTCCAATTCAAATTAATTAAAGTATCTCATACATTATTTGGAGAACGCAAACATATACATACATTACACACACATTTACATTATTTTGGGTTTTTTTTGTCAGTATAATACTGGTGTCATTGATTAATGTGTCACAAAAGTATCATAAATGTAGCTTTTGTTAATAATAATCTACTAAAATGAATACATTTCGAAATATCGAAACAAGATATTCTGTGAATTTAATTTCGAGCAATATGGTGGATAAAGAGGTGCAGTCGATGCTCAGACCTTTGAATTTGATGCAGTATATCATGTACTGTCCTAAATATCGCATCAAAAATGGTTATATAACTACAAATAGCTTAATTTCCAATTTTATTTCGATGATTGTAACACTATCATTTATGTGTATGTACATACACTGCACCTTTACGGTGGACTCGAATAGTTTTGGATTTCCAACTTTCATGTCTGTTTCGTCTTACACCGACTGTTTCTTTTATTGTTTTGGTTTTGCTATGAATTTCGTCATCGGAATCATTCGGAACAAAAAGAATATCCAGTTTGTCCTAATTTTTCAAAAAGTGTACAGGTGTCTCAACAATTCATTATTTGGAATTGGATTCTTGGAATCTTGGCTCTCGGTTTTTATGTCATTGTGTTTACTACTTTATACGTACAAATAAGTATACCTTTCTATTCTGTATATATTTGCTACATTTTGGTTATTTTCGATTTTAATATTGTTGTTGCTACGCGACTCATTAAATTGTTGGAAAACAAAGTTGTTCTATGGAATATTCAAGTTCTAAATGCGCGAGAGTTGGAAGATATACACGGAGCGAATTACATCAAAAAAGTCTTTCAAGCTTATCCTGAAATACTGGAGTGTTATAATATACACAAAGCTAGTTGTCAGCAATTCGTAAGTATGTTACTACATAATCCGTTAAATTGTAACAGGAAAAAAGAATCAAGAGATTAAACAAAACGCAATGCTCATTATGCAATAAGGTCTGAATTCCTCTTACGCTGATGTCGGTCGCGTACGTCGCGTTGGTCGCGCGTGTGTTTATACATTGTGTTCTATATAGCACCGTACTGCGGCGCTGACGTCCGCGGCGCGTACTACGTTGCTACGCGTACGTGACCGACATCAAAGTAAGAGGAATTCGACTTCAAAAAGGAGGAGGTTCTCAATTCGTCTGTCTGATTTTTAAAAATGTTTTTTACACAATTACTCCGCTAATTATGAATTGATTTTCATGTTTTTTTTAGTAAGTCATACTTCAGAGGTGGTCCCAAGTAAATTGTATTAACTTTGCTTGTGTATTTTTTGAGTTAGCTTCAGTAATACGTATTTTTCTCACTTAGTCTATGTGGATGATATAATGATAAGTTCCTGACACTGTTATTTACATAGCAGGTAACTTTTTTTATCAAAAAAAAAACAGCTGTCTTCCAAAAAAAAGAAACACTTTTATTTCGGAAGTCGGTAGCAAAAAACAAAAATTCAATACCAAAGACACTGACAAGACTAGAAAAACCGACTAAGAAATTAAAGTTACTTTTCATTTAGTAGTATTTTTTCGTTATTCAATTTTGAAACTTTGCAGATACTTTATCACATTTTAGAAGTAGTAATTCACTCTCTGTGTTACACTCAAGTGGCAATTGAAACGTTTAAAAAAGGATTTATGATGAATAACATGGTGAGTATAACTGTAATTGGCTGTCAAGTTATCATACTGTTATTTATCACCATTGTACTTAGCTGTAAGTCTGCCAAAGTTTTTAAATAAATAAATAACCACAATGTATCACTGATTGTTCTATAAGCTGAAGCGCGTCGGTGCATACAGGAGACGCACTATTAATTTGTGATTGTTCTTAAATTCCTTTACTGTAATTGATTATAGCAATATTGACGTGTATGTATAACTAATTATTAAGATATTATTATTATTTTCTCCCTTATTTCATAATATACATAAGAATTAATTTTTTTTAAAGTAGAATTAAAAAAAATAGAAACATTTAAAAATAAAAAAAATAGTAGCCCGCCGGTATCGGGTACAGGGTCCAAGCTACTGATGCAAGCACTGATCAGGGCATTGTGACCTGGCCTACAGCAAACACCAGAACGTAATAAAAAAATATAAAAAGCTCCAAAAAGAAATCTGAATTTTCAAAATAAACCGCCCTTTCGTGCATATTTCCTTTAAAACTAAATGGACTAACTAAATAAATATAAAAACTAAGGGACCTTTAGGCGTCGAAGTATTCGTCCGCATCGCTGTCATCCAGAAACGTGCCCAGAAGACTGGCAGCATTGCCACGTTGAATGGCAATGCTAATTCTTTGGCCAAAGAACAAGCCAGCCCTCTGGTCCCGTGAAGTGTCGATCAGTCGGTGGGAGATTTCCTTAAAAAGGACACGCGTACTCGTGCCCCATGACCCGAACGTTTTGACCCCTAACGGCTCAATACTGTAATTGCCTATAAGGTTACAGTATTTGCGCCGCTTGAGGGTCTCAGCAGCCGCAGCAGCGGCGCCAGCACAGCCCGCCGTGCTAGGAACATGGGATGGCGCAAGGGCGTCGACACAGGTTGCGTCCCACACCAGAGGCCTACCCACCTTCCAAGGCAACAACGTCATGCCATCTGGTCTCTTCTTTAAAATAGTTTCGATGCCAGGCGTAAGGCGTCGTGGCCGGGTCAAATTATTTAAATAGCTGTTTGAACTCAATACTTTATTTTTATTATGATCGTAGCTTCAAACATTTATTTTGTTACAGAATTTAACACTTTTCACATCGTCAGCTATTTTATCTTGGATGATAAAGGATTTGATGTGGCAAACAATATTGATCCAGCAATGCGAGAAATTCTACTTAGCCATCCGAAGTGTTCAAGATACTTGTGCACTTATATTGAAATCAACTTGCTCAGGTTATTTCTTTACTTGATTACTAGCTTCTGCCTACGAATTCGTCCACGGGAAATACCACCACCACCATCTTCAAAAATTGGGCTAACAACTGCAAAAAGATTTTCGGTAGTTTCAGCGTTCAAGCAAAAACAAAATCTTTAGCTTTTTTATTAGGCCTTAATTTCTCTTACGCTGATGTCGGTCGCGTACGTCGTTGGTCGCGTACGTCTGTCACGCGTGCGTATATACATTGTGTTCTATATAGCACCATACTGCGACGCTGACGTCCGCGGAGCGTACTACGTTGCTGCGCTTACGCGACCGACATCAGCCTTAGTATATAGTTATATATGTACTCCACTAATTGCTGTCCTGACACTTGTCAGTTGGACAAAATTAGGAACTAGTAACGTTTAAATTCGTAAAACACGTATTCTTTTGTCCTCAGCGTTTGCGTCTGCTTTTCTTTTCACAGTTATTTTACCTCCGATTTTGGATCACAGTGATCTTTATTGTCGTTACTGTCAGATGTGAAATAACTGTGAAGCGAATGTTTTTTTGCGATAACGATATTGGTCCCATGGAGAAAGTTGTTCAGTTTAATGGTCTGAACTGAAATGGATTAAACTGAACAACTTAAACACTGGTACAGTCTACCACATCGTTAAATTAGAACACACCTTTCTGAAACATGCAGTATAACTGACAGATGACAGGAATGCATGCTCAAGATGTCAATGGAGTCTGAGAGACTTCACCAGTGGTGACACCTGCCAAATTTGAAAAATATTGTTAGACGATACGACGTATGTTTTACCGGTTTCATAACCTTAAATAATGGGTGTTTTTTTTAGAGGTGTGGTTTTTAAATTGGCATCACTGTTTCTAGTGATTGTCAATTTGACAGTTGGCGGTATATTTGTGGTCAGTACGTTTTGCTATTTCACAATGGATAGACTTACTTCAGAACAACGCTTGCAAAAATTTAACATTAACATAACAAAATTAACATTCGTAGAGCGCATAATTTCGCGTAATAGACCTGTGAGCTGGCCTCCACGATCGTATGATCTCACACCTATGGATTACTTTCTTTGGGAATATGTGAAGTCACACGTCTACACAGATAAACCACAGACGTTGGACCCCTTGGAAGCCAACATTTGCCGCGTTATTGCCGATATACGGCCACAGTTCTCGAAAAGTGGTCGAAAATTGGACTTCCCGATTACGTTTCATTCAGCCAGCCGTGGCGCCCATATGCCCGAAATAATTTTTAAGCACTAATGGCATAAGAATATCTTTTAAATAAAACCAATACCATGATAATGAAATTTATTTTTAGGTGTTTTATTTCATTTTGAATTTGTATACCTCTAAAAAAAACATCCTTTAATTATTTTCTTTTTGACAGATGATGAGAAAAAACTTTGCAAGAATGTACTGCGCTTACATCGAGCATCATTCAGCAAGATACGTGTGTGTGGCCTGTTCTACTTAGACGCTGCGTTACAATTAAGTCTGTTGAGCTTTCTAACTAACTACATTGTTGTGTTGATACAGTTCGCGTTCTTGTAATTCAGGTTTCAATAAACAAATTTTGTGGTTAGTCAGGATTGTTATTTGTCGAATTATTTTGTATGAAATATGAAAAAAAAAAAAACCTTTTTATTCTTTGACATGATCTCATTAATACCCTAGAGTTATGTGTTAACAAAAGGAACACGTTGTATATACAGGGTGAAATTTTATTCGTATTAATCCACTTGAGGGGTCATTGTACTCATAATTATGAACAACTTCCAATATGGGAGTCGATACATAAACCTGAAATCGCGAAAAAAAAATCTGCTGTTCCCTACATTTATGTTGGCATAGCTCGTCAAAATGTATGTTAATCCCAACTACGAAACCATGCGTGGTTCGACATGCACTTGGCCAGTTTTTTTTATCATATCGGTACGGAACGGTACCCTAAAAAGAACTTAATCGGCCATAAAAGAATAACAATAAAAATAAGAAGAATACCGAATACGTCACATAATTATGTCAAATAAAAAAAAAGAATTTTCAACAGTAACGATGTCTACAAAGATGTCTCTTATAAAAATGTTTTATAAAATAAAATAAATAGAAATTCAATAAAAACTAAAGAAAAAAAGTCATGATTACCGATGATTACATAATATTATAGAATGACTTCTTAGAATGAAGGTGATGGATTTATACCGAAGGCATACCGAAGGCAAGTACTTTTCTCTTCGCTTAGTCAGTATAGTACACCTTAGATGTAGCAAAAAATTCCACTATCCACCTCCTGGCACCATCATCAGATCCTCGTTACCAAGCCCAATCCATTGGACTCGTCAAAACGAATCATATGAGAGCAAACTCGAGGGGTTTACTAGTAGCCACTGAAGAATTGCAGTATACATCTCCTGGCTCCATTACCAGATCCTCTTTACCAAGCCCAATCCATTGGACTTGTCAAAATGAATCATATGAGCCCAAACTCGAGGGGTTTACTAGTAGCCACTGAGGAGTTCCACTATCCACCTCCTAGCCCCATCATCACATCAGCTCCAAGATCCCAAATTACAGTATTGTTATCCATTAACTAATTAATAAATGCAATGTTTCATTTCAATACGACAATAACAAGTTGGGGATCTCTTGGGGATCGTTTTAGCGAAAACAAATAACTTATTTGTGACATACTATAAAGTCAAAGTCAAAGTCAAATAATTTATTTCAATTAGGAACATAAAAGGCACTTTTGAACGTCAAAAACAAAGAAATAGGACTAATTCTAGTTGCCCCTTCCAAAAGGTAGTTTTCATATGGAGAAGAATGGGCAAGAAACTCCACCGTAATTCTTAAATGTTTTACAATATTTTGTTTACATTATCATATCAATTATATGTGAAGACGATAACACCTAGAATAAGATTACTGTACTACAATAGTTAAAAATAATTAAAAATGGAGCAATGTAATAATTTTTTCAAATGGCATCACACTGTGATTGTGGTTTGAAAGGACATTGACCATCCATATATGGGAGTTGGACCAAGTGCTGCCCAGAATGGACATATAGTGCATCATGTTCCATGGGCCTATACTAGTCTGTAAACCAAAGCTCAATAAAATCCATCCGAGGAGTTTTGAGAAAAACTATTTTTTGTTGAGTAGTTTTTATTGATGAATACCAAACAACCGATGGCGATGATTTTTTTTGAGTTTTTGAGTTTTTACCTTTCGGCTCCATCACCAGACCCTGGCTATCATCGACAGCCAGCCATGACAGAATGGTTGGACAGATGACGTTTACATAAAAAAAAAATAGGGGTGAGGCGTATGTATCGTAACAGATAAAAATAACAGGTATAAAAAATAACAGATAACAATTGTTCCTAACAATAAACCATACTTGTTACATAAAATAACAGATCCTCAAGACTGTTACCGCGGCCTTTCTGTTAATACATTATAAGTTTATAACAATCCCCAGACAGACTCTTACCGTGGCTGTTACTTACGTATTTATCGTGCGTAACATGCTGTTTTTAATAACAGATAGATACGATTAGCGACTTTAAAACAAAAGAGATATAGAAGATATTCAATTGCGATTTAAATACGTATTTATCGTCCGTACAAAAATAACAGGCTGTTATTTAATAACAGATATTTGGATCTGTTATTTTTTTGTAACAGTAACAATGATAACAGTTATCGTGTTTAATCTGTTACAATCTATCTCTATTTTAAAATCTAGTACTGTCAAAGATATGATGTCAAATACCAATAAAGACAATATGTTTGAATTTTTCGTCCAGAACTACCTACAAATCTACAATCCTCGTTTTTTTTTTAAATCATAGATATCCGGAGATATGCCTTCTATCTATATTTGTTCAAGTTCAAAAGTGTCGCCACTTTTTCCCCACTCCCGAAACTCACACACAAAAGCAAACTAAATAGATACGCACGCACACAACTAAATATGCTTCACACATTTGTTGCTACTTATTGCACACATGCTCAAAAGGGGTGGGCATTAGAAAGTATAGATACAGCGACTGTACGCACACAAGCAACTCTAGCCTCAACTAGGGATGAGGGTTTGATATAAATATTTGATCGATAAAAATATCGATAAAAACCGGATATCTATGATGAAAACCGAGTGGTCGTATTTTGACGTAAAATAAAGCCAAATTAAATAAAATCTAATTTATAAATCAAAGGTCATTTAAAACTGAAATAAAATGCATAAAAATAACACCTCTACAAAAAAAAACGGCTGAAATAATTAGATCGAAGTGCAAAATATGTACTATGTTTTTCAAAATTTTTATTTGTGTTATTTACCAATAAAACAAGTGTTACGCTTCTATAAATTAAAGTAGAAGCTTGCTTTTTAAAGTAGAAGCCGGGGCGTAGAACCCTGTAAGCGCATATAGGGAGCGCATGTCAGAAGCAGTGCAGGTAGCAGCAAGCCGCGTACGATGTGCTAGACTCCTTCCCTTCCTTAGCGACCTAGAACGGCACGGGAAGCAGGATAGGTAAGCATAATACATCGCAGGGGCTTACAGGCAAATAGAGTGCAATGACAGCGTGGCAGAATGACAGATGGATTTTAGGTTATAGTGAGGCAGGCTTACAGAGCTTATCCATTGCAGACGTAACAGCGTAGGATCACACAGTATAGTTATATTAGGTCTTTACCTATGAAATTGCCGTTCTGCAGTACTGGCCATTTCAAATCAAAATAATTTTTGTTTGGCTAAGAATTCTAATTTCAAATTAATTTTATTTTAAAAACATGGATTTTTTTTTCCAAAAGTAGTCATTTCTTTATTGATTAGTGTTACATTTTCATCGCATTTCAATCTTTTTCGTCATCATGGATACGTTAAAAATTCGAGTAATTATGGAATATGAGTACCGTCGTGGCAGCAACGCGGCACAAGCGGCACGCAACATCAACGACGTTTACGGAGCTAACACTACAAACCAACGCACCACCTGTTATTGGTTTGCTCGCTTCCGTTCTGGAAATTTCGACCTGAAAAATGAACCTCGCGGTCGTCCGAAGACTTTGGTCGACAATGACGAATTAAAGGCGATTGTGGAAGCTGATGATACACAATCTACGGCTGAATTAGCAGCAGCTTTCGACGTTAGCGTCAAAACAATATTGGTCCATTTGCGTCAAATTGGCAAGGTAAAAAAGCTTGACAAATGGGTGCCCCACGAACTCAATGATCGCCAGCGCGAAGTACGCGTCGAGACGTGCCTTGCACTGCTCAACAGACACACAAATGAAGGAATTTTGAACCGCATTGTTACCTGCGATGAAAAATGGATTCTGTTTGATAACCGCAAGCGCTCAGCAAGTTGGTTGGATCCTGGTTCAGCACCTAAACAATGCCCTAAACGAAAACTTACCCCTAGAAAAGTGATGGTCACTGTTTGGTGGTCTAGCGCCAGTGTGATTCATCACAGCTTCTTACCAAACGGGGTGAGCATTACTGCAGATGTGTACTGTGAAGAACTGAACACAATGATGGAGAAGCTGGCGCATCTCCAACCAGCATTGGTCAATCGCTCGTCTCCGCTGCTCCTGCACGACAACGCGCGACCTCATACTGCACAGCAGACGGTCTCCAAGTTGCAAGAACTGGGGTTGGAAGCTCTCCGTCATCCGCCCTACTCACCAGACCTTGCGCCTACAGACTACTACTTTTTCCAGAATTTGGATAACTTCTTGGCGGGGAAAAAATTCAATACCCGAGAGGCAGTACAAAATGCCTTTGAAGAATTTGTTGCCTCCCGTCCAGCTGATTTCTTTAAGAAGGGCATCAATAAACTGCCACTGCGATGGCAAAGATGCATTGATTGCATGAACTGAAATGAACGAGTCATGTCAGTCAACTAGTGTTGGGCATGTATTGTGGTGTTGTGCGTGACCACTTAGTAATTTAGGAAGTACTCGACTAAGTTCAGTTGGTGAAGCCACAACGATACACGGTGGGGCGGCGGCGGCGCCCGGCGTGCGTCGAACGGTTTGCGTATTGCATTATTATACTCGTGATAACTTCAAAATTAAATGACCGATTCGAATGAATTAAAAAGTATTTTACTGATACATAAATACCCTTGATGTTAAAACTATTTATTTGTATAACAGTTAATATTATGTTGATAAAACTCCTTCGGAAATAAAGCAATAATTTCGAAAAAATTTGATTAGCATAAAAATAGTTATAGTGAGTCAATCTTAAAAGATAGACGTGCTGTCGCGGACTTTTTTTGAGAACTTTTAAAGAGGTCCAATTCCATCATACATAATATTTGCGTAACTTAAACCGCTTACGTAGCGCACGCAACGGAAGCTCTCAAAAAGGTTTTCTCCCGTTTTTGCAACTTTTTCATGTATGCTCCGCTCCTATTGGTCGTAGGGTAGCGTGATGTTATATAGCCTATTACCTTCCTCGTTAAATGGACTATCCAACAACAAAAATAATTTTTCAATGCCAACCAATAGTTCCTGAGATTAGCGCGTTCAAACAAACTCTTCAGCTTTATAATAATATATAAAATCAATTAATTTAGATGAATGAGCAAATGTTAGTATATTATATAAATCCGTAATAACAATTATCGATATCCATATCTCAGCGCTGCACATCACTAATGCATCGTTTTGAAATGTCACAATTAAATATTTATAAAATCCTTAAATATTATAATGAATGCTTTGATATTTTACTTATCGGTGGTAGAACACGCCACTTGTCTTAAGGTTTGTTGTAATTGTCCTATTTTTGCAAATAAACACGAAACAATTCGGCATTTTGTAAAAATACGAAATGACAGTGACACGTTTCGATGGAAACAGAATACACGGTGCGCACCATAGATATCCGGAGATATGCCTTCTATCTATATTTGTTCAAGTTCAAGTGTTCAAGCAAAAGCTATACATACTGCACACATTATGCTTTTATCGCGCTCACACAACCAAATATGCGTAACACATTTGTTTTTATTTAATGCACACATGCTCAAAAGGGGCGGGCATTAGAAAGTAAACATACAGCGACTGTACGCACACAAGCAACTCTAGCCTCAACTAGGGATGAGGGGTTGATATAAATATTTGATCGATAAAAATATCGATGAAAACAGGATATCTATGATGAAAACCGACTGCAAAAAAGAGAAGTATTTTTGGGCGTATTTTGACGTAATTAAAACCAAATTAAGTAAAATCTAAATTATTATTCAAAAGTCATTTAAAACTGAAATAAAATGCATAAAAATAACACCTCAACAAAAAAAAAACGGCTGAAATAACTAGATCGAAGTGTAAAATATGTACTATGTTTTTTCAAAATTTTTATCCGTGTTATTTACGCATAAAACAAGTGTTACGCTTCTATAAATTTCTCTCCTCATAAAATATCCATTCCGGGGGCCTTATATGAAAATATTCTTAAGGAGTAAATAAACTCCAATAATATTATTTTATACTAGCTGTGCCCCGTAGTTTCACCCGCGTAGGCGATCACGGTCCCGTGGGAATATAGGGATAAAACGTATCCTATGTCCTATTCCAGGTCATGGTCTACTCGAGTGCCCATCCTCTCCTCTCTAGAGTAGGGAAAGTTGCGGCGGCGCGGCGGCGGCGCCCGGCGTCGAACGGTTCGCGTATTGCATTTTTATATTAGTGATAACTTCAAAATTAAATGACCGATTCGAATGAATTAAAAAGTATTTTACTGATACATAAATGCCCTTGATGTTAAAACTATTTATTTGAATAAGAGTTAATATTATGTTGCTAAAACTCCTTCGGAAATAAAGCATTAATTTCGAACATATTTGATTAGCATAAAAAAGGTTATAGTGAGTCAATCTTAAAAGATAGACGTGCTGTCGCGGACTTTTTTTGAGAACTTTTAAAGAGGAACAATTCCATCATACGTGATATTTGCGTAACTTAAACTGTTTACGTAGCGCATGCAATGGAAGCTCTCAAAAAGGTTTTCTCCCGTTTTTGCAACTTTTTCATGTATGCTCCGCTCCTATTGGTCGTAGTGTAGCGTGATGTTATATAGCATATTACCATCCTCGTTAAATGGACTATCCAACACAAAAATAATTTTTCAATGCCAACCAGTACCTCCTGAGATTAGCGAATTCAAACAAACAAACAAACTCTTCAGCTTTATAATATAAAATTAATTAATATAGATTAATTAGCAAATGTTAGTATATTATATTAATCCGTAAAAACAACTAACAATTATCGATATCCTTATCTCAGCGCTGCACACCACTTATGCATCGTTTTGAAATGTCACAATTAAATATTTATAAAATCCTTTAATTTTATAATCAATGCTTTGATTTTTTACTTATCGGTGGTAGGACACGCCACTTGTCTTAAGGTGTGTTGTAATTGTCCTATTTTTGCAAATAAGCACGGAACAATTCGGCATTTTTTTTTAAATACGATACGACAGTGACACGTTTCGATGGAAACAGAATACACGGTGCGCACCGTCGTCAGGCGCATATACACTCAGGTTGGCCAAGGTCAGGCGACATGTACCACGCCTCCAAGCCATATCCCTCGATATCCGTGGTGCGCACCGTCGTCAGGCGCATATACACTCAGGTTGGCCAAGGTCAGGCGACATGTACCAGGCCTCCAAGCCATATCCCACGATATCCGTGTTAAAAATAATGAATCACACTTTATTATTCATCAAAAAAGTTGTTTTTAAGGTAGCTATCTTATTATCTTATCTTAATAGCAGAAAAATACATGCCTTTCGTATTTATTTAAATAACGTCTACATGATTTTATTATGTTTAAATGTAACATGAGTTCTGGACGAAAGCATTGTTCAAGTAAGACGACGCCATGATCAATAGAATATGGCAATAATTTGATAAACTATTATTTTTTGTGCCAAAGAAATCAGGGGAATATTCAGGAACGAATATTTTTCGTCTATTCGTGGAATTTTTTCCTTTTTTTTCATTAGCGTACCCTTTATGGCCGAAAATGTAACATCTCCTTTATCTCAAAAATATGTAGCGATATGAGAAATTTTCAACTTCTGATGATAACGACCCTATATTTTTAAACTTCACTATACCATTACTATCATCATCATCATCTGTCTAGACATTTAACAATTATGTTGGGGTCGGCTTCCAGTTTAATCGGATGCAGCTGAATACCAGTATTTTACATGGAGCGACTGCCTATCTGACTTCACAACCCAGTTACTGAGTAATACAATACCCCTTGGTACGCTTAGTTGTCAGAATTTCGTGTTTCTGACGACCCGCAACACCTGTCAAAGGTAGTACGATCCCATGGGATAATTTCCGTCCTCCACACAGGCGAAGCCGCGGGCAAAAGCTAGTCTTATAAAATATTTGATAGGTATTAATGTGAGATGGGGTTTTTCAGGTCTTGAGAGCACCAAGCTTATGTTGCAGCAGTAGGGAATCGAAGTAATCAACGCTTTTATCTATACGTAACACTGAAGCAGGAGGAAAAACACAAATTACGAGGTGTGTAAAAGCTAGAAATTCCAAAAGTATGGCCCATAATGCATGTAAGGCTCCGCAAGTCAATTCGGAAATTGACGTGGACGAATGTTCGTGTTCACATTGTGACATCAATAATCCATCAGAAATCACTGAGGATCTTACCTGCTCTTGCGAAGACTGCACAGAACCTAAGGTATATCTCGATGACACTAAAAAATTGGATGGCTCGAGAGAGAAAGAGTCGGAGCCATGCTGCGGGAACATGCAGAGCAATCGGCCCGAAAATAACCCTCCGACCATAAAAGAATTGAAAGCATCGATAAGTTCAGGTTTATGTCAATTATATAAAAAAGTTAAAACATCCACAACATCCCTCACAACCCCATCAGAGTTTTATGGAAATATGACAGCAACTCTACAACAACAGGAATCGATTGTTGGACTACAAAAAAAGGCTTATTTACCGGAATCAAAAACTACCCTGTCAGGGGTTTATGGAGTTATGACGGCAACACAGAAAAAACTGGAATCGATTGTTGGACAACAAAAAAAGGCTTATTTATCGCAATCAAAAACTACCCGGTCAGGGGCTTATGGAGTTATGACGGCAACACAGAAAAAACTGGAATCGATTGTTGGACAACAAAAAAAGGCTTATTTATCGCTATCAAAAACTACCCGGTCAGGGGCTTATGGAGTTATGACGGCAACACAGAAAAAACTGGCATCGATTATTGGACAACAAAAAAAGGCTTATTTATCGCAATCAAAAACTACCCGGTCAGGGGTTTATGTAGTTATGACGGCAACACAGAAAAAACTGGAAGCGATGGTTCGACAACAAAAAAAGGCTTATTTGCCAGTATCAAAAACTATCCAGTCAGGGGTTTATGGAATTATGACGGCAACACAGCAACAACAGGAATCGATTGTTGGACTACAAAAAAAGGCTTATTTACCAGCATCAGAAACTAAGAAAGAAAATAAAATATTTATATTAGAAAAATGCTCATGCAAAGAAGATCAAGTTTATAAAAATATGACGGCAACAATGCAAAAACAGGACTCGGTTTCTAAACTACAAAAAAGGGCTTATTTACATTTAACAAAAACGAAATGTATATTAGAAAAATGCACATGCAGCAATTCAGATCCTTGTGCAAATGAGAAACGAGAGAAACGAGATAAGAAAGAGACACCGAATGTTTGTGGTGCGGCTATTGTTTCTCAGGTAAAAAAGATTTATCATATGCAAGAGTCACCGGATCTTATGAAAGGTGCTGCGGGTTATGTTTTTGACGTACCAAAGTCTTCTAAAGAACTATCCAAAACAGGCCAAGAAATAGGTATCGCAAGACAATGCTGGAAAGAAAATACAACAAACGAATGCAATATATACAATCCATCAGATACGTCAATATCATCAGAAATTAAGACAGCACGCCTTGGGTCAGAGAGCAGTTCACAAGTATTTTGTATAAATTCATTTGAATCAAAGAGTACGTATGATACAATGCACATTTGTTGTAAAACAAATAATGGATCACATTCACAACATTATATGCCGACGAAGGATTCGCAAGGACTATTTGAAAATATAGTTCCAACACGGGGAAATGAATATGAATATAAATTATCTGGATATGAATATGAGCTACCAAAATATTCACTCACAACAAAGAAAAAGAGTTGTGAGTGTCGTGAGTCACTCAAAAACAAAACTGCATTACAAACTATTTCAAAACATGAACCAGCGAACAATACACGAAAAATCTGCATACATAGACTTAAAGCAAAGGCTTATGATTCAAAAACCAAATTAATAAAAAAAACTATTTGTGAAGCACCTGGATATGTGTGGGATGTACAGAAACATTCACCTAAACATTGCGATCATAAGAAACAAAAGTGCGATTGGAATGAGTTCGCAAAATGTAAATCTGATAAACCGGAATATAGTTTGGAACAAAAAAAAAAAAAGAACAGTTGTGCGGTCACTGAGCCAGTTAAATGTAGACCTAAACTACCAGAATGTCCGCATAACGTACCAATCTGTAGAGAAATAGATAATGCAGAAAGAGTGTGGAAAAATGAAAAATGTTATGAGTGCAAATGCAATAAAGTAATTAAAAGTGAACCACCTAGATATGAACTACCAAAATGTAGTGATAAACTACCATCACAGAAAAATAGTTGTGCATGTCGTGAATCAGTCAAACACAAATCTGCGTCACCTGAATATGCACAAGAGCTGACGAAATGTGTATATAAACCACAATCACAGAAAAGTAGCTGTGAGTGTCGTGAATCCGTAAGTACAGCTGGTAAAATTCAACCGTGGTTACCGGGTTATGTGTTTGTGGTACCAAAGCAAACAGAGAAAAGTTGTGCCTGTAAGTCAGCAAAAAATTATTCAAAGTCACCACATGAAGCAGCCAACAACGCAAAAGTATTTACCATAAATAGACTTCAATCAAAATATATTCAATCTGATGCACAAAATATATGTAAAAGCATGATTGGAACACAGACAAAAACAATTAAAGTCTTCGAAAGATTCGCTTTACCACACCTAGCATCGAAATATACAATTGATTTATGCAAAGATCTACTTAAAAATCAGGCAGAGACTATTGAAGTGCTGAAAAATATATATATACCTCAAAGAAGCAAAGCAGTTTCTACTTCCTGCTCACTGACTGAATTATCCGATACTAAAAAAAAATACAAAAATGCAGCAACACAGCCGGAAACTGAAAATCTTAGCACAGAAGAATTGGGCCATAAGCCTGATGTAGAATTCAATGACTGTATAACTTGCAGGCAATCACATATGTCCAATAAACCAAAAAAGATGCCAAAATTTGATTTCATTACGAGATTAAAAGAAGCATACAAAGCTTGCGTTTGCAAAATCAGCGATTGCTTGGCTAGTAGTAAACCAGTTAAAACCGATGCAAGTAAATCTTCTAAATGTGATAAATCTTCGAGGTCAATATCATTCCATGAAACGAACGAACAACCACTATGTTCCTGCAAACCCTGCGATTGTGTTCAATGTACTAAACGTTTAGCGGAGTTTTGTCAGTGTGATCCTTGTCAGTGTGGTGATTGTAAAAGGAGTATACACCAGGGCCAAAGTTTTTTGGTCGCGCCTGTTGTAACAGAAGAGAATAAACCACGTGTAGCATGCTCTTGTTCACCATGCGCTTGCATCGAATGCAGACTAGTTTACCCTTTGGCTTCTAGAATAATAAACGAAATTTCAACGAGTACAAACAGACACGCACGGTGTAGATGTAAAATCTGTCTTAATGAAAGTTGTGACCAAAGTGGTTTCGATTTCTGTAAATGTCAAAAGCACAACAAGGTCATGAGTAAACCATTTGAATATGACACACATGAGTTTGATATACGGACAGCTAGGATCGTACACAACACGTCTATGTTCCAACGGGTAGGCAGAAATGATACAATAGCTATGTCATCAGCTGTACCTGGTAGATATCCTATAGCTAATGCTATAAAATCTTCTGAACTCTTCTTATCCAATAAAGCAATATCAAAATCAGATTATAACGATCGATACAACAATTGTGAATTAAATATGCCATACGAATGTCAATTAAATAAAAAAATACAAAGCCACGATAAGTGCTGTGTGTGTGGTACTTATGATTGTCTCAATTGTGAAACATCTAATATCAAATCACAATTTGGAAGATTTGGAAGACATCGCTACAGTGGGTACCCATGCGAGTGCTGTTTGAAAAAAGAGAAGCCAGGAAGAAGAGTTTTGCCTCCTTTTAAAATGGGTGATGTTTTAACCCCATCAACTCATAAATTGAAACTCCAGAATCTAAATTTGAAAAAAAAACACTTAGAAGAGCCAAATTGCTCTGAACCTAAACTAACGACAAACACAGATTCAACTTCTAAGCTGCGGGACGTTGATATCTTCCATGAATTAACATCCGAATTCAATACATCAAACAGAAAAATAGGTTCCATTACACATGTAAACTTATATATGAACGATTTTAATACAAGATATGTACATACATGCAAAAGTTTTAAATGCGACGCGTATAAGCATTATCAAAAAAGAAATGAAAGGAGGTCTTTATATAAAAATATTGCGATCAATAATGAAATTTCTGGAAATTGTATTTCTGATAATTCGTCATCTTGCTACAAACGCTATGGCAGTAAGTCCCTAATTTCACGAAATCAATCTTGGGAAAATGTCTGTAACAGTTTAGGTTACAATTATCCGGAATATTTCATACAGTTTCCAAAAGGAACTGCAGCAACAAGCATAACAGATGTAATGAAATTAGACATGAATGAAACTATAAAACAAGATAAACGTTACATTATCCAAAATAGTCCTGGAAAACATAAGACATCATATGACAATATATCAGGTAATGAAAATAATTGTAAGATTAATGAATGTAATAATTTCAGCAATACCAAACCTATAGCTAAACCAACTGAATCAAACAATAGTAATTCGGAAAATGCTGATAATGCCACTATGCGTCGTAATTGCAAAGACTGTTTACAAGTAGAGTTACATAATCAAAATGACAAACATAAAAATTGTGAGAATATTTTTTTACAAAATAGAGTAAGAAATGAATTACAAAATTCTGCGTGTTCAACAGGCAGTCAGTCTTCTTTAAATATGATTAATGAAAACCGTGAATATATGAATGCAATTCATGATTTCAACGACCTCTATGTTGAACGTAATATGAACATCTCAGAAGGAAATATCAGCAGGCATTTATTTCCTAAACATGATGAAGGATACATTTCAACATATTCGGACTTAGTTAACGGTGACAACGTTTCAAATATCAAAAGAGTTAGAAATGCGCTAACGGAAGCTAAGAGGGTTTTTTTGGAGCTAACAAGATTATTAAAAACATTTGAAAAAGCAAATGAAGAATTCGAAAGTATTTCGGAAAAGCTGAAATTATCCCATCCTATTTAGATTTTGATGGAAAAAATGAAATTTTACACTGTAAAAGACGATACTGTGAAGAATCATCAACGAAATTTAACACGAACTTCACGAGAAGCACTTACGAAATCCACATCAATTTGCTTAGCCTTTTCCCAACTATGTTGGGGTCGGCTTTCAGTCTAGCCGGTTGCAGCTGGATACCAATAATTTAATGGAGCGACTACCTATCTGACCTCCAGAACCCAGTAACTGGGTATTATGATACCCCTTGGTAAGACTGGTTGTCAGACTTACGGGTTTCTGACGACCCGTAACGACTGTCAAAGGACACGAATGACAGTCAGAACCAACGGTTTACGAGCTTTCCTAGACACAAAGGAGTCTAGAGATGTAAAGATGGTTACCCATCCACGGACCAACTCCGGCTGTTATTACTTAGCTACGAGCTCCTCAAAGATCCACATGTAAGGTTAAAAACTGATTCTTATTAGCAATTTCAGTCCTATACATAAAATTTGTTAGTAATGATGAGTGCAAAGACCCGTTATGAGGTTTAGGGTTAAAAAAATTTAATAAGAATTACCTATACAAAATGGATCCTTTTCAAAAATTAAGTCAAAGAGAAAAATATTGCGCAACTGTGTGATTGGGAGCATGTACTGTCGTTTCAAATACAGATACGAAAAGAAATTACATTAACATCGTGTTACCAGTTCGCATTACTTTTAACACATTCAAGAAGAGAATCGAATACAAAAAAATACGGCTGTGATTTTGGTAAATCACATTATGAGAGAACCAGGTACCTACAGTAATCGGAAGCGTCGAAGAAACTGCAATGCCGACTTTCAAAACTCTGCAATAACTGAGTGAAGTCTATATTTTATTAAAATTGATTGAAAACAGGATGTTTGATTTCACTCAATTGTGTATGTATGTGTGTAATGTCATCAATAACTCAAAAGTTTAATACTCACAACTTTTCTATCGGCCTATATTAACATATTAGTAGGTACTTTTTATAAAATATCAATTTAATAAAACTTATTTTCATATTCTGAAAAACATTGTTTAATTTCTTCCCACAAACTTTTAATAACATTTTTGTGCTAAGAATGTTTTGACATCCACATATGCGGTCGATTTAAAATTTCTGTACTAAATGCGTCGGAGTTCATTTTCCCACTACAAAATCGTCTAAAATATTTTGATCGTCAAGCCGTCGCACTATGATTCGTCTAGAACATGCTAGCTGGACGAAATTCAATATCGAATATGCCGAAAATTCTTTCATAATATTATAGACAATACCCAGGAACCTCCAATACCAAGAATTTTAATTCAAGAAAACGGTTAAGTAAACTGATTATCATTAGCAATTTTGCATTCGACGCGAATACTTATAAAAGTGATGTTAATGTGGTTTTGGTTTAATGTACTGATGAATGTTGAAGTTAAAGGTATGTACTATCTTATTTTACAAAAAAAAATAGCAATGTACAACTAGATTGTTTATTATTTATCATCAAATTCTAATTTTACAATTTTTTTCCTATTTTCTTATCTATAGGAACCGGAAAGTATTGCCCGCGCGTGCCACAGACCTACAACTTACCTATATGGTAGCTGTAATCCTCTTCTTTCAAATAATATTAAATCTAGCCTATGGACTGCTGTGGATCAATTTTTTATTTACTTTTCTAGAGCACCTCTTCTCCATCTCAACATTAGAACTTTTTGAGGAACTCGCTTAAACAGAGCAAATAAAATCGGAATAGCGGACTGTTTGGTCTACCATCATCAAAGTACGACTACTTGAGTGCTAAGGTGCTGTTGAAAATGGACACATTAGTTAATATTAGAGCAAAATATGTAACGAATACTGTGCATAGAGATGTACAGTCAATGCTTTTGCCTTTGAATATTATTTATCCTAAATATAACATTAAAAATAATATTGTAACTCCAAATAGTTTCATCACTAATTTTGCTTCAATGATTGTAACACTGGTATTTATTATTTCTTATATTTACTTCAACTGTACGTCCTGGTACAAAGTTACTCCAGAATACATTTCTATCTTATCTGACTTTAACTGCATCTTCTATTGTTTCGGTTTCGTTATGAATTTCATGTGATCAGAATCATTCAAACCAAAAGTCATGTCCAGTTTGTCTTAACTTTACAAAAAGTTCACAGATTTTTCAACGATGAAATCAGTTTTGACCATTTCATTATTTGGAATTAGATTTTGGTCATCGTGGCTCTGGGTGTTTATGCCACCTGGTTTTTTCATATTTGTTAGCTACATCTTGGTTGTTTTCGATTTCAACACGATTATTAAAATTGTTGGAAAATAAGGTTCGTCTATGGAACATTCAAGTTTTAAATTCTCAAGAAATAGAAGACACATATGAAGAAAATTATAGCAAGAAAGTGTTTCAGGTTTATGTTAATATATTAGAATGTTATGACATACATAAAGTGTGTTACCAAGAATTCGTACGTACATTACGGTAAATCCATGGAATTGATATCTCAAAACAATTTTTAAAAGGCAAGCAAGTGAGTGAACTCAGGCATGCAGGCGCCCAGGCTTCAGTTGTTGCCGAAGACTTCTTCAAAATTGTATGGTTGGGGCTGGAAGACGTAGCGTTGGAAGGCCTCTCACAAGGTGGACTGATGACCTGGTGAAGACCGCGGGAATGCGCTGGATGCGAGAAGCACAGAACCAGTCGAAGTGGCGGTACTTGGGGGAGGCCTATGTCCAGGAGTGGATGTCTTTCGGCTGAAATGATGATGAATGATGATGTACCGCACCGCAAAACTGGGGCGCTTGAGTCCTTAGTTGCTTAGTAATAATTATATTTTGCAAGATTTCAGATTCTCTATTATATTATTGAAGTATTCATCCACTCTCTAGTTTATATTCAGCAGGCAATTGACTTGTGGAGAAGAGAAGAAAATACCAATGTAAGTTTTCTTGACTTGATGTGGTCAAAGACGGATATGGACATCTACAATTGTACCAGAGGCGTCGCAGATGCGATCCCATCCCAGCCTGGGTAAACGCTGAAATGTCTGACTTGCCTGTACCGGTACTGGTTTGAAGAGTACACACCAACGCAGCTAGGTGGTAGAAATAGGTATGATGGCAGTACTTCCCGGGACGAACTCCTTTACAAAAAGCTCTACTACCATCTACCACTGAGTAATTTTAAGCCGACCCCAAATAAATTGTGATAAGGGCAGGTGAAGAATGTCCACTAAACGGCTCGGATCGGAAAGGATACAAAGGGTTGCGCGGACAGCCGATCGCGTCCGGCAGAATGTCGACGCATACGATCGGCTCCGTACCGTCGCTTGCGAACGTATCTATTTCTAACCTCTTGACGTGTTCTATTTTTTGAGAATGGTTATAGTTGACGTAGGAAGGATCCGATCGGATACGACGACATGCGAACGGAGCCGATCGCGCGTCACAGCATACTTTCGGCTACTATATCGTGTCGCAGAAGACGCCCGCGGTCAAGCTGCTGTACGCGGCTTGGTAATATAGACTTAAAATACTGTGTACACGATTTAATATAATTTAAAGATTATAAAAGCTGTTCTGAACCGATGCGATGCCAGCCGTTCGGTGGAAATCATCCTTTAGTATATTTTAATGTCTACTTTAATTACTGCAACCCCTTTTTCTCTGTGTTTTTAATTGTCACATCAATCTTTTTTTTTTTTTACTATATGATGTAGCAAGTCTGGCGTCGGAGTTCATATACTTATGGCTGATGAAGAATTTTATGTGGCAAACAATGTTGAGCCATCAATGCGATAAATTCTACTTGGTTATTCAAAGTGTTCAAGACACTTGCGCAATTATTTTGAAGTCAACTTGCTGTGGTAAAATTTTCATTAATTTTAATAATATTTGATCGATAATGATAGTATAATTAGGAGCTCGTGACTAAGTAATAACAGCCGCATGGGTCGATCCATCAGGTTAAGCTACGCTTGCCGGGGTTGGTCTGTAGATGGGTGAACATCCTACACACTGAGACTCCTCCGTGCCTCTATTTGGAAAGCACGTTATGCCGTTGGTCCCGGCTATCATTCGT
The DNA here is from genome assembly GCA_948473465.1 of Lithophane ornitopus. Classification (NCBI taxonomy): domain Eukaryota; kingdom Metazoa; phylum Arthropoda; class Insecta; order Lepidoptera; family Noctuidae; genus Lithophane; species Lithophane ornitopus. The sequence goes on along the minus strand of OX419635.1, from coordinate 12,474,186 downwards.
GGATCTTTGACAGTCGTTACGGGTCGTCAGAAAAGCCCGAAAGTCTGACAACCAGTCTTACCAAGGGGTATCGTATTGCCCATTTACTGGTTTGTGGAGGTTAGATAGGCAGTCACTCCATGTGAAATACTGGTATTCAGCTGCATCCGGTTAGACTGGAAGCCGACCCCAACGTAGTTGGGAAAAGGCTAGGCTGATTGAATGATAGTATGATAACTACTTAAATAAACCTTACCATAGCGATGTATTTTTTCAGATAATAAGAAAAAGCTTTGCAAAAACGTATTGCGCTTGCATCGAGCATCATTCAGCAAGATACGTGTGTGTGGCTTGTTCTACGTAGATGCTGCGTTACAATTAAGTCTGATGAGTCGTCTTTCTAATAACACTGTTGTATTGTTACAATTTGCTTTTCTATAATCCTGGTTACAATAAATAGTTATTGTGGATATTAAGTTTTTATTTATTGTCGACTCTTTACGTGGACCAGATTTTTATTTCTAAAATTCATACCGTATACGTATACAGAATAGGACTCAAAACTGAGCCCTTGAGAACCCCAGATAAAACAAAAGTGAAGTCAGATTTAAAAAATTCAATCATATATACGGCATGGTCCACCTTGTTAAAAGCCAGTGGCGGACTCGTGGTCACACCAGGTTGTAACACCAGTGTGACTAACAGCAATGATTTTCCTGGAGTCCGGACTCGTGGTCACACCGCTATAATATTTCACATGTACGTTTGCACAGCACGGCCCCCCAAAATTTGCGTTTTAGGTGTGCGCCATTGGAATGTACTCGTCCCTAGGAGTATATGTACCGGTTTCTTTTTCAATGTACCTCTTTAATTTTGAAGAAATATGCAAAAAAAGGGGGCCGTGCCAACCAAACGTTTTCAGCACGGCCCCCTTGTAACTTGAAAAATATATAGCGTATTAAAAAGTTTCTTAAACTCAAGTAAACTCAAGGAATGTACTCTATTAGAACGTTATATGTACCGCAAGAGATGTTGTGAATTTGTAATAACAAATAATATATAGACGTAGATAGGGGGCCGTGCTGGAAAAAAATATAGTAAGAAAATATCAAAAAAAGACAAAACAACCTTAGCCAAAAACTATTAAAAAATAATTGATGTTTGGCAAGTAACATATGTAACGCATTGGATTCTCATACAACTTGCTAAATTTGATAAATAACCAATTTTATTTCATTCAGCACGGCCCTCTATAGTTGCCTATATCTTTTTAAATATTATATGATATGTTTGTTAACAAAATTCGACATTCTGAATTATGATTAGGAGTACATTCGTTCTAAATAAATTACGATTCTGCTGTATTAATTCTTTATCATTTATGACAACTGATGGGGTGACCATGATTCCATACAAATTAGGTACATAATATATATTCTATACACGTTGTATACACATAACATTTTTTTAAAGCTTTCCCGCCACTGCTCCCGCCCTTCTTCAAACTCTTTTTTCACTGTGATACAGTCTACTATTGTTTGAACAAGCTGTGTTCATAACCGTGCGTTTGCACTGGCGAAACATTTAAGACAAAACATGTGGAAATCTGTATTTTCAATTTTTGACGGGAACTAGAGATTTGAACATGTTTTGTCTTGAATGTTTCGCCAGTGCAAACGCACGGACGAAGAATGCTAATAGACACGTCGACCACAGATATAAAAATATCGGCTTGTTCTCGCTGGAATTTTGTAGACTGTGTAAACACAAACTAAATAATCAACAAAATTGTATCGGGTGTATGTGTCTTATGCCATCTAACCTCCAGTTACTCAACTACTCATTTGCGCATCCTCTCGGACCGCCAAGTCACTCCCGGACTTTATGGTTTCTCACGAAACCCCACATTTACCAGAGTTGACTGCCTACCGCGTACTCACGGACTATTGTCTCCAGCAGACACCGATTTCTAATGAGCTACGGCTTCAACCTCTGATCCAAACTATTATCTTATCACACACATTCCCAGTTTTACAAATTCCCAGATTCGTTCTACAATTGTTTTAGGACTACTACTAAATCATAGGACTTGTTTTTTGCGATTCCCAGTTTGGTCCCTCAGTTCACACACACATAAATATTTATCAATGTTGTGTGGACTGAGGGACCACAGTTTGGTCGTTATATTTTTTTTGTCTTGAATGCTTTTGTGGTTTGTTATTTAGTAAATATCTTTACAAAATCTTTACTAAATGTCTGTAATCACAAAACCTTAATTTTCGAGATACTTTCCGAGATTTGGCTGATGGTCTGTGAGAACTGAGGGACCACACTTTAAGGGCTGTAGTTTTTAATATATTGATTTCAACAAATTCCCAGATTCGTTTTACAATTGTTTTAGGACTACTTTGGAGGCCTTTTTTTTTGCACATCATTAGAATCGGCTGTCAGTGTCTGCTTCAAATCAGAAATGTCATAATTGGAATATTTAAATGTCAATACTCTGTCTTGTCTCTGTGTCGTTGTAAATAGTCTGTTTGCTGAGATCACTCAGTAATGATAGTCACATCCACTACGTTGCTTTTGTTCCCGTTCAGTTACACTGTAGCGGCAACACCGCCACATCACGAAGCTATCCGAGTAACCGTCGTACATCATCGGCTGTCTCCGCCGCGCCTCACGCTCCGTTCGGTTTCGTCGCATGCTCGCGTCCTATTCCATTGTACGCCGCTGCGCAAGGCATTGGCTTCCCTAAAAATCAGCTAACCGCCGCCGCCGCGCGCACGTAAAACCTAAACTAATTGTTACTTCCTAAAATCTATTTGCTTAGCTTTCATAATCTTGTTTGAATGTTCTTTCATCTTCATACCTACTTTCTAAAGTGTTAACGTGCTTCCTACTCTTGAGTATTTGTTATAAACTATAACCTGCAAATATAACCGTTCTTTGTGAGCTTGGGACTTTTATTTGGTGGACTAATACCTGCAACACCATAGTAGAATTTAGCTTTCATGGCAACATTAAAATCGGCTGTCAGCTTCAAATTAGAACTGTCATATTTGAACTATTTAAATGTCACTACTCTGTCTTGTCTTTGTGTAGTTGTAAATAGTTTGTAGTCTTATTTGTTTTGTGGTCAAGTGTAATATAGACGCTGTATCATAGTACCTGTAATTTTTTTACCCGTGGTCCCTTCGTAAAGTATAATGCTGCCAAATTACAATAAGCTTACATAAATTCAAGATATTTTTGATGCCCTTTGATAATCTCCCCTTGTACATAATTCAAGATAGTATAAAAATCGTTAGTATTGTAATTTGGTAGCATTATACTTTACGTGGAGGGCCACGGGTAATAGACGTAAGAAGGTTCTTTTTTAACCGACTTCTTCAAAAAGGAGGAGGTTCTCAATTCGTCTGTATGTTTTTTTTTTTTTTGTATGTTTGTTACGCGATTACTCCGCCAATTATGAATCGATTTTGATGATTCTTTTTTTGTTTGGTAGGTCATGCTTCCGAGGTGGTCCCATATAAATTTTATTAACTTTGCTTGCGTACTTTTTGAGTTAGCTTCAATATTACGTATTTTTCCCACTTAGTTTATCTAGACGATATCCTGTTTGACTCCTTCACTGTTATTTACATAGCAGGTAGCGGTATTCGGATTTGTGTGGGGTAGGTACCACAACTAAAAAGTGAAAAATAAAAACTTTTTACAAAAAAAAACAACCGACTTCCAAAAAAAACACTAAAAAAGTGAAAAATAACTTTAATTTCGGAAGTCGGTGGCAAAAAACGGAAATTGAAAAGCAAAGACACCGACTTCCGAAATTAAAGTTATTTTCGGTACGGAACGGTACCCTAAAAAGGACTTATTCAAACGAATTCGGCCATAAAATAATAGAAATAAAAAGAAGAAGAATACATGTCAAAATTGTGTCAAAAAACTAAGCATGAATTTTCAATAGATGTATTAAAATGATTTTTTAATAAAAATAATATAAATTCAATAATAACTAAAGAATGAAAATCATGATTACATAATATTATAGACTGACGTTTCTTAGAATGAAGGTGAGGGATATATGTCTAAGGCAAGTACTTTTCTCTTCGCTTAAAATCGGTACCAAGTTTTGTGTTTTCATTCGTGCCTATCCTGTAGTTGTAGCCTGTAAAGTCTATTATATATATTATTAGTCTATATCATATGGCCTGACCTAGATTATGTCTGGACCTTAAAAGAGACTGCGACCTCTGAGTTTGTTTCGGCCTTTCTTCTCAGAGTAGTCAGATAGGAAACGCCGACCTCATCGAGCTTTTTTTTTTTTTATATGACGTGTAAAACTGATTCCTATATCCTTTTTACTGAATAAACAATTTCATTTCATTTCATTTTATTATTGGCTTCTAATTTCTGATTCTGTGCTCGTCACACATGGTCAGTTCAAAGCTTCTTCATGCAAAACTTGTACAAGGTTTTGTCAAAGAAGCTATTGGACAGCATTGTAAATTCGAGCTGCGAGGTGTTGTGAGGCGAAGAAGGAAATGCGTTCTGTTTGTACGTGTATTTGTATACCCAGTGTCAACACTTGCACGGGTGGTGAGGTAAAATAGCTTTTGGGCAAACAAATGTGTATGAGCTACGTATGTTTCTATAGCGGCGCTGTACGAGAGAGGTTAAGGGCGTTTGCCCACTTATCCGTATCCGGTTCGTATCCTAGACGATTGTGCATCACCAGATTTCATAAAGATATCTAAGAGGAGCGTTTTTCGACCATGAAGAAATGAAAAATCATAAAAGGATTTTAAATTATTATCGAATGAATCTAGTTCTCAAGTCTATCGCGACCTGTGTTAAAAGAAATTTGCGCAAATTTCTTTCAACAAACGTAACTATAAATTTGCGCAAGCCTAAATATAAGCAAGTAAATCGCTACGTGTATGGCTAGCATTATACTTATTTCTTGAACGAAGTAAAGAGACGGCGCATAATCTGTTAGGGTTAAGGGTTGGACACCAAAGTAAAGACCGTTTTAAGGATTTCAATAATACGTTTATTATCCTTTTCTTTATAGATTGGAAGTTGTGTGTTATGGATGTGGATCGTTGGTAAAACAAAGCGAGTTCAGCAATGGGTTTTTATTAAAAAACTGTAGCACGGGATCACAAAATTTTAAGCAGGAAGCGCGCGTTGTCCTTGACGTTAGTTATGGCACTGTCCGTCCGCATCAAAATGGCGGTTCGTGAGTTCGGGACCCGCCCATCACAATTTATTATTTTAAATAAAATATTGATGTAATGCGTCGCTAACACGCCCCACCCCAGTGCTGCTCGCAACACACGTGACCGGTCTAGTCAACACTCCTGATTTGGTCTTTAAGCGAATCATTCTGACTCGGTTATCTTTTCCAGGAATCACTTCCTGAATTATTCCCTTGGGCCAAGAGTTGCGGGGACTATGAGGATCCACTATAAGCACGAGGTCACCCACTTGTAAATTTATATGCTCCTCTTGACATTTCTTGCGGGGTAACAAGTCTGGTAGTACTTCATCTGCGCCAGTACATATCCGCTAATCGTTGTGATATGCGCCATTGTTTCCGCAGATATCAGTCTGAATCGTCGAACTTGCCAATGTGGGGTAAGCCAGACGACGAGTCCAGCAAGAAATGATTAGGAGTCAATGTTTCGGGATCATTTGGGTTCACAGAGACGTGAGTTAACGGCCGGCTGTTCACCATATTCTCTACATCTGTCTACAACGTGCTTAGAGTTTCATCTCTGGGAGCGTGTTCTTTTAAAATTATTTTCAGGCTGGTCTTTACACTTCTGATGAGCCTTTCCCACGCCCCACCCCAGTGAGGACTTGCGGGCGGTATGAAGGTCCATTTGGTTCCGCGATTTAAGGCCTCATCTTTCAGCACATCTTCGTCCAGTTCTTTTATAGCATTTTTCTGCTCCGTATCCGCTCCTCGGAAATTTGTTCCGTTGTCGGAGTACAAATATTGTGGCCATCCTCGTCTCTCGGCCATCCTTCGTAACGCCATAATAAATGAGTCGGTTGTTAGGTTAGAGACTACTTCCAGATGGATTGCTCGTACTGTCAAGCATGTGAATAAGACGCCGTATCTTTTCTCGCGACGCCTTCCCACCGTGACTTCCATGGGACCAAATAAATCCACACCACAGTAAGTGAAAGGCCGTTCATGATGGGCCATTCGAGCACCGGGTAAGTCTCCCATTCTTGGTACTTCTGGTTTGGATTTTCTTACTCTGCAAGTTGAGCATTTAGATGTTACATGTTTAACGGTAGGTCGAAGTCTGGTGATCCAGTATCTTTGTTTGACTTCATTTACAACTGTTTCTTGATTTCCGTGTGCGTAGTAATAATGATAATACTTTACGATCAATCTTGCAACGTAACTTCTTCCAGCTAATATTACAGGGTTTTTTGTTTCAGGTAGAATGTTAGGAGCAGCTCCGATGCGGCCACCGACGCGCATGACTCCGTGTTCAACCAGGTAAGGGAACAAGGTAAGTATGTTACTTGTTTTTGGTACACATCGTGTTGTTTTTTATTTCAGCTAACTCCTTGCTAAACGACTATTGATTTCTTTAATAATAATATTTCAGCCTTCTTCATAGTGTCGTCGAACTCACAGGTAAGCTTCTTGCATTTATTTATAAACTTGAGTACCATAGAAGCCGATCGACGTAAGCGAAGCCAGGAACTAAAACGAGTAGCATCAGGAACGGGTAAGTTAATTTCTTGTGCATCTATTCTTATTAAATTAATACGCTCCAATTGTGTTTCTTTTCTTTCAACAGATATGACGTCATGCGGCCATTCGTCTTCTTTGCAGCGTAAGAATGTAGGTCCGTATACCCATTCATCTTGCAGGACGGGGCAAAGGTAGTTTTCTCTCGTAGCAATATCAGCTACGTTTAATTTTGTAGGCACATAACGCCATTCATTCATCCGCGTTAACTGATCAATTTCGCCTAAACGGACGAACTTTTGCTACGTATACTTTATAGTGTCGAGCATCATTTCTTATCCAGTGTAGCACTGTTGTCGAGTCGCTCCAGAATATTCGTTGCTCAGCCTTAATCGTATGTTCTCTAGCCACTGAGTCTGCTAGTCTAGCCGCTAGGACAGCAGCTTGAAGTTCCAAGCGTGGAATAGTTATTGGTTTGTTTCCTACGACCCGACATTTACTCGCGTAGAAAGCTACGCGTGTAATATTCTTCTCGTCATTCCATCGCCAGTACGCGGCGGCGGAGTATGCCTTGCTAGACGCATCACAAAATACATGCATCTGTAGATATCTATAACTATTTTGAGTAACAATCTTCCGGTCATTGATATTGCAACAGCTGTGCGTCGTAGCACTCATAGCGGACGTCGCGTCTGCTACGCTCGTAGCAATATTAGTAGCGCTGGAGGTGGGTGGCGGGGAGATATTATTTTTCTTTTCGCTCACTCCTGTGGCAGCCGTATAGTGCCTTGGCAAGCTGAAATCTTGTAATGATTTCAATAAACAAATCCATTGTGACCATTTCTCAAATACCGTGTCAGTTATAAAATCATCCCAACTGATCTTTAATTTCCATGTTTCTTGTAATATAATTTTTCCAGTAATGGTGTACGGTGCTAGAATGCCATAGACGTCAAAAATGGACATCACGCGTAATAAACGCGCCTAGTAAATCTTTAGGTAGGCTCGCAAGTACTTCTTTACTATTACTCGTCCAATTCCGCATCTCGAACCCGCCTTTCTGGTGGATGGACATGACGTCATGAATCAGCTGTATGGCTGTCTCTTCGTTAGGTAGGCTCTCTATGTAATCATCCATAAAGTGGCTTTTATGTATAGCAAAAGCTGCAGCAGGCATTGATGACTCGTATTGCTTTGCGTTTTTGTTTTTCACAAATTGGGCTATAAAGGGCGAGCAATTAGCACCAAAAATTTGTGACGTCATCACGTAACTGTTTATAGGTCCTTCTGGTTCTTCTCTGTATAGAAATCGAAAGGCATCCTGGTCTTCTGGTCGAATTTTTACTCTGAGGAACATATCTTTATTATCTCCAGATACGGCAACTCGATTTTCTCTAAATCGCAACATAATGCCGAATAACGACATAAGTAGGTCAGGGCCTTTTAATACGCGTCCGGCCCTGGTCCAGGCCATGGTACGGAGCGAGAGGGCATGGGAGGCGGTCACCTCCTTCTGCGAAGCAGTGATGCTCGCGAAGGAGGAGGCGGAACGCGTGAGGGTGCCTGCGCCCTCACGCCCCTAACCGCCGCCGCTGGAGACAACCTGGGCGTCGGGAATCCCAAGCGGATTCCCGGCCACCAAAGGCGCAGGCTTGCGGACGGCGAGCAATGGGTAGCTCGCCGTCCGATAAGGACCAGGCCCGGGTCGAAGGCGCGTCGTGTACCACGCGCGCCTCAAAGAGATGTCAGCACACCTGACGGAGTCCGTTAGGACCGATGCCTGCCAGGGTTGCGGAATAGTCCGAAAGGGATACCGGGACCCTGGCAACAGGCAACTGAAGAAACACGGGTGGGTTTTAGTCAGTAAGAGTCTGACACGCCCTTCCGCTCCGCCCGGAGCGGGAGAAGTCATATGATGATTTCCCAACCAACCAAAAAAAAAAAAAAAAAAGGGCCTTTTTATAAGTAATCGTTAAGTGGTAACCCATTTGTTTTAACTGCTGCGTCAAACACTAAACGCAGTTTCTTTTTGTTAGGGTTATCGACCCCAAAGTGAGGCAAGTACCAAGTCCTCGGCGGTGTAACATTTAGGTTGTTACATATTTTTGCGTAGTCGTTGTCAAATATATGTCGTATGCGTTCTTCGTACCTTTTCGCATATTCTTTGCTTCTATTTAATCTGAGTTCTACTCCTTTCAGTCTACACAAAGCCGTCGGGTACGAGTCCGGCATTACACATTTCTCGTCGCGCCAAGGTAAGAAAACATGCCATTGACCCTTGATGAGAACAGAAGTTCGTTCTAAACTTTCTTCAGCGCGTAAGTCTTCAGAGTTCTGTCTTGGCTTGCCAGACACCCCCATGGACTCGATTGAGAACGAACTTCGTACCTCCTCCTGGATCTCTTGAAGTATACATTCAGTTTCTGTGACGTCACTAGTGACAAACAATGAGGAGTGACGTATAGCAGAATCAGGTAAGTATACATTAGGCACTCTTCCATGCAGGCACCAGGGGAGTCCGGGTGGCACAGGGTTCATCTACCCACCCTCATTTCCAGAGGTAAGAGAAGGTGACAATTATCTTGTCCGATTAAGATTTGTGGTTGTAGTTGTGTTTTTGTATATAAATTATGGCTGACGTCACATAAGTGCGTGTAGTTTTTTGTATTATTTGTGTTGTGTATGAGGTTGTATATCTAATTTAACATCTCCAAAATATGCAGGTATTTAAAAATTGTCAACTTTTGATGATAACGTCCCTATATTTTTAAACTTCACTATACCACTAGTATGATCATCATCTGTCTAGCTTTTTCCCAATTATGTTGGTGCAGCTGAATACCAGTATTTTACATGGAGCGACTGCCTATCTGACCTCCACAACCCAGTTACTGGGTAACATGGTACCCCTTGGTAAGACTGATTTTGGACACTCAAAGATCTTAAAATTACAGCTGGGAGTAACAGCTAAACGTGCTTTTCGAGGCCGCCTACCACTACTACCAATACTTTACTTTTTATCCCGGTCTTCTAAAATGTTTGATAGGTATTAATGTGAAATGTTCTTTTTTAGGTTTTGACAGCACCAAGCTTATGTAGCAGCAGTCGGGGATCGAAGTAATCAACGCGTTTATCTATACGTAACACCGAAGGAGAGGGAAAAACTAAATCCTTGGTGTGTACAAGATTATAGAAATTCCAAAAGTATGGCCCATAATGCATGTCAGACCCCGTTAGTCAATTCTAATATTGACCCGGCCAAAGTTTCGTGTTCACGATGTGACATCAGGAATCCATCTGAAAACCCAGGGGATCTCATCTGCTCTTGCGAAGACTGCACAGAACCTAAAACATGTCACTATTACACCAAAAGATTGAATAACTCTAGTGAGAATCATCCGGACATACGCTGTGCGAGCATGCAGAGAAATCAGCCCGCAAACCATCCGACGATAATAGAATTGATATGTCAGTTATGTAAAAGAAATAAACCAGCCATAACATCCCACACAACCCCATCAGGGGTATGTGGAATTATGACAACAACTGCGCAACAACAGGAATCGATTGTTGGACTACTAAAAAGGGCTTATTTACCACAAAAGGGTTATGAAGAAAAAAACACATGCAAGATTTCTTGCAAGCAAGAGTCACCAGATCTTATGAAGGGTGCTGCGGAGATATGCAGTGATAAGCAAAAGTCACCGGATCATATGAAAGTTGTTGCAGGTTATGTTTTTGATGTACCAAAGATTTGTTGTGATAAGCAAGAGTCACCGGATCTTATGAAAGGTGCTGCGGGTTATGTTTTTGATGTACCAAAGATTTGTTGTGATAAGCAAGAGTCACCGGATCTTATGAAAGGTGCTGCGGGATATGTTTTTGATGTACCAAAGATTTGTTGTGATAAGCGAGAGTCTCCGGATCTTATGAAAGGTGATGCGGGTTATGTTTTTGATGTACCAAAGATTTGTTGTGATAAGCAAGAGTCACCGGATCTTATGAAAGGTGCTGCGGGTTATGTTTTTGATGTACCAAAGATTTGTTGTGATAAGCAAGAGTCACCGGATCTTATGAAAGGTGCTGCGGGATATGTTTTTGATGTACCAAAGATTTGTTGTGATAAGCGAGAGTCTCCGGATCTTATGAAAGGTGATGCGGGTTATGTTTTTAATGTACCAAAGATTTGTTGTGATAAGCAAGAGTCACCGGATCTTATGAAAGGTGCTGCGGGATATGTTTTTGATGTACCAAAGATGTGTTGTGATAAGCAAGAGTCACCGGATCTTATGAAAGGTGCTGCGGGTTATGTTTTTGATGTACCAAAAATTTGTTGTGATAAGCAAGAGTCACCGGATCTTATGAAAGGTGCTGCGGGATATGTTTTTGATGTACCAAAGATGTGTTGTGATAAGCAAGAGTCACCGGATCTTATGAAAGGTGCTGCGGGTTATGTTTTTGATGTACCAAAAATTTGTTGTGATAAGCAAGAGTCACTGGATCTTATGAAAGGTGCTGCGGGTTATGTTTTTGATGTACCAAAGATTTGTTGTGATAAGCGAGAGTCTCCGGATCTTATGAAAGGTGATGCCGGTTATGTTTTTGATGTTCCAAAGATTTGTTGTGATAAGCAAGAGTCACCGGATCTTATGAAAGGTGCTGCGGGTTATGTTTTTGATGTACCAAAGATTTGTTGTGATAAGCGAGAGTCGCCGGATCTTATGAAAGGTGCTGCAGGTTATGTTTTTGATGTACCAAAGATAAGTTGTCACAAACAAAAGTTACCGAATCTTATGAAATGTGCTGCGGGTTATGTTTTTGATGTACCAAAGATTTGTTATGATAAGCAAGAGTCACCGGATCTTATGAAAGGAGCTGCGGGTTATGTTTTTGATGTACCAAAGATAAGTCGTCATAAACAAAAGTCACCGAATCTTATGAAAGGTGCTGCGGGTTATGTTTTTGATGTACCAAAGAATTGTTGTGATAAGCGAGAGTCTCCGGATCTTATGAAAGGTGCTGCGGGTTATGTTTTTGATGTACCAAAGATAAGTCGACATAAACAAAAGTCACCGAATCTTATGGAAGGTGCTGCAGGTTATGTTTTTGATGTACCAAAAATTTGTTGTGATAAGCGAGAGTCACCGGATCTTATGAAAGGTGCTGCGGGTTATGTTTTTGATGTACCAAAGATTTGTTGTGATAAGCAAGAGTCACCGGATCTGATGAAAGGTGCTGCGGGTTACGTTTTTGATGTACCAAAAATTTGTTGTGATAAGCAAGAGTCACTGGATCTTATGAAAGGTACTGCGGGTTATGTTTTTGATGTACCAAAGATTTGTTGTGATAAGCGAGAGTCTCCCGATCTTATGGAAGGTGCTGCGGGATATGTTTTCGATGTACCAAAGATTTGTTGTGATAAGCGAGTGTCGCCGGATCTTATGAAAAGTGCTGCAGGTTATGTTTTTGATGTACCAAAGATAATTCGTCATAAACAAAAGTTAATGGATCTTATGAAATGTGCTGCGGGTTATGTTTTTGATGTACCGAAGATTTGTTGTGATAAGCGAGAGTCTCCCGATCTTATGGAAGGTGCTGCGGGATATGTTTTCGATGTACCAAAGATTTGTTGTGATAAGCGAGAGTCGTCGGATCTTATGAAAGGTGCTGCAGGTTATATTTGTGATGTACCAAAGATAAGTTGTCATAAACAAAAGTTACCGCATCGTATGAAAGGTGCTGCGGGTTATGTTTTTGATGTACCAAAGATTTGTTATGATAAGCAAGAGTCACCGGATCTTATGAAAGGAGCTGCGGGTTATGTTTTTGATGTACCAAAGATAAGTCGTCATAAACAAAAGTCACCGGATCTTATGAAAGGTGCTGCGGGTTATGTTTTTGATGTACCAAAAATTGGTTTTGATAATCAAGAGTCGCCGGATCTTATGAAAGGTGCTGCGGGTTATGTTTTTGATGTACCAAAGATTTATTATGTTAAGCAAGAGTCACCGGATCTTATGAAAGGTGCTGCGGGTTATGTTTTTGATGTACCAAAGAATTGTTGTGATAAACAAGAGTCATCAGATCTTATGAATGTAGCTGCAAGTTATCTTTTTGAGTTATCAAAGACTTATAAAGAACTATCCAAAACAGGCCAAGTAATAGGTTACGAAAGACAATGCAGCAAAACAAAAAAAATTGAAAGGCACAAGACAAACACAACATATGAATGCAACGTGTGTTATTCATCAGAATCATCATCATTATCAGAAACTAAGACAGCGCAGCTTGGGTCAGAGAACAGTACACAAGTATTCAATATAAATTCACTAGGAGATACAATGCACAATTGTTGTAAAACAAAAAATGGATCAGATTCACAACAGTATAAGCCGACGAAGAATGCGCCCAAATTTGCTTTACAAAACAATTCAGAACCATCGAGATTTTGTACAGAGCTACAGACATGTAGAACTTTACCACATGAACCAGCGAACTATACACGAACAATAAGCACAAATATACTTAAAGCTAAGGTTTCTCATAAATCTGATAAACCAGAATACGGTTTGGAACATAAAAATAAAATAAACAGTTGTGCGGTCACTGAGACAGGGAAATGTAAACCTAAACTACCGGAATGTGCGTATAACGTACCAATCTGTAGAGAAATAGATAATGCAGAAAGAGTGTGGAAAAATGAAAAAAAAGATGAGTACGTTAGTGAAAGTGAACGACCTGATGAGCTACCCAAATGTACACATAAACGAACATCACAGAAACATAGTTGTGCATGTCGTAAATCAGTCAAAAACAAATCTACGTCATCTGAATATGCACAAGAGCTAAAGAAATTTACACAAAAACCACAATCACAGAAAAGTAGCAGTGAGGGTCGTGAATACTTAAGTAAATCTGGTAAAATTCAATCGGGGTTACCGGGTTATGTGTTTGTGGTACCAAAACAAACAAAAAAAGGCTGTGCCTGTAAGTCAGCAAACAATTATTCAAAATCACCACATGAAACGGCCAGCAAGGATGTATTTACCATAAATAGACTTGAAGCAAAGTGTATTCAACCTCTTATACAAAATATATGTAAAAGTATGGTTGGAATACAGACCAACACAAGTGAAATCCTTGAAAGTTTGGATTTAATACATCCAGCATCGAAATATACAATTGATTTATGCAAAGATGTACTTATAAATCAGGCAGAGACTATTGAAGTGCTGAAAAACATATATTTGCCTCAAATAAGCAAATCAGTTTCTACTTCCTGCTCTCCGAATTTCACCGAACTATCCGATACTATAAAAAAATACAAAAATGCAGCAACACAGCCGAGAAGTGCAAATCGTAGCACACATGAATTGGTCCGTATGCCTGATGCAGAATTCAATGACTGTTTTACTTGTAGGCAATCGAATAATATGTCCAATAAACCAAAAAATATATCAAAATTGGATATGATTACAAGATTAAAAGAAGCATACATATCTTACAGTTCCAAAATCAGCGGTTGCTTGACTAGTAGTAAACCAGTTAAAACCGATGAAAGTAAATCTTATGAATGTGATAAATGTTCGAGATCAATATCATTGAATGAAACGAACGAACAACCACTATGTTCCTGCAAACCCTGCGATTGTGTTCAATGTACTAAACATTTTACGGAGTTTTGTCATTGTGATCCCTGTCAGTGTGGTGATTGCAAAAGAAGGAGTATACACCAGGGCCAAAGTTGTTTCGTCGCGCCTGTTGTAACAGAAGAGAATAACCCACGTATAGCATGCACTTACCCTTTGGTTTCTAGTATAGTGAACGAAATGTCAACGAGTACAAACAGACATGCACTGTGTAGATGTGAAATCTGTCTCAATGAAAGTTGTGACCTAAGTGGTTTCGATTCCTGTAAATGTCAAAAGCACAAAAAGGTCATGAGTAAACCAGTTGAAAATGACACGCACGAGTTTGATATACGGATAGCTAGGATTGTACACAACACGTCCATGTTCCAAAGGGTAGGCAGAAATGATACAATAGCTATGTCAACAGCTGTACCTGGTAGATATCCTAAAGCTATTAACGCTATAAAATCTTATGAACTCTTCTCATCCAATAAAGCAAAATCAAAATCAGATTTTAATGATCGTTACAACAATTGCGTATTAAATATGCCTTACAAATGTCAAATAAATAAAAAAATACAAAGCCAATCTAAGGGCTGTGTGTGTGATACTTGTGCTTGTTTAAATTGTGAAACAGCTAACATGAAGATACTCCACAGCTTTGGAAGACATCGATATAGTGCTGAACCATACTGCTGTTCAAAAAAAGAAACGCCAGGAAGAGTTTTGCACCCTTTTAAAAAGGGTGATGTTTTAACCCCATCAACTCATAAATTGAAACTGCAGAATCTAATTTTGCAAAAACAACTCTTAGAAGTGCCAACTTGCGCTATAACTAAAGTAAAGACAACAAATGCAACTTCTGAGCTGGACGACGTTGACATCTTCTATTAATTAACATCCGAATTCAATACATCAAACAGAAAAATTGGTTCCATTACACATGTAAACTTATGAACGATTTTAACACAAGATAAATGCATTTTTTTTTTTAATTCGATGCGTATAAGCATATCAAGAAAAATCAAAGGAGGTTTTTACATAAAAATATTGCGATCGATAATGAAATTTCTGGAAGTTATTTTTCAGGTTGTCATTTATCTACAAACGATATGGCAGTAACACCCTAATTTCACGAAATAAATCTTGGGAAAGTTTCTGTAACAGTTCATGTTAAAATTACCCGGAATATTTTATACAGTCCAGAAGGAACTGTGGCCACAAGCATAACAGATGTTAACAGATGAAATTAGGCATGGATGCAACTATAAAACAAGATAAATGTAACATTATCCAAAATAGTACTGAACAACATAACTTAGAAAAGGTATCATATGACAATATGTCAGGTAATGACAATAATTGTAAAATCAATGAATGTAATAATTTCAGCAATTGCAAACTTATGGCTAGAACAACTGAATCAAACAATAATAAATGCTGATATAGCAACTATGTGTCGTAATTGTAAAGACAGTTTAATGATCAAAATGAGAAACATAAAAATTGTGAGAATAATGTTTTACAAAATAGAGAAATAAATAAATTACAAAATTCTGCGTGTTTAACAGGCAGTGTTCTTTAAAGAAGAATAATGAAATCCGTGAATATATGAATGCAATTCACGATTTCAACAAACTCGGCTGGTAATATGTATTATAAAATCTCAGAAGGAAAGTCAGTATTCTTTAATGGTGTAAAAAATCAAAAGAGTCAGTAATACGCTAATGGAAGCTAAGAAGGTTTCTTTATAGCTAATAAGATTAATAAAAACGTATGAAAAGCAAATGAAGAATTCGAAAGTGAAACTCATCGTATTTAGTTCTGATTATAAGGAAGAAATGAAGTTTAGCACTGTTAGAGACCATACTGTGAATAACTGTAGGATTCTTGAAGAGAAAAACGTTAACCAAATTTAACACGACCTTCACTAGAATCACTTGGGAGATCCACATGTAAGTTTAAAAACTGGCGGTCTTATTCATAAAATCCTTATCGAAGCTTTAAGATATTCATTAGATAAAGTGCTCGACAAGCCTGCTATATCGACAAGCCTATATAGCTCGATAAACCATCTATAAATGTTGTATTCATAAACGTTCCACAACTGTTTTGTTACTAATATCATGTCATGTCACGTTTAAATTCATATATAAATCAAAATGCCATTATAATGAAGTCATCCAAGAAATTGACCAACTCATCGAATCGTCAAACGAGAAACGAGTCTGTCTTCGCGACGAATATTGTGACTATTTTCACATTTATACGTATTGTTTTCCCTCGGGAATCATCGCATTTCCGAGTACAAACGAATGCTAACGGCACCTTATTTGACAACCAGACTTTAGCAAGGTTTTAGATGTTCGATGACTTTTTATGAATAAGACCGGTAATCTATTCGTACATAATATTATAAAGTAAAGTCGCTTTTCATATTTGTCTGAATGTCCGTGTTATTTAACACGCAACAGATTTTGATGACATTTTCACCATCGTTTAGAGAATTTCTTCCGGAAGGTTTATGTGTATAATACGTTTATTTCACTTTAAATACATACAAATTATATTTTTAAATATTAGAATAAAAAATATATTAAAACATTTAAAAATATAAAAAGTAGTAGCCCACCGGTATCGGGAACAAGGTCCAAGCTACCGGCGGTTAGGGCTCCAGAGAGAGGAACCTCCTAACAATGCGAGCCGTGTCCAGGAGTACCGCTTTCTGAATCAAGCCCTTAATCCAGCCGCCCAACGAGAGCCTCCATAGGTGTTGGTCGAGACTCTTGGCAATTAGGCCATTGGCTGATACGACTACCGGCACAATGATCGCAGAGTCCACATCCCACATGTCGACAACCTCGTGAGCCAAGTCAAGATAATTGATTTGTTTATCTTTCTCGGCCTTCACGAGGTTTCCGTCATTATTAAAGTTACTTGTAACTAAGAAATCTCGATGTTTTGTCAAGTCGTAAAAACTGTGGGGATGCAGGAGCGGGTAGTATGTTAACTAATAAAGGGCGATCCCGTTATCCTGCAATAGTACAGCGTCTATTTTTTTTTTACCGACTTCTTCAAAAAGGAGGAGTTTCTCAATTCGTCTGTTTTTTTTTTTTTTTTGTATATTTGTTCTCCGCCAATTATGAATCGATTTTGATGATTCTTTTTTTGTATGGTAGGGCATGCTTCCGAGGTGGTCCCATATAAATTTTATTAACTTTGCTTGTGTAGTTTTTGAGTTAGCTTCAATATTACGTATTTTTCCCACTTAGTTTATCTAGACGATGTTTTCATTTACTCCTTCACTGTTATTTACATCAGCTAGTGGTATTGAGTATTAGAATTTGTGTGGGGTAGGTACCACAACTAAAAAGTGAAAAATAAAAACTTTTTACAAAAAAAAAAAACGACTTCCAAAAAAACACTCAAAACTGAAAAATAACTTTAATTTCGGAAGTCGGTGTCTTTGCTTTTCAATTTAGGTTTCTTTTTTTTTTTTTTGGAAGTCTGTTTTTTTTTTGTTTCTTAGCCTATTATGTGTCCCACTGCTGGGTAAAGGCCTCCCCTTTTTCCTTCCAAATCTCTCTGTTTTGTGCGATTTCTGGCCATGCTGGCCTCGCAAACATGGTAAGATCGTCACACCACCTTCGCCGCGGTCTACCTCGCGTCCAGTGAGTGATGATCTTTGCCCATCGCTCCGGGTGCATTCGTGTGACGAGGCCCGCCCACTCCCACTTCAGCCTGGCTGTTTTTTCTCCAACATCCGCTACTTGAGTTATGGAGCGCAGGGTGGTGTTTCTAACGCCTCTATATACGCACAAAAATATATAAATGTAAAAAAAAAGTTTTTTTTATGTTTTTATAGTAAAATATTGACAAAAAATATTAAATTGATACGGAAAAGAAACACTCTGTACAAGCACACTTGTCTTTACTACGTCGAAATACAAGTGTGCGTGTATAGAGTGTTTCTTTTACGTATCAATTTAATAGTTTTGTGAATATTTCAATAATTATATTTAAAAAAAAGATAACATACTGTATGTGAATGACTGATGTGTGAAAGTAACTCTGTAAGTAAGTAAAGGTACCATTCCGTAGCCGACCGCAGGTGGCAGCAGCAGACGACGGCGACGTGTCGCCGCCACACGACTGCTTTCTATGAATTTCTACGAAATAACCTTCCGTAGAGCGACACGTCGATTTCATAGAAATTCATAGAAACCAGTCGTGTCGCGGCGACACGTCGCCTGCTGCCGCCGTCAGCAGTCGGCTACGGAATGGTACCTTTATTAAGGTGGATGCGCTAAGGTAGCCCGAAATTCAAATTTTCTTACGTTTTTTGCAATTTGCAGGTCAGTATCAGGTTGTATGTTGATCTAAATATGATTTGCGGCCGTAACAAACATGAATTTACAGATTTATAAACATCAGCAAAACAACTCTCTAAGTTCATGTAAGTGCATTGAATGACTATTTCATGAAATCATGACATTTTGCCCTTTGAACTTAAGGAGTTGTATCTTAGCGCATCCCCTTTAAAAGCCTCTTATATACTGGCGCGATTTATCGCGCGACGCGACGCACCGCATTGTTCGCCGTGAAGTTTTCTCAGAAATTGTTTTGTTAAAAGTCGTATCGCGTTACAAGTCGCGCCAGTATGTAAGAGCCTTAAGTCAACATGTTCCGGTTATTTCTCCCTACATAGTTTCTTCACACAGTCAGTCAGTTCAGTGTAGATGACAACTCACAAAGTTGATGTTGCTTATGATAACCCTTCTTGACATTTGACGTTTAGGCGCATTCACTAAGGGCGCGTACACATAGAACGTCCGATTTACAGGTCCGTTTAAACGTATATGTTATTAGCGTATGTAGTTGTATGAGCGAGTTCACACAGAATACAGTATTCCAAATCCAGTAAAAAATACCGATCCGACAAAATAAGCAGCAATCCGTTTTACAGGTCCATTTAAAAGTATATGTCATTAGCGTATGTAGTTGTATGAGCCAGTTCACACACATGACACTATTCCGGATCCAGTAAAAAATCCCACACACAACGGAAATACTGATCCGTTTTATCGGATCGAAACCGCGCGAGGCTTGGCACGGGGGTGCGCGCAAAATCTTTGCCTTAAAAATGGATGTATCCAATAACGCCGGGGCTTCCTCCGACGCAGACGACGATAGTACCAATACAACACGATAACGTCCATCCTCGTAGAAAGTAGGCAAAACACTGAAGAAAGAAAGTCCAGTAGCGTCGGATCTGTTAAAATCGGTCCTATAAATTTAATGCTGTGTGAATATTACCTCCAGGAGCGACGGATCAGTTAAAAAGGATCCTGTAAGATCTGACGTTCTATGTGTACGCGCCCTAAGATAACACTATGACCTCCAACACGAATTATTGTGATTGTTTAATACGGGCACTGAACTACATTTAATTCGTATGTTATAATTTTTCGCAGAAGACGAGAAAAACGTGCAAGAACGTACTGCGCTTGCGTCGAGGATTATTCAAAAATGATGAGAGATTAAAATATGTGCGTGTGGCCTGTTTTTCTTAAATTATGCGTTACAATTCAATCTGTATTCTTATTACGTAACACACGATCAATCACAATTTGTTTCATTTTGACAGTTCAACAAAATTCATTGCGTTATTTACGTTGTTGAGCAGACAAATTTTTCGAACATATGAAGAAATGGATTAGTAATATCCTTCAGAATGATTCAGATTGTGATTGATCGTGTGTTACGCAATTAGAGTGCGGATGTGTATAAAAACTACATCGTTGAATTTCTACAGTTGACATTTTTGTAATTCATTGTACGTCATTGATTTTGTGGAATATCAATATTTTTATTTCTTCTCTTCTTGAGGACAAGTGAGTGATCACTTGAGTGCTAAGGTTAATTGTAGAAAATTGTTAATTTATTTTTAATTTTATCAATATATTGCTTGTAAAACATTACTGGTATGGTTATATTTTTTCCGCCAATATTCAGTTTTCATCCATCCATCCATCTAAAAACTCAGCCTGTGTAATGAACATAAAGTTTTGTAGGTTTGTTTTCAAATTCATTACAGTTATTCATTATTGATATCTGAACATCTAAGAATTATTAACATATATTATAACGGCCAGTTTCTTCATCAAAAGTACAGCCAAAGTCAACTGTTCTTCACTACCGAACAGTTGACTTTACTTTTGATACATGTCAAAATAATATTTTTGGTATGTCAATTGTCAATACATCAACAATCGATTAGGTATTTAATCATTTGAGTGCTAAGCTGTTAAAAACTGGCCAAGACGGGTTCCGTAGATGAATTTATCCTAAGAAAAAACTTTACGCTGTAGTTGAAAAACATGTTCTCTCATAAGAAATGTATGGGAGAATATGTTGCAACAATTGCAACTGCAAATGCAACTGCAACTGCCATGATGATCTTTAAACAGTTCCCTTAGAGAATCGCGCCTGCGGAGGCCATATATTGCTCTGATCGCTCTTTTCTGCAGAATAAAAAAAATTGACTCGATATCTGCAGCCCGTCCTCACAGTAAAATACCTATATTACCTACCTACCTACCTATTGCTTTATTTTGAACAATTTGAAATAGTTGATGGTTAGAAATACATGTGCTACTCCAGACAGGATAGGCGTAATTTATACACGGACGGACAAGCATAGTATAAATTCTTAGTTTAGTACTGCTACTTAATTTGCTTGAACGCCCTTCAAACGCAAGCCAACAATATGTTTGGACCAATTTAGACAATTGTCGACTATCCATTTTGTGAGTGACAAGTTTTCTGAGGGACTGTAGGTATGCCCTGCTATTTTTAAAGTTCTTGAGGGGGTTGCCTACCACGGGAGAAAAATAGTGCTTCAATCTTATCTTCATTTATTTCGAGTTTCCATTTCTTAAAGTAGTCAAGAAGCAAATCGATAGAATAGTTTA
This sequence comes from Lithophane ornitopus, assembly GCA_948473465.1. Classification (NCBI taxonomy): domain Eukaryota; kingdom Metazoa; phylum Arthropoda; class Insecta; order Lepidoptera; family Noctuidae; genus Lithophane; species Lithophane ornitopus. The sequence continues at coordinate 12,452,884 of OX419635.1, read as the reverse complement.
GGCGACCTATGATAAAATCAGTATGATCCAAAGAGGTATAAGAGGCAGTATTGTCAGCAAAGCAAGCCAATTTGGTTTGAGGTTGAATAGAGATATCATTTAAGAACAGGAGAAATAGGGTCCTACAATCGACCCCTGAGGAACGCCAGCTGGGATATTTTGAGGTGATAAAGTGGTGTTGCCGATGTGAACCTGGAATTTACGATCCACAAGGTACGATTGAACGAGTTTGATGAGAAGCTTAGGCACATCTAGAGTGAGCAACTTGTGTAGCAGGCCTTTATGCCAACGGTATCAAATGCTTTTTCGATATCCATCAGAAACATAATTGTGGACTATTTTTTTTTTAGATTAAGGTGATGGGATATGTGTTCTGTCATCCAGGCTAGTTGTTGGGTAGTTGAATGAGTGGTACGAAACCTAAACTGCTCTTGGATGAGAAACTGCCCAGTGGCACATAATAATCTTTTATAACTAAATTACAGACTCAAAATGTTTACCAGCAGAAGGTAAAGTGCTTTTCCAAGTTTTTAAGGGGTTTGTTTTAGCATTTTTCCCGATATTTGGGAAATAGCCCAGACCAAAACAGCCATTGAAAATTTAAGTAACGTAGTAACATCTACTCACACTATAAAACTGATTTACATCTTTAAGACGTCCTCGTAACATATGGTCCAGTTGAAAACCAGCGTCAGGCACTAGTTGGCTGGCATTCATGCTGAACTGGGCCTGTTTGGCGCAGGCGCACAATAATATTTTTATGTTCTTTGTTTTATGTGAATGTCTATAACAAAAATCCTTAACTTTTTTATACTTTCCGAGACTTGCTTGATGGTCTGTGACAACTGAGGGACCACACTTTAAGGGCTGTAGTTTTTAATATATTGATTTACAAATTCCCAGATTCGTTCTACAATTGTTTTAGGACTACTACTAAATCTTAGGACTTTCTTTTTGCGATTCCCTGTTTGGTCCCTCAGTTCACACACATAATTAATATTGTGTGCTTTACCTGGGTCAAATAAATTTATTTTCTTTCTTTCTTTAGACTATCGGTTTCTGTGGCAAGTTCTTTAATTAAAAGTAAGTTATGGATCTCATCATGACTTACAGATTTACGGAATTTGACCCTAGTCAAAATTTAATAATCAAGGAGGAGTCACAAGTCCAATTACTGGTGATGAATGAGCTTTCATTGACGCAAAAGGCATTTGACAAAGTGTTACGTTGTTCAGCCGTGCTAGCAGTCAGGGACCCATATTGCAAAGGTAGCAAATAGTAGATTTATAGTATCGAACTATTATGTAGGCTTATTTTGAATCCAAGGCTAAGCGCTCTTACGCACTAGCGGTTAACCGCGGGGGCGGCTAGCCGCTTTTACAGTTTAATATGCAATGCTTATGATTGTACGCACTAAATCGCCACAAAATTTCAACCGCGGCCGTTGAATGGAGGGCCGCGGCCCGCTTTGCGGCTAGCCGCCATCTTGTGTATACGCAATGGTCAGTCAGTTTGCGGCGAGCCGCCAGTGAAGTATGCACGTGTTTTGAGTTGCGCAGCCATGACCTTCGACACTTTCTTTTGTTGTTTTCGGGAGTAACAATAAATAACACAAACTATCTCGACGGCGTCCATTTCGTTTATGGGCCACGCGCTTTTCAGCGGTCCAACCGCTGAACGCGGTTTCATCGCGGCTGACCGCTATGGCGGCGAACCGCTGGTGCGTAAGGACCTTTAGTCCCTCCATCTTGTCGCTAACAAGTTGAAGGGGATGATTGATCGCAGATCTGGCTTGATAGATTTAGTCACACGTCAGCTATCTTGACTGAGGTTATCAACTTTGCCAGTTTAGCATTCCAAACATTATCGAGGTAAGTAATTTGAAAGAAAGAAAAATAGAGAATTTCGGATATTTGTGTTTATGTATGTTTGTAAAATGTTTACGAGGAGGAATGTTCTGGAGGAGCTCGTGGCTAAGTAATAACAGCCGCTCGGGTCGATCCATCAGGTTAAGCTTCGCTTGCCGGGGTTGGTCCGTGGATGGGTGACCATTTTCACATATCGAGATTCCTCCGTGCGTCGGAAAGCAAGTTAAGCCGTTGGTCCCGGCTGTCATTTGTGGATCTTTGGCAGTCGTTACGAGTCGTCAGAAGCCCGAAAGTCTGACAACCAGTGTAACCAAGGGGTACTATCGTATTACTCATTTACTGGGTTGTGGAGGTCATATAGGCAGGCGCTCCATGTAAAATACTGGTATCCAGCTGCATCCGGTTAGACTGGAAGCCGACCCCAACATAGTTGGGAAAAGGCTAGGCAGATTGATTGTATGTTTGTAAAATGTTTATATTACTGCGATTGAGCTCTCTTTCTTTCCTTCTGGGCAGTTTCTGTTCAATATGAAGCAAATAGTTTTTGTACCGGATGAAAATTTTAACATACCGAGGAAGTTTGGTAGGAGTGTCGCTTAACGCAGCAGCCGTGGATGGAGAAGTCACTAGCATCGAAAATAGTTTGCTGCAAATTAACTATGGCTGTACACGTACGTATGGTACACATACAAACATTATCGTCCGATAGCACACTGGCATCCGATGGTGCCACTAATATATCGGTCTCGGATCCGATATCGGATCGGACAATGAGAAAGGCACATACAAAATTTATACATTTTACTTGCTCCGTCGTCATTATATCGCTGTCCATCGCTATCCGCATGCAGTTAGTGTTCAGAGCATAACTGCATGCGGTTAGCGATGGACAGCGTAAAGTTGAAGTCACGACTGCATGCAGTTAATGACTTCACACGACTGCAGCGAAGCGCGTGAAGTTGATATCATGACTGAACGAAGTCGATCGTAAAACTGCATGCAGTTGAATATATCGACTGCGCGCAGTTGCGGCGATGCAGTCCGTCTGATGGCAGCCTTACCTACTCTTCCTATTCGTATGGGAGGCCTCGGTGTCCGTTAAATTTCTAGTCGGTATTAGTTTACCGGCTTTCATAACCTCAGTCCACGGCATTGGGGAATTAATCAGGAAAATTCTAGCCTCCAATTTTTTGACAAAAATTATGACGATTACAGTTTGTGAATAGCTTTAGTTAAGTTATCAGTTTGTTAGTTTTATAAATTAATTTTGTTCTTTATTATAAGTTTTTATAAAAGACTAGCGACCCGCTCGTGCAGTTTTTACGACTTGACAATTCTCAAGATTTCTTAGTCATTTTAATATATTAACGTATTATACACATAATAAACCTTTCGGGAAGAAATTCTATAAACGATGTTAACATACAGATAAACATGAAAAGAGACTTTCATTTATAATCTATAAAAAGAACAAATCTTAATTGTACGGCCATAAAAGAATAAAAATAATACTTTTTACAAAAAAAAATACAACCGACTTCCAAAAAAAACACTTTAACGAAGAACGAAAGTGAAAAATAACTTTAATTTCGGAAGTCGGTGTCTTTGCTTTTCAATTTCCGTTTTTTGCCACCGACTTCCGAAATTAAGTTAATTAATAAAATATATATCGGACCACCTCGGAAGCATGACCTAAACAAAAAAAGAATCATCAAAATCGATTCATAATTGGCGGAGTAATCGCGTAACAAACATACAAAAAACATACAGACGAATTGAGAACCTCCTCCTTTTTGAAGAAGTCGGTTAAAAAGAAGAAAGAAGCATACATGTCACGTATGTCAAAAAAAATTGAAAATGAATTTTCTATATTAACTATGTTTTTATAATAAAAAATATAAATTCAATAAAAACTAAAGAATAAAAATCATGGTTATGTAATATTATACAACAAAGTTTCTTAGAATGAAGGTGAGGACATGTACCTAAGGTAAGTTCTATTTCTTAATCGGTACCAAGTTTTGTGTTTTAATTTGTGCCTTTACCTGCAAAAGTGTATATTATTGGCAATTGTTCAAACACATGGTCAGTTAAAATGTAAAATGCTTCTTCATGTCAAAACTTGTACGGAGTTCCGGTCTTCTAGTCAGATAATATTGTAAAGGAGAAAAATCATTTTGGGCTAAATTATGAAATTGCCGGCCAAACAAAAAAAAAGATATATTCCGTTAGAATATGTTATTCTCTTCACTTTTACGGCAATTCCCTGCGCTGTTATACGATTTAGAAAAATACTGTTTTCAGTATGTTTTAGTTAAAATAAATTAATAGAATCTAATAGCTTGTAGTAATAAAAAATTAAGAGAAAAACCTACTCTTTCGGAATATACCATATTTTTTGTTTGGCACTTTCACAATTATAGCCCAAAAATGTATGGACGGCGAATGATGTCCTTTGAGCTGAGATGTGTTGTGCGGATCCTAATATCCAGTGTCAACACTTGCTTGGGTGGTGAGCTAAAGAAGCTTTTGGGCAGACAAATGCGTACGAGCTACATTTATGCTTGATTAACACAATACTCACAGCTGCTGTCACAAATCACACACACAATCAAGGCGAATTTCGGCAGTGTAGCGGAAAATGAATATATTTATTTATTTATTTACACAACTCTTACCTACCACTACTATTACAGATCTGCGATCCAATGCGATAGAGAGGCCTTACATGCAAAATCCTTAATCTATATCCTATAAAATTACATACTATATACTAAATCTTAACCTAAATAACATATTATAAATAATGCAGCTTTTGCGAACTCACTCAAGTTGCACCACAATACACCCACCCTCTCGTGAACGTCGTTTACCACACGCATGGCTCTAGAGAGAGGAGTCCTCGCCAGTAGGTTGGTTCTGGCTGCAGGCACAGCAAGCAGGGGCGGGCGCCGCCGCCTCCACACGTACCGGTCAGGCACGCAAAGTTCCAGGTGCCGCAGCACTCCCGGGTTATGCGCCCAGCCACGCAGTAGCTTCACTACATACGCTGCGAGTGCAAAGTTCCGTCTCACCTTTAGCGCGTTGTACCCTACCATACCCAGTACAAACAGTGTAGGGTACATCAATGGGTAAAAAGGATATACCCCATACAGCTTGAAATACAAGTGTCTAGTGAACTTGTTTTGAACACGTTCCAACATGACACTATATTTCGCCTCATAAGGAGCCCATATGACTGCACTATGTTTAAGGTGACTCCTAACTAGCGCATCATACAACACCTTGAGCGTCGTTATGTTGGTAAACCCCTGAGCCTGCCTGAGTACGAAACCTAGGTTTCGGTATGCCTTCTTACATATCTTATTGATATGCTCACTGAAGGTTAGTTCCTGAGTGAAGACTACCCCTAAATCTCGTACCTGCGACACTCGTTGCATCGGCACATCCTCTACCTTGTACTGATAATCCAAAGGAGTCCGGGCGCGAGTGAAAGACATCACCGAGCATTTAGCTACATTAAAATGAAGTTTGTTGCCGATGCTCCACTCGACCACTCGGTTGATGTCGTCCTGCAGACGTTCACAATCCGTGTGATCCCTAACCTCGAGCAGCAATTTCAGGTCATCTGCAAACAATAAACAAGTCCCATGTCGACGACCTCTGGTAAGTCATTTATCATTATAATAAACTCGAGAGGCCCTACATTGCTGCCCTGGCTCACGCCGGACCTAGTGTAATACGGGCGAGATTCACAGCCATTGTAATCAACATATTGCTGACGATCCCTCATATAGCTAGCAAAGAACTGCAACAGAGGCAGTGTACATCCAATTTTCGCAAGCTTCCTTAATAAGACGTCATTATCAACCGCATCGAAGGCCTTTTTAAAATCGAAGTACGCAGCATCAACCTGTACTCCAGAGTCTACTGACGGTACCACCTGCACCATAAAGTTTAGCAGGTTAGTAGCAGTGCTGCATCCCGGCCGGAACCCATGTTGCGCATCCGATAGACGCGCGCGGACTTGTGCCTGCACGGAGCGCTGAATAGCTGATTCCAGTACTTTAGCAGGCGTCGATAGTACAGCTACCGGTCTATAGTTGCTGATATCCGCACCAGATTTTCCTTTAGGGACCGGAATAACGCGCGTGATCTTCCACCTAGGAGGGAACGTCGCTTGTTCTAAACACGTATTAAAAATGTGAAGTAATGGTTCCGCCAGTACCCTCCCACAGTCTCGGAACAGAAACGCTGGTATACCATCTAGGCCAGATGAACGTTTTGGCTTGAGACTTCCAAGCGCCTGCTGAACTTCCGAAAGACTCAGTGTCTCAATATGCACCCGTGCACTGGTTGCGCCGACCTCCGCCGCGGCCGCGGCCGCGTCCAGCTGGGGTGGCTCCTTACTGTACACAGACTCAAAAAAGTCTGCGAACTGTCCAGCACACTCATCATCCGGTAGATGTTGACCGTCTTTTATAATACTGCGCTTATTATTGCTTTTTTGTTTTGACCTAATATACTGCCAAAACAATTTTGGATCTTTTACGAATTGACCTTGAATTTTATTTCTATGTTCTATGTGCGCAATTTCTATTGAATTTTTTAAACGTGTTCTACACTCCGCAAATTTGTGATAATCACTATTTAACTTAGATTTTTTGAACTTTTTATGAAGTCTAGCTTTTATTTGTATATTTTTTATTATATCGCTTGTATACCATATCGGGTATACGTACCGCGAATTTCCACTACTAAGTTTTTTTCGCGGCACGCACCCATCTATCATATATTTAATGTTATCATAAAAGAAGTTCAACATCTCCTCCAAATCATGCATTCCATACAATATACTCCAGTCAGTGGAAATAAGACTAAAATATAACAATTGAAAATCGGCCTTATTCCAATTCCACTGAGGCCTAATATAGTCAACATTAGTACCGCGGGCGTCGGCGGGGGTCGTCGGCGGGGCGGGGGCGGTGGCGGGGCGCACGCTAATCGCTAACGGCGGGTGGTGCACGTCGACAGGCACCAGCGCCTCGTCCGCCGCATCCACTGTCACTCCTCCGCTAATGCCCGCACTCAGAACCAAGTCCAACTGACGACCGAGACAATTCGGTACTGTGTTACTTTGAGTGAACTCGCAATATGACAAAAAACATTCGTAATAGTTACTAATATTAACAGGACATGAATACAAGTTAAAATCACCGATCACAATAACTTCTCCATATCTATCACACATTCTTTCTATTATTCTAAATAACAACAAATAATCATTTTCGGAGCAACTTGGCGGAATATAGACAACACAACACAAAAAACGTTTATTTAAATGTACGGTTGCACAAACCATTTCGAACACACAAGTGTCTATCGACGTGTCCAAGATAGGTAGTTGTCGCAACTCGAACCGGTGTGTGGCCACGAGTAGCGCGCCGCCTTGCTTCCGACCATCTGCTCGATCACATCTTAATATTTTATATCCCCGTGGAACAATTTCCGCATCTTGTATAGACTCACTGCAGCCTGACTCAGTAATAGCGAATAAGTCCGAGGCGGACTACACTAGGTTATTCCTAAAATTGTCCAGCTTGGTTCGAAGACCCCTTACATTTTGGTAATATATTTCAATTAGAGCATTACTAATGGAACGGGCCCTTGGGTTGTTTACGAAACCAAATCCATTCACTAAACTCTGCGTTCAGTGGCCATACTTCCGCATTATTCAACTTGTTATAGTGTTTCTCAGATACACCTATTAGAAAAGACGAATAATCTCGTGCTGTGCTATGTTTGATTTTCTCAATTTTCATAGGCGCTTCTGGTCCGCACAGATTTTTAACGTAAACGGTCATAATTTCCAGTGTGGTTTCCGGATGTAAACGCCATACATGTAGATATTTCTTTCTTTCCATAGCCATTATTCCTTTTATTTCCGTATTACTTCCAATTGTAACATTTTTTGGCAACCGGTTAGGTTTTTTATATTGAACGGTAGTCCAGCCAGTTTCTTCCCCATGTTCCAACTGTTCAATAGCGTCTGGTGGGCTATTAGTAATCGTCTGTGCTTCAAGTACAGTAGATTTCGTGGCCCCACGCCTGTTGTTTACATTTTGGATTGCGGCAGTTGGTTGCCTACCCGTATTTTTTTTAGACTTATTGGGATATGTTGCCAGTATACCAAATAGCTTGTTCGACTGTACGATCCCGTGGGATCATTTCCGTCCTCTACCTAGGCGAAGCACCGGGCAAAAGATCTTTTAAAATATTTCATCATCATCCGCCTAGCCTTTTCCCAACTATGTTAGAGTCGGCTTCCAGTCTAACCGGATGCAGCTGAATACCAGTATTTTACATGGAGCGACTGCCTATCTGACCTCCACAACCCAATAACTGGGTAATACGATACTCCTTGGCAAGACTGGTTGTCAGACTTTCGGGCTTCTGACGACCCGTAACGACTGTCAAAGATCCACAAATGACAGCCGGGACCAACGATAGATCTTTTAAAATATTTCATAGCTATTAATGTAAAATGGTCTTTTTCAGGTCTTGACAGCACAAGCTTCTGTTGCAGTAGTCGGGGATCGAAGTAATGCGTTTATATAACTAACACGGATACGTCACACCGAAGGAGGAGGAAGCACTCAAAATCCTAGGTGTGTACGTACAAGCTTATAGAAATTACAAAAGTATGACTCAAAGTGCATGTAAGGCTCCGCTAGTCAATTCCAATACTGACTCGGCCAAATCTTCGAGTTCACAATGTGACATCAGGAATCGATCTAGAAAGCCAGAGGATCTTACCTGCTCTTGCGAAGACTGCACAGAACCTAAAACATGTCTCTATTACACCAAAAGATTGGATGGCTCTAGTGAGAATCATTCGGACTCATGCTGCGAGAACATGCAGAGAAATCGGTCCGTAAACCCTCCAACGATGATAGAATTGATAAGTTCAGGCTTATGTCAATTATGTAAAATAATTAAACCACCCACAACATCACTCACAACTCTGCAACAACAGGAATCGATTGTTGGACTAGAAGAAAGGGCTTATTTACCGGCATCAGAAACTACACCATCAGGGGATTATGGAAATAAGATGGCAACTCTGGAACAACAGGAATCGATTGATACACTACAAGACAAGGCTTATTTACCAACATCAGAAACTATCCCATCAAGGGATTACGGAAATACGGCAACTATGCAACAACAGGAATCGTTTATTGTACTAAAAAAAAGGGCCTATGTAACGGCATCAGAAACTACCCCATCAGGGATTTACGGAACTATGACGGCAACACTGCAACAACAGGAATCGATTGTTGTACTACAAAAAAGGGCTTATTTACCGGCATCAGTAACTACCCCATCAGGGGTTTATGGAATTATGACGGCAACACTGCAACAACAGGAATCGATTGTTGGACTACATAAAATGGCTTATTTACCATCAGAAACTACACCATCAGAGGTTTATGGAATTATGACAGCAACACTGCAACAACAGGAATCGATTGTTGGACTACAAAAAAGGGCTTATTTACCAAAAAAGGAAGATGTATTAGCAAAATGCATTTCAGATCCTTGTAGAAACATACAGAACAGAGATAAGAAAGAGTCACCGAATCTTTGTTCTGCGTATTTTGGTCCTCAGGCAACAAAGCTTTATCATATGCAAGAGTTACTTGATTATTTGAAAGGTGGAGCGAGTTATGTTTTTGATGTGCCAAAGATTTGTTGTGATAACGAAGAGTCTGTGGTTCCAAAGATTTGTTGCCATAGGCAGGAGTCATCTGTGGTACCAAAGATTTGTTGTCATAAGCTAGAGTCATCTGTGGTACCAAAGATTTGTTGTCATAGGCAAGAGTCATCTGTGGTACCAAAGATTTGTTGCCATAGGCAAGAGTCGTCTGAGGTACCAACGATTTGTCATAAGCAAAAGTCACCGGACCTTATGAAAGGTGCTGCGGGTTATATTTTTGATGTACCAAAGATTAGTTGTGATAAGCAAGAGTCATCGGATCTTATGAATGGTGCTGCCGGTTACGTGTTTGATGTACCAAAGATTTGTTGTGATAAGAATGAGTCACCGGATCATTTGAAAGTTGCCAGGGGTTATGTTTTTGAGTTACCCCGGACTTATGAAGAATTATCCAAAACAGGCCAAGAAATAGGTATCGAAAGACAATGCTGCAAAGAAAATAAAATAGAAGAGCACAAAAAAAATACAACAAATAAATGCAATGTGTGCAATCCATCAGAAACATCATTATCATCAGAAACTAAGACAGCAGAACTTGATTCAGAGAACAGCTCACAAATGTTCGTAATGAATACACACGTAGTACCAAAGAGGACTACATCTGTTAAAATGCCTATTTCTTGTAAAACAAAAAGTGGTTCAGATACACAACAGTATACGCCGACGAAGAATGCGCAAGGATTATTTAAAAATATACTTCAAACACAGGAAAATGCATTAAACATACATACTACATTATCTGGATATGTTTATGAGCTACCAAAATATTCACCCACAACACAGAAAAAGAGCTGTGAGTGTCGCGAGTCACTGAAAAGCAAATCTTTATTACAAAATGTTCCAGAATCCTCGGGATTTGTAAGAGAGCTACATACATGTAGAACTTCACCACATGAATCAGCGAACAATACACGAAAAATCTGCGTAAATAGGCCTAAGGCTTCTGATTCAAAGAACAAATTAGTAAATCAAAAGAGTTGTGAAACACCTGGATATGTGTGGGAGGTACAGAAACATTCACCTAAACATTACGATCATAAGAAACAAAAGTTCGATTGGAATGACTTCGCGAGATATAAATCTGATAAACCGGAATATGGTTTGGAACAAAAAAATAAAACAAACGGTTGTGCGGTCACTGAGTCAGTGAAACGTAAACCTAAACTACCGGAATGTGCGTATGACGTACCAATATTTAGAGAAATAGATAATGAAGAAAGAGTATTGAAAAATGAAAAAAGTTGTGATTACAAATGCAAAAAAAAACTCGAAAGTGAACCATCTGGATGTGCCCATGAGCTACCAAAGTATACACATAAACTACCATCACAGAAAAATAGCTGTGCATGTCGTGAATCAGTTAAAAACAAACCTGCGGCATCTGAATATCCACAAGAGCTGACGAAAATTATACATAAACTACAATCACATAAAAGTAGCAGTGAGTGTCATGAATCCGTAAGTACAGCTGGTAAAATTCAATCGGGATTACCGGGTTATGTGTTTGTGGTACCAAAGCAAACAGAGAAAATTTTTGCCAGTACTAAGTCAGGAAACAATTCAAATTCACCACATGAAGCGGCCAGCAAAGAAGTATTTGGCAAAAATAGACTTGAACCTGATACACAAAATATATGTAAAATCCTGGTTGGAACACAGACAAACACAATTGAAGTCCTCCATACAATTGATTTATGCAAAGATGTACTCAAAAATCAGGCAGAGACTATTGCAGTGCTGCGAAAAATATATTTGTCTCAAAAAAGTAAAGCAGTTTCTACTTCCTGCTCTCCGAGTTTGACCAAGCTACCTAATATTATAAAAAAATACATAGATACAGGAACACAACCGGAAACTGCAAATCTTAGCGCAGAAGATCTGTTCCGTAAGCCTTATGCCGAATTCAATGACTGTTTAACTTCCAGGCAATCGAGTTTGTCCAATAAACCAAAAACTATATCAAAATTAGATATCATTACTAGATTAAAAGAAGCATTCAAAGCTTGCAGTTGCAAAATCTGCAATTGCTTCTCTAGGACTACACCGGTTATAACCGATGCAAGTAAACCTTATGAATGTGATAAATGTTCGAGATCAATATTATTGAATGAAATGAATGAAACACCACTATGTTTCTGCAAACCCTGCGATTGTGTTCAATGTACTAAAACTTTAGCGGAGTGTTGTCATTGTGATCCTTGTCAGTGTGGTGATTGTAAAAGAAAGAGTATACACCATAGACAACGTTTTTGGGTTGCGCCTGTTGTAACGAACGAAGAGAATAACTCACGTGTAGCCTGCACTTGTTCACCATGCGCTTGCATCGATTGCAGACTAGTTTACCCTTTGGCTTCTAATATAGTGAACGAAATGTCAACGAGTACAAACAGACATGCACTGTGTAGATGTGAAATCTGTCTCAATGAAAGTTGTGACCAATGTGGTTTCGATTCCTGTGAATGTCGAAGGCACAACAAGGTCGTGAATAAACCAGTTGAACATGACACGCACGAGTTTGATATACGGATAGCTAGGATTATACATAACACGTCTATGTTCCAACGGGCACGGAGAAATGATACAATAGCTATGTTATCGGCTATACCTAGTAGATATCCTATAGCTATTAACGCTTTAAAATCTTCTCAACTCATCTCATCCAATAAAGCAAAATCAAAATCAGATTTTAACGATCGTTACAACAATTGTGAATTAAATATGCCGTACGAATGTCAATTAAATAAAACAATACAAAGCCCTGGCAAGCGCTGTGTGTGTGATAATTGTGATTGTTTAAATTGTGAAAAATCTAAAATGCCTCAAAATCTACACAAATTTGGAAGACATCGATTTAGTGATGGCCAATACGACCGCTGTTTGAAAAAAGACACGCCCGGAAGGGTTATGCGTCCTTTTAAAAAGGGCGATGTTTTAACCCCATCAACTCATAAATTGAAACTCCAGAATCTAATTTTGCAAAACAGACACTTAGAAGAACCAAGTTGCTTTATACCTAAAGTAACGAAAAACACAGAGTCAACTTCGAAGCTGCGGGACATTGATATCTTCCATGAATTAACATCCGAATTCAAAAAATCAAACTTAGAAACAAAAATAGGTTCCAGTACACACGAAAACTTTTATATGAACAATTTTAACACAAGATATATAAATAAAAGAAATATTTTACAGAAAAATATTGCGATCGATAGTAAAATTTCTGCAAGCTGTGATTCTGCTTATTCGTCACCTTACTACAAACGCTTTGGAAACAGATCTAGGGAAGGTTTCTGTAACAATTCAGGTTACAATTACCCGGAATATTTCATACAGTTTCAAAATGAAACTGCGGCAACTAGCATAACTGATGTAATGAAATTAGACATGGATGAAACTATAAAACTAGAAGATAAACGCAATATTATTCCAAATAGTACTGAAAAACATAACGTAGATAACATATCATATGACAATATGTCAGATAATGAAAATTGTTGGAAGATTAATGAATGTAATCATTTCAGCAATAGCAAATTTATAGCTAGGCCAACTGAACCAAACAATAATAATTCTGAAAATGCTCATATTGCAACTATGCGTTGTAATTGCAAAAAAAGTTTAAACGTACAGTTAAATAATCAAAATTACAAACATAAAAACTGTAATAATAATGTTTTACAAAATAGAGAAAGAAATGAATTAGAAAATACTGCGTGTCTAACAGGCAGCCAGACTTCTTTAAATATGAATAATGAAAACCATGAATATATGAATGCAATTCATGATTTTAACAAACTTCATGTTGCACGTTATGTATGTTATAACTGCTCAGAAGGAAATACTAGTAGGCGTTTACTTCCTATACATGATAACAGATACACTTCAACATATTCAGACTTCGTTAATGGTGCCAACATTTTAAATATCAAAAGAGTCAGAAATACGCTTATGGAAGCTAAGAAGATTTCTCAAGAGCTAACAAGATTATTAAAAACGTATGAAAAAGCAAATGAAGAATTCGAAAGTATTACGGAAAAGCTGAAATTATCCCATCCTTTAGAGTTCTGATTTTGATGGAAGAAATGAAATTTTGCATTTGTTTGCAATTGTTAGATACAATACTGTGAAGAAATGTAGGATTATTGAAGAGAAAAACGTCAACTATATTTAGCACGACCTTCACGAAAATCACTTGGGAGATCCACACAATATGTAAGGTTAAAGAAATATTATTTTTTGCAATTTCAGTCTCATACTAAAACATGTATATAATGATGAGTGCAATAACCCACATAATCAGCCTATAACGTTCCAACTGCTGGGACACAGGCTTCCTCTCTGTGAGACGGGGTAGCCCATAATCCACCACGCGGGCCCAGTGCGGGTTGGTAGATGTCACATGTCTTCGAATTGTGCGTTTTAGGACGTTGGTTTCCTCACGATGTTTTCCTTCACCGTTTTGAATAACCCGTTAAGACCTTAATAAATTTATAAGAATGACCTATGTGAACAAAATATTTTTTATTTTATTATTTAGATTTAGCAACGTTCGTATACACTTTAGAAATTACAGCAAGCAACAGAAAATAAATAACTACATAATGACAAACAATAATAGGTAAATACATAATTTTCTTAATATTACCTACTTGGTGAACGATCTTAAAGTGGAGCAGTTCAGTATTAGTTACAGTGTAAAACAAAACAAAGATAGATACAGCCGTCTTATGTTTACAAAAAGTAGAGTTTTTTTTTTTGGGCAATAACATCTATACTAATATTATAAAGCTGAAGAGTTTGTTTGTTTGTTTGTTTGAACGCGTTAATCTCAGGAACTACTAGTTGGAATGAAAAAATATTTTTGTGTTGAATAGTCCATTTATCGAGGAAGGCTATAGGCTATATAACATCACGCTACGACCAATAGGAGCAGAGCATAAATGAAAAATGTTGCATAAACGGGAAAAATTATTCCTTTTTGAGAGCTTCCGTTGCGTGCGCTGCGTAAACGGTTTAAGTTACGCAAATATCGAGCGCGTTCAAACAAACAAACAAACTCTTTAGCTTTATAATATTAGTATAGATAATTATAGGTAGGAACCTTCTATAAACTAAAATCAAAGAGAAAAAAACAAATATAAACGAAACTAAGCCATTTTTTTGCGCAACTGGGATTGCGAGTGTGTGCTGTTGTTTCAGATACAGATACAAAAAGGAATGAAGAGCTTCACGGTGTTACCAGTTCGCATTACTGTAAAACACATTCAAGAAGAGAATCGAATACAAAAACATGGCTGTGATTTAGGTAAATCACATTATGAGAGAACCAGATATGTACCGTAATCGGAAGCGTCATATAATTGCCAACTTCATGTGAGTCAAATCTATGTTTCAAAATTGATTTTAAGCAGGAAGTTTCATTTAACTGAAATGAGCAGTCAGTCAGTCAGTTGTACTACAGTTTGACCAAAACCGCTGTACCGCGCCACAGGTAAGTACGCGACGAAGCGGGGGGGGGGGCAGAGTAGGCCGCTCATTCGTCAACGCTTCTGGCGTCCCGCCGCTCATTCATCAACGCTGCCACCCGCCTCGCCACGTACTCTTAAGTCGCGGTACAGCGGTCTCAGATGCGCACACACATTCTAGAACTCAATAGAACAATCTATGTGATAAACACTGCATATTTAAATTGAAAGATGATGGCTAGAAAGGGGGTAACTTCCGAGATGAATACTAAGTATGGGAGAAATGGACATATTGTCCCGATCCCAAATAAATTGCGTTAAGGCTCGTGCAAACAGACGCGAAATCGCGGGCGCGACAGGCAGCGGTACCTTTGTCGACAAAGGTACCGCTGCCTGTCGCGCCCGCGATTTCGCGTCTGTTTGTACGAGCCTTTAAGTGCGGGAGAATGATGATGATTTAAATTAACTATATCAGTAGTTATTAGTTAGACAGGAAGCCAACTTCAACATAGTTGGGATAATGCTAGGCAGATGATAATGATGAACATGTTGAATTGTGAATTTTTGGAAATTATTGTAATAGCTTGGTATAGACACTGAATTATATTTAATTGGAATGTTATAATTTTTCGCAGAAGACAAGAAAAACCTGTGCAAGGACGCACCTACTGCGCTTGCGTCGAGGATCATTCAACAATATGCGTGCGGCCTGTTCTACGCCATCACTGGGTTACAATTCAATCTGATGTGTCTTACTACAAACTATGTTGTTGTGTTTCATCAATTTACAATTTTGAAATTCAGACTTTACTAAATTGATTTTGTAGAATGTCTTTACTTATTTATTCGTTCTTGAGTGAATGGAGGATCATGGAGTGTCCTCCATGATCCTCCATTCACTTCAGTGCGAAAAAGGGAATGTTAATTGAGGAAACTGTTTATTTTATTTTATTTGAGCAATAAATTGCTCTAAAATATTACCGCTGTGTTTTTATTTTTCCGCCAAGATTCAGTTTTCACCCTTCATCTAAAAACTCAGCCTGTTGTACATAAAGTTTTTTAGGTAATCACATTTATTAGTTATTCATTACTAGCTCCACCCCGCGGAGTTTTTCTTACATCATTCGTTATTTTCAATCTAACCAATATTTAATCAAACACTTACTTATATCTCTAACTGGCACTTTGCCCGCGACTTCATCCGCGTGGATTTAGTACTTTAATTAGAAAATAGCTGCACCCCGCGGTTGCACCCGCGTAATTCTTGATCCCGTAGGAATATCGGGATAAAAAGCATTCTATGTCCTTTCCAGGTCATGTTCTACCTCTGTGCCAAAGGAGATCATTCATATTGGGCTAAATTATGAAAGTGCCAAACAAGTAAAGCCAGGCCAAACAAAAAAAATGATATATTCTGTTTAGAACATGTTATTCTCTTCACTTTTTTATTATCGGATCAAATCTGTAGAGCAATTCCCTGCGCTGGTATACGATTTTGAAATCAAAATAATAAAATAGTTATCTAATTAAAGTAATAACTTGTAGTAATAAAAAATGAAGAGAAAAACATTCTCTTTCGGAATATAGCTTTTTTTGTTTGGCTTTCTGACTTTCACAAATACAGGGTGTTAGGGTAGACACCGTTATCCTTGAAACTAGTGGTTTGGTGTCATCTATAATATACTTTTTCTATGGGACCAAAATTGAAATCGCAAAATAAAAACTGCTTTTCCATACTTTTTGTCGATTTAAGTGAACACAAATGTGTAGAACAGCTGTTTTTTTTCGCGATTTCAAGGTTGGTCCCATAGAAAAAGTATATTATAGATGACACCAAACCACTAGTTTCAAGGATAACGGTGTCTACCCTAACACCCAGTATAGCCCAAAAATTTATGGGCGGTGAATGATCTCCTTTCATTTAAATCCGTTCAGCCGTTTTAGCGTGAAAGCGCGCAACAAATAAAACGAATAAACCCGCTTTCACATTTATAATATTAAGTTAGGATTAAGATATTAGTTAGGATAGTTAGGATTGCACCGTCTTACAGTTTTAAATCTAAATTAACTTTTCCTGATCCTTATAAACTTATATTAAAGTCCATCCAAGTTATATGAAAGTATTAACTTAAGAAACGTGGCGAGATAAAATAGTATTTTCATCTCACTCGCATTTGGTCTATTGAGAGGAGCACACAGTTGTTCGAGTCGGCACATTCGGTTCGGCACTATTTTTGAACAACAAAGACGTCCCGAAGTAGTTATAAACATTTTGGGTTTTATTCGGGTCATGCCGAATGTCAAGCTCCTGTGGCATCTAACGTCGCTGAATCATGTTCGGGTCGGCTCGGCACTATTCGAGCTAATTCAAGTGGCTTTTTTCCCGAACAAAATGTTAAATTAACTGACTAAAAATGCATAGCCTAAATCGCTGGTTCTAGAAGCTGTGATGCACAAGAGTTCCTTACTCTAGCTTTTGCCTGCGGCTTCGCGCGTGGATGTCGGATATTGTCACACGGGAACGTACTACCAGGATACTTAAGAAATACTGGGTTTCCTATACAAACTTTCATCCCCTATATCACCCCCTGTAGGATTATTTAAAAAATAAAAATTAGCCTATGTCCTTTCCCAGGATGCCATCTATCTCCTTGCCATAACCATTCAGTAGATTTGGCGTGAAAAGGTAACATACAAGCAGACAGACAGACAGAGTTACTTTCGAATTTATAATATTAGTAAGTATGGATGTCAGAAATCGATTCAGTAAACGATACTGAAGGAACAAATTTCATGATGTGCATTAATTCAGTTACACATTGTATAACGAAGGACTTCTCATAAATTAATCTCCTAAAGGAATGGGAATCCCCGAAAGGAATGAATAGTGGATGGAATTTTGTATGGAAGTTCGGATTTTTGCCGATGGGACGTTTATCACCTTAAATTTGATTTTAACAACTGTGCCGAGTCAGGCTACCCGGTACAAGTGTGTACCACCCCTGACTGTGCAAGGTTGAGAACCCAGCTAATCCCTCAGAAAATATTTTATCCCACCAAAAACATTTTCATGTAAAATGTTGCCAAGACGAGACCATATGGCTCGCACTGTCCAAAAGTTATCAGATCTCATGTAGAGCCAAGCTTCTAACTCAACACGCCCTAACTCTACAAGCCCTGACATCACAAACTCTACACCTTAGTCAAAATATGTGACTTGGCCGTTTCGCTACCGTCACATGGGCGTAAGGTGAAAAATGTATTCACTGTTCATTACTGTTCTGCATAGTTAATTCTTCATTCATTTAGTAACTTATTTCTCATGTAGATGCGATCGGGCTTTATCACATTTGTGGCGGTATATACCTCGCCATTTGCGAACTACGCATCAAAGACCTGACGTCACACAAAAATCCTGACGTCACATAAATCCTGCATCGCGCAATTAAAGTTTACCGTGCAATGGACATTTATACAAGAACCCGACATCAATCGTTGGGCAGTTGCCCGCCAGACACAACACCCGTCTGGTCGGAGGATCCTCCCTTTTCAATGGTGGATGAGTGAACTTTACACCCTGTTCATGAGGAACCCCTAAATCTCAAATTCGATTTTATCACCTGTGCCGAATCAGGCTACCCGGAATAAGTGTGTATCACCCCTGACTGTGCAAGGATGGGGAGCTAATCTCTCAGAAACTATTTTATTTCTATTAAGGAATTGATTAAAGACGGACCTCTAAAGGTCACTTTCGAGTGGTGTCGCCGTTGCAAACTTTTTAATTAATACGGTGATTGAAATACTTTGTGATGGCCCGGACCTGCACGAGGTTGTGGTTATGACACCGCGGATAGAGCATGGCTTTGTAAACGTAATTTATCATTGCACTTGTATTTTTCGAAGGGGCAGAGGTTAGGCTAACCCACATTTTGTCAGATAGGTTACAGTTAGGAAAACTAATGTTTGTTACTCAAAGATTTGGATGAAATTTGGCAAACAGATAGTTTACAACCTGGATTAACACATAGGATACTTTTCAACCCGGTAGTAGGATCCCGTGGGATAATTTTCGATATCTACACGGTCGAAGCCGCTGGCAAAAGTTCGTTTCATATAAATCTGTCCGACTTGGTTAATGATTCAGTACCTTTATAGATAGAATAGGACCCTTAAGGAAAACCAGGAAGACCGATAGGTATTCAACCAAGCCATATTTCTTCTTACTTCGAATACTATAAGGTTTATTTTCAGTACATCAAACACAAATAATAGTCTTACATACTATGCCTAAGTAATAATTCAATAATATGAATTAGAACTTGAAACAAAACATACTTACATACAAAGTCGAGTCATTAGAATTGACATTGCAAAGTCAAAGTTTATGTTATAAAGGCAAAAGTGAGTTTGTTTGTTTGTTACGCTTTCACGCTAAAACGGCTAAACGGATTTGGATGAAATTTGACACATGCGTAGACCATGAACGGGAATAGAATATAGAATACCTTTTATCCCAGTAGTGCGTTCCCGTGGGATAATTTTCGACCTTCACGCGGGCGAAACCGCGGGCAAAAGCTAGTTGTTTATAAAATCGACACTAGTTGGTAGTTTTTATAAAAAATAATTTCCCTAGTCTTGCATGTAATAAAGACCGATTGCCACCAACCGGGCACACTGACTGAGAATTTCTAATGGAAAAACTCAATAATATTTTGTCATGACCAAGGGATCGAACACAAGACCTCACTCTCAGCAGTACCTACCTTTTGCGACCACGACCTACGAGGCAGACAATTCCACATTTAGTACTTTC
The DNA here is from genome assembly GCA_948473465.1 of Lithophane ornitopus. Taxonomy (NCBI): domain Eukaryota; kingdom Metazoa; phylum Arthropoda; class Insecta; order Lepidoptera; family Noctuidae; genus Lithophane; species Lithophane ornitopus. The sequence continues at coordinate 12,432,958 of OX419635.1, read as the reverse complement.
TAAGTTAAACTCAATCTCAAAGCAATCAATCTGCCAAGCCTTTTCCTAACTATGTTGGAGTCGGCTTCCAGTCTAACTGGATGCAGCTGCCTATCTTATCTAGTCCACAACCCAGTAACTGGGTAATGCGATACCTTGGTAAGACTGGTTGTCAGAATTTCGGGCTTCTGACGACCTGTCAAAGATCCACGATTGACAGCCGGGACCAACGACTTAACTTGCTTTCCGAGGCAAGCAGGAGTCTCGGTATGTAAAGAGCATCCACCCATCCACATCCACATTTCAAACAATATAACCGTTTGTAAGTTAAGCAATCCTTATAATGGATTGCTTAACTTACAAACGGTTATATCCACCATTATAATTGCTCATATTTAGTACCAGAACGATGAAAATACCGCATTTTATACACAGTATAAATAAGTTACAGTATTACGTCTTCAAAATAAGTAACATAAACGGCCGAAACGACGCGCTTCGCAATCTCATTGTAATATTAGAGGACCTAGACAAGTGACAGTCTTTTCCAAAGCGTTTCGTATTTCTACAACGACTTTCAACAGGATTGACATAAGGTTTTCGGAAGTCAGTCCTATACATTTTTGCCTTTTCCATCATCGTTATCGCTGATAAAATGTTACTTTGTCTAGGGCCTCAGTATGCAACAGTATCGAACGCGCGGCAGGTTACGCACGGATTGGGCACGCCACAATTGCGGCGATAAGTCTCCTCTTTGAGGAGTGGCTGGAGAGGCGCCACGGCGTCCTCACCTTCCGCCTGACGCAGGTCCTCACCGGACATGGCAGCTTAAGGAGGTACCTATGCAGGATTAGGCGGGAGGAAACGCCCGGGTGTCACCACTATGCGGATCGTCCGGAGGACACGGTGGAGCATACGGTGGAGGTGTGCCTTGCTTGGGCGGAGCACCGCCGTGTCCTCGTGGAGGCGATTGGCGGCACTGACCTCTCGCGTCCGGCCCTGGTCCAGGCCATGGTACGGAGCGAGAGGGCATGGGAGGCGGTCACCTCCTTCTGCGAAGCAGTGATGCTCGCGAAGGAGGAGGCGGAACGCGTGAGGGAGAGGCAAAGCTTGCGCCCTCACGCCCCTTACCACCGCCGCTGGAGATACCCTGGGCGTCGGGAATCCCAGGCGGATTCCCGGCCACCATAGGCGCGGGCTTGCGGACGGCGAGCAATGGGTAGCTCGCCGTCCGATAAGGACCAGGCCCGGGTCGATGGCGCGTCGTGTTCCACGCGCGCCTCAAAGAGATGTCAGCACACCTGACGGGGTCCGTGAGGACCGATGCCTGCCAGGGTTGCGGAATAGTCCGAAAGGGATACCGGGACCCTGGCAACAGGCAACTGAAGGAACACGGGTGGGTTTTAGTCAGTAAGAGTCTGACACGCCCTTCCGCTCCGCCAAGAGCGGGATAAGTGATATGATGATTTCCAAACCAAAAAAAAAAAAAAAAAATGTTACGCACGGATGCGGAAGGTTTATTTACGTAGCGGCCGTACGTAATTATATCAAGGTCACTTTCGAGACGTAATACTGTTGCTTTATTATACTGTGCTATAAACGACCTATTATTAATTACTCACACATATTTGGTTCTGTTGTAAAATCTCGCTAGAGTACCGTTGGCATCTTAATAATTCTGGTTCAGACAATGGATTATATCCGTTGAGGATAAGCTTACGAGACACAAAGCATAATGTTCATGAATATGTATCACATAGGTATTTATAGACAAGGAATTTATGTAGTCTTAGTCTGAAACTGAAGCTACTTAGGAATTTGCGTTTGGTTAAGGCTCCCACAAACAGGCGCGACTTGACGCGCGACGCGGCGCCGCGGCACTGTGCGCCGTGAAGTTTTTTCAAAAATTGTTTGGTTAAAAAATTAAAGTAATAAAAACTAAAACCCAACTACGACCAAAAAGGTATAAACAAGACACCACAGACAGACAAATTAAAAATCCGGAGTCACACGTAATCTGTTCGATTTATGGCCTAATACGTGTAACTCCGGGTTTTAACTTGTATTTTTTTTTTTATTCTTTTGGTTTTATAATATATAAATATTTTTGAAATGTGCTCATTAAGCCCTTTCATTTGATACCCAAAATGGTACGATTAAACAAAATTTTTTTTTAGTTCCTTACTTTAGGTCTTCCAGAGGGCGCAATTTTTTATTTAATGTGACGTCACATAACCTATAACCAGCGGACGATCAAGAAGCTTCAACGATACCACACTTGTCAAATTGTGATGAGTGGCTTAGAAGATATGAGGGAACAGATGAACATACATACATACATACATACCGGTCAAAATCATCGGCGAAGAAAAAAGGAGGGTTATGATTTTTACCGGTATGTATGTATGTATGTTCATCTGTTCCCTCCTATCTTCTAAACCATTCATCACAATTTGACAAATGAGGTATCGTTGGAAGCTTCTTGATCGAAAAAATGGCGCCCTCTAGAGGACATAAATTAAGAAACTAAAAAAGAAAATGTTTAATCGTACCATGTTGGGTATCAAATGAAAGGGCTTAATGAGCACATTTCAAAAAAAAAAATATATTATAACCGCAAAAGAATTAAAAAAAAAGTAATAAAAACTAAAACCCAACTACGACTAAAAAGGTATAAACAAGACACCACAGACAGACAAATTACAAATCCGGAGTCACACGTAATCTGTTCGATTTATGCCCTAACACGTGTGACTCCGGATTTGTAATTTGTCTGTCTGTGGTGTCTTGTTTATTCCTTTTTAGACGTAGTTGGGTTTTAGTTTTTATTACTTTTTTATTTTTTTTATTCTTTCGGGATTATAATATAATTATACAAAAAACGTAAGAAAATTTGAATTTCGCGGGCCACCATGCGTATCCCGCTAAGGTGACCCGCGAAATTCAAATTTTCTTACGTTTTTTGCAATTTGCAGATTAGTATCAGGTTGTATGTTGATTAAAATATGATTCGCGGCCGTAACAAATATGGCTTTATAGAATTATAATCATTAGAATTAGCAATACGACTCTCTATGTTCACATAAGTGTATTGAATGACTATTTCAATATACTTATACTTCTGTAGACTATTTCAATATACTTACAGTAAGAAAATTTGAATTTCGCGGGCTACCCTGAAGGCTCATACAAACAGACGCGATATCGCGGGCGCGACAGGCAGCGGTACCTTTGTCGACAAAGGTACTGCTGCCTGTCGCGCCCGCGATATCGCGGCTGATTGCACGAGTCTTGAAGCTTTCGCCTTAAGTAAAGGTATTCGAAAGCGATGCTAATTTGTTTTTTTTATTATATTTTTTATATTAGGTATTAATTAACGTCAAGTTTAGCAACGTCTAGTTCAGTTTCACCATAATTTCTCAGTAAGAAACTCCTAAAGTTAAAAAGTTACACTAAAGGCCTGCGCAGACGAGGCATTTTTGTCCGCGGACTTTTTATACGCAATAAATAGATCGCTTACAACTGTATCGCGTAACGCAAACGAGGGATTAAAAGTACCGCGTACAAAAAGTCCCCCGAATAACCGAGGACATGCAGAGAGCGGACCGGACAAAAGTACGGGGGAGTCCCCGAAAAAAATAGAACTCGTGTGACTAGGCGAAGCAACGCACATGGCGGACTTTAGTCCGCGTTGTGCGCTCGAGAAAAAAAGCATTTCCGGGCAACAAATGATCGGACACCGTGTGCGTTGAGTTCGCGGTAAATCCGCGGCGGACATTTTATTCGCGGAGCGTACTTTTTTCTCCGCCGCGGAGAAAAGTCTGTCGTCTGCGCAGGGCTTTATTGTCTGGGAAATGCTCGAGATATCGGGTTTAAAAAAAAGTCCAGGTTAATACATTTGTGCCGCACGTTTGTGCAAATAATCTGACCTTTATATATTTCTAACCTTTATATAGTGCTTTGTTTTCTAAAAATATGTAGATTTTGTTGTTATGCTTCGAGCAGGCTTACCGTTTCAAGGCTGTTTTCTTGTTAAAAGTCCGTTAGCGGCTTAAAATCCTTCGATTTAATTATGTAAATTGGTTTATAAGGACCCTCTCGAGCTCTAAGTTAGACTTCTGTCTTAAAGGGGTCAAGTTCAAGTCAAGTTTAAAGATCATGAATTTGGGTGAAGAAAATAATATCAACACGCAGTGTGTAGGAGTAGTTAATCGATAAGACGCTAAAATACAATAGACATATAATATTTCATTTAAAACACAATATATTCTAATTCTAATTCTTTTTACCTTTTGTGGTACAGTAATCCAGTAGTAAGTGCATCGTCTTCACATATAATATAATTCATGTATACAAAATATTGTAAAACATTTTTTACAGAGTAACGGTGGAGTTCCTTGCCCATTCTTCTCCATACGAAAACTACCTTTTGGAAGGGGCAACTAGAATTTTCTCTGTTTTTGACGTTCAAAAGTGCCTTTTATGTGCCTATTTGAAATAAATTATTTGACTTTGACTTTGATATAATTAGTATACTTTTTACCAGCTTAACTATTCCCCAAGAGTCATAAAAAACCACGTCGTGTTCGGGCTCGCGACTGGTCAATCATCATCCTGAGGATGCCTCGTTGAGAGGTGAAAAACACGTGTCGATTTCTTACAGAGTTTCTTCAGTCTTGAGGAATAGTTAAGCGGTATAATAAATAAAATAAAAATATTAAATTTGTTTAATTCTAGTAACTCAAATCATATACAAACAGATTCATAAATAGATACAGACAGGTTAACAAGCACATACAAAAACGAACACTCACAAGGTAACAGTATGCCTACTGCAGCATTGCCGGATATAAGGGCAATCCAGTCTGTTAGCGATCATCGCCAGGACGGTGTTGGCGCTGCCCCGCACTCTGCGCACCAGAGACGCGCACCGCTTGCGCATCGTCGCATGAAAGCAGTCGGTGCGCGCCTCCGCGAACATGCCCGAGGCGCTGCAGTGGCGGGGCAGCCCCACCACCGCCCTGAACGCGTTATTGGACTGGACACGGCGGGCACTGTATGCTGCACGAGTATACTTTGCCTACAGGCTGCACGTGTAGAGAGATGTACAATAGAGTCTAAAGAGAGTTATTTTTACCTCCCTCGAACAACGCACAAAATACATATATTGTAATTTATAGTGGATTTCCGCAAAGTCATGCCTGAATCAATTATTTAATATGATAAGACGCTTTTACCCTGCGAAGGGACGGTTACTTACTTTTATTTCTTTATCTACCTTCTTGTGCTCAGTTCACACCGTGACGCGACGCGGCACACACTTTTTTATGATCCGATACAATATCGAATTTATTTACTACACATTAAGGTACACGCATTGCGCAGCAGCGCACATCTGAGCGAACTTTGACACGTGTCAACCCTCGCACTGAAATTATACCTTGTCGTGAAGAAAACAAGTTCAATAATTGTCAAAAGTGCAGCGTCGCGTCGCTTCACGTCGCGGTTTATTTTCTTTTCGAATATTCGAAAAACGTTATTCAACGTAAACATGAAAAAACGTCGATCAAAACATCATGTGATCCCAGTTTAATGTTACAGACTTCTATTTTTTTTTTCGATATTATAAAAACACTTTTTGGGGCGTTGCTCTTTTCATATCTCTGTTATGTTGAATAAGTTATCCAAGCAAGGCAAATATTTGAGCCCGCGCGATATATTCGAGTTTAGGGTTGCACACATTATGACGGGCCGCACCCTAACGTAAAAATATTCATACATCAATTTCGTACATTTTGCTTGAACTATCGCATATGATATGCGGGAAACCAGGCTTTGTTGTATGTAACACGATGTGGCCCGATGGGAAAAGCAATTTAAAAAAAAGCAATGATAAAGCAATTTTATTTAATACTCGAGGCTAAGTAATAACAGCCGCACGGATCGATCCATCAGGTTAAGCTACGTTTGCCGGGGTTGGTCCTATGGGTTTACTATCTTTACATATCGAGACTCCTCCGTGCCTCGGAAAGCACGTTAAGTCATTGGTCCGTATTCAGCTGCATCCGGTTGGACTGGAAGCCGACCCCAACATAGTTTGGAAAAGGCTAGGCAGATTGGTTCATGCATCTTTTTATTAGAAGGGAAACGTCAGAACACAAAATGAGCCAAAGAAGTGATGTGTGTTAGTGAACTAATCCAGAAACGTCGACCGCGAAGGTCGCATCAGCTCACGGCATATTTTCTCGCCTACCGTATGATCGAAAAATTAAATGAAAATAGCAAATTAACGTTTGGACTTTTTTTTTTTTTATTACCTTTATTTTCGCCTTAAAAAGAAATTACCTAAACTATTGGAGCCGCCAGCACCCCACACAGTCTCGAGCGAGAACAGTCTCAGCGAGACTGAGTGAGAGTGAGACTGAGTTAGAGAACTCAGTCTCACTCTCACTCAGTCTCGCTCTCACTCAGTCTCGCTCTAACTCAGTCTCGCTCTCACTCAGTCTCGCTCCCACTCAGTCTCGCCCTCACTCAGTCTCGCTCTCACTCAGTCTCGCTCTCACTCAGTCTCGCTCTCCCTCAGTCCGCGAGCAGTATGGTGCGAGTGAGATAAAAAGTGGATTTGAGCAGATGTGAATGAGGTGATTGATTGAGGTTTTAGTGATTGGGGATTGTGGTGATTGATTGAGGATTGAAAGAAAGAAAGAGAAAGAAAAATGCATTTATTGGCATTTTAACATAAAAAATACACCTTAAAACTATAAAAACCGAAACAATCAATAAAATGCCAAAAGGGCCTCAGCTCAGCATACTGTCAGATGGCAACACAAAGTGTACCACCTGACGCTGATTTTCAGCTGCAACCCACGAGTGTCATACGCTAGAAAAATAATATAGGTTATATTAAACAATTAAAATCTGATATATATGATAGAAGAAAAACAATATATAAAAATACCTAATTAAATGTGAATGTTTATAAATAAAATATAATATTTAAAATGGCAACATTCCGTTTAACCGGCATGGACTCGCACGCCGCCGGCTTAGAATAATCTGTGCGCAAAGCTGTCAAAAATAAATTATTAATTTGTCTGTCGTTTTCAACGTTTTGACATCTGGTTACTTAATTATACGCAATACATTAAGATGGAATTCATTATGATGTAATAACAAAGAATGTGTTAAGTGATTGTGTAGGTATTATTCTTTTCCTAAACAGTGTTTGTTGAGATTTGTGGGGGATGGTGTAGATGACAGCTCGGTAATTTATCCTGTATACGATGAAATATAAAGGGTAAATTAAGAGACATGAGATCAAACAACAGATTAATGACAAAATGGTAAGTGGTTAATTATATTCATATTAGAATTTTATGCACTGTGATTGAAATTAATTATATTACTATTTGAATAATAAATTAAATTAGATTGGTTAATTATTTGAATTAGGATATATTTTATCGAGGAACTATACTTGACAAACCGAAGTGAACTAGAGTAGATTAATTAATTAAGTTTCTAACTTTAAATTACAGAAACGAGATGGTGTTCCTAAGTTTATGGGATGAATGCAGTAGCGAAACACCGTCACCAATATAGCCGGACTGGTGATTGATTGGTGATTTTGATTGGTGATTGGCTGAAGTGAATTTAGGCTAACCTTGTCTATAACCATAAGAAGCAAATGACTAATAAGAGAGACGCTACCCAAATCAAACAAATGACGTAACGCGTAACTGTCAGTAGTTCTAATTGGAGCAATCGTAAAATCGCGTAGTAAAATTTGTGATTCCTACTATTCCTACCCCTAATCAGACTCAGGACAATTCTACTTTACTGCAGACTTGACTTTAGTGTGTTACTTACCTAAATAAATGTGGATGAAGCGTATAAATTCTAACTCGATTCGCTGTCTGCTTATAAACGAGGTATTATAATAATTAAGAGGAGCTAGGTAGGTACTCTTTAGTTTGTCAGTGTTATAGTTGAACCCGTAATCTATAAAACGGTATGTTTTGTAGCATCGTGTTTCATACAATCAAGCATAGGTTTGACCCTGAATTTGAATAGTTTCATACTTTTTTAGAGAGCAGTGGTGGTCCAGTAGATGTCAAGGCCGCGATTTACGAGTAGTAGGTTGTGTAAAAAATCTGCTGTACCCTACATTTACAAAATATATGGAACAGCAGATTTTTTCTTTCGCGATTTGGTCCCATGGTAAAAGTTGTTCATAATGATGAGTACAATGACCTTTTAAGAGATTTCGTGTATGAATAGATATACCTTATACAAAACTAATAATGTGGCTGAAGAAAAATTGAATCGAGATCACATTGGGAAAAGAAATAGAATTAGGAGACAACCACAGCACGATGTTGGTATATTCTGAACTACAAATATGTATATTTTACTTATGTAATGAGGAGCTCGTGGCTAATTAATATCAGCCGCACGGATCGACCCATTAGGTTAAGCCACGCTTACCGGGGTTGGTCCGTGGATGGGTGATTATCTTTACACACTGAGACTCCTCCGTGCCTCGGAAAGCACATTAAGCCGTTGGTCCCAGCTTTCATACTTGGAACTTTGACTGTCGTTACGGATCGTCACAAACCCGAAAGTCTGACAACCAGTTGCCAAGGGGTATCGTATTACCCAGTCACTTGGTTGTGGAGGTCAGATAGGGAGTCGCTCTATGTAAAATATGGTATTCAGATCGTATATTGTTTTCATATTCTCATCTGCAACAGTAAAAGTATAGCGTAACCTAGGTATTTGCCAAACGTTGTATATTGTATAAATAATAATAATAGATTTTACAGATAACATAATAATTATTATGTATTATATATATAACAATTTGTTGTCACCAGTCAGCAGACACATTTAATTTTCATAGCGAGGGGCGCTAAGCATTGAGATTGTCATGCTGTCGGCTATAGAGTAGGTAAGACCGAGTGGGTAGGTAAGATCTTACCTACTTTTTGGTTACCACAAAATAGTCACTTGGGCTTGAGATGCGCATACGACAGATGACCGTATAGAAAATATATCAGCTGAAAGACATCCACTGGTGAATATAGACCTCCTCCAACAAAACTTACAATTTAAAACGTAATTCGAATTTAACAATATGTTCTCAGCAAAATTGATTTCAGTTTTTACTTTTTCCAACATTTTCATCACACTTTCTTACCTAACCACACATCTACACTACTTACTCATTGTACATATTATCACCCCACTTTTTAGAAAGCCCCGTACTCGACATTTTCACAAAAAATATAATACAAGGAAAATAATATGACATTGTGAGAAAAAACGCGCTTTTACAACTTTTGCAATCATTCTTTCCGATGAGGAAAATGTGATAAGTTTGCATTACATTACTATACTTATACTCTTTTTTGCGTTGTGTACGTTTTTTAGGTGAAGGAATATAGTACTCCTTTCTCATACCTTTTTGCTGTGCCCTACAGGGTCCATATTGATCTAAATTATACATTTACTAGCTGCGCCCCGCGGTTTCACCCGCGTAAGTCTCGATCCCGTGAGATTAGCGGGATTATAAACTGTTTGCCAAATTTCATCCAAATCCGTTCAGCCGTTTTTGCGTGATTGAGTAACAAACAAAAAGTGCCTGTATGGTTTTAATTGTAATAAATGCTTTGATTTTTTAAGTTTATAATAGCGACATTGAGTTTGTTGGTTTATTTGTTTGTTACGCTTTGACGCTAAAACGGTTGAACCGATTTAGATGAAATTTAGCACATGGGTAGACCATGACCTGGAATATAACATAGGATACTTTTTATCCCGAAATTCTCACGGGAACAAGACTTACGCGGATGCAACCGCGGGGCGCAGCTAGTTTCTAATTAAAGTACTAAATCCACGCGGATGAAGTCGCGGGCAAAGTGCCAGATAGAGATAAGATAAGTAAGTGTTTGATTAAATATTGGTTAGATTGAAAATAACGAATGATGTAAGAAAATATTGGTTCAAGGAATAAAAATGGTGATCGGATTTTTTCGCGTTCATATTCACTCTGTGCTGGCACTTAGCTTTGTTTTATAGCTTTTACGTGATAGGTCACCAGAGTTGTCTAAAATATATGAACAACTACAGTGTGATATATTATGTATTATGAACAGGGTCATATAATGTTGCGTAGGATCATATTTTAGGTATTAAATTATGCATGTATCGTAGAGTTTTTGGCGAAAGTTTTTCTTTTTTAAAGATAATGCCAAAAAAATCACGTTGAAAAAGTAACCGCACATTTTTTTATAGGTTATTGGTGTTTGACCGTGAATCTTTTTAGCAGAAGATAGGTATTTATAATTTATGAACTGCGAAATTCTATGTGTTTCCGACAGTTGGTAGTTACTATTATATCTCGTAACTGAAATGGTTCTCCTTAATTAGTAAGTAATTCTTCCTTAATTTTCCATAGATAATCAGACTATTATGTTCCCACTGCTGGGACACAGGCCTCCTCTAGATACGGGAGTGGGCCACGGGCCCAGTGGGGGTTGGTCGATGACATATGTCTTAAACAATTTTGATTCAAGGCATCGGTTTCCTCACGATGTTACTTAATTTATTTATTTCTTTGTTTACATAGATTCATCACCACTGCTCTCAAAATGCTGAAGGAAAACATCGTGAGGAAACCGGCATGTTCTAGAATCAAAAAAATTTAAGTAATAAAAACTAAAACCCAACTACGACTAAAAAGGTATAAACAAGACACCTCAGACAGACAAATTAAAAATCCGGAGTCACACGTGTTAGGGCATAAATCGAACAGATTACGTGTGACTCCGGAGTTTTAATTTGTCTGTCTGGGGTGTCTTGTTTATACCTTTTGGGGTTATAATATATATATTTTTGAAATGTGCTCATTAAGCCCTTTCATTTGATACCGGTCAAAATCATAACCCTCCTTTTTTACCCGACTACAGCGAAGAAAAAAGGAGGGTTATGATTTTGACCGGTATGTATATATGTATGTATGTTTGTATGTATGTATGTATGTATGTATGTATGTTCATCTGTTCATCTGTTCCCTGATATCTTCTAAACGACTCATCACAATTTGACAAATGAGGTATCGTTGGAAGCGTCTTGATCGTCCGGTGGTTATAGGCTATGTGACGTCACATTAAATTAAAAATAGCGCCCTCTATGTGACAAAAAGTAAGGAAAAAAAAATTTGTTTAATCGTACCATGTTGGGTATCAAATGAAACGGCTTAATGAGCACATTTCAAAAATATATATATTATAACCCCAAAAGAATTAAAAAATAAGTAATAAAAACTAAAACCCAGCTACGACTAAAAAGGTATAAACAAGTCACCACAGACAGACAAATTAAAAATCCGGAGTCACACGTAATCTGTTCGATTTATGCCATGTGACTCCGGATTTTAAATTTGTCTGTCTGTGGTGTCTTGTTTATACCTTTTTAGTCGTAGTTGGGTTTTAGTTTTTATTACTTAATTTATTCAAATAAAAAAGATAGATGCAATGTATTTATAGTTTATTAAAACGGTACAATATTAAAACAAAGACAAAAAAGGTACAGGCAATGAAAGATGCATGAGTAGATGTAGAGATACCGCGTTTTAAAAGTTACATCGGCTAGACAATTTTTGTAAAGGTGAGTCCAAACATTGAGCGGCAAGAGCGCGGCAGCAACACGCGGCGTTTGCGACCCATTTCTGCCGCGTTCTAGTTAGGACTAAACCGACGAATGTTTGCGCGCACTGCGAGGCACGCCGCGCACTTCAGTTGGCCTGAAAGCAGTTGCGTGTGCAAACACAATTACTGACGAATGTTTGCTAGCAATGTTTGTGCGCGGCAGGTAGGCGGGAGCGTTCGCGCGCGGCAGTCGTCCAAACACAGCGCGGCACGTCGCGCGCGGCTGTCGCGCTTGATAGCTGGTCAATGTTTGGATACACCTTTAGACCTATATTTTTCTTAAGCAGCTTTTATCCCAATATCATTACAGGTACCTTTGTGACATCAATTAACCTTTCCTGAAATAGTGGCGCAAAAGCAAAGGTTTCTTTACAGAGCAAGTTGGTCCTCAGCAAATAGTCTGAGGCCTGAAAAGACACAGATTCTTTTAGTATTACCCAACTGTTGATTTTACGGGGCTATGTCCTGGGAATTTCTGGGACAAAAAGATAGATAGAAGTGTCCGTATTCTTTACTTAGCTTTATAAATAAAAACCGATGTGAAGTATTTTTTTATGATAGCAATATTTAAAAAAAACTTTTTACAAAAATAAACAACCGACTTCCAAAAAAAACACAAACAAAAGTGAAAAATAACTTTAATTTCGGAAGTCGGTGTCTTTGCTTTTCAATTTTCGTTTTTCACTGGCCTCTTCAAGCATCGTTCCGTTGCGTCGCGTCTCGGTGTGTACTGACCCTAACTCCACAAGCCAGTTACTGGGTAACACACTGGTAAGACTGGACATATTATAGAACGTTTGTCATAAATATTATTTGCAACCTTTGGCACTTAAATGAATGCCTACAATACAAGGCGGCGCGGCGCGTTGTTGGATTTTAACGCTCAGCTTAGCGCCGAAACTTGAGTGCGCTTTTATTTAGGCATTCAAATTCAAACTCGAAGCTTTTATTTTAATTAAACCATTTACACGAGTTGTTCAGTCAAAAAGATGAAGCTAGTTGCCCTTTCCAAAGCGTAGAAGAGCGGAGAAAAACGGCCCAAAAACTCCATGGCCACTCTTTTAAATTCATTTATGTTAGTCGCCATGTTAGTGAGAATAGGCATTAATTATCCTGCCATTTCAGTCAGGGGCCTCCACCGACTAGGTATGGGTCGTTACGTGATTTTCGCGAAACGTAACGTAACATGGAACGTTTTGAAAAAAAAATGATTTTAGTAACTTATTTTTCAAATTCTATTCGTTGATTCAACATGGTGATTATATCGAAGTATTATAGTTATTTGTGAAAAATTACATTACGTTACGTTAGCTTTAAGTTTTTTTAATCGAATAAGTTTTTGTACCTATAAGTAGTTACATCATTACCAGTAGGCACAGGGCAGTACATATGTCTTATTTATTCTGTGGTACATATTACGCGCGAAAGAAACGACATGCCCTCGCAACGTACTTTTATTTCGTTCCTCACTTTTCATTCGATCAATGCATTGTAATGTAACTAGTTACAAAAATCACGTGTTTATGTGTGACTCGAAACTAGTTATTCGGTTACATGCTCTGTAGCCAGTTATTGTAACTAGTGACGTGAAATAACGCCCATACCTACCACCGACCGCTTCCGCATGGCGCCCTGTGCTAATTGTCCAATTTTATGTGCAGCCTTTCCTTCTGTCCACATCGTTTGTCAACGTAATGTACTTATCTTGTTATATAGCTATTATATGATAGGGGTTAAGGAATATAGGAGGTAGAGAGAGGTTTTGGGAAATTATTAAACGATGTTATTTTTTTGTGTTCAATGATGCTATTCATCTCTAAGGCCTGTGTAACAGAGAGCGAACCTATTGCCATCATTGCCGAAAATGTTTTTGTTTTTTGGCCGAAAACGAAAACGAAATTAACCTGTGCATTTTTGGCCGAAAACCGAAAACGAATACGAGAAAAAATGTTTTTCGGTTTTTTATTGGTAAAAGTAAAAGAATTAATATATAATAATAATATAATAATAAAAATAATAAAAGTTTATTGAGGTAAAAAGGTAAAACACTAAATACAAAGCTTAAATCTACGAAAAATTCAATTATTTTATGTGCCTGAACTAGGTCATCCTGTGTTTCAGGCGAGGCAAGGCATAGTATTTCTAAATAATCACATACTTAATTATAAAAATCTAGTCATCTAATAGGTATGTAAAAAGGTGTAAATACACAATAAAATAAATATACAATAAATCCTACTTGCTAAAGTCTTAGTACTTACATAACCTAACTTAGTTAAACTTAATTAGTACAAATACAATTTTTATTTGAATACAACTAATAATTCCTCTGTATCTTCATAGGACATACTTTGAAGAGCTTCTTTGAGAGTTCTTTTACAATTATTATAATTAAGTGAATAAATTTTGGCTCTCGCATTTAGTCTGTTATAAAGTAATGGTCCTAGGAAGACAAAAAATTTGGCTGCGAAAGCATGTTTTGTACTTTTTGTAGGGCAAACTATGTCTTTCCGTCTCTTTTTAGTTAATTCAGTGCTGTAGGGGAGGGCTGCGTGTTGTTTTAATACAATGCTCATTATGAATAACTGTCGAGCTGTTAGTACTTCACAGGATTCATAGAGCAGGTTAGTGGGAAAAAGGAAAGGGCGGCAAGTAGACACCTTGAGAATCGCTCTTTGAGCTCTCTCGATAGGTAACAGCAAACTTTTGCCTGCTCCACCCCAAGAGGTAATGCAGTAAGTCAAAATTGACTGACAGAGAGCAAAGTAAACTCGCCTAATCAATTTTGGGTCTGCAATATAGCGTAGTTTTTTGAAAACGAATATTAGCTTACGCATTCTATTATTTAAAGCTTCTATATGCTGTTTAAAAGATAGGGTTTCATCTATTATAATTCCCAGATATTTTATTTTATTAGTTATATTAATATTAGGGCACGTGAGCAAGCAATCTGCAGGGAACATACAACAGTGAGCATACAGCGTTGAGGGCAAAACAGATGTTGGTTTACGCATGGAAAACTTAATATAATTTGTCTTAGCCGCATTTAGTGTTAGTGAATTATGTTGAAGCCACTTATTTACAATATTAAAACCATGTTGCGCAAACTTGTAGACTTCATGTTCCGATTCAGCAGAAAAAAGGAGGGCAGTGTCGTCAGCGTAAGATATTATAGTGCCGTGCTCTAGGTTTAGATTACAAAGGTCATGTATGTATATCAAGAATAGAGTAGGCCCTAAAATACTTCCTTGGGGAACACCAAAGGACGTGTTTTTTTCGTCTGCACTGAGAACATTGCCAATCTTCACGCACTGGGTTCGGTCTTCTAAGTAACTTTTAAAAAGTTTCAGTTGAATACCTCTTATGCCCACTGTCTCAAGCTTGCGCAACAGAATAGGAATGGAGACTGTGTCAAAAGCCTTGGCGAGGTCCAGGAAAACCCCTACTGTGTGGTTACCCTTGTCAAGTTCCTGGGCTAGATAGTCAGTAAGATGATGTACGGCATCGGCAGTTGAAACTTTAGGTCTAAATCCATATTGATGCTCCGACAAAATTGATTTGTCCTCCAGATATTTAAACAATCTTTTATTTATGATTTTTTCCAAAATTTTTGACATAGAAGGCAGTAAAGAAATTGGTCTATAATTTGTTACTTGCTGTTTACTGCCTGTTTTGTATAAAGGGACAATAACTGCTTTTTTGAGGCACTCGGGAAAAAGACCCAAAGACAGGCACATTCGGAAAATATAAGTCAGTGGTGGTACTAAAATATTCTTGAATTGTTTGATGATTTTATTCGATATATTATCCCAACCAACTGCACAGTCGTCTTTCAAAGTCATGATTATTCTTTCTACCTCAGTTTCGTCAGTGTCTAGCAGGGCGAAGGATGTTAAAGTGTGGTTACATGCAAAATGCGTGCTTGTTAGTTTGTGTGATTGAACCCGATTTCTTTCGGCCAGATTCTTTCCGACGTTAACAAAGAAATTATTTGCAAAGTTAGCAGATGTCAGCGGTGTCGAATGCACTTTTAATAAACCTGAAGATGACTCATTTTCTTTCGAGGTATATGTTATGTTTTTAATATGTTTCCAGATCTGTTTACTATTTGTTCCAGCCTTTTCCAGTGCAGTTTTATCGTAGTTGCTTTTAACCTTTTTGAGGAGATCATTGCAGAAATTACGATACCTTTTGTACGACAATTGCAGTATTGGATTATCTGGCTGAGATTTAGCCTTCATGTGCAGTTTATCCCTATGTTTCATACAACGAATAAGACCTGTCGTGATCCAGGGTTTTATGTTACAATTTTTGCGGCTCAATCTTGATATGACTGTATTTCTCTGAATTGCATGTTGTATGTTTTCTATTACATACAACATACAAAACTGCGGATCAGCAGAATTGTAAACTGGATCAAAGTTAATGACGCGCAAATCTTCTTCAAGTTTATTTATTTTTAATTTAGAAATTGTGCAAGTGTTGTATTTAGGTAATTTACAGTTTATGATTAATAGGGCAGCATTGTGATCGGTTATTGTTGAATTAACCACAAGTGCAAGTGAAGGGAAATTCGATTTAAGCATGATATGGTCCAAGCAGGAGCCACTTTGATGTGTAGGAAAATTGTGTGCGGGGAGCAAGCCATGAAAGGCGCATAGGTTGAGGTAGTCCTGAGCAGATGCATCAGCACTTCCTGGAAGAATATTAATATTAATATCACCAATTAAAATCGTGTTTTTGAAGGATGATACGTTTTGCAAGGTGTCGTTCAGAGAGTTAGTAAAATTAGTGATATTTTTAAAGAAGGGAGGCCGATATATTGCTAATATCGCAAATTCTGATCCAATTTTAACTAACAAACTGTTAGAGTCGACGATATTAGGTTCTTCAACGGAGACATTCAAATAATTTCTGACATAAACAATCACCCCATCATTTTGATTGTAATTTATGTTACTTTTATACATATTATATCCCGGGATTAGTGGTATGTTATATTGTTTGGAAAGCCAACATTCGGTTAATACAATAACGTCACAGTTTATATCAAGACGTTGTAGAAAAATGTTAAAATTTTCGAAGTTTTTAAAAACACTGCGAATATTTTGGGTTAGTATGGTTAGTGGACTAGTGTGCGGGGAGAGATATTGTTTACAGTGTTCAACGTCACACACGTGGGATGGGTCAGATACAGAGAAATTATCTATATCACTAATTAAATTACTTATCATATTAGTATAAAAAACAAACAATAACACGGGCTAAAAAATACGTAATGAACGGCGCTCTTAGGCGCCTCCATAATCAACTGAATTAATATACCTTTTTTCAGCCATTATTTTCGCTGGGCAGTCAGAAGCACTTGTCTTGTGATTGCTCGGCTTTTTGAAGTGCAAGCAAGTAGCACATTTTGGTTCCGCCGCCTTCTTTGTGCATTCTTTAATGGAGTGACCCTTATCACCACAGTGGCCACAGGTAACGGTGGTCTCCCGACATGATTTGGCCGCATGTCCGTACTGCTGGCAGTTATAACAGCGTGTGACTAGAGTAAAGTCTCTCACAGGGCATGACGACCAATTCACAAACACTCTGTCTTTTGATATCAGGGCTTTACGTATGTCTGCAGACACTTCTATTATATAATTACAGGTATCAGCGTCCTTCTTACCTGACTTATGGCTTAACTTAATGGAGGTCAAAAAGGTCAATATCGTCTCTTGTTTCAGTGCTGATAATGACGCCGCCATGTTTCGTCTTACGTAGTCCTCTTACCTGAAGTTTCATTTGCTCGGGGCATATAATTTTTTGGACAAGTGTTTTTGTCTCCTCACTAGACTTCAGTTTGTCGTTAGGGTATATGGCCACTGAGCTTAGATTTGACGGCTGTATAAAATTGTTGGTACCTTTTTTCACCATCTCAGCAAAGGAAGTTCCCGTAACCGGTTTCATTGAAGCTCCGATTGACAGCTTAAGGTCTTGTAGTTGCTGCGACAGATCAATTTGGTCTTCCAGTGTTTGGACGGTGGAGTGGGCCCGGACAGCTCTCATCTTAAGGGACTGGTACTGAACGGCCATTTGCGATGTGCCGTGACTAACTTTTCGGCATAGGGCACTTATTCGCAGTTTTTGCTCCATGTTTAATTTGCCCTCTGATATAATAGAGCACACTTCATTCAGACACAGCTCAATGGACGACATCCAGTTCTGGATTTCCGGCGTAGGTATCACTTCCATCATGACATCTTCTTTTTGGTTGAGTGGTTGAGGGTGCGGTGCGGGTGCGGCCTCGGGAGTAGGAGCGGGTGCAGGTGCGGGTGCAGGCACAGGTGTAGGAGGTGGGCTCCGAGCACATCTGCCACCACTGCTAAAGGGACTGGATGCCATTGTGATACAAGTTATTTACTTGTTAATCACTAATACACATTTTCACAGAAACGATTTACTCATGTTATTCTTACGTGTGACCCAGTTTGCTTTACTACCGGCTCTTCGTTAAAAACCAGGTCACGAATCAGCAAGTAATTATTTATTTATTTTAATAAATGTTAGACACGTCTGTACTCAACAAAAGTGCAAGGAGCAATTGTAGTGTAAATGTTTTAATCATCACCTTATTTAATCGTGTAACCTTTTATCAAACGAATTGTTGTACCAAAGGCATAATTATTAATAAATAAAATATATTTTTTTTATTATCCCTGTTCTTATGCTTTTAGTGGTTGTGACTGTGGTGGATATTCTTTGAATAAATTAATTGAAAGTATGAACTTGCTTGTAGATACTTAATTATTTTCGGCCGACATCAAAATTGCCGAAAACCAATTCAGTCGGAATCTATTGACCTGGCAAAAATCTAGACTTAATATTACTGAGAAATTCTTGGTACGAAAAAAAACAAAAATTGTTTGGCCTGGGAATCGGATCCATGACCTCAAGCCTCGTGTATTTATTTTTTAAATAACTAACAAGTCGCTAAAAGAGCGCCTAAAAACTTTAACGCTGTTTAAAAAGAGTTTTTCCAGTGAAGTCTGCTTTCATACTTATCCTAAATGCCTATTTATTGAAAAAAAAAATCCAAATAATCAAGACTACTCGTCTGAAATGACCAGCTCAGCATTCTTTCTATTAGTTAAATGCTTATCGGAACTAACTCCGTCTTCAGGCGTTGCATAACACCTAAAACTTTAAAGACATATTATTACGCTAGTAAAATGCAATGAAAGGCGACACAAATCTGCTGTTAACTACTATGGAAACTCGAATGTATTATAACCAATAACTTGAAATATGTTGTAACTTTCGTTTCTTCTCCGCCTGTAATACCAAAATTCTACAGATTATAATGCTTGTTTTTCTATTTTAACTTATGCGTATTTGCAGGCGGTTTTTTTAAATAATTTGTTTTATCTACACCCATGCTATAAATCCTCTATGAAAGTTCCTGAAACAGTTAGCTTAGTGGCACATTAAAAAAACCAGTGTCATAGTAACCATAATAACATCCAAACGGGTGTTTTAATGTTGTACTGAATTTCATACTGTAACTCATTAAAAAAAAAGAACATTGTCATGCAGGCGCGTTTCACGAACCGCAAAAAAAAGCACCGTAATTTTTAAAATAAAAAAAACATAGGATACTTATTCGAATTCGAAAAATTCGAATTCACGTGTGTCGTTCCCTCCATTTTTTTGTTCAATATTAGTATTGCAAACCTTTTATAGAGGATTCATCATGGGTGTAGATAAAGTCTTTTTGTTCTCTAAATAATTACAATTAACACTCATGTGATACTATTAAAACCCACATTCGTGTTTTAATACCCCTTATTATATAACAGTTGCATAAATAACTATTATTTTGATCATAATCTTCACTATGAACGGTGAAAAGGGAGTAATTACATTACGTAGTAAGTTCGAGATAATGTAATTACTCCCTTTTCACCGTTCGTAAGTAAGTAAGTTCGAGATGTTAGTTGGCTCTTATAAACAGAAAGGAAGATGTGCCTTTTAACCTGTGTTGAATAAATTAATTTTCTTTCCTTGCTTTCTCGAAACAGGAGAGATTGTTCATTGATAGGTGTTTCAGGTTATCTCGTGAGTTCGTTATGAGAACCAGGAGTTTCAACTTAGACAAACCAATTTTCTGTACCGATCATAACTATTTTATTTCTCGCTGTCGTAAAATTTTACCATCTTTTGAATACTTCAGCTTACTAAAGCTTCTAAGACTGGTTTAAAAACTGCTCTAAATAGATTCATGTCAATCGCGCATACGATTTAGAGAAATGAAGTCTCGTTTACCGCTATGGAGCGAGCTAGCGGGGAGTTTCTTTGAAGGATAAGATCAGAAATGAAATTATTCGGAAAAGAACCGGAGTTACCGACATAGCTTGCTGAGTAAGCAAGCTGAAGTGGCAGTGGGCTGGCCTTGTTTGTCGAAGGACCGATGGCCGGTGGAGTGAAGAGTCCTTGAGTGGAGACCGCGTATCGGCAAGCGTAGTGTGGGACGCCTCCCAGCTAGATGGACTGACGACCTTAAATAGTTGGTTGGGACAGACTGGATGCGGAAGGTGGAGGACAGGGTGTTGTGGCGCAGCCTGGGAGAGGTCTATGTTCAGCCGTGGACTACGATAAAAAGCGAAATCATCATCAAATACCTTGGCCCTGTTTAATAGAGCTGAAAATTCGACATAAAGAGACATGACATGTCAAAAAGTAACAAAATTGTAGAATTGTGCGTCACATGTCGTTCAAAGAGTTTTATTAAACAGAAAATGTCGAATTGTCGCGACAGTCCGACATATTTGTGAATTTTGCACCATGACAATTTTGTCACTTGTAAGTTTTAATAAACAGAAAAATGGACAAATTTACACTTTTTGACATATGTGGTCGCACTTTTCGGATTGTCAGCTTTATTAAACAGGATCGTGGTTTTACCGCGTGCAGCTGAATACCAGTATTTTTCGTGGAGCTGAAAAATCAGTTCGATTGGAAGGTCCTCAACCCCCGTACTGAAAATATTTTTAAAACCTTCTTATTTTACTTACCTACTTCCTTTTGGGTTCTGTACCCGAAGGTTAGGGTTCCAAACAGAACCCTATTACTAAGCCTGTAATGTTCGTTCGTCTGTCTGTGAGCGGGCTGTGTCTCATGAACCGTAATAGGTAGACAGTTGTCTTCACATATTGCGTATTTCTATTGCCGCTATAACAACATTAATAATAATAAAATAACATACGAGTACAAGAAACGTGCTTTATTAGGGTATTTTTTCGAAATATTGTACTGTGGTACGTAACCCTTCGTGTGAAGGTCGGTTTTTACTTGATTGTCATATCAAATAATAGTCATGGTGCGAGCCGAATTGGTCGTAGTAAAAGCCAGGGCACCCCGACCAAATAGGTTAGGTTTGGTTAGAACTGTGACCAAACGCGTTCAATTCACAATTTGTCGGTTTGTCATAGATAGATTATAAAATATCGAAAAATCATCATCTGCCTAGCCTTTTCCCAAGTTTGTTGGGGTCGGCTTCCAGTCTAACCGGATGCAGCTGAATTCCAGTATTTTACATGGAATGACTGCCTATCTGACCTCTACAACCCTCTCGTAACTGGGTAATACGATACCCCTTGGTAAGACAGGTTGTCAGACTTTCGGGCTTCTGACGACCCGTAACGACTGTCAAAGATCCACGAATGACAGCCGGGACCAACGGCTTAACATGCTTTCCGAGGTATGGAGGAGTCTCGGTATGTAAAGATGGTCACCCATCCACGGACCAACCCCGGCAAGCGTAGCTTAACCTGATGGATAGACCCGTGCGGCTGTTATTATTTAGCCACGAAAAATAATGATAATAATCAATTTCATTTCATTTCATTAATGCGTTAAATTGTCAATGGTTTGTTACAATTCATAATTTTTCGATAGTTTATAATCTCGCTTGATAGATTATAAACTAACGATGAATTTGTTCCATTAGAATCAGACATCATGTGGGCAACATATAGGTTTCGTGCAATGAAAACAAACTGGGTGCGACAATCGGCGTTTATTAAAATCACAAATAAACACTATAACCACAAATTACAGTTAATTACAATAACTGAGCGAAAAGAATCGAGTACAGTTCCGCGATGTCCTAACTCCGATGCAATTGAATGAATGGAATGAATGAATATCCTCCTCGCCGCGCGGTGGGGTGTGGGTAGATCACGTGATGTCGTCAGTGGCGCGCTTGCGATTCGTTTCGTGCACGTACTAATGACCGGATCCGACATACATACTACCAATCTACCTACATAATTGCACAAAATAAAATTGAACTGCCTTCATAAATATACAAAAGATATCGCAAATTGGCAACCCAGAAAGTAAAACCGGGTTTCGTGAATAATAAATTTTTCATCAAACCATCAAACTAATTAATTCACTGTAATGTTTTTACCGAAATCCACTTAATCAGTGGTAGATTTTATTTATTTTTTGACGTGAATAGGCGATTTTAAAATGAGGGCTCCTATTATGAATGATAACGTTGTTGTTGCTATGGCTATCTTAAATCACCATTCATATCAAGTTGCGTACTTGCCGTGCTATTCTGTAAAAATCCCACCGTCAAAACTTGGGTGAAGTGAGCTTGAAGTGAACTGTCAATCCCTGGAATGACAGCTCACTTCACACACTGAGATTTATACGGAACCAGCTGCGCCCCGCGGTTTCACTCGCGTAAGTTTCGATCCCGTGAGAATATCGGGATATAAAGTATCCTTTGTCTTATTCCAGGTCATGGTCTACCCCTGTGCCAAATTTCATCCAAATCCGTACAGCCGTTTTAGCGTGAAAGCGTAACAAACAAATAAACAAACAAACTCACTTTTGCATTTATAATATTAAAGGTTAGGATAGACCAGCTGTGGTGAGGTTCAATCATATTTTCCAGTAACATATGAAATAAATACCATAGGCCGACCGCTTAAATCTGCCCTTCTTTCAACATTTTGCAGTTGTATTTATCTGTTATTAAGTATTTAATAGTATTTTTTTCCAATCTGTGAACTAAATAAAAACCTCAAAATTCGAAACTTGATATAAATTATTATTAAGCGTTTGGCCACAGCTTTCTGAATTTTATTTTACCGACACGCTTAGACGTATAACTTATATAAATTATATCCATTTTCGTGTGACAAAAACAACAGAAAGCAAAATAAAATAAACAAATAAACATGAGTGTTTATTATTAGTTAGCAAGTAAACATAGCTGTTTCGTAGACGACAATTTATTCGAGATTTTTACAGAATAGACCGTGGTCTATAAAAATTTCACCAAGAAAGTTATTTGTAGGTTGTAAGTGGTAACGTATGTAATAAATACTGCAATGTACGTATGAAAAATCTACTTCATCTGCCTTGCCTTTTCCCAACAATGTTGGGGTCGGCTTCCAGTCTAACCGGATGCGGCTGAATACCAGTATTTTACATGCAGCGACTGCCTATCTGACCTCCACAACCCAGTTACTGAGTAACACGGTCCCCTTGGTAAGACTGATTGTCAGACTTTCGGGCTTCTGACGACCCGTAACAACAACTGTCAAAGATCTACAAATGACAGACGGGACCAACGGCTTAACGTGCTTTCCAACGCACGAAGGAGTCTCGGTATGTAAAGATGGTCACCCATCCACGGACCAACCCCGTCAAGCGAAGCTTAACCTGATGAAAGAAAAAAGAAAATAAAAAATAACGTTTATTTGGAGACAGTTCATGAAACACATAATACAAATAACAAAATATAAAGTAACAAATAGTGATGGAGCGACCCGTGCGGCTGTTATTACTTAGCTCCAAAAAAAACTTCTTAATAGCCACTAAATTCATTAAACAATACACATAAACGTTTTAGTTACAACAATAAAAACCGTTTAACTTAAAAAACAATCAATGTCCAGCACATCTAGCGGGACTGACGACATCGTTTGGCGCACTTCCAAAAATGTTCCCTTGTTTTTGTCATTATTCTGTTCCGAGTTTTGCTTGCCTCGTTAGATCTGTGTAGGTAGTAGAATGAAGTGCTTTATTATGCTACGAATGAAGATAAGGAGAAATCTTGCATTTAATTAGAACATGGAGCAAAAAGGGGTTTGAAAAGATACTTTTAGGGTCAGTTCACACCGAGACGCGAAGCGATGCGCACTTTTTTTCTGATCCGATACAATATCGAATTTATTTACTACAAAATAAGGTACACGCGCTGCGCAGCACCACGCATCTCAGCGTACTTTGACAAGTGTCAACCCTTGCACTGAAATTATACCTTTTCGTGAAGAAAATAAGTTCGATAATTGTTAAAAAGTGCGTCCCGTCGCGGCGTCGCTTCACGTCGCGGTCTGCATTGCTATTGTCGAACCATCTCACCGTCAAAACTTAAGTGAAGTGAGCGTTGAGTGAGCTGTCATTGTCATCGATACCTACTGCATTGCTATTCTATAACGATCTCACCGTGAAAACTTAGGTGAAGTGACTGCCTTAGCATCAGTAGATATCGAGGACAATGACAGCTCACTCCACGCTCACTTCACCTAAGTTTTCACGGTAAGATGGTTACACAATAGCAATGCGGATGCTAAGGCAGTGACAGTTCACTTCACCTAAGTTTTCACGGTGATATTTTTACAGAATAAGTAAGTATCATTAGGTTATTTAATTAGAGAATTCTAAGTTAGTGGAAGTTCAGAGTTTTTAACAATAGGCACTGGCAAAATGTTTTCTTTTTATCTAACAATACTCCTTCAGAGAAAAACAGATGTTATGTTACGTCACAGATAAATAAAAATGGTTCACTCCGCATTTTAGGTATGAAGCTACAAGTAAACGTCCGACGCATCTTGTCGGGCCAATTCAGTGAGTATATCGTAGACAGAAGATATAAGAGTTCTAGGTGAATATAACTGTAGGTAATTAGCGCTGTTCGACCTGAATTGCACTTTATTGGATTGTAGCAAGAGTCGCTTTTTATTTAAACGATTTTTCGGAGTGTACCATCTGTATTCATCTGTGGTTACGTTAATTATTCAAATATATTCGTAACTATGGAAACAGGAAAAGCATGCTTGAATAAATTTGTGCCGAATAATATACATGTAATTTTTTTTATATCAAACCATCTTCGACCATTTTATACGATAGGTAATTTTCAATTTACGTACATAATTTATTTTATTCGCAGAATTACCCAAATTGGGTTAAATGATTCGATCGAATCATTTTTGAAGCCGCTTTTACTAATTTTAAATTGAAGCCCTTGTGTATTTTCAATTTTATTGCTATACAGGGTGTTAGGGTAGACACCGTTATTTTGAAACTAGTGGTTTGGTGTTATCTATAATATACTTTTTCTATGGGACCAACCTTAAATTCGCGAAAAAAAATCTGCTGTTCCATACATTTGTGTTCACTTAAATCGACAAAATGTATGGAAGAGCTGTTATTTTTTGCGATTTCAAAGTTGGTCCCATAGAAAAAGTATATTATAGATGACACCAAACCACTAGTTTCAAGGATAACGGTGTCTACCCTAACACCCTGTATAATTTTAATGTATTTCGTAAACGGAGTGTTATTTGTATAGGTAACTCATTAATAAATTATTATGTGGAAGTTAATTGAAATCCAGCTGTATTGTGTTTTTAGGGTTCCATACCCAAAGGGTAAAACAGAACCCCATTACTAAGGCTCCGCTGTCCGTTTGCCACCAGGCTGTTTCTCATGAACCGTGATAGTTAGACAGTTGTTTTCACAGATGATGTATTTCTGTTGCTGCTATAACATATAATACTTAAAAACAGAATAAAATAAATATTTAAGAGTGCTCCCATACAACAAACGTGTTTTTTTTGCCGTTTAATGGTACGGAATCCTTCGTGCGCGAGTCCGACTCGCACGTAACCGGTTTTTTTTTATATTGGTTCAGCTCTTGACCTCGATTTCACCTGATGGAAAGCGATGGATGAGGTCTATGGTGCAACAAGCAAGCCCAGAAGATGCCTGTTCACTCTTGCTTTGAATGTTGACGGGTTATAATTATGTGGAAGGGAACACAGATGCTGACAGAGAGTTCCACACTTTGGCTGTGCGCATAATAAATGTATGAGCAAATTGGTATTTTGCTGAGCTTCTGAGATCATAATTATGCACCAGGCGATGGTAGTAGTTCCATTGACGCGGGGTAAGCGCCCACTAAGTGTGCATCATGATGCATTGGTTGCTTCAATAAAATCTTGATTTTCTTACAAGCTATTCCTCATAGAGTTTATATAGAAATTCATCTGCCATCAACACGTAATTGTACGTTTAGTCGGTATATAAAGGTCGCGATAGGCGTAAAAAAGGGTTCGCCTTGATTAATGTGCGTGACTATACTTTTATACTGCCAACATAGAGTGATGTTTATGTAGCTGACTGTACCACTTACATTGGCGTTTGTCAGGGTCAACATTTATAAATTAAGCTAGTATTTTTTTAGTTTTAATTAATCGACTTCGTCTGCGATTAAGGATTAAAGTAGTCTATGTCCTTCTACGGGTCATGGTCTACCCATGTGCCAAATTTCATCCAAATCCGTTCAGCCGTTTTAGCGTGAAAGCGTAACAAACAAACAAAATCACTGAAGAATCAATTGACGCGCTTGGGGCCACTAAACCAACGAGTCTCGTCGACATTTTGTAATTTCCACTTATTAATATAAAATGGTTGCAAAAAGATGCTTTTCGAAGCTGAGAGACATTTCTTCTCGTCATTGAGATATTTTTACAGAACCATACTTGGGAACCTTCAGGTTACGGAGATAATGACCTCAAAGTTTTTTTTTTTTTAAGAAATCAAGGTTTAAATATTATTTCTTAACTTTAAATAAGTAGGAAGGTATAGGTAATAGGAGGAGCTTGTGGCTAAGTAATAACAGCCGCCGGGCTCGATCCATCAGGTTAAGCTACGCTTGCCGGGGTTGGTCGAAACTTCTCCGTGCCTCGGAAAACACGTTAAGCCGTTAGTCCCGGCTGTCATTCGTGGATCTTTGACAGTCGTTACGGGTCGTCAGAAGTCCGAACGTCTGACGGCCAGTCTTTCCAAAGGGTATAAGCTACCAGTATTACCCAGATACTGGGTTGTGGATGGCAGATAGGCAGTCGTGCCATGTAAAATACTGGTATTCAGCTGCATCCGGTTAGACTGGAAGCCGACTCCAACTTGGTTGCGAAAAGGCTAGGCAGAAGATGAACTTTAAATATTAGGTACCCCATAACTCCTGCACCTTTGTTCGCGCCCATAAGCACAATGTTTTGCGTGCGTTACATTGGGCGCTGCCGTAAACAGCGATTTTTCACACCAAATATAAAAGTCATGTTCCAGCAACAATTTTAGCTCAATGTTCCTTAGTTTATTTATTTAAACAGTTCGCACTCAAAAAAAAAAAAGGTACAAAGGCGGACTTAATGCCTTAGGCATTCTCTACCAGTCAACCAGGGGTGGTGAAGAGATTAGATGGCAGGTGTGCTGATTGAGAGGAACAAAGAGAGAGAAAAAATGTCATAAAGAATTATAGATAAAACGATTAGATGGCAGGTGTGCTGATTGAGAGGAACCAAGACAGAAAAAAAATGCCATAATGAATTATAGATAAAACAGACACTTGGTTGCCATAATAATGCGTAGACAACGGCTATGCGTTTTATTCCACAATTTTAGTTATTGCATCTACCACTGTTTTTCTCTGCATCACCCAAAGGTGGTAGAAAATGCCTAAGGCATTAAGTCCACCTCTGTAAATTCGTGTGCTTAAAGTATTAAATAAATAAATAAATACAACGGCTATGGGCCGTTTTTCAGAATCCTCTGTATTCCTATTTCCTGAACATTCAAAGGGACGTGTACCCCGAGCTTTGGCGATTCGGTTCCTAGAAGGCCCAGTGCCAGGAAGGCACCGACCCGGAATTATGTTGATACCTGCGTCTGTTGGCTCAGGCATTTAGGGTCATTCCTGTCAGGGAAAGTTCAATGACCGCTACAATAAACGGAAAATCTGACACAACCAAAGGAAAATCTGACATACCTTGACTTCGTAGATATATGTTAACACTGTTCCTTTTTTTTTTGGGAGTCGGAAATCATCAAATGACTTCTTCCACTCTAGGCGAAGCGGGAGGGCGTGTCAGACTTTTACTGACTAAAACCCACCCGTGTTCCTTCAGTTGCCTGTTGCCAAGGGCCCCGGTATCCCTTTCGGACTTTCCTGCAACCCTGGCAGACTCTTCCCTACCTGAGAATTGAACCCAGAACCTCATACTCGATAATTACTACACCAAAGTGGCTGCATCGTAAATCTTCCCAGATATAGCATCTGTAACTGAAACCTTAATTAACGGAACAATTATATTGCAATTAACGGATGGATTTGTTACCGCAGTGTAATGTGATTGATTGATAGAGTAGTATAGTTGTTATATTACATCGTAGCGAAGTAATAACAGCCGCACGGGTCGATCCATCAGCTTAAGCTACGCTTGCCGGGGTTGGTCCGTGGATGGGTGACCATATTTCTATACCGAGACTCCTCCTTGCCTCGGAATGCACGATAAACCGTTCGTCCCGGCTTTCATTCATCTTTGACAGTCATTACGGCTGACTGGCCGTCAAAGGCCGAAAGTCTGACAACCAGTCTTACCAAGGCGTATCGTTGAACTCAGTTACTGCGTTGTCAGATCACATAGGCAGTCGCTCCATGTAAAATACTGGTATTCAGCTGCATCCGGTTAGACTGGTAGCTGACCCCAACATAGTTGGCAAAGGGCTAGGCAGATTGATAGTTGTTACATTGTACTAGTCGAAGGCATTTTTGTTTTGTTTTATATTGTTTATTTTATATCGATACCCATCGCGTCTCCCGAGCTTCACTCGCTAATTAAATGTGACGCAGCTTCTCCAGCATACAACAGTTCTATAATGTTGAACAGCTCTGAGCGTGCAAGCATTTGTTAGCGCGGTAAATGAAAACACTTGAGCGAGCGAACATGTTTGTTCAGTGATGATCGGATGGACTCAGCGAACGAATGCTCGCTCGCTCATTCTTTCAGAAAAAACGTCATGGCGAGCGAGCATGTTGTTAATGCAAACAGAATGATGTCTTCTGTTTTGAGCGAACATTCGCAGAACAGCAAACTCTTGCTCTGAACAAATGTTCGCACGGCAGGGTATAGTGAAAACACATGTTTTCTATTTTGAGCGAACATTCGCAGAACAGCAAACATTTGCTCTGAACAAATGTTCGCACGGCAGGTTATAGTGAAAATAAATGTTTTCTATTTTGAGCAAACATTCGCAGAACAGCTAACATTTGCTCTGAACAAATGTTCCCTCGGCAAGGTAGTCAAAACATGACTTTAAATAAAATCCCGGTACCTACATAGAAGTTCCGTTTGTCTATAAAATCTGAAGGATAAACGCGAAGCCGTAGTTATATTCAATTTAACTAAAAACGTTGCTCTAGAAAATGGATGAGAAACAACATTCTCAGTGGAAATAGTATCAGGAAACTAAACCTAGATTTAGATTTTATTTCCTCTGCAATTCCTAGGTAGAAAAACACTGCTATTCGTGCTTGTTGGGGACAATTTGTGCTAGTTTGTCTTTAGGTATTTTCATAGCTTTATTTTGTAGATCTAATAGAAATAATGGACTTTTTTTTTTTTTTAATACTGTACAAAGGCGGAATTCCTGAGGATTTTTCTACCAGTCAACCTTAGGGTGATGCAGAGACAGACATGGCAGGTGCAACATAAGGGATAGATAACTCGAAAAACGATAAATAGTAATACATATACAACGTTATTTTTTCTTTATGCTAAACCCGAAAAGGGGTCATTGTACTCATCATTTTGAACAACTTTTTCTATGGGACCAACATTGAAATCGCGAAAAAAAAATTAGCTGTTCCCTACATTTTGTATTCACATAAATCGACAAAATGTATGGAACAGCGGATTTTTTTTCTGCTATATAGTTAATTCAGTTATTATGCAAATTTTAATTACCTAATTTGAAGTTTTTTTTTAATACCAGCGGTGTATAATATAAAGGCAACATTGGATTTTTTTCTATCGAAAACATTTCATGTTATCATATTTCAGTCAAACATAGGACCTAGCATCAATCCTCAACTTTAACATATATTTATTTCATAATTAATGCTGCAGTATTTTCGGTATAACGGAGGATCATGCTAAGCAATTTGAGGATGGGCGGGCCCTTAAATATAACTCTATCATCCCATTAAATAGATCCTTCGATCCGGAAACTACGTCACCACATTAGCCACCTAGTTTCTGCTAAGTAATCAGTGTCAATAATTATCAGTGAAATTAATGATTACGATAATTGACTTCGGATCGAGGACCATGATGATATAATCTCGTAAATCAATAATCTGTAAATAACTTCTAAATAGTATTGATTAAGAAATAAAATGAAATGAAATTGTTTATTCTGTAAATAGGATATTGGAATCACTTTTACACGTCATATTAAAAAATATTAAAAATAAGCTAGATGAGGTCGGCGTTTTCTATCTGACTACTCTGAGAAGAAAGGCCGAAACAAACTCAGAGGTCACAGTCTCTTTTAAAGTCCAGACATAATCTTGGTCAAGCCATATGAGGACCATGTAAATTCGAGTCTGAAATGGTCTTTTGAGAAAATAACCACACAGATTTGAGTGGACCTGTCCAGTCAGTGCAAGCATTTGTCAGTAATGGTGGAGCTCAACGACTCGACGAACAATACCAAATAAAGGACATTTGGGTAGGCCGCATAAAATTCTCAAATTGCCAGACCATCGATAAAATTAACTGAGAACTAAAAAAAAAAAATCACATTGTCCTCACATTCACAATAATAAAATACTTTACAAAATAATCATGTCATTTTGTATAGAATATTCAATAATGTCAATTTGTAAATAAAACTGGTAGATATACTTTGATGATTTTCCATATTATTCAAAATGTTACAATGCTTAGCAGAGCGAGCAGCTCAATCCCATGATTTTTTGTCTTCTAAATAATCTGAAAGTTTGGTTTAAAAACAATATGCTTGGCCATGTCTGTTTGTTTGAGCATTCGCCGTGTCCCAACTAAACGCGAACACGCGACCGTCGCGTTCATTTTGTTGGGTGAACCTGAACGCGATTTAGGGCGCCTTCCGTTTGTCCGATCAAATGAAAATGATGGTCAATTATGAACGTGATTTTGATTCGCGCAACCGATAACTTCGGTTAGATCAGGGGATAAAACTTTGAAACGGTCGGTTACAGAACTTAGCGATGGAAAGTTCAAAACCCATATCAAACGTGTCCTTTTTTGTATAAATATTGTGTCCCTTACCTGGGTCAAATAAATTTATTTTCTTTCTTTCTTTGAGAAGTTCCTAATTGAAAAACTTGGAACCATTCCCCGACCTTACCCGGAGATCGAAACCAAGACCTTTTTTCTCTTATAGAAAACATCGTAAGGATACCGGCATGTCCTAGTCCTCCCCACGAAAAATTCAAAGACATGTGACATCTACCAACCCGTCATAGGCCCGCGTGTAGGTTATAGCCCATTCCCTCTCGAAGAGAGCAGGCTAATTAGGTACTCAAAATCAAAATCAAAATATTTTATTTCACATAAGCCTACATGGGCACTTATGAAACGTCAGAAGCTAGGTGCACGGTTCCTATTGGTCGTTTCCTATGGAGAAGAGCCGGCAAGAAACTCCACGGTTATTCCTTTAAAAGAAAATAATAATTGACTTTTACAATATTTTCGATTTACAGTGTTAATAGTTATGGGAGGACAGTGTAGGCCTTTCAAAAAGTTTCTGGTAGGTTAGGCTAAGCCTACAATGTTCTCACATTCACAAGGTAGAAAAGAATCTATATAAAAGATAAATAAGATACTAAAAATAAAAAAAACGTATTTAAACCAAATGACATGATTGCCATTACAACTGTAACAAATCTGATTAATTATCATGTCCACAAAAGCCACTAATAAAGAGTTGAAATTAAATTGTAGGTATATAATGCCAAATAATATTATGATTATGTCTGTCAGGGATAAATGTAAAAAATAAACATGGTAATTTGGGAGCAGTTAATAGACTCTTACATAATTATGCCGTTAATGAACTCTATGTTATTATGAGTGCACCCTTACTGATCTGACATTGATGAGCAGCGAAGATAAACAAGACAGTTATTATTACTACCTATAAACCCAGTAATTGTATAATTATCCTTATAGGATCTTCTAATTTAATTATGAATAATTAACCAAAGGCTGCATTCAATAATTATTCAGTTTAATTGGAGTGAGGCTCTAGTCTATCACGTTATCGTTTTGATCTATTGCCGCTGATTGTTCCATTTTCGTTAATATTAGAAAGAAAGAATACAAAAAGTAGAACTCATCATAAACAATCCGAAGTCTATTAATTTGTTCATTAACGTACTGATGGGCTCGCAAATTGATTTCATGATACGCATATCGACTAAACTAGGGCTGTCGAATGAAAGTAATGATTTTTTGTTATAAATTAATGAAAAAAAAAAAAAGGAATACAGACTTTCCTCTCTAGTCCCGTGGGACAAATTTCGGCCGTGTAGCCGTTTTAGCGTGAAAGCGTAACAAACAAACAAACTTACTTTCGCATTAAGGCGCTCGGCAAGCTTTCGGTATCGAGTATGTGGCGGTACCTACATCGCCACATGCGAACTACGCATCAAAGACCTGACGTCATCCTGACGTCACATAAATCCTGCATCGCGCAATTAAAGTTTACCATGCAGTGGACATATATACAAGAACCCAACATCAATCGTTGGGCAGTTGCCCGCCAGACACAACACCTGTCTGGTCGGAGGATCCTCCCTTTTCTATGGTGGATGAGTGAACTTTACACCCTGTTCCTCATACCCCTAAAAGTATACCGAGCATGTAGTAAAACGCGTGACGTCACGCGTTACCGGAACGATCCCGCCCCGCTCCCGCGTATACCGGAACGATCCCGCCCCGCTCCCGCGTATACCGATTAATCGGGAAACGCTCATTGAAATATAGGCGCTCGGTAAGCTTTCGGTATCGAGCATACCGATCCCGCACTGCCGACGTACCGACCAATGAGGAAAGTTTTCTTTCTATTGAAGTGATATTTGTGTTTTTCAGCACTTAACAGCCTGTTAAAAGCCGATTTTCAAATAAGGTAAGAACGCCCATTATCACCCCGTTTGCTCCCTGATTTATTAGGTTCCGTACCCCAAGTTATACGTCTGTCTGTCAGCGGGCTGTATCTCATGAACTATAATAGGTATACAGTTAAATGTTTCACAGATGTGTGTATTTCAGATTGTAAAAATAATAAAGTTAACAATTATAGGCGGTTTTTTTATGGGGAATAAAAAAACGTGTTCATTTAGTAAAGTATTTGAAAAAAAAAAAGCTATGGCCATGCACAATTACCTACTATAAAAGTCTATGTAATGTAACGGAAAGTAAAATTGACTGGTGTAGATATAAAAAAAATGGGGCATCCCCTGAACAATCTACATTAACTTAGGCATACCGACATTAATAGAGTATGTGTTGAATTAATTTAAAATAACAGTAAGCAAAAAAAACGTTGCGTCAACTGGCGGTATAACTCGATTTTTCTAACTGTGCGCTTGGAACTGTCAAAGTCGTAGGTTGTTACAATTGAATTCACCCACCCGGTTACCTTACCTCAGTGCCCCGACGCCTCTTAAGAGGAAATAGGGTCGGTCTTTTCTCCATACAAAAAGTCATAATGCGAGGTTCGGCTCTCGTCTATTTCCTCCTTTAACATTGGTTAAATTTGCTGTGCCCCTATGTTTCTTTTTTCATTAATAGTTGTCAAATTTGTACAATAGGCCTCTGACGACACCGGTCTAAACAGGCAATTTTGAGCATTTTCTGAGGGTGCTAGTACTTATACAGATAATGTCTCATCAAAACGGACAACATAGGGGCATATAACTAGTTGATATTTATTTGACTGTAAAAAATCATTGCTGTAAGATCATAAACCAGTGAAAAAACAGGCGAAATCGTTTGTATGGAGAGGGGACCGACCCTTTTTCCTCTTAATACAGTCTACACAACTCGTCTTTTCTCCACAGTTCTGTCATATTATTTGTTGTTATAGTTTAACCGAGACCGCTGTTCCGCGCCTGAGGTATGTGTGTGGGGGGCAATGCAGGCCACTAATTTGACAAAGCACACGGCGCGCGGCGAACATAAAAAAAATCGGTCAATCAAAATATTTTCTTTCACATAAACCTACATGGGCACTTATGAAACGTCAGAAGCTAGGTGCACGGTTCCAATTGGTCGTTTTCTATGGAGAAGAGCCGGGAAGAAACTCCACGGTTACTCTTTTAAAAATAATTCGCTGTTACAATATATTCGTGTTATTAGGTATGGGAGGACAGTGTAGGCCTTTCAAAAAGTACCAGGTAAGTACTTAACAAAATAGAAAATGTTCAACAAAACTATTACAGTCCACTAAGCCTACATCGTTCACACATTCACAAGATGAAAAAGAATCTATACAAGAGATAAGTAAGATAATAAAAATAAAGACCTATTCAAACCAAATGACATGATTGCTATTACAACTGTAACAAATCTAAACAATTACCATGTTTACAAAAGCCACTATTATAGACTTGATCGGTCATCAAAGCAACCCCAATCTAAGCCATAGGTCTACTCAGCCTGCTGGTAAATCCGCCACTGCGCCACACATAATAACCCAATGTGGGAGTGATGTGTGTGTGTGGAGATACGAGTAGGAAGCGAAGAAATAAGTCCCAAGTACACAAGAAGAAGAATGAAAGTTTACTAAGTACACAGACACAGGTTACAGTTCACACACACACAAGAGTTCCACTTAGTTCAGAAGGAGTGGTAGAAATATAGGAAGCAGAGAACAGCACGGATAGATAGTTAGACGAAAGCACAAGATTCTAGGTTAGCACGGCGAAGCTAGGATAGCAAGGTATCACAACATAAGGCTATGCGCGCAGTGGGCATACTGCTTTGCAAGTCACGGTATATATATATATTATAGGTATATATTATAGTAAATATTTATGTATCATAAGTTGATTGCGTATTTATGTACTGTAAAAACTGTTTTATCTATAATGCATTATGATATATATATTTTACCTTATTTTTTTTTTTCTCTCTGCTCCTCTCAATCAGCGCACCCGCCATCTAATCTCTTCACCACCCTTGGTTGGCTGGTAGAGAATGTGTGAGTACTGGCCATCTAGTACTTATAAGTTGACACAGCACGTCGTGTCTTTCGTCGTATCTTAGATACCCAAATAACAGTTGTGTCAGAAAATAAAGGCGATATATTTTGGTCAAGAATATGTTTTAATGAATCCCCAACAAAATTGGTAGCAGAGCGTGGTTTCACTCAAACTATGACAAATGGCATCAACCACAAGCTATCGTCATATAGAACTCTTGACTAAATCAAATTACGATACGTGGTGCTTACAAGCCGAAGCGGTCCTCATCAAAAATGATTTTTGGGACATCGTAAGCGGTAATAAACCAACACCACTAGCTTCGGACGTGGCAGCAAGATCGGCGTACAGTAAAGAGGACCTAAAGGCCAGGGCCGAAATCCTACTTTTACTGTCCCCCTCAGAACTAAAACAGATTAAGGCCTGCAATACATCAAAAGCAGTATGGGACAAACTAAAAGCCACTTATCAGAGCACTGGGCCTGCAAGGAAGGCAACCTTACTAAAACAATTGGTCCTAAAGAAAATGACCACAGGTGAAGACATACGCGACCATATAAACAATTTTATGGATATTGTGGACAAACTCGCAGACATGGATATAAAGGTACCTCCAGAACTGCTTAGCATAATGCTTCTCTACAGTTTGCCAACACCTTTTGAAAACTTTAGAATAGCCATCGAATCACGAGACACCCTGCCTAATCCTGAAGATCTGAAAGTAAAGATTCTGGAGGAATACCAAGCAAGGAGCGGAAATGACCAACCTGAAAGCTCAGAGGCATATCATATCAAGAAAAACAGGCAAAGATTGTACTGCAAGGGCTGTAAAAAGAAAGGCCACAGTATCGAAACATGTTGGGGCAAGAAGAAAAGCTCAAACGAAAAAGACAACGGAAACAAATACAATTATAACGTTTGTCTGAGCACCGTAAATTCAGATGCTGATAATAATGTCTGGTGTCTAGATAGCGGCTGCTCATCACACATGTGCGGTGACCAATCGATGTTTGCCACCATGACCCCTGAAAAAGGCACCCTAAAATTGGCTTCAGAAAAATATACTAGTAAAATTCAAGGCAAAGGGAGAGTTACAATTAGCACCGGTAAACACGGCTACAATTTCAATGACACCCTGTATGTTCCCGATATATCAGTGAACCTTTTATCCGTCGCCAAGATAACGGACAGAGGAAATAAGGTCGTTTTTGAAAAAGAAAAAGCCTACGTCGTAGAAAAAACCGGCAAAATGACACTGACTGCTCGAAAGAGAGATGGGCTTTACTACTTTGCATCTGAACGACAAGAGACTGCAAATTACTCACAAAGAAATGTCAGTGACATTATGGAATGGCATCGCAAACTCGGCCACATAAACGAAAGAGATTTAAGGAAGATGGCTAAAGATAACCTTATGTATGGCTTAAACTTGAATGATGAAGACATGGAAACATGTGAGACCTGCATCAAAGGCAAATTATCCAGATTACCGTTTATAAGACATAAAGATCTTTACACAACAGATAACCTGGAAATAATACATAGCGACGTTTGTGGACCTTTTGAATGCGATACTCTAGCAGGATCAAAATACTATGTTACTTTTATAGACGACTATAGTCGCTACTGTCACGTCTACTTTATTAAAAGAAAAAGTGATGTATTTAATATTTTCAAAGAATATAAAAATGAAGTTGAGACCTTCCATAACAAGAAGATTAAGAACCTGCAGACCGACAATGGCACAGAATATCGTAACAAGGAATTCGAAGATTTTCTTAAATCGCATGGCATCCAAAGAAGGTTGACCACAGTTTACACCCCTCAACAAAATGGGATTAGCGAGAGGAAGAACAGATCGTTGCTAGACAAAGCCAGATGTCTGTTAATCGAGGCCAAGGCACCTAAAAAGCTCTGGGCGGAAGCGGTAGCAACCGCAAACTACCTTATAAATCGTAGCCCTTCCAAAGCACTGAATGGCGAAATACCATTCAAGAAATGGCTAGGCCGAATACCATGTGGACATCATCTTCACGTGTATGGCAGGAAGACCTTCGTTTTGAAAAAGAACAAACGAGGCAAACTGACCCAGAATGCCAAAGAAGGCGTATTCGTGGGGTACTCGATGACTTCAAAGGCTTATCGAGTGTACATACCCGAAGACAATGATGTAGTGACAAGCAGGGATATAAAAGTCATAGACAAGATGTACTTCGAAGAAGAAAGTCAGAACTATGATGAACTTATTAAGAAAAAGGAAAACTCTCAGATACCTCAAAAAGAAAACAAAATTAAAGACAATGATGAGAAAAATAAAAGGGTACTACAACCAATAGAAATTGAATTAACAGAGAATGCAAAGGAAAATACGTTACAAAATTTAAACGAGCAAGAAGCTGATGCTTCTTCGGTAGAAGAAATAGAATCTTTCGATGACGCATCAGATATTGTAGAAATACCTGAAAATGGGAGGCCACAAAGAGAGAGGCGTCCGCCCGCGTGGACCAGAGATTTTATACTTGACCAAACTGAAGAAAGTCACCTACTGTCGGAGATATCCTACATATCCGATGAAAATGAAGATGATGAATACTGGCATGATGCTATAAAAGCCGAAATTAGATCACATGTCAAGAATGGAACCTGGAAAATAGAAAAGAAGAACAAAGAAATGAAAGAAGTGGACTACAAAATGGTTCTAAGAAACAAAATAGGACCTGACAATAGTATCACAAAGAAAGCTAGACTTGTAGCACGTGGTTTCACTCAGCGACCAGGCGTTGACTTCAACGAAACATATGCTCCTGTAGCTAAACTGAGTTCAATAAGATCTGTTGTTGGAATAGCCATGGAAGAAGGCTTGAAATTAAACCAGATGGACGTTACAACGGCGTACCTGAATGGTGAATTAGAAGAAAAGATAGTAATGAAGTATCCTGACTATTTAGAAGAATATCTGACTGAAATCATGGTTGAAGAAAGTAAACAAGAAAATTTAAATTTGTACAACAAAACAATGAGTATGCTAAAAGACATAAAAAACAATCCCAAAGGGATAGTTTGTCATCTCATAAAAGCTTTGTACGGACTCAAACAGGCAGGGAGGCAATGGTACAAGAAACTCGACACAGAGTTAAAGAACATAGGTTTCAAAGCATCGGAAGCCGACCCATGTCTATACTTACTAGAGAAAAGAGGAGTTAAAGTCATAATAATTATCTATGTCGACGATTTGTTAATTGCCTATTCGTGTCCTAGAAAGCTCCAAGAAATAAAAGACCTATTAAATACGAAATTTGAGTTAAAAGACTTAGGAACACCTAAACGGCTAATAGGGATAGATGTAACCTATAAGGAAAATGAAATCAAACTGAACCAGGAGAAGTTCATAGAAGACACTCTTAAAAAATTCAAAATGGAAGATTGCAAGGCTACGTCTACACCCATAGAACCAGGTCTTAAACTAGAAAAAGCAGGAAGAGATGAAAGGAACGATTTGCCCTACAAAAATTTAGTTGGCACACTGATGTATCTGGCAGTGGCAACTCGACCTGACATAATGTTTGCCATAAGTTATCTCTCCCAATTTAATGACTGTTACGGAGAAGAGCATTTCAAGTGTGCCAAAAGAGTGCTGCGATACCTAAAGGGAACAAAAAGCGTTGGTCTTATATTCAGAAAGACTCGCAAAGAATTATATGGCATGGCCGACGCAGATTGGGGCGCATGCAAGCTTGACCGGAAGTCATTTTCGGGCTGTTGTTTTAAATATGCTGGAACGGCCATAAGTTGGATGTCGAAAAAGCAAAAGACTGTCGCGCTATCGACTGCCGAAGCAGAATATGTTGCTTTGACTGAATCTGCAAAAGAGGCCATTCACCTGAAAAGTTTATTCAAAGATCTTGGGGCCAAGTATGACAGTATAGTCATATTAAATGACAACCAAGCCGCCCTTAAGTTAAGTCAGAACACAATGGTTACTTCCAAGTCCAAACACATTGACTTAAAAATGCACTTCATACGAAACTGCATACTGGACGGAACGATACAGGTCAGGTATCTGCGAACTGAAGATATGGAAGCAGATATCCTAACTAAAGCACTACCCGGCCCGCGGCTGCTGAAATTGCGGAGCGGCTTAGGAGTTTCCTGAACTCCTGATGACCACGACGATGCGGTGAAGAGGAGTGTGAGTACTGGCCATCTAGTACTTATAAGTTGACACAGCACGTCGTGTCTTTCGTCGTATCTTAGATACCCAAATAACAGTTGTGTCAGAAAATAAAGGCGATATATTTTGGTCAAGAATATGTTTTAATGAATCCCCAACAGAATGCCTAAGGCATTAAGTCCGCCTTTGTACCATTTTTGTGTGCGAAAAGTTTAAATAAATAACATATGATTTAAAAAACCATTAAATAGCGGTTTTGTCCCACATCCCTAAATATCATACACTAAACAGACACATTCATCAATCTCGGGCGTCGACACGAACGATAATATTTGTACTCGATGCGTTCGCTATTGTTTCTCGATTGTTTGGCCATCCATCATCTATTCGAAGTTTTTCGAAGTTTGATCCCCGATTGATGTTGAACAGTACCTAATTTTTGTCACGAAGTTGGTCACCCATCCACGGACCAAGCGTAGCTTAACCTGACGGATCGACCCGTGCGGCTGTTATTACTTAGCCACGAGCTCTTCGCAAGTAATTTGGCATATTAGTAATTAATTCGTAGAATAAATGAGTTCCTCTGTATCACAATAGTTTAGATTTAAGAGGAACAATTTTCTTTTGTAATTCGAAATGGTTCAATGTTTATGTGATTCGATAAATCGAATATCTACGTAGCTATGCGGAAATTGCACATTAATTGGGCAATTGTGCCACCGTGTACTATAATTGTGGTTGTTGCTGTAGGTAAGATATCGTTTTCAAAGATAATCCTACTAATATTATAAATGTGAAAGTTTGTGTGAGATCTATTTATTTAATAAATAGATCTCACTCACATTTGTAATGGCAATCATGTCATTTGGTTTCAATAGGTTTTTATTTTTATTATGAACTAGCTGCACCCCGCGGTTTCACCCGCGTAAGTCTCGATCCCGTGGGAATATCGGGATAAAAAGTATTCTATGTGTTAATTCCGGTTATAAACTACCTGTGTGCCAAATTTCATCCAAATCCATTCAGCCGTTTTTGCGTGATTGAGTAACAAACATCCAAACACACAAACTTTCACATTTATAATATTAGTAGGATTATCTTTGAAAACGATATCTTACCTACAGCAACAACCACAATTATAGTACACGGTGGCACAATTGCCCAATTAATGTGCAATTTCCGCATAGCTACGTAGAAATTCGATATATTCGAACCACATAAACATTGAACCATTTCGAATTACAAAAGAAAATTGTTCCTCTTAAATCTAAACTATTGTGATACAGAGGAACTCATTTATTCTACGAATTAATTACTAATATGCCAAAATACTTGCGAAGAGCTCGTGGCTAAGTAATAACAGCCGCACGGGTCGATCCGTCAGGTTAAGCTACGCTTGGTCCGTGGATGGGTAACCAACCTCGTGACAAAAATTAGGTACTGTTCAACATCAATCGGGGATCAAACTTCGAAAAACTTCGAATAGATGATGGATGGCCAAACAATCGAGAAACAATAGCGAACGCATCGAGTACAAATATTATCGTTCGTGTCGACGCCCGAGATTGATGAATGTGTCTGTTTAGTGTATGATATTTAGGGATGTGGGACAAAACCGCTATTTAATGGTTTTTTAAATCATATGTTATTTATTTAAACTTTTCGCACACAAAAATGGTACAAAGGCGGACTTAATGCCTTAGGCATTCTCTACCAGTCAACCAAGGGTGGTGAAGAGATTAGATGGCGGGTGCGCTGATTGAGAGGAGCAGAGAGAAAAAAAAAAATAAGGTAAAATATATATATCATAATGCATTATAGATAAAACAGTTTTTACAGTACATAAATACGCAATCAACTTATGATACATAAATATTTACTATAATATATACCTATAATATATATATATACCGTGACTTGCAAAGCAGTATGCCCACTGCGCGCATAGCCTTATGTTGTGATACCTTGCTATCCTAGCTTCGCCGTGCTAACCTAGAATCTTGTGCTTTCGTCTAACTATCTATCCGTGCTGTTCTCTGCTTCCTATATTTCTACCACTCCTTCTGAACTAAGTGGAACTCTTGTGTGTGTGTGAACTGTAACCTGTGTCTGTGTACTTAGTAAACTTTCATTCTTCTTCTTGTGTACTTGGGACTTATTTCTTCGCTTCCTACTCGTATCTCCACACACACACATCACTCCCACATTGGGTTATTATGTGTGGCGCAGTGGCGGATTTACCAGCAGGCTGAGTAGACCTATGGCTTAGATTGGGGTTGCTTTGATGACCGATCAAGTCTATAATAGTGGCTTTTGTAAACATGGTAATTGTTTAGATTTGTTACAGTTGTAATAGCAATCATGTCATTTGGTTTGAATAGGTCTTTATTTTTATTATCTTACTTATCTCTTGTATAGATTCTTTTTCATCTTGTGAATGTGTGAACGATGTAGGCTTAGTGGACTGTAATAGTTTTGTTGAACATTTTCTATTTTGTTAAGTACTTACCTGGTACTTTTTGAAAGGCCTACACTGTCCTCCCATACCTAATAACACGAATATATTGTAACAGCGAATTATTTTTAAAAGAGTAACCGTGGAGTTTCTTCCCGGCTCTTCTCCATAGAAAACGACCAATTGGAACCGTGCACCTAGCTTCTGACGTTTCATAAGTGCCCATGTAGGTTTATGTGAAAGAAAATATTTTGATTGACCGATTTTTTTTATGTTAAAGATAGAAAAAAGATAATCCTACTAATATTATAAATGTGAAAGTTTGTGTGTTTGGATGTTTGTTACTCAATCACGCAAAAACGGCTGAATGGATTTGGATGAAATTTGGCACACAGGTAGTTTATAACCGGAATTAACACATAGAATACTTTTTATCCCGATATTCCCACGGGATCGAGACTTACGCGGGTGAAACCGCGGGGTGCAGCTAGTTCATAATAAAAATAAAAACCTATTGAAACCAAATGACATGATTGCCATTACAAATGAGAGTGAGATCTATTTAATAAATAGATCTCACTCACATTTTGTATTGTTATTATATTCAAACCTGTTTGAAAACTTATTAAAATTTCAGATACCTGCTTATGTTTTGAATATTTTAAAAAGCTCGCAAAAATTACGTTAAAATAAAATAAGCGAGAGATTAACAAGAGTAATCTTACTTTTTAAGTAAAGTACGAAAACCCTTTGAGATCTTATCGCTCTTAAATTCAATTATGGAACGGTAAAGTGTTAAAAGGGCAGTTTAGATACCTTAGAAAAAAATACAGGTTTTTTTAAAATTATTATTGTCTTCTTCATCATTTGTCTAGCCTTTTCCCAACTATCTTGGGGTCGGCTTCCAGTCTAACCGGATGCAGCTGAATACCAGTATTATACATGGAGCGACTGCCTATCTGACCTCCACAATCCAGTAACTGGGTAATACGA
The DNA here is from genome assembly GCA_948473465.1 of Lithophane ornitopus. NCBI lineage: Eukaryota > Metazoa > Arthropoda > Insecta > Lepidoptera > Noctuidae > Lithophane > Lithophane ornitopus. The sequence continues at coordinate 12,390,269 of OX419635.1, read as the reverse complement.
TACCCCTTGGTAAGTCTGGTTGTCAGACTTATGGGCTTCTGACGACCCGTAACGACTGTCAAAGATTCACGAATGACAGCCGGGACCAACGGCGTAACGTGCTTTCCGAGCCACGGAGGAGTCTCGGTATGTAAAGATGGTCACCCAAACACGGACCAACCCCGGCAAGCGTAGCTTAACCTGTTATTACTTAGTTAATTGATTCAGGCGTGACTTTGCGGAAATCCATTATAAAATACAATAGACGTAGATATATTTAGTAACCAATTCCGCTTGACTATTCTTCAAGAGTCCTAAAAAACCCTGTACGAAATCGACACGTGTTTCACCTCTCAACGAGGCATCCTCAGGATGACGATTGACCAATTGCAAACCAGAACGCGACGTGCTACCACACCTCATTCCTCTCACCTTTCACCTCTGTCTTTGCGTCCAGCGCTCGGTGCGCACGCGCCACCATCTCGGCACGCGCCACCATTTGTTGGATCATTTTAGCTCCCTTCAAAATGATTGAGCTGAATGGTGCTGATCCATGCGTCATGTTTGTGACCGGGCGCCGTCAATTGTGACTGATCATCACTTAGCTTTTTTTTTTTTGAGGGTGGGTAATCATCAATTAATTTCTACCGCTCTGGGCGGAGCGGAAGGGCGTGCCAGACTTTTACTGACTAAAACTAAAACCCGTGTTTCTTCAGCTGCCTGTTGCCAAGGTCCCGGTATCCCTTTCGGACTTTCCCGCAACCCTGGCAGAGTCATCTCTTATCTGCCATGGCTTATTACCCGACTACGGCGAAGAAAAAAGGAGGGTTATGATTTTCACCGGTATGTATGTTCATCTGTTCCCTCATATCTTCTAAACCACACATCACATTTGACAAGTGAGGTCTTGATCGTCCGCTGGTTATAGGCTATGTGACGTCACATTAAATTAAAAATTGCGCCCTCTAGAGGACATAAAGTCAGGAACTAAAAAAAAAATATGTTTAATCGTACCATGTTGGGTATCAAATGAAAGGACTTAATGAGCACATTTCAAAAATATATATATTATAACCCAAAAAGAATTTAAAAAAAATTTACGTAATAAAAACTAAAACCCAACTACGAATAAAAACAAGACACCACAGACAGACAAATTAAAAATCCGGAGTCACACGTAATCTGGTCGATTTATGGCCTAACACGTGTGACTCCGGATTTTTAATTTGTCTGTCTGTGGTGTCTTGTCCCTTACCTTACCGTACCTTTTTAGTCGTAGTTGGGTTTTAGTTTTTATTACATTAATTTTTTAATTGCTTTTTGTTTTTATTTTATAATTGCGGACGCTTTTAACGTGCTTTCTCACATGTATAATTTCAACATGAATGATGTAACGAATTTTTTGTATCAATTATTTTTTATTTAAAAGTTTGTCCCTGGTATTTCTTGTCCGTTCTTCTTCATAGGCACCTACCACACTTTGGAATGGGCAACTAGCTTCATATTTCTGTCTGACCGATCCCTTGAAAATTCAAAAGTGCTTGTAAATGGTTTATTGGAATAAATGCTTTGAGTATGAGTTTGTACCTATAAAGGAAAGAATTGTCTTTTGTAACTTTTAACTTTCAACAATGTGGCCTTGGCGTGATTTGAATAGAACTATTTTTGTTTTTTTATTCGGATCATGAATAGGTAGGTATGTATTGTTTTACAGTGTTATAAACAGAGAATAGTATATTATGCAATTAGTGAATAAAGGACGGATTTAAAGTGAGTGCCATAGATGAATCACGAGCAAGTGAAGGATTCTAACGACTGAATCACGACCGTAGGGAGTGATTCAAGGGTTAGAATCCTGAGCGACGCGAGCGATTCATGGCCCTCGATATAAATCCGTTTTATTCTAGAGTTGCATACTATACTTTATACCATGACTACGGGATAAAGAACTTGCAACTTCGAGTATGTTGTTATATCAATGTTATGCCTTGTTTTTGTAGTACACCTTAGCTTAGAATACATAGTCTATAATGTCGATGACTTCTTTTTCTTCGACAACTCATTAAAATAAGTTAGGAAAACAGATTTTAATTTTCCATTTGCAAAACTCAACGCAGGCTTTGATGTTAATCAGCCGTGATTTGTTGGGCTGCAAGTTTTCTACTATACCGGCCGCCCTCTCTTTCATATAAACTCAGGTGTTAACACATCTTCTTCATCACTTGAATGCATTTTCAATCGATTTATTATGAAGTAACACTAAACTTTGTGTTCGTACAACTTTCAGTATTTAAAATAGCGCCAATTTACTAATGACAGCAAAGAACACAAAACAGTTTTTATTCTAATGTAAACTCCTTGTCGAAAATGTTGACCAATCAAATCGGAGTTTGTATCGAGTATTTTTTCGCAAGGAGGTTGTGGGTTCGAATATATTGGTGTTCTAAATTCAAACATCAAAACAGTGATTAAAAGTGCTTTTTATTCACTGTTTTCAGTGAATAAAATAAGCTTTTTAGAGGGGGAATGGTATAAAGAAAATTAATAACTTGATCGCTGTGTAATTAAAAATCGCGTGACAGCGAGACGAGGAATGAAAAAGTTAATTATTAAAAACAAATGAATATTCATTAAGAAACATGTTCGTAACGATTTTAATATGAATACGCTTTGCAAAGTAAAAGTTCGCGTGTTCGCAAACTTATGAAGTATTTAATTAATATTCATACCTATAATTTTTTTCATAATTAACATAGAACTAGATGTACAATGTACAGTATTTCATAACGAATCACCTAGGTTCCCATCTGTATTTTATGGCATAGAAAAAATAAATAAGAAAAAATTTCGTACTATGAAGTCAATTCGATGGTACGTCAGTCGTTTACTCAGCGTAGCGCTTAGCGTAGCAACTACGAGAATGCTACGATCCACGTAGCAAATGACAGCTACGCCGTAGCTAACAACTGGATATTTGTCTTTGTAAGATGTTTTTCGAATAGATAATTCTTGATTCCGGTTTCTGAAAGGTATCCTACGCTAAACTATACTCCATTCAAAATAAGATTAGACATTTAAACAAACCTTTTTACAGTCCGTTCAACCGCTTGCCTACAATTAGTATAATGTAATTATTCAAAACTAAAACCTGTGGATATCCATACTAATATTATAAATTCGAAAGTAACTTTGTCTGTCTGTTTGTCTGTATGTTAAATTTTCACGCCTAAACCACTGAACGGATTTCGACAAAATTTGGCAAGGAGATAGATGACATCCTGGGGACATAGGCTACTTTTGTTTCAAAAATGATCTTAAAGGGGGGGGGAGGGATATAGGGGATGAAAGTTTGAATGGGAAACCCAGCATTTCTTAAGTATCTTGGTAGTACGTGGGACGATATCCGACTGCACGCGGGCGAAGCCGCAGGCACAAGTTAGTCGACAATAAATCTGGTAGTAGTTTTTATATTTTGTTTCATTGCCACGAGTCCTCTGTTCTCAACACATGAATTTAGCTGCACAAAAATAAAATAGGTAAAGACTAAGAAATACTGGTTACTTCTACAGCGATAATACTAAATACTCTCAAAATGTATTTATTGAGGCTAAGATTACAAAAATGCGAACTGAAGCAACACAACAGTATAATTAGTAAGAAAACTCAAGAGACTTAATTGTAATGCAGTGTCCGCGTAGAACAGGCCACACACACGTATCTTGCTGAATGATGCTCGATGCAAGCGCAGTACGTTCTTGCAAAGCTTTTTCGCATCGTCTGTAAAAAAACAACATTGGAAAATTAAAGATAGGTAGGTGCGCCGTAGATAAGAACGAAGTGCTACCCGTAGGAAACCGGGGCGGGCAGATAGTGGTTAAATAAATACAATGTTTTCGTTATTTAATATGCTATACTAATAATAATCTATGTCACGACAATCACGTCTCGGGATGTAATGCTCCACGTTTGAGGACTGACTCTCAAAATAGAAGCACTGACTTAGTTTCAGTAACTAACAGTACTAAAAACGGTATCTATGTACCAAATTGTTGTAAATGCTTTCATTATTTTGTGACAATCGACTTTTATTTTTAACCGACTTCTTCAAAAAGGAGGAGGTTCTCAATTCGTCTGTATGTTTTTTTTAAATTTATTTTTTTATGTTTGTTACTCGATTACTCCGCCAATTATGGATCGATTTTGATGATTCTTTTTTTGTTTGGTAGGTCATGCTTCCGAGGTGGTCCCATATAAATTTTATTAACTTTGCTTGCGTAATTTTTGAGTTAGCTTCAATATTACGTAGTTTTCCCACTTAGTTTATCTAGACGATATCCTGTTTACCTCCTTCACTGTTATTTAGATAGCAGGTAGTGGTATTCGGATTTGAGTGGGGTAGGTACCACAACTAAAAAGTGAAAAATAAAAACTTTTTACAAAAAAAAAACAACCGACTTCCAAAAAAAACACTAAAAAAGTGAAAAATAACTTTAATTTCGGAAGTCGGTGGCAAAAAACGAAAACTGAAAAGCAAAGACATGTTTTTTTTTGTAAAAAGTTTTATTATTATTTTTAGTTACACAACTGATGATACTTTCATATTGCAGGACTTCAAATAAATGGAAACAATTAAATAAGGAAGTAACGAACCCGAGCAAGTTGACTTCAGAATAATTGCGCAAGTATCTTGAACACTTTGAATAGCTACGTAGAATTGCTCGCATTGTTGGATCAACATTGATTGCCACATTACATCCTTTATTAACCAACTTAAAACGGACAACGACCGCATTATTGTTTCATCCTGTAACAAAATATACGTTTGATAATTCTATCACTATACAGTATGCGCACTATCAAAGGGCGGACTTGTAAAAAAAATATTTGTAGATAAATATAAAACAATGGTTAGACCTATCTTATATGAATCACAATGTACACAAAAGGGTTCAATGAAAGGCAATTAAATGCTGAGATGAGAATGCTAAGAGGGATGTGAGGTGTTACACGCATGGATAGAATAAGAAATGAGTAAAAAAGAAATTAACATACATTGTTATATGAACCCTGAAAACATTACACTCCTTTTTGGGCAGTCGTGTAATAAGAGGAAGTCTGAAAGTGGCATCAGTGACTGAGAAGTTATGCGGAAATTGGTTGGCATGGTATGGGAATATGATGCGGAGGAATGAGGAAAATGTTGTGAGGAAAGTTTTGAATATGAATGTCGATGGCTATAAGAATAGGGGAAGACTAAAGAAACGATGGATGGACTGTTTGAAAGATGATCATAAATTGGCTAGAAAGGGGGTGACTACCGAGATGACGACTAATAGAGAAGCATGGAAGAAAGGGACATGTTGTGCCGACCACAAATAAATGGGATAATGGCAGGAGATTGATGATAACAAATAAGAGAAGATAATGAATAATTACTCACCATGTTATTAATCATTTTTCCTTTTTTAAACGTTTCAATTGCAACTTGAAAGTAACACAGAGAATTAAATAATTCTAAAATGTGGAATAGCATCTGAAAAATGAAAACCGACCATTGAAAAAAAGGAATTCAGTAATATTTTCATGGATTGATATTATATAGAGCAAAGTACTTACGAATGGGTGAGAACAAAATTTATGAATGTTATAACACTCTAATATATTAACGTAAGTCTGAAATACTTTTTTCCTATAATTTTCGCCGTTCGTATTTCTTAATTCTTGCCAACTTAATACTTCAAAATTCCAAAGGATGACTTTATTTTTCAACATTTGAATGATTCGCAAGGCAGAAACTATATTGAAATCGAAAAAAGGCATCAAGTAGCTAACATATGTAGCATAGAAAGGTACACCTAACTGCAACATAAAATATGTGTGAAGAATGACATAAAAACTTAAAGTAACGATTCCTAGAATCCAATTCCAAATTATGAAGTGGTTAGAACTGGTTTCATTGTTCATGAATCTGTTCACTTTTTGAAAAGTTAGCACAAACTGGACATTGTTTTTGGTTTGAATGATGCCGATGACGAAATTCATAGTAAAACCGATACAGTATAAAACACAATCGAAGTAAAAAGCAACATACTGGAAGGAAGTTCCTAGACTATGCTTATTGAAAGCTACCATATAGGTACCGCATATATATAAAAATATAAATACTAGTGTCGCGACCATCGAAACAAAATTTGACATCAGGCTATTTGGAGTTATAGTATCATCTTTGATGCGATATTTGGGACAGAACATGATATATTGCATCAGATTCAAAGGTAAGAGTATCGACTGCACATCTTTGTCCACCGTGTTGTTCAAGTCAAATTTCACGGGGTAAGTTTTTCTGTTATTTCTAAATGTCTTCATATTTCTCAACTTAAACAGTAGCTTTCCGGCACACAAATGATACAATAATCGATGGTAAATGTACTTATTGACTATTTACATCAAATCCATTAAGGTAGTTAAGCTTATCTTTATTTACTACTAGCTGCGCCCCGCGGTTTCACCCGCGTAAATCTCGATCCCGTGGGAATATCGGGAAAAAATGAAAATGAAAAAGCGTTTATTCGTTGTTACATCCGTACTAAAAAATATTTTACTTCTGCCAAACTGTAAAACAGAAAAGTATCCTATGTGTTAATCCAGGTTATAAACTATCTGTTTGCCAAAGGAGATCATTCATTTGGGGCTAAATAATAAAAGTGCCAAAGAAAAAAAATGATATATTTCGTTAGAACATGTTATTCTCTTCACTTTTCACTATTAGAGCAAATCTGTAGGGCAATTCTGTCGGGCAAAAAGTATAAAAGTAATTGTAGTGAGAGAGAGGAGATTTTTAAGGCCCAGAAACGGTGTATAAGGTCTATGTCAAACCTTAAAAGTACAGACAGCTGTGAACCTGTGTTTCGGTCTCTGAGGATACTGACTTTTCCATGTTTGTACATATTGGAGGTGGCAATTTTTGTAAAAACCAACCTCAATTTATTTCCGTCCCTGGCTAATATAAGAACGCGTAATGGCCCCTTGAGATCCCAATACAAGAACTTACTACATTCGGGTAATTACAAAACAGCACTGTTTAAGAAAAGTATTATGACAATGGGGCCTGTCATTTATAATAAAATACCTCATGGTTTCAAGGATTATTCTTTAAACATTTTTAAATCTAAGGTCACTGCACTACTTTTAGGCAAATGTGATTGAAGGACTTTCTAAATGATACTAATTTATCCAGATTATGATTGATTTTAATTCCAAATTTGACCATGTAAGACTCTATGTACCTGACTATAATATCGTTATTAATTGACTTCACTTCAATTTCTGTTTTGATGACATTATTTTGTTTGTATTTATATTTTAATTTTTGTACCTAATAATTTGCACGCCGTAAGGTAGACTGTAGCCGATCACATTTATTTATGTTCAACATCTTATACCTGTACCTACATTCATAGCAAATAAATTTCTGATTCTGATTCTGAATAAAAAATGAAGAGAAAAACCTACTCTTTCGGAATTTAGCTTTTTTTTTTGTTTGGCCGGTACTTTCACAATTATAGCCCAAAAATGTATGGACTGCGAATGATGTGATTTCATCCAAATCCATTCAGTAGTTTTTACGTGAAAGAGTGACAAACATCCATCCATCCATACTTACAAACTTTCGCGTTTATAATATTAGTTAGATTGCCTCATAAATAAACCATAACTCTTAAATGGCTACTTTGTATGTGTGTATTTTATGTTATTTTGTAGTAGGTATTCATATTCATATTTTATTTGCATTCCATAACGTAGATAAGGTGTTACAATGGCTAAAAGCTAAGGTACAATTACGGACCCTGTAAGGCGCTGCAAAAAGTATAAAATTAATTCTTAAGAATTAAAATTAAGAAACAAATTATATAATAATCAAATTGAGATCACGACTTAGCACACGAGGTTGTCGACATGTGGAATGTGAGCTCGGCTGTCATTGTGCCGAATGTCGTAACGGCCAATGGCCTGGTCGCCGAAAGCCTCGACCAACACCACTCGAGGCTCTCGTTAGGCGGTTGGATCAAGGGCTCTTTAATATTTTTTTTTTTAATAATATCATTTTAATTTAAGAAATAGTTATTTAAAAATGTAATCACATAAGAAATGAAATAAATAAATGAATAATTGAGATCATATTCTTATAATATTTTTCTATGTATGTATGAAATGTACGACTAACTGTATAATAATGTGCATTTTGTTTGTGCAGAATTAATAATATTTCTTTCTTTCTTTGTCTTATTTCTTCTTTCTTCATTTTTCTTCTGTCATCTTTCGTTCTAAATTAAAACAAACAAAATTCTTGAATATTCCGCTAAAAAAATTTCAACAAATCATCCACCTGTTCTATATTCAATATTAAACCTAGACACTAAAATTATATATTTACGTAAGGTTTATTTAGTACTTATTAGTTCTTAAAATGATAATACTGATACTCTCAAAATCAATTTATGAGGCTAAAATTACAAAAATGCAAACTGAAGCAACACAACAATATTAGTAAGACAGCTCATCAGACTTAATTGTAACGCAGCGTCTACGTAGAACAGGCCACACACACGTATCTTGCTGAATGATGCTCGATGCAATCGCAGTACGTTCTTGCACAGCTTTTTCTCATCATCTGTCAATAATTACAATGACAACAGTCATTATTATTCAACTTTAGAACACAGTTAGTATAGAATGTCCCACCGATCACCATAATTTGCCTAAATTGGTTTTTACCGATGCTAATAAAGTCACCGACAACGCTTGTCAACGTGACAGTAACCTTTTTACCACAAAACCGTGTTTATCAGTTGTTTAGCCTAAACACCTTTTAATCTTGACATTTCTTTATGGAGTTTGACATAAAACTGACACTAAACACGTGTTGAACAAGTGTCAAAGTGTTTGTGGTAAGGCCCTAATGATATTATATTAACAGATATGTTATACACTCACAAAACAACCGAAAAAGGTGGTCCGCGCAGCAGCGGCAGCACACATACCCACTTTTCATTCATTTTCCATTTCACTACAAGTAAAAATGATAGAAAAGATATGGCTTGATAAAAACAACAAGAAAAAAAACTTTTTACAAAAAAAAAAAACAACCGACTTCCAAAAAAAACACTAAAAACGTGAAAAATTACTTTAATTTCGGAAGGCGGTGTCTTTGCTTTTCAATTTTCGTTTTTTGCCACCGACTTCCGAAATTAAAGTTATTTATCACGTTTTTAGTGTTTTTTTTGGAAGTCGGTTGTTTTTTTTTTGTAAAAAGTTTTTTTTTTCACTTTTTAGTTGTGGTGCCTACCCCACACGAATTCGAATACCACTTCCTGCTATGTAAATAACAGTGAAGGAGTCAAACAATATATCGACATACACTAAGTGGGAAAAATACATAATTATTGAAGCTAACTCAAAAACTACGCAAGTAAAGTTAATAAAAATTATATGGGACCACCTTTGAAGCATGACCTACCAAACAAAAAAAGAATCATCAAAATTGATTCATAATTGGCGGAGTAATCGCGTAACACATACACAAAAAAAAAAAAACATACAGACGAATTGAGAACCTCCTCCTTTTTGAAGAAGTCGGTTAAAAAGAGACAGCTTATGCAGCTGCTTCAACTAAGCGTATTACTCGCCACCATGCGTGTCGCAGACTAAAGTCAATACGTACCAATTAGGACGTTTTCGAATCTTCACGAGTGCGCGCTCACAACATATCTGTTTAATATAATATCATTGTAAGGCTCTAACTGTTTATAAATGTTTTGATACAGGCTCCTGGCAAAACTTGAATATTGTGGGACTTAAAATAAATGGAAATATATAAAGAAGGAAGTAACAAACCTGAGCTAGTTGACTTCAGAATAATTGCGCAAGTATCTTGAACACTTTGAATAGCTAAGTAGAATTTTTCGCATTGTTGGATCAGCACAGTTTGCCACATTACATCCTTTATTAACCAACTTAAAACGAACAACGACCGAATTATTGTTTCATACTGTAACAAAGTATACGTTTGATACTAGGGCCAATTCTCTTACAAAAAAAACCGCTCACATTCAAGTCAAACTGATCAACTCGTCAGTTTGATATGAATGTCACAACAAAAGACAACAACACAACTTTTTGACAAGTTTGACATCTGTCAAACTTGTCAAAAATATTGCTAAAGATGGTTTTTTGACAGATTGCGAATGAGATGCGAATGTGAACTATCTTAAAAATAAGGGAATGGCCCCGATTATCATACTATCATTATAAACTGGTTACTTATAGAAATGTTTATTTATTTATTTTAATACTACAAACATACAGATGTACAGAGGCGGACTTAAAGCCATAGGCGTTTTCTACCAGTCAACCTTTGGGTGATGCAGAGACAAACAGTGGTAGGTGCAATAGCGACCTGCCAGGGTTGCGGGAAAGTCCGAAAGGGATACCGGGACCTTGGCAACTTAAGGAACACGGGTGGGTTTTAGTCAGTAAAAGTTTGACACCCAGAGCGGGAGAAGTCATATTGTGACAAATTCCCATGCGCGCAAAAAAAAAAGGTGTTATAGCGAGAATTGAGGAATAAAAAATTATTTGTTTAAGTATAGGTATAAACATATACCTATTAAATACTATAAATACAATACATACACCTAATTATATATATATAAGCACAAATAAATATACAAAAACCAATAAGACATCAATGGGAAAACATTGACAAGTAATAGATGTTGACAAAGAATAGAAATAATTACTCACCATGTCATTAATTATTTTGCCTTTTTTAAACGTTTCAATGGCCACTTGAATGTAACACAGAGAATTAAATAATTCGATAATGCGGAATAGTATCTGAAAAATATATATTTTTTCTATTTAAAAATGAAATTCAGTGGTATTTTCAAGGAACAGTAAATTAATAAAAAAGTGTGGAAATACCAAAGCAAAGTACTTACGAATGGCTGAGAACAAATTTTATGAATTTTGTAACACTCTTGTATATTAACGTAAGCCTGAAATACGTTTTTCCTATAATTTTCTCCGTTCGTGCTTCCCAATTCTTGCGAATCTAATATTTGGAAATTCCAAAGAATGATTTTATTTTTCAACATTTGAATGATTCTCAAACAATATTGAAATCGAAAAAAGGCATCAAGTAACTAACAAATGCAGCATAGAAAGGAACACTGCTATAATATACAATGTGTTAACGATGCCATAAAAACTTAAATCAACGATTCCAAGAAGGTAGAACTGGTTTCATTGTTTATGAATCTGTGCACTTTTTTACCCGACTACGGCGAAGAAAAAAGGAGGGTTCTGATTTTGACCGGTATGTATGTATGTATGTTCATCTGTTCCCTCATATCTTGTAAACGACTCATCACAATTTGAACAAAAAAAAAAAAACAACCGACTTCCAAAAAAAACACTAAAAAAGTAAAAAGTTTTTATTTTTCACTTTTTAGTTGTGGTACCTACCCCACACAAATCCGAATACCACTACATGCTATGTAAATAACAGTGAAGGAGTCAAACAGGATATCGTCTAGATAAACTAAGCGGGAAAAATACGTAATATTGAAGCTAACTCAAAAATTACGCAAGCAAAGTTAATAAAATTTATATGGGACCACCTCGGAAGCATGACCTACCAAACAAAAAAACATACAGACGAATTGAGAACCTCCTCCTTTTTGAAGAAGTCGGTTAAAAATGAGGTATCGTTGGAAGCGTCTTGATCGTCCGCTGGTTATAAGCTATGTGACGTCATATTAAATTAAAAATGGCGCCCACTAGAGGACATAAAGTCAGGAACTAAAAAAAAAAATGGTTTAATCGTACCATGTTGGGTATCAAATGAAAGGGCTTAATGAGCACATTTCAAAAATATATATATTATAAACCCAAAAGAATTAAAAAAAAAAAGTAATAAAAACTCAAACCCAACTACGTCTAAAAAGGTATAAACAAGAGACCACAGACAGACAAATTAAAAATCCGGAGTCACACGTAATCTGTTTGATTTATGCACTAACACGTGTGACTCCGGATTTTTAATTTGTCTGTCTGTGGGTCTTGTTTATACCTTTTTAGTCGTAGTTGGGTTTTATTTTTTATTACTTTTGAAAAGTTAGTACAAACTGAACATTGTTTTTGGTTTGAATGATTCCGATTACAAATTCATAACACAACCAATAAAATAGGAGAAGCAGTAGAAGTAAAAAGTAACATACTCAAAGGAAGTTCTGAGACTATCTTTATTTAACGCTACCAAGTAGGTACTGAGTATATGTAAAAATATGACGACTAATGTCCCAATCATCGACAAAAAGTTTGAGATGAAGCTATTTGGAGTTATAATATTATCTTTGATACGATATTTAGGACAGAACATGATATATTGCATCAGATTCAAAGGCAAGAGCATGGACTGGACATCTTTGTCCACCTTATTTTTTTGAGTCAAGCTTCACACGATATTGCTTTTTTACATTTCAAAAATTTCTAAATGTCTCCATTTTTCTCGACTCAAACAGTGGCTTTTCAGCACACAAGTGATGCAATAATCGATGGTAAATGTATTGACTATTCACATCAAATTATATTACGTTAATTATTATTAAAAGCATGAATACACTCAGTAAAATTAATTCGTCTACTTGGAGTGGATGGTGCGTTAGTTTTAGATTTTAAGGGCCCGAAACTTTGCCACCTCTACGTCGTTCTCAGTGGCATTGCAGACGTCACTCTGCTTGCAGGCTTAGGGGCACAAGAGACACACAGGACAGGATAGGAGGTGAGACGTCGTTTGTGGCTCATCCTCGATTTATCGAGACAAACATATTGATGTGGCATCTTTTCACTTGGACTCGGAGTTAATTAATTACTTTTACGAGTTGGGTTAAACAAAATATCAATACAAAGTGACATTTAAATTGTCTTGCAATGGAGTTCCAGTTAATGGTTATAAGTCAAATGACTTAAAATACCTTGAAAAACACTGAAAATTTCTAAAATAATAATCAATTTATTGAGGTTAAGATTACAAAAATGCAAACTGTAGCAACACAACAGTGTAGTTAGTAAGAAAGCTCAACAGACTCAATTGTAACGCAGCGTCTGCGTAGAACAGGCCACACACACGTATCTTGCTGAATGATGCTCGATGTAAGCGCAGTACGTTCTTGCACAGCTTTTTCTCATCATCTGTCGAAAATTGCAATGAAAACATTATTGTTCAACATTAAAACACAGAAACAATAGATCGATCTACTGATCAGCAGGATTTGCCAAGCTTGGCTGGTGCCGACACTGGTAAAGCGACTCTAGTCACGGCCACATAAAACAGACACAAGAGGTTCTCAAATGTACGATGTTGTAAGTGAAAATATTATTTATACGCCTAACGACGGTACATTCACTCGTATTAAGTTATTGATGAATCATTTACATCGAAGCAGCCCCGATATTTCCATGGCCTCCTCTGATAAAATGTTTGATTGACAGGTTACAAATGAATTTTTAGGGAGTGATCATGCATACTAATATATATAACTATCCTAACTAATATTGTAAATGCGAAAGTAAGTTTGTTTGTTTGTTACGATTTCACGCTAATACGGCAGAACGGATTTGAATGAAATTTGGCACATGGGTAGACCATGACCTGGAAAAGAATAAAATAAGTTTTTCATCCTGGATCGCAGACGAAGTTGCCGGTAACAGCAAGTCATCATCTGCCTAGCCTTTTCCCAACTATGTTGGTGTCGGCTTCCAGTCTAACTGGATGCCGCTGAATTGAAAATTTACATTACTTACAATTAAAGTTTACATGAAGCGACTGCCTATCTGAGGCCCTAGACATAGTGACATTCTACCAGCGATAACGATGATGGCAAAGGCAGAAATGTATAGGACTGACATATGCTATCGAAAAGCTTATGTCAATCCTGTTGAAAGTCGTTGTAGAAATACGAAACGCTTTGGAAGCGATTGTCACTTGTCTAGGCCCTCATATCTCCATAACCTAATAGATACTGGTGGCGAAAACATATACCTAAACATTATCGATTCACAATACGTTTAAAGATCTTGTAATTAATTCTACTGATTTATTAGACATTTATATTACTAGTGATGACTTACTATATATCACAGACATACTAAAACCACGAATAGACAGCTTCACCTGTCCAAATATATTTTTTGATATTACAACCTGTACGTTCTTATACTTCCTTGAAAGCCTTAATTTTTTACCGATGGGTCTAAAGAAGGCAATATTTTCATGGGAGTAGTATTCTTTGAGCCTCAATCTGTTATCTTCTGAAAATTAATATGTCGATCATGAACTTAGACCTCTTACCAATTGGTGAAGCATTGACATACATAGAATCTATTAATCTGGCCTAAATGCTAGGCCTAGAAGTAAGAAATTTCGTACAACAGTTCCTTAAAATATAAAGAAGGTGAGCACTATAAGGAGAGATTTTTGAAAATTTATCCCTCAAGGGGTTTAATAGGGTTGGTAGAAAAATGCAGCTTTGTATGACAGAAAGTTCATCGGTATTTGGTGGTGGTATGTTTATAAGTAAAATTGTATCATCGTTATTTTGGAATCTCATCCCCTAAGTCTTCTGAGCAGTGGTGGCCCAGTGGTAACGGCCGCGACTTACGAGTTGTAGGTCGTAGGTTTGAACCCTGCCAGGCGCTTTTCTTTGTGTAAATTATTTCATCGCCACTGCTCTCAAAACGGTAAAGGCAAACATCGCGAGGAAACCGGCATGTCCTAGAACCAAAAATTCGAAGACATGTGACATCTACCAAGCCGCACTGGGCCCGCGTGGTGGATTACGGCCCACTTCCTCTCACAGAGAGGAGGCCTATGTCCCAGCAGTGGGCCACATTATAGGCTGAGTATGATTATGATATGAAGTCTTCTGAGAAGTTGCCGATGAGAATTCTTTTCGGGCACACGGCTTATAATTAAGAAAGGACGTATCGAACCTGAGCAAGTTGACTTCAGAATAATTGCGCAAGTATCTTGAACACTTTGAATAGCTAAGTAGAATTGCTCGCATTGTTGGATCAACATTGATTGCCACATCACATTCTTTATTAACCAACTTAAAACGGACAACGACCGCATAATCGTTTCATTCTGTAACAAAATAAACGTTGGATTGGAAACTTCTAACATAAACTGGATATAGAGATGTTGAAAAATAAGAGTAGATAATGATTCAATAATTACTCACCATGTCATTAATTATTTTGCCTTCTTTAAACGTTTCAATTGCCACTTGAATGTAACACAGAGAATTGAATAATTCGAAAATGCGGAATAGTATCTGAAAATGGAATTCGGTGACATTTGCAAGGATTTTTAATTAAAAAAATGTGCATGGGTAGCAAAGTACTTACGAAAGGCTGAGAACAAATTTTATGAATTTTATAACACTCTAATATATTAACGTAAGCCTGAAATACGTCTTTTCTATAATTTTCTCCGTTCGTGTTTCCCAATTCTTGCGAATTCAATACTTGAATATTCCAAAGAATTACTTTATTTTTCAACATTTTAATGATTCTTATGGTATAAACTATATTGAAATCGAAAAAAAGCATCAAGTAGGCAACATATGCAGCATAGAAAGGTACACCTAACTGCAACATAAAATAGTTATTAACAATGACATAAAAGCTGAGAGCAACGATTCCTAGAATCCAATTCCAAATCATGAATTGGTTAAAACTTGTTTCATTATTGAGGAATCTGTGCACTTTTTGAAAAGTTAGTACAAAGTGGACATTGTTTTTGGTTTGAATGATTCCGATAACGAAATTCATAATAAAACCGATAAAATAGGAGAAGCAGTAGAAGTAAAAAGTAACATACTCAAAGGAAGTTCTGAGACTATCTTTATTTAACGCTACCAAATAGGTACTGAGTATATATAATAATATATATACTAGTGTCACAATCATCGAAAATAGGTTTGAGAAGAGGTTATTTGGAGTTATAATATTATCCTTGATACGATATTTAGGACAGAACATGATATATTGCATCAGATTCAAAGGCAAGAGCATGGACTGGACATCTTTGTCCACCGTGTTGTATAAGTTAAAATTAACGGGATATATATTTCCAATATTTATAAATTTCTTCATTTTTCTCAACTAAAAACAGTAGCTTTCCGTCACACAACTGATACAATATAATCGATGGCAAATGTATTGACTGTTCATATAAAATTCACTAAAGTAATTATTATGAGAACCATTAGTATACTCGTTCTTATAATTAAACTTTCTCTTTTGTGACAATGGTTCGTTATTGTTGTTTTTAGGGTTCCGTACCAAAATTTAAAACAGGACCCTATTACTAAGGCTATGTCCGTCTGTCTGTCCGTCTGTCTGTCCGCGGCTTAGCAGAGAGACTGTTGGTACTAGAAAGATGTCATTTGGTATGGGTATACATAATTAATCACGCCGACAAAGTAGTAACAAAAAAACGTAAAAATATTTTTTTTTAGGGTACCTCCCCTATACGTATGGTTGGATGTTTTTTTTTCTCGTAATCTAATAAAATAATGGTGTGGGGTATCGTTGGAAAGGTCGTTTAAAAATAATGTGTATTAATGACAACCATTTTTGGACTCAGGGATCCGTTTGCGAAATATTAAGCTTTAAAGTGCAAATTTTTGTTAGAGTCCAGTGTTCCCCCCCCCTGCCAGCTAAATAGTTGGGTTTGGATATGTGAAAAAATTCACGGCAGAAGTAACTATAACGAAATTAAAAGGAAAACTATCACCGCTACGTAGGCTCCACAAGTTACCGAGTAATAATCAACCAACTTAAATTTGCAGTTGCAAAAACATGTTAGTTTTCAACTAAAATGTTAAGTTTGTTGGATAAATTCATCCCAACTACGGAACCCTTCATTGTGCGTGGATCGACATGCACTTGGCCGGTTTTTTATGATAGGTATCATCTCAAAGTAGCAATCTTTATTCCACGAGAAAAACGTTATTAAAACAGAGTGTTTCTTTTCCGTATCAATTTAATCTTTTATGTGAATATATTACTATTTTTTATTTTTTTATAATAATATTTTCTTAAGAATGTATAGACGCTATACTATTGCAGGTTATCGGGAACGCCTATCTAAGAACAAAAGCTTTCGTCCAAAACAATATTTTTATCCCAAGCCGTCAACAATTCTTTTGTACAAACATATCACAACGATATAATTTCTCCCTACAGCTGCGCATGTACTTGACAGATGTCAAATTTGTATGTAAATGCGACGAGATAACGTCATATTTTCCTCTAGATGCATATTTATGATCCAAAAGCCTTGTTTGACTTTGCTCAAGTTTGGGGGTTTACTTGGAAATATTCAAGCTGTTGTCTTGCATGTTGATATATAGAGGTTTAAAACTGAAGTGCACTGCAGTGTACAAGTTTTGCGTAGGGTTGTACCTTGCGGGAAAGTCCGAAACGGATACCGGTACCTTGGCAACAGGCAACTGAAGGAACACGGGTGGGTTTTAGTCAGTAAAAGTCTGGCACGCCCTCCGCCCAGAGCGGGAGAAATAATTTGATAATTTCCAAAAAAAAAAATTGTTGTACCACTGTGTCACCTTTGACGAAGGTATGGGAATTTTAACAACTTGATGTGAGGATATTTGGTGCTAAGCATGTGAATAGATAAAAAAATATGGGGAATTGGGGATATCTTTCGTAGAAAATTGTTAAAAACACTCGGTACGGTAAATTTTTTGTGAATGTGAGAACGATTCTTTTCCATTTGGTGAATGTGAGAACGATGTAGGGTTAGTGGACTGTAGTAGATTTTCTATTTTGCTAAGTACCTGGTACTTGTTGAAAGGCCTACACTGTCCTCCCAACCTAATAATACTGTAACTCGAAAATATTGTAACAGCCAATTATTTTTGTTTCTTGCCGGCTCTTCTCCATAGGAAACGACCAATTGGAACCGTGCACCTAGCTTCTGACGTTTCATAAGTCCCCATGTAGGTTTATGTGAAATAAAATATTTTGATTTTGAAATTGAAATTAGACAGGTATTAGACAACTTAAAGTCATTTTATGTGTGATTTGAATAAACGCCTACATTGTCCTCCCATAATTATTAACACTGTGATTCGAAAATATTGTAACAGCCAATTATTTTTAAAAGAGTAACCGTGGAGTTTCTTGCCGGCTCTTCTCCATAGGAAACGACCAATTGGAACCGTGCACCTAGCTTCTGACGTTTCATAGGTGCTTATGTGAAATAAAATATTTTGATTTGGTACATGCACCACATTATTATTATTATGTGGGTGGTATTGCCTTTACTAAATATTTTAGATAGGTAAAATGAAAAAAAAAGGGATTAATACTATTTTTAACAGACGGATATGGAGGAGGTTCTCAATTCGTCTATATGTTCTGAGTGTTTGCTATGAATAGATTTTAATGATTCTTTTTTTGTTTAGTAGGCAATGATAGTCGGTCATGGTTCAGAGGTGGTCCCATATTTATTAACTTTACTTGCATAGTATTTAATTGAGATAGCTTCAATATTACGTATTTTACCCACTTAGTATATGGACGATGTTTTAAGTTACTCCGTCACTGTTATTTACTTATCAGGTAGTGGTATCTGAATTTGTGTGGGGTAGGTCCCACAACTAACAAGTGAAAAATAAAAACTTTTCCCCAAAAAAGAAGGCCGAATTTTAAAAAAAAAATGAAAAATAACTTTAATTTCGGAAGTCAGTGACAAAAAACGAAAATTGAAAACCAAAGACTCGGACTTCCAAAAATTAAAGTTGTTTTTCAGTTTTTTTTTTGGGAAGTCGGTTGTTTTATTTGTAAAAAGCTTTTTGAATAAAGTTTTCAAGCAAGTTACTATTAATTACATACATATTATGTTCTTCAAGAAGATACAATTTCAATTGAAACTTTGAAACAACAGGCGCCTTTGATTTTCAGTTTGAGTAAATTTCGATATGAGTACACAACATATTATCACAAGAGACTGCACACTAGTTCAATTACTTAATAATGCATGACTATCTAATTTCTCCTCAGTACCTAGTGCTCAAGATATTAACTCTCCCTTTGTTATGCAAAACGGTTTAGCGCAGCATAATGACTGTAAGAAAATACCTACGATATTCCTTTGTGGAATATTCTGATTATAATTTTAATTGGTTATTAAGTCGCAGGGCGTGCCTACTTTAAATATTTATGGTCGACAATACCTTAAGATCTTTGTGGTGAGAGGAGGTGACGTATTGGTTTATTTAGATTAGCTCATAATTCTTTTTAACAGCATAATGTTTAGCTGTGATGAGGTTTAGAAAATAGATCAGGCTATATAACGAAAACTCTTAAGGGCCTACCCTACCTCAAATTGCTTAGCATGATCCTACGTTATGCCGAAAATACTGCAACATTGAAATAAATATATGTTAGTTTGGCGAAAACTCGATTACATAAAATTTTCTGTATAGAAAATAAATCCAAAGTTACCTCTAAAATGAACTATAAACCGCTGGTATTCAAAAAATACTTCAAATTAGATCATGAAACTTTGCATAATAAATGAACTAACTATAAAGCATGTCTTATGTTTTTTTTTTTTTTCATTACCATTATTTTCACCGTAAAAAGAAATGACCTATACTTTTAGAGCCTTGGAGCCGCCAGCATCCCACTCCATCCCGCTCTCCATCTCGCGGACTGAGTAAGAGCAAAGTTAGTTTCATACTAACGGATATTTGTTTTGTGAATTTGATCCTTATTACTACTAGAAATCGTCCAATTGACAGGTATCAGGAACGCATTCTCTCGGCGGCCGAAGTGTAGTTCCATAATAATATTCTTTACCTCTGTTAAGAGCCTACCCTACCTCAGCTTAAATTTACTATATATCTTGCTCGCACCATACTCTCTCTCAACGGCTGGACTGCTAGGACATTTAATTATTAGAATCAGAAAGTTCCACGTAGGTATGTATCTAAGCAAATAGGAATTAAAAAAAAGAACAACGTAGATATAGCCGGATTTTAATTAAAACTGAGCTAAATAAAAACTAACCGAATGCATCTGAATACCAATATTTTACATGGAGCGACTGCCTATCTGACCTCCACAACCCAGTAACTGGGCAATACGATACCCCTTGGTTAGATTGGTGGTCAGACTTTCGGGCTTCTGTCGACCCGTAACGACTGTCAAAGATCCACAAATGACAGCCGGGACCAACGGCTTAACGTGCTTTCCTAGGCACGGAGGAATCTCGATATGTGGAAATAGCAAGCGTAGCTTAACCTGATGGATCGACGAGCGGCTGTTATAACTTATCCACGAGCTCCTCATAAAAATAAAGCTCTTCATATTATTCAAATCTAAAAAATATATTCTAAAAACAGTTTTTTTAGATTACGTTGCAGACTGACAAATCCCGATTTTCTAACACCCCGTTTTCCAGATCTAGAACTGTATAAAAAGTATTCAAGAAAAGCTGTAGAAGCTATTAAGCAAAAACAAAGAACCTAGTGTAAAATGGACTACATTACAGCTGCCCTGTAGTACAATATTATCGACATCTCAACAGCGGTAGAGAGGGGCTGAGAGCGGTCATTAAGCGGTAAAGCTTATATCAAACTCGATAAAAAAACCTCTTATTAGTTGAACCGCTCGTTATAGTGAATTACTAGTGGAAGTCGATTTGAAATGAAAATGGTGGATACTTAGTTATTTTGTGAATGAAACTTTTGTTATTGCATCGATGTTAATACTTTATGTTTATTGCATAATCAGCCTATAATGTTCCCACTGCTGGGACACAGGCCTCGTCACTGTGAGAGAGAGCCGTAATCCACCACGCGGGCCCAGTGCGGGTTGGTAGATGTCACATGTCTTTGAATTTTTGTGCTCCCATAACGGACACCGGCGGAGCGTCGTTTATAGAAACCCTTCCAGTATTCAGAACCCCAACTAACTAACCGTAACTAAAATATGTTTTCTGCATATTCTAGTTGTAAAGGGTCACAGTTCTAACCTAACCTAACCTTTTTTGCGATTCAAATTATTACACCTAATCTTACTAGTTCGGTTTCGGGTCTTTATGACTTTATTACTGGAATATGGAAAAAAAAATGCTCTATTACATGTTTTTTTAATTATGCCTACCCTGCCTATCTACACCATACGCCAAACTGACAACTAAAGTCAGCGCCGGCAGCCAATTCAGCAACCGGCGCCGGCAGCGGAGGAACTTCCTTTATTTAATTCTGTTTTTTAGTATTTGTTATTATAGCGGCAATAGAAATACATCATCTGTGAAAACAACTGTCTAAATATCACGGTTCATGAGATACAGCCTGGTGACAGACGGACGGACAGCGGAGTTTTAGTAATAGGATCCCGTTTTACCCTTATGGTACGGAACCCTAAAAACGAGCGAACCTTACTGTTACAGTAGTCCCTTAAAGATGTGTAACATATGAAATCTTGGCTGACGTATATGTTATGGACCAAGTGATTATTAGGGCATTATAAAAAATGCCCGGGCAGTTTGAAAAATTCCCAATATGAGAGGGCAGTATGATAACAACTATTGAAATAATCAAATCTACCGGGCATTTTTTATTATGCTAGTCACTTATGAGGCAGCACAAATAAATTTATTACTATTATTTTGATTTCAAACGTGGAATCATTATTTAAAAGCAAATAAAATCTTTCCATTCGTAGACACTCTGATGGCCTATGACTTTACCATAATTAAATACCTGTGTATTATTAGATTGCCCAAAGACCACATGGCAATATCTATACTGACGAGGCAATGTGCTAAATAAGGAACTTCACATTATAATTCTGTGCCTCCTGTGACAAGTGATACAAGTAAAAAATCAACACTTTACAGGAGAACAAAAACAAGATTTCAAAAATTCCAGTTCGTAGACTAAGTGGGCTAGGCTAGACATAAGTACCTTATTTTGTAAATAAAAACATTCACTTTCACTGTGCATTTTAATTTTTATGTTACATATTACAGTTCTAAAGTAATTCATGAAAAACCTGTAAGTTGTACCTTTTTGTATTACCAATAAGTGCTAAAATTACGTTATAAATGATACAAGTACAGTTATATTATGTTGCACCTATAAGTTGTCGATAAATATACTGAAAAATAAAATGAGAAAATTAATATAATCGCTCTTATACCATGAAGCACGAAAAAAAATGTGTGGAGCAATTACTTATAGGGGTTACAACTTAACATATATCTAAATGCACAATTTTTCTTTTTTTTTCTTTCAAAATTTGCCAAAATCCTGGCAGTTGTATCCTTTTGCACCCAAATATATCCGAAACTATAGCAGATATAATAAAAACTAAAACCCTTTTTAGTCGTAGTTGGGTTTTAGTTTTTATTACTTTTTTTTTTTTTAAATTCTTTTGGGGTTATAATATATATATATTTGAAATGTGTTCATTAAGCCCTTTCATTTGATACCCAACATGATACGATTAAACATTTTTTTTTCCTTAGTTTATGTCTTTTTTTTATGTCTTTTAGAGGGCGCCATTTTTAATTTAATGTAACGTCACTTAGCCTTTAACCAGCGGACGATCATGCTTCCAACGATACGTCATTTGTCAAATTGTGATGAGTGGTTTAGAAGATAGGAGGGAACAGATGAACATACATACATACCGGTCAAAATCATAACCCTCCTTTTTTCTTCGCCGTAGTCGTGTAAAAAGGGTACAACTCGACTAAAATCACTCATCACAGGAGGCACAGAATTAATTATTTCGCCCTAAGTAGCTTGTCATTATTCATAATGCGCGGGCATTATGAATAATGCCCCTATTTATTACTTGGTCCATAACATATATATAATAAAAAAAATCTTCATCATTATCATCATCGTCACCTTGTTTAAAACCTCTCGGAAAATGGGTCGGTACGATCGGCACCGCGCGAGCCCATTGGTCAAATCAAATAGCGTGCAGTTCCCGGCTTCCTGTTACACACTTCCGTCCCTTTTCACGAAATTACTCCCACAGATTGCAAGAAAGCGAGTGGAAGTATTTGCAGGAAAGCGCGAAGAAAGATGGCTTCCACCTTCGGCCTGATCATCACTTACCATCAGGTGAGATGCTAACAAAGAACTTCCCCGTAATGGATAAAAAAAAATGTTACACAAAAAAATACAAAAAGTCGATAACAAAAAAAAAAACGAGTTCTCATAAGTTGGTGTTACCATTTGTGTAATATTGCCTATGTGCATATTGTGCATGGCTTATTGCTCAAAGCAAAGCACATGAAACAATTAATAGGCAGGGAGGTTCTTTTAGTAAAATACCAGTTTTAATACGCAAAAAAAAAAAAAAAAATATTTCAGTGAAAAAATAAATAAAAATAATAATCTTTCCACCATAGTGAAGTAGGTGATGACGTTTAAGCTTGTCTTAACTTTAAGCAACGATTTTACATGTCATAAACATCACGCCTCCATTCCTCGCAGGGTTAGGCATCCACGTATCTCGTTAGTGTGTACATTCGTGTCAGTTGTAAACGCACGTTAGCAAAACGCACGTTTAAAAAAAAATGCATGTTACGAACGTAAGATAATCTCAAAAGTCAAAAGTTCCTATACTGTATTCACCTCCTTCGTTAGTAACAATTGGTAGGAGCAGCATTTTACGACGCCCCACAACAAACGATGAATGTGCGAGGGCTCGTTTTAGACCTATTGGTTTGCAGACATTTTAGCGCTCCTTCGCTCTTTAGACTCGGTGTAATGGCTATATTGACCTTCTTCGGTTATCTTAAAAGTGTGAACTTTGCTTCAGTTCTTTTTTTAAATCGGAATAATCTGATAGCGGTAAAGGTGAACCGTTTTAAATTACATTTCTAAGTATTTTGGGGGAAAGTTTGTTTTTCGGTTTGGTTTCGCTGTTTTCACGCATATTTCTTCTTTATTGTTGGTATTTGTAAATTATTATTGTATGTTTTGTTTATACATACGTAAACACGCGCCATCTTCCCATGGGAGTAGGCAGCAACTACAGAACACCACCTGCTACGATCCTTACACCCTACACCTTATACAGGGTGTTAGGGTAGACACCGTTATCCTTGAAACTAGTGGTTTGGTGTCATATATAATATACTTTTTCTATGGGAACAACCTTGAAATCGCAAAAAAAACTGCTGTTCCATACATTTTGTCGATTTAAGTGAACACAAATGTATGGAACAGCTGATTTTTTTTTTTGCAGTTTCAAAGTTGTTCCCATAGAAAAAGTATATTATATATGACACCAAACCACTAGTTTCAAGGATAACGGTGTCTACCCTAACATCCTGTATATCTGGGCTCTGTTTATCAAAAGTTACAAGTTTACACGTTCACAAGTTACCTAGAATGTTAATTTCCATTAAATTCATAGCTCATCTCCATATTCATAATCAGCCTTAATGTTCCCACTGCTGGGACACGGGCATCAGGTCATTTCTCTCTATTGACCACATTTAAAAAAGAAAATCGAATTTAAACGTTTATTGCGGTACTAAGCACGACACTTGTAAACTTGTAAGACGGAATAGAGAGTCGCCGGACACTCAGGATTTGTTATGATTTTCTACAAGTTGTAACTTACAAAAAATTTTTTGATAAACAAAATCACGAATTAAAGTGTCAAAATATAAGTACTTGTGAACTAAATAATGACATTTGGTAATACAAGTCTTGTAAGTTTTGATAAACAGGGCACTTGCCACTGGCATATAAGCACGTTCTACGAACCTGAGCTTTCTGAAGACCATCACCAATAAGGTCACTATATGTTTTTTTTTTTTTTTTTTTTGGAATATGGGCCTGTTCTTGATCGCGATCGCGCCTGATGGATGAATTCGACGATGGAACGAGCGTGCCCAAAAGATGCCTGTCCACTGACACCGGAAAGGAACACAAACGCTGGCTGGTTATATTTTTAAAGTTGACATGAGACCTGACAAAAAAGAATACTGATAACCCTGTCTAGTTTGGGGCTCACTGGTAAATAATTTGTGTAACCTAGCTATAGGTAATATTGCAACCTGCAAACCTGGTTAATATTGTAACCTTGTAAATTCTTGCTTATAGGTAATATTGTACCTGTAAACATGTTTACTGTATATTACCTGGACAATAAACGATTTTGTATTTTCTATTGTCGTTCTCAGACACTCGGTTTGTTACCGATCGAAAGATTAAAGGAATTTTTCATTCAGGAAAATTAAAAACTTCAATTTGATGGAACTGCAGGCACAAGTTTATTGGAACTATGCCCAAAGCCAGCACGTATGAGAAATAACAGTAGATTTATGAGTACTACAGAATTCCTTTGCCTTATCTTTTGGGAATACATTATACTGCCTTTTGCCAGCAAATTTTTCCAGCACTCTAAGAATTTTCGGGGAACTTTTCTACGGTAAAAGCATCTTTTGTTTTACTTCAGGGCATACTTTACTCTAGTTGCAAAAACCTTAGCATTTTCATCGAAATCTGTTCACCACTTTCGGGATGAGCGGGTAATAAATACACAAACAAAAATATGCTTTTTGCATTTTTAGTTTCAGTCAGTAATCTCGTTTTTGTTTGGACTTTTCTCAAAAATATAGACTTGGAAAAGGAAATTTCTGTCCCTGAGGCACCGAAAGTAGGTGTTAACTAAGGAAGGGCAATTTCCAGTTTTCATTTAAGGTAATTTGAGCGTAATTATAATTTCGTCAGGACGTTGCGATTCCCAGCCGAGCAATATCAATTTCAACCTATTTGTATTTATAAAATAAATGCAAACTATTTTCTTGCCAGTTGCGGTGTTCTCTAATCAGAAAATTACGTTGCGAGAGTTAGGGCTGATTTTATAAAAGTCAGATTTATTTTAACCGTGGAATAAAATTGTCGTCTGACAGTTTTTGTATGGAATAACTGTCAAAAATTCAAAATTTATTCGCCAGGTAGGACATATCTGCCAGGGTTGCGGGAAAGTCCGAAAGGGATACCGGGACCTTGGCAACAGGCAACTGAAGGAACACGGGTGGGTTTTAGTCAGTAAAAGTCTGACGCGCCCTCCCGCTCCACCTAGACATATAGGTACTCGGAAAAGTAAAATTCCCCTTTAATAAATATTATCATTTCGAAATTCGAAAAGTGTCGAACTGTCGTGTGATTGCAACAAACGCGCTGATGTAGTTGTAACAAATGAGTTCGTTTCGAAAAGGTTGCTGTCACTGAGTTAATGTTTGAAGTGAAATTAATCGATTTTAGTAGGTACACTGAACGAGACGCAATAGTAGTTTTTTTTTTCAATAATATACTTTATTATACATCTAACACTAAAATAATAATAATATGTACAAGTATATAAAAGGGGGGGGGGAAATAATCACTAGACGTTTTATTGTTATTATATCGGGGGCGTTTAGTGTTTAGCAAAGTGTTATAAAAAAAGATTAAAGAGGGTTCCCCATACAATAAAAGCGTTTTTTTTTAAACTATAGTTGGTATTTAAAAATATATGTAATGTTAAATATTGTATGTTGGTACGGAACCTTTCATGTGCGATAAAGGGCCGCACGGGTCGATTGAAGGACAAGCTATGCTTGCCACGGTCGGATTGTGGATGGATAACCATCCATTGCAAATTTAGACCCCTCTGTGCTTCGGAAAGCACGTTAGCCGTTGGTCCCTCCTGTAATTTCTAGAACTTTGACAGTTACGGGTTCTCAGAAGCCTGAAAGTCTGATAACCAGTCATAACAAGGGGTATCGTATGACCCAGTAGCTGGGTTGTGGAGATCATAGTCCCTAGACAAAGTGACATTCTAGCGATTGTCACTTGTCTTCGAAAGCGTTTCTACGACTTTCAACAGGATTGACATAAGCTTTTCGATAGCTTATGACAGTCCTATACATTTTTGCCTATTCCATCATCGTTATCGCTGATATAATGTCACTTTGTCAAAATCCGGAGTCACACGTGTTAGGGCATAAATCAAACAGATTACGTGTGACTCCGGATTTTTAATTTGTCTGTCTGTGGTGTCTTGTTTATACCTTTTTAGTCGTAGTTGGGTTTTAGTTTTTATTAGGTACTTAATTTTTTTTTAAATTCTTTTGGGGTTATAATATATATTTTTGTATATATTTTTGAAATGTGCTCATTAAACCCTTTCATTTGATACCTAACATGGTACGATTAAACAATATTTTTTTTCAAGTTCCTGACTTTATGTCCTCTAGAGGGTGCCATTTAATGTGACGTCACATGGCCTATAACCAGCGGACGATCAAGAGGCTTCCAACGATACCTCATTTGTCAAATAGTGATGAGTGGTTTAGAAGATATGAGGGAACAGATGAACATACATACATACCGGTCAAAATCATAACCCTCCTTTTTGCTTCGCCGTAGTCGGGTAATTACAGTACCTCTATAATGAGACCGATTTTCTTTCTTTGTTTTCTGTAATGCTTATTTATTTCTAAGATTATTAAACAATTTTCAGCTCAGCTTTAGTGAGGTTAAATCCGCCATTTTTTATTCTAATTGTGGTTTTAATTACCACTTTAGCCTTAATTGCTATTTAGCCAAATTGTTTAAGGGCTTAAACGACTGGATAACTATTTTTCTTTAGTTAAATTTCTTTTTTTATTTAGTACTAGCTGCGCCTCGCGGTTTCACCGGTGTACGTCCCGATCCCGTGGGAATATCGGGATAAAAAGTATCCTTTGTCCTAACCCTAGGTCATGGTCTACCCATATGCCAAATTTTATCCTGCTTTTATACTGCCGGTTTAGCATAACAAACAAAATCACTTTCGCATTTATAATATTATTTAAATTTAAATATAAATACTAGCGAACCGCTCCTGCTTAGCACAGTTTATACGACTTGTCAAAACATATAGATTTCTTAGTTAAGTATATTATTATGTTTCTTTAATGTTAACGTATTATACACATAAAACTTCCTGAATAAATTCTCTAAACGATGGTGAAAACTCAAAATCTGTTGCTTGGTTTAGAAGAACAACGAGGACATACAGACAAACACGAAAAGCGCCCTAACTTATAATATTTTTATAGAAGTTAGGATTCGACTCCTTGGGTATGGTCCAAGATATAAGAGATTTGATGTGTTGATAACCCATTTGGCTTCAGTGAAATAGCGTATCAGATTGGACTGATGTGTAGCGAGGTTTTCGTAACAGTTTTTGGAATTGGAACGATAGTGAAGTGTTTTCTAGATATATTTATTTTAAGATGTGTGAGACATAAATAAACAAAAAAATTAATGTAATATTTATTTTGGTTTAGATGACACATAGAAGAAGAAACAATAGAAGATATAAAATATATAAAATTAAAAAGAGTAAAAATGAATAAATAAATAAAAATATAAAAGAGGTTTCATACCATCTTGTTGGCACGTATATGTGGCGATGTAAACTTGCAACGTAGGTTATTAAGAGCCAAATTCTTTATACCCGTGCCTGTAGCATAAATACCAGCTTATTTTGCATGGATTTAGCTTTAAGAAATTAAAAAGATGAAAGAAAGAAAAATTGTTTATTATGCACCAACAAAACGCACAAAAAAAAGAGATAAAATTTACATTCAAAGTAGCCAAAAGCCTCGTATCCAACCAATAAAAGTTTGTTAATTTTGTTCATTGATTCACGTCAAGGCCAAAGACAATATTACATAATCCAGGAAACAATCCCTAATGCCATGGTACCACGGGGAATGAAAATTTACCCATGGACCCGGTAATGGGTCGACCCATCGGGACCACGGGTAAACACTCAATTAGAGTGCTTTTCATCCGGTTTCATCTCATAGTTCGTATGCCGTAATTTTGGCTATATTGTTAAACTTCAAAAGGACTACCTATTAGGTAGCGCCGTAGCGAATTCTTGATCGTCCTGCAATAGGGGAGCCAACATTACGGCATAGGAACTATTTGATGAAACGCACTATACTGTTGTTGCGACATTGGCGGATGACAAACAAAAAAAAAAAAACACTCAAAACTGAAAAATAACTTTAATTTCGGTGTCTTTGCTTTTCAATTTTCGTTTTTTGCCACCGACTTCCGAAATTAAAGTTATTTTTCAGTTTTGAGTGTTTTTTTTTGGAAGTCGGTTTTTTTTTTTGTAAAATGATTTTATTTTTCACTCTTTAGTAGTGGTACCCACACAAATTCGAATACCACTAGCTGATGAAAATAACAGCGAAGGAGTAAATGAAAACATCGTCTAGATAAACTAAGTGGGAAAAATACGTAATATTGACGCTAACTCAAAAACTACCCAAGCAAAGTTAATAAAATTTATATCGGAAGCATGACCTACCATACAAAAAAAGAATCATCAAAATCGATTCATAATTCGCGTAACAAACATACGAAAAAAAAAAAAAAAAACACCTACAGACGAATTGAGAACCTCTTCCTTTTTGAAGAATTCGGTTAAAAATGAAGCTGTGCGTCGCATCTGTGCAAGAATAGGTCATTGCTCAGCAAAATGCTGCGACTATTATATAATTAATGGGCCAAGCCTTTTTTCATAAAGGACAAATTGTTTTCAGAATAGCTTTTGTGGCGGTATCTAAAACGCCACATGGGACACACAGACGTCCCACAAAAATTCTAGAAAGCAAAGTTTGACGCGCGACTAGCATATATACAAAATCCCGACATCAACCGACCAGAAAGAATATTTTTTATTTAAATTCTCGGTTTTTGTGACATTTTGTACCACATATCCAAAAGGGTCAAGTCTCCACCACATCCGGCATTCAATTTAAACTCCAGAGTCCAAAGTTTCACAGAATTGAGATACAATAAGCCCAGTTATGTTTCTCTCCTAGTTTCGAGGGTAAACCTTAAGCCTCTAAGTTTATAAGTTGGGGCTTGCCGGAATTAATTTAGTAACATAACTAATAACTATCACTAAGAGTGATAATGAAATAGTTATTCAGTGGCTTAAGGCAAATAAATTGACAAACAAGTTTATAAACGTAAGTCATCATTATCATCATCTGCCTAGCCTTTTCCCTACTATGTTGGGGTCGGCTTCCAGTCTAACTGGATGCAGCTAAATACCAGAGTTTTACATGGAGCGACTGCCCATCTGACCTCCACAACCCAGTTACAACACGATACCCCTTGGTATGGCTGGTTGTCAGACTTTCGCGGTTCTGACGACCCGTAACGACTGTCAAAGATCCACGAATGACAGCCGGGACCACCACGGACCAACCCCGGCAAGCGTAGCTTAAGCTGATGGGTCGACCATTCCGTGCGGCTGTTATTATATAGCCACGAGTTCCTCATCCTCCTCGCAGTTATTACTGACAGTTTGCATTAAAATATGTGTTAACTTCATCTTTCTCGACTCTTCTCATTATGTGAACTAACCCTTAGAAGCTTTTACGACCGGTAGGCGGCGTACTCATTAGAGATTATGAGTCAGTCTGACTCCGGCGTTGGGTAACTCGCCTAATAATAATGAGATCGTATAGCTTGAGAAATAATTAGTATGGCTTTGTGGCTAACTTAACGTTATCAGGCCAAGCTTCTAACTCTAAACGCTCTAACTTCACAAACTTCACTAGCCATACTCAAAGTGTGCTCCGCGGAGCCCTGGGGCCCCGCAAAGCCTCTGTGGGGGTTCCGCGAAAAGCCTATGACATATGTCCAACTGTATCCGACATTGCTTTGTGCTATTTTAGCTGCTTCAGAATCATCCTAATCTCGTACAAATAATTTCTATATACCTATAAACTAACCGACTTCTTAAAAAATGAGGTTATCAATTCGACACGTATTAAAACTGTTTTTATTTTCGCCATAATCCAAGTGCCAACCCTAGTGGGAAAAAGTGAAGTCAGAGTAAAGTGGAATTCCATGAAACGCAGTTTTTGATTATTTTAGGGCTCCGTCAAATATATCCATTTCCAAAAGGGTTCCATGGCCAAAAAGTTTGAGAACCGCTGCTCTACACCTTAGTCAAAATATGTGTCTTTACACCAACTCGCACTGGGGCTGCGTGGATTACAGCCCTCTCACAGAGAGGAGGCCTGTGTCCCAGCAGTGGGAACATTATAGGCTGATTATTATTGTGAACAGGTAAAATGTTTGAAAAAGTACCAGCTTGTAACTGTGTCACGGCAAGGCAATTCCTCTTCTGAAACAGAGAAGGCACACATTAATCACCATACTCGCTGGGCAATGATAGCCTTAGTGGTGTGACTGCTAAGTCATACGTCTCGAGTTCGAATCCAAGACACGCACCTCTGAGTTTTCCGATTCATGTGCGTATTGTAAAAGCCAATTATTATTTTCTTTTAAAAGAGTAACCGTGGAGTTTCTTGCCGCCTCTTTTCCATAGGAGACGACCAATTCGAACCGTGCACCTAGCTTCTGACGTTTCATAAGTGCACATGTAGGCTTATGTGAAATCCTGCCAGGGTTGCGGGAATGTCCGAAAGGGATACCGGGACCCTGGCAACAGGCAACTGAAGGAACACGGGTGGGTTTTAGTCAGTAAAAGTCTGACACGCTCCGCTCGGCCCAGAGCGGGAGAAGTCATATGATGATTCCACAACACCAAAAAAAAAAAAATGCTCATATGAAATAAAATATTTTGATTTTGATTTTATTGTATAATTATCACTTACCCGGCATGGGTTTTTTTTTTTTTAGTGTGGGAAATCGTTAAATCTCTTCTCCCGCTCTGGGCGGAGCGGTAGGGCGTGTCAGACTTTTACTGACTAAAACCTACCCGTGTTCCTTCAGTTGCCTGTTGCCAAGGGTCCCGGTACTTTCGGACTTCCCGCAACACTGGCAGGAAACCGGCATGCCTGAGAGATATTAGTCAACGGCATGTGAAGCCAAGTCAGAGGCCCATGCCCGACCTCGTGTTTTTAATTTAATAATTATTTTTTTCCTAATTGTACGACTTAAAGCTCCCACAAACAGGCGCGACGCGACATTAACAAAACAATTTCTGAGAAACTTCACGGCGAACAATGCGGCGGCGTCGCGCCAGTATGTAAGAACCTTTATGTCAGAAAATTATTCGCTGCCCAATTTATCTTAGTAATCAATTTACTTTAGATTTACTTAAAATTAAGTTCCACGAATTAGACGTAATCAACCTTTAAAGCCAGAAAATTATAAGCCAGAAAATTTCCCTATTTTATTTTTTTGCTGTTTTGATTGGTTGACCTAAATAAACAACAACAAGAGACGGAATTACATGGATTTGACAACAAATTTAATTGAATAGAATTTCAGAGATCGAGTGAGTTTACAGGCTTGATTAGCTTTCTAGCATCTTGATCGTTCACTTCGAATATCACTACTAATTGTATATATACATATATATCCTATAACTAATATAAATGCAAAAGTGAGTTTGTTTGTTTGTTTGTAACGCTTTCACGCTTAAACAACTGAACGGATTTGCACAGGGTAGACTATGACCCGGAATAGGACATAGGATACGTTTTATCCCGATATTACCACGGGATCGAGATTTACGTGGGTGAACCCCGTGGCGAAGCTAGTAATATCATAATCAGCCTATTCTCACTGCTGGGATACAGGCCTCCTCTCGGTGAGAGGGAGTGGGAGTCGGCCGTCACCCACCACGCGGGCCCAGTGCTGGTTGGTAGATGTCTCACATGTCTGTCTTCAATTTTTTTACCGTTTAGGACTCTCTTTTCCTTTATCGTTTTGAGAGAGGGTTATGAAAAAAAATCACAAAGTAAAGCACCTACCTGGGTTCGAACCTACGACCTACAACTAGTAAGTTGCGGCCGTTACCATTGGACCACCACTGCTCTCAGCGCTTACAGTACTTGAGCGTAAATATGTTTAAAAAAAATACCGGCCAAGTGCGAGTCGGTTTCGTGCACGAAGGGTTCCGTACTATCCACGGATATCTATGGTACTATCTATTAAAACGGCAAAAAAATCACGTTTGTTGTATGGGAGCCCCTTAGATATTTATTTTATTCTGTTTTTTAGAAGTTTTTGTTATAGCGGCAACAGAAATACATCATCTGTGAACATTTCAATTGTCTAACTATCACGGTTCATGAGATACAGCCTGGTTACAGACGGACAGACAGACGGATGGACAGCGGAGTCTAAGTAGTAGGGTCCCGTTTTGCCCTTTTTTGTTTTTTTTTGTTTTTTAAATCGTTGCCCCTCACTAGGAATTTCGTCCTGTATCGTGGGTGCGTTTACAAACATAGAAACTCACATACACTAACACCCAGACCCGGAACAACTACTTGCAGATCATACAAATATTTGTTCCGTGCGGGAATCGAACCCACGACACGTTGCGCAGCAGTCCATCGCTCAGCCACTGCGCCAACCGTGTCGTCACCGTCGTCGCCTTTGGGTACGGAACCCTAAAAATTAAGACAAAAACCGGCTTCGAAGGGCGGTTTCTCTGTCACTCTGACAGTCTCCAAACCTCGATAAAGGAATTAAAATACAATTGAATACAATACAATTCATATACAATACAATTGAATTTATACAATTGATACAGGAAGCAAAATGATTTTAAAATTACCATCACGTAAATCGATAGTTCTAAACCCTGCTCTAGTTCCTTACTTCTTGCGCAAGCTCCGAAGTGGATTGAGAATTGATCATGTTAGCTCTCACCAAGTTTAGCAATCAATCAATCATTTCCTTTTGATCTACGATGTAACTTGATACTACTTACTGATTGATAAGTATTCCTTTTATGGAGTTATACTTGTAATCATATGTTTGTTTTGGCGGGATATTGAAGTGGCTGGCTCGGCCTGTACATAAGACATGGCACATGGAATTTGCGAACTTTTTTAGGAAGATTTTACTTATAATAAAGAAATGTCGATGTTTTGTCAAGTCGTAAAAACCGATAAAAAATGCTACGCGGAGCGCTACGCTATTATAGCTACGAGACTGCTACGCCATTTCTACGAGACTGCTACGCCATAGCTACGAGCCCGCTACGCCGTAGCACGAAGGCTACGAAACCGAAACTTAATCCTTTCTGCCAGTTGATTATTACCCATAAGTTCTTCTTAAGTTCATTGTACATAGATCGCGGCACTTCCCGGTGTGACGTCACGTAAACTAAGAAGCACTTAGCGTGAGTGCGCCTTTAGCTTTAGCAGATAAGGTGCTGTTAAGGTTCTGAGAAGTGTTTTGACGATAACTAGGTACTTATAGGTGAAGTTACGGAAAAGTACTTTCTAGTACTTTTATTAATGTAGTTTTTGGAAGAATCTTGCGTTGACTAAATTATAAATGAGAGATGATGGGAAAAGTTAAACAGCGCAAAATTATTAACTTTAATGTGCAAACATAAATTGGAACGCTGCCTGTCAAAATATGACAATTGAGAATATTTACACTATGTTGACGTGTTTTAAGATAATTATGCGTCAAAAATAAATCAGTGGGCTTAAAACAGTCACTTTAGCAGAATCATAATAGGATAATATTATGAATCGTTTTTTTTTAAGTATGTCATAGACAATATTGTCTCGCTGTGTCTAGTTTTCTTTTATTTTTATTTTTTTATTTTGTTTGTATTTTGGCACTTTGTAGTTATTATTATTTAACCGTGCTTTTGTATGTTGTGTTGTCTTTTGTATGCACCAAATAAACGTTTTATCTATCTATCTAATCATCATAAAATATCTCAAACTGACAATGCATAATATGATCTGCGTGCGATTCATATTACGAAATAATTCATCTGTTTGAAAGTTTTCTATTTCGTAAAATGGTCCACTTATTATGAATTGCTTTTGTGTCAAAATAGAGGAATTGCTAATGATAGCTGGAATTCAGGAAATGAATCGCTTTTAGAGGAATTGTACTAGAGAAATGTGGCCGTTTTAGTCCATGGGTGGTCATTAAAGTTAACAAACGATTATTTTTATGTGACGTCTTAATGCGGCAGTTAAATCCCAATAGTAATTATAAAAATATAACTTTTGGTCTGTATTTTAGTTTTTTGCTAGTGACTTTTTTGGGGAGCAGTGGTGGCCCAGTGGTAACGGCCACGACTTACGAGTTGTAGGTCGTAGGTTCAAACCCCGACAGGCGCTTTACTTTGTGTAAATTATTTCATCACCACTGCTCTCAAAACGGTGAAGGAAAACATCGTGAAGAAACCGGCATGTCCTAGAACCTAAAATTCGAAGACATGTGACATCTACCAACCCGCACTGGGCCCGCGTGGTGGATTACGGCCCACTCCTTCTCACAGAGAGGAGGCCTGTATCCCAGCAGTGGGAACAATTATAGGCTGATTATGCCAGTGACTTCCCAAATCAAAGTTATTTTTAACCTTGTAGTGTTTGTTTTGGAAGTCAGTTTTTTTTTTTCTGTTTCTAATAAAGTTTTTTAATATTAATTTTACCTACCCCCACCAATTCATATACCACTATTTGCTATAAAAACAACAGTGACAGGAAGTAGTAAAACATCATCAAGCACACAAAGTGGATTCAACACGTGTTATCGAAGCTATAGTAACTCAAAAACTACCCAAGGTAACAGATAATATTAGACCACCGTTAAACATTATCTACCAAAGAATTTTCAAAATCGGCCCACAAATTGACGAAAATATCAATCAATCTGCCTGCCTTTTCCCAACTATGTTGTGGTCGGCTTCCAGTCTAACCAGATGCAGCTGAATACCAGTATTTTACACGAAGCGACTGCCTATCTGACCTCCACAACCCAGTAACTGGGTAATACGATACCCCTTGGTTAGACTGGTTGTCAGACTTTCGGGCTTCTGACGACTCGTAACGACTGTCAAAGATCCACAAATGACAGCCGGGACCAACGGCTTAACGTGCTTTCCGAGGCACGAAACAAAATATCGATGAACATAAATGGGGTAGATTACACTCAAAAATCCTACAGCGCTCTTCGTGTTCAATATAATAATGCGTTCCGGGTATTGATGGGGCTGTTCCGCTTCTGTAGCGCATCAGGGATGTTTGCTGAGGCTCGTGTCGATTGTTTCTACACTACGATGCGGAAAAGATGCGCTTCCCTGGTGCGCCGGGTGCGGGCCAGCCCCAACATTATACTGCAGTGTGTGGCGAGCAGACTGGACTGCTTGTGTGCGAATCGCTGCTGCAAGCTTTCTACATCGGTTTTGAGCTTGTAGCAGGGATTCTCATATCTTTAAGGCAGTGTTAGATAAGTATTTAGGTTAAGTGTACTAACATAGTTGATAAGAAAGATTGTTACTAACGTTTTGAGTCATGTTACTTGTGAATTAAATAAAAATAAATAAATATTTATAACGTTGTTCTATAAATAAAAAAAATACATACAGACGAACCTATAACGTCTGCCCTTTTTTGAAGTCGGTTAAAACTAAAACATCAGATCTAACGTACATCAGAAAACTTCACATCTAACGTCGAACCTAGAACTGAACAGCCATTTTTACCCGACTACGGCGAACAAAAAAGGAGGGTTATTTGCCATGTATGTATGTATCATATGTATGTATATATGTTCATCTGTTCCCTCCTATCTTCTATACCACTCCTCACAATTTGACAAATGAGGTATCATTGGAAGCGTCTTGATCGTCTGCCGTCCGCGTAAATGGCGCCCTCTAGAGGACATAAAGTGAGGAACTAAAAAAATAATTGTTTGATCGTACCATGTTGGGTATCAAATGAAAGGGCTTAATGAGCACATTTCAAATATATATATATACTAAAAGCACAAAAAAAAAAAAATAAGGTAATAAAAACTAAAACCCAACTACGACTAAAAAGGTATAAACAAGACACCACAGACAGACAAATTAAAAATCCGGAGTCACACGTAATATGTTTGATTTATGGCCTAACACGTGTGACTCCGGATTTTATACCTTTTTTAGTCGTGGTTGGGTTTTACTTTTTATTACTTTAATTTTTTTTTATAGGTAACGTGAGCTTGCTAATTAGAACCCGAACCAGCTTGTACTAACCTTTAAATAAAGTTTAACCACAAACCATTACGGTTAATGAAGCTATATCATCTCGGGTTAACAGTTAATGTGAATATCATACTCACCCGTTTAACTACTCTCGTAGTGTATAAAGTTTATTGACCTGTTTTTAAAGTGCTAAGGGAGTTACATTTGCTAGAACGCAAGTTATTATTTGATAAAAAAGTGAAGTGTCAGGCGATTTTGAACCTTGTGCGGTGGAACTATTTCTGACAACTTCACTTGGTCTATGCATAAACTGCCGCCTGGTTAGGATATGTGTGGCGGCATCTACATCACACAACTGCGAACTACGCATCACCCTGCATCGCGCGAGCAGGGTTTACCGCGCGAATAGAAAATATGAATGAAAGATAAACATAAAAGCGATCCTATACTCCAAAAATAAGTTGGTCAAGGCACACGTTACAGTAGGCACACATTTTATTGATCAAACACTTAAATACCTTCATATAGATTCGGGTTGATTACAAGATACAGTACAACTTTATTTTTAATGTCCCTCGTGTTTCGTCTGTCGTCGTATTTCTATCAGTTGCCCTTTGCACTTGGTGCAGACCGGACGCTTTCAACCGACTTGAAAGTAGAGTTGTTAATACTCTTTTAACTTAATGTAATTTATTTTAAAAATGGGCGGATATAGTTTAAGGGCAATTGTTTTACAGCTCTTTAAAGTTCATACAGAAATCAAAACAAAATAACAATAAAGTAAAGTAGTAAGTGATTAAATAAATAAAATAAAGTACTTAGTTCTGTATTCGAATTATCCAACTATTATACACGATAAATCTAATAATTGATGGACATGGCAATTAGCATTCGTTTGTATTCGGAAATGCGATGATTCCCGAGGGATATTAAGAAAATACATGTACTGTACATCGTTTTTTATCAACATTTGTGTCTCAATTACGTTAATGTTCAAGCAAGCATTGTCATGAGTTATCTGTAAACTCCCTTTAGTTCAAGTCTACCGCCTCTTGAAGAATAACGTGCCTGAAATCTAATTTATTTGGAATTTTGAAATGAATTTTATAAAAGAGAAAATACGTTGTATCATTAACTGCAACTGTCGTTTGGAAATTGCTGGAGACAACTTCGTTGACAAAGATGTGCAGTCTATGCTTCTACCCTTGAACCTAACGCAATTTCTGTTCTGTTGTCCCAAGTATAGAATCAGAGACAATTTTATTTATCCAAATAGTTGTCGATCGTGTTTAATGTCTTTGTGTGGCACGATAATGTTCATATCTTTTCTTTTCTATCGCTTCTATCGCCGGATATTCAGCGAGCAGCTTGGTGAATATTATAAGTTCGACGTTAACGAAATAAATTACTTCGATGTTATCTTTACTTCTATTGGATTCCTTATAAACTTTTTCGCCGTTATTTTTCAAACCAATGAAAATGTCATATTCGTTTTAAAATTATTGTACATTCACAGATTTCTTAATAATACGACCACATTCAAATATTTCATCGTTGGTAATTGGTTAAGTGTCATATCCGTCTTGGTTGCTGGTATCAATTTTACTATCCATATTTATATAAGCCTTAAACTTCCATCTCACAATATTTTATGTGGTTTAGTTGTAATTAGTTTTGATACCAATATTGTGTATGCAATCAGACTTATTAAGTTGTTAAAACATAAAGTTGATCTTTGGAATATTAAAACTTTGCATTTTCATAGCTTAGGAGATAGGGACAGGGAGGATGATTGCAATAGATTATATCAGGCTTTTGTTTATATAGTAGAATGCTATGACATCTATAAGGTTTCTTTTCAACGAATGGTGAGTAAGACACAAATTATCTACAATCGTCATTTATGATATAAGTGCGGAAAGTAGGTGATTTCCGTCGAGTGGCTTTTTGATTTACGAGCGAGTGTAGCGAGCGAGTGTTTCAGACGACACAAGTCGGAAATCATCTTACGCACGTGTATCATACAACGTTTTACTATGCATTGTGCGAGGAAATAAAAAATATATATTGATAAATGTGGGATTTGAACTATATGTCGAGAATCAAACTGCAGATTTCTTCTTATTCCATTTAATTAATTTTCGTCTTTACTCCCTACGTCTTTGTCGTCTTCCTTACGTCATCTGCAATCTTCTTTTTTTCTCAACTTATTCTATGTTTAAACATTCATTCACTATCTCTTTCGCTCTTTGACTAATTCTTACATTCGTCTCTGTCACTCGTTCATGGGTCACATCTGTCATCCATCTTCACGTCCCGTTTCACTATCCTGTCATAACATTCCATTCCTACATAAATTAATATATTGATAAAAAAAAAACTAAATCTAGAGTAGGTAATTAATAACGCGTTTAATGAAGTATTAATTTTATTGCTACGGTACTTCGTTCCTCCTTCGACCGAAGTTCTTTCTCACGTATGATGTAAAACAAAAACAACGCCGGACTGACGAAGGAGTTAAAAATAAAAAATAAAACTGTAAAGTCAAAAGAACTAGTGCGAAAAAGTGCCACTTTCCGCACCATTTGATTTCGAGCACATGCATTGTAAAATAATTTTTCTCAGTTGGTTTACAAATTCTTATATCAAAGTTAAAATAATTACAGATCGTGTTTCACTGTATGAACTCCTTCTGCAACACTTTGATCCATATACAGATAGCACTTGAGAATGGGAAATATGCTGTGAGTATTCTCTTACATAATGTGAGCAAATTCATTGAAAACCTTCTAAACCACTTTAACTACTTGTATTTTGTCGGTTCCTTGAATCCTGCTTTCTTTGAATTTCTCTATTATAATATCAGGTCCCCACCTATGAAATTGGTGTTTTGTATGGGGAATTTTAAAGAAGTTGCATTTATCATACTAACATTTTCTGAATTTATATAACAACCATAAACACTAATGTTATAAAACTTTTATGGACTAATGTTTAAAAACTAAGATAATGTATGCCACTTAGATTAAGCGAAAAAATTAGTTATGGCTAAGTTAAAAAAAAAATAGTGGTAATTTCTGCTAACAAAATGAGGAGTCATTTTTAAGGTATTTTTATGTTTAGAAAACTATAAGTAATAAATAAGGTTTTTTTACTATTGGTAGTTGTCTATGATGGTCATTATTCGATATAATACCAAGCAATTGATGATTTTAAATCATAGAAGTGATATAATAATAATATAGTGATATATATAAAGTGATAGTAAGTGTAGAAGTGGTTCTCTATGTGTGAGAAAAAAACGCCAATTTCATAGGCCCAATATTATGTGTATGTATAATCGTTTTATTTTAATATGTCCGTATATTTTTAAGTTGGGGGACAAAATTCGGAACCATAGATGCATAGATGTCTTGAGAAACTATGACACCACAGATAATATATTATAATAGATAATATAAAATGGTATAACAGATAATAATATTAATAGAAGCATAATATCAACTAAAAAGTTTTTTTTCTTTCAGTTTGAAGAATATGCTTTCGTTATATGGATAATAAACACTTGGCTAGCTAAGTCTTTGTTGTTAGAAACTATATTAAGCGTGGAGTTTGAAAAATTCTATATTGCTCTAAATAAAGTCCAAGATACATGCGCAGTCTTATTGAATTCAAACTGTACAGGTATTTACGATCCAACAACTGTTTGCCCAGACCAAATAAAAAACCAAGATAGAGCGCTGCGAACAATACAGTGAAGCATGCCAAAACTACACCACCGCTCTGTGCATACACGCTCAAACGCACACATTTACAACCATTTACATTCAAACTACACCATAATATGTGCACACTTGTTTACGAAACCGGCCTCGTCGCTGTTGACAGCGCTCTGTCTTGGTTTTTTATTTGGTCTGAGCTGTATTGTCATTAATTACTTAAAGATTGCCTGTGATTGTGTGATGTATCTGTTGCAGATGGATTGCTTAATAGTTATTTTACATAACCGCTAGCTGTTTTACAAAACAGCTTCGTTATGTAAAACAGCTGCCACATTTTTGCGTTTTTTTTCCGTTATGTGATCCGGTGTTATGACTTTTTCCTGATATGGCAATACACCTGGGATGTCTTGGGTATACCTAATCTATACAGGCGATCGTTATTAAAATTACCACCAGATAAGCCAATTTGACATTAAAGAAAATAAAAATTATGTAATGTTCCCGTAATTACACCCCTAATCCATTGCAGATGAAGAAAAAAGGTTGTACAAGAATATTAAACGCCTACATGAAACGACATTCAACAAGATGGATGCCTGCGGAATGTTCTACGTTGATGCAACCCTACCACTCAAAATGTTGGCGCTAATTACTAACTATACAATTGTGATACTACAGTTTGCTGTTTTGTAATCTCTGTAGTAGGGATGTTGCGGATGCAGATTTTGTCACATCCGCGGATGCGGATACGGATGCGGATGCGGATGCGGATATTTGGAGGCTCACATCCGCGGATACGGATGCGGATGCGGATGTTTAGATATTTTAGTTTTTTTTTATTTGTGTGGTTGGAGTAATAAAAAAAAAGATAGTATATTTTTATTACATATAAATAAATTTTATATTTTTTTTTTTTATTAGTATGTAAAGTTAAAATTTGGAGCATAATATTTAATAAAAAGTAATTTTGCCGCCTTTTCGGAGTCAAGTCTATAAAACGGGTGATAGACGTGCGAGCAAGTCCGCGTACTTATGGCTCGGCGAGCGTACTCGCCCGTGTGTCAAAAAAGAAACGATTATACATTCAAAACCGCCGAGTAAGTTCGTCGGCGATCCAACAGGATTGAAATTTTGCTCGTAACCCGCCTTGGCTCGTCTGTCACCGCCGCGAGCCGCGAGCCGCGTTGACAATGAAATTCTGAGAAAGCTTCAAGTGTGTCACCGACGTCGAGGCGAGTAAGGTCGCGAACTTAAAGACCGCGTACTTAAGTACGCACGTTTATCACTCACTTTAGAAGGAAAGAAAAGTTACGCAGAGGTTCATATTATAAACTCGCGCTACTGAACAATTGTTCGCAAGGAACACTGATTCAATGAGAAGTGCGCATTGACCAATAAGACCGAAGGTTTCGTTCGCATACGGCACGTGCCAGTCGCCGACCCCGCCCAATATCTTTCTTGTCGCGACTTGTGCTACATCCGCATCCGCATAAACATCCGCATTAATTATTGTGGATGTGGAGGCGGATGCGGATGCGGATGTCCGCAACATCCCTGCTCTGTAGCATTAAAATTCTTTGAAACATGATTGATTTGTTTTAATATGTTTTTGTACTTATTTATCTTCAAATTCTATTTAGGGTTCATACTTACATATTTAGGAATCTCATGCACTACTCGCAACTACAAAGTCAACGCAATAAAAAATTAGCTTATTATTTTCCGAGTGACTAATAACTTAAAAGTCGACTAAATGTTTGCAACAAATAAAATAACTTGCCAGCGATTAAATATTTTCGCGACTATTATATTATGTAAGGTTCAAAATTAAAGGTGTTATAAAAACTAAAAACTAGCAGCTGCGTTTAGGTAGCAAATAAACTATACCAGTCAAATAAAATATTAGGCGAGGAGCTATAAATAATGACTTGGCGACTAATAATGTTAGTAGGGTGGCAAAGATAATATATTACCAGTCTAGTTAGAGTAGGTTTTTTTTTTTTTTTAATGGTTACTTTATGTTAAAACTGTGACTTCCTACGACAAGATTATATAGAAAATCCAAACCTGCCCTAATAATACAATAATAATATATTATTTATGAATGCCCATTTTCTATTTTATTTTCGCCATTAAGTTTCCGCTTAGATATTAATTCTGTTCCCAAAAGAAAAACTTG
Source organism: Lithophane ornitopus (assembly GCA_948473465.1). Lineage (NCBI taxonomy): Eukaryota > Metazoa > Arthropoda > Insecta > Lepidoptera > Noctuidae > Lithophane > Lithophane ornitopus. The sequence continues at coordinate 12,347,267 of OX419635.1, read as the reverse complement.
ATGCTAGTTTAAATTAAAACGGAGCTTATTACTGATATATTAATATGCTACCTATTACTTATTACGATACTCCTTATTAGCTGCCAACCCATTATATATGGTACCCACTCTATTTTTTTTAAAAACCTATATTCATTTTACTTAGTTGCCGCATTAAATACATGCCTAAAAAATTTAAGCCATTTAAGTTCCCTAAGTTGACACTCGCAAATAAACCAAAGCCTTTATGGTACTTCCCGTTGAGCTTCCAGCATTAAGTTTGGAGAGAAGCAAGGTTTTAAAGTTCAAGTAATGAAAAAAAAAACTAGTAATTTATAGTTATACAGGGTATGAGGGTAAACACCGTTGTCACTCAAATCATGGGTAGTTGACTAAAATATAAAAATAAATGACCGAGTAACAATAAAAAAAAAACGTTATTTTCATTAAAAGATTTTAAAAAGTGACTGACTGAGCAGGTTACGTCCTACGCCACATATCCGTGTTGAGACGCAGGTTCGTTGCCCTAGCTCCCTAGGGTGAAAGGGTGAAATACTCTTGTGGTAAAATGTAGAATTTCTTTAAAAAAGTTGTCATTTTCTATTGATTTTACGTTCTATAAATGAAACCAAACCACTGGTTTCAAGGATAACGGTGTTTACCCTAACACTCTGTATAAGGTGTATCTTTTCATACACGAAATCTCTTAAGGGGTCATTGTACTCATCATTGTGAACAACTTTCACTATGGGACCAACACACGGCAACAGCTAGTTTTCATCCTATAAAAGTCAGTATTTCAATATTTCAAAAATACTTGAAACTATAAAATTTATTTATTTTTTACCGACTTCTTCAAAAAGGAGGAGGTTCTCAATTCACCTGTATGTTTTTATTTTTGTATGTATGTTACACGATTACTCCGGCAATTATGAATCGATTCTGGTGATTCTTTTTTTTCGGTGGTTCCATATAAATTTTATTAATTTTGCTTGCGTAGTTTTTGAGTTACCTTCAATATTACGTTTTTTTTCCCACATAATCTATGTAGACGATATATTATTTGACTCCGTCACTGTTATTACAGTCACTGTTATTACACTGTTATTACAGTGACGGAGAGAAACTGTTATACATAGCAGGTAGTGGTATTGGAATTTGTGTGGGGTAGGTACCACAATAAAAAATTGAAAAATAACTTTAATTTCTGAAGTCGGTGGCAAAAAACGAAAATTGAAAAGCAAAGGCACCTACTTCCACAATTAAAGTTATTTTTCACTTTTTTTGGAACTCGGTTGTTTTTGGGGCATCTAAAGTGCAGGTAAAATATACATAACAAAAACCTAGTACACACAGGAAAAACGGAACTGAACTGAGGAACCATCAATCTTTCTCACTGCAAATTGGCGATTGCAAATATTCAGGCTATTCCAACCAGCTTTCCTCCACCAGCTTTTTATTCAGTGCAAGCCTCTGAAAAACTCTCATTAGTATGTCTGTGGTTTAAACCAGTGCTTAAGAAGCGGGACCATAAATCTTCGAGCCACCAAGTCATTTTTAACGTGCAAAATGCAAAGATAAAAGAAAAGTATTCAAACTAAAACCTTGTTTACATAGTATGCACATAAGAGAATCGTCTTATCGAATTCCCAAGGTATGCACAGGGCACATTAATACAATATCAAAAGACGTACGATTTTCAAATTATGTGTTCCGACTTCAAAATTCGAGTCGAAATAGAAGTTCGCGTTCACATCTGTCAGATCGAGTTCGGGTTTGTACCCTTTGACGTCAAATGGTATTTTTATTTGAAAATGGAATGTGAGGTATGGCACGTTGACGCGGCGTCGCACACTTTTCGATTCTTTGACTGTGCACGATCCGTCAGAATAGGAATCGGTTTGAAACAAATGTCTAATACATTGCTTCATACGTTCGAAAAAAAATCTGCTCAACAACGTAACTTACGAACTTATGAAGCAATGGATTAGACATTTGCATGGAACCGATTTCAATTCTGATTAATCGTGTATTAGACAATTAGGGTGTATTTTTTTTAATGGTTTTGATTTTGACTGGCCTCGGCCATTTCTTTTATTCAGTCACTTGTAGCTCAACCGAGGGTAGTGAAAGTGATTCCCCGTAAAAAATAGACATGGTTGAGTATCAGTGGTGCCGATTCTGTTGTTCACAAACTAAACTTAATTAAAGTACAATGCATCTTTTTCTTTCTATTTCATTAAAAAAAGGACAGAAGATAAATTTTATTTTAGTTCTGTCAAACTGTCACTACTCCATAGAAGTTTAGACGCGATTAAAAACTTGCCTACCAAAATTACGTCAATATACGTCAGGCGCTGGTTAATTTGACAGGACTAAACAAAAATGTATCTTCTGTCCTTTTCTTAATGAAATAGAAAGAAAAAGATGCACTGAACTTAAATTTAGTTTAGTTTGTGAACAACAGAATCGGCACCATAGACTATATTCTTCAAAACTAAAAAAAAATGCTTTTCTGTGGCATACAATTTTAGGGGTATGAGGAAAAGGGTGTAAAGTTTACTTATCCTCTATAGAAAAGAGAGAATCCTCCAACTATTAGTGTTGTCTGTCGGGCAACTGCCCAACGATTGATATCGGAATCTTGTGTGTATGTCCATCTCGCGGTAAACTCTAATTGCGCGATGCAGGATCTATGTGACGTCAGGATTTTGGTGTGACGTCTGGTTTTTGATGCGTAGTTCGCACGTGGCGATGTAGATGCCACACAAGTTTGAACCGTCAAAACGATTTTTGATTGATTTCTTGTACCGTAGACAAGGACATTGTGACCTGAGGTGACCTGCCTTTAATCCTCAATAAATGTACTTATGTTATTTTATTCTTCGTTTCACTTGTCGCTGAGCTGTGTGGCTGGTGACAGTCGCCTCTGTCGCTGCGAGACTTATTCCGAGCTAGTTTTAGTCTCATTCATATCGCATCAGAGTGGCACCATGTGTGTGCTGTTCATTCTAGCGTTATTTTAAAGACATTTATGGTTCGACGACGCGGCTCTTTTTAATGCGTGTTTGGTCGAAGTATACCTTGTATGATAGGTTATTATGTTCATGAATGTGGTGGAGGAGCTCAGGCTAAGTAATAACAGCCGCACGGGTGGATCCATTAGGTTAAGCTACATTTGCCGAGGTTGTTTAGTGGATGGGTGACCATCTGTTCATACCGAGACTCCTCAGTGACTCGGAAAGCACGTTAAGCCGTTGGTCCTGGGTGTGATTCGTGGATCTTTGACAGTCGTTACGGGTCGTCAGAAGCCCGAAAGTCTGACGACCAGTCTTACCAAGGGGTATCATATTAGCCAGGTACTGGGTTGTGGAGGTCAGATAAGCAGGCGCTCCATGGAAAATACTGGTATTCAGCTGCATCCAGTTCATGATCTAATTTGAAGTATTTTCTGAATACCAGCGGTTTACAGTTCGGTTTAGAGGTAACTTTGGTTTTTTTTTCTATCAGGAAAGTTTTATGTAATCGTGTTTCCGCCAAACATAGGACCTAGCATCAATTCTCAACTTTAACATATATTTATTTCAAAATAAATGCTGCAGTATTTTCGGCATAACGGAGGATCATGCTAAGCAAATTGAGGTTGGCCTTAACTTACGACAATATATCGCAAAAGCGTCATTCTATCTGACGCCGTCTAAAGAGATGTCGTCCCTCGTCGACCCGTAGATTGACCCTCGAGGAAAACCTTTTCAATAACCTGACCCACTTCGACCACACGTGACGTGTGATTACATTTTTAACGGTGTACTTCATAGCAGGACACATCCACCGAACAGACGTTCGGTGGATGTGTCCTGCAACCTGTTCTATCTTGAACCACAGTATAAATTAGTAACAGTATTATATCTTTATAGAAAACGGCCCAAACGATGCGCTTCGAAATCTCAGTGTACGCAACAGTAACGAGTGTGCAGCAGTGAACGCGGAAGGTATAACTACCGAGCGGCCGTTGGTAATTATTTCAAGGTTACTACTGAGATAATATACTGTTACTTTATTATACTGTGCCTGAACTAAGAGTATTGCTCTGATTTCTTAATAAAACAAAACACAAAAATTATAAACAAAACTAACGTTCTAGAAAAGTTCTCCTTTCAAAACTGCAAAATTTCTTTTTTTATATATTCTTGTTCAACAAAAATTAAATTCTAATTCCAAGGTCTTAATACCCACACAAAGGAGAAAGGTCTATTGTCTCAACTGAGTCTGTAAAGTTTCTGAGCCTCAGAGGCCATTGATTAGAGAGCCTGTTCAAAGATGGCGAGCGTACGTAGAACTAGAGATTTCCTTAAATTTTCTAGGGATTTTTGAAAGTGCTGAAACCAATGATTTTATTAGTAACTAAAACCCAACTACGACTACAAAGGTATAAACAATACACCACAGACAGACAAATTAAAAATTCGGAGTCACACGTGTTAGGGCATAAATCGAACAGATTACGTGTGACGTGTATTTTTAATTTGTCTGTCTGTGGTGTCTTGTTTATACCTTTTTAGTCGTAGTTGGGCTTTAGTTTTTATTACTTTAATTTTTTTTAAATTCTTTTGGGCTTATATTAGGTCTTTACCTATGAAATTGCCGTTCTGCAGTACTGGCCATTTCAAATCAAAATAATTTTTGTTTGGCTAAGAATTCTAATTTCAAATTAATTTTATTTTAAAAACATGGATTTTTTTTCCAAAAGTAGTCATTTCTTTATTGATTAGTGTTACATTTTCATCGCATTTCAATCTTTTTCGTCATCATGGATACGTTAAAAATTCGAGTAATTATGGAATATGAGTACCCTCGTGGCAGCAACGCGGCACAAGCGGCACGCAACATCAACGACGTTTACGGAGCTAACACTACAAACCAACGCACCACCTGTTATTGGTTTGCTCGCTTCCGTTCTGGAAATTTCGACCTGAAAAATGAACCTCGCGGTCGTCCGAAGACTTTGGTCGACAATGACGAATTAAAGGCGATTGTGGAAGCTGATGATACACAATCTACGGCTGAATTAGCAGCAGCTTTCGACGTTAGCGTCAAAACAATATTGGTCCATTTGCGTCAAATTGGCAAGGTAAAAAAGCTTGACAAATGGGTGCCCCACGAACTCAATGATCGCCAGCGCGAAGTACGCGTCGAGACGTGCCTTGCACTGCTCAACAGACACACAAATGAAGGAATTTTGAACCGCATTGTTACCTGCGATGAAAAATGGATTCTGTTTGATAACCGCAAGCGCTCAGCAAGTTGGTTGGATCCTGGTTCAGCACCTAAACAATGCCCTAAACGAAAACTTACCCCTAGAAAAGTGATGGTCACTGTTTGGTGCTCTAGCGCCGGTGTGATTCATCACAGCTTCTTACCAAACGGGGTGAGCATTACTGCAGATGTGTACTGTGAAGAACTGAACACAATGGTGGAGAAGCTGGCGCATCTCCAACCAGCATTGGTCAATCGTTCGTCTCCGCTGCTCCTGCACGACAACGCGCGACCTCATACTGCACAGCAGACGGTCTCCAAGTTCCAAGAACTGGGGTTGGAAGCTCTCCGTCATCCGCCCTACTCACCAGACCTTGCGCCTACAGACTACTACTTTTTCCAGAATTTGGATAACTTCTTGGCGGGAAAAAAATTCAATACCCGAGAGGCAGTACAAAATGCCTTTGAAGAATTTGTTGCCTCCCGTCCAGCTGATTTCTTTAAGAAGGGCATCAATAAACTGCCACTGCGATGGCAAAGATGCATTGATTGCATGGGTGATTACTTCGATTAATACAAATAAAAAAATCATGAAAAAAATTCGTTTAAATTTCTTCATACAAAACGGCAATTTCATAGGTAAAGACCTATTATTTATATTTTTGAAATGTGCTCATTAAGCCCTTTAATTTGATACCCAACATGGTACGATTAAACAATATGTTTTTTTTAGTTCCTGACTTTATGTCCTCTAGAGGGCGCCATTTTTAATTTAATGTGACGTCATAGCCTATAACCAGCGGACGATCAAGACGCTTCCAACGATACCTCATTTGTCAAATTGTGATGAGTCGTTTAGAAGATATGGGGGAACAGATGGGAACAGATACATACATACATACCGGTCAAAATCATAACACTCCTTTTTTCTTCTCCGTACTCGGGTTAAAAGAGGAAGGTAGGTATTGCCTACCCAACATTCGATCTTTAAAAACGGTACCTACAATGTCAGATTATTACATGACACGTGGAAGTAGGACGGCATGTCGCAATAATCAGGAGCGAAAATGATGCAAGACGATAGTGTATGTAACTTGGGTAGCTAGAGTGCGCGCAAGATAAATCTGCGTGCGACTGGTTGCGCTGGCGTGCTTAATTCTATACCTACTGTAATATTTCTTACATTATATTATTTATATTCTGTATTATATTATTAATCTTATATAAATATTAATTCCGATTACGATTAGTTCTGATTTTAGCCGCGCACAGACATACCTTGTGCGCACTCTAGTCAAGTTTTGCTTACTAGTATGGATCGTTTGTCCTCGTGGATGTCACAAAATACAAGGTTTACCTCTATCGAGAAAATGGTGGAAAAGGGGTAGTACCAAATGCCAAGGAGTTTGGTATAATCCTACTATCTTACTAATATTATAAATGTGAAAGTTTATGTGTTTGTTACTCAATCACGCAAAAACGGCTGAATGGATTTGGATGAAATTTGGCAAACAGATAATTTATAACCTGGATTAACACATAGGATATTTTTATCCCGATATTCCCACGGGATCGAGACTTACGCGGGTGTAACCGCGGGGCGCAGCTAGTATTAAATAATAATTCAAACCTTTAAAACATTTTTATATCACTCGACACATATTAACAAATCTTTATATTTTCTTATAATCAATTTATTCAGAACCAACCATTTTATCCGGCCATATCCAGTTTGAACCAGTTTCTATGTAATATCCACGGAGTACTGATGAAAGGCTTTCACACTTCGCGATCGTCGTTATCGACAGTATTGACACCCGAGTTTGAGGAACGAACAAATTGCTGGGTTTTATGATGACCTAGTACTTTCAGCGCTCATCAGTCAGTTTTCAATGAACGTTCTGGATAACTTTGAAGTGTATAATTAAATAAATAGGAAGGAAAATTATGTTTTTTTTTAATTTTGAAAATGGATCGTGCAGTCTTGCAGAATTAGGTTGCGGGGAGACCCCTTTATGATAGCCACATACGTAACGATTTACTTGCGCAAAGGTAGGCTTGCGCAAAATCGTGACGTGTGTTGAAAGAAATTTGTGCAAACTTTCAACACACGTCACGATAGATTAGGCGTGTGTAACTCTTTACGGAACCGACTCACTGATCCGGATCATTGAAGTGATTTAAAAGATTGGTTCAGTAACAACGTTTCAAACGCATCATTTGGATCTGATACATTACTTTGCTCTGGCTCATACCGCGCGACGCGTCGCTCGCGAGGCGACTGAGCAGTGAGCGAGTGAGAGAGGAAGAGAGCGTGAGACACACTGAGTTTTTTGTCTCGCGAACCGCGAGTGAGCGGGCGACATAATTACAATCTATACAAGTCAGAAAGAGATACCAAATGAGATGTGTGTCACTCATGCAATCACAGATTTTCATTCAAATTTACTCTGTGCATTCGTTGTCGTTATCCGTGCACGTAAAAATGACCACTAAGGCGCTTGCATATTAAATACTATACGGTCGTTTTTTGTAATGTATACGTAACATTCTGTATTTTATATCCTTTGAGCCGATGATCCAAATGAGCCAAATGAACCATATCAGTGTTTCGGATCATTTCAGTGATCCAGATGCGAATGATCCAATCGCAAAAATGATACACCTTTCCCACCTCTACGATATACGTTGTGACGTGATATAATGGTATGCGACATAGTATATAACATAACTAACGTAAATAAATAAATATAGTAAATAACGTAACCACCTATACCGGCTGTAAACCCACATTTCGGATAGATTACAATTATTATTAATTCATTATTTTACTAAGGTACAGTAATATAACGTTAACTAATTTTTACAGACAATAATTAATTTAAACATTAATTTAGTAATACAAAGAATCACAATAACAGAACATTTTATATTAAATCAAAGGCTATCACTTTAATTATCGTTTTCTGAGAAGTTTTCAGTTGGCAGCGTCACAAAAGAAAGCCTTCCAACGTGAAGTGATGAGGGATGTTACTTTGGTAGCAAAAAAAAAAAATACAAATGGTATAAAATGAAATTGCTTTACGTATGTCTGTGAGACGACTCAGACGGCCTAGACAAGTGACAATCGCTTCGAAAGCGTTTCGTATTTCTACAACTACTTTCAACAGGATTGACATAAGCTTTTCGATAGCTTATGTCAGTGCTATACATTGCCTTTTCCATCATAGTTATCGCTGATAGGATGCAGTACTGAAATCTCGATGTTTTGACAGGTCGCCATATAAGTAGTTTGCACCAGTGCGAAGCAAGGGTATTCACTAAAATTCACTTCAAAATCCAAGCGCTCTCAAGGAGTGACCGTGAATTTCACTACTTTTCTACCTGAATATTTCACCAAATTTTCTTTAATATTGAGGTCTTATTATATTTATTTAATCTCTGACGGTGGAATGTCGACTGAATAACGTGTGAGCAAGGATTAAGTTTTTTAATAAAAGCCTTGTAAGACCTTTAAGCCTCCCCTTGCCATAGAATAAGAATGTATAGAAATGAAACTCTCGCTCCAAATGAATATGAAAATGTAGGATTTCAATATTTTTAATACGATAAAATATATACATTGGATAAACTAATAACTCAAAACTAAATTAAAGGGCTAACAAATATACTTTAATATACTTAAAAGTATTCGTCCGCATCGCTGTCATCCGGAAATGTACCCAGAAGACTGGCAGCATTGCCATGTTGAATGGTAATGCTAATTTTTTGGTCAAAGAAGGAGCCAGCCCTCTGGTCACTTGAAGTATCGACCAGTCGGTGAGAAATTCCCTTAAAAAGGAGACGCGCACGATTATGTCTGGACTTTAAAAGAGACTGCGACCTTTGAGTTTGTTTCGGCCTTTCTTCTCAGAGTAGTCAGGTAGGAAACGCCGACCTCATCTAGCCTATTTTTGATTTTTTTTTAATATGACGTGTAAAAGTGATTCCAATATACTATTAACAGAATAAAAAAATTCACTTCATTTCATTTCATTTCTGGCGACATTGGGTGTATAAAAAGGTAGATACTTACTTAGGTGTTCTCTTGCTATGCAAAGAATGGTTATCTATCTAAAAAATGCAGGAGACACCGCGGCTTCAAGTCATCCGCTATATTTCTCAGAAAATATTTTCCTGAAACTTAGAGGCTTCATTTGTTTACCAAAGTGAAACAATAAACTAAGTGTAGAGGTTGCCTTATAGGCACTACACTAAATTGGAGTGAGCCTACAAACATTATCATATTATTAACGTTGTAAATAGTGTTGTGACGCACTGGTATCTATCGCGGGATTTCAATGCGCGTGTTTTTTAAATTTTTAATTGCTAAATGTACCTGTGGTTTTTCAAGACTACTGTTTTACAGCGAATTCATGCAGGATGAAAAAAATACTATTTTTTTTTTTTCCCATGGAAGTACCTAACGAGTAATTATTAATTTAATAGATTATTATAATTATACTCTTCTTTATCTGCTTTTTGCTGAGTATTTGGGGGCACATTGAATGACTTCCCAACCTATGCACCATTCCGCAGAAGGGACAGCTTGTGTACCAATGATGCGCGGTTACAATAGTGAACAACAATAGCCTTTCCAGCCCGAGACGATACAAGCTGGCAAATTATTTCAATGTTAATAAATGCCAAAATAGACAAAGCATAACTAAACTGCACTTAATAGGTACTAATAATGTTTCAATGTTTCTCACTAAGCATGTCAACTTGGCGAACTATCTATCCGATTCAAAGTCCCGGCGTGCCACAGTCCCGGTCTCGGGAAAGTTCACTTCACTTCCCTAGTTGCCCGTATTCAGTGGATACTGACATTAGAGAGATTGTAGATTACAATGCTACAAATTTACTAATCAAGTATTTTCATGTCTGCTCGGTTTCTCGAGAAATCAATTATTTATGCTTGACTGGAAATTGCAAAACAGAATTATGCAGAAGGTTCAAACACAAATTGTCATATTACAAAACAAGTTTTGACATGGTTTCATAAAACCATCGAGACAGTTTTTGCAATATGAACTTAACTGTGAATGAAATACAGTTGGTTCCTAAAAAAATATATCACAGCCTTTTGTGCAAAGTTTGGACCGGCCATGATTCATCGGTCGTACAGCGTCTAAAATGGCCACTTTGGCAGAATCATAATTCCCTATTATGATTCTGCCAAAGTGGCCATTTATGAATCATCGTAAAATGTCACAAACTGACAATTCATAATATGATCTGCGTGCTGTGGGCCTAAACCGGCCACATTAGCAATTCCTCTAAAAGCAGTTCATTTCCTGAATCCCAGTTGTCATTAGCAATTCCTCTAATTTGACACAAAACCAATTCATAATATGTTGACCATTTTACGAATCTCCATAGAAAAATGTCAAACAGATGAATTATTTCGTAATAGGAATCGCACGCAGATCATATTATGAATTGTCAGGTCACATTTTACGATGATTCATAAAAATTTCCTATTATGATTCTTCCAAAGTGACTGTTTTAAGCCCCCTGATGCTGATTCATATACGCTTATTCATCTATTTGACAGTTTTCTATGGAGATTCGTAAAATGGTCCACAAATTATAAATTGCTTTTGTGTCTAATTAGAGGAATTGCTAATGACAGCTGGGAATTCAGGAAATGAATTGCTTTTAGAGGAATTGCTAATGTAACTGTTTCAAGCACCCTGTACCACAGTTTAACAAGTGCGTATCGGACCACGTACAATTTAGGGTTCCGTAGTTAGGATGAATATATCCCAAGAAGAAACTTAACATTGTAGTTGAAAAACAGGTTCCCCTATACATTCCAACTGCAAACTAATGTAAGTTTGTACGCACCATATTGAGTGATTAACCATGTTTTTTTAAGACCATAGACTTCTTATAAGTTTTCCTGTAATCTATAATTATAGAACTAGAGTTAGGCCAACGAAAGCTGATTACGAATCTGTTGAATATTTTATTTCACTTCTAAAGACAATATGACATGTTTAATTATTATTTATATATGAAATACTGATGTTAGTATCGCATAATATGACTTGAATAAAATAGTATCGACTCCGTTTAAGCAGTGGGTTAACAGCTCTTGATCTTTTCAATTGCTGCCTTTTTTCTTGGACATCTATCGTTGGCCAGACTATACTACTGTGTTTTTTTTTTTTTTTTCGTTTATAATAAATCATTTTGGTACCTTCTTACCCTGAGTTTATGAACAAGTTGTGATATTTGTTCTTCATTACGGCGCGTGGCGTAGGTATCGAACTAGAGCCAAAAATAATACTAAAGAAAAAATGCTGACGAAAAAAGAATAGGGAACTAACGAAACGGTGTAGAATAACATAACTGGAGTTTCGGTTACGTTTATCCGATTTCGGATTCTATACCATTTTGTAGAAGTCAGCGGGATTTTGATGGAAAAAATAAAAGTAATAGCAACGGTTCCGGTTACCAACTAGTACCTACGATCGTAGGAAAAAACGGTTTTATTTTATAAACATTTTTCTTTTCTAGTTTATTACCCATATATTTATTAGAGAGAACAGAATGTTAGTATGGCCATGTATGCGTGCATTTAGTGGCCAACTGTTGGAAGCAATTTTTTTCGACGAGTTCACAGCTTTTATTGTATATCGAGACATATTTATATCTTTGTTTACATACAACATTAAAGATTTATTTGTCGAAGATGGAGAGTAATTTCTTTATTTTTAAATGTTTTTTAAAATAAAATAAAAGTCAAGAGGTAAAATTATGGAAAATATCATCGTCGTTTCATGTAATTTATAAAATAATATTTATATCAGACATTTATCTGTAGTAAAACATTTCTTGCATACAAAGTACCATCGGACCCCAGCCTAATGTGCCCATTTACCTTTTGCTACCAACATGATGGTCCTCATAATAAAATATGCTTTTGCTTATTGTTAATATCATTAAAGTTATGATTCCTAATGTGAAGAACACACAACAATGTTATGTAGGTATATTATCATCATTTGAATATTCAAATTGCCACTGAAATTAATATAACACCTCGCCTGTGTTTCACGAAGCGTGGGTAGATGTTAATAGTACCTACACCCACACATTTTGCATTGATATGTTCAAGACCCGGAACCGGTTTAAAACCGGTTTTATTGCTCTAAACCGGTAAATCCGAAAAAACCTTTATATAATGCTCTTCCAAATACCGGTTTAGAAAAACCGGTATTTGCTATCGAAACCGAATGTAAAGGTTTTTGAGTCAAGGACATCAAACCGGTTTGAAAATTTAACCGGTATCAGAGCTTGCTTTGGTTATAACTCATGGCTAAATGATAAGAGCCGCACGGGTTGATAAAATAAAGTTCAAAATCAAAGGGCATAAAAGAAGCGTGTTTTTTCTTAATAAAGTATTTAAAAAGAAAGTTTTTTGTTTTTAATATTACATGGGACTGAAATATTACTGGCGTGTATTATATTAATATTTCTGTAGGCCCAATTACACATCTGCGTACCTCATTTTGAATTACAGGCGTGATTTGATATGTTGTGTAACATAGCTAACACTAACGCAACTATGTCAAAATCTACATGACAGCTGTCATCACGAAGCGTTTCAGGCAATTAGCTAGCCAATTAGTGTGTCTGCGTGCCTAGCCTATCACTAACGAAGTCGCCAAGAATAGTTTATAGATATTCAAAGTCCTTTGATACACAAAAAACGAAAAATAACTTTAATTTCGGAAGTCGGTGGCAAAAAACGGAAATTGAAAAGCAAAGACACCGACTTCCGATATTAAAGCTATTTTTCACTTTTTTAGTGTTATTTTTCACTTTTTAGTTGTGGTACCTACCCCACACAAATCCGAATACCACTACCTGCTATGTAAATAACAGTGAAGGAGTAAATAAAAGTGGGAAAAATACGTAATATTGAAGCTAACTCAAAAATTACGCAATCAAAGTTAATAAAATTTATATGGGACCACCTCAGAAGCATGACCTACCAAACAAAAAAAGAATCATCAAAATCGATTCATAATTGGCGGAGTAATCGCGTAAAAAACATACAAAAAAAAAAAAAAAAAAAAAAAAAAAAACATACAGACGAATTGAGAACCTCCTCCTTTTTGAAGAAGTCGGTTAAAAATGAATAATTATCAGAGTTGTAAAGTGGAGACTACGACAAACCCACTGTAGCATTGCTAGATTGATTGATGGCCTGATCTCTGAAGTTAGGTGATGCATCGAATGGCACGGGTAAGGTTAACTTACGGTAGCTTAAACAGTGTGAAATAGTCAGCGAAACTCCGCCACATGATGGGTATCGATATTTAAAAAAGTCAAAGTCAAATAATTTATTTCAAATAGGCACATAAAAGGCACTTTTGAACGTCAAAAACAGAGAAATAGAACAGATTCTAGTTGCCCCTTCCAAAAGGTAGTTTTCGTATGGAGAAGAATGGGCAAGAAACTCCACCGTTACTCTTTTAAAAATGTTTTACAATATTTTGTATACATGAATTATTAATTATATGTGAAGACGATGCACCTACTACTGGATTACTGTACCACAAAAGGTAAAAAGACATATTTACAAACATTTTAAAAGTAAACGATATTACAATTATTGTAATATCAATCGCTTCGAAAGCGTTTCGTATTTCTACAACGACTTTCAACAGGATTGACATAAGCTTTTCGATAGCTTATGTCAGTCTTATACAGGATTGACATAAGCTTTTCGATAGCTTATGTCAGTCCTATACATTTTTGCTTTTTCCGTCATCGTTTTTGCTGGTAGAATGTCACTTTGTCTAAGGCCTCTGGCGTACAGACCTTCATCCACCATAGAAAATGAAGGATCCTCTGACCAGACGGGTGTTGGGTAGTTACGGGTCGAAGTTTGCTTGCGCGATGCAGGATTTTATTGACGTCAGTGTGATGCGTAGTTCGCATTTGGGGTTATAAGTCGCTCCAGTCGCTCCACGTAAAATACTGGTATTCAGTTGCATCCGGTTAGACTGGAGGCCGACCCCAACATAGTTAAAAAAAGGCTAGGCAGATGATGAAATGCCGCCAGAAGCTTATAATCATTTTCCAATGATATATTTTGTGCGCAAGTAAGTACTTTCACGGTGACTTAATTTTTACAAACGCGCAAAATTCACGCTTTCTTGATGAAATTATCATCCAATTATTTGAAACAGCTCACAATAATTAGCACCGTCACACAAATTAAATCACGGTCACCTTGTTAAATAAAAATGGGTCGCAATATTTCAGTTCTTTTGTGAATGGTTTCCATAAAAACCGTCTGGCACTGTCGAAGAGAACAATGGGAAGACTAACTTTTGTATACCGGTGCTTTCATAAAGGGGATGCAGACTTTAGAATGGATAGATAGAGCAATCGGTTATTGTTATTTTTCTGGGTGCCTAAAACAGCCACATTAGCAATTCCTCTAAAAGCAATTAATTTCCTTCTTCCAGCTGTCATTAGCAATTCCAAAGCAATTCATAATTTGTGGACCACTTCACGAATCTCCATAGAAAACTGTCAAACATGAATTATTTCGTAATACGAATCACACGCAGATCATATTATGAATTGTCAGTTTTTGACATTTAACGATGATTCATATTATTTTCCTACTAGGTATGATTCTGCCAAAATGGCCATTTTAAGCTCCCAGGTCGGTTCTGTGAGCCGATGACCTAGTGGTTCAGGTCCGGGGATGGGTGGGATGGCCATCTTTATAAATATATCGAGTCTCCTCCTTGCCTCGGAAAGCACGTTAAGCCGTTGGTCCCGGCTGTCATTCGAAGATCTGTGATAGTAGTTACGAGTCGCCAGAAGCCCGAAAGTCTGACAACCAGTCTTACCAAAGGGTATCGTATTACCCCTGGGTTTTGAGGTCAGATAGGTAGTCGCTCCATGTAAAATACTGGTATTCAGCTGCATCCGGTTAGACTGGAAGGCGACCCCAACATAGTTGGGAAAAGGCTAGGCAGATTGAGTTAGACGATGAATATAATAAATTAACTTTTTTGTTTCCCTGAAAAATCTCGTGGGTTTAGATACCCATTGCTCTCTAGAATAGAAGGTTTGAGCGTTTTGTCACACTTGTTATATGCCCAAGATGTTCGTCCTGTACGTCGATTCTGTAAAATTCAAACAACAACTCGCATCTCACATCGCTATTCACTCTTACTTCGCTTATAATTCAAAATGTGTTCGGGTTCGAGTGCGATGTGAGCGTCGAAGTGACGGGGGAATTACCTTACTGTACCTATGCCACTTCTTACGTCAATTTAGTACAACTCAGTGACACGCTCGCAAGGGTAGCGCTAGCGTATCAACCGAGTTTTTAGAATGCCAAACAAGAAACTCACAGCGGATTCAGATTCGAAGTTTAGAATGAGGTCTTACAGAATCACACCCCAGCTTCCAAGATTAGAAAGTTTGAGTTTCTTTGGGACCATACTCATGTTCATTTGACTATCAATAAGAGGCACATAATTCATTTAAACTTTATGATTAAACTGGGTTCTCATTTATCTAATAATACCGATAAACTAATTAAAAGTTTGAACCAGTAAACCTCAGAAACAAAACCTGCCCCGACCATGTGATAAAGAATTAATTATATTCCTGAACGTTAATGACTCCCGGACTTAGATTCAAACAAAGATGGCGACCGATTCCATGCATGATTAAAGAACTCTGGCACATTCGACGAAACTGTCAAACAAAGTTAGAATGTGGGTAGTTTGGATTAGTTAGGTACCTGTGATGAGTTTTTAGTAGTTGTTTGGGAATCAGAAATTACCTGCGTCAATTTCAATCAATGAATGAATTCAAACTATCACAGGTCTTAAAGACTAATTGGATGCTTTGCGCCTCTTCTGAGTTATTTTGAGGTCAATTAAATGTGTGTAACTAACTTAATTATAAATAAAACTTGCTTTCTTTAAAAAACGTTTGTAAAAGTTGGAACTTTGAAAACCTTCAATATCCCGAACCGAAGGTATCCAGGTATGCTCCAGAACAATAAAAATATCAGGTTGTCGGGAATAACAAGTGACTTTCGGCTTCGTTAAGTGTCTTTTTATACCCGTTATTTTAATCGTCGCAAATGTAGAGGCCAGGAAGCTTAAAACAGTCGCTTTGGCAGAATCATAATAGGAAAATAATTATTATGAATCATCGTAAAATGTCACAAACTGACAATTAATAATATGATCTGCGTGCGATTCTTTTTACGAAATAATTCATCTGTTTGACAGTTTTCTATGGAGATTTGTAAAATGGTCCACATACTTATTATGAATTGTTTTTGTGTCAAAGTAGAGCCATTGCTAATGACAGCTGGAAATTCAGGAAATGTAATGCTTTTAGTGGAATAGCTAATGTGGCCGTTTTAGGCCCACAGATATGTTAATAAAGATAATGAACGGTATCATGTTTTGTTGTACTTCTCCATACTTACCGTAGTCTGTGTCACATAGATTAGTTCTGTGTTCCACATTCGCCGCACGCTGATGCAGATATTTGTGAGTATGTTCCGATCGACAGTCATTGGAGCAAAAAAAGAAAAATGACATAGTGATACATGAAAACAGGAATACCTACTGGTAAATTAAAAGTATCCAAACCTACTTCGTTTACCTCCAGAATTAATTAATTGATTCAGGCGTGACTTCGGAAATCCATTACAAAACAAAATAGACGTATATAACTTATTCCGCTTAACTATTGTTCAAGAGAGTCATAAAAAACCCTGTAAGATATCGACACGTATTTCACCTCTCAACGAGGCATCCTCAGGATGACGATTGACCAGTCGTGGAGCCTACTGCGATTTGAAAGCAAGGGCCTCTTTGTACCAAAAAACCATTCAGGATAGTCGTAGTTCTTGGTTACAAAGATTAATAGTCCAATTTATAATAACTAATTTGGTGGTCTAATAAATTGTACATAATTTGTAGGGCTAGCAACATAAAAAAATAAATAGTTTAGGCTTTTCACATAATTATAACGAATATTTTTGGAGCAAAAAATGTAAAATATTATGTGAAGGAGAATAGTTTTCGTAAGCAGCTGCTTTCCTAATATTTTTATAAGACCTATATAAAAAATGAATCAATTTACTTTAACATTATTTAACTCTCAATGGAGCGCAGTATACTAGGTGTTAAATTAACGGATCGTGTTCGTAACACAATACTGCGCTCCAAAACAAAGATAGCTGACGTGGCTCAAAAGGCTGCCCAACTTAAATGGGACTGGGCAGGACACGTCTGCCGCATGCCGGACAAACTGTGGGCCCAAATAGCACAGAACTGGTGCCTTGAGACAGTGAGACGGGGTCGCGGCAGACCACGTAGGAGATGGCGGGACGAGTTGGATAGGTTCCATCAAAACTGGAAAGAGGACGCGCGGGCTCGCGGAAGATGGAAGGAGTGGAGGGAGGCCTTTGCCCAGGAGTGGGACAGCGTAGGCTAGGAAAAAAATAAAATAAAAAATTAGTTAGGTTTAAACAGCTTATTTACAAGCTGTTCAGCCAATCAAAATTGCTAGGATTATTTGGAAAGGACTCCCAAAACTAGGAATTAAACTGAGAACTATCTTGAAACAGATCCAATTCTATAAAGGCTGAACCTATTTCCATTTACCGGTTACAATTCACCCTTTTAAATGAGAATTTTGTAACAGAAAAACCCAATTACAGTTTCTACTCCCTAGGGAGTGAACCCGTGCCCTTATGTTAGTCTTGATTGCTACCTATTAGAACAATGAGAGAAGTAGTATTATCGTAGTATACGTTGTAAAAATTAATCGAAATGACTGTTCTATTTTGGCTTTTAGAGTCAGAGTGGAAAAGCAGGGAAATTAATTGGAAATTAATCAAATTAACTTACAACTTAAAGTGTCCGTTCGTAAGTATGTGTATACAGGGTGAAATTACATTCATGAGCATCCTCTTAAGGGGTCAATGTACTTATCATTATGAACAACTTTCAATAAGGGACCAAACCTGAACCCGCAATAAAAAAATCTGCTGTTCTATACATTTATGTTCGCATACCTCGTCAAAATGTAGGGAACAGCTGTTTTTTTTAAATCACGATTTCAGGGTTAGTCCCGTAGTGAATGTTGTTAATAATCGTTCGGAACGTTCTCTCCGCGACGTCTGTAGTTACCATAAAGGTGGGGTAGCTTATTTGCCACTTAAAATTAAAGTAATAAAAACTAAAACCCAACTACGACTGACGACGGCATAAATCGAACAGATTCTGTCTGTGGTGTCTTGTTTATACCTTTTTAGTCGTAGTTGGGTTTTAGTTCTTATTACTTTAATTTTTTTTTTCTTTTGGGCTTATAATATATATATTTTTGAAATGTGCTCATTAAGCCCTTTCATTTGATACCCAACATGGTACGATTAAACAATATATTTTTTTAGTTCCTGACTTTATGTCCTCTAGAGGGCGCCATTTTTAATTTAATGTGACGTCACATGAATATATGAGGGAACAGATGAACATACATACATACATACATACCGGTCAAAATCATAACCCTCCTTTTTTCTTCAAAGTAGTCGGGTAAAAACATGAAGGCCTTATTCACGGCCTCGGGCGATACGACTTGCGTCAAGCGACACGCGCGGGCCTAAGGCCCTAGCCAAAGTGACATTCTATCAGCGATAACGATGATGGAAAAAAAATGTATAGGACTGACATAAGATATTGAAAAGCTTCTGTCAATCCTGTTGAAAGTCGTTGTAGATATACGAAACGCTTTGGAAGCGATTGTCACTTGTCTAGGCTCTCTATTTTGTTAGTCGCTCCGCAAGTCACGTCGCGGTGACTCGTGACCCCTTGTTCACGACATCACCGCTCGCGCCTCCTTCGTCATGCATCTGCGAACGCGGCGAGAACAAATGTTAGAATTTATTTAGAGCGTGTCATGAGTCGCCGCGGTGCGACTTGCGGAGAGGAGAGCGGCGCGGGAAAATTCGAGCGTCACAGTCGCCCCGCGCTACAAGACACACTGCAAAACGCACCGCCTTATGTCGTGGCCCCGGCCTGACGGTGATAGATAATAATTCAGTGTCAGACAATTTTCATAGTCTAACATTATTGTTAATTATGATTGCCTAGTCTGTAATTTTCTCCAATTTATCTTTTTCATCTTAGTATCGCAAAACTTGGAAAAGTACTTACCCTAGTTTCTTAGTTTTTTGCTTCAGCATAATCGTAACTTATCTGTCCCAAAAACTCCGAACTTGGCGGACCTTGTAAGTTATTTGGGGAAACTTTTTTTTTTATATTGGAGTCCAGTATAGTTTATTATTGTCTATGATCACTGATCCAACTTTGCTAACGGCTTGGGCAAATCAGTCACTGGACTTTAACGAATAGAATCGATTCTAAATCTCTTCTAAATCATTTTTAATCTGCCACGTGCATAAGCAGTGATAGCCTAGTGGTGTGACCGTCGGACTGCCAAGTCATAGGTCTCGAGTTCGAACCCAAGACACGCACCTCTGACTTTTCGGATTCATGTGCGTATTGTATAATTATCACTTGGTTAAAAAACGGTGACGGAAAACATCGTGCGGAAACCGGCATGACTGAGAGATATTTTTCGACGGTATGTAAAGTCAGAGGCCCTCAGGTATAAAACTCTGACACCAGCGAGCCTAGACAAGTGACAATCGCTTCGAAAGCGTTTCGTATTTCTACAACGACTTTCAACAGTATTGACATAAGCTTTTCGATACCTTATGTCAGACCTATACATTTTTGCCTTTTCCATCATCGTTATCGCTGATAGAACGTCACTTTGTCTAGGGCCTCAGGTTAGTCACTAACCATAACCATACGATAAGACTAAGAAAAGAATCCACCACGTCTACACACATTTATGTATTTCTATGAAGTTCCTTCCGTAGCTAGCGACACGTCGACTTCATAGAAATACATAGAAACCAGTCGTGTCGCGGCGACGCGTTGCCTACTGCTGCTGGCTGCAGTCGGCTCCGGAACTGCACCTTTAAACTTTACTATAAAAAAATATATAAAAAAAATTGCGTTCCTCTTTGATAAATACAGGCGAGATATTTTGTTATTTTATAAATTAGTTACAAAAAAAAAAAAATTGTAGTGTTCTGACAGTTTGTTAATCTTAAATTATTCTATATATAAAACAAAGTCGGGTTTGTTCAAGCACTTATAACTCGAGAACTGCTGGACCGATTTTGATGATCTTTGATTTGTTGGATTTGTCTCCGCCCAGAAAAGCAGAATAACTAAAACTAAGGTAGGGTAGGGTAGGTAGGTAGGGCAGGGTAGGTAGGTAAGGTAGATGCGCCGCAGAAAACTAAAAAAATAAAAATAAAAATCGGACTTAGTCCATATTAGTACAATTAACAGTATGACACTAACTTGACAGTATGATACTAAAGATAGCTAGCCAATGCTAGAGGTACCAGGAGATTAGAAACAAAGACAGGTAAAGTTCATCTTATTCATTTTATTATATACAAGTTTACCAATACATTGCTAGACACGTATGTACCTAGCCGTATGACATTATGGTTACGGCGTAGACAGAAATGGTATTAGGCAAAGGAAGTAACAAGTAGTGTAAGAGTATCTATTATGAATGGATTACACAAAAATTACCTATTTACTCAGTAAATATAAAACTGACTTCATTCATACTATCCAATATCCATACTAATCTTCTTGTTATAAATGAAAATGAATAGCTGTTCTTTAGTATAGCTAAAACTCGAGAACGTAGGAACTATCTATACTCCATTTGAAATAAGATTAGTCATTTAAACAAACCTTTATACAGTCTGTTCAACCGATTTTGACTTCTATACCGTAGGCATAAGGTGGCAATAAAAGGAAAAAAGGTTACAAAATACCAACTGTTTACTGCAGCTGTCATTTGTCATATCACCAACGCAATAGAAGTCTAAATCGGTTGAACGGACTGTAAAAAAGGTTTATTTAAATGTCTAATCTTATTTAAAATGGAATATAGGTAGGTAGGAAGGTTAATGCAGGTTATGTAGGTTAGGTAGGTAGGTAGATAGTTAATTAAATTAGGTAGTAGGAAGGTAGGTAGGAAGGTAGGTAGGAAGGTAGGTAGGAAGGTAGGTAGGAAGGTAGGTAGGAAGGTAGGTATGTAGGTAGGTAGGTAGATAGGTAGGTAGTCTGCCGTCTGTTTACTAAAAGGCCGTTAATTGACATTTGGTCAAATGTCACTTGAGGTACGTTCCTATGGGATAATTTCAGACCTCAATACGAGCGGAGCCGCGGGCAAAAGCTTATGAAATAATATTTTTACACCCACATGAGATATGTGGGTGTAAAAATATTACAAAACTACCTGAAACCCTGCCTACCCCGTGAGGGCCCAAACTTAGTGATACACACATTCTTACTTAAAAACGGTACCTCGACACAAAGTTCAACTTTTTATTATCCTCAAAGGGACCCAAGTTTTAATATAAGAGTGAAATTGACTAAAGCGTAGGTCACATGGTGTGCTAAGCTAAAGGACATTGACCATGCATATATGGGAGTTGGACCAAGTGCTGCCCAGAATGGACACATAGTGCATTATGTTCCTTGGGCTTATACTAATCTGTAAACCAAAGCTCAATAAAATCTATCCGAGGAGTTTTGAGAAAAACTATTTTTTATTGAGTATTTGCTATTGACGAAATACCAACCAACTGATGGCGAATTTTATTAAATAATGACAGTAATTATTTTAAACAACACATTATTATTTCATTTGTATCCATATCATTTACATGTTAAATATTTTTTACTGATCAACCATATATGGGAGTCGGGCCAAGTGCTGCCCAGAATGGACGCATAGTGCATTATGTGCCTTGGGCTTATACTAGTCTGTAAACCAAAGCTCAATAAAATCTATGGGTACTTTCTGGCTCCATCGCCAAACCCTGGATACAACCTTGGGATATGCAAGGTGCTTTTCAAGACAAAGTCCAAACAAAAATTCATCGTCGAAAATTAACCTCAATTTTCAAATGAAAAAATCTGTAAGGTGATTTAAAATTAGAATTTCGGGATTAAATTTCCAAATAAACAAATCAAATTACTCAATTTTTAAGTCGCATCACAAATTGACATCCACAAATACCTACGTTTTCTTTTCGTCAGTAACTTTTGGAACAGCCCTAGTTATGTTATGTAATCCAACCTATACAGGGTGTTTGGCAGAACGTTGAACATACGAAAATGGTGGATAGGTGGGGTCATCTGCTACTTATTCAGCCCTAATTTATTTGGCCCTGGCCCCCTGGATATTAAAAAAAAAAAAATGTTTTTGCTTTCTTCTAGTTTCACCAGTTTCTCAACTTTAAAGGGTAATTAAAAAAAAAACAAAACAAAAATAAAAAAAATCTTGCCTGTTTTACCCATTTTTAATAAAAATTACACTTTAAAGTTAAGAAAGTGGTGAAAATAGAAGAAAGAAAAAAAAAATATCCAGGGGAGCAGCGCCAAATAAATTAGGGCTGAATAAGTAGCAGATGACCCCACCTATCCACCATTTTCATATGTTTAACGTTCTGCCAAACACCCTGTATAATACATCAAAGGATATAAAGACGCCGCAGATTCGTGAGCTAAGCTAAGCTACAAGTAAGTAAATCTTGTGGTGTGGCCTGCACTTAAGAGATTATGTTGGTATGTGATGGTTGTAATAAATGAAACCTATGCGTTTCTTTTTCGAGAGAAATGTTGCTTGTTGATTGATTGAAGAACTTTCTTATTTTTCTTATGGTTCTTCTCGTGAGTTTATGAGTACCTTGGGATCGCTACGTGATCTGCTTAAGAAAAATAATGTAATATATAATAAGCATAATTATCAATCTGCGTAGCCTTTCCCAACAGATGCAGCTGAATACCAGTATTTTACACACAACCCAGTAACTGGGTAATACGATACCCGTTGGTAAAACTGGTTGTCAGACTTTCAGGCTACTGACGACCCGTAACGACTGTTAAAATCCACGAATGACAGCCGGGACCAACCTCGAGGTCGAGCTCGTCGAACATCTTGAAGCATAATCGGCCTATAATGTTCCCACTGCTGGGACACAGGCCTCCTCTCTATGAGAGGTAGTGGGCCGTATTCCACCACACGGGTCCAGTGCGGGTGTTGGCTCTAGGACATGCCGGTTTCCTCACGATGTTTTCCTTTACCGTTTTGAGAGCGGTGGTGATGAAATAATTTATACAAAGTAAAGCGCCTGTCTGGGTTCGAACCTATGACGTACGACTCGTAAGTCGCGGCCGTTACCACTGGGCCACCACTGCTCCAATAATTATTAGTCTAGTCAGTGATCGAGACTGGTCTTTGCTTCACGTTGTTAATCCATGGAGGCTGGTTTTTGCTTTATGATACTATGAGTTGCCTTGTACCATTTCTGCCTGAATATGACTAAATTTCTAATTAGTAGAAAAGCTCGAAATTTTTCACAATTTATTTACAATCTATAAACATTGATCCTTCAAAAATTATAAGGTGCGTCCAGACGGAGCGAAGCATGCGTTGCAAATGCAGTTTTTATACACGGTGATTTTTTAATCACTGTTAACTTTTCAGGAGGTGAAAGGTTAACAGTGAATTAAAGATCGCGATTGTTCTTGCCGTGGACACGCTGCCTTAATCTCATGATTATAAAAAAAAACTTTCACTATGGGCACAAATCGAAATAGCAAAACAAAATACAATCGTTTCATACATTTTCATCAGGTGAATATTGCATTTTTGAATGAAACAGCTGATATTTTTGTCGATATTTCTTAGTTTGTGTCATAGTAAAAGTTGATCACAATCATGAGTATTTTCACGCCCTGAAAGGTTAACAGTGAATTAAAAATCACAGTGTATACAGGGTGTAAGGTTAAACACCGGTATCCGTGAAACCAGTGGTTTGGTGTCATTTGTATAACGTAAAATCAATGGAAAAATACAACTTTATTTTTGCTGTTTTTTAAATTACATATTACCACTCGATTATTTCACCTTTTCACCTATGCGCTAGGGCAGCGAACTTGCGTCTCAACACGGGTGGGGGTCACGGGTCGTGACCTGACCGGCCGCGAGCGCTACCCCTCCCTCAGTCAGTCAGCTGTTTCGCTTGCGAGCACGGTGTCTAATAGAAACTTTAAAAAATATATTTTTTTGTTACTCGGTCATTTATTTTTATATTTAAGTCAACTACCCATGGTTTGAGTGACAACGGTGTTTACCCTTACACCCTGTATAGGGATTTCAGATGCGTACCTCGTTGGTCTCGTGGTCGCATCCACTCGTGGTCGCATGCTGAGCATGAGGTCCAGAGGGCCTAGACAAGTGACAATCGCTTCAAAAGTGTTTCGTATACAACGACTTTCAACAGGATTGACATAAGCTTTTCGATAGCTTATGTCAGTCCTATACATTTTTGCCTTTTCCATCATCGTTATCGCTGATAGAATGTCACTTTATCTAGGGCCTATGGTTTCAATTCTCCGGTCGGGAAAAGTGTTATTGGGTTATCAGGAATTTCCCGCAGCCTTGCCTGGATTTGTGTCTGGTTGATGGCAATAGGCTCACCCCCTATTACTTGGGATTTAAACATAACTGGCGAAATCTGGGTGTTACTCTGCCTAATCCTTCGGGGATTACAGGCGCGATGAGCGTTTATGTCCTATGCATCTGCCTGAGGCATGTGTCATAAGCGTGCTTTACTATTCCAAGCACATGCCTCGCACTTTCTGGACGCACCTTTACACTTGGTGACACAATTATAAGCCCAGTCAGATACGCGATATTCGCTGTGTTCCCATTACATAAAGATGTATTCGTCACGTATTCGTTCGTTTTAACTATTATACATTCAGATATAATTCAATACATTATATTTTACATCTAGAGATCTCGTATAAAACATACATTTTTAATTTAAAACTAGACATAATAAGATATTTTACAGTTGAATAACTTTCCATTCGTTATTTATCTAGCTGTCTCCATTAAAATGTCACTAAATCATTTATCCATCTTTCAAATATTTCAAATTTAAAAAGAAATTCGATTTTTATAAAATTTCAAAATTGAAAAGTTTTAATATATTTATTACACATACGTATAGCTTTTTGGTTTCTGTTTAAAATAAAAAACACTTTTTTTATATATTCAAACTTTGTATGATTTTTTTTTTTAATTATACAAAGAGAATTTTGAAAGATAAAAAAGTTGAACAAATACGACCGTATTTTTAATTTGCAAAGAAGGCTGCTAGGTATTCAGTTACTGTCCATGAAATTTATATTTTTCTGTAGCGAGTATATTTTTTGTTGAGAAAATGCAGATATTTTATCATGTCGACAAATATAAATTCCTGTAATTAATTTGCTTACTTAAGTTGTCAAAATATTCCTAAGACTAATATAATCTTAAGTGTAATTTACAAGAAAAAAAACCGTTAAAGTTTTTTAATCTACGATGTTATCTTAATAATACTAGAATATTTTTTGTTGTTTATCTAAAATATTATATACTTTAAAAATTATTTACAATAGTACAGAAATGCAGTTTCTTTTCTTAATTAAGTTATCTTACATTAACTTTGGTCACATTTATACACATATTTTGGGTAACTAGTATCGTGGTTTGTACCTACTGATTAAACTGTACAGAATTTCTAAAATAGTGGTTAATAAACATTGAAAAATATTTTTTATGATTTTTTACTTTTTTCATTATTACTTTTTTTTGTTACAAAAAAAAAACATGCCAGTTGATTTACAACAGAAAATCATAAGCAGTTAGAAAACATAAAAAGTTATAGCAAACTAAATAAACTAAAAATAAATCGTATACTTACAGCAACATGGCCGGCAGTGTACGATCAGTTCTGTATAAACACGCCATTTCCTGCACCCAAGTGTACTGTTTACTAACAATAATAATTATAACATAAAATATCTTGTTATTACTTGTAGTCGGATGTACTCTAAGAAGTTCAATTTGCCGGATGTGCGAGTAAATAAATAAACTGAGATTTCCAATGGAAGTGTTTTTTTTTGTTCGCTTGCGTTCAGGACCCCTTTTGTTTTAAAATGAGCCTAACCATTTAAAATAACGAAGAATGGAAGCGACGGTTCTCTAATTAAAATTAAACTCTGCATAATAAATAAAAAACGATTAAAAAATAACAGCCGACAATGTTGACGGTTTAACGCTTTTGTAACATACATTTTTAATTTTAGGGTAGTTCTAGCAATAAAAACTTTTGACGACCGCATTTTGAAGCGGTTAATTAAGTTTCTGTAACAAAAA
The DNA here is from genome assembly GCA_948473465.1 of Lithophane ornitopus. NCBI lineage: Eukaryota > Metazoa > Arthropoda > Insecta > Lepidoptera > Noctuidae > Lithophane > Lithophane ornitopus. Next base: position 12,320,600 of record OX419635.1, on the reverse strand, counting down.
CACTGCTTTAATTTGAAGGGAGAACTTGTTTTCGTACTGCTAGATTTCAGTTCAGTTGTAATAATTACTTTTTGTACAAGAATTAAAAATATAAAATTGAAATTCAACGTTCAAAATGATTACGGTCTGCATTTTTGTCACTTATTAAATCATTTAAAATACACTACGTTCCAAAAATATCTAGTCACTAATATTTTGTAATATTTATAAAACGGAAGTGCTCCTATTTTCGCAACTTATCTCAAACTGTCACAAGGCCTGAAGTATTTAATTTGTCAGATGAATCGACTAGATCTAATCTATCCAGCAATCAGTAGTAAAAAAGGGGAAACCCCTATAATGTATTTTTTTAAAGCGGCCCATGACAACGCAAATGGAAGAAGACATTTTTTGTGAGAACAAACTGTAACTCGATGTTACCAAATTAAGTTATTGTAAATTTATCAAGCGCCCCTATATTGAATAAGTGACAACCCTAACTCCCAAAGAATTCAATTTGTGCTTCTACAATGAAATATATTTACAAGAATAAGAGCTCACATATACTTTAAACTAAGATATTACTTTAAATGTCTGTTTCACCAGAACTTAGGCCATTATTATCTATAAAACTTTTAACTTGATTTGAGAGTGCAAACTTTAGTCTTCTACTGACAAAATGTATGACTTTAGATACTGAGAAAAATATATCTTGTCTCTAAAAATACTGACGTAATTTGGTTTTTAATAAACGTGGTTTGCCCTTCACATACTCTAAATGGAACTCATACGATATTCTAAATGGTTCCAATTTCAGGATAAGTGGCAGAAATTGATACGCTAGAAGGATACAATAATGAGGTCATAATACTTTCCTAATATTAAGGAGACCGAAAATATCAGAAATGAGAAATGAGGTCATACCAAATGACAAGAAAAGTGAGTCAATCAATTAGCGTTTAGAAGTGGATATGAAGATATAAGTAACGATATGTAAGAATGTGTGTAAAGTTTCAGAAGTAGTTTTCTTGAAGGACTTAATCTGCAAATGGAGAAGAAGCTATCCTTGGCAAACTGTACAAAATGTGATACGGCTAAATAAATGAGACATGTAGTGGAAAAAGGTCGTTTCGTGTTTGTCTGTATGTCTGCGATGTTCTTCTAAACCACGCAACAGATTTTGATGAGGTTTTCACCATCGTTTAGAGAATTTATTCCGGAAGTTTTATGTGTATAATACGTTACTATTAAAGTCACATACAACTAAGAAATCTTCGATGTTTTGTCAGGTCGTAAAAACTGTGCGAAACAGGAGCGGGTCGCTAGTCATACAAATATAGCATTAAATAGTGAAACAGACATCTCAAAACAATTGACTGATTGACAGACAACAAGTTACTTAATATATATCAACCTTCCTTTTATTCTTAATCTGACAACTATTCAAACTGCGATTGAACTTGAATTTAAAACCATTTTTCAAATCATCGTCATACAAGTCTTTAGATTCATCAACGTGCCTGTAATCAGCATTATCACTATGCCTTTCTTCAATCTTCCCATCTTTGAAGCAATCATAGTACGGTTTGCAATCGATACTGTTGGTACTTCTCGCGATATATGTCTCAATGTCATCTCTGTTACGTAAATCCGAAAGTAGATCTTTGCCTAGTTGTCAATCTCTGCACACATCAGTTGCTAGAGTGAATCTCGTAGCCGATTCGCTGATGGAATCGTCCCTGACTTTGGGACGACGGTTCCCATTCATTTGTTCTATGAATGAAGTGTTAGTGTTTCTGATGTAGTCTCGATGAATGTTGTGATTTGAAGGTGATAAATGCGTGAGCCGGTAGCTGACGTAGGAATCGTTTCGACGAACCACAGTCCTGGTGGTTCCCGCTCTGGAGCTTCCGATTGGTGCGAAGGAGGTTCCATTTTGGTCTGGGGCTGCCGCAGAATGGCAGCAGCAGAAGCATTTGAAGTAAGATCTGTGGAATTCCCGGCGGAATTTACCTGGAACAATACAGAATTTGGAATTTATTGACAAATTTTTGGTAGGGAGGGGCAAGAGTGCAATATTGGAAGGTGTTGTAACAGGAGAATAATTTGGTGAAAATGGTGAAAAAAATAATGGTTCGAGGATTTAAATAAAAATATTTCTTGACGTACTGGTGCATCATAACAAAATAAACAAGGTAAGTGTCAGAATCTTAGGTTGAAATAAAAAAGAAAACCTTTGAAGGTATACTTTGATTTCAAAGAAACTACTTGAGACTTCATAATCTTCGTTTGAAATCTGTCATTTGAGGTCTACCATTGAAAGCTTTCAACGCAGCGGTAAACCATTATCATTAAGAAAAGCACTCAACACACATTCGTAAGAAAATGCTGTCTTAATAACATTAAAATTTTACCATGCGAGAGTGTTTTTTAAATTACTTTAAGTGGTTTAAAAATTTAGTTTCGTGGGAAAAAATCATGAAAAGCAGGGTGTTTGTGCAGCTTTTTTGAGAAACATAGTGTTTTCATTATCAGCTTATGGGTAATTACATAATATTTATTCATCTAAATTCAATTAAAACTAAGGCTTAAAACACCCGTCAGGATTTTTCCGAACAGATTTTAAGGCTAATTTGATTAATTGTGAATTTATTAGAAAATAATGAAAGAGTAACGTTTTTTGGCCGTTAGGCTTGCTTGTGTGCTTGTAAATAATATAAAAAAAAAAATTATCTGTATTTTGTGTTCCACGAACTGTGTCGAAATAAACGTTATTCTTTCTCTCTTTTATGAGCACAATAAAACCCTATTTTATTTAAAATGGATGGATCTTTTAAAATTGTGTCGTTATTTTTGCACGGCATTGCGAAAAATATTATGAAATAATTAAAATCTGAACCAACCTCAAAAGAAGCGTGCTGATAATTTTGCACTGCATTGCATGGATAAAAAAATTGGAAGTGTGATTCAACATTTTGCTTACAATCTACTTTTAATGCAAAATCTCCTATCGTATGTAATATGGTCACTGCCCAGCCATTTCCCAACTATGTATGTTGGGGTCGGCTTCCATTATATCCGGATGCAGCTGAATACCAGTATTTTACAAGAAGCGACTGCCTATCTGACCCCCACAACCCCTTTACTGGGTAATACGATACCCCTTTACCCGTATCATACAATTTATTTATACTTTTCCGTATCTATCAACTTTTTGGGAGATATTCATAAAAGTTTCGGATCTTACCTTGACACCGTACGAAGCAAACAATGAATATTTGAAAAGATAGCGTTACGACATGGCTTTGTACTCGAGTTTGTTTATAGAATACTACATTCTTATGAGTTTGTTTTTAGAATACTTCATTCATAACTCAAGATATTTTTTTTGTGTTGATATTTAATTGTGCGTGATATCTAATTCATTATAAATTAATTCATTGTTTCGCTAGAATAATAAAATTTATTTTTGTAATTTTGATCTATGAACGTTACTTATTTAGAACTAATTCCAACAATTGGATGTAAGCTCTTAATTGGTGGATGTTTTCATGAAGAAATCATCATCATCCAATGGTAGTCCGAGTGACATTTAACATCACATTACTTTAAAAACATTAAAAAAAACATGTATTGAACATTAATTTATGAAAATTAAATATTCCAAAAGAAAAAATAATTTTTTCAGCACACACAACAGAAAATGGTCAGTCGCTTAAAATATTTATTTCAAAAATCGATTTCGTTAATTCTGAACTTCGAGTGTAAAGTAATGTCACATCACTATGCGTGCTGTGTGGTACTCGGGATCAAGAGGACTTCTGTTTACTGACCTGAAAAGCCTGGGAAGCCTGAAAGCAAAATGTTGGGTGACGTATTTTTCACGAATAAAGCCGGAATTTCGAAGAAAAATGACTTTTGTTATGAAACTGGACATTTATATAAGATGAATTAGAATGGATATGCTGTAATGCGGTCCTCGGTAAGGTTGAGACGACTGAGGAATTTCTTCAAATTTGTCCGCACATTTTTGGCAAGACGAAATATTGTTAACATAAATTGCAAAAACAAGCATTCTTATTCTGTAAACACAGTCACAGTTGTTGTTATCGTTATTATAGTCTGCGCGCGACTGCTAGTTACTGCCTAAAGCCAAGCTAACTCCACAACAGTCTGCCAATTTTGTTAATGTCATCAAAAAAATATTAAAAAATATTTCCCCTCCTTTTTGATATTAGTATACTTGTACATATTATTATTATTTATTTTATTTATCCATTTATGTACACACAAAATAAACAGACAGAACAGAAAAAAAACGTACAAAGGTGATGCTTATTTCTAAAGAAATCTCTTTCAACGCACCATATTACTAATACTACACTATATATTATTATCACCATATTATTTTATTATTAAGTCTGTAAGTTTTTAAATTATGTAAATATTATCTTCAAAACGGTATTTTAATAACCTCTATAATCCAAAAAGTATAGTCCTCTATAAGTATACTTAAATAAATCTTTTATCACTCTGACAAAATATTTTTCTTAGCTCAGCGGGCAATTGTTCTAAAAGCTTAGTTTACCTTTTACATTCACAGGGGATCTTATTTCTTTACATTAACCTTGCTCTGAATACGGGAGTAAATATTTAGTTAACTTAAATATTAGGTTTTTTATTAAATTCCCGTTCGTCCCACCAGTGGGACGACGGCAGTCGGACGAACGGGAATACACGTTAACTACGGTGAATTTAACAAAATAATGAAAAATGGTTTCGTTTTTTGCATAGGTAAGTAATATTTTTGTTTGTTTAACATTTATACTATATTTTTTCGTACGAGATACAACAGAAATTTCACGTATGTACAGTACACCACACGTCAACAGTAAACAGTTCTGTTTGCTAAAATACAAAAAAAAATATAGACGTTCGAAAAAAAAGCAATTTTCACCGAATTTAATAAAAACGAACTTAGGTTTTCGATGTTGAAAGTATAGTGCAAGCTTATTACAGTGTACTGCGAAAACTTTCTGCTCAGGTCGCATCTGGATCTTCAAAAATTAAAATAATAAAAACAAAAGAAAGTTTCAGTATTTCCATTATTTTTCCAACAACCAATACCGAGACTTTATACCTACTATTCTAGTAGTATTTACTCAAATAAATGGTAGATTTTTCTGAAAATATCTCAGGAGTGAAAACAAAGGAGTCGACTTTAAACGTTCGAGTTTAAATCGAAATTGGTTGCCGCGGTTGTATTTACTTTGATAACTTTTCGATAACTATGCAGTTCGATCAATTGAAGTAGTCTTTGTTCATATTTAACTACAGAATGCAAAATAATAGTTGATTACGTAAAAAATATGGTTTTAGGCAAATATTTTTAGTTTAGATTCTAGACAAAAAATACAGGGTGTTAGGGTAGACACCGTTACAATTGCAATCGCAAAAAAAAATCTGTTCCATACATTTTGTCGATTTAAGTGAACACAAATGTATGGAACAGCTGATTTTTTTTTCGTGATTTCAAAGTTGATCCCATAGAAAAAGTATATTATAGATGACACCAAACCACTAGTTTCAAGGGTAACGATGTCTACCCTAACACCCTGTATTTATGATATCATTGCCTAAAAGTATTTTTTTTGACTAGACATAGACAGTCAAAGCGAGAAATCATCGAAATAAAATAGCGTCCAGCTGTTAGCCGCTAAATGCACGCACACTTGAAAAGCACAATGACAGCACAGCGAGTGTAATACGTAGCTATCATGGACACAACCATAACAAAGATCTGGGGACCTACCACCACCGCTTACTGCAGTATTATTTTGATATTACTTCAGTGTAGGAAAGAGATGAAACTCTACAGGACGTATAGCTCCATCTCTTTCCCCCACGAAGTAAGATTAAAATAGTAGGCCCCCAGCACCCTAATTGCGTAACACAGTTTCATTCACAATCCACAATCAATCAAATTTTAAAAGATATAGCCCTGCTAATTCATTGGTTCATAGGTCTAAAACATTCATCTGCTCAACGACGTAAATAACGCAATGAACGTGTGTGAACTGTCAAAATTAAATCCATTGCGATCAATTGCCATTTTTTGTGTGTTACAGAAATACCCCGCAGGAATATACGTACATACAGGGAATGATTAAGTCACAGCGGTAATGACTGGTATGAATTAAATGACCGGGTTATTCCGTTTAGCCACCCCAAAAAATCCACCCTAGGGTGGATACTCGGAAACGTATATCCGAAAATCCACCCCAGCCCTAGTTTGATAAAAGGAATTTATAAACTTAGGGTGGATTCCCGGACATACGTTTCCTAGTATCCACCCTAGGGTGGATTTTTTTGGATGGATAAACGGAATAACCCGGTCATTTAATTCATACCAGTCATTACCGCTGTGAATTTTTGACCAATTGACCGGTAATTACCGGGGAAGTGGCGGTTGCCTCTTTTAGCATGCACCTTATAAGCCAGTCATAAGCAAACCCCACTCAATTAACTTATAAGACAAAATTGGCAATAATGAAAATCCCATTGTCTCAATAGAATTCCATTGCCATCTCAATTTCTATCAATTTCGCACTCCAGTAAATTCATCTGAGTTTCAGGATATTGTCAGTAAATCTGCATAGTATTGAGATGGTATAAACTTGCCGGACTTGCTTCAGTGAATATAATCATTCATCTCCGTATTTCAGTCCGATGCAGCCTGAGTTATAGTATGGGACCGTTCTTGTATGAGATGATGGAGGAAGACGGTCTGTCTGTATATACAGCTATGTGAAGGTACGTGAAATCCATAATCTTATACTTTACGAGTACGACAGAACTTAGATGTAGCATCGGCAAAATTCGTAAAACCGATCACCATCCGAACTGAGTGCGCCTTCAAAATCTCTAATCTTTATTATTACTTTAGCTGAAAATGATCTTTACGCAAACGCATTAAAGCTCAAAACACACACAAGGCGGGTGCGTATCGGGAGCGGGTCGGGTAGTTTTATTCGCGGGAGCCGCGCTGTCATCGTGTTCACACACTGCGCGGGCGCGCAGCCGTAATCCGCCACGCGGGCCTGTGTGGGTTGGTGGTCACATGTTTCCTCACGATGTTTTCCTTCACCTTTTTTAGAGCAGTGGTGATGAAATTAAGTACACAAAGTAAAGTGCCTGCTCGAAAGTCGGGGCCGATACTACTGGGCCGCCATTGCTCTCACGCACAAAGGCTGCACGTAATTTGGATGAAAAACTATGACTACCTATCGGATTAACAAAATTGATTTATATTCGCAACTGTCCAAGAATGACAGTTGTGATTTGATTTTAATTGATTTGATTTGATTGTAATATACGGACAATTTAAGTAGGTAGTGAATTTGCTTAACAATTAATTTCCCAGACACAAGGTAGGTTCCCATAAGATTCAATTATGAAACCGTGGGATATTATAGCCAGTAGGGTTATAATTATTACCATGAACTACGGCTGAGTAAAATCAGTATTAAAGGCAGACAGGCGCGACGCGACGGATTCTGGTCGAAAAATTTCCATGAAATTTTCATAGAAATTGTTCTACGGGAGTCACGTCGTGCTGTCGCGTCGCGCCTGTCTGCGGGAGCCTTTAAAATGGAGGAAAATAAAGAGCTTTTCACCATCCAGTAAAATATTCCCTAAAATCGTTTAAAAGCAAATAAAATGAAGCCATTTTGTAAAAAAACACAAACAAATGTTCGCTCGTAAAGATTAGTGAGCCGAAGTCCTTCTTATCGGTGATATTAAAATAAATAGCTTTATAAATAAAATGTAATAGGTTAGAAATAAATACGATAAAACGTTGTTGTCAATTTTATTCTGCAAAATCTCAGCATTTTGGGCTGTCGATATAAAGTAAGGGTCAGTTTACACCGAGACGCGACGCGACGCGCACTTTTTTTATGATGCGATACAATATCGAATTTATTTACTACCCAATAAGGCCCACGCTCTGCGCAGCACCGCGCATCTCAGCGTACTTTGACACGTGTCAACCCTCGCACTGAAATTATACCTTTTTGTGAAGAAAATAAGTTCGATAATTGTTAAAAAGTGCGCGCAGCGTCCCGTCACGTCTTTTCACGTCGCGGTCTGAACTGACCTTTAAAGCCATCACAGGCTGCTAGTTTTTGTACCTAACCCAAAAACCGGCCAAGTGCGAGTCGGGCTCGCGCACGAAGGGTTCCGTACCATTATCTATAAACGGCAAAAAAATCACGTTTATTGTATGGGAGCCCCCTTATATATTTATTTATTATGTTTTTTAGTATTTGTTGTTATAGCGGCAACAGAAATACATCATATGTGAAAATTTCAACTGTCTAACTATCACGGTTCATGAGATACAGCCTGGTGACAGACGGACAGACAGACAGCGGAGCCTTAGTAATAGGGTCCCGTTTTACCCTTTGGCTACGGAAAAAGTGTCGTGGCTTCTGAACCTTTGGGCACTTTTTTCATTGTGGATGGCCGATGACGTGGAATGTCCTAGACCTTTTCAAAAGTAACGTGTTACAAACTCACCAATGAGTTGAGTAACCAGAATGGCACAGCACTAGTATTTAAATGGAGGTTCGTACACCACCAAATAAACTAAAATTACTCCAATTTCATTATAAATAAATATATCCTACCCGAAATCCTAAATTAAATCTAGCATGTAGGTTATATTTTTCTCGCAAAACAAACAACAGTATTTTCCTTGTAAATAATGACTATAATACGTTATACGAGATTCACATCACGTACATTTGTCACAAATGTTCCCACAAACTTCTTTCTTATAATTACTGTTTTTCTTTTAATCCTTGTAAGTTATAGCTTTTAATTTGAAGGTATTTTATGAATCTTTATGAAAATCATAGCAAATTAACATCTTCTACATGTGCAGTACATATCGTCAAAAGTAATTAAAAAATTAAAAAATACGACTGCCCTGCTAAAAACCGAACTAAAAAGTAAAAAACAAGTTGATAAAATTGTCATTGCAGTCGGGGGACCGTTCTGTGGAACACTTTTTAATCTAAGAGGTCCCCCGACTGCGTTCTTTAGCAGTCGTGTTTTTTAATTATTTTTTTATACATTTTAGTGACAAGTTAGTTTTGGAATGTGCTCATCAAGGCCTTCAATTGAATACCCATATTGTAAATAAATGTTTTTTTTTTTTTCACATTTGAAAATGGAGCCACACTGCCGCTATATTGATTTTTTTTCCAACAAAAACATACTAGATAGTCATATAGACCTAAGTCGCTCGGGATAATGTAAGGATTCTAATGATACCCCATACATCCAAATCCGTTCAGGCATTTTAAAGTTATGGTGGAATAAAGAAACTCACATACATACATGAACCCTGAAAACATTACATTCCTTTTTGGGCAGTCGTGTAAAAAGACTGACGGTATCTACAACGCCACATTGACGCCCGACTAGCATTACGTATACAACATCCCGACATCAATCGTCGGGTAGTAGCCCCACACAATACCCGTCTGGTCAGTGGTCGGTGGATCCTCCCTTTGCAATAGGATGAGGAGCTTTGCACCTTGTTTCACATACCTCTATATTATAACTACCTATACTCCATTTGAAATAAGATTAGACATTTAAACAAACCTTTTTACAGACCGTTCAACCGTTTTTGACTTCTATACCGTAGGCATAAGGACGGCATTAAAAGCAAAAAAGATTACACAATACCACCTGTATAATGCAGCTGCCATTTGTCATGCCACCAACGTAATAGAAGTCAAAATCAGTTGAACGGACTGTAAAAAATGTTTATTTCAATGTCTAATCTTGTTTCAAATGGAGTTTAATCGTGTAAGATCCGCATGAAAAGTATGTTAAAAAATATATCGCAAGTCGGTTGGTAAAAAAAATCCTGGCCAGACTATGATTAATTAAAAATACATAAAAAGACGTTTTTTTTTTTTAAATTGCTCTCTTTCGTTTAACGATTAATTCCTTTTACTAAAAGCACTATTTATTGATATTGGGCGCCAAGAATTGACGTCAGATTTGATCAAAGACTTTATCAGGTCTCCCACACAGGGCATAAAGATCCCGTGTCAGTTTTTTTTGTAACTATTCATAGCTTTACTATTGAACCTAGATCGAATTAAAATCTGAAATGAAGATAGCTACCGTATGTTGTATTTAGTCGGAAGAGACAGCCGATTAGTTTTTTTTGTATTTTATTGTGTTGCCTAATTACTCTCTAAACTATAGAGAACACAAACAACCCATATCTAGAAACTACCTACTCAAAATAAACGCAAAACATTAGAATATGCCTGAACTCTGGGATAGTATACCTAATATAATAATAGAGGATAATTATTATAATAATTATTATAACGACCCGTCATAAAGGGCTAGTTAGACTAATGCTCATAAACGCGGCGGGCGTCCGCTGTAACTAAATAGCGGTTAGGGCAGGTTTATACTTACATCGGAGCTTTTAAATCCCTTAATTTTTTTTCAATAAACTATTTTTGTTTATTATTTTATGGGTTATTAAGTACTGCATGCATTTAATATAAACTTTTTATATAAACATTTAATGTAACATAAAATGTATGTGTAGTTCCGCGTAACTCGTTAGTACTATCTACGTACACACGGCTACACATCAAGCTATACATTTCCAGTATAAGCTGACCTCGCATTGTAAGGAAATTCTACAGGGTGTAAGGTAAACCATGGGTGGCTTAAATGCATACTAATATTATAAATTCTAAAGTAACTCTGTCTGTCTGTCAGTCTTTTTGTCTGTATTTCGATAAAATTTGGCAAGGAGATAGATGGCATCCCGGGGAAGGACATAGGCTACTTTTTATAGACATACCACGCGGGCGAAGCCGCGGGCGGAAGCTAATATAAAATAAATGACCGAGTAACGACAAAAAAAAGAACGTTATTATCATTAAAAGATTTTTTAAAGTTTCTATCCGACACCGTGGTCGCTAACAAAACAGCTGACTGACTGAGGGAGGGGTCGCGCTCGCGGCCGGTCAGGTCACTCCCCGCACCCCCCGCCCGTGTTGAGATGCAAGTTCGTTGCCCTAGCGCATAGGGTGAAAGGGGTGAAATACTCTTGTGGTAAAACGTAGATTTTCTTTAAAAATTTTTTTTTATTGATTTTACGTTCTATAAATGAAACCAAACCACTGGTTTCAAGGATAACGGTGTTTACCCTAACACCCTGTATACAATGCGAGATCAGCATAAACTGGAAATGTATAGCTTGATGTGTAGCTGTGTGTACGTAAATATTATGCTTGAAGAGAAAACAATATACTCTTAGTCACTTAGATAAATGATAAATGATTTATTTTCTGTAAGTGGGTTTGTACAAACACTTTCAACACGTCAATTACATTTTTAAACAAGATGAGGTCGGCGTTTCCTATCTGACTACTCTGAGAAGAAGGCCGAAACAAACTCAGAGATATTTGCACGGTACACCGTCTAGGAAGAATATTCCAGAAGAACTATGAAGTCCTATACAAAAGGTACCTACATTGGAGCTACCTAAGGCAGCCTTTCAACCTGAAATAACGAGCTTCTTCCAAACCAGAAAACTTCTTCCACGTGAAACGGTAAACTAAAATCCAGTTTCTTCTTGAAAAAGAGTAAAAGGCAACGCGGTATAGAAACGGCGATATTTTTCAAAGAACTTCAGAAACAAAGTTTTACAGGAGCCCGACAAGAGTCGTGTAGAAGTTTGAAGTTGTAACGTTATATTTTGATGAAATCGGTTTAAGACCAAGCACACTAAAGGCAGTTTCCACGCTAACTCCCCCCCAAAAAAATTAATCGAGTGAAAATGTTACAATTAATCACACACACACATTTTGCCTACCTCTATGGGAAAAAGGCGTGAGTTTATTTATGTATTTATTATACAGGGTGTTTGGCAGAACGTTGAACATTTGAAAATGGTGGATAGGTGGGGTAATCTGCTACTTATTCAGCCCTAATTTATTTGGCCCTGCTCCCCTGGAATTTTTTTATTTAATTTTTTCTTTCTTCTATTTTCACCACTTTCTTAACTTTAAAGTGTAATTTTTATTAAAAATGGGTAAAACAGGCAAGATTCTTTTTATTTTTGTTTTTTTTTTAAATTACCCTTTAAAGTTGAGAAACTGGTGAAACTAGAAGAAAGCAAAAACTTTTTTTTTAAATATCCAGGAGGCCAGGGCCAAATAAATTAGGGCTGAGTAAGTAGCAGATGACCCCACCTATCCACCATTTTCGAATGTTCAACGTTCTGCCAAACACCCTGTATATTATGATCTTTCTTCAATGTAAGATGCAATGTTCAGTAGAGAGATTTTATCATGAAATGAAATTGTTTATTCGGTAAATAGGATATTGGAATCACTTTTACACGTCATGTTATTTTGTTTTTTAAATAAGCTATATAGATTAGGTCGGCGTTTCCTATCTGAGTACTCTGAGAAGAAAGGCCGAAACAAACTCAGAGTTCACAGTCTCTTTTAAAGTCTAGACATAATCTTGGTCAGGCTTGATTAATACTGTCCATTTGTGTCTTAGAAAAACTTTTTACAAAAAAAAACAACCGTTAAAAAAAACAAAAGTTTTTATTTTTCACTTTTTAGTTGTGGTACCTACCCCACTCAAATTCGAATACCACTACCTGCTATGTAAATAACAGTGAAGGAGTCAAACAGGATATCGTCTAGATAAACTAAGTGGGAAAAATACGTAATATTGAAGCTAACTCAAAAATTACGCAAGCAAAGAAAATTTATATGGTACCACCTCGGAAGCATGACCTACCAAACAAAAAAAGAATCATCAAGCGAATTTTCAAAAATGCTTGAATGCAGTTTTACAAACTCGAAAAAAAATAGCATGTTTTCTTGGAGTCAAAATTGGTCCACCAAGAAAGAAAAAAATAAAAAAAACGTTTATTTGCGGTAACATAATAACAGAAACACAAAAAAGAACAAATTGAGGGAAATATGCGTCACATCCACGCAAAACGGCTATCGCTCTGGTTGCCCCATCGCTGGTTCTCAGCGACAGCCGGCTTTGACGTGTTAACGTCGACCGGTGCAGCATACAATGAGATATAGGTAAATAAGATATTAGAAATTAACTAAATATACAACACTTAAACTCAGAACACACTCAAGTGTACACCAAAGTGTGTGCGAAGTCAAAGGAGACTGATTTTGACATCTCGAATACTAAAATAAACATAATTTAGGTTGAACCACTTAAGTACTTTAAGGCTGGAAGTTCGAAAGGACATGCCAAATATTCTCGAGAAACTTTATGTAATTATCTCATGTTAGCCAAAGGCAAATCAACTTGGAGCAAATTGAGACGGCTGTCTGGCCCAGATCAGTCTAAATACTTGGTTTCGGAGTAACTATGTAAAAAAAATTAATAATATTAGAAAAATAGAGGAATGTTTTTAGTCCTTCGCCAAATGATTTTCACTTTGATTATTTCCGAAAAATACGAATCAAGACGATAATAGGTATACAGACTCACTGATCGTATTTTTGTGATTTACCCTGGCCTAGTAACCTGTGTTTGGTCACAGTTCTTACCTACCCTACCAGGTGCCCTAGCTTTTGGCTCGCCGTCCGATAAAGACCAGGCCCGGGTCGACGGCGCGTTGTGTTCCACGCGCGCCTCGAACAGATCAGCACAATTGGCGGGGTCCGCTAGGACCGATGCCTGCCAGGGTTGTGGGAAAGTCCGAAAGGGATACCGGTGCCCTTGGTAACAGGCAACTGAAGGAACACGGATGGGTTTTAGCCAGTAAAAGTCTGACACGCCCTCATTCATTTTTGATACAAGTCTCAAAAAAAGAAAGAAAAGGGTTGCCCTATTACTGACCAGAAAGTTAAACGAAGATCACAGAGTAATTATATAAGAAGAAATGAGATGATTATTATAAGAAGATCAAAAGTTTTAAAAGCTCCCAAAACTAAATCACATTTAAAAAAAAACTTTTTTTTTTTTAAGTGACAACGTCACCTTTACAACATACAGAAGAATTGTCTTAAAAATAGGTCCTCAGGTCCCAAACTATTATGACCAGTAGGTATGGACTCACCTTTATAACTCGGCACATAAAATAGCGGTAAAAATGAGTGTTAATTAGCTGGCACATTACAACACTTAATAATGTGTTATTTTACTACTCAGCCTATATTTATAATCTTTATAATCAACCAAAAAATTTACCTCACACTAAACGCCTGTTAACCATTTTTAACAAAAAGGGAACGTTCAAATCAAGTTGAGTTGAAAATCATATTCAGGGTGATTTAACAATAATGTAGTATATCCTAGGTAGATACTAACTATCTCTAGCAATCTTGAAGAAACAAAACTTAGGTTTCAATTAAGTAACTTTTTTACCACACACTTTGAGAAATCAATTAATGATAATCACCCCATTTTTTTTTAATAGCAAGCCTTGTTCGCTACGAAAGACATTGGCAAATGTGATATTCGATAAATTCAAAATACATAATTATAATAAAGTAATTTGATTCTTATGTAACTTTGACGTTCGAAAAGTGCTGATTCTCGAACTAGTTTGAATAGATGAATTTTGATTTTGAAAAGTAATTTGATACTGAAGGAAAAATCAAAATCAAAACGCCCACCCTTCACCATTTTCTAGTGCTTTAGCTGGGATGTAGAAGTGGCGCAACAAACTCCTCAGCGGAAACGGTAACTAACTAAGCTATTTTCTTCTCTCTCTAAAAAAATACCAGCACTGAAATTGCGTATCAAACTTTCAATCACAATCAGAATGATTTTGAACGATATTGCTAATCCATTGCTTGTTTATGTTCGAAAAATTTGTCTGCTCAACAATGTAAATAACGCAAAGAATGTTGTTTAACTGTCAAAATGAAAGCAATTATTGGTTCAATGAATTGGCTGTCAGTGTCAATTGAATTTGTACGCAATTTCTAAAGCTAAATTACTATCGATCGTGTCGAATCCCTTCTATCTTGTATGGACAATGATGCTGTGTTAAGTAATACTGTGTGACATAAATGTACTAAGACGATTGTTTTATAAACTCTGGGGAGTTTTTGTCGTTGACCTTTTAAGCGGTCGTAAACAATTTTCTTTCGTATTTGCAGAATCGACTTGACTTTGGCACCAATTTGTTTTATGATGAACCATGGAAATGATTTAAAGCTCACTTGACGTTAAGCCTCGTGGAGCCTGGTGGGACCGACTCCGGAATAATAATTTTAGTTTTTATTATATATTATGACAGTACCTGAACTCTTTAGCAAGGAGTTCTATGACCTAGAAAACATTTAAAACAAAAAAAAAAACTGACTTCCAAAAAAACACTGCGGAGTGAAAAATTACTTTATAAAGTTTATTTTTCACTTTTTAGTTGCGGTAAATATGTTATGGACCAAGTGATTATTAGGGCATTATAAAAAATGCCCGGGCAGATTGAAAAATGCCCAATATGAGAGGGCAGTATATCAACTACTGAAATAATCAAATTTACGAATTATGAAAAATGCCCCTATTTATTACTTGGTCCGTAACATATACGCACAAATTCGTATACCTACCACTACTTACTATGTAAATAACCTACTCCTTCTTTTTAAGTCGGTTAAAAAAACATAATTGTATGACCACAGATTAGTACAGATGCTTCACTCTGCAAAATCATTTAAATAAAAGCGACTCTTACTACGAGACAATAAAGTGCAATTCAAGTCGCACAACGCTTGTTATTGACCTCTCTTTCTATCGCGTAACTCTTGTATCTTCTGACAACGTTAGGCCGTATACAGAATGAAAGCTGGTAGCCGGCGCCGATCTACCAGCGCTTATGGGCGCTGGTCCATTCTGGTAACTGTTACATAAAACAAGCGGTTAGGTTAGTTAGTTGAATGGCGGGCGACGCCAGCGCTGACCGGCGCGTGTCGAAGATTGTCGGAACTTGTCGGCGACGTTCGGCGCTTATCGGCGCTTGTTCATATAAATGCCTGCGCCGGTTACCTTTGCGGACCGGTTCCTATAAGCACTGGTAGGCTGCCAACTTTCTTCAGTATACGGCTTTACGCACACTGAATTGGCCCGATGAGACGAGCCCGCCGCGTAGGTACTTGTAGGTTCATACCTAAAATGCGGAGTGCGCCTTCTGTACTAATCTGTGGTATGACAGAAATAACCGTACCTTCCGAGGTAAACCTTCACGTCCAATTCAAATATACTTGACAGGCTTACACAATGTAATCGTTTATTTATGTAAATCACGTAGATAAAGGTAATTCTGACTCAATGTTCTGTCAGATTTATTATTCTGACTCAATTGTTCAGGGGACATCATATATTTAAGTTTATTTGGGAAAAACCTAAATATAGATTGTTATGACATAATATTTTTTACTAGAACTTTAAAGTTTTCCCTTAGAAGTGTCTCTGATCGGTAACTCTACTGTTAAATATAGTACTGCCGTGAGTTTTTTCACATAATTATTCAAAACCAACCATTTGGCAGGGACACTGGACTGTAACAGCACTTTAAAGCTTAATTTTTCGCAAACGGATCCCTGAATCCAAAAATGGTTTTCGCAAACTACCAATATTTTTCATCATGGGATAGGCGAGAAAAAAAGAACGTTCCCACTTTAAGTGAAAAAAAAAAATGTTCATTCTTTTTTTTACCACTTTGTCGGCGTGATTTATTGTATATCCCATACCAAATTACAGCTTTATAGTACTAACAGACTTTGAGCTAAGCCGCGGACAGGCAGACCGACAGACAGATGGACATGGCGAAACTATAAGGGTTCCTTGTTGACTACGGAACCCTAAAAACAGTCCTATGTGCCTGTAATTTTATTGCCAGCAGCCTGCCGTTCCGCGTTCCTAGTTTGAATCGGCTCACGTCACAGCTCTGGCCAAATTGATCGCGAATGGAAAATGTTCGCCCGCACCAACTATTCCTGCGTTCCTGAATTTCAGTGCACGATAAACTTACGAAAACGTTGATAACTTTCGGAATACGTCACCAGTAACTCTTTATTTATTACCCGACTCCGGCGAAGAAAAAAGGAGGGTTATGATTTTGACCGGTATGTATGTATGTATGTATGTTCATCTGTTCCCTATCTTCTAAAGCACTCATCACAATTTGACAAATTAGGTATCGTTGGAAGCGTCTTGATTTTCCGTTGGTGAATGAAAGGGCTTAATGAGCACATTTCAAAAATATATATATTATAAGCCCAAAAACATTTAAAAAAAAATTAAGTAATAAAAACTAAAACCCAACTACGACTAAAAAAAGATTTTTTTTAAAGATTTTTTTTTTGTAGCCTGATAAGGTACCATAATTATGACGACTTTTATCCGCCATTTTCATTTAGCAAACGATGCACCAAACACCCTGTAAACTTGTCAATTTATGTACAGTCAGAGAAATTTTATTTTGACGCAAATTGACTACACTTGCATCGTATAATAATTATGGGCAGGGTCTAAATAATGGTTAAGGTTTACGTATGTTGACTTTATCTAAGCTACTATTGATGATTATGATGATGAGCAGAAATGCTGTTGTTTCCATAAAGAGTAATAAATACGTGCATAATCAGTCTAATGATCCCACTGCTGGGACCCAGGCCTCCTTTCAGTGAGAGATAGTGGGCCGTAATGCACCAACCGCGCGTGTGAGTAGATGTCACATGTCTTCGAGTTTTAGGACATGCCGGTTTCCTCGCAATGTTTTCCTTCACTGTTTTGAAAAATACAGGGTAAATTTTTTGTTAACTACGGGAACAATACGGAAATCGTGAAAAAAAAATCAGCTGTTCCCTGAGTTGAGCTCCTCGGTTACTGACAAATGCCTGCACTGACTGGACAGGTCCACTCAAATCTGTGTGGTTCTTTCCTCAAAAGACCATTTCAGACTCTAATCTACATGGTCCTCATATGGCCTGACCAAGATTATGTCTGGACCTTAAAAGAGACTGCGACCTCTGAGTTTGTTTCGGCCTTTCTTCTCAGAGTAGTCAGATAGGAAACGCCGACCTCATCTAGCTTATTTTATTTTTTTAAATATGACGTGTAAAAGTGATTCTGATATCCTATTTACAGAATAAACAATTTCATTTCATTTCATTTCACCATTTTGACGAGTTTTGCGAACATATATGTAGAGAACAGCTGATTTTTAAGACTACAATTTAACCCTGTATACATTCCGGGAAAATAATTGTTAAGCACATTGGCACCCTCCGACAATTTAATCGAATGTAATCACAACTATCATTCTTTGACATAGAAGCGTCAAAGAATGATAGTTGTGATTGAAATATACGGACTATTTAAGTTGGTAGTCAATTTGGTTAACAATTAATTTCGCTGACTTACCATAATTATACATAACAAAATAAATACATACCACTCATAAAGTTGTATATAAGCGGGTTGACGGCTGAGTTTGCGTAGCACATGACGTGGCTGATCAGCGCTATGCAGGTCATGACGTCACTTTGTTGCACGTCGTATGCCACCCTGGGGAAGAAACACAGGTTAAGAGGACTAGAAAGTATTAAAGAGGAGTGGAGTTAGAGTTTCTCCGTTCTTCTCCATACAGATCTAAATTTTGAAATGGGCAACTAGTTTCAACTTTCTGACTAACTGACCGACTTTTTGCCAATTCAAAAGTGCCTGTCAATCTGCCTAGCCTTTTCAAACTCAAACTCAACTTATACTCAAAGCATTTATTTCAATTAAACCATTTACAGGCACTTTTCAATTTTCAAAGAGTCGGTCAGTTCAGAAACGCGTGTTCTAAGTAGCAGATAGGCCAAACCGGTTTTTCTTACTACTTTTGTAAAGTATGATTGATGATCTTATAGTTTGATCCCATGATCTTTTGCTCTAAGGAACAAAGACCTCTGGGCGATCCCTTGGAGCAAACACTCAAAAGTTAACAAGAGATCACACGATCTTAATTAATAAAATGTCCCCTAACAACAAGAGGATCTCACGCGGATTAATTAAAACTGACAACAATATTGTCAAGGGATAAAATATATATAATACCCTTGAAGAAACATTGTTTTAAAATATGACTTAAATATTTCTTTCCGCCTTCGTAAATTCGAAAGAACAAAGAATTTCTTAAGAAGCGGTTGCTAAGGGTGCTACTTTGGAAGTAAGTGGTAAAACGATTTTACGACATGTACTTATAGCACAATCAGCCTATAATATTCCCACTGCTGGGACACAGGCCTGCTCTCTGTGAGAGGGAGTGGGCTGTATCCACCACGCGGGCCCAGTGCGGGTTGGTAGATGTCACATGTCTTCGAGTTTTTGGTTCTATGACATGCCGGTTTCCTCGCGATGTTTTCCTTCACCGTTTTGAGAGCAGTGGTGATGAAATTATTTACACAAAGTAAAGCGCCTGCCAGGGTTCAAAACAACTCGTAAGTCGCGAACGTTACCAATTGGCCTCCTCTGCTCTCCTATGTACCTATGCATTTCTGTATTTAAAGGGTCAGTGTGGGTGAATGAGAGTTTCAAGTCAACGAAAACACTTCATCTTTTCACTATTCTTGGATTTTACTGAGAATAATTGCAATTGACTTACACAAACACAAAATCAGAAATTTCACAGATACTCCCCTTTCCGAGATTTTTTTGTGAAACTTCTACAAGTATAAAAGTATGACATTCATACTTTTAAGAGCTCGTAGCTAAGTAATAACAGCCTCACAGGTCGGTGCATCCATCGGGTTAAGCTACGCTTGCCCGGGTTGGTCCGTGGATGGGTGACCATCTTTACATACCGAGACTCCTCCGTGCCTCGGAAAGCACGTTAAGCCGTTGGTCCCAGCTGTCATTCGTGGATCTTTGGCAGTCGTTACGGGTCGCCAGAAGCCCGAAAGTCTGACAACCAGTCTTACCAAAGGGTATAGTATTACCCAGATTCTGGGTTGTGGCGGTCAGACAGGCAGTCGCTCCATGTAAAATACTGGTATTCAGCTGCATCCGGTTAGACTTGAAGCCAACCCCAACATTTTTGGGAAAAAGCTAGACTATGATGACATACCTACTTATAAGAAATTGATGTAAAAGAATTGGGTACCCAGAACATTACTCACAACATTGCCTGTATACCAAATAGCTTTTTCGACTGTACGATAATACATACATACATACATACATACTGTATACAGCGTGCCGCTTTAATGGTGGTGGTGCTCTTACGCACACACGCATACGATTTCGCGTATTCGTTTTATGAAAATATTTGAATTTCTTGATTTATTTTCAATTTTCTAATTTACCATCTTGGAGCAACCTGTACTTACAGAACTGTAATGAAGAGGTCATTGGCTGGGGTCACGGGTCATAAGTAGGCGAATAGAAGGAAAGCCGCGCAATTTCTTTCAAATTATGCCGACAAAAGATCAGACCTCCTTATTTAGTCTTGTGCCGATAGAACGTAAGCCAGCTGGTAGGTAGCTTCACGAATGAATCTTTTACACAGAGTGATCTCAATTTTGGTTATGTTTTTATCATTTAGTTTGTTTGAAAACTTAAATTTTTCAATTTACGAATTATTTTATTGTATTATAATTTTTATGATTACTTGCCACTAATTTAAATTAATATCGCCCGTATGTTAAATTTATATCGCCATTGTAGCGGCACATTGTATAAGATAAAATATGAATAATTAACAGATATTTTTCTGTACAAATGATATTTATACATCGATAATATATCCATAATATTGTTTATAAGATAAAATAAGAATAATGTACAGATATTTTTCTGTACAAATGAACGAGATATTTACCATTCTAAAGTGAAATAGACTAGGAATTGGTATAATAATGGATAACGTTTAATTTTCTCGGCCTTCTTCTGAGAACCTGAACGGAATATAAATTGTACTGTTAAAACGCTTTCGTTGTTCGTTTCTTGAAATTATTGACCTTTGTTGATGGATAATATTTATTGTTTCATCTGTTTTGTGGAAATCCTAAAGTTTAGTTAGTTAAAGTTAAAAAAAAAAAACGATAGTCACAAAAATATAGACACTTTGTTCAACGCGTGTCTAATGTCAGTTTTATGTCAAACTCCATACAAAAATGTCGTGTTTAAAAAGGGTTAAGCTAAACAACTGATAAACACGGTTTTGTGGTAATTAAAGCATGAATTTGAAATCGTGAATTTCTTTTTTTTTCACGAAATAATATCAGGCTGCTGTGATGTAACAGGCAAATTTTTATATGTTTTTGTCTCCAACCTGACCAGGGTAACCATCAAGTAAGATTATTATAAACCCAAGGCCACAAACTTAGGTAAAGTGAGCTTGAATAGAATAGAAAAATATTCATTTGCTTAAAAACATGGTATAAAAAGATTAAAAAATAACAAGAGCATACATGTAATAAAAAAACTTTTTATTTTATTTTATGTTTTTGTTTACTGTGATAAGTTTTACAAGAAAACAATTTATTTTCAAAGAATTTTTGGCACTATAAAAACGATGACTACACAATCATTTATGCAATTTATATTTGAATAATCTCTTAATAAAAAAGCTGATCAGCTGATCTGATGAGCTGTCATTCCATCTGATGGGATTGATATTAATGACAACTCACTTTATAACTAACTTTTCACGATGATATTTTAAGTACCTACTTGTTATACAGGGTGTTAGGATAAACACCGTTATCCAGTGGTTTGGTTTCATTTATAGAACGTAAAATTAAAACTTTTTTTTTTGTTAAATCAATTTTTTACCTCATGAGACGCAAGTTCGTTACCCTATGCGCTAGGGCATCAAACTTGCGTCTCAACACGGGCGGGGGGACGGGACCTGACCGGCCGCGAGCGCGACCCCTCCCTCAGTCAGTTAGCTGTTTCGCTAGCGAGCACGGTGTCGGATAGAAACTTTTTTAAATCTTTTAATGAAAATAACGTTTTTTTTTTTTGTTGTTTTCGGTCATTTATTTTTATATTTAAGTCAACTACCCATGGTTTGAGTGACAACTGTGTTTACCATAACACTCATTTTTTCTTACCTCAACACAGAGAGCAGATGCACAGGGAAGTAGCAGACAGCAAACATGACGACCACAGCTACTAGCATCTTGGCAGCCTTCCGCCTGGAACGCAGCTGACCCTCTGTAGATGCATTCGTGTGGATTGAAGGTGTGGTGCGCCGATTAGCGGCCAGCCCTATACACAGAAATGAGAGAACTGATAAAAATAATCAGCCTGTATCCAATATATGGCAGAGGGCACTTCTTGGATGGAAAAGGAAAGATCAGAATGCTAAATTACATGTTGGATTTTAGTTGTCAAGTAACACTTCATTGAATAAAATAAAAACAAAATTGGAACTTTAAAAACTGCTGTGAAAGTTCTTATTCGGGTGCCGCAAAAGATAAAATAAATATATACAGGTTGTCCCGTAAATAATGGATCAAACGTAATGGATAGGTAGCTTACCTCATTTCCAACAACTAATTTGAACAGTAAAAAAAAACCGCTAAGGAAACCAAGATATCATTTGCAGCAACAGCATTAAAAACACTGAATGCTAGTAGAGAAAATGTAAAAAATCTAAGAAATAAATATCTTGGGTATTTATTTATTATATTGGGTAAATAATTATTTATTTAACAACAATTGCTTGCTGCACTTACAGTCAATACCAAAGTGTGCAGCAAGCCAACAAAACCTTACCTTACCGGTTTTTTTTAACTGTTCAAATTAGTTGTTGGAAATGAGGTAAGCTACCTACCCGTTACGTTTGATCCATTATTTACGGGACACCCTGTATATTTAAATAAATAGTATTTTGCAATCCCGACTGCGGCTACTAACTCACTTGCAAAGCTGAGGAATATGACAAAATTCCTTTGCAAATCCGAGGACATCTATGACTACACAATTAACTACCAATAACTATCAATTCTATAGTCTGCTCCAAAAGTGTTCTATGAAAGTGTAAACAATCGCCTACTCGGTTTAGTTCTTACCCAATCACTCACTAAAAAGCCGAGCGAGAGTTGAGAGCAGTGATAGCCTTTATATTTCATCACTTTTTATTACAATTATTGTTTAAATAACATTATAATAATTGTAATTGAAAAACCATCGACGAAAGAGGTTGGTTATAAAGTTAATCTCAATTACTTATAAAATGAAAACCATAAGATGGTTTAAAATAAAAAAAATCGGGTTAAGTATTCAAATAATCAAATTAAAGCACGCAATTTATGAGTGGCACCACAAATTGTAATCTTTGGAACATACTATAAAACCAGCAGTAGGAAGAGTTTTAGTTAATAGAAAGAGAAGAAAGATAAATCATGGAGCAGTTCTTACAATTCTTGCAGTTGTTATGTCCTTGTGGTGTCGAGCATAGCGTATGTGACTCCGTATGACCAGGAATGTTGTCTGATCTCCAGAGCACCCTCACGATCTGGCAGTACGCTATCATCATCAGGAACAGTGGAAATCTGGAAATAAAAAAATGTCGAGGTACTGTGTTTCCAACCTTTTGAATGTGCCCGTGTTGGTCCGTAGATAGGTGACCATCTTTACATTCCGAGACTCCTCCGTGCGTCGAAAAGCACGTTAAGCCGTTGTTCCGTTGTTCCGTTGTTATTCGAAGCTTATAATCTTCACAAATTAATGGGGATACAAATATTTGCGTCCAGCTTCGTTGCAGATCGGCTACTGTCGCTTGACCAGCTCGATATTTTAACACCTCAAATAAAAGTACTCCAAGCTTTACTTCTAAATGTTTTGAATTTGAACCCTCTCAGAATGAAAACATTCGTCAATTGTAAATAGGTCTTACTTTAACGTTACCTCAAGTAAAGAGACTCGAAAAGTAGGTACAATTGAAGCGTACTTGAAAACTCTTTAACCTTCATTCCCTTTGATGTTCCGATATGGATTTTGAACTTAAAAACTGCGAGTAGCTTTAAAAGCTGGAGCTCTTTATAATTCTGTTAAAAGGCTATTTCGGCGAAGTCTGTTAAATCACCAAAGAAAATGCGACCAAAAAGTGTTGGAACAAATCTAGGTCAACAACAATACCTATTCAAAAAAGGATCAATACGTAACTTTCTGGGCTCGTAGCTAAATAATCAAATCAATCAATCTGCCTAGCTGAATACCATTATTTTACAAGGAGCGACTGCCTATCTGACCTCCACAACCCAATAACTGGGTAATACGATACCCCTTGGTAAAACTGGTTGTCAGACTTTCGGGCCTCTGGCGACCCGTAACGACTGTCAAAGATCCACGAATAACAGCTGGAGCCAACGGCATAAAGTGCTTTTCGAAGCACGGAGGAGTCTCGATATGTAAAGATGGTCACACATCCACGGACCAATTTCGGCAAGCGTAGCTTAACCTGATGGATCGACCCGTGCGGCTGTTATCAAATCAAATCAAATCAAAAGTCATTTATTCAAACTAGGCTGAGAATCAGCACTTTTCGAACGTCAAAATTACATAAGACAGTCTCCCAAAACGCCCACCCTTCACCACTTCCTAGTGCTTTAGCTGGGAAGAAGAAGTGGCGCAAAAAACTCCCTTGCAAACGAATAATAGCCGTACGTGTCGATCGAAAGTTAAGTTGCCGAGGTTGGTGTGGATGGGTGATCATTCATTGCATACCCAGACCCCTTCCTGCCTCGGAAAGCAAGTAAATCTGTTGGTTCCGGCTTTAATGTAGATCTTTGGCAGTCGTTACAGATAGTCAGAAGTCGGCTAGCTTCAAGTAAAGGCTAGACAGATAAGTTTTTAGCCCATATCACCCATCTCTTTCCAACTCTTACTTAAAATAAAGGACAGAAACAAAAGACTTACGTGTATAAAAACAATGCCTTAATGATATGCCACTTAAGGTCACTTTCGTCTGACCAAGTAGAAGTGCACTGCATGAAGTATTGCACGTTGAAACGAAGCTGCATCTTCCTCTGCACTTGGAGAACCACGAATTCTGGGACATCTGGTGGAGAAATGTTGGGTTAATCATCAAGCTTCATAGTGGAAACGGCGGAGATTTGGACATAAGCCGTAATATAAACTAATGATAACTGTTTCCCAACCCGCACTGGGCCCCCGTGGTGGATTATGGCTCACTCCCTCTGACGGACAGGAGGCCTTTGGGCATGCCAGTTTGCTCACGATGTTTTCCTTCACCGTTTTGAGAGAAATGGTGATGAAATAATTTAGTAAAGGGCCTAAAGTAAATGGAACTGCTATCAGTGACGCACATCATAATATGATTATCCAAAAGGTCAATTCAGCAATGTCAAAGCAAATTTTGATGCATTTCAAACTGAGCTGACTAATAGTCAGCCATACCGCTCTGTTAACGTTGTTATGAGAGCACAGGGGAAAATACTTCGGGCATAGTTTAACTGTTTGAAACGTTGGTTTGTGTAGCTGCAATGTACCCACAGTTTTGCTACAAAATAACTACATTGCACACTTTTTGCTAGTTATTTTATAATCTCATAGTGTCCGACCGAAACTGGTTTTTACGATCGAGCCCGAAACCGAATTTCGGCAACAGTCTGAGTTTCAGCCGAAACCGAAACCGAAGCTTCCTTATAAGGATCATGTTTTGAGGGAAGAATAAAGAAAACGTTGTTATAATCAGTCAGTCTTTATTGTTTTTATCTTTAAATCACAACAAACTAAACGAACTGCAAACACTAGCCAGTCACGACATGATCAGGCACGTGGACGCGGCAAAATGTCTTTGTCGGTTACTCGCTTGGATGGAACTTAACGTGCCGAACATGACCGATCACAGCGCGAGAACTCCCGAATGCAGTTTCGGTTTCGGTCGTAGTTTCGGCAGGTTTGCCGCCGAAACCGAAACTAAACCGAAACTCGTTTTTATGCCGAAACTCGACCGAAACAGAACTTTCGGTCGGACACTATAATTCCATATAACAGGGGCCCAAAGTAATTAACCGTGCACAAATCCAAACTGAAACTACGGGCTGAGAATACAATACTTCCGAGAATTTCCTTATCGGAAAACCCTGTAAAACTTCGCAAAACGTCGAAATGAAACCCAGCACTCCATTATTTAATAAAATTTTAGGAGATAGTTTTTTTTTGTTCGGCCATTACGCCCACCAAAAATTGTGGCGTTTATTAATGAAATGCATGTTGGTTTGATCCTTATGATCTCTAGATTACAGTGGTAGTAATAATGATGCTTCCTCTAACGGGGATACTGAGAAATTCAAGGAATTATATGGACGTCAACACACAGAACGCGTGCGCGGGTCAGTGGTCACCACTGACAGCGCGGGGCGGTAGCGGTTGTGCTATTCTGTAAAAATATTACCATGAAAACTTAGGAAATTCAAATTGAGTAAAAAAATTCATTTCAGGCGCCCATATGTACATTTGTTCATTTCTTCTTTATTTAAAACAGTTCTATTTGCAAGCCAATTTGTATCGGGTTTGTATATTTTTGCACTCAGTTTAATATCTAAATGTTCAAAATTTGCCCTAGACATGTGGTAATATTTATAAAACCGTTCCTCGTCCGTTTCTAATTCTCTACAAAGTTGATGATATTCTCCATATTGATGCCCTTGTTTATTAATGTCATGATCCCACAACAATTTCCTTTTTAGCGCTCTTCTTTTTAAAATAAATAAAAATAACAATTCTTCGTCCGTGTCCGAATCACCCGACATTTTCACACTGCAACCTCTGCCGCCTGTCAAAGTACGACCGCGCCTGACCCGCTGTCGCCCCGCGCCCGACTCGCTGCCGCTCCGTGCTCGCGCTCTGTGTGAACACGATGAACAGCGCGGCTCACGCGATGAAAACGACCCGACCCGCTCTCGCCCCGCACCCGCCTTGTGTGAGTTTTGAGCTTTAGTAATATACTGTTCAGGAACAGTGCATGCATAATGTGATTTTTATTACTATAAGTATATCCATTTCAATATGAGACGACTTAGAAGTAGATACCAAAAAAGATGCAGGTCGCTCCATCTTTCATCTTGATACCCCCGTGCCCTTGATACAAAAGCGTTCACAAGTTACTGTACATCTGTAGCTTCGGACCTCAGACCAAATAAAAAACCAAGACAGAGCGCTGCGAACAATACAGTGAAGCATGCCAAAACTACACCACCGCTCTGTGCATACACGCTCAAACGCACATATTTACAACC
Organism: Lithophane ornitopus; assembly: GCA_948473465.1. Classification (NCBI taxonomy): domain Eukaryota; kingdom Metazoa; phylum Arthropoda; class Insecta; order Lepidoptera; family Noctuidae; genus Lithophane; species Lithophane ornitopus. The sequence continues at coordinate 12,293,310 of OX419635.1, read as the reverse complement.
ATTTTACAATCAAACTACACCAAAATATGTGCACACATGTTTACGACGAGACGAATACTTCGTCTGAGGTCTTCGCACATTGCGTTGAAATCTTACTGAACAATATTAATACAACATACATCTCGAGTAAATGCTGTTCCGTCTTGAAGATTCCATATTCTTATAATCCTTCAATTACACATAGGAAAACTAGAAATATAAGATTCATGCATTCGAAAGAAACGGAAAAAATAAAATAAGAAGTGGCGTTGTCCCTTGACACCATATTTGTCTTTCTGACAGTGTCAGTTAGTGATGCGGCTCAATTTTATTTAACTCGTTAATTCCAAATTGAAAAACCCAATAACACTTTGCCCGACCCGGGAATCGAACCCAGGACAGTCGCGCTTGCGACCACGAGACCAACGGGGCAGTTACAATACAGGGGGCCCAAAAACACTATCTCCTAACTGTCAACGCGATCATTCGTTGAAGTATTATTACTATTATTACATACTATTGACATTAATCATTTCGTCAAATCATTTTCTTTTCTCCGTTGACAACAAAAGCATTTGATGTGCAGGCTTCGTCGCACTACACAGACAATATGAATTGTTTTTTATGTGTTATTTTTATTATATTTATTTATTATTTGTATACATATCATATACCCTTAGGGGAATACTAGCGTGAGTGATGTATAATGTATCGTGTTTACTATTCAAAAAAACCTCAAGAGACTTCAGGGATCTATGTTATAGAAATATAGACGATTCTATCACCCAAGGGAGATGGCATCGCGATCGGCAGGATGATCTTACACGAAACATAGCATTTCTTGTGTTCATTAAACATGAATATTTAATCAAGAGACATGTGAAAGCTTCAGAAGAAAATGGCGTATAAAATGGTTTTATACTGAAAGTAGATAATAAATACCTAACGAATTAGCTATGAGACACAGTGAAAAGACACGGAACAAGAGATCTTCAGACTATGAGACAGAAATGACATCATTTGGAAATAATTTGGTACTGTTATTAACAAGCAAGAGAGCTCGTTATTTTTTAAGGTTTTTACTCCCAAGTGTGTCAACGGAAACTCACTGCAAAGAATGGTTTTTTTCGCTTCATGTTTGTTCAGTGTATCACAAAGTTCAATATTAATATGAGGAGTTTTTATTGAAAGATTGACATTGTGCACCTATGTATTTTTGGAGTTATTCGGAAACTCGTCCTACATGCCTACTGCCCATTTAGGACGACTGCACATTTATTTTGATTTTCTGCAAGACTTCCTAAGTGGGCCGTAGCTATGTATGACTAGTTGATGGATTACTCTATTTTTATCTTTGCTATCAATATTTTTATATAGGTACTAATTTCAGCCTGCGATTTTATACAAGTGAAAGACAAGTATACCAGAAAACATATCCTTTGGCACTTGGTAATAGTGATAGAATTTATAGAATAGAATTTGTGTAATCGGATCAGTAGGACCAGAAATTGAACTGAAGGAACACGGGTGGGTTTTAGTCAGTAAGAGTCTGGCACGCCCTTCCACTTCGCCCAGAGCGGGAGAAGTTATTTGATAATTACCCAAAGGAAAAAAAAAAATGACCAATGATTACCTCTTACAAGATATTTTTAACAACAAATTCACTTTTAGTCTCAAAGTTAATTAGACGGTGAGAATTCATGTTTTCTAAGTAAGCATTATCGCTAAAGTAATAACACGATTACCTCTACGAGTATCGATTCTTTTTAGTACAATTTATTTTCTTAATTTATAGGTATTGAAAACGGTGGAGATCCAATCAGCACTTTTGATTAATGTTGTAAAATTGGCCTTATTTATTTTAGCCATAAATATAAGCTTTTCAAGTAGGCTCGGGGAATGATTAATGATGGATAGAATAACAGCGGTAGGGCGTATAATATCCAGTTCGGATTTGAGGGATCGATTTCCGTATTGCAACAAGGTTTCCGACATTCTACAATGTATGAGTCTGAAGTTTATGATGAGGATCTAAGAGCGATGATTGGCCAATTTCAGCCAATTATGATGAAGAACACGCACACATACACAGTACACAATAGTTCATCATAATTGACTGAAATTGGCCAATCATCCGTCTCAACTCTACTGAGTACTTCGTTTTAAACTGGTTGCTAGCGTGACTGCTCAGCATAGGAATCTGGGTTTATTCACCAGATGGCCATTATTTTCGTGCAAAATGTTCAAATCCAAGTCTCAATCATATCAACGACAATTATTGCCAATATTTTTGACAGATTAACATGTCTTATTAAATTGGTATTAAGACATGTCAAATTAGTCAAAAATACAATCAATTTGATTCATCCAATGAATGGATTGTATTTTTGACAGATGGAGACAGGTTATATAGAATGCGAATGTTCTTAGGGATTTGCCCGATGAAGGATAGTGCTAAGTTAGTCGATTTAAAATTTCTGAGACACAACCCTAAGTTACGATTTGTTAAATGGCACTAAGACAGATAACTGGTAAATTGTGTGTAAAGTACACACACAATTTACCAGTTACCAGTGGGCCTAAAACGGTCACATTAGCAATTCCTATAAAAGCATTTCATTTTCTGAATTTCCAGCTGTCATAAGCAATTCCTCTAATTTGACACAAAAGCAATTCATATTATGTGGACCATTTTACAAATCTCTATAGAAAACTGTCAAACAGATGAATTATTTCGTAATACAAATCGCACGCAGATCATATTATGAATTGTCAGTTTGACATTTTACGAGGATTCATAATATTTTCCTATTATGATTCTGACAAACTCATGTTTTAAGTCCCCAGTACACACATTTAAATTACGGGGAATACCTACAGGCGTGATGGTTTGTTACGTTAAATCCATCAGTCTTGTCATACGAGGCTATTGCTCATTCGGCAAACATCGGCTGCCGGCGCCGTCGGCTCCCATAATGGACACCGGCCCCCTTCCAGTATTCAGAACCCCAACTAACTAACCCTAACTAAAATATATTTTTCTGTAATTCTAGTGATTTTTGGCACTCGCCGGCCGCTGCTGTGTCACCGCTCGCTTCGCTCGCTCGGCTCGTGCGTAGGGTCACAGTTCTAACCAAACCTAATAACCTTTTCTGCGAGTAAAAATGTATTTAAACTAATCTAACTATTTCGGTTCCGGGTAGTACATTATTACGTACGAGTATGGAAATGATTGATTATGGAAAAATAAATATGCTATACCTAATACATGTTTTTTCATTATGCCTACCCCTCCAATATACTCCAGCCAAATTGACAACCAAAGTCAGTGCCGGCAACCAATTCAGCAACCGGCGCCGGCAGCGGAGGCACTTCCTTTTATTTTACCTCAGATCAAATAAAAACCAAGACAGAACGTTGGCAACAGTGACGTGAGGCCGGTTTCGTAAACATGTGTGCACATATTTTGGTGTAGTTTGATTGTAAATGGTTGTAAATGTGTGCGTGTGAGCGTGTATGCACAGAGCGGTGGTGTAGTTTTGGCATGCTTCAGTGTATTGTTCGCAGCGGTCTGTCTTGGTTTTTTATTTGGTCTGAGTATTTTACATACATAAACATAATTTTAAAGGTATACTTACTGAACAGCAAAGACAACAGCCATATTATAAGTATGGCGGTCTTGGCACGTCCCGTGGTGGACTTGAACTTGAGCGGGAAGCAGATGGCGTACCAGCGATCCACCGAGATGAACGTCAGCGTCAGCACTGACACCGTCACTGAGACTGACTGGAACAATAGAAAGACTGGTTATGAATTTTATTTATAATAGCAGCTTTACAAGCCTAGTGGTTCCGTGCCTCGGAAAGCACGTTAAGCTGTTGGTCGCGGCTGTCATTCGTGGAAGCTCCTGCAATATTGGTCACCGAAAGGATATGTTGAACATTAAGAAATTAAGAGACAGCCATGACCCTGCCAGGGTTGCGGGAAAGTCCGGAAGGGATACCGGGACCTTGGCAACAGGCAACTGAAGGAACACGGGTGGGTTTTAGTCAGTAAAAGCCTGACACGCCCTTCCGCTCCGCCCAGAGCGGGATAGTCATTTGATGTTTAAAAAGATAAAACACATAGAAAATAAATATCAAAAAAAACACATACAAAAACACACACAAACATATACACACACACACACACACACACACAATTACAAACAAAAACACATACATACAAAAAAAATATTAACAAAAAAAAAACTGAGTCTTGTGCGATTAGAAAAGGCAGCCAGTAGCTTTTACTACGCTATCTACAATTTGTTTTTAAATCTCCTACAAAAATATATTTAAAAGGCTACTTTGATAAAAGTTCACCGCCTACATAATATCTCGGGTGACCTATATCAACCTATTTATCGCGCCCTTTCTGTTATCACTGTACAAATATTTGATTTACAATGTTTTGTTTCTGGCATGCAATAATCCAAAAAATCAGAGCAGTGGTGGCCCATTGGTAACGGCCACGACTTACGAGTCGTAGGTCATAGGTTCGAACCCTGACAGGCGCTTTACTTTGTGTAAATTATTTCATCGCCACTGCTCTCAAAACGGTGAAGGAAAACATCGCGAGGAACCGGCATGTCCTACAACCAAAAAAAATCGAAGACATGTGACATGTGACAAACCGCACTGGGCCCGCGTGGTATATATTTAAAAAAAAACCTCTCCCACTCGAAGAGAGGAGGCCTGTGTCCCAGGGAGCAATATAGGCTGATTATGCTATGCAATAATCCGCACCGTTTTTCCTCCTATTCGGACGACGACGGCGACGCGTCGGTTTATTTTTTATGAAACCAACACTGGTGAAAATCAATCCAACGCAACTTTTTTTGCTCTTAATATTCTAAAAGTTGGCAACGTCGCAAATAACTGTTAAATATTTACCTGTTTTGATTATTTTGGCAATATACTGTATGGAACTACGAAATATCGCTAAGTAACTTACTAGAATATTATTATTTCACATAAACCTACATGGGCACTTATGAAACGTCAGAAGCTAGGTGCACGGTTCCAACTAGTCGTTTCTTATGGAGAAGAGCCGGCAAGAAACTCCACGGTTACTGTTTAAAAAAATTATAATATGTGGTTGTTCAAATCGCAAACACGCTGTGAGTAAGCATATTGATCTATGCTCGGTTCAAAATGATCAAGCCTTGCAGAGGGAAGCCCATAAGCTGGTTAGAACGAAAAAGAAAGAAAGAAAGAAAAAATAAAGAAAGAAAGAAAGAAAGAAAAAAATAAAGAAAGAAAAAAGAAAGAAAGAAATAATATTAAGAAAGAAAGAAAGAAATAATATTAAGAAAGATTATTCTTTCTTTATGGGCTATTTTTTATATTACGAAAAAAATATTATGTATAGAGAAGCATAACACACTGTAATTTTTCCGACCTAGATTTAATAGTTCGACAAAACTGGTTCTACTACAGCAAAGCCATTACAGCACCGGAAATGGCCGATAACATGGTTGGTCCGGTCGCAAATCGACAACGTTTCAGATGTGCTTTTAAAGGCACTCAATGTACTAATGTGTTTGGACAATGCCGATTGTACTACCTACGTATGTCTGTTGATACACAGCACAGAGCTCAAAGATTATGGCATATAAATGAATGAGCATATGATTTTGTATGCCTAAGGCATTAAGTCCGCCTTTTGTACCTTTTTTATTTGAGTGTGAAAAGTTTAAATAAATAAATAAATTTGTTGTATATCAACAGCAGGGTACCTACGTGAAACGAATTGCATTAATTTCAAAATTAACCAATTACAGGCTATTTTTATACCATGGCTAAATAATAATAGCTGCACGGGTCGATCGATCACGTTAAAGTACGCTTGCCGCGGTTAGTCAGTGGATGGGTGACCATCTTAACATACCGAGACTCCTCCGTGACTCGGGAAGCACGTTAAGCCGTTGATCCCGGCCCGAAAGTCTGTCAACCAATCTTACCAAGGGACTCGTGTAACTTAGTAGGTAACTGGGTTGTGGAGGTCAGATAGGCAGTCACTCTATGTAAAATACTGGTATTCAACTGCATCCGGTTAGACTACCACACGCGGCGAGCGGTAGTGTTCATACACGTGCTTGCTATCGACTGCCCTGTTTATATAAGACTAGCTTCCGCTCGCGGCTTCGCCCACGTGGTATGTCCTTCCCCGGGATGCCATCTATATCCTTGCCAAATTTTATTGAAATCCGTTCAGTGGTTTAGGCGTGAAAAGCTAACATACAGACAGACAGACAGAGTTACTTTCGAATTTATAATATTATATTAGTATGAATGCTTTTTATTTTGACACTTCAACAATATTGATTGCGTCATTTAAGCTGTGACGTAGGCGAATTTTTCAAACCTATTACGCAATGGATTAGGAATTGCCATCAAAAAAAGCCTTCCGATTGTAATTAAAAGTGTGCTATGCAATTGGGCTGTAGATCCGCAAATGTGCTTCCCGGGGAAATGTGAGCGCTTAAAGGGTGTTAGAAACTTTCAATAAATCCGTGTCTAAATCCTCTCAACTCGAATATTAGGGTCGCTGCCGCTACGACTTTGCCAGTAATGTGGCATGGATGTAGTTATACTACTCGCCGCTAAGCCAAAAGTTGTGGCCAAGCATACGGCCTCGAGGCGATAGTTGACAATCCAACAGCGCTCTTTTATGACCAAAAAGGAGTGTAATGTTTTCAGGGTTTCACGTACGTATGTCTGTGAGTTTCTTTATTCCACCATAACTTTTAAATGTCTGAACGGATTTGGATGTATGGGGTGTCGTTGTGAATACTTATATCATCCCGAGTGACAGGCTTTTTCATTCAATTTCAAACTTTATTGCAATCCATAATGTACACATACAGGCGGTAATAATTAATAACAAACAATTATGAAACAATTATGGACCCTGTCGGGCACAGCAACATTTTAAATCAATAGGAGAGAGGAAGCTTGTTACTAAATATCTAAAACATTTCCCATCTATCTGTTATGTATTTACCAGTATTAACAGTTGTTTATTATAATTATAATTGTCATTCATTTATTATTCTCATAATATATGTAGGTCAGTCTTTTTATTTATTTCTATACAAATTATTTATTTTTATTGCTTATCAAATTAAATTATTTGCTTAGCGTATTTAATAATAATATAATTATTTATATATATTATGTATTCACACTAGGCGACATCTAAACTATGCTCAAAAAAATTAAAAAAACTCGACATCCAAGCCAAAAAACGAACTAATAAAAAGTATATTTAAAAAAAATAGATATACAATAAAATTGGCATTGCATTCCCGACCGTTCTGTGGTACACGGGAATCCACCTCTTGGCATATTTTTTTTTGCCATAATATTGTTTGGCATAACGTTTTCTCATAACTTTTTTAGCATAATAATACTGTGGCATAATAATACCTTGGCATAATGCTAAGGTTAGGATAACTGTCATTTGGTCTAATTTGTTTTGGCATAATTTGGAGTGGCTATAATTTTTTAAGGCATAATTTATTTATTAGTCTATTAATCGTAAGCCATAAATATAAACATTATTTATTATAATTTGGGAATTACTCTATTGGATTAGGTTAAGGTGTGGCGGGGGTGAACCCTGGGCCACCCCTGAGCCGCGAACATGTTTGTTTTTTAACCGACTTCTAAAAGAAGGAGGTTATCAATTCGGAGGTTTTTTTATGTTTGTTCGGGCATGCGTCGTATATAAACGGATTTGCAAAATTCTATTTTTTATAATAAATGAAATGAAATGAAATTGAATAATAACTCGTGCAGTTACTCTCAGAAAGCACCAATTGGTGAAGTGGAACTGATGATGAAGACCACAGATTGCCACCGGAACTACTCAATAATAAGTATTTCACGGGTTGCGATTCGATTACTGTATGGTTGCCAAGTAATTTATGCTCGTCAAAATGGGTATGGTAAAGTGGAGCTGATGGTGAAGTACTGGGAGAACTCCTCAACGATTAACGTCACTGCATCGGAAAAAGCAATATATTGTAATGGTGGTGAGCAGTTGACATTAGGCTATTGTAACTTAGATAAATTAAAAACTGACCCAGTAAAAAGCGAGAAATAAAAACACTACATAGTATAAAATAACTTAAATTTCGAAAGTTGGTGGCATAAACCAAAAATACAAAACCAAAGGAGCGAGTTATATTTGGTTTTTTTATTTTATAACTTTATGTGTAAGTATTATTATGCGTTTATAACATTATGCTTTATAACATTATGCTGCATTATCATTATGCCAACAGTATTTATGGCAATTAACATTATGGCAAAACATTTATGCTTAATAATATCATGCGTAATGATCATTATGCTGAATTTCGTTATGCCAATGTAAATTATGACAATCTATTTTATGCTTAACATTAGTTAACCGTGGTACACTTGTTAGTCTTAGAGGTCCCCTGACTGCAACAATGACAATTTCATTTTACGTAGCGTTACGTACCTAAACATCCACCAAACATTGAAACTAAACATTTTTATATACAAATAAGCAGCTGGGAGTCTGTAACAATGTATATATTCCTCATCTGCCGACGTAGTTAATCTACGTAATCTCACAACAAGCCCCTTTGCGGCCACTAACCGAATGAGAGAAACCTTAAGATTTACATAACAATCACGTAGTTAGCGCTAAATGTAGACTGGTAGCGGTGTGCGGTAGTTTGCCTCAGTGGGCAATTTGGCTGCGTAACGTCAGTATGTTTGTGAATGTGGAGAGGTTACCCAAAGCGTGGTGTGGGTATTTGTGGTGCAGTGGGCCTCACGTCAAAGGTTACTAAACTAGTTTATGCTGGCTTGGGGGTTTAAAACGGCCACATTAGCAATTCCTCTAAAAGCAATATACAGAGAGTTAGGGTAGACACCGTTATCCTTGAACTTTTTTTATGGGATCAAATTTGAAATCGCAAAAAAAAATCAGCTGTTCAATACATTTTGTCGATTTAAGTGAACACAAATGTATGGAACAGCTGATTTTTTTTTCGCGATTTCTAGGTTGGTCCCATAGAAAAAGTATGTTATAGATGACACTAAACCACTAGTTTCAAGGATAACGTTGTCTACCCTAACACCCTGTATTTCCTGAATTTCCAGCTGTCATTAGCAATTCCTCTAATGGTGTGGACCATTTTACGAATCTCCATAGAAAACTGTCAAATAGATGAATTATGTCGTAATATGAATCGCACGCAGATCATTTTATAATTGTCAGTTTGTGAGATTTTACGATGATTCATAATATTTTCCTATTAAGATTCTGCCAAAGTGACTGTTTTAAACCCCCTGTTATTCTATTGGACCTCCTTATTACGTTAGGTCTGCTCAAGGTCTAAGTGTAACCATCATTTGGTCGTGATAAGTGTTTCAGAAAAAAACAGAGAACGATTTTAGTTTTTTTAGATACAATGACAGTAAGTCTATGGTTTTGTCGCTTACAGCCTACAGACATCCTTTAGATTGACTGGATTTTACTTTTTTATTTGGAATTAAGTGTACATCTTGTCAAGACTCTAGTTATTTGCAACGCATTTCACCTCATTTATAAAATACAATAGCCGAACACGTCGTGTTCTGGTTCGCGACAGGTCAATCGTCATCCTGAAGATGCCTCGTTGACACGTGAAACAAGTGTCGATTTCTTACAGGGTTTTTTATGACTCTTGAGGAATAGTAGAGCGGAATAGGTTACTAAATATATCTACTTCTATTTTATTTTATACTGGATTTCCGCAAAGACACGCCTGAATATATTAACCAACTCATTTATCTCAATGTGAAATGTGACTGGTGGATTTTTTATTTTTTTTATTCATCCTTTCGGACTCGTTTCTGCATACGGGCGGGGATGAAAATCACGTTGAGAAATTGGTTCCTTATTACTGTAAGATTACCTGTCCTTAGTTAGCTATAGAACGAATTGGGAACTGACTCAAACACCACAAACGAACGTTCTTCAGTCGGTATGCGACAGTCCACGTCAGTTAACATACCGACGTCAGACGAGGCGTTCATACTAGGAATATGTCTCGAATATGGTAGGTAAATTGTGAATATCTTGAAGGTACTCAGATCAGACTTGGTCGAGTAATTCAATTTCTAAGGTATAATGAGTGAGTTAGTGAGGAGGAGCTCGTGGCTAAGTAATAACAGCCGCACGGGTCGATCCATCAGGTTGGCCATCTTTACATATTGAGACTCCGCCTTGCCTCGGAAAGCACGTTAAGCTGTTGGTCTCGGCTGCCATTTGTGGATTTTTGACAGTCGTTACGGGTCGTCAGAAGCCCGAAAGTCTGACAGCCAGTCTTGCCAAGGGCTATAGTATTACTCAGTTACTGGGTTGTGGAGGTCAGATAGTCGCTCCATGAAAATACTGGTATTCAGCTGCATCCGGTTAGACTGGAAGCTGACCCTAACATAGTTAGGAAAAGGCTAGCAGATGATGAATAAATATAATGAGTTCAATACGATAATGGAAATATATTATAATGAGCTTTTGCATGTATTGTACCATTCGTAAGATCGTTAAATTACGTGGAAATGCTCTACAAAATGCTCTAGTGTATATTTACATGAAGGGAAAGCCAGCCATCCATACTAATATTATAAATTCGAAAGTAACTCTGTCTGTCTGTTACCTTTTCACGCCAAAACTACTGAACGGATTTCGAAAAAAAATTGGCAAGTAGATAGATGGCACCCTGGAGAAGGACATAGGCTACTTTTTATCGACATACCGCGCGGGCGAAGCCGCGGGCGGAAGCTAGTCTTATATAAACAGGGCAGTCGATAGCAAGCACTAATGGCTATGTTTGAGCTGTTTATAAACACTAAGTGCATCGCAGCTCGCCGCGTGTGGCGCACGTTATGAGTTGAGAGGTCACTTTATCGTGGCATATAAACAGCCGGTCTTATTCAGTTAGTGTTACATTTCCTTAGCCTGTACTTTATGAGAAAATTAAAGACATAAAGACAAAGTATTTATTGTGACTCGCACAAGAAAATCGAACAAAGTATTAATCTATTTACGGCGAAGAAAAAAGGAGGGTTATGATTTTGACCGGTATGTATGTATGTATGTATGTATGTCCATCTGTTCCCTCCTATCTTCTAAAGCACTCATCACAATTTGACAAATGAGGTAAAAAATGGCGACCCCTACAGGACATAAAGTCAGGAACTAAAAAAAAACAATTGTTTAGTCGTACCATGTTGGGTATCAAATGAAAGGGCTTAATGAGCACATTTCAAAAATATATATATTATAACCCCAAAAGAATTTAAAAAAAAATTAGTAGTCACACGTGTTAGGGGCATAAACTGAACAGATTACGTGTGACTCCAGATTTTTTATTTGTCTGTCTGTGGGGTCTTGTTTATACCTTTTTAGTCGCAGTTGGGTTTTAGTTTTTATTACTTAATTATTTTTTTTCTCTTTGTTCCTCTCAAACAGAGCACCTCCCATCTAATCTCTTCACCACCCTTATTTGACTGGTAGAGAATGCCTAATGCATTAATTTTGCCTTTGTACCTTTTTTGTGTGTGAAAAGTTTAAATAAATACCTAAAGTAAAATAAAAACAAAATGAAAAAGGCTAAAAAAACAAAATTATCCAAAAACAGAAGGTCCTGTACGAGGCCAAAAGGCTTCTATCACAGCACGAGGCCAAAAGGCTTCTATCACAGCACGAGGCCAAAAGGCTTCTATCACATGTGTTCTAAAAATAAGTGTCAGCATGATGACACTTATTTTTTAATGTCACAGCAGTTCTGGTATTCCGTTTTCTGAATGAATTCTTAGGGTCCCCTGTGATGTCACGGGCAGTACAGAAATACTTAAATAATTATCAATAAAATAGGCATACAAATGTTAACAAATAAAAATAAAATCTTTATTTAATTCGCATGTCAGACTTGACGTAACTATGCCTTATGAGAAGGTCGCAGTTGCAGTCTTATATTTTGTAATAGGTATCATGTTTTTTTTTTAAATTAAAAAGTAGCACATTATAAAAAAAAAATATGTAAGATTTTCTGACAATCTGAAAAAAAAAACAGTGAAATACGATTTTGGAGACATTTAGGCCGCGTTCACACCTAGGTCGCTCGCCAGCGACCGCCGACTGTGAAAATGTATGAAAAACAAAAGAGAGTCAGTCGGTGGTTGATGTTTTTTTTTTACCGGTCTTTTCGGCAATCTTTGAGACGCGAGGTGTATGGGCATACAATAGCCGCCTTTACACGACACGCGGTTTCACGCGCGAAAGGCCTTTCACAGGAAATAACGCGCGTGTAAAGATATAAAACGAGAAAGAGAACTCGCGCTTTCATGCGTTCAAGTCTGTGCGCTTCGAACATAATTCAAGGCACATAAAAATGGATAAACAAAATCATCAAATTAAAAATCCGGAGTCGCACGTGTTAGGGCATAAATCGAACCTAATCTGTTCGATTTATGTCCTAACACATGTGACTCCGGATTTTTAATTTGTCTGTCTGTGGTGTCTTGTTTATACCTTTTTAGTCGTAGTTGGGTTTTAGTTTTTATTACTTAATTTTTTTTTTTATTCTTTTGGGGTTATAATATATATTATATATTTTTGAAATGTGCTCATTAAGCTCTTTCATTTGATACCCAAAATTTTTTTTTAGTTCCTGACTTTATGTCCTCTAGAGGTCGCCATTTTTAATTTAAAGTGACGTCACATAGCCTATAACCAGGGGACAATCAAAACGCTTCCAACGATCTCATTTGTCAAATTGTGATGAATGGTTTAGAAGATAGGAGGGAACAGATGAACATACATACATACCGGTCAAAATCATAACCCTTCTTTTTCTTCGCCGTAGTCGGGTAAAAACAATCACACACGATTGCGCGTGCAAGCTTAACCGCGATCAATCGTGCACACACTCCGATCACGACTAAAAGCGCGTGTCGTGTAAAGGCGACTAATGAACATATTTCTGCTGAAATTATGATAACGCTTAAAAGCTGCGCTCACAATGTAAGTTTATAGTTATTTTTGTCTACAAACTATTTACGGACCGAATTAATTTGATGTTTATTTTGGTCCACAAACTTTTGGGTCCAATAAAAGTTAAGACTGATCCGACAAAACCTAAAGTTAGAACAAACCCCAATCATTAAACTTTGCTCTCTGTCATATAAACAATGCTATCAAATTATTGGTAAAACTAAGACCAGTGGTTGTAAGTCGAAAGATAATTTTTTGGCGGCAAAAAATAAGGGTACGACACGAACTAAAACGACTAAAAAGGTATAAACAAGACACCACAGACAGACAAATAAAAAATCCGGAGTCACACGTAATCTGTTCGATTTATGCCCTAACACGTGTGAATCCGGATTTTTAATTTGTCTGTCTGTGATGTATTGTTTATACCTTTTTAGTCGGGTTTTAGTTTGTATTACTTTTTTTTTTTTAGTCTTGCCCTGCATCATCGTAGTATCTTGTGTAGTACCTTTCTACCCGTGTGTGTTGGTAAAGTGATTAAGAGATTACAGTAGGAAGATGGATTATGAATTTGCCACACTTGTCTATTGATCCGGTAAAAGGGGTGATAGACGTGCGAGCAAGTACGCGTACTTATGGCTCGACGAGCTTACTCGCCCGTCTGTCATCGCCGCGAGCCGCGAGCCAATTTCACAATGACATTTTGAGGAAGCTTCACGTGTGTCACCGACGGCGAGCCGAGTAAGGTCGCAGACTTAAAGACCGCGAAGTTTAAAAGTTTTTGATTTTTTGGGTGCCTTTTTTAGGGTTCCGTACCCAAAAGGTAAAACGGGACCCTATTACTAAGGCTCCGCTGTCTGTCTGTCCGTCTGTCACCAGGCTGTATCGCATGAACCGTGATCGTTAGACAGTTGAAATGCTCACAGATGATGTATTTCTGTTGCCGCTATAACAACAAATACTAAAACAACAGAATAAAATAAATATTTAAGGGGGCTCCCATTCAACAAACGTGATTGTTTTTGCTCGATATTGATAACGGCAACAAGTAGACGCTTGAAATATTCACAGAATATTTAGTCATATATTCAGTTTAAAAATAAATAATTAATTTAAAATAAAACAAATATTTAAGGTTCCCATACCTACAAACGCCATGATATTTTTGCCGTTTTTATAGATAATGGTACGGAACCCTTCGTGCGCGAGTCCGACTCGCACTTGGCCGGTTTTTTTAACATACATACCTACTTGTACATAATGATATTATATTTTTGAGTCATCTAAGTATTATATTTTAAACATAGCTGTTTGTTGTAAAGTTGTTGAAGTAAGTACCTACTTTTTTATTTATTTTATAAAATTGTTTTTTTTTTAATGATTCCGTATCTGGAGAAACTGCTATTATAAGCATTTAACATGGCGCGCCCGCAATTGATCTGCCACAACTCAATACTTCAATATAGCTGATTGTATGATTCTATTTGATTTTCCGAGTAATTGGGCTCCATAAAAATAGCAACGATCTCAAAATCCTTTTAACGTAACACGTTTAAAATTAAAGACAATACTGAACAATGCAGTCCTGGATTCCATTATCCTTGCCAAATAACGTTAAATTTAATTTACACCACATTATTCGCGCGAGCTCTGAGTGTTACTTCGTATCACTGATGGTACCATAGATTAAAAATGCATAGAAGATAATCTGCGGTTTCAAATGCTTTCTAAGTGCCAACAGTTGGACCGGCCAACGCAATTGAAATTTTAATTTTATCAACATTGGACATAAAATACAATACACGTATATATATACTAAATATATCCATATTTAGTAACATATTCTGCTTAACTATTCCTCAAGAGTCATAAAAACCCTGTAAGAAATCGACACGTCTTTCAACTCTCAACGAGGCATCCTCAGGATGACGATTGACCAGTCGAGAACCAGAACACGACGTGCTGCCACGCCGAGCGCTGGACGCAGAGACGAGCGTTTTTATGACTCTTGAGCGGAATAGGTTACTTTTATCTAAGAGTCTATTGTATTTTATAATGGACCAGCTGCGCCGTGCGGTTTCACCCGCGTAAGTCTCGATCCCGTGGGAATATCGGGATAAAAAGTATCCTATGTGTTAATCCAGTTTATAATCTATCTGTTTGCCAAATTTCATCAAAATCCATCTATCCATCCATACTTACAAACTTTCGCGTTTATAATATTAGATAGATTTCAAAGTCAAAGTCACGCCCTGTCATTGGACACCGTTGTTTCACCTATTGCTGAGAGTCTATATGCGTCCTCCATACGGCCATGTTTCCTGCAGGGCAATTGCGTAACACACTTATGTGGCAATGCCTTTCATTTTGACAGTTCAACAACATTACTTGCATTATTTACGTTGTTGTGTAATTTCCTTCAATTGATTGATTGAAAGTTAGGTTAAGCTACGCTTGCCGGGGTTGAATGGGTGACCATTTTCACATATCGAGACTCCTCTGTGCCTCGGAAAGCACGTTAAGCCGTTGGTACCGGCTGTCATTTGTGGATCTTTGACAGTCGTTACGGGTCGTCAGAAGCCCGAAAGTCTGACAACCAGTCCAACCAAGGGGTACCGTATTACCCAGTAACTGGGTTATGGAGGTCAGATAGCCAGTCGCTCCATGTACAATACTGGTATTCATCTGCATCCGGTTAGGCTGGAAGCCGACCCCAACATAGTTGGGAAAAGGCTAGGCAGATTGATTTTTTGATTGAATGAAAGCATGTAACGCAATTAGAGTACAGACTGGTTGGAGCGGCCAACGTAGACAGGGTAAAAACGACCTTATAGCTGATTTACATTCGAGTAGCAAAATAAGTGTCTAAATGTCAGTTCAAAAGTGACAGTTTTTCATTAATGAAGTGTCACGTATCGACGACGTCTAGGGACTTAGCTCGCGACTTTACTAATGCAAATTATGTAAATCAGCCTGTACAGCGCGTGCCGCGGCAATTATCAACATTTGGACAGTAATGGACAGCTTTGTGCTACCCACCGCTGAGGCGTCCTGCCTTTTTGCCATGCTTCACTGGTTAGGGCGACTCTCATTCAGGTGACTCGAGATCCTATATAGGTCAACTGCCCGTGGTTGTTCATCTGCCGAATTGTTTTTGTTTTTTTTTTGAATTGTTTTTGATCTTTAATTACGGACGCTTTTAACGTGCACGTCTCTTTTTTTTTACATTGTCTTCACATGTTTAATTTCAAAATGAATGATCTAACCAATATATTGTAACAATATTTTGATTTAAAAGAGTGTCCGTGGAGTTTCTTGCCCGTTCTTCTCCATAGGAACCTACTACGCTTTGGAATGGGCAACTAGCTTCATCTTTTTGACTGACCGACCCCTGTCAATTCAAAAGTACCTGTAATTGGTTTATTTCAAATAAATGCTTTGAGTTTGAGTTTGCCGCGCAAATGCCTACATAATTATCGTCAATTTTGAGAACTATATATTAGCTTGGGCGAGCGTTAGCCATGCCATGTCGATAGCGTACCTACTTACATTCAAAGGGAAGTTTCCTTTCTATCGATTTATTATTTGTTCTATGATGTTACTCGCTCGCTATGTCAGTAAACGGAAGAATTTACGCAATATGTGTACACACTTATGTGTAGTATGTAGGCACAATCACGAGAGAATTCTGTACACAATTTTGGAAAATTAAAATGTGGAATTTTGAAGTTGTAATGGAATCTTTTCCATATTAAACTTGTCGAAAATTATTGTGGTATTTTATTTTATTTCAGGTCCTATTATAAATGATACAAAATACCTTACATTTTTAGAGGTATGAGGAAC
This sequence comes from Lithophane ornitopus, assembly GCA_948473465.1. Classification (NCBI taxonomy): domain Eukaryota; kingdom Metazoa; phylum Arthropoda; class Insecta; order Lepidoptera; family Noctuidae; genus Lithophane; species Lithophane ornitopus. The sequence goes on along the minus strand of OX419635.1, from coordinate 12,276,420 downwards.
AGGGTGTAAAGTTCACTCATTCTCTATTGTAAAGGGAGGATCCTCCGACCGAATGGGTGTTGTGTCTGGCGGGCAACTGCCCAACGATTGATGTCGGGTTCTTGTACTATAAATGTCCATCACGCGGTAAACTCTAATAGCGCGATGCAGGATTTTGTGTGAAGTCAGGTGTTTGATGCGTTGTTCACATGTGGCGATGTAGATGCCTCCACACATTCTTTAAGGCTGATTTTTCCAACGCTAGGATATCTTTATTCGAGGAATAATTTTGAATTTCTGACAGTTATTCCATACAAAAAACTGTCAAATGTCAATTTTATTCCATGGATAAAATATATCTGACGTTGGAAAAATAAGCCCGTTTTAATTTACTATGGTGTATCATACCATTACAATAATATACAATACATAGACCTACAGCGTGTACAAATGACTTATTTCAATGTTGACTAACAAATTATTATAATTTTCTTTGCAAAACTTTTATTAACAAAGTTTTGTTTATAATAATGTCAAGACTAATTTATAATCAACAGATTATAGAAATCAGTATCATTATGATAATAGGACCTAAGGTGACAAGGCCTAAATTAATGTTAGAAATTAATATTGGAATGAGGTGAAAAAAATTGGGGAACTTGGATTTAGTTGTCTGGAATCGCCAACACGTAGTGAGCTATCGAAGTGATCAATGCTATTAGCATTCGTTAGCATAATTTTCATCATCATTACATTAGTAAAGATTTGCTTTACGGTTGTAGGAGCGCTGATACATCCGTTTTGTATTCGTCATACGTGCAGCGCTTGGCGACCACAGTTCGCCCGTAGCCACCGTAAACTATAGACGTGCTCCCAACCTAATTAACTCCTGTGTAATATTATATTAATAACAATTTTAATAAGTAAAGCTAAAAACCCTAACCCCTTCCTAACTGAATGTTCGTAATATTATGCGGTTACCTACTAGTAATTTGGACAACCAATCGTAATAGTATCCGCTTAACGTATCAATCAATCAATCAATCATTTATTCATAAGTTCACATATAAATTACATAAAAGTTACATCATAACAAAGTTACATATTAATAGTAGAAATATAGAAAAAATTAAACTATGCCTAAAATAAATCTAGTGTATAACTTATATAATATTGATTAAAGGCCCAATGAATACAATAGCGACCTGCCTGATGTAGGTTTATTCAAACCTGTGTTTCAGGCCATCACTTAACAACGCTGAGTGATTCAGTGGACTATTATGTTACTGTACATAATGCTATCATTGATACATAATAAATTTTAAATAAAAAATTAACTTAACATTTAATAAACTCATTGCATAACTTCTAGCAATTTTTCTGTGTCTGAGTAATTAAATGTCAGTAGGTATGCACTCAACATTTCACTACACTTTTTATAATTTACACTATATATATTTACAGACTTATTGATTTTAATATATAAGAACGGACCTAAAAATACATAAAATTTATTTATAAAGGTATGTCTGGTTTGAGGCTTTATGCAAACTAAGTCTTTTCTTCTCTTATCAATAGGTGTTGGGATATAGTGTGTAGTGTATAGTAATAGTATCCGGTTAACGAATAGTATCCGGTTAACGAATAGTATTCGGTTATCGAATAGTAATAGTATCCAGTTAACAAATAATAATAGTATCCGGTTAACAGTATAAGTAACCTCGGTAACCGGAGATTAATCAACTAAACTACGTATGATGGAAAACTCACATGGCTGATTTCAGGTTAAAATCCGCAAACTTAAAAGGCCTTTTTCTCAAGCCTATAGCGATATCATTAAAGAAGAACTATTTAATCAAATAAAAGCAGTTAGGCCAAATACCGGCCATACTGCCGGTTTATCACCCTAGGAAGGGGACGGAATTAATCGCTCGAGTCAATGATGGATGCTGCTGATAAATTGTACATCGTATTCGATACCAAGCAATTTGTCTAATAAAGTATCAAGTTTGGTAAGATGGGCTTTTGTAGGCCAACAGACGACGTTGGTATAGAATTTTGTGTAATTAGTACGATAGTAGATATTTTGTGAAGGGTTAAATTGTGATCGATGACTGGTAGAAAATGTATAGTAGGATGCGATTACATTTCTCGTGGGTAGGATCAGAAACGGTCATATTTCAGTGCGGCCGTCGAGAAAACGGGTTCTTGACGCCTTTTAGTTTCATACTAACGAATATTATGTTTTGCGAATTTGATCCTTATTACTGCAAAAAATTGCCTAACTGACAGAACTTGCGTTTAATTTTGACACGTCGATAATTTTCCTTACAAAAACCGGGTGTTAAAGTCCAATAAAGAAACATGCAGGTCAGTTCCCTTTCTTTATAAACTTTACATGACTCTGAAATGTTCCAATATCGTGGCCGCCTAAATCTAAAATGCACCCAGAGCCGCTTTTATCTGCAGACCGTAGAAAATATATTTTACGCATATCGAATAACGAGCTTGGCGCATACATAGGAAGCCATTATTTTCAAGCTACTAGATATGCCTTGATGTCGTACGTTATCGATGTACTGTATTTTGTCGTTCGGGCTTCTGTCGGGTACAGGAAGGAACTTCCAAAGCTGATAAACGTGAAACTAAAATGTTTTATGGAAGTCCAATAGCTAGTAGAAAAACGTTGATCAGTTTGGACTTTGTTGTATTAAGCCTTAATCGCTTGTGTTTAGTGACACATCATTGATAACGTGGCCATTTGCATCGTACCCTTGCCTTGACAATAATTGCTTGTAATTGGTTTATTTGAAAAAAAATGCTTGAGTTTGACGTTAAAATTTTCCAATATTATGGTAAAGATTTTATTAATCGAAAGTTTAATTAGGGAATTAGAATTAATGCCTGACTTGGCAAAAATCTTGATTCGTTTCTATTACGGAATACTTGAAAACAATTGTGTGTGGTAAAAGTACATCCAATAAGAGTTCAAGTTGACAAATTGTACAAATCTCTTTTTGATAATAGAGATTTTTCAGATTTATAGGTAGATAGACAAAGATTCTCAGTAAATCTTTGTTAGTAAACAGACAGACTTACGACATCCTATAAATTGGTACCTTTTATTTCTAACAGTTTATTTATTTTAACCTCACGTTGTCTTGCTATACTCCATTACCTGTCTCTTCAGTTATCTATGAATTATTATTGTGCTTTGTAAGAAAACATGTTTCTAAGGAAATGTGTGGGTTGATTTTTAGCAGCTGTTCTGGTTCAGAAGATAATAAAAACGCGTGGAAGCAAAATGAAAAGGAAGTTCTTTAACATCCTCTAGAAACAATAATGAATGTTTGTGACTCTGTAGACTCTGTGTACTTTTTTTCAGGTATGCGTCACATGTTTTTTTAAATTTTATATTCGAGTTTTACTTTTACAATTTCTTTAAAATCCAATATCCGTAACCGATACTAACGGATAATCCGAAATAATTTAATATCCGTAATCGTATCCGATTATTCTATAATTTCTTTATTCGAATCCGTATCCAGATCCGAATAACATCCAGGATTCATTAGGATTTCAGACTACCTATTGTCCTAACACATACTGGACACCTTGAAGTACTATAAGTACATTATAAAAAGCCTTATTTTACCATGTTGTAGATAAATACGTGAACTTGTAGGGAATATTCCCGTGTATATGAAATTAACCAATAATAATTCATCACTATATAATATAAAACAAAGCGATAAACTCAAAAACTACTGAACTGATTTTCATACGGTTTTTAACCAATGGACGGAGTGATTCATGAGGAAGATTTAGGTGTATAATTCATTAAAAACTTTAATGAATTATACACCTTTGTTTGAATTGGCTGAAATATTACAGTGATTGTTGAAGATGTCGGAAAAAATCATGCCGACGGGAGCTTTACTGACGTGTACTGCGTAAAGCAATAGAGTTATACGAAAATAATGTATAACGGAATTATTCCTCTTAAAAGTACCTATGTCCCACATGATTTCCGGTGAAGCCGCGGACAAAAGCTAGTTAAGAATAAACTAAAAATGTTCATCTTGAAGCAAATAATCGATTTCTTATATTATATTCAAGAGAGCTGCCTGGGCTTTGAACGATAACAATAGCGAGCGCAGGTGGCGCAAGGAAAAGTCGAAGCAATGCAAAATTCATACAATCATATCACCTACGAGATACTAAAATATATACAGCGTCCAATATGTTTCCTGTCTAGGTAATCTCTTTAAAGGAACCCTTCTGCTATATACAGGGTAGTTCTAATAGTGACGTCATTTAAAAAGATTCCTCATGCTTAGGGGTATCCAAAAAATACCCCCTGTATGTTCCGCTATTCTCATCGAGATTTCGAGATAATAATATATCATTATGAAAAAAAAAAACTAATCTGAAATTGTATGAACCGCTTTAAAAAAAACTATCTTTCGTTTAACACGGCTTTTATACATTCTTATTTTGCAATTCTCATTGTTATGGAATATTCTTTAGACATAAAATCATCTTCCTATTATTAATAATTCAAGATATAAAAAATTTGATCAAAAAGGAGTCCGCTTATCACACAGAGTGGAAATTCCTACTTCAAATAAAAAAATAAAAAATACTAGGTACTTACCTTGTTCCTAAATCATTTGAAAAACCTTTTTTAAACCGATTTCATAAGAATTACTTTAAAGACGTTAGGCAAAAATGGCATCAGAAAGTTATTATTGAAAAGTCAAAAAAAAAAAATTGCCAATCGAGCAATATAATAATAATTAAAAACAAATAAAAATAAACTCACTCACCTGAAAATAAAGTACAATTCTGCACATCGCCGTCCCGAAGAACCACGTTTCGGTTACGTCCCACAGCACGGTGGGCGGCAAACAAATGAGAATCACCATAAAATCAGCTACAGCCAGGTTTACGATGAAATAGTTCGTCACAGTCCTCATAGAATGATTCCTATACACTGCTATACACACAAGGGCGTTCCCTATTAAACCAATCACAAAAACTATACCATGAGTTGCTATCAGAACCCATTCATAAGGCTGTGGGAATATGTAGTCATTTAACATCTCCAAATACTCTTCTTTCGTCATATTACAAAAGTCGGGGTCACCAACACACGAGTCTGTATCATTGAATAATATACCAGAATCTGTGTCATTACTATTCTCAAATTTATCTTTACTATCTCTGTTTAGTGTTGTATTCAACATAAACTCTTCTATTTCAAATTCATTATCAGTTTTGTTGGCCACCATTCTTGGTTTGTTGGCGAAATTTGTTATGCTATCTAATTTTGATATAGACGTGTTACCGTATATATCTGTTGTTGAAAAACAAAATCTGCACATGACTAACATGGTGAGACTCGAAAATAATATTTGTAAATCCATCTTCTTTTCTTCAAGTTTGCATTTTGGTTAGATCGATCATTTTATTAGTTGAAATTCCGATTCTTGCGCCATCTGTAAAGGAAAAGTATTTATTTAAATTGGGCAATTTGGCTGCGGGAGTAATGGCTGTGAATTCTCAATGGGGGAGTGGTTAAGGTTATTATTTTAAATGAATTTTTACCATTTTTAGTTAATTGTTTTTGCACGTGTTTAAGTTTAGATTAAAAGAAAATTTCTGAGAAATGTTTTTAAAAGAATACAACTTCGCTTTTGTAACTGAATTAAGTAACTTTTCTGAAACATTTACAGAAGATGACAATGTCTAGAATGGTGTATGTTACGGAGATCTTTGTCCAGCTGTGTCACTGCAAGTTATAAAAAAATTATAATTGTGTGTGTTTCATTTTCATTTCATATTATTATGGATTGTTGAAAAACTATTATTATAAAGGCGAAAGTAAGTCTGTCTGTCTGTTTGTTACCTTTTCTCGCCTAACGGCTGAACGGATTTCGATATTTGGTACATTATTATGTAGTCATGTAGACCACGACCTGGATTAGGTTATAGGATACCATTTATCCCGGTAGTACCTACGATGATTCTGTGGGATAATTTCCGACCTCCACGCGGTCGGAACCGCGGGCAAAACCTACCTAGTTAGTTTATATATTGATTGTATTGTAAGACACATTGTACATAATAATTATAACGACAGAATTTGAATAGGAAATTGTTCACTACATTGATAGTTTCATAATAAAAATAGATAACATAATATTACAAATAATTGAAAGGAACGTGATGATAAGGCAATCATTTTATTAAATTAGCTAATTGAATTCAATTAATATTATATTCCTTCTTTGTTTTAGTCATGTATATTAATAATTATTGTGATTCGGTTTATTGCCACATATAGTCAAGAATCACGTTATTTATTTTATCACAATAATTTTTTTCGAAGTGACACTGCTCATTACTTGTTTTATTGATTTTTTGTTAGTTTTTATATTTGCTTTTATTGTTATATTTCCTGTGCGTGTCCCAAATTTTTTTTTTCTTTCTTTCTTTCTTTCATTACGAGTAAAAGATAACGTAAGGTTCTTTTTCAAAAATAATAATTTAACAAAAAAACTGATCACAAACACATAAGAATACATAGAATTGAACGCACGTCTGTGGTAAAACTTTTACCTCGAGGTCGGCTTTAACTTGTGTTGTTACTACCACTGACATACGAAACTGTACAAACTCAATCTGCCTAGCCTTTTTTCCCAACCATGTTGCGGTCGGCTTCCAGTATTTTACATGGAGCGGATGCAGCTGAATACCAGTATTTTACATGGAGCGACTGTCTATCTGACCTCCACAACCCAGTAACTGGGTCATACGATACCCCTTGCTAAGACTGGTTGTCAGACTTTCGGGCTTTTGACGACCTGTAACAACTGTCAAAGATCCACGAATGACAGCCGGGACCAACGGCTTAACGTGCTATCCGAGGCACGGAGGAGTCTTGTTATGTAAAGATGGTCACCCATCCACTGCCCAACTCCGGCAAGCGTTGTTAAACCTGATAGATCGACCCGTGCGGATGTTATTACTTAGCCACGAGCTACTCTGTACAAATTAATCTATCAAATTGTAAGTAATACAGGGTGTTAGGGTAAACACCGTTATCCTTGAAACCAGTTTTGTTTGGCGTCATCTAAATAACCTAAAATCACTGGTTTTTTTATTTTATTTTTTTTATCTACTTTATACCACAACAGTATTTCACCCTTTCACCCTAGGGCGCTAGGGCAACGAACTTGCGTCCAACACGGGTGAGGGACGGGACCTGACCGGCCACGAGCGGGACCCCTCCCTCAGTCAATCAGCTATTTCGCTAGCAAGCACGGTCGGATAGAAACTTTTTTAAATCTTTTAATGAAAATAACGTTTTCTTTTTGTTGTTACTCGGTCATTTATTTTTATATTTAAGTCAACTACCCATGGTTTGAGTGACAACGGTGTTTACCCCTACAACCTGACTTTTATTTAATTCACACACGACCTTAATAATGTTGTCAATCCCTGTATGCCAACCGCGGCACATACAGAACAAAACAATTAAAACAAATTAATGTGGCTGGCAACACCGCACACTGTAAGCAATAAATTCGGAGTAATCAGTACTCGTATATCTATTTAATTCCCGAAACAACGGGATGCCTTAATTAATTAGTTTTACCTAGTAATTACTCGAGGAGCTCGTGGTTAAGCAACACTTTCCACGGTTGGTCCGTAGATGAGTGACCATCTTTAGATACCAAGACCCTCTGCCTAGAAAAGCACGTTGAGCCGTTGGTCCTAGCTGTCATTTGTAGATCTTTGACAGTTGTTACGGGACGTCAGAAGCTCTAGTCTGACAACCAGTCTTACCAAGGGGTATCGTGTTGCACAGTAACTGGGTTGTGAAGACAGTCGCTCGGGTCTAACCGGATGCAGCTGAATACCAGTATTTTACATGGAGCGACTGCCTATCTGACCTCCAGAACCCAGTAACTGGGTAATGCGATACTACTCGGTAAGACTGGTTGTCAGACTTCCGGGCTTCTGACGGCCCTAACGACTGTCAAAAACCACTGCCACAGCCGGGACAAACGGCTTAACGTGCTTTCCGAGGCCCGGAGGAGTCTCGGTATGTAAAGATGGTCACCACGGACCAACCCCGGCAAGCGTAGCTTAGCCTGTTGGATCGACTCGTGCGGCTGTTATTACTTAGCCACGAGCTCCAAGAACAGCTGCGCGACATAAATTCGTATGGCAGGGCAGGAGAATGATAATGATAACATTTCCTGTTATACCATGTCCAGAAAAGCATGCTATTTGACGGTAGAACGACGTAGTTTACGTTTCTTTATAGGTACACGCTTATTAGACTAACGAAGCAAATAGAATTCGAAGCGAGACCAACGCTAATTATATTACCACGAGACGGTTAGTAGGACCTAAGTTGGGAGAAGGTACACATGAGTAGGTACATAACAAGCTATACATTTCCAGTTTAAGCTGACCTGTCATTGTATAAGATTTCCGTACAATGAGAGGTCAGCTTATACTGGAAACGTATAGCTTGATTTGTAGCCGTGTGTACCTACTACACGACTATTGTTGTAGTAACGTCTGGACAATATTTTCTGGACGTAAATCTATATACTATTATATATTTATGTATACTTCTCTCCTTAATATAATTATAATTACCTATTATAAAGACAATTTGTATGTTTGGCTACTTTTGTACCACCATATTATGTGTATTTTGCCTTTTTTTTGTTGTGTGTGCGTTTTTTTTGTGCATAAACAATTTTTCTTTATTTTATTTATGAAGGGGATAATCTTCGGAACTACCAGTCGGATTTGAAAAAATATTTTTGCATTGAATAGCCCAATTCTTGTGGAATTTTATAGGTTTTGTAACATCAAGCTAGGCATAAGGAACCGAGCAAAAAAAGAAGTCGGGGGTACCAGAAATTTCGCACGGAAAAGAAAGAAAGAAAGAATAATATTTTATTTGGGACACGCACACGAAATACAATAATAAAAAAAGAACATTAAAACTAGCAAAATCATGAAAACAATAAAAAACGAACATTAAAACTAACAAAATAGTAAAAATAAAAAAGAGAAAAAGGAAGACCTGTACGAGGCCAAAAAGGCTCCTATGTCAGCAACGAACGGGCGAAGTCTCGGGCACGGCAGGTAATAGAATATAATGATTATTTTGCTAACATAATCTTATTCATTAAGGCATTTAAAGTGGTTGAAATAACCTTCTAATTAACCATAAGCTGGGTTTATTCGGTAGGGTTACCATTACGAGAAAATGCTGATAAAAATATGGTAATTTTTCAACAAGTCTTTTATCCAGTAGAATCCAATAGACCGATTTAGTTGAAATTTGGTACACATATGTATTGACGTGTAACGAAAATAAATGAATTTGGAATATGGGGGTCACTTTTGGGGGCCAATTAGAAAATAAAATAAAAATGTTTTGCTAACTGCACCGTTTGACATAATTATCAAATATAAGGGCTTGTAGCGAAGATTTCAAATAAATATTTTTATAATTTTAAAATAAATACTTTTAAAGATATTTAAGAATAGATGAAAATTGACCCTTATCACCGAATCTACTGAGCCTAAAATTTTGAAAAAAAATCACAAATTATTTCTATACTTTTAGATTACATGAAAACGAATTTTATGGTCTTAAAAAACATGGTAAATTCATCCCAACTACGGAACCCTTCATTGTGCGTGGTCCGACACATAGCCGGTTTTTTTAATGTTCTGAGATGTATTAACTAGAAAAACTTTGAGGGCCAAAAAGCCGGAAAAATCCAGATGGGTGGAAGCCCTAGTTGAAAGTCGATTAATTAATGTTTATCGTTGAACACAAGCAATTTAGAAAGGGTTCATTCGAAGGTTTATTTTATTAGGATAATCCATTTCCTTGAACAATTTGACTTGCTAAAAATAACCATTAAATTTTTTACTGATTCTATAGGATTCTTCCTTTTTTTCGGTAACGATAATTACCACAGAAATCAGTTTAATTGAGATTAATTTTTTCGTGATAATTATACCGACTTGCAGAAATAATAAACTAGGCTTGCAGAAATAATAAACTTTATCTTAAGTAAATACTTTTATGGGTCCGTACTCGAAGGGTGCCAAACGGAACCCTATAACTAAGCCTCCGCTGTCCGTCCGTCTCTCTGTCAACGGGCTGTTATTTCACGTAGCCTTAAACTTTTTCTTTTGTTTTATTAATTACTAGATTTTGCAATTTCTCGTGGACGTCGGAAATCATCGGGAACCTACTACCTACCGGGATAAATAAAATAAAAATCTTATGTAAAATAAAATAAAAAAATAATATAAACATGTCCAGGACCTTATAAACTATCTGTGTGTCAAATTGCGTGACTGAGTGACAAACATTCAAGATATCTATGCAGCATTATGCTGAGATAGGAGCCTTTTTGACCTCGCACAAGTATTTTTTTTTAAATTCTTTTATTTGTTTTCGTTTATTTGTTTTTCTTTTTAATTTGTTAGTTTTAAAGCTCTTTTTGACTGTTTGTATATCCTGTACGTGTCCCAAATAAAATAAAAAGTCTTTCTTTCTATCTAAACATCAAAACATGTAAACTTTCACGTTTATAATATCGTATAATTATATTACCTATATCACGTAATACCTTTATAAATTATATAATTTATAAAGGTATTACTTGCGCGAAGCCGCTGGCGGAAGCGCGTATATAACTATCTTTGCGTTTCGTGGTGGCATTACTTGCAAAGGTATTTTAACAATCATGTTTCAAATTCAGAATTAATTCCTTAACATTATGCTACCCGCATATTCAGACGGTAACCCACGAAACTGGCGTGTGTTGTCACAGTGAATATTATTACTTCGCACGCATGTAAACATTTTATATGTTATGTTGGCACTAAAACGTAAAATGGTATTAATGGCAAACCGTGGGTAGTTGACTTAAATATAATAATAAATGACCGAGTAACAACAAAAAAAAACGTTAATTTCATTAAAAGATTTTAAAAAGTTTCTATCCGACTCCGTGCTCGCAAGCGAAACAGCTGATTGACTGAGGGAGGGGTCGCGCTCGCGGCCGTTCAGGTCACGTCCCGCGACACCCACCCGTGTTGAGACGCAAGTTCGTTGCCCTAGCGCATAGGTGAAAGGGTGAAATATTCGAGTGGCAAAATTTAGTAATTTAAAAAAAGTCCTAATTTTCCATTGATTTTACGTTCTATAAATGACACTAAACCACTGGTTTCAAGGATAACGGTGTTTACCCTAACACCCTGTATAGACTTTACATTTTGTATATAGTGTAGAGCTCGTGGCTAAGTATTTAAGTAATAACAGCCGCTCAGGTCGATCCATCAGGTAAACTGAGCTAGCCGGCGTTGGTCCGTGGACAGGTGACCATCTTTACATACATACTGAGTCCCCCCCGTGCCTCGGAAAACACGTAAAAAAACTCGTTACACACGAAAAACGTTATTCGTGAATCTTTGAAAGTCTTTACGGGTCGTCAGAATCCCGAAAGTATTACCCAGTAACTGGGTTATGTGTAGGTCAGATAGGCAGTCGCTCCATGCAAAATACTAGTATTCAGATTCATCCGGTTAGGCTGGAAGCCAACCCCAGTATAGTTGGAAAAAGGCTAGATTAATTTTAGTTCCTTCAATAGATAGAAAGCTACACAAAAAATATATTCGCAACAAATTCTCTTTAGCGTAGTCATCCAAATCTATTAAAAGAAGATGACAATATTTTTTAACAGAATTTGCTTCAATAGGCAGTTTCTATTTTCAATATTGGGCCTAAATTTTTCACATACTTAACAAAAGATTTATCGCTGAGAAAATCTATGCGTCACGGTGTCCATTCAATCATTCGATTTAAAATAAAAACATTTTACAAAAAAAAAAACTTAAAAGCAACTTTAATTTCGGTGTCTTTGCTTTTCAATTTTCGTTTTTTGCCACCTACCAAACAAAAAAAGAATCATCAAAATCGATTCATATTTTGGCGGCGAAACGCGTAACATCAAAATCTGCCTTGCCTTTTCCCAACTATGTTGGGGTCGGCTTCCAGTCTAACCGGATGCAGCTGAATACCAGTATTTTACATGGAGCGACTGCCTATCTGACCTCCACAACCCAGTAACTGGGTAATACGATACCCCTTGGTTAGACTGGTTGTCAGACTTTCGGGCTTCTGACGACTCGTAACGACTGTCAAAGATCCACAAATGACAGCCGGGACCAACGGCTTAACGTGCTTTCCGAGGCACGGAGGAGTCTCGATATGTGAAAGTGGTCACCCATCCACGGACCAACCCCGGCAAGCGTAGCTTAACCTGATGGATCGACCCGAGCGGCTGTTATTATTTAGCCACGAGCTCCTCGGCGAAACGCGTAACATACAAACACAAAAAAAACATACACACGAATTGAGAACCAGCTCCTCCTTTTTGAAGAAGTCTGTTAAAAACTAAACATTTCTATTAGGATTTTGACTATAAATCCTTACCTTACCTTAATTCTATATTCTAAGAATCCCTAATTCAATAGAAGTACCTTTCTAGGATCCACAGTCTTGGAGAAAACCAAAGCAAACAGATTCATCATTTCACTACATATTATAAAACAAAGTCCTCCCGCCGCGTCGGTTGGTCTGTCTGTCTGAACGCGATAAACTCAAAAACTAACGAACGGATTTTCATACGGTTTTCACCAATGGACGGAGTGATTCATGAGGAAGGTTTATATGTATAATTCATTAAGGTTTTGTGTAAATTGGCTGAACTATGACTATGATTGTTGAAGATGTGGGGGCAAAAATCATGCTGTCGACGGGAGCTTTAGTGGCGTGCTCTACGCCAACCAATAGTTATATTATATTTTTAGGGAATTCATACATTGTTCTGAGAGCAGTGGTGGCCCAGTGGTAACGGCCACGACTTACGAGTCGTAGGTCGTAGGTTCGAACCCTGACAGGCGCTTTACTTTGTGTAAATTATTTCATCGCCACTGCACTCAAAACGGTGAAGGAAAACATCTTGAGGAAACCGGCATGTCCTAGAACCAAAAATTCGAAAACATGTGACATCTACCAACCCGCACTGGGCCCGCGTGGTAGATTACGGCCCGCTCCCTCTCACAGAGAGGAGGCCTGTGTCCCAGCAGTGGGAACATTATAGGCTGATTACACATAGGGTACACGTACGCTCCCGTGGGATATTTTCCGACATCCACGCGGGTTAAGCCGTGGGCAAAAGCTAGTACCTAATTTCTATAAATACAATTTTCCCGTTTTATTTTAAGGCCTATCCACACCGCCACCTTTTAACAAAAGCCAGTGGACTGTTAAAGTAAAAGGAATATAAATTCCACGAAGATTTAGGCAGCTGAGTTGGCTAATATAATAAAAATACCGTCGGTGCCAAAAGAAATGAAAAAGTAAGTGGGCAAAGGCGGTGCTTACAATTAAAATGAAACATTCTGAACTTACGCCACGTTATAGACGTCAGTCAGTCTTGCTTTTATTTAAAAATATCGTCCTCTTTTCTCTCTTTTCAATTTTCTTTTGAATAGAATTGAAACTTAACCCTTCGTTGGCAGTCGGGTAAAAAGGGGTGAGTTTTATCTCGATTTCAGAAAAAAAAAACAACTCTACGTTTTAGCTTGAATATTTCCACACAAAATTGTTAAATTAGCTCTACTTAATTTTTGTGACATAACATATATTACACTAGCTGTGCCCCACGGTTTCACCCGCGTAGATGTCCATCCAGTGGGAATATAGGGATAAAACGTATCCTATTTCCTATTCCAGTTCATGTCTACCCGTGTGCTCATCCTCTCCTCTCTAAAGTAGGGAACGTCGCGGAGGCGCGGCGCCCGGCGTCGAACGGTTCGCGTATTGCATTTTTATACTCGTGATATCTTCGAAATTAAATGTCCGATTCGAATGAATTAAAAAGTATTTTACCCTTGATGTTAAAACTATTTATTTGAATAAGAATTAATATTATGTCGATAAAACTCCTTCGCAAATAATGCATTAACTTCGAAAAAATTTGATTCACATAAAAAAGGTTATAGTGAGTCAATCTTAAAAGATATACATATGCTGTCGCGGACTTTTTTTTAGAACTTTTAAAGAGGAACAATTCCATCATACATGATATTTGCGTAACTTAAACCGTTTACGCAGCGCACGCAACGGAAGCTCTCAAAAAGGAATAATTTTTCCCGTTTTTGCAACATTTTTCATTTATGCTCCGCTCCTATTGGTCGTAGCGTGATGTTATATAGCCTATAGCCTTTCTCGATATATGGACTGTCCAACACAAAAACTGGAACTACTGGTTGGAATTTTTCAATTCCAACCAGTAATTCCTGAGATTAGCGCGTTCATACAAACAAACAAACAAACTCTTCAGCTTTATAATATTTGTATAGATTATAACACCTGTATTCCCCGAAGGGTTGAGCAGAGGTGTACGTAAAGTACACCTACATTTCGTCAGTTATGTTCAAATAATAGAAAAGAAAGTAAATCGACTATGAAATTGAAAGAAAATGAATTGACGTCTGAAGTCTGTATCGGTGTAAACCTGTCTATCATCTGAAACAATTTAAAACACAAGTTTCAAGGGACATAAAAACAAAATATAGAAAAAAACTTAAAACTGTATTTTATGCCTCACGACTCACGATTAAGAAAAAATCTTCCATATTTTAAGAGGTTGACACATCGATGCCGATGGTACAAACTACTTTTTCACCTTAAAAGCTCGGAAAGATTCTGTTTGTCATTCGAAATCTGCGTGGAAAAGAGCATTTTCCCCGCTAGCGTGGAAAGAGTTTTTAAAATTCGAACCTTTCTATTCAACAATTTTCTATACCGGCCGACTGATAATGCATCAATACTTATTTTATGTCAGAGCGTCAACCTCATTTTTAGAATAATCGCACTGGCCAGCACGAAAAAAAATCGCTCAACGCGCCTAAAGAAGTTTTCACATAAAAAAACTTTATATAATTTTCTTCTGTATATTCAATTCACTTTCCACCATTTGGGTTTGTTTAGCAGTGCAGAGTTAGTGCAAGCGGTACATAATTGAGCCGAATTGAGCTTTTTTCCGGAAAAATTACGCGAAAAGTACATAAAAGCTTATGTACAATATTTTTGTTCAATGCATGGAGCATTTTCCTCGCTGTAGTGAGGTGAAAAGTTGTGTGTTTCGCTCGGCAGCAAAGTTTTTCTGGGTCTCATACCTTTGAAACCCTCGCAACGCTCAGGATTCAATACAGGTACTCGCGCGAGAAAACAACTTTGCAGCCTTGCATAACAAATAACTATTTCAATCGTTTTGACGACGACGTATTATCTGGTATTATTATTCGTGTTGAGTTGACACGGGCCCAGTTGTCACTGACCCACGGCTGCGTCAACGATCTTCTTAATCGTAATAAAATATCTTGTGGTTGTTCTTCATCTTTTCGTGTGGTTATACTGTCTGGATTCAGTTACTTAGCCATTTAGACGAGTTTTTAGCCAAATGGAATAAAGCCTTAACCTAATAAGGTCACCTAAGGTCTTTGAATGGCGAGAAATCACGAGTGCTAACTCCACCTGTTACACGATTACCTATACTTTTGACGTTCTTCTTTTGTTAAGGCGAAAGCGCCCGCGAAATTCATCAGAATTTGAAGGTCAGTATCAGGTGTGATAATTTGTGACCGTATCGCGAATCATATTTATTTTTGAATAGTATGTGTACTTAACTATCGCATTAGGGCAACCTGTAAAGATAGATTTAAGGGGTTGTAATAATAAATATTTTGATAAACTTGGCACCTGCAAATTGCAATAAGCCTAAAATCTAAATTTCGCAGGCTACCTTAACGCCTCCCCCTTAAGGTTGATGCGCTAGGGTGGCCGGGAAATTTAAATTTTCTTACGTTTTTTGCAATTTGCAGGTCAGTATCACATTGCATGTTAATATAAATATTATTAGCTGCCGTAACAAATATGGATTTACAGAATTATAAACATTAGATCAAAAAAATTAACATCAGCAATACAACTCTCTAAGTTCAAGTGCATTGAATAAAAATTTCATGAAATCGTCAGTCAATGCACTTACATGAACTGAATGTTTATAATTCTGTAAATCAATATTTGTTACGGCCGCTAATAATATTTAGATCAACATATAACCTGATACTGACCTGCAAATTTTAAAAAAACGTAAGAAAATTTGAATTTCGCGGGTCACCCTAGCGCATCAACCTTAACATATTTAGCTTGGCAAGAGTACCTAAAAATAAATTAGATTTCAAATAAAATATACCTACTCAGAACTTTTAGGTAAGCCTTTGCCCAGAAGTTGGACGGTATGGCTAATAAAAAAAAAAAAAAAAAAATATCTTTTACACAATTCTTTTTTTTTTTCTAGAAACTCGAGTACTGTGACGTAACTTATTTGTATTTCACCCTCCTACGACCGGAGCTATCGCGGTAACTACATTATACGATAGGCAGACGCCGCCAGTTGCCCTTATTAGAGCTAATTTATTTTTAGAGCCTAATGCAGTTGGGAGCCGTTTCATGTTTAGTCAAGAAAAAGGTTCAAAGATTTTCTTTTTTGGGCCGCATGAATGAATGTTTGTTTTTGTTCTTGTAAATTCTTCGTAAAACTTCGTAAAACTTTATTGGCTTGAGGCCATGCTTTCTTGTGGACAAACTTGACTGTGGAATTTCATTAGATTGTTCAGCAAAAAGTCACTTCAGAGCTGTTATTTTTTGCTATAGCGACCATAGTATTACACACTGTATTACAATTTCATGTGTCTTCTATTACTGTTCAAAAGATGCACCCCCTTTTTTTTTAGTAAGATATTATCAAGGGAGTGCCTCCGCTGCCGGCGCCGGCTCCCAAAAATAACGCTATTGGGAACCGGCAGTAATGTCACCGCCGGCTTCCATAATGGGCACCGGCGGCCTGGCGTTTATGGAAACTCTTCCAGTATTCAGAACCCCAACTTACTAACCCTAACTAAAATCTTTTTTTCTGAACATTCTAGTCGTTTTTGGCACTCGCCGGCGCGTGTTTACGCTCGTAGGGGTCTAAGTTCTAACCTAACCTAAACTTTTTTGCGATTACAAATATTTGACCTAATCTAACTAGTTCGTTTGCCGGTCCGGGTAGTATATACTTTATTACTCGAATAGGGACATTATTGATTATGGACATATTTTTTTAATTATGCCAAATTGACAACCAAAGTCAGCGCCGGCAGCCAATTCAGTAACCGGCGCCGGCGGAGGCACATCCTATTATCAAATAACTTCTCCCGCTCTAAGCAGAGTGGGAAGGCGTGTCAAACTCTTACTGACTAAAACCGTATTCCTTCAGTTGCCTGTAAATTGCCAGAGATCACGGTATCGGACTTTCCCGCGAAAAAGATACAGCCCTGTGACAGACAGACGGATGGACGGAGCAGTGGACAGCGGTGCCTTAATAATAGTTTCCCGTTGACACTCTTTGAGTACGGAATTCTTAAAATTATGAAATAGAAAATACACGCAGACTTAGGACATCGTAAAACAGCACCGCTCCGACACGGCAAATAACTTGACATACAAGTTTGGATTTAAATCAAATGCGTTAAAGTCTATTTTACGATGGCTATACAGAATAGTGGAACGACACTCACGAACAGCAACTAGTTTTGATCATAAATCTATTTGACGCCGGAAAACTGTAGGCATTTCCATCCTTTTGAAGCGTGTGTCGGTCAAATACGAGTCTATATTTCTACATATATGCTACATGACAGGAGGACGCGCCTACCGTATTCCGGCCTCGCACGCGAGGCGTGATTTTACGGAAAATCTTTAATTAACATATTAACCTGCCTTTTTACCCCGAAGGAGTAGGCATGGGCGTAAAGTGCAATCACATTTTACCTGATATGTAAGTCTCTGCGTCCAGCGCTCGGCGTGGCAACTCGTCGTGTTCGGGTTCGCGACAGGATAATCATAAAACTTTTTTTTTTTTTGAGATTGTTGATTCATCAAATTACTTCTCCCGCTCTGGGCGGAGGGAGTGTGTCAGACTTTTACTGACTTTAAAAAAAACAGTTTTTCTTTTATATTTAACAAATCCCTAGTGTGTCCCTTATTTTATTTGATTTTAGCCGAATGTAGTCATAATTTATATCCCAGAAAGATAACAATTTGCATGAGGGGAATGTCCTTTCACAAAAACGTACAATAAACTGTAGCAATTCATTGTCGAATCAACATGAAATTCTCCAACACTTTCCTGCCAAAAAAACTTCATCAAATATGTAAGGGCGCGTACAAACAAAAGTTTACGACGTTGCGTTAATGGAGGTTTAAAACAAATGCTGTGTTTATTGCTTTAGTGACGTCAGTGTCAACAGGCATAATATTAGCAGAAGGATCATTTTGAAAGGCACATATTGTTGCTCGCTTCACTCAGTTGCTAGCAGCACGAAGTCTGCCTCTGATGCCTGGTTGATAGCAATGGGCTCGTACATGTTACATGGGACTTAAACATAACTTTAACGTTTTTTAAAAAAGAAAAGAAAAAGAAAGAAAGAAAAGAAAGAACTGGCGAAATGGGGGTGTACTATAAGTGCACCTCTGCCTGACGCTTTAGGGAATACAGGCGTTATGTTATATAACATTGTATTCTAGAACGTTATTCAAGTATTGATTGATCGATTGGTCGTGGGTTCATCGGGCAAAGTGTTATTGAGTTTTGCCATCAGGATTTTCGCAGTAGCAGCCCGGAGTCAAGATTTGTGCCCAGTTTATGGCAATAGTAGGTTTGTCATTTCCCCTATTACATTATATACCACTACATGGAAACTACCTAAACATATTACTGTCGAAATGTGGGTGTTACTACCACCCTACACCTTACCCTTCACAAAAGCACGCGTGATGATATAGACCTTTATGTTTTATATGCAAAATTAATTTTGTTCCCTAACTTCACGACGACGTGTTTCATATATTCGTTTATGCACAAGTGTCATAATCAGCGTCTAATTATGAAAAGACGGGACCGTCGGCGTCGCCTTAATTTGCACGAAAATACGAGCTTCATAAAATTGGTGCGAAACAAAATATTTATTTTTCCCTTTTTACCAACTCCAAAAAAAGAGGTTATCAAATCAACTGTTTTTTTAATGACCCAAAGATGAAATTACGTGAACTTTTCGCTGATTTCTTATTCAATTATTATCTGTTAATTTTGGAAGGGCTAGAAACGGGGACTACCGAAATGACGACTATAAATAGAGAAGTATGGAAGAAAAAGACAATTTTGCGCCGACCCCAAATAAATTGGGATTCTCAAATGATGATAAATAATGATTATCTGTTATTTTAGATATAATATCTAGAAGTTAGGGTCTAAAACTTAAAACGGCTAGATATTTGAAGTTGCTCATTCACAATGAATTGTGTTAAAATGGAGCTTCTGTACTATTCTGTCTAGTGACAAAAGTGGATAGCCCTAGAGGGTTGAGTATTACAGTAAAACGTGACCTTTTTGATTTTTATGTTTGCCTGGTACCTAGACTTAAATTAAGAGGGTGCATACCTAATATCTAGTTGACAATTATTCGTCATAGCTACGATATTTTTTGGCGGCATTTTTAAAATGTAATTGGATGGATGTAGGTGTAATTTCCATAAAATGCCTTTGTTTGTTTTATTTACAATAAAGTTAATAAATGCAAAAAATATTCCCCATTTACTCATTATTATGTAGGTAAAAAATCTATCCATACTTCCATACTAATAGTATAAATTAGAAAGTAACTCTGTATGTCTGTCTTTCTGTATGTCTGTATTGTATCTTTTCACGCCTAAACCACTGAAGGGATTTCGATAAAATTTGGCAAGGAGATAGATGGCTTTCCGGGGGAGGACATAGGCATATACTTTTATCGACATACCACGCGGGTGAAGCCACGGGCGGAAGCTAGTTTACTTATATATTTTTTAAGACTAAAATTAAAAATAAAAATGAAAACAAATGACTAAAAGTTACTAAAGGCAACAAAAAATAATCTACTAATATGATATCTCTCTTATCTTATTATGACAGTGATATTTTAAATGAGTGTCATAATCTTTTAAATACTCGCCCTAAACTTTGCACGTGTTTCATTTCCAACCTGTAAAATGTTAATCATTATGACGCTTTCAAACCTTTTTAGTTCTGCCATAACTCTTAGAAAGGAAAAATATATTACCTAAATTAATGTCAGGGTTCCGTATTAAATAAAGTGTTTTTTGTTATAAAAAAACTTAAGGAACGAGAGAGGTTTACGTAATGCTCTTTGTGAAAGATTTCGTCTGAGGAAGTACAGTACGACACAACTTAGATGTAGCATAAATACGAAAATTTGCATTCATTAATTTCAATTTTACGAATGTATTTGGTTATATGACTTTACAAGTTATTGCGTTTGCGTAAAGATCATTTTCACCTAAAGCAGTAATAAAGATTGGAGATTTTGAAGGCGCACTCAGTTCGGATGGTGATCGGTTTTACGAATTTTGCCGATGCTATATCTAAGTTGTGTCGTACTGCACATAGGCATGCACAGTTTGGCTCTTCTCGGTAATGCTCGGTTCTAGTCGGGCGGCCTCAGCCCCAACCCAACGCGTCGCATCGCATCGCTCACCCGCGCTTTTACATCGTTTTTACTTAGTGCAGACTTTTTTTTTTTTGCTCGGCTCCTAATAATAATGAATATAGCATAGTCGTTCTTTCAATTTTTTTCAAATCCGAAAGTAGGTATACATTGCAAAGCAGCATTGTATATGCTGTTGGTGTCCTCTAATAAATAAATAAATAAAATTACCATATTGAAGCAATGAAAAAAAAACGAGCTATTTTTTTTTTTTTTTTTGCTCTTTTGTAATTTAACATTTTGGTTAGTTGTTACGGTACCCTAAAAACACGTCAGCAAGATATAAAAATAATATGTTACCTACATTTTATGAGTCCTTGCGAGGAAATAGCAGCATTTTCAGGTTAATTTCGTTTTACACTGAAAATCACAGGTTAACTGAACAACTTTTAGTGTTAACAATCAAATATAAAAGTTTTTTAATATAATAAGAGTTCTGACTTTAGTTAGGGCGACTAAATTAACTAACGAATCAGTTAAATAGTTTGAACATAACTTTCTGGGTTGTTAGACATGATTGATTCCAAAACTTGTTCAGTAATCCTGAATAATTGGAGACGAAGTAAAATTAAAAGAATGGTATTAACTCTTAGCTATTTTATGAAATACTATGTTTTTAATAATTAATATAATAATAATATAATAAAAGTTTATTTCGGAACAATAACACTAGACTAAGTACAAAGTAAAACGATGTTGGCTGCAAAAGTATGAACTGTAGCGCAATCAACAACCCCCTACTCCAGTTACAGAATGGAATGATGTTCCACCAAAAGTTTCTGAATACGTAATTAGGTCAGATTAGTTAATTTAATAAATTTTGATACCTAAGAAATTTATGTCAATTTAGATGATGACAGTATAAAAGTGGCTTTATCGTCTTTTATCGCTGACCGCACTTTTAGGCACAAAGCAGAGGGTATGGACATTTTTTCCGCGCACAATTTGGAATCGTATGGATGTCCGCGAGCGCGTTTGATTTCCATACGATTCCAAATTCTCCGCGGAAAAATTATCCATCATCTGCTCAGCACCTAAAGAATTCCTTCAAAACAAATTCTTATTTAAAAAACAATATCTAAGCAGTCATGGAGCCTGCTGACAAAACTGAAAAGTTAAAAGTGTTATTAGCGCCATCTGTATTCTATAGCCCTGCACTACGCGAATTCATAAGTTTACAATATAAATTATTCAATGTTGTAATCCATTGTTGGACGAGAACAAACGCAACTAACAAACAGTTATGCAGTTTTGCCTTTAACTAAGGTATTAATAATACAGATTTTGTATAAATAAATAAAATAAAACCTACAAAAAATCGTTCAACACGTCTAAAGAAGTTTTTACTTCTGAAAAAATCAATTACAGTTCTCTATATTAGCTACCCAAGGACACGCCATTATAATTCTTAGCCAAAATTTGCAAAGACGTCAAACACAGTCCCACAAATTGTCTCGCCGCGCGTAAACGTAATGAGACTAATCTAAAGAAAATGAGAAGATTATGAAAGGAAATAATCATTGTGTATGAAATCTGTGACATTTTTGGCAGAACAAAGATTTATATCGTTAGATTTGCCCTTTTTTTTTTTTTTTTTGGGTGGGAAATCATCATATGACTTCTCCCGCTCTGGGCGGAGCGGAAGGGCGTGTCAAACTCTTACTGAATAAAACCCACCCGTGTTCCTTCAGTTGCCTGTTGCCAGGGTCGGGTACCCCTTTCGGACTATTCCGCAACCCTGGACGGACCCCGTCAGGTGTGCTGACATCTCTTTGAGGCATGCGTGGAACACGACGCGCCATCGACCCGGGCCTGGTCGTTATCGGCGGCGAGCTACCCATCGCTCGCCGTCCGCAAGCCCGCGCCTATGGTGGCCGGGAATCCGCCTGGGATTCCCGACGCCCAGGGTGTCTCCAGCGGCGGCGGTTAGGGGCGTGAGGGCGCAGGCTTTGCCTCTCCCACACGCGTTCAGCCTCCTCCTTCGCGAGCATCACTGCTTCGCAGAAGGAGGTGACCGCCTCCCATGCCCTCTCGCTCCGTACCATGGCCTGGACCAGGGCCGGACGCGAGAGGTCAGTGCCGCCAATCGCCTCCACGAGGACACGGCGGTGCTCCGCCCAAGCAGGGCACACCTCCACCGAATGCTCGTTAGATTTGCCCTCACAGTAAACCTCGCAAAAAAGTGTTCATACTGAGGAGAGTGACCTCATACATCTCATATGGAACGGTAGATAGTATGATTGGTCATGAAAAAAAGTGTTCATACTGAGGAGAGTGACCTCATATAACTCTTAAGGAACGGTAGATAGCATGATTTTCAGCATGAGAGAGCGAGAGAGGACTGTTCAAATTTGAATGTCACTGTCAACGAAATATAAACGTGACCATCGTTTGACGTGATAGGGTGAATCAAATCTTTGCAAATAAAAAATAGTTACGAGTAGATTATTCAAAAAATCAGGTGCGTAATACAGTTACTGACACCTGCCATTTTGCACCTGTTATCGGAACCGCTTTCCAGGAAATCCAACCTTACAGGATAAACTTTAAAAAGTCTCATGTACACGCATTCCCTTCGCCTCAACACAGCATAAAGCATACTTCATCATCATTCGCCTAGCCTTTTCCCAATTATGTTGGGGTCGGCTTCCAATCTAACCGGATGCAGCTGAATACCAGTATTTTACATGGTGCGACTGCTTATCCGACCCCCACAACTCAGTAACTGGGTAACACGATACCCCTTGGCAAGACTGGTTGTCGGACTTTCGGGCTTCTGACGACCCGTAACAACTGTCAAAGATCCACAAATGGCAGCCGAGACCAATGGCTTAACGTGCTTTCCGAGGCACGGAGGAGTCTCAATATGTAAAGATGGTCACCCATCCACGGACCAACCCCGGCAAGCGTAGCTTAACCTGACGGATCGACCCGTGCGGCTGTTATTACTTAGCCTCAAGAAATAAGGGTTAAGAAAGCATACGTATACTCCATAGATTTAGGTAGTTAAAAAAGGGTAAACAATAAAAACCACGTGACTCATAGATGCTAAACCTTTTATTTCAAATGTTAAAATCATAGTATATAGAGTCACATATTAATAGGCTCTATTCTGAATCTGAATCTGATGAACTATCTGTTACATTAATAATAAAGCGTTCAGTGGCATCATCAAGCATTTTGTCTAATTTAAAAAAATTCTGTTCTTCTTTTAGCGCTGTCAACAAAGGCCTCTGATTAACCGAGTAAACGTAATACCTGCCCCTTCAGTTGCCAAACTACGTCACAGTTGTACTCTTCAATTTAGCAACGTTATCTAATTCGTTGTATTTTTAAAAGGTTTGGGGAACCTGTCTTTTTGGGCTCTTTACAATACACAGATTACAAAATATTATATCATTATAATAAATCTAACTAAAAAAATATGCTCAAGCAGTTATGTCTACGAATATAAGTTTAAGATTATATGATAAAGTTTAGCATTCTATAATAAAAGAGGAAACTATCCTGTGATCGAAAATAAATTTAATTTTGTTATAACGTATTTGTAAACAAGAAAGTGTAAAAAAAAACCCTTTTTACGATTTGTTTACCTTTTTTTAACTATCTAAACCTTTAGAGTATAGCTCCTATTTCAAATGTGTCTGCCTGAAAGTTTCTTTAGCACAAGTGTTGTGTGTGCATGAAAAAGCATTAATAAGTAGATTTTGGGACCCCACGGACTCTTTTAAAAGGTTGGCAACCCCAATGCTATAAACCTTCACCGACGTAATTTATAATTCCAAAAAGAATATTAGATTCAAAACTTTTTAATCCTGTTGTTATTGCGGCGCGGTTTATAAATTGCTGAAACTTTCATAATTTTATTGCGAAAATATTACAAATTGTTTTATGTTAAAATTAGTCTCAATCTGCATATTTTTGCTTATGTACGAGGTAATATCTGCAGTATTGCGACTGTAAACTTAGATTTTTATGCCTGCTGCAGAGTTGTAGATAAATAAATTTAAATCGTTTTATGTCGTGAAGGACGATTGTCTTTTTTTGTTTTTCATGTTTGAATAATTATCGATGCCCATAATGTGTGTTGAGTTCCCCTAGCGAATTTAATTTAGCCTTGTTTATGCGTATCCAATGAATATAGGCGTCTATCTATTTCCTAATTGATAAAAATATCAGAAAAAACAGAACAGAATAAAAACTAAAACCCAACTACGGTTCAAAATCCGGATTCACACGTAATCTGTTCGATGTATGCCCTAACACGTGTGACTCCGGATTTTTAATTTGTCTGTCTGTGGTGTCTTGTTTATACCTTTTTAGCCGTAGTTAGGTCTAAGTTTTTATTACTTAAAAAAAAATGTTTTTGTGGTTATAATGTATATATTTTTGAAATGTGCTCATTAAGCCCTTTCATTTGATACCCAACATAGTACGATTAAACAATAATTTTCTTTTAGTACCTGACTTTAAATCCTCTAATTTAAAATGGTGCCCCCATTTTAAATTTAATGTGACGCCACATACCAGCGGACGATCAAGATGCTCCCAACGACACCTCATATGTCAAATTGTGATGAGTGGTTTAGAAGATAGGAGGGAACAGATGAACATACATATATACATACCGGTCAAAATCATAACGCTCCTTTTTTCTTCGCCGTAGTCGTAGGGTGAAAATAAACACCGCTTCCGAGAATTTATAGAATCCCAGCATTCATGGTTTTAGATCACTAATAAGCCCCTAAAAAAACAAACAAATGAATGGCTAACTCAAGCGACACGCGTCTTGTGACAGAGAGTGCAGAGAAAACAAATGAAAGGAGTTGTCAGAATTGACAGAAACCTAAATATAAGAAACGTGTTTTTTACAACTTTTTTCAAAAATCCCTCGGCAAACTTCGTCTTTCGTGAGTCGTCGGATTTCTATCAGTTGATCTTTGCGCTTGGTGTAGACCGGACGCGGGATGGATGCTCTCAATATCGACTTGGAAGTGCATAGATTTGTTAATACTCTTTTAACTTAATGTAATTTATTTAAAAAATGGGAGCAAATTATTAGTTTATGGAAAATAGTTTTACAGCTCTTTATATAGTTCACACGGAAATCAAAACCAAACAACAATAAAGTACTTAGTTCTGAATTCAAATTATTATACACGATAAATCTAATGATTGATGGACATGGAAATTTGCATACGTTTGTATTCGGAAATGCGATAATTCCCGAGGGACATTAAGAAAATAGATGTACTGTACTGTGGTACCGGAATCCTTGGTGTGCGATCGCACTTGGGCCGACAGCGCGACGGAGACAGGTGACGCTTGGCACCGCGTCACAAGTCGCGTCGCAATCGCAAGTCGCGTCGCAATCGCAAGTCGTAACGCCCAAGGCCGTGAACCTTTTTTTTTTTACCGTGGGAACTCATCAACTGACTTCTCCCGCTCCGGGCGTGTCAGACTTTTACTGACTAAAACCCACCCTTGTTCCTTCAGTTGCCTGTTGCCAAGAGTCCTGGTTTCCCTTTCGGACTTTCCCACAACCCTGGCAGCGTGAACGAGGGGCCTCAGATCGCTAATAAGCCCTTAAACAAAACAAACAAACGAACCGCCAACATAAATAGAATATTACAAAAACACTGATAGCCACTCTAATCTTGTTTGTTTTATCTTATTATATTGATGGAGATATGTATATTTCGGATCTATCACAGTGTGGTACCAAACGTTTTTTATACTAACTTCTAGGCCGTCTTTTTATAAATTCGAGTTTTGTAAGACAATATTATTTAACTCGCGATGTGGTAAAAAGATTAACCAGGTTGCGTAGAAAAAGCATAGTGCACACTTGTTCGGGTCGGCATGATTCAACACAATTCGGCACCGCCGAGAGATAGAGCAATGGTGGCCCAGTGTTACCGGCTGTGACTTACGAGTTGTGGTAGGTCGTAATTTCAAACCCTGATAGACGCTTTACTTTGTGTAAATTATTCCATCACCATTGCTAGCAAAACGTGAAGGAAAACATCGTGAGGAAACCGACATGTCGTAGAACTAAAAATTCGAAGACATGTGACATCTACCAACCCGCACTGGGCCCGTGGTGGATAAAGGTCCTGTTCCTCTCATCGAGAGGAGAACTGTGTCCTAGTAGAGGGAATATTGTACAAAACCGAATTTATTTTGGCATTTGGCTGTGCCGAATTGTGCCGAATCAGTCGGTCACACCGACCCGATCTCATGTGTAGCACCCCTTACTGTCCAATGTGTGCCGAACGAATGCTTAGTATCTCCCGCCAATCGTAGAGGCTTTTATAGGTAATCTTTATAAGTTCTAACTTTTAAAACTTGGAGGAAAATTCTTAATGTAACTTTGGTTACTTAAAAGAAAATGTTTAAATTCTGTGATAGTTATGGCTGTCTTGGCAACATACAAAATAGATGACAAAATAAATATCTTGAATGCCTTCCCTATGAAGTAGCGAAGCGACATCATCTGCCTAGCCTTTTCCCAATTAAGTTGGGGTCGGCTTCCAGTCTAACCGGATGCAGCTGAATACCAGTATTTTGCATGGAGCGACTTCCTATCTTACCTCCACAACCCAGTAACTAGGTAATACGATACCCCTTGGTAAGAATGGTTGTCAGACTTTCGGGCTTCTGACGACCCGTAACGACTGTCAAAGATCCACAAATGGCAGCTGGGACCAACGGCTTAACGTGCTTTTCGAGACATGGAGGAGTCTCGGTATGTAAAGATGATCACCCATCCATGGACCAACCCCGGCAAGCGTAGCTTAACCTGATGAATCGACCCGTGCGGCTGTTATAACGCAGTCACGAGCTCCCCTATGAAGTAGCGAAGTAAAATTAATGATAGAAAGTTGTTAAACTATGGGAGGTCTTGATCCGAAGTTAAAACATAACGTGTGCTTTGTTTCGTCCATTAACTTTGTGAAAGACGCATGCATTTTCTATCACAGCAACGTGAAGAAAAACTAATGAAAACTCAGTAAAAAAATGTTAATAGACGAATATTTTATGCAGATGGGTTTTCTCAAAAATCACAATGCGATTATAGAAACGTCTTATTTTCCTTCATTTGTTTTTCCATCGGTTTTAGAAGCTTTTAGCTTTTCGTGCTTAGGAAAACATTCGTTCATTTGATGAAATTATACACGTTTTATTCGATTTTTTGATGAACAGTTTCTTGACCACCTCGAGCGCCCTCTGTGTGTCATTGGATTGCATTTGTTACGCACATGATGTGCCTGTTATTTTACTACTGACCGCTAACGATATTGGTAGAATTTCCTTGGAAAAGTTCTTTCACAGGAAGTTCTATAACTAGTAGGTACTATGTTATGACTATTTTTTGCCATCATTGTAGACTACGAGTAGTTTCTACGATGGGTACAGTTAAACCAGAAAAGGTGTGCGCTTCGGTAATCTTCGTAATATCGATTTCGCACGAACGTCGCGACACAGAGTTATCCCCACAGGGGCAAAGCTAAGTTAAGTCCTAAAAATATCAGTCTATTGCCCGTGCGGCATTTTGCAGTAGTGCACTTATTTTATGAAGATTTCTCTCAGTCGTAGTCAGGTAACCTGCTTCGGTCGCAGCTCATTATCTTTCACTGAAACGTTTTGAAACGTTTTTTGGAATTTCATAGAGTTTTTAATCAATAATTTTATAACCCTATGGTCACAAAATTGTATTACAAGACTTGAATAAAATTAATCTATTGTGCACATTCGGTAAAGGAATGAGTAATTTACTAAGTTATCTCATTGCATGCTGGTGATTCCATATCTACGTAAGTTTCTTCAGTGTTAGTTTGATGAACTAATAAAGTGAAGATGGCAACCTCCTAGCTTAGTTTGACTTTCTTTTGTTTTAAAACTTTGACGAAGCGTGGCCATATTTCAACTAAGTTTTAAATTAAGTCGAGACCACTCATTGTGTTAATAAAAACTAAAACTCACTTTCTACTTTACAACAATGATCCTTATTTCTAGAATTTTATGGCTCAAGATCCAAATCTAATCTCATTTTAACTTATGAGCTTGAAGTTCAAGAATGTTTATTACTTAGAGGTCTTTAAAACTTTAATAAATTAAATTACAATTTGCTAAGGTGGGCATTTAGAGAGGACTGAAATAAATTATTAAGACAGATTCTGAAAAAAAATGGAAAGATAAGAACAATTAAGTTACTGACACGCATGCTTATAAAAAAGCATGCTTAAAACTAGCATGCTCTGCAGCTGTTCACATTTGCACGCATACTTGTTTTAAGCATACTCCTAAATATCCGTGTTTATGGGGGATGCGATAAAGTGGCCCGCGAAAATCAAATTTTCTTACGTTTTTTTGCAATTTGCAGGTCAGTATCAGGTTGTATGTTGATCTAAATATTATTTGCGACCGTAACAAATATGAATTTACAGAATTATAAACATTAGAATCAGCAATACAACTCTCTAAGTTCATGTAAGTGCATTGAATGAAAATTTCAACATCAGAACATTATAGGCTCATTATGTAAGAAAATGTTGGGGTCTAATCTTATTCTAGGTGCATCGTCTTCACATAAAATTATATAATTGAAGTATAGAAAATATTTTTAAAAGAGTAACGGTGGAGTTTCTTGCCCATTCTTCTCCATACGAAAACTGCCTTTTCGAAGGGGCAACTAGAATCAGTTTTTGACGTTCAAAAGTGCCTTATACGTAGAGACATAAAAGGCACTTTTGAACCAACCAATTAGGCAATTGAAATAAATTATTTGACTTTGACTTTGGTCGGCGCTACACGATTTCTTCCTCCATTCGATGTCAACCGACACGCTGCCATTCATTCCCTTCTCGTTCATGTCATTCCTTACACAAATACCTATATACCTAAAATATATTGTTAATTAATTTATAATTGTTGATTCGTACCATTAAACAGAACATGTGCGTATTAAGGTCATCAGAACGCTGGGAATCATGCTATGATTCCAAATGAGCGGTTTGTGAATTAAATGGGAAACCAAAATGATTACTCATTAAATGCTGATTTTCGCTTGAATATTGTTTTCCTTGTAAACGTTGGCATGGTTCAAATCTGACAGTTGAATATTTATAGGTCACAAATGTTAAACATGAGACTGTACCTAAATTACCCTAGGCTGATGAAATTTTCGTTATTCTAAAAAATTATGTTAATATTAGTGTTTAGGTCGATTTCTCCTAATTACTGTTGGTTAATCATTAATTTTTCGTTGCCTATATACTTATTTCGTATGTATGTATGTATGTATCTATTATTATTTAGGATATGTATGTATATGTGTATCTGTTTTAGTATATTGTAGAATTATTATTTGCACCTACGACAGCCCCATTTTATGTCCACGCAAATCACTGTCCATTCCAAGGTTGCCTGGAAGAGATCGCGGATAGCGATAAGGCCGCCCATTGTATATTTTGTAGTGTTTGTTATTGTTTTTTTGTTATATATTTTTGTGGTGTACAATAAAGAATATATAAATAAATAAATAAAATAAATAAATAAATAATACTTCTTTTCGTGTGGTTAGTAACTAACCTGGTATCAGACTTTTAAAGCCGCCCAAGGTCCTCCGACTTGGTTTCAGATGCCGTCGGGAAATATCTCGACGTATAGTGTTGGTTTATTATTAGAGATTCAACGCATTGGCGAAGTTCATTTAATACATTGTGTTCATTATACAACGCATTACGTGCAAAAATAAAAGCTTTTGTCAAGCAGTTGGTTTCCTATTGTCATAATTCTCCTGCCCTAATCACAATTCATTAGTGGTCGGCACAACATGTCCTCTCCTTCCATAGTTCTTTATTAGTCCTCATCTAGGTAGTCCACCCTTTTCTAACCATATCATCTTTCACACAGTCCATCCATCGTTTCTTTGGTGTTTCCCTACGGGTTGGGTTACCTTATGTATGTCAACAAAAGAAATTAGTACGCAGGCAGAGTACCTACTGATGTATTTGAAATAGATCAAGTTATGTTTAAAACGTTATTACGCTTATAAATACGATGAATAGGTATTTCCTGCGTATGTAGTGAAAGTTTTTTTTTTTTCTTTCCTGCATACCAAACTCTTTTGATAACTGTACATCAGTACTTTCAAACAATATTTATCTTCAAAACGCTTTGATTTATCAACCAATCCATCACATGTTTACACGACAAAAAATCATTTCCCAGATTCCAGATTAATTTGATTTCCCGATTACCAAATAATGTACCTAATGGAAATTGGAAAACTCATCGTGTGTAGCCGATAGGTACTGCGTTACAATTATTTTGATCTGTTCACGCATATGCCATGGTATGTGGCATGAAACTTAAAACAATGGAGCGCTAATGGGAAACGTCAATCAATGCGGGAATGTTAGGCAGAGCGTAAAAACAAATGAACTTCCTGTGAAAAATTGTACGAAGATTATTTCAGGTATTTTTGAACGGGTACGGAGATTGATTGAAATGGTTCCGTAGGAGTATTAAACAGGAAATTGTGATTGGTTCGAATACATAAATAAAAAGATTTCTTTACAAAATAAGATGAAAGGCTCGGATATTGAGAGCAATTTCTTTGATTACGATTTTTTAAACGACGAGCGATTTTAGACAGATATAAACCGGCTAATAACAAGCAGAATGTTTTGTCAAATAAATAAATGACATTTTGTCAGATATGTTTACTTTCTAAAAAAAATCTGACAAAATGTCATTTATTATTTATTACTTATATACTCTTCTCAAAAAAGTTACAATCGTCTAAAAAATCAACTGAATGAGTTGATTTTTGATGATTCATAAGTTGCAAATCTATGATAAATGTTACTGACTTTAAAAATCCAAAAAAATCATAGTCCCATCATCCGGCGCATTGAACTTCTAACTAATATGATAAACGCGAAAGTTTGTTAGTATGGATGGATGTATGTTTTTAACTCTTTCACGCAATAACTACTGAACGGATTTGGATGAAATTTGGCACACAGATAGATAATAACCAGGATACGGTACTTTTAATCCCGATATTCCCTCGAAACCGCGGGGCGCAGCTAGTTATTTCATAAAGGCATTTAAAAAGAGAGAGGGGATGTGTCTCCGAAAGGGGTAAACATTTACCCTTAATTATAATCCTATAGAAACTTGAATGGTATCATTTTGAAGACCTTTAAATTCTCTAGAATCATTTATTTTTTCGTAATCTCTTCACGGTTTTGAGAAGTTTTCAATTCTTAAAAAAAAAAGTCCTACAACCATCAGCAGCCATTTTCTTTATTTTCCCCACGTTTCATTTTTAGATAAGGTCCAAAATTGTAGTTGTTTTAAATTAAATAATAAAAAAATATTTAAATATTATCTACAATTTTTTTTTTTTTTTTTGATACCGTTTTCATTACGAAAAATTATTTGCAATACTAAAAACCATGACTCATAGATAGACTGGTAAACGATCGCATCCAACCCGGAACTATATTTTTCTGCTATAAAGAATCTATTAGACAATTCCCTTAAATCCTTAATTAAATTCCTACTGAACCCCAAACCGCAACCATCAGTAATCCCACCACAGATCCGATTTACCCGAAAATAATCTCGGAACCTATTTACGTAAGTACTTCGACAGTCATCTCTCAACAAATTGTGCTGCGAGGTATAATCAGCTTTCCGTATTTTAAAGAGATCAATCTACGCAGAGATCGGTGAAAGAAATAAACGAGGTATATGTATGTAATATCTTGATTAAAGTATACTTAACTAGCTGTGCTCCGCGGTTTCACCCGCGTAGGTCTCGGTCCCGTGGGAATAAAGGGATAAAACGTATCCTATGTCCTATTCCAGATCATGGTCTACCCGTGTGCCCATCCTCCCCTCTCTAGAGTAGGGAACGTCGGCGGGGTCGAACGGTTCGCGTATTGCATTTTTATATTCGTGATAACTTCGAAATTAAAAGTCCGATTCGAATGAACTAAAAGTATTTTACTGCTACATAAATACCCTTGATTTTAAGACTGTTTATTTGGATAAAAATTAATATTATGTTGATAAAACTCCTTCGCAAATAATGCATTATTTCGAACAAATTTGATTACCATACAAAAAGGATATAGTGAGTCAATCTTAAAAAATAGACATGCTGTCGCGGACTTTTTTTTAGAACTTTTAAAGAAGAACAATTCCATGATACATGTTATTTGCGTAACTTAAACCGTTTACGCAGCGCTCGCAACGGAAGCTCTCAAAAAGGAATATTTTTTCCGTTTTTGCAACATTTTTCATTTATGTCCCGCTCCTATTGGTCGTAGCGTGATGTTATATAGCCTATAGCCTTCGTCGATAAATGGACTATCCAACACAAAAAGATTTTTTCAATTACAACCAGTAGTTCCTGAGATTAGTGCGTTCAAACAAACAAACAAACTCTTCAGCTTTATAATATTAGTATAGATAGAAGATAGAAGATATGGAAAAGCTGGTGTAGATTATAATAAGCCTTTTTTTATTCTGAACATCATTGCATTGTAGTACTTTTCAGTAGTTTACAGAATGTGTCTTAGTTCAGTGTGCCTTTTGGCAAAAGCCTCCTCTAACAACTTCCACTGAGTCCTATCTCTCGCAACTACCCGCAACTGTTCTGGTTTGCGACTGGTCAATCGTCATCCTGAGGATGCCTCGTTGAGAGGCACGTGTCGATTTCTTACAGGGAAACTAATTTTTTTTATAACTCTTGGAGAATAGTCAAGTGGAATAGGTTACTAAATATATCTACGTCTATTGTATTTTACAAATTCACAGTTCAGTTTTGGTGAAAAATACGTTAAATATTTCGACGGGCAATTGTTTGTTTAGACTGTTAGTTTCAATCACCTGTCCTAATTGACTGGTAACCGACACTCTCAATCAACAAAGTCTGTCGGATGTATAAGACAGTTCATTTACATTTTTTTTTGGGAAAAGTGCGGCTGGAATATTTCAACTAGAAATGTTACGAGTTGCTTAAATAAAAAAACATAGGTATCTACAACGTGCCGCTACAATGGCGACATTTTAATTTAACACACGGGTAGGGCTAGTGGCCAGTAATCATAAAAAATATAATAAAATAAAATAATTCGTAAATAGATTTTTTTTAATATTCAAACAAACTAAATAATAAAAACATGACCAAAATTGAGATCACTCTGTGCAAAAGATTCATTCATAAAGCTACCTACCAGCTGGCTTACGTTATATTGGTCCGATACCCTTTGATGCAGGAATGCCGCGCAATTTCTTAGAAGTTATGCCAAATTTCTAAGAAATTGCGCGGCATTCCTTCAATTCGCCTACATATTATGATCCGTGACCCCGGCAAATGACCTCTGCGCTACAGTTTTTTAAGTACAGGTTGCTCCAGGATGCTAGTTTATCAAATTGATAATGTATCAATAAATAGTAACGTTTAAGTAAAATTAAATATTTTCCTATAACGAATACACGAAATCTTATACGTGTGTTAAATTAATGTAACCATTAAAGCGGCACGCTGTATACTGAATAAATAAATAAATACATTTACATTTCGTGAGGAGCTCGTGGCTAACTAATAACAGCCGCACGGGTCGATCCATCAGGTTAAGCTACGCTTGCCGGGGTTGGTCTGTGGATGGGTGACCATCATTACATACCGAGACTCCTCCGTGCCTCGGAAAGCACGTTAAGCCGTTGGTCCCGGCTGTCATTCCTGCATCTTTGACAGTCTTTACGGGTCGTCGGAAGCCCGAAAGTCTGACAACCAGTCTTACGAATAGAATAGAATAGGTCTTTATTTGCTTATACGAAGGGGTATCGTATTGCCCAGTTAGGTACTGGATTGTGGAGGTCAGATAGGCAGTCGCTCCATGTAAAATACTGGTATTCAGCTGCATCCAGTTAGACTGGAAGCCGAACCCAACATACTTGGGAAAAGGTTAGGCAGATTGATTGATTGCGGGGCAAAGGCTTCTTTCTCATAAAGAGAAGTTACAAGTTTCACCACGCTTGCTCAATAATTATTATTAGGTAGGTTAGGTGGTAACGGCCACGACTTACGAGTTATAGGTCGTAGGTTCGAACCCTGACAGGCGCTTTACTTTGTGTAAGTAAATTATTTGTGAAGGAAAACATCGTGAGGAAACCGGCATGGCCTAGAACCAAAAATTCGAAGACATGTGACATCTACCAACCCGCACTGGGCCCGCGTGGTGGTTTACAGCCCACTCCCTCTCACAGAAAGGAGGCCTGTGTCCCAGCAGTGGGAACATTATAGGCCGATTATGTAGGTACCTACTTTTTGTAGGTGCAAAACAAATTTACGAGAATTCCATTGATTAAAAAAAACTCCGATATTTTTTTCAATTTACCCCGCAAATGGTGACCTAACTAGTCAAAGAGAACTGTTTATCGAAACCACATCAAAATTTTAATTCAGTTTTTTTATTCAAATTCAATTAAGCTCGATAGACCTTTATTGGCAATCGCTTTGCTGCAAAGTTAATTACGTCATGAAATACCCGATGTTTAACAGGATTTAAAAGAATAACGAACCTATCAGGTTTACCCTGACAGGGTAAAAGGGTCAGTTAATTGGGTAAGCCTTTAATGTAAATGCGGGATTAAGTGATTTTTTTTTGTTGTAAATCGTGGTATTTTCACAATCATGGTGTTTTTAGGAGTATGAGGAACAGGGTGTAAAGTTCACTCATCCACCATAGAAAAGGGAGGATCCTCCGACCAGACGGGTTTTCTGTCTGGCGGGCAACTGCCCAACGATTGATGTTTGGTTCTTGTATATATGTCCACTGCACGGTAAACATTAATTGCGCGATGCAGTATTTATGTGACGTCAGGATTTTTGTGCGACGTCAAGTCTTTGATGCGTAGTTCACATATGTGGCGATGTAGATACCGCCACATGTCTATTGAAGAATAGGTAACTAGCTTCCGCCCCCACTTCGCCCGGGCGGTATTTCGATAAAAAGTAGCCTATGTTCTTCCCCAGGGTGCCATCTATCGCCTTGCCAAATTTTGTCAAATTCCGTTCAGTGGTTTAAGCGTGAAAAGGTAACATACAGACAGACAGACAGAGTTACTTTCGAATTTATAATATTAGTATGGATAAATGTCTTATTCGCCAACTAATTTAACATTGTTCTAGGCGTGATCTAAATCAAGTTGTATATTAGCGGTTTTAGTTTACAAACTATTGGTAATGAGGCGGGGTCACAGTGTAGGCGTTATCAGACCAGATACAGGTAGGTTAGACGTTATCAGACCAGATACAGGTAGGTAGATAGTCCGGTTTTATTGTCTAAGATTTTGTAACACGATCGACACGATCGTGCTGTTTTCATAGTTTATGGCAATAGTGCCGATTATATAAATAGGTGTAAATGTTATATACACCAGAGTAAAATAATAAGAAAGTCCTTTGCACACGTTGAATAATTAATATTTTTCTTAGTCACAAAATCTCTACTCGACGCCATTGTTGTTGTTTTAATTAGCAGCGACCCGCGTGGTAAGAAATAGAACTAAATTTTTCAATTTGCCGCGGCATTTTGTAAACGGCGTTTGAATTGTCCATAAGTATTTTAAAGTGACTAGGCAATTTACATTTTGCCTTAGGCATTTTACATAACCGCGAGCGTTTGTAAACAGACGGCGCCGTTAGTAAACTGATGATTGATGACTCATTCAATCTGCCTGTGATACATAGACAGGACATATAACAGTAATACTTTTCCTAAATACTTTTATAAAAGAATGTAGAATTTATATACTGGACTATTTTCTTTTTACTTCTCTAAAAGAGAAGGGCTGTCATTCGTGGATCTTTGACAGTTACGGGTCGTCAGAAGCCCGAAAGTTTGGCAACCAGTCCTACCAAGCAAGAGGTATCGTTTACCCAATAACTGGGTTGTGGCGGTCAGATAGGCAGTCGCTCCATTTAAAATACTGTTATCCAGATGCTTCCGGTTAGACTGGAAGCCGACCCCAACATGATTGGGAAAAGGCTAGGCAGGTAATGAAAATCTATATAACATAAAAATATGTATAATATACATTTTTTTACAGCACAAAAATAAATACACAAGTAATATTTTTTGTATACTCTATTCTATTACTCAAGTACCCCCATGAGATATTCGTGTTTTTAGTTTATGGTAAAAGACAATATTTAAAAAACAAACCACCTATCACTGCTGCAACTCTCAGGTTTAGATATTTTACTAAAATATTTAGTCAAAAATAAATATTTTATTTTAGGTACTAAAATATTTACCTAACAAATAATAATTTACCAAAAACATTTACTGAGACTTCGCCAAAATATTTACAAAGTAAATATTTTACAACGTAAATATTTTCTATTATTTTAAATATTCCGTTAATTCTGATTATTTTATAGAAAGAGAATTATCATTTTACTAGTATTCTTGGTAACCGCTCCAAGCTAAATATACATACAAATTGTGGTTAATATGTATTGGTGCAACGAGTGGGCATCAAACTCACGACCTCGCGTCATTCCACACCAAAATACCGGATACCGGGACCTTGGCAACAGGCAACTGAAGGAACACGGGTGGATTTTAGTCAGTAAAAGTCTGACACGCCCTTCCGCTTCGCCCAGAGCGGGCAGAAGGTATATCCCAGTAGCTGGAACAATTTTCTTCGTATCGTGTGGTTAGTGACTAACCTGGTGCCAGAGTATAAAAGCCGCCCATGGGCCTCTGACTTGGCTTCACATGCTGTCGAGAAGGTTTCCTCACGTTTTTGAAACAAGTGATAATAATACAATACGAACATGAATCCGAAAAGTCAGAGGTGCGTGTCTTGGGTTCGAACTTGAGAACAATGGAATGTAAAGAGGTTGGATGCTTTTGAGTCGCGTGGTTATCAATGCCACCTTCCGGCTCCATCATCAGACTACGAACACCACTCAGTGTCAAAGCACTTGTTAATAAGTAGGTAACCAATGAGTCCAAACACGATGGTGCTATCTCGTTTGATTGCGGAGTTCCTATGCCCAATTTCCGGCTCCATCATCAGACCAGCTCCATGGTATAATTTTTTCAAAATGTCTCGGTAGTTGTATAAGTATGCCAAGTTTCAGATCAATCGGATTCCAAGAAGTGCTTGAAAAATAGATGACAAAAGGAGTAACCGGAAACACACACAACAAACACAATAGACTTCTTTGTACGAAAAGAAGGCCATCGCCCTTTTTTTTTTTTTTTTTGGGTGGGAAATCATCAAATGACTTCTCCCGCTCTGGGCGGAGCGGAAGGGCGTGTCAGACTTACTGACTAAAACCCACCCGTATTCCTTTAGTTGCCTGTTGCCAGGGACTAAAGGCCCTCGCCCTGCAGTGCGGATAACAGGCTGGTATTATTATCATTTATTCACCCGTAAAGATCAAAACCAACAATTAAAATAAAGGTCTTCAAAACAAAGTTTTCGAATTAATTCGCTTGATCACGTTCACACAACGGCCCATCCCTTTTAGGGATCCGCTAATAATGGGCCCCCAACTTTAGCGGTTCCGTCTGCATACAAGTTTATTCAAATGGGTTGCTTGAAACACGCCCAGGCCTTGTCACGTCAGAAATTAGTTTAGTTCTTGTTTTGTCAGTATTTTTTTGGGTTCTGTAGGTGAGATTTGGTTATGGGTAGAGCATAATCATCAGCCTATAATGTTCCCACTGCTGGGACACAGGCCTCCTCGCTGTGAGAGGGAGCGGGCCGTAATCCACCACGCGGGCCCAGTGCGGGTTGGTAGATGTCACATGTCTTCGAATTTTTGGTTCTAGGACATGCCGTTTTCCTCACGATGTTTTCCTTCACCGTTTTGAGGGCAGTGGCGATGAAATTATTTACACAAAGTAAAGCGCCTGTCAGGGTTCGAACCTACGACCTACAACTCGTAAGTCGTGGCCGGTTACCACTGGGCCACCTCTGTCTTATCGGTAGAGGCTGTCAATTTATAAATGAAGTTGGTTGAAAAGGATCAGTGG
Source organism: Lithophane ornitopus (assembly GCA_948473465.1). NCBI lineage: Eukaryota > Metazoa > Arthropoda > Insecta > Lepidoptera > Noctuidae > Lithophane > Lithophane ornitopus. The sequence continues at coordinate 12,237,583 of OX419635.1, read as the reverse complement.
GCTTAAAATGGTCACTTTAGCAGAATCAATCAATGAAAATATTTTGAATCATCGCAAAATGTCACAAACTGACAATTCATAATATAATCTGCGTGTAATTCATATTACGAAATAATTCATCTGTTTGACAGTTGTAGTGTGGGTGTCATAGAACTATGTCTATGTTTGTATGTGTAAGTAGCCTAAGTCTATATATTCAATGGTTTGCTAATAAACACGAGTATTATACATCAATTCGTGTACTCAATTACACCTATCCCTACATGGCGACCCTGCCTTCGGGCAAGCCGCGCATAATGGTCGTGTCGCGTTACAACTGACTTCATTATTAATTGGTGCGAAATTGTTAAGAAAAGCAAAATGTGTCAATCATACCAGACCAAAGAAGAGGTTTTTCTAGCTCAAAACGCAGCTGGTGCTGGCAATAGTGCGAATTTGCAAGAAATTGGGCAACATTTGAACATCCAGAATATTATGACCACAATAATTATCTGTTTCATGGGTGCAGTGCTTCTATACTTGGGATTTAAGGCATATAAAAAATGCCATACTCGTTGGATGCGTCAGGAGATCAACCACCAGGCGTTCAGGGGCATGCGATTGTCCGGACGAGGTCGCGGCCAGGCCACTCCGAAAGCAGCAGAAAGTGAATGTCAGTGTAAATCAGTGAACTAAAGTGATTGTGTACGCAAGATATTCGGGAAGAAATTAAGTTAAATGTACTGTTATGTAGAGACTGTTTAAGACAAATTCTAAAGTATGCAGTGACGTCAAAATCAAAACGATTAAAATAGTGTCTTATGGCTAAGAAATTTGATAACATATATAATGAGTTACGCAAAATACGTATATATTTAATTAAAATAGGTCCAGAGCGAAGATTAGAATCTAAGGTATGTAGTAGAAAATTAGAAGAATCGATAAAATTATTTTATTCGTTTAAAAATTATTGTAAAGAAATAGAAGCTAACGTAAAAGACTTCAAAAATGAGGAGTTAATACTAATAAATGAGTTACGTTATAAGATAGATGAATTATTCGTAGAAATAAAACAGTTATGTGAAAAAGGAAGTAGTTACAGTAACTCAGATTTAGAAAGTTTAAGTGAGGACGAAGGAAAAATAGCAAAAATGGCCAAATTTGATCTTAAGATAGCACTGAATTTGTTGCCCGTCATGACAAGTGACGAGTTAGGTATTAAGCAGTTAATCGATGGGATCGATTATTACAGTTCTATTTTAGATAGTCAGTCGCAAGAACAATTAATTACATTCGTTTTGAAAAGTCGATTGTCTCAGGCTGCAAAATTGAAATTAGCATCAAATTATGACTCAGTTAAGGATCTATTACACGATATGCGGGTTCAATTATTGCCAACAAAGTCTGCTACGGCAATACAGAGCAAACTACATTCTTTCTGCCAAAAGCAAATGTCAATTGATGAGTACGGAAAAGCCATTACTGAGATGTTTGTGGACTTGACGATAGCGCAATCCGAAGGGAAATCCAGTAATTACCAGGTATTGAAACCGCTTAATGAGAAACAAGCCATCAAACGGTTTGCCGACGGATTGCGAAACCGTCGATTAAGCACTATCATAGCCGCAAGAAATTTTGAATCCCTCAAAGATGCAGTTCAAGCAGCAGTGGATGAAGAGACTTCGATGCCTTCGACTTCATCAGGTGAGATTATGGCTTTTAATCAAAACAATCGACATAATTACAGGCGTGCTTCTAATAATTATTTTAGAGGTCAGCATGGACGAGCGTTTAGAGGCCGCTCAAACCAGGGTCAAATGCGTTGGGGTGACCGTAATGAGACCATCCAGGACCCAGGGCGTGGTCGTGCACCACGAGGATCGTGGCGGAATTCGGGAAGATCGAATCGAGGTAGGTCTTCTTTTCATAATAACCGAAACAAGTGGACACGTAATTCGGAAGCTATGCATATTATGACCGAGGATGCACCTAAAAATGAAGAATCCAAAAATCAGTTTTTTCGTGCCTAAACATTATATTATGTCATGTGATAATAACATGGTTGTCGAGTTTTCTGTAAATGGTAGCCCATTCCGATGGTTACTTGACTCGGGTGCGTCAATTTCAGCCATCAAATATAAACATCTTGTCGAACAAAATATTCCATGCCATTTAGAGAGTATTGAGATTAATGGACTTGGGGGCAAAGTTCAATCTTTAGGTTACGTTGATTTAGACTTAGTAACAGATTATGCAACGTTTAGGCATAAGTTTATTGTTTTTAATTCTTTGCCATGTAAGGCGCATGGAATCATCGGTGACGACTTCTTGCGAAAACATAAAGCGTTATTAGACTACAAGAATAATAGTTTATCTTTGCACACTTTAAATGGTAATCCAATCACGTTGTCTATTAAGATATCTAATAGTAAAAAAGAAATGTTTATTATACCTCCCAGATCGGAGTCAATCCACTTTATACAAACTAATATAAAAGAAGAATGTGTAGTTTGTACTTCTGAATGCAGCGAAGGTGTTTTTATAGCTAGCACCTTAGTAAAGCCCACTAGTGGAAAAATACCTGTAAGAATACTTAACACAACTGAGAATGAGTTAACTCTAGATAAAATAGACCCCATTATACACAGCGCGTCGGATTACAATATTTGCAGTTTTGATAAATGCGAAAAAAATGCGGCCCGCGTTAAAAAAATATTTTCACTGCTGAATATAAAACATTTAAATGAAGAAGAGCAGATAACAATTGAAAAAGTATGCGCCAAATATGCTGATATATTCTTTTTACCGGGGGATAAACTGACAACTACGCATATTTATCAACATTCTATTCGCGTAAAGCCTAATGCAGAGCCCGTATTTGTTAAACCATATAGGTTACCTCATTCACAGAAAGATGAGGTACATAAACAACTCCAAAATATGTTAGCCGACGGCATTATAGAGCCATGCGTAAGTGATTGGTCTAGCCCAATTTTGCTGGTACCCAAGAAATTAGACGCTAATGGACAAAAGAGGTGGAGATTAGTTATTGACTACCGCAAACTGAATAATAATATTGAAAATGATAACTTCCCTCTTCCTAACATTACAGAAATTTTAGACTCGTTATCAGGATGCATCTACTTCTCACACTTAGATCTCCATCAAGCATATTATAATGTAGGTTTAGACCCCAATAGTAGGAAATATACAGCATTTGGTTCTGGGCAATATCAAATGACTAGGATGCCCATGGGGCTTAAAACAAGTCCTAGCTCATTTTCAAGGATGATGACAATGGCAATGGCAGGTCTTAATTTTGAAAAGTGCCTCGTCTATCAAGACGATTTAATTGTGTATGGAAGTTGTCTCAGTCAACATAATAAAAATTTAATTGACGTTTTTGAAAGACTTCGGAAAGTGAATCTTAAATTGAATCCGTCCAAGTGTGTATTTTTGAAAAAGGATATGTTATATTTAGGTCATGTGGTCTCTGGCAACGGAGTTTTACCAGACCCGGACAAAATTAGTGTTATGCAAAATTATCCCATTCCAAAAACGGCAGATGAGGTAAAACGCTTCGTAGCGTTTGCCAATTACTATAGAAAGTTTATAAAAAAATTTGCAGATATAGTTCACCCCTTGAATAATTTGAGTAGGAAAAATGTAACATTTAAATGGGATAAAGACTGCCAAGTGAGCTTTGATGCATTAAAACAGCGTTTGATATCCGCCCCAGTTTTGCAATACCCATGTTTTTCTAGTGACAATATATTCAACCTACAAACAGATGCATCAGGATACGCGTTAGGCGCCGTATTGTCTAATCGGGATGGAAGGCCAATTGCTTATGCAAGCAGAAGTTTAAATAAAGCTGAAAGAAACTATCCCACTATAGAAAAAGAATTATTAGCTATAGTGTGGAGTATTAAACATTTTCGTCCATATTTGTATGGTCGCAAATTTAAGATTTTTACAGACCATAAACCTCTAATTTATTTATTCAATTTGAAGGATCCTTCTAGTAGATTATTAAAGTTTAGATTGGTTTTGGATGAGTACGATTTTGATATCGAATATGTGCCAGGTAAAAGTAATGTGGCTGCAGACGCATTATCGAGAGTATGTGTGTCATCGAAGGAACTGAAAGAAATGCATGAGTGTGTTGTAAACATTATGACTAGAGGACAAAAGCGGAAGTTATTGGAGAGCAGTTCTTCGGAAGATATGGTTAACACAGACATTTGGCCTGATCAACCAAAAGTTGTGGAAACTCATAGTAAGCCGAAGGACTCTGTTGAGATACGATTTGTAGATAGTAATAATTGGGCTAAATTAAGAGACGAAAATAATAATGTAAGGTTAAGTAGTCAGAATACATTGTGTTATGTGCCGGCTCGGATGACATTGTTTATAAACCCAGCATCCCGATCGCAGATGACGCCAGCCGCATTTGCGAGGGAGTTCAGGGAATATTGTAATATTAATGATATAGAGGAGATATATTTCATTAAAAATGGCACAAATAATTATTTTATTGAGAAGTTGATATCCGAGGTAAAGAAAGATGCAAAATGGTCCGGACCAAGGTTATGTGTATTAAAAGACGTAGAAAGAATAGATGACAAAGATGACAGAAGAGTCATAATTAACGACTTTCATCTTTTACCCACGAGTGGCCACGCGGGTATAAGACGGATGTTAAATAATATTCGTAAATATTATTTCTGGCCTAGCATGGAACGAGATGTCCATGATTTTGTGAAGAAATGTCATAAATGCCAGATTCAAAAACATAGCATATACAATAAAGAGCCGATGGTAGTGACGACTACTGCTCATACATCCTTTCAGAAGGTATATCTAGATATAGTAGGACCCTTAGATAAGGATAGGTATAATTTTTCGTATATTTTAACCACACAATGTGAATTATCCAAATATATTATCGCTTGTCCACTTGTTTCTAAAAAGTCAGAAGAGGTTGCAAAAGCCTTTGTAGAAAATGTTATCCTAAAGTATGGTGTTCCAAACACTATAGCGACCGATCGAGGAGCAGAGTTTATCAGCGCAACAATGACGGAGGTATGTAAATTACTAGATATAAAAAAGCTTAACTCCACGGCATACCATCACGAAAGTATTGGTGCGTTGGAGAATGCTCATAAACATCTAGGAGCATTCTTGAGAATCCAGACGGATAATCATCCTGAAACATGGAGTTCATGGTTACCCTATTGGTGCTTCTCATATAACACTTCGGTGCATAGTGCAACAAACCATACTCCATTTGAATTGGTATATGGGAAAAAATGTAATTTGCCTAATAATTTATCAAAGTCAATTGAACCACTTTATAATCATGAGAGTTACCCGCTTGAATTAAAATATAGATTACAGGTGTCACAGTCTGAAGCACGAAATAACTTGATTCAACGAAAAACATTGCGCAAGCAACATTATGATTCCAATATGAGGCCTATCACTTATACACCAAATGACCAAATCCTTGTAAAAAAAGAAACTGGAAACAAATTCAGTCCCATTTATTCTGGACCCTATGTAGTTGTAAGGGACTTAGCACCAAACGTAGAAATAATAAGAAAAGGTAACATTGATGTAGTGCATAAGAATAGAACTAAGTTATATTGTACCTAGTTGATATTTTTATAGTGTCTGTATACCTAGTTTAAAACATTAGAGTATGTGAATAAAAAAAAAAACATTTGTATTTTTTTTTTATTTTATTATGTGGGAGGTGTAGTGTGGGTGTCATAGAACTATGTCTATGTTTGTATGTGTAAGTAGCCTAAGTCTATATATTCAATGGTTTGCTAATAAACACGAGTATTATACATCAATTCGTGTACTCAATTACACCTATCCCTACACAGTTTTCTATGGAGATTCGTAAAACGGTCCATTTATGAGTCACGATAAAATGTTGTTGAACACGGATAGGTCGTCCATCAAAATATTAAAGCAATAATTTTGTGTGTCCATGTTTAAAACTGACAATATTAGGAGAAACACATAACTCAAACTCAAACTCAAAAATTTATTTCAATTAAACTGACTGACTCCTTGACAATTCAAAAGTGCCTGTAAATGACAGGCACTTTTGAATTGTCAAGGAGTCAGTCAGTCGGAAATATGAAGCTAGTTGCCCATTCCATAGGTAGTAGGTACCTATGGAGAAGAACGGGCAAGAAACTCCATGGACACTCTTTTAAATCAAAATATTGTTACAATATAATGGTTACATCATTCATGTTGAAATTATACATGTGAGAACAATGTAGAAAGCACGTTAAAAGCGTCCGCAATTATAAAATATGCACAATTCAAAAATTAAAATAAGCCATGGCAGCTAAGAAATGACCAGTCACAACTGACGGCGCCCGTTCACGAACATGACGCATGGATCAGCACCATTCAGCTCAACCATTTTGAAGGGAGCTAAATGATCCAACACACGCGCCACCATCAGCGAGACATTTGAGTGAGCATGACATATTCCCAGCCGCCAATAAAGCACATTCAAGTAAATGAAAGACATATTACCCGGTAAATGATAGATCTATAGTACATAGTACTCACACCTGTGCTATGCAATTATACAACACAATACAACGCCGCTTTGATTAAAATTGGTTGTGCAAAATTTCTGGAAACAACCAAATTCTTCAGGAAAATGAGAACCAGATGAGCTGTTTTACAGCATTTTCATTGATGTTAATTGAGACAAAATTACATTTTTCCTTCGAAAAACTGTTTGATAAACCAACTGAATAAACTAAATCTTATTAAATAAATACGTTGAGCGATAAAAATGTACTAAAATAGATTAAATGTTGGTTTGCGTGGGTGTTTATTTACAAATATCTTATACCCGCGGCTTCGCCCGCGTGGGTGTCGAAACGGGAACGTACAACCGAGATTAAAAGTACCCTATGTGTTAATCCCTATAAGCTATATGTATGCCAAATTTCATCCAAATCCGTTCAGCCGTTTTTTGGCCAATCCCGAACATACATCCAGGAGACAAACAGACAAAGATTCTTCGTTACTATTTTATTACGTAATGATTGTTTAGATATAGATAGGAGCTCGTGGCTAAGTAGTAACAGCCACATGGATCGATCCATCAGGTTAAGGTAGCTTAACCTGATGGATCGATCCATGTGGCTGTGTGTGGTCACCCATCAACGGACCAACCCCAGCAAGCGTAGGCTTGCTGGGGTTGGTCCGTTGATGGGTGACCATCTTTACACATCGAGAATCCTCCGTGCTTCGGAAAGCACGTTAAGCCGTTTGTCCCGGCTGTCATTCGTGGATCTTTGACAATCGTTACGGGTCGTCAGAAGCCCGAAAGTCTGACAACCAGTGTTGCTAAGGGGTATCGTTTTACCCAGTTACTGGGTTGTGGAGGTCGGATAGGCAGTCGCTCCATGTAAAATATAGACTGGAAGCCGACCCCAACATAGTTGGGAAAAGGCTAGGCAGATTGATGTTTTGATATACTTAGATATATTTGGATTAAGAGCAGCCATACAAGTGCTAACTGTACATTAATATTTAGTTAGAAAAGGATAGAAATGCATGGATATTCTCCGTGTGAGGTTTTAAGGACTACCAAACTGAACTTTGATAAACCGTAATAGTCCGGTCAATTTAGACATAAAAATAGTGGTCAAATAACAATAATTCCCGGAGAGCCAAATTTTGGTGGAGAGCTGGGGTTTAACATTACAAATAAAGTATTAAAAATCCCCATCGATTCTATGTGTGCTACAAATGTTATTCGAGGTCAAACGTCAAAATTTGAGGTTTTTTGGATTTTTCTCTTAAATGGTAAGTTTTATAAAAAAAAAACCCAAACCTAAGACTGGGGTTGGAAATTGATAGATAATACTCTGGAACCGATTCAAACTTTACTCTCCCCTGCTCCAGAAAAACTCCTCAACTCTATTTTTTGCAATTGCAAAAAAGGTTGTAGTGCCAAATGTAGCTGTGTTCTCCAGCGTGTACCAATTGCCAAGGTCAGTCTTGCTCAAATGTCCAGTTGAGTACAATAGAGGAAGATTCCTGTGATTTTAATGAAGAGAGATTTATGAACATCCAGCAAGAGGAAGAGGAAGAAATCGAAGAAGACATGACTTTCAAGAGTATGAATCTGATTAAAATATCTAAAGAAATCAAAACAATAGTTAACCCAATAATCAATAGCAATATCAATAATCAATATCAATAATAAGGTAATATCTAGAACTTGACGGGTATTGTTCCCTTAAATTATCCTTAAATTGTCACGACAGTTAGTGGAGTAGGCCTACAGGGGAAACCACGGTAAAAAAACGCGCCGAGTACACTACCTCACAGGTGGCGTGGAAATGTGTGCAGATCATGTATAATGTGACTCTTAGAATCGCGATATCTTAGGAATGGTAACTCTTAGGAAAACATCATAAAAACCATTTTTGTGGAGAATTTTAAGATGTACAACTTTGGTTTGGGGTTTTTTTTTTATAAAACTTACCATTTTCGAGAAAAATCCAAAAAACCTAAAATTTTGACGTTTGACCCCGAATAACTTTTGTAGCACACATAGAGAGCAGTGGTGGCCCAGTGGTAACGGCCACGACTTACGAGTTGTAGGTCATAGTTTCGAACCCTGACAGGCGCGTTACTTTGTGTAAATAATTTCATCGCCACTGCTCTCAAAACGGTGAAGGAAAACATCGTGAGGAAACCGGCATGTCCTAGAACCAAAAATTCGAAGACATGTGACATCTACCAACCCGCACTGGGCCCGCGTGGTGGATTACGGCCCGCTCCCTCTCACAGAGAGGAGGCCTGTGTCCCAGCAGTGGGAACATTATAGGCTGATTATGCTATAGGATCGATTGGGATTTTTAAAACTTTATTTGTAATGGTAAACTCTCCACCAAAATTTGGCTCTCCGGGAATTATTGTTATTTGAAATGTCTAAATTGACCGGACTGTAATACGACAATTTTATTTCGACAGTACTATGGAACTCCGACACGTCTTTATTTCGACTATACTTTAGTTCGAAATACCCACTACTGTAATCCGACAAAACATTTCTTCAACTAGGAAATGATGCGACTTCGACGACATACTTCTTAGTTCTGTTGAAGATGTATAATAAAGAATCTCAGTAACTTCTTATATGAACTAGTTTTGAAAATGTCAAAGTATGGGTGGGTATTTATCTTTTGTTCGTTTTTGAATTTACTAGCTAGTGTAAAAAAAAACGGCTTCAAGAATCATAATAAGTATTTATTTTATTTAGGTCTGCCCAGCCTTTTCAGCTTTTCAGCAGTTGGAGTCAGCTTCCAGTCTAACCGGATGCAGCTGAATATATGCAGGAGTCTCTAAATGTAAAGATGGTCACTCATCTACGAACCAACCCCGGCAAGCGTAGCTTAACCTGATGGATCGACCCGTGCGGCTGTTATTCTAAGCTACGAGCTCCTCCTTCCATTATTGTTATGTAACAATAATGATGTGAGAAAAGTTTTGAAGACGTTATCAATATTTTTTTTAAAAACCGGCCACGTGCGAGTCGGACTCGCGCACGAAGGGTTCCGTACCATTACCTATCTATAAAAACGGCAAAAAAATCATGTCTGTTGTATGGGAGCCCCCCTCAAATATTTGTTTTATTCTGTTTTTTTTTGTATTTGTTGTTATAGCGGCAACAGAAATACATCATCCGTGATAATTCCAATTGTCTAACTATCACGGTTCATGAGATACAGCCTGGTGACAGACGGACAGACAGACAGCGGAGCCTTAGTAATAGGGTCCCGCTTTACCCTTTGGGTACGGAACCCTAAAAACACAGACTTCCGATCATATTGCACACAACATTAAAGGGAAGTAATATTTCTTTTTCATTTATTTTGTTTACAGAACACCTTACTTAATATTTCTACGTATGTACAAAAAATCACGTCTCGTATGAAATAAGAAAGTCGATGGAGCGAGCCGCGACACGTGCTCCTCGCCACGTGATAACAGCACATTACTGATTACATTCCGAACACTGTTTTATATTATAATGTTATGTTATACTTGCTTTGAATGCTAAGAAGATTTTGTTTTGATTGTGAACATTCGCCTTGTCTTTTTCAAAGCAGTTTTCACCCAGTCTACCGAGATGTGGCTAAATGATACTTTTTTACATCGAAAGAATATCATCTGAGGGCCTAGACAACAGTCACATTCTATCAGCGAAAACGATCATGGAAAATGCAAAAATGTATAGGACTGACATAAGCTATCGAACAGCTTATGTCAATCCTGTTGAAAGTTTTTGTAGAAATATGAAACGCTTTCGAAGCGATTGTCACTTGTCTAGGCCCTCTGAGTTCCACAATCAAACTGGGCATAATGAAAAAGGTTTCATCTTCATATAGCTTATCGATGACAAGAAGTTCAAAGGTGTTTGGCCCATATCAAGCGGCGCGAATTCCGCTGTCTGACGCAGTCTTAAGACCATCAAGTACACGGGTGAGGTAGCGGCGCAGGATTGACGGTGGGCCATTGTCTGTGGGGAGAGGTCACATTCGCACTATGATGGATCAGATGGATGGAAGGAACCTCCCTGAGCGACGTACATTCCGACCTTCTGCTACGTACGTCTCACACTGCGCAAGTGACGTCTGTCGATTGGCTAATCCTTTTACCACCGTGGAAAATCCAAATCCTAACTAATCCTTACTAATATTATAAATTCGAAAGTAACTGTCTGTCAGTATGTTACATTTTTACTCCTAAACGACTGAACGGCTTTCGATAAAATAGCAAGGAGATAGATGGCTTCCCGGGGAAGGACATAAGCTACTTTTTATCGACATACCACACGGGCGAAGCCGTGGGCGGAACCTTGTATTATAAATGCGAAAGTGAGTTTGTTTATTACGGTTTCACGCTTAAAAGGCTGAAAGGATTTCGATGAAATTTCGCAAAAATTCAAGTGAACACAAATGTATGGAACAGCTGATTTTTTTTCGCGATTTCTAGGTTGGTCCCATAAAATGAAATGAAATGAAATTGTTTATTCTGTAAATAGGATATCAGAATCACTTTTACACGTCATATTTAAAAAAATAAAATAAGCTAGATGAGGTCGGCGTTTCCTATCTGACTACTCTGAGAAGAAAGGCCGAAACAAACTCAGAGGTCGCAGTCTCTTTTAAGGTCCAGACATAATCTTGGTCAGGCCATATGAGGACCATGTAGATTAGAGTCTGAAATGGTCTTTTGAGGAAAGAACCACACAGATTTGAGTGGGCCTGTCCAGTCAGTGCAAGCATTTGTCAGTAACCGAGGAGCTCAACGACTCGACGAACAATACCAAAGAAAAAGTTGAAAAATAAGAAGAAAAGAAGAAGTTGTAGAAAAAGTTGTACAAAATTATGAGTACAATGACCCCTTTTCGGGTTTAGCATAAACAAAAACTAATTTTGTATACTCCTTTTATCCTTAAATCAAGAACCTACTCCTTAATCATATACATACATACTTTTTTATCCTTAAATAAAAACCGGTTTTTTTTCCACCATCTGGGTTCTTTCAGGTGCCTAAAGTAAATACATTTTATTTCCATAAATCCGTATTATGGCCATACATATTATGGGTTGTAACTCATATAAATATTTCTAAAAAAATAAAAGAAAACATTTATCAATTCTTCCGAAAATCTTTAACAATGCGACGAAAACGGATCACAAATCCAATATTTGTACGAAAAAATCTGATCGGAACAAAATACTTGAAAAAACGAGTAGGTAGGTACAGTCAGCATCAAACAGATGTTAATCATAAATATCTTACTAGCTTCCGCCAGCGGCTTCGCTCCTGTGATATCTTTATAAATTATAGCATATGTTACTCAGTGATAATATAGCATTAATCTACTGGTGAAAGAATTTTTTCAGTCGTTACGGGTCGTCAGAATCCCGAAAATTTGACAACCAGTCTTACCAAGCGGTATCGTATTATCCAGTTATTGGGTTGTGGAGGTCAGATAGGCAGTCGCTCCATGTAAAATACTGGTATTCAGCTGCATCCGGTTAGACTGGAAGCCGACCCCAACATATGTGGGAAAAGGCTAGGCAGATTGATTTTGACTGGTGAAAGAATTTTTATAATCGGTCCAGTACAGTACCTACTATTGTTTTGGGTTAATTACAAACAAAAATACAAATCTTTTCTCTTTAAAATAATATTAGTGTCGATAGTGTAGAATATAACCTATCGCTTTACTTCGAATAATCGTTCATGAACTTGACACCTAGCAAAACATCGTAACTACAATTCTATACTTCAACTGAAAACCAACTCTGTTGTAATTAAATAAAGTTCAATTTTAAATGTATTTAATACTTCAGGTATTTATTCAGATAGGGCTTCTGACGAACCGGAACGACTGACATAGATGCACGAATGACAGCCGGGACCAACGGCTTAACGTGCTTTCCGAGGTACGGAGGAGTCTCGGTATGTAAAGAAGGTCACCCATCCACACACAACCCCCGGCAAGCGTAGCTTAACCACAACAATATGGAACAATGATTATAGACAACCAAAAATGAACTATTGTCGATGTTATACATCTTTTTGAGCCTGACTGTACACAGTCGGTTTCGAGATAAGCGATTCGAAACGCCGATAGCATTCCTTCACATCAGAAATACTTTCCATCCACAATAATAAACTAATAAAGCAAAGCGGAGCTCAATGATTTTCGTATTTCCCATACAAAAGTTGTAAACGGCTGAAGTAATCGTGATCTACTCTATTGTAAATCCAACTCTATCGTTATGTTTTAAAGTCGATTACCTATTACTGTCAAACAGATCTGTGTACCTAAACGTCTTAAGGTCTGAATACGACTTTTAAAATTGGACTTTATAGCAGTGATGCAGAGTTGGTTTTCAGTTGAGATGGAGTTGTAATTACGATGTTTTTTGTGATGTTTTAACTTCTCGAATGATTATTCAAAGTACCTATATGCGATAGGTTATAAGATATTGTTTATGGTTAATGTGTATATGGCAACGATATATATATTGGGATAAATTATAATGATCTGCATTGCAAAGGGATTTGAGTGAACCATAATTTATGACATAATTCTCATAGTAATTCATTGAGGTTTAAAGTCGATTGTTGATGATACACGTGGCGGAATTAGGTGGTTGGAAGAGGCGATTAAGGTTTAATTATAAACTTTACTCAAACTCAAAGCATTTATGTATATCAATGTTTATTTATTTATTAAAGGTACTAAAAACAATAATTATAATAAACAACTAACTATTAATTAACTAATTAAATCCTAACTAATATTAATTAAAACTAACTATAAAAAATAACTAAAATACTGTTTCGAAAAGTTCCTTTAAAAAAATGATTTTGGTTATTAATTGTTTATTTGTATAGTTAGTTTTAATTAATATTAGTTAGGATTTAATTAGTGTTTCAATTAAACCATTTTAGAGTCGGTCAAAAAGTTGAAGCTGCCCAATCCAAAACGTAGATCTCTATGGAGAAGAACGGACAGCAAACTCCAATAGAAAATAACTTTGCGCACTGTGTCGATTCCATCGGTCATTTCAATATTGTTGGAAGGCATAATATTATCTATACATATAATAAATCTGTAGACGAGGCGTTTCTGTACAATGAAAAAAAAAAAAAAAACGTAGGTGGAGTGTCCAAGAATAACCAACAGATGCCATTTCTACCATTTTTGGAATTTTTATCTGTTTGTCTGTTTGTCTGTGTGTCTGTTTGTCTGTTTGTCTGTTCATTTGTTTGATTGTTCCAGTATCACGTAAAAAGTACGAAATCAATATGGTTAACTTATACACTCAAATATTGTGTGTAACTCGATGTTTCATTTAGTCTTTGTTTCATCGCAATCGCTTCAAAATATCAAAAGATATAAGAGTTTAAAGTATTCAAGAAGAAATTTTCATTAGGTACGTAATGTAGATACACGTAACGACATCTATTGTCGTAAAATGACACTAGCGTAAAATCAGGTAGGTTTGTGAGAACGTGTGTAACACACGATCATAATCATCATAATTATGTTCACATACTTCGCGCGGAAACATAACGCGATACATTGTGAATTCACCCAATCTAAAGTTTGGTTAATTCAAGTTTTCCAAATCTATTGTTTGGTAGTAGTGCCATAGGTGGCGCTTTTAAATCATGATACAAATATTAATCATGAAAAAATGGTGACAAATTTTAATTTCTTAAAAATTGTAGATTCTTACATCGAGCAAAAAGTGAGTAATTAAGGCACGAATGCGCTTACTAAATAAACACGAGTAATCTACTTTTCTTTCAACTACCAATGTACCTGCTGCGATAAAATATACCTGCTCAAGGTTAACTCAACTCAACCCAAATCAAGTTAGGTCAAGTTCAGGTCAAGTCAGGTCAAGTCAGGTCAAGTCAGGTCAAGTCAGGTCAAGTCAGGTCAAGTCAGGTCAAGTCAGGTCAAGTCTAGTCAAGTCAAGTCAAGTCAAGTCAGTCATGGAACCCTACGTCTTTTCTACATAGCTTACAGAGTGTTCGAACGTTTTCCCATATATTTTGACAGTATCACTTCGTGCTCGATAGATGGCGTTGTTCATTTAACGTCATTTTCTGAATCGCGGTGTTAAGAGTCTCCGTAGAAGAATGACTTTTGCCGAATTCATAATTATCGAACATTTGGCTCATTTTGAATTGAACACATAATCCATACTAATCGATGCTTAAAAGTATAAATTCGATAGTAACTCTTAGATTTTAAATAAATATAAAAAAAAAAAAAAAAAAAAAAAATTGGAGAGATAGATGGCATCCCGGCGAAGAACATAGGCAATTATTTTCTCAAAAACAAATTTAAGGTGGGGGGGGGGATATAGGGGATGAAAAGTTTTTATGGGAAACCTATCATTTTTAGAGTTCCGTAGTCAACAAGGAAGCTTTATAGTTTCGCCATGTCCGTCTGTCTGTCTGTCTGTCCGCGACTTAGCTCAAAAACTTTTATTCGACCAACTTACATGTGCAGTTGCAAAAACCCAAACATTCTGTATGCGAGAACAAGTTTTTTAACACTTTGAGGGACAGTAAACGCCCATAGACGTAATAACAATAAAACTTTGCGAAAGTTTGTTTGATAAAATAATTCATCCCAACTACGGAACCCTTCATTGTGCATGGTTCGACACGCACTTGGCCGGTTTTTTTTTAAGTTAGGGCTGTGGAAATGTATGCTTTTTGTAACTAACAAAGAGTTACGTTTTTCTAAAATCATCCCTCATGAGGGTAAAAACCCTTCTTTACCCTCTTGATTTTAAAATTCACATGTAAGTACTTATTATTGACATTTTTGCGGGACTCTCTTCAAGAGCGTTACTAGCGACTATATTCTCAATCCCTTTGAGAATATAGTCATAGTCCGTATCTTGAGAATCTGTCCACTCAATCAAAAGTTATTACTACTTGGCTCTTGGCTTGGAACGAAGAGTTTGAGTTTATCAGTGAGTACTTACTCGATAGATGGCGTTGTGCAAATGATGCGATTTTCTTAAGGGGGATGCGCCGGTAGCCCGCGAAATTCAAATCTTAAGTTTTTTGCAATTTGCAAGTCAGTGTCAGGTAGGTTGTATGTTAAAATGAAATTATTTATTCTGTAAATAGGTTATTGGAATCACTTTTACACGTCGTAATAATATCAAAAAATTGTAAAATTAAGCTAGATGAGGTCGGCGTTTCCTATCTGACTACTCTGAGAAGAAAGGCCGAAACCAACTCACAGTCTCTTTTAAAGTCCGGACATACCTAGGTCAGATATTGGCATATTGGTCAGGCCCTATGAGGGCCATGTAGATTAGAGTCTGAAATGATCTTTTGAGGAATGAACCACCCAGATTTGAGTGAACCTGTCCTGTCACTGCAAGCATTTGTCAGTAATAGTGGAGCTCAGCTCATAACTTAAGGAGCTCAACGACTCGACGAACAATACCAAAGAAAGGACATTTGTGTAGGCCGCATCAAGTTCTCAAATTGCCAGACCATTGTTAAAACTAACTGAGAACGAAAAAATATAAGAATAAAAACAAAATAAACATCCACATAGTCCTCACATTCACAATAATACAATACTTTACAAAGCAATCATGTCATTTTGTCAATATCCTACATATAATATTCAATAATGTGAATTTGTATATAAAACTGGTAGGTATATTTTGATGATTTTCACTTATTCAAAATGTCACAATGCCAAAATGACAAAATGTTAGCAGAGCGAGCAGCTCAATCCCATGCTTTTTGTCTTCTAAATAATCTGAAATTGTATAGTAGGTACCCTTTTTTACAAAGTTTGGTTTTAATACAGCTTTTAAATCGTTTAATGGGTAAGTTTCGAATGTCAATATGATTAAAATATGATTCGCGATCGTAGCAAATAGTAGCTTTACAGAATAATAACCATTAGATACAGGAATACAACTCCTGCCATATTAGTTAGATTAGATAAATAAATATTTGAAACAACTGCGACTCATTATTTAGATCAACATAAAACTTGATACTGACCTGTAAAAAGCAAAATCATAAGAAAATTTGAATATCGCAGGCTTCCCCCAAAGCTTTCGCCTTAGTTTCCATCGTCCATACAATATGCCATAGTTTTTTCATTAATCTTTATACAATATTTTTTCATTAATCTTTCCGACAGTTTCATACTGCTGTCCATACTATCCACACTATCACCACAATATAGATATGGACTACCACTAATATATAAAGTTACTGGCTGTCTCATGTCTGTTACTTTTACGCCGTAACGCCTAGGTCGCCTAGACAGACCACGTGGGTTATGGGACATAGGATACTTTTATCCCGGTAGCACATTCCCGTGGGATAATTTCCGACATCCACGCGGGCGAAGCCGCGGGCAAAAGCTAGTATCATATAAATCTAAGAAAGGTAATTACTGAAATATTACAATTCAGCATTGCGTAACACACGTCTTTGAATTACAATCCGAGAGTCTAGCTAATCCATTGCTTCATATATTAAAAAAAAAATGTCTGCACAGCAACGTAAATAACGCAATGGACGTGAACTGTCAAAATAAAACCAATTGCGAATGTGTGATACAACGGAATCGAATTTCAATCGAATCGATTCGGTTGTCATTAAGGTTGATGCGCTAGGGTGACCCGCGAAATTCAAATTTTCTTACGTTTTTTGCAATTTGCAGGTCAGTATCAGGTTGTATGTTGATCTGAATAAAAATTTCATGAAATCGTCGTCAATACACTTACATGAACTTAGAGAGTTGTATTGCTGATTCTAATGTTTATAATTAGAAGTAAATCCATATTTGTTACGGCCGCTAATAATATTTAGCTTAACATACAACCTGATACTGACCTGCAAATTGCAAAAAACGTAAGAAAATTTGAATTTCGCGGGCCACCCTAGCGCATCAACCTTAAACAGTATCAAATAAATAGCCTCTCTCATCGCAGAATGTGATACGAAACGTTCGTACAACATGTGTGTCCAGTTTATCAATAGTTACAAGTCTACACATTCACAAGTTCACACTCCACATCCACACGCACATACACCCACACCTTATTTTGATTGTTTATTATTCTTTAGTTTAAGTCTTGACCAATACGTTTCTATTTTGTTTAACAGTTTAAGCTTTGTACTTTGTTTAAAACAACTTAAAGTTGTATGTTTTATGTTTTATCTTAGATCTCATTTTATATTTTAATTAAGATTTTTTATAATTGTCTGCAATTAATTACCTATTCAATTTCCATTAACAACACTAGTAAAAATGTAACTATGCATCACAACTCAGGTCCCTAAGATACAGGCATTGCTTAGTTTGGGGACCACCGCATTACCAAAATGAATGTCACCAACAGTTACAGATAGAATTAAGTAATGTTGAAATAATTTTATAGTAATTATTGTAACAATGTTCAAATAAATTTTATTATTATTATTAAGTTACCTAAAATGTTAATTTTTCGTAAAATTCATAGCTCATCTCCATATTAATGTTCCCACTACTTTGACCACATTTAAAAAAGAAAATCGAATTATAAAAATTCTTGCGGTACTAATGACACTTGTAACATGTAATTTACACGTGTAGTGTTTTATAATAAAGAGGAGCTCGTGGCTAAGTAATAACAGCCGCTCGGGTCGATCCATCGGGTTAAGCTAAGCTTGCCGGTGTTGGTCCGTGGATGGGTGACCATTTTCACATATCGAGACTCCTCCGTGCCTCGGAAAGCACGTTAAGCCGTTGGTCCCGGCTGTCATTTGTGGATCTTTGACAGTCGTTACGAGTCGTCAGAGGCCCGAAAGTCTGACAACCAGTCTAACCAAGGGGTATCGTATTACCCATTTACTGGGTTGTGGAGGTTAGATAGGCAGTCGTTCTATGTAAAATACTGGTATTCAGCTGCATCCGGTTAGACTGGAAGCCGACCCCAACATGGTTGGGAAAAGGCTAGGCAGATTGATTGATTTAATTTTTTTTATAATAAAGACATTTTTTACAGGAAAAATGCTTGTATTACAAGGCTTGTAAGTTTCGATAAACATGGCAGGGCACAGGAATTCTTTTGATTTAAAAATAAGTGCCAATTCTTTTTGCGGTTAAAAATCTGACATAAAGTTCTACTATTAGAATTCATTACTTCAGTTCCAGCGCATTCATTAACAGTAAAAAACGAATATTTATTATAATTTTATTCTTCCTTAGGATTCTCTTTGAGACTGTCTTATTGCAATTCAAATAGTACCTCTTTCTTAGTAGCTAGGTAACTAACATGAATAATAATGCACTAAGATTTAAAACTTAAAGTGAAACGCAATGTTTAAAGCTGTTGGGGATGCAGATTTTTTCACATCCGCGGAAGCGGATGCGGATCTTAAGTTTACCTTAAATTTTATCCCGCTCGCACCTTATTACTCGCGGCCTGAGTAAGAGCGAGACGGAGTGGGGTGCTGGCGGTTCTCAAGCTTCGAATAGTTTAGATAATTGATGTTCACGGTGAAAATAATGGTAATAAAAAATAAAAAACATAAGACCTTCTTTATAGTTAGTTCAGTTATTATGCATAGTTTCATGATCTAATTTGAAGTTTTGATTATCAGCGGTTTATAGTTTGGTTTAGAGGAAACTTTAGATTTTTTTTCTATCAAGATAGTTTCATGTAATCGTGTATTCGTCAAACATAGGACCTAGCATCAATCCTCAACTTTAACATATATTTATTTCAAAATTAATGCTGCGTTATTTCATGCTAAGCAATTTGAGGTAGGATTGGCCTTTAAGCGCGAGCACTTTTGCATGCAGACGGCGATGGATTAAAAAAAACAGTTTTTATAATACTAGCGGTGTGGTAGCGGCGGTGCCGTGTACGCAGCTTAGAGGCGCGGCGGCGGCGTGGTGACGGCGTCGTGTCCCTGAGCACTAATACAGTTGTACAGATTTCACTGTAGAACTAGATCGGTTATACAAGAAGACTTTCAGTATCACTATACTATTATGAATGAATAGCCAATCCCGCATTTTTAGAGCAATCATGCAATTTTTCCCATGGGTTTTGGATCCCTTTTTCCGCAAAAGGGATTCGAATCCTATGGGGGTGATTGATGATCCCTCAGGTTTAAAACGCGGTGAAAAGGACCAATTTCCTTTGAAAAGATTCTGAAAGCAATTTTATTTGTAAATAACTTGATTCCCTGACACCGTCATCACTTTTCATTTGGTAGGTAAGCGATAAAAATCCGTTTGATGGAATAGGAAAAAATCTTCATAAGAAACTACTATTTGAAGCGGACAACTAGCTTCAACATTCTGCCTGATGGACTCTTTGACAATTCAAAAGTGAAAGTTGAAATAAATGTTTTGATTTTGAGTGTATATTATACTTAGTTGCGCCCCGTGGTTTCATCCGCATAAGTCTCGGTCCCTTGGGAATGTCGGGAACAAAAGTATCCTTTGTTCTTTTCTAGTTCTAAATTTCATCCAAATCCGTTCATCCGATTTAGCGTGAAAGCGTAACAAACAACAATCTCACTTTTGCATTTATAATATTAGTAAGGATTTAAGGAAAGGATTAAAATCTGATAATCAGATAACATTGCTCTTTACCAAGTGGCAAAAATTAAGAATCGGTCATCAGGTAATCCCACAGGTTGATAAAAATCAATCTGCCTAGCCTTTTCCCAACTATGTTGGGGTGAGCTTCCAGTCTAACCGGATGCAGCAGAATACCAGTATTCTACATGGAGCGACTGCCTATCTGACCTCCATAACCCAGTAACTGGTTAATATAGATACCCCTTGGTCAGACTGGTTGCCAGACTTGACGACTCGTAACGACTGTCAAAGATTTACGAATGGCAGCCGGGACCAACAGCTTAACGTGCTTTCCGAGGCACGGAGGAG
This sequence comes from Lithophane ornitopus, assembly GCA_948473465.1. Taxonomy (NCBI): domain Eukaryota; kingdom Metazoa; phylum Arthropoda; class Insecta; order Lepidoptera; family Noctuidae; genus Lithophane; species Lithophane ornitopus. Next base: position 12,217,065 of record OX419635.1, on the reverse strand, counting down.
TCTTGGTATGTAAAAATGGTCACCCATTTACGGACCAACTCCGGCAAGCGTAGCTTAACCTGATGGATCGACCCCGTGCGGCTGTTATTACTTAGCCACGAGCTCCTCTACAGGTTGATAAATACTGCTATTTATTTACTTGAACCAATCGCTGTACCTACTCAAGTTTATATTCGGGGAAGTTAAATCCCCTAAGTTATGAGATACCTATTATTTAATATGTGACCCTAGTAGCCACATATGTACCCACGTATGGTTTAACTCGATAAGACAACAATTGCAAATCTAATTCTCTGTGGGTTTACTTGATACGTGTACCTCGAATTTAATTAGTATAGGTACTGCGGAGATATTGTATAAGTTATATAATATCGCATTTGGCAATGGCAATGCTGCCAGTCTTCTGGGCACGTTTCCGGATGACAGCGAAGCGGACGAGTACCTACTTCGACGCCTAAGTGTCCTTTTGTTTTTTTATTTATTGGCACACATTTTTTGGAGGAGCTCGTGGCTAAGTAATAACAGCCGCTCGGGTCGATCCATCAGGTTAAGCTACGCTTGCCGGGGTTGGTCCGTGGATGGGTGACCATTTTCACATTTCGAGATTCCTCCGTGACTCGGAAAGCACGTTAAGTCGTTGGTCCCGGCTGTCATTTGTGGATCTTTGACAGTCGTCAGAAGCCCGAAAGTCTGACAACCAGTCTAACCAAGGGGTACCGTATTACCCAGTTACTGGGTTGTGGAGGCCAGATAGGCAGTCGCTCCATGTAAAATACTGGTATTCAGCTGCACCCGGTTAGACTGGAAGCCGACCCCAAAATAGTTGGGAAAAAGGCTAGGCAGATTGATTTTTGGTACACATTTTGTGCAAAAAATAAATATCTTCACTTACACATTCTCCCTTTGAATATACCAGTAGAAAATGTTATACAAGTCATCACATGTGTGTGAGCACTATGTATTTACCTAAGTACTGTAAACCTACCATTTACTAGGTACGTCTTTCATTGACTTGAATGTGCGGAAAGTGCCCTGGCGGCTGAGTGTATGTCATGCTCACTTTAATGTCTCGCTGATGGTGGCGTGTGTGTTGGATCATTAAGTTCCCTTCAAAATGGTTGAGCTGAATGGTGCTGATCCATACGTCATGTTCGTGAACGGGCGCCATCAGTAGGGACTGGTCATCTCTTAGCTGCCAAGGCTTATTTTAATTGTTTTGTTTCTTTTTTATCGTTTAATTACGGACTCTTTTAACGTGCACGTTTCTCTACATTGTACCTACTCACATGTATAATTTGAACATAAATGATGTAACCAATATATTGTAACAATATTCTGATTTAAAAGAGTGTCCGTGGAGTTTCTTGCCCGTTCTTCTCCATAAGAACCTACTACGCTTTGGAATGGGCAACTAGCTTCATCTTTCTGACTGACCGACCCCTTGACAATTCAAAAGTACCTATACCTATTTGAAATAAATGCTTTGAGTTTGAGTTTGAGTTTCACGAATTATAAAAATTAAAAATTAAAAACCCTTTCTTTAAAAGCGTCCCTCGGAGACCAAACCCATGCATGCAAATCAATTCATCAGGACCATGATGAAATCCGGGCTTGGACATATAATAGACGTTCCCATAGTAATTGACTTTATTTTTGGCCCCGTCGGTCTCGTAGGACCAAAAATGCGAGGGTTTGATACACAGTCCTCTCTTTGTTGTGGCCGAATTTGTGTTACCCTTTGTTACGAAATATTTAAATAATGAACACTGGAAGGGTAATGAAATTTGTATGAATAGGTACTTACTTTGGGTGCATGATGGCAGCTAGCAAAGGTTAGGTCATCTGAAATTAAAAAATAATACTAAAATGAGTTGAGCACGCGACGAAGTACTAAGTTAAGGTAAAACAATTAAAGATCATAAACATTAAATAAAAACTATACTCTAGTAGTACCTACATGCATAAAAAAGTAAAATATATTAATATAAAAAATTAGTTTTTTTTTTTATGCAAACAGACACACTGTTTGCATTTTCAAAAAACCTTTGTAGTAAATCCATATTATGAAAGTGTAAACGGAACTTATAACAAAAAAAAAATGATAAAAAAAAATAACTGTCTGTTTGTTCCAGCTTATCTCCGAATCGCCTGGACCAATTTGGACAGGACTTTCACTTGCAGATAGCTGATGTTTTATCGAGTAATTCAGGCTATTTTTATTTTAGAAAATTCGCGAGACAATTCGCGCCAGTATGTAAGAGCCTTAATAGCAGTTTAGTACACGTGTCACACAAAATAAAATATTTTCTTTTGAATAAAGTGGTAGGTATTAGAGACAGCCTTGTTTGCCATCTTACATAAACCTTTCAAATAAAGTCCAAAGTGCGGTACGGTAGTTCAAAGAATCAAAGTGAATACCTCAGCCTAGACAAAATTGAAAAGGCTATTACAATTCCAATACCAAGCAAATCTACAAGCGAACTACATTCGAGCAATCATAAACGTTCTCCAATGGAGCAGTGGTCCTTTTGTACAAGAATAAATTTTAATTCCGCAACAATAGAGTGCAATTTACTTTGGTTAGAACTGTCGTAGCCCAGATTGCCGTCTTCCGTCGAGCCCAGATTGGTATGGATTAATAAAAGCTAGATTTCGCGGTTGAGTGGGTCTCGTGATTTCAATTTAGGATAATATAATTTTGAATTTGGAATTTTTTCTTCGTCAATGGAACTTTTTGATTGGTCAGCAGTATTGAGTAACTTACTATTCAAGACGTAGTTATTATTTTTACCAACACCCATGCTCTCCAAAACTCATCCTCTATAAAAGTTTCTGAAACAGTTAGCTTATTGCGAACTTTAAAACACTGGTTGTTTTAAAGTTGTCATAGTAACCATAATATCATCCAAACGGTTGTTATAATGTTGTACTAAATTTCATAATGCAACTCATTTAAAAAAAAGAACATTGTCATGCAGGCGCGTTTCACTAACAAAGCACCGTAATTTAAAAATTCGAATTCACGTGCGTCGTATCCCTCCATTTTTGTTGATATTAGTATTGCAAAGTACCTTTTATAGAGGATTCATATCATGGGTGTAGATAAAGTCTTGTATGCAACTGTAAATAATTAGGTATTAAAACACCGATGTGATACTATTATCACATTCGGCTCCGCCTCATGTGATAAACGCACATTCGTGTTTTAATACCCCTTATTATATAACAGTTGCATAAATAACTATTAAGACGTGATTATTATTTTTCAACGTAAGTTTTTTTTTACTTACTCAATTTTTTTTGCGACACCTAATACATGTATACTTTTCAGCCATTCAGACGATTTTATTTGTGTTTTTGGGGGAAGAAGGGTCTGGTACGATTTGTGATTCTACAAGAGGTGATACTTAAATGTACGATGATGTACATAAGTGTACCATGTTGTAATGCAAATAATAAAATATATTTTAAATATATCTACGTCTATTGTATTTTATAATGGATTTCCGCAAAGTCACGCCTGAATCAATTAATTAACTAATTCAGGCCTTAACCATGGGGTCTCAACTCGGACAAATTATAAAAAAAACATAGATGGCAGCATAAGTAACAATTATGAAATTAACAATCACTAAAAAGCGGTAAACGGCAAATTTTTGCTGAAGTAATATTAGTAAAAATCAAAACATCTTTGTCTAATGCTGATTTATATATTTACACTCATAAATCTCGTATTTTCAACAAAAAACATGAATTAAGCCTTTTAATTCAATTCGAACCCTTAGAAGGATAAAGTAGCCATCTGTTAATCATTTTAGATATAGAATAGATGGCGTTTTACTCAATTTGTCGTGTCATTACTTTGAACTTACGTTTAGTCGTTTCATTAAGGAAACTCAAACGACATTTTTTTATAATCTAATACTTTACGTAGAAATATAAGAATTGAAAACCTAGGAAGAAAAAACGTAAGAAAAGGAAGAAAAACATCTAGGAGTCTTGCCTAGTATCTAGTCAAGAATCCTAGATGGCGTTGTACAATTACAGTCTCTGGCAATTAGTGAGTCGCTGATGCTGCCATCTGTTAAAAAAATGGAGGAACAAAAATTGCCCGCTCAATAGCCAGACTGGTGTCATTTCTTTGTATGGGATTGGGTATCTGTACGAAGTATTATAATATCTGTGCCTTAACCTTGGTCTTTATTTTTTTAATTTTATTAACTTATTCTAAATGCATACCTACTAACTCTATATAGATTCCTTGATCTGAAATAAAATAATTTTTCATCCCACCATCTCGGAAAGAGTATTTTTAATCTTCAATATCTGAGTGGAAAAGCCGTTTTTATTCTCTAGAGGATAAAGTAAATTGAATTTAGAACATCGTGTGCACTAAGTTTGTGAATTAAAAAAAACATTAAACCTATTTACTGCTACCTCTATGGTGCCGAATATATCATACAACTTTTTTTTAATTTGTTAAAAACTCAGACTCGGAACCTTCTTGGTGTTCTTTTTTCAATTTGCTTTGTACGCGGTTCTTTACGCGGCATTTTTTCACGTCATTGTTAAACCTTATATTAAAAACAAGAAACTTGAAAACAAGTGAAAAAACTAAAATGAGTGATTCTAGCGACGAGGAAGTTTGCTTGACGCCAACAGAATTAACTGAAACTGTTAATAATGCGCAAATGAGCTTTCTCCCTCAACAATCACGCGAGAAGTATTTAAAACAGTACGATATGTTCAACACGTGGCGACTAGCAAAAGGAGCCAAAACTTTCTCAGAAAACGTTTTGCTGGCATATTTTATAGAATTATCCGAGAACAAGAAAGCAAGCACTCTATGGAGTACGTATTCGATGCTAAAAGCAACAATAAAGATGAAAAAAGACAAACATATCGATACCTATCCTAAATTAGTGGCATTTTTAAAAAGAGCCTCATCTGGTCATCAACCAAAAAAATCGAAGGTTTTCACAGTATCTGATATTGAAAAGTTTCTTAACGAAGCACCCGATTCCGTATATTTGGCGGCAAAAGTAAGTCAGTTGCACATTCAGTATCTACTTAAGTATATTAATCTCAATTAAATAGTATACTTAGTAGATGTTGATAGGCATAATTATGCGTTCATATCAATTTTATTCATTTATCTACTACAATACTCTTTACGTTACAGGTTGTTCTTATTATTGGAATAAACGGAGCATGTCGAACTAATGAACTAACACAACTTAATGTCAAAAACATTGAGAAACATTCAGATGACTTACTATTAATTAATTTACCTAATACAAAGACAAAAAGAGACCGCAACTTCGTCATTCGCAAGGAATACGTAACGATTGTTGAGAAATATCAAGCCTTACGCCCGCCTAACACTCCAATCAATCGATTTTTTCTACAGTATCGCAATGGAAAGTGTGTTAGACAGCCTATGGGTACTAATAAAATTGGCAGTATCCCACGAGAAATAGCAACATTTCTTGAACTTCCAGAACCCCTGTTGTACACGGGTCATTGTTTCCGACGAACTTCAGCCACACTTTTGGCTGATTCCGGAGCTGATCTCCTGTCCCTTAAGCGCCACGGAGGCTGGAAGTCCAATGCAGTTGTAGAGGGATACATAGAGGATTCCATCCAAAATAAGTCTAAAATATGTGAAGGCATCGTAGGAGCCATTACACTGAAAGAGCCTCAATCGGATCCTTGGACTGGCCCTTCTACATCAAAAATAAGCCGTTATGAAACACCTAACCATCTCCCTCTCTCTCCAACATTCACGCCAAGGGAATCCGATGAATCGGTACAACTATTAAGTATGACAGATAGTTTACCGAAAAACAGTACACAAGTGACTAACACCAATATTACAGTACCAAACAAAAATATTACACTCAATTTAAATAACTGTAGCAACGTTACTTTAAAATTTTCTTAATTATACCTTAGTAATATTTTGTTATAATTTAAAGATTATTCTATATTACTTACCTGTCATAATGTAGTAATTAATACCTAAACTGAAATAAAAGTGTACCTATCTTGTGATTGTAAACGTTTTTTTTTTTGCATTTAGTCATTTCCTCGCTGAGGTGGAATGAAAAGTTACGTGTTGCACTCGAGTGCAAAGATTTTTCACCTCGTGCTCTTTTGATTCCCTCGCTAACGCTCAGGATTCTAATTTTGAATCACTCGCTACGCTCGTGATTAAATTTTAGAATCCTTCGCTTGCTCGGTCATCAAAATTGAACACGCGGTTAAAAAGCAACTTTGCACTCTTGTATAACAAATAACTATTATTTGAATTTAAATGCACCCGTGTTACCAGAGGGCCTAGACAAAGTGACATTCTATCAGCGATAACGATGATAGAAAATGCAAAAATTTATAGGACTGACATAAGCTATCGAAAAGCTTATGTCAATGTTGTTATAGAAATACGAAACGCTTTCGAAGCGATTGTCACTTGTCTAGGTCCTCTGAGTTCTTTTCTTATGGCGGAGAACATTCCAAAAAACAAAAGAAAATAGTGATGCGCTTTATCAGTCTAGAGATTTTCATACTGTCCAATTTTATTTAACACAATACAACTGCATGAAATCTCGGGGGATATAGAAGTTTCGTACAGCCAGCCAACGTTTATGTACCGCATACAAGATTTGATCAAATAAAACTGTAGCCGTTCACTTTGTATTAAGTTTCTCAAACGTAAACGTGTGTTGGTTCAAAGCGCTAGTACCTAACTATTCGTAAATAACGAAGTAGAAACGAATTTTGAAAGTATGTCAACCTGCGAAAATGCGACCTATGAAATTGGCGTTTTTTTCTCACACATAGACAACCTCGTCACTTCTATGATTTAAAATATTCATCAATTGCTTGGTATTATATCGAATAATGACCATCATAGACAACTACCAATGGTAAAAAAACTTTTTACTTATAGTTTTCTAAACAAAAAAAAAATACATTAAAAATGACTCCTCATTTTGTTAGCAGAAACTACCACTATTTTTTTTTTTAACTTAGCCTTATTTTTGTCCTTTAATCTAAGTGGCATATGTTATCTTAGATTTTAAACATTAGTCCATAAAAGTTTTAAAACATAAGCGTTCATGGTTGTTATATAAATTAAGAAAATGTTAGTATGAAAAATGCAACTGGTTTAAAATTCACATAGTATAAAAGAATTCTTTGACATTATTTCTCTTTCTATTTCGACTGGGTTATCTTTCTGAGTTTATCTAAGAAATTAATGACATCGGTAAAGGAAAACATCGTGAGGAAACCTGGACTTATAGTTGACTAGCTCCGCCCCGCGGTTTCACCCGCGCAAGTCTCGATCCCATGGGAATATCGGGATAAAAAGTAGCCTATATCCTATTCCAGGTCATGGTCTACCCATGTGCCAAATTTCATCCAAATCTGTTCAGTCGTTTTAGCGTGAAAGCGTAAGAAAAAAAAAACAAACAAATTCACTTTCATTCACAACCTGGGACAAATTCAGACCTGGAGTCTGGATTTGTGCCCGGTAGCTACTGAGAAATTCCTAATTGAAAAACCCAATAACACGTTCCCCAACCTAGAAGTCGAACCTAGGATCTCAATACTCAGCACCAGACCACTAAAGTAGTTCATTCAAATCCAGGCAAATTCCAAGTCAAATATATATTAGTCTTGCAGACCGTATTTCGGGCACAGCGGCCAATCTCGACGGAGACTAGCCATCGGCGCGGAAGATATTATAGTGCACAAGTGTGTGCGCAGACACAGGTGCACTCTCTCTTCCCTCACTCTCATAGTCCGATGGGACAGCAATCCACCACGACCGGAGAGAGATCAGGCGCAGGACCAACGGCTTAACATGCTTTCCGAGTCACGGGGGTATCACACCGCCAACTTCCAAACTCCGGGCTGTTACTAAGAAATTCCTGTGAAATGGAAGAACCCAATAACACTTCCCTTTTCTTTACTACTTCTTCCCTTGTTCGGTTCCCGGGTCGGGCAAAATGTTAAGTCAAATAGGTACGTCTTCAAAGTCACTATAAAAGAAGCGAAAATCTATTATTTTTCGCATTAGATTATTATTATCTGTGATGGCAAAGGAAAAAATTTAAATAAATAAATTATTTTCAGCCTGTTTTGTTATTTCACTCACTGTACTACTTTTGTAGATATTGCCTAACAATAGACGCATTGGGTCAGATAAATACTGAGGGTTGAATCTATTTAAATAAATATACTATATTTCTTCACGTGGGCAGATCTCCAAAGGGAATGAATAGTGCGCAATCTAAATGGTGCAGGACGTTTGTCTTCTGTACTCAAATAAATAGATCCGACTGCCATGCGCCACTTTGTCATTATGTCTGGTTCGGTTTGGGGTAAACAATCTTATATTTCGTATAGCATAAGCATAATCAGCCTATAATGTTCCCACTGCTGGTACACAGGCCTCCTCTCTGTGAGAGCGAGTGGGCCGTAATCCGTCACGCGGGCACAGTGCGGGTTGGTAGATGTCACGTGTCTTCGAACTTTTGGTTCTAGGACATGCCGGTTTCCTCGCGATGTTTTCCTTCACCGTTTTGGGAGCAGTGGCGATGAAATAATTTACACAAAGTAAAGCGCCGGTCGGGGTTCGCACCTGCGACCTACAACTCGTAAGTCGTGGCCGTTACCACTGGGCCACCACTGCTATCCGTGTTTATTATACAGGGTGTTAGGGTAGACACCGTTATCCTTGAAACTAGTGGTTTGGTGTCATCTATAATATGCTCTTTCTATGGGAACAACGTTAAAATCGCAAAAAAAAAACTGATTTTCCATACATTGTGTCGATTGAAGTGAACACAAATGTATGGAACAGCTGATTTTGTTTTCGCGATTTCAAGTTTGGTCACATAGAAAAAGTATATTATAGATGACACCAAACCACTACTTTCAAGGATAACGGTGTGTACCCTAACACCCTGTATATACGTTACGTATATTTCGTATCTAAGGACCAAATTAAAAACCAAGCTTACTAAGTGAAAATGATCATGGTCTATAATTACGAAACGACATAAGGCCCTATTACACTACATCAACTTTTATCTTGCTCGCATCATACTACTCGCCCACTGAGTAAGAGGGAGACGGAGTGGGGTGCTGGCGGCTCTCAAGCCTCGAATAGTTTAGATAATTGCTTTTAACGCTGAAAAAATATTACGGTGAAAGAAACTCCACGGTTACTCTTTTAAAAATTATTGGCATTCACAATATTTTCTAATTACAGTGTTAATATGTATGGGAGGACAGTGTAGGCCTTTCAAGAAGTACCAGGTAGGTACTTAATAAAATAGAAAATGTTCAACAAATCTACAATCCAATAAGCTTACAACGTTCTCACATTCACAATATAGAAAATAATCTATACAGAGTGTTAGGGTAAACACCGTTGTCACTCAAACTATGGGTAGTTGACTAAAATATAAAAATAAATGTCCGAAAACAAGAAAAAGAAAACGTTATTTTTATTTAAAGATTTTAAAAAGTTTCTATCCGACACCGTGCTTGCTAGCGAAACAGCTGGTTAACTGAGGGAGGGGTCGAGCTCGCTGCCAGTCAGGTCACGTCCCGCACGCCCCGCCCGTGTTGAGACGCAAGTTCGTTGCCCTATGCGCTAGGGCATCTTAATTGTGGTACAATGTAGATTAAAAAAAATGTAATTTTTCATTAATTTTACGTTTTATAAATGAAACCAATCCACTGGTTGCAAGGATAACGGTGTTTACCCTTACACCTGTATAAAAGATAAATAAGATAATAAAAAAAAAACCTATTTAAATCAAATTACATGATTGTCTACTGCGTTTATAGACGCTGTCGGCGCGGTGATTCTGGGCTCTGTGTCATTTAGCAACATAATGCAATTCATGCCTTACTATACTCCATTTGTAATCAGATTAGACATTTAAATAAACCTTTTTTACAATCCGTTCAAACGATTTTGACATCTATTGCGTTGGTAGTATTAAAAATGTCAGCTGCAGTAAACAGTTGGTATTGTAACCACTTTTTTGCTTTTAATGCCAAACGGACTGTAAAAAAGGTTTATTTAAATGTCTAATCTTATTTCAAATGGAGTATAGTAATTCTAAAAGATCTATTGCACTCAGGAGTACCTAAGCCGCTTCATAGTTTACGCCAGTGAGAGTCAGCCATTACTTCAGGAATGTAACCATAGCGTTGATTCATTACCGCTATTTTATATGTGCATACTAGAAATCGTTTATTAGGTCTTGTATGCCGCAGTTGGCCTGGAGTACTGCCATAATGAGCACACTTGGCTGGGGAATTAGTATTGTGGGTATACATCCGCAATGATTGCGGTTCGCTTGGCTGGAGGATTGGTATCAAATGTGCATAATATGATTTAATCACTGTGGTTACGCTTGGCAGGATTGATAACATACTAATTGCTTAGTGGAATTTGGGTATAGACACGGAAATGAATTGTTTATCATTTGATAAACAATTTTCGAATTAATGGTAAGGGATCGTGGACAAGACACATCCATCTCGGTTAAAACCACTGTAGTTTTGAAGACATTACTTCTCCCTTTACTCTGGGCAAGGCGCATCAAAATCTGTCCCAGGGTTATTCAGTTCCGACAGTATTAATATTAATTATACGACAATATTAGTTATATTTTTAACCGACTTCTTCAAAAAGGAGGAGGTTCTCAATTCGTCTGTATGTTTTTTTTTTTTTGTATGTTTCTTACGCGATTACTCCGCTAATTATGAATCGATTTTGATGATTCTTTTTTTGTATGGTAGGTCATACTTCCGAGGTGGTCCCATATAAATTTTATTAACTTTGCTTGGGTAGTTTTTGAGTTAGCGTCAATATTACGTATTTTTCCCACTTAGTTTATCTAGACGATGTTTTTATTTACTCCTTCACTGTTATTTACATCAGCTAGTGGTATTCGAATTTGTGTGGGATAGGTACCACAACTAAAAAGTGAAAAATAAAAAATTTTACAAAAAAAAAAACCGACTTCCAAAAAAGAAACTCAAAACTGAAAAATAACTTTAAGTTTCAGATTTGAGTGTTTTTTTTTGGAAGTCGGTTTTTATTTTTGTAATGTCTAGATATTTTGGTCTTTCGAATCTTACAGTAGCCAGTCTCTCGGGTCGCAGAATTACGCTGAGCGACGGCCGTTTTGCGTGGATGTGACGCATATTTCCCCGAACTTGTTCTTTTTTGTGTTTAAGTTCTTTTTTTGCGTCATGTTTACCGCAAAAAAACAGATTTTCTTTCTTTCTTAGCATAAACTTAAAAAACTTAGTCCTCCAAACTCACACTAGGTACTCTAAGTAAAATAAGTGCACCTCCACATTTTCAACAACCAAAATGAAAGGAAATCCATTAAAGTTTGTAGGTACAACTTCAACATAAAAGTGTATTGTAACGACTTCGAGCTTCGGGAGATAAAGTTGCTCAATACACTTCCATTAGAATTCGTTGAAGATGGTGGCTCTGGTGCCACACTTATCCGTGTCAATGGGGGGGATGTTTGCATTTCAAGTATGGGGTGAAGTAGGAGCAGAAAGCGTTTTTTTTAAACTACCTGCATGTGTTTCCTATGCAAGGCTCATGGCCTTCGTAAGAGATGACTACTAGGATAAAAAATAAAAACAATTATTTAACTGATCATACAATTCAAATTGTTAGTAATTAAATACACATCGTAAACACTAGTGTTAATACATTATATTTGGCGAATTTTGACTGGAAGCTGACCCCAGCATGGGAAAAGGCTAGGCAGATCGATTGAATTGTTTCTTCATACTAATTCATTTCAAAATCATTTATTTCAATCCATTTAAAGATCATAATTTTTTTTAATTACAATAAATAAAAATATATAAACATAATTAATAAAATAATAAAAAAATTAATTAAGCATATAAAATTAAAATTCGATTTAAATCATAAAATTAAATTTTAAATTTAAATTAAAACTTGACAAAAATCATAATATTAACTTAATGGCTAATAATAATACGCCTACCTCTGAGTCATTTGTTTGTTTGACAATCAAACCTGTTCGCAAATACACTCAGGGGGGCTACCACCACCGCTTACAGCAGTATTATTTTAATATTACTTCAGTGTAGAAAAGAGATGAAGCTCTACAGGACGTATAGCTCCATCTCTTTCCCCCACGAAGTAAGATTAAAATAATACTGCTGTAAGCGGTGGTGGTAGGTCCCCAGGATGGTGTTGGAGGTGCCCCTGAGCCTGCGCCCTACTAATAATCTGCACTGGATAAGGTTCTGAGTTGTCTGTCAGTCACGGAACCATTTCCTACATTAAGGGGAAAGATAAGACAACACGCTTGGCATAAACCCAACCTGTTGCTACAAATCTCAAATCTTCTCGCAAACTCCTTCAACTACCAGAGCGCATTACCGCTTCAGCTTATCTCTTAGAAACTTTTGAAACAGGAGATGAAATAAGTTCGCTGTCGGCAGCCAGTGAGATGATGAGATCCTCGATAAAGATCGATAGTTGCTGTATTATGTTTATAACAAACAAATAATACAAGACATAGGTCGAAGTTCTAGAAAAAAATCGCTTAAACAAAATATTTTATTTCACATAAACCTACATGGGCACTTATGAAACGTCAGAAGCTAGGTGCACGGTTTCAATTGGTCGTTTCCTATGGAGAAGAGCCGGCAAGAAACTACAAGGTTACTCTTTAAAAAAAATATGGTTTTTACAATATTTCCGAATTTCAGTGTGTTAATAGTTAGGGAGGACAGTGTAAGCCTATCAAAAATTTTCAGGTAGGTTAGGTTAAGCCTACAACGTTCTCACATTCACAAGGTAGAAAAGAATCTATATAAAAGATAAATAAGATACTAAAAATAAAAATCTATTTAAACCAAATGACATGATTGCCATTAAAACTGTAACAAATCTGATTAATTTTGTATGTATCAAGTTGTTATCATGTATCAAGTTGATAGCAATCATGTATCAAGTTGATAGCAAAGTAGTTTATTTAAATATCTCAGAAGGATAGGTCATGCATTGAACCTGATATTATTTGTTACAAAACATGTTTTAACCCACTAGTTTGGTAATGTTACTGATTCATATTTATACAAGAATTTTATGTGCAAAATAAATCAAATGAAATGGCTTTTATGAGCTGTGCTCGTGACTCCACGTGTGTAGTTTTTTAGGGTTCCGTACCCAAAGTGTAAAACGGGACCCTATTACTAAGCCTCTGCTGTCTGTCCGTCTGTCACCAGGTAGTATCTCATGAACCGTGATATTTAGGCTGTTGAAATTTTCACAGATGATGTATTTCTATTGCCGCTATAACAACACATACTAAAAAACAGAATAACATAAATACTTATTTAGCTCCCATACAGCAAACGTGTTTTTTTTGGTCGTTATTGCTCGATATTGATAACGGCAACAGGTAGACGGTTGAAATATTCACAGAATATTTAGTTATATATTCATTTTACAAATAAATAATTAAATTAAAATAAAACAAATATTTAAGGGGGGCTCCCATACAACAGACATGATTTTTTTGGCGTTTTTAAAGATAATGGTACGGAACCCTTCGTGCGCGAGTCCGACTCGCACTTGGCCGGTTTTTTAATGCACTACTATATGAATTTTTACAAAAGTAACTGTGTTTTAGGTTATCTACAGTTACAAAACTGATATGATTTAATAACAGAGATTTACAATGCTGGTCTTGGTCACTACACACACACACATTAGTCAGAGGCTACGCATTGGCATACAACGTACCAATACCGCCAATCGACTGCGATGCGGAGAAATTTTTCGATGCAGGTACTGGGTTTTCGAGGTTAGATAGGCAGTCGCTCCATGTAAAATACTGGTATTCAGCTGCATGCGGTTAGACTGGAATCCGACCCCAACATAGTTGGGAAAAGGTTGGGGAGATGATGATATTAATTCATTAAAGTTTTTAAGCGGTTCTCGAGTTAATAGCACACTAATGGATTGAAATGGAGAAAGACGTTACGTTACGACCATTCATTTTAAAACACACAAACCCTAGAAAAATACTTCACAGTTTTCAGCTCACTCACATTAATCAAGAACTGTGAAAATGCAACAGCTATCTGAATCACATTTGAGAGCATAAAAAGGCACTTTAAATAGCGCTCTGAACTAAGAGTGATTTATTCCCATCCTAGTACATAGCTGCATATAAGCTGAACAGTCGAAACTGCGCAATAATGTGCATAGCATTCTCTGTACCGTTCTTACTAACTGCCTGATTTACAAATATTTATGTCGGCCATCTTGGATCATAATCCCAAATGACAGGTACAAATTGTTCGATATATAACACAACCCAGGCGTTCTACGCACGGTTGGGTTGTGTGTACCTGATGGACACGTGGAGTGACGGAGGCGACCGCTGCTGCTGTGGGTGCCGCCCGCTCGCACCAACCTTCTGCAGCACGCGCCGCTAACGCGTGCCCTGTATACACTCAATATGTTGTCACAACACATCGACTGCTTCAATTATACTGTGACTGAATTCACACGTGCCGCATTTTGTAAATTATCTCTGGGTTGTTCATAATCTATACATAATATTATAAATTAGAGCCATAGTTTAGAGAATTTATTACAGAAGGTTAATGTGTATAATACGCTAATGTTAAGGTTGAATATGGCTAAGAAGTCTCGATGTTTCAAGTTGTAAATACCGTGCGAAGTAATCCTACTTCCTACTAATATTATAAATGTGAAAGTTTGTGTTTGTGTGTTTGGATGTTTGTTACTCAATCACGCAAAAACGGCTGAATGGATTTGGATGAAATTTGGCAAACAGATAGTTTATAACCTTGATTAACACATAGGATACTTTTTATCCCGATATTCCCACGGGATCGAAACTTACGCGGGGGAAACCGCGGGGCGCAGCTAGTAATAAATAATTGTAAGTTTAATCTTTAAATAATTATATACACTATTGTATTAGATAAGCCTGTGATGATAGTTGTATGTGTTTTAAATAAATAAATAAAATTAACGGGGTCAATGTAGCAACAATATACTCGAATATTACCGAAGAGGATCAGAGGCCCTAGACAAAGTGACATTCTATCAGCGATATCGATGATTGAAAAGGCAAAAATGTATAGGACTGACATAAGCTATCGAAAAGCTTATGTCAATCCTGTTGAAAGTCGTTGTAGATATACGAAACGTTTTCGAAGCGATTGTCACTTGTCTAAGCCCTCAGATGTGGTAATCGCATCCAAACCGCTTTGCATCTATACATATTATAAAATTATAGTCACTTTTCGTGTTTATCTCTATGCCCGCGTTGTCCTTCTAAACCACGCAACAGATTTTTATGAGGTTTTCACCATCGTTTAGAGAATTTATTCCGGAAGGTTTATCTACACTATTGTCCGGCGCGACCATATAATACAGCCAAGAAGAAAAGAACAGAAAACGTACAAAGGTGATGCTTTTTTATAAAGGAATATCTTCAAAAATTCCTGCGATAGCCCCCTAACATAAGTTAAGAAGCTCAAAATTAGTCGCTGAAAGTCATCATCATCGTAATCAGCCTATAACATTCCCACTGCTGGGACACAGGCCTCCTCTCTGTGAGAGGGAGTGGGCCGTAATCCACGGGCCCAGTGCGGGTTGGTAGATATCACTGAAAGTAAGAATATTACGCTTGGTACCTTACTCGACGCACAATGTCGGGATAACATAAATTCCTCGACTTATTGAGCGCCATAGATTAAGTTGGATTACGCCCATCTGTTACCATGCTTTGGGAAAACCGCAATAGTACGAGGTTCCGAAAATAGAGTGACTATTATTCCGCACTCCCGTTATTAAGTGACGTAAAAGGGATTATGTTAAGAGGAAGGTTAATCGGCTGTATCTTCCCTATGTGTAACCAATATACAGTATGTTAAGTATCAGAGGGCGCGGCCTTTAGCCTGCAATAGTATAGTATAGTATATTTTTTATATTTAGTGAAATATTCCCAAAACTATTAAATTGATACGTAAAAGAAACACCTGTACATGCACACTTGTTTTTTAACGTAGAAGAACAAGTGTGCTGATAAACTATTTTCCGATTCCTATACCTAATTTACGGACCGTTATTGGTTAGAAAGAAAAGAAAGAAAAATTGTTTATTCTGCACAAACTAAACGCACAATACAAAATAATGAGTGACATTCACTATATGTACAAATTAACCAAAAGCCTCATATTTAAAACAGAAAATTATACAAGTTTGACAATTGCTATTCTAGTAGCAGTCTATTGCTTGATGAGAGCAATAAACAGTTATCTGTGGATGAGAGGCCAAAGACAATTTACTTCCGTAATGTGTTGTGACATTACCAAATGAAAACAAACAAAACAATCACAAATTAAACGAAATGCCGATTACTGAGTGGAAAATTATCCATCTTTGAAACAACAATAAAGAACAATAAGCTGTGCGGCGCATCTGTGCAAGAATAGGTCATTGCTCAGCTTAATGCCGTGACTTCAGACGAACCTATAACAACCTCGCGAATGACGTAATGACGTCCCCCCATGTGAAAATAATAAGTAAGCAGAATGTCTTACGAAAATGAGTGTGACTGAACATGTTGAAAGTAAGTACTTAGAAATAAAACAAAAATAAATATATATAAAAGTCTTAATAAAAAGTATGTATATATCTGTATTTATGCGTTACATATAAAATAAAAGATACATAAACTGAGAGGTATATTATTTACACTGAAAATAAAAATAAAATACTATGGTGAGTGTATTCCTAAATCTAATTTAAAAGTGATTATAATTGAATCTATGGTTTATGCACCATGGGAATTGCGATGCCATGGCGGCCATTTGCAAAGCCATGGCGTTGGCAAACGACAACCTCAGAACAATAACTCCTTGCTTTTTCAATCAGAGCAATAAAATTAGTTAAATATTTTTTTTTGTAAAGCCTGAGTTAAAAAATTAAGACTTGTATCTTTACCAAAAATGAAGCAAAGACCTCATAACTTTGCAAAGTAGACCCCCCCATATGAAAGTAGCTATCACAGGTAAAATAAGCTTACTAATCTATTTATATGACCAGTTTGGCAATAAAAAATGTTACCGATAAAATGTTATAAATTAAAAATGTTATAGTAAGCAAAACGATTCGTTTTTAGGGTTCCGTAATCAACAAGGAACCCTTATAGTTTCGCCATGTCCGTCTGTCCGTCTGTTCGCGGCATAGCTCAGAGACTGTTGGTACTAGAAAGCTGAAATTTGGTATGAGTATACAATATTAATCATACTGACAAAGTGGTAAAAAGTTTTTTTTAGGGTACCTCCCCTACATGTAAAGTGGGGTTGGATTTTTTTTCTCGTCAATCCCATAGTGTGGGATATTGTTGGAAAGGTTGTTTAAAAATTTTCATGAGCCGTCTCCCGACGCGACGACGCTTGGATCAAAATATTACCTACAACTATTATATTAAACTTAAAGGGCCAATACATATTATTTTTTGACTTTTTAAATGCTTTGTTTTTGTCGGGGGTTTTTTAAATTTTTAATTTAACTTTTATTTCCAGCTTTTTAAATTTCATATTATATTACTAGTAGAAACGCTATGATCAACCCGTGGCTCGCCGATATCTGCGTAGCTGTACGTACACTTTTGCCACAGTGAACCTAGTTTCTAATTTAGTCTCATTTCTCTTTCCTACTCCATCATCAGACCCTGATCACCATCCATCTATAACCTATTTTTTGAGACCTTTCCAATGAGCCCAAACACGATACCTCTGCTGTAAGTTGGTGAGGGAGTTGGGTATCCTGCATCCAGGTGATGCTGCAGCATCAGTTCAAGGTTACTATATTCTTCTAATATCATTGAAGTAACAGAATTCTAAATTTCCAATCGATTAGACCTGTGAAAGATGCTCACATCCATTCATCAACTAGAAAAGAGCTGATAATCTTCAAATGGCTGAACCGATTTTCTTGAATAATACCTAAGAACACTCTCGATTAAGTCACCTTTCAAACAAAACAAAAAAAAACAAAATCGGTTCAGCGGTTTGGCAGCTACGATGGAACAGACAGACACACAGATACACAGATACACACGTTAAACTTATAACACCCCTCTTTTTCAGTCGGGGGTTAAAAAGGAAAACTATTGCCGCTAAGTAGGCTCCACAAGTTACTGAGTAACAATCGACCAACTTAAATTTGCAGTTGTAAAAACAAGTTTTTCAACTAATATTTTAAGTTTGTTTTATAAATTCATCTGAACCACGCACAATGAAGGGTTCCGTACCCTTCATTGTGCGTGGTTCGACATGCACTTGGCCGGTTTTGTATAAAGGAACGGAGCATAAGCGATTCAGACGAATAAGAAACTTATTCATTTTTATATTTGTTTACTTCTCCGGAGGTTACAGGCTTCACGTACCTAATGCAGTTAATGTTTATACAGTTTTCTCTGACTCATACGATTTCATTTACAATCTGCGTTGCTCTGAACAGCGTAGAAAACAAACTTATCTTCACGGTCGTGAACACAATAGGCAACGCAGTCATGTAAAAGTATTGTATTTTGTTGATACCAATCGCTGTTGCGGTCTTTTCTAATCTTTTAATGGTATTACAATTTTTTTTTTCTCACGAAGCGACGCGCGGTTTATTTGTGATACCAATTACAAACACGCTGTTAATTTGACTGCAAGCTGATACTGAGCAATTCCTAATAACACTATGCCTGACTGGGGATTGAACCCTGCACCTTACGCTCAGCAGTCACTCTTGTGGACCGAAGAGGAAGTCCAATGTACAGAAATGAATAAAAACAAGAATGAAGCCAAAAAATAATAACGTAGGTAATTCAGTTACCTTCTAATTACAAAATAATGCCCAAAGCATAAACAACAAAAAACAGAATCCCTAAAAATGCGCGGGAAATTGGATGTTCTATTTTTAAAACTCCAACAAATCATATTCCAAGATGGCGGCGGGCGACAAGCTGTCACCCTAGATTGCGAATATTTCATTCAAAACCGACTCCTTTAGTAAGGCTGCAGGGAAGCCGTATAAATCTTCTAAAGTTACATAATTGTAATTATTTACTGGTCATTTAGGCTAAAAAAAAGCAAAATGGAGTAAAATTAACCTTACATAATAAGAATTATTGAAAATCAAAGACCAGCTTACAAGTGGACCTTAGTTTAGCAAGTAGTGACTCAAGTTTAGCAAGTACTCGTATTAAGACACAAAGTATAAAAATGAATAAAAGTAAAAATAAAATATTTTTGTCAGCCGCATGCATAGCGACCGCTGGGTAACAGTTTCCACACGGTGGGTACCTGAGGATGGACGACGCCGAGGTGGGCTCAAGAAGCGGCGAGACTACTTAGACGCGTACATCAGGGGATGGAGTGACCTGCCAGGGTTGCGGGAATGTCCGAAAGGGATACCGGGACCTTGGCAACAGGCAACTGAAGGAACACGGGTGGGTTTTAGTCAGTAAAAGTCTGACACGCTCTTCCGCTCCGCCCAGAGTGGGAGAAGTCATTTGATGATTTCCCAAGCACAGATAGTTAATTGATTCAGGCGTGACTTTGCGGAAATCCATTATAAAATACAATAGACGTAGATATATTTAGTAACCAATTCCGCTTGACTATTCTTCAAGAGTCCTAAAAAACCCTGTAAGAAATCGACACGTGTTTCACCTCTCAACGAGGCATCCTCAGGATGACGATTGACCAATTGCAAACCAGAACGCGACGTGTTACCACACCGAGCGCTGGACGCAAAGTGAATCAAATCCGTGTAGAAGTCGCTACACCCCCGTCAGGGGGGTGTGGCTGGCGGGGTCGGGGCTTCGCCCCTTGCCCGCGGAGGCTATACTGTGGCCCATAACTATGGGCCCCTCCTTATGGGTGCCTAAGCGGCGATGGTAATGAGCGCGTTTAGGTCGCGCTCGTGTGTTTGATTGCAATGTGTTATTCCGTAGGCGCGTCGCGACGCTAATAGTAGCGTCGCTATCTTCACGACATCTCGGCGGTCCGTCCCTACTAGGTGAGACAGTTTATTGCTAAACTGAGGCCCAGCAGGAGATTAACCAGCATCGGAAGATGTCGACTCGGCGCGCCCACGGGGCGGGGTGTAGTCCCCCCCCTCCCTGCTCACAGAGCTAGCCGTTTACAGTTCGGGGGAAGGGCTGTCGTGTGTGTGTAGGCGGTTTGTATTGTTTTGTAACACCGCCTAGTGTCTGTGCGAGACGTAGGCACGCCCGCGCCGCGTCATCGCACTCGTTGTGAGATGCATATGTGGAGTGGTGGCTGTCTGTTTTAGTTGCGCAACATGCCTATATTAACTTAGTACACGTTACACAACAGTGTGTGTGTACACTGTGGAGTCGTATTTTGATCGAGTGAGTCACGTGTAACCTGAGTGTGACTCACTCGAGGATTCAGTTTTAGGTGGCGTCTACGTCCGCTATCAGGTCGCGGGGCAGGGGTCGTCTCGCGTCAGGGGGGCGCGTATGCCAGGGCGCAATCTGTTTGACGTGGGGCCAATCAGATGCGTCGGCACGCGCGAACATCCTTTCCGCGAGACGCCGCACGAACTCATCCAGGCTCTCGATCTCGAGATCCCGTGAGATGACGTCATTCCTCACGTAGCGAGGGGCGTCTACTATTGCGCGCAGAGCAAGACTTTGTTGCGCGCGGAGGAGCTTTTTGTTTGTCTCGCTAGCGAGGGCGAACCAAGCGGGGGCGGCGTATGTCAGGATGGGGCGTACATACGTTTTGTACACGCCCAGCTTGACGCGCGTCGGGATTCGAGATCTGAGCACCGGGCCGAGTAGGTTGCGGGCGACCCTACCTTTTGCAGCGACCGAGCGGACGTGTGGGCCCATGGTGAGCCGGCGGTCTATCTTAACACCCAGGTATGTGACCTGGGGCGACCAACCGACATCGGCTCCCTGTAGTGTCAGAGATGGTGGGAGGCGCGCGTGTCCTATGACAATCGCCTGCGTCTTACCCACATTCACCGATAGCCGCCACTTAGACAGCCACTCGGGAAGCAAGTCGAGTGCGCGCTGCATCTTGACCGCCGCGTGCTTCGCATTGAGCGAGGTGGTAATATACGCGGCGTCATCTGCGTACAGCGCGAGCGTCGCGTCTGAAGTGGTGGGGATATCGTCGGTGTAGCGTGAGTAACACGCCGGCGATATGCAGCTGCCCTGTGGTACGCCTGCCAGTACCGGTCGGGCGCTAGACATCGCGCCGTCGACCACCACCCTGACTGTCCTCCCTGTGAGGAAAGTGGAGATCACCTTTACAACGCGACGGGGCGCGTCGGAGGTGGCCAGTTTGTAGATTAGGCCCTCATGCCATACGCGGTCGAAGGCCTTCTCCATGTCGAGGAATACTGCTATGGGATGTTCCTTCTTGTTTAAAGAGGCTGCAAGAAGGTGCAGTACCCTCGACAATTGTAGCGTCGTGCTATGTTCCGCCCTGAAACCGAATTGTTCGGGGCGAGGCCCAATGTGCGGTAATAAGTGTCGCAGCAGGAGTGCCTCGAACACCTTGGAGACCGTCGGCAATAGTGTTATAGGCCGATAGCTCTCCGGCTTCAATATGTTCTTCCCAGCCTTGGGCAGCATAATAACGCGCCCTTCCTTCCACGAAGCAGGAAAGGTCCCCGTGCGCAGTATCGCCGTGTACAGGCGCGCCAGCGCCGCTACCATGCGGAAGGGCAGGTGGCGCAGCGCCGCGTTGGTGATACCGTCGGCACCGGGGGCCTTTTTAGGCTTCGTGCGCTGGATGGCGCGCTTTACAGCGCCAGGCGAGAAGAAGATTGGGTCTTCATCGGGGGCTATCGGTGACGTGAAGTAGTCTCCGAGGTGCTTCTCAACCGCTGCGACATGCTCCCTGTCGTCGGTCGCGTTAGGGCGGAACTGACGCTCCAGGTGTTCAACGAAGACCTCCGCCCTGTCCTCCGCTACATATCTTAGCGCCCCGTCGCTGTTTAACAGCGGACGTACCGGGGCTGGGGTGTTCGTGAGTTGGCGGCATAACTTGTGAACCGACGGCCAACTGTCTGTTGCGGCGTCGATTCGTTCTTCCCAGCCCGCGGCGGAGTGTGCCTGGAGCTCGGCCTTCACCTTTTCCGCGAGACGGTTAAGCTCTGTCTTGAGCGTGGGGCATCTTGTTTGTTGCCACTGCTTGCGTAGTCGCCTCTTCTTGGCGATTTTCTTGGCTAAGTTAGCCGGTAGGGGCGGCAATTGCCCTCTCCCCTCCGGCTGTACTACAGTCGCCGCCTCTAGGGCGCCCTGTATACAAGCAGTGACGTCGGCCGCCATACGATCTACGTCCGCGGAGTCGGCGATAGGCCGAGTCGGCGTGGTGATCTCCACTTTCTCCTGGAAGGTGTCCCAGTCCAGTGTTCGGCGTGGCGCTAGTGGCTTCAGTCGGGTCGGCATACCCGATAGTACGACGAGTACAGGTTGATGATCCGACTGTAACTCGTCGTCTATTACTTGTTGTGTAACTTGGCAGTGTAGCCCTTGGTGGACTACTACGTCCAGCACATCAGGCATATGCCCTGCGAAGTCTGGGTAGTGTGTCGGCGTCTCTGGGCCGGACACCGTGTAGCCACGGGCTTCCGCATCCGCAAAGAGTCGTCTCCCCTCGGTGTTAACAATGTTTGAATTCCACGCTGGGTGTTTACAATTTAAATCCCCGGCGAGGAAGGTAGCGTGTCCGGAACAAGTTAACAAGGCCCACAGCTCTGTCAGGTCCAGGTGTGCTGCGGGCGGCTTGTAACAAGCGTAGATGTCCATGTCCTCGCCTGCTATGTGTAGCTGGACACCCAGCGCGTAAAAAGTGTTAAGTGTCGGCGGGGGTAGTTCTTGATGGACGACCCTTCGTCTGACTAGTACTGCCAAGCCGCGGTATGTACTTATGTCCGACCGTTCGTCCTTCCTGTAAATGAGATATCCCGGGAACTTAATCCTGTCCGCAGGTCCCAGTAATGTCTCATTTATAAGCGCCACATCGATGTCCTGCTCCCGCAGGAGATGGCGGAGGGGGGCGACCTTACCCCTAAGGCCGCGGGCGTTCCAGTGGATCACCCTTAGCGGCCTAGCCATGGTATAGTGTCAGCAACGTAGCCAGGCCGTCAAGGATGACCGTTTCCACGTCCTGCCCCTGTCTGATGGCCTTTATTAGGTCCATCAGAAGTTTAATGGCGCAGGTGGTAAACTCCTTTTTATGTTGAGGCTGTTGTTTACTTATTTGCTGCGCCGCGATGCTAGCGCCGCCGCTCGCAGAGCCAGTGAACTTTGTTCGTTCAACATTCTGCCGCTGCAAGCGCGCGGCGCTAGTCGCGACGGTGGCAGTGCCTGGCGGTTTTGTAGCGAACCTACGCGTTTGCGCGCTTTGTCGCTGCACGACAATGGCGCTAGTAGTAGGTTCGCTACTTGTTTGGGTGCACTCGCCTGTTACCACCTGCGCTCGCACTGTGTGTGCGGGGGCAGGAACGGTCAGAGGGGTGACTTCCTGTGTCGCCGGGGGGAGGGGGGTTTTCTTCCCCTTCTTCCCGCGGTTTCTCTTCCTCCGCCTAGAGGAGGAGGCTTGGGTCCTTGGCGTGGGCTCGTTAGCCGGCGCCATAAGCGTCGGTCCGTCTGCCTCAACGTGCCGCTCCTGGGTGGGCACCTCTGCGGCCGACTTTGGCCGGTGAGTGGCCGTAGATGCCATCGTGCCCGCTCGCTTGTTCCGGATTTCTTCCTGGAACACAGGGCACTTGATGTTGCATGCGGGGTGCGGGCCACCGCAGTTAATGCAGGTGGCCGGCTCCTCTCGCGGGCGCGGACAGTCTCGTGCCGCGTGCTCCCCTCCACACCGCACACAAGCGAGCGGACGGTGGCACTGGTGCGAGCTGTGCCTGAAGCGTTGGCACCGGTGGCATTGAGCGGGCCCACGCTTACCCCGCCAGGCCTCGATCTTGACACCACGCATATTCATGAAGATGGTGGTGTCATAGACAGACCGGACGTCGGGTGACTTCTTTAAAATCGCGTGGAACACGCAACCGGGTCTTCCTTGTGCGCCTTTTATGTGGCGCACATACACCGGCTGGTATCCCAGCGATTTCAATTCCTCCTCTATCTCCTGGGGGTCTGTATCGGCCGGTAGCCCCCTGATAGCGACCTTCATGTTCTTATCCGCTGGTAGCGAATAAGCGAACCATGATACGCCGCTCTCTTTTTCCAGGCCGGACAGGTGTAACGGACGGTTCGTTTAACAGTGTAACGGATTTAAAATGTCAGTATTAGAGAGTTTAGAAATTATTAAAAATAATACAGCGAACGTTACACTGTTAAACGAATTAAATACCAGTATGCCAAGGTCGCCTTTGTTGCGTTTGTTCGCCCCTTATCGCGCTTATCGCATTGATAACGATTCTAGTCAATTAGCGCCGAGCAGCAATCCTATATAAGTGGGGGTGACGGGCGATTTGATTCACTTTGCGTCCAGCG
Source organism: Lithophane ornitopus (assembly GCA_948473465.1). NCBI lineage: Eukaryota > Metazoa > Arthropoda > Insecta > Lepidoptera > Noctuidae > Lithophane > Lithophane ornitopus. The sequence goes on along the minus strand of OX419635.1, from coordinate 12,192,436 downwards.
CTCGGTGTGGTAACACGTCGCGTTCTGGTTTGCAATTGGTCAATCGTCATCCTGAGGATGCCTCGTTGAGAGGTGAAACACGTGTCGATTTCTTACAGGGTTTTTTAGGACTCTTGAAGAATAGTCAAGCGGAATTGGTTACTAAATATATCTACGTCTATTGTATTTTTCCCAAGCACAAAAAAAAAAAGGCGTTGGGTCGAGTTGGCCCTGGAAAACGATGCTTTGAAGGATGTGGGAAGGCCTTTGCTCAGCAGTGGGATAGTGTAGGCTAAAATAGAAAAATAAAAAAAAGGGGCAACAATGCGTAACCTCAACGTAATCCAAACGGTAGACGGTAGATGGCGCTAAAAACATTTCTTCAAGGGTGACGATGACGCGATGACGCTCCACGCGCCTAAAGAAGTTTTCACTTCAAAAAATCCTTTCAAAATTGGCCAACATATCCAAAAGTTACTATTGGTGACAGTTTTCTTGTGTAGTTAGTGACTAACCTGGTGTCAGAGTTTTAAAGTCGCTCAAAGGGTGCTGAGTTGGCTTCACATTTTATCGTCGAGAAATATCTCTCAGGCATGCCGGTTTCCTCACGATGTTTTCCTTCAATTGGCGAAAATTGGTGACAGTAACGATCCGAACGAAATACTCTATTTCAGTATTCTACCTTCACAAACTCCATCCAAGTTTCATGTCAAACATACATTTGTTATTTGCAGTTATTGTATGACGTTAATGACTGTACATTTTCCTGAACGATTGCAATCTTAGCCTAGTTCTTAGAAATTACAGTTACCATGTATATATACTTAGAATTACGTACCAATAGCGAACTTGAGAATGCCTTAGTGCTCTACGACACGACGCCGCCGTCACCGCGCCGCCACCGCGCCGCCGCCGCTACCTCTAAGCTGTGTAGGTACAAGGCACCGCCGCCGCTCCGCTGCCGCATCGCCCCCACGCCGCTAGTATTATTTAAACTGTTTTTTTAATCCATCCAATGGCGGCGCGTTGACGGTGGCGTCGTGTCGTGTCGCCGAGCACTTAAACTCTCTTTGCAACTGTGCGACTAGAAGTCGTAATGTAGGTCGCGACTTTGTAAAAGCAACTTCAATATACAGGAAGGTGTCTGCCATTCTGTCTAGCCTTTTCTCAACTATATTGAGCTCAGCTTCCAACAGTTGGGAGAAGGCTAGGCAGATTGATTGAGCCCAGCTTCCAGTCTAACCGAATGCAGCCGATTTCCACCATTTTACATGGAGCGATTGCCTGTCTGACCTCCAGTACCTGGATAACACGATACTCCTTGATAGGACTGTTTGTCACCTGCCAGGGTTGCGGGAATGTCCGAAAGGGATATCGGGACCTTGGCAACAGGCAACTGAAGGAACACGGGTGGGTTTTAGCCAGTAAAAGTTTGACACGCCCTTCCAGAGCGGAAGAAGTAATTTGATGATTTCCCACCCTCAAAAAAAAAACTGGACTGTTTATCGGACTTCCGGGCTTCTGATTACCCGTAACTAATTGTCAAGACGACCAATCACATGCAGACCATCGGCTTAAAGTATTTTCCGAGTCACGGAAGGGTCTCGGTATAAAATGTGTAGTCACTCATCTATGAACCGACCCCGGCAAGCGTTGCTACCCTGATTGATCGATCCATGCGGGTTTTAGTTAACCACGAGCCCCTCTAGTAACGGAAATATAACATAATTTATGGCTTTTACCCTAATATAAATACCCTTTATCCTTTCACATGGAGCTTATCTAATAGATACATAGGTTCTACTCGTTAAGTAAGTGATTTCAAACGCATCTCTATTAATAGATCTACCAATAATAAGGGTAGTTACAAGAATCTATTGAAGACCCTATCGGCGTAATCCGAACCCCAATCAGGCCCTTAGCTAATATTTGATGCTCTCAATTGTTCATTGAAGCAGAAATTTCTAATATCCATGAGATATTTTCAATATTACACACTCAAATAGGGTGTCGTTAAAAAAGTAATACTTTTTGTTCAATTCGTCCTTTGCTAAAAATTGTTTCGTAATTAAATAATATCATACAGATTCACAATTGTCTGTTTTGTTTCCTCTGTCTCAATCAGTCTGCCTAGCCTTTTCCCAACTATGTTGGGGTCGGCTTCCAATCTTACCGGATGCAGCTGAATATCTGAGTATATGAACAGACAGCTGTGCTGCTGGGGAGTTTGTTGCGCCACTTCTTCTTCCCAGCTAAAGCACTAGGAAGTGATGAAGGGTGGGCGTTTTGGGGGACTGTCTTATGTAATTTTGACGTTCGAAAAGTGCTGATTCTCAGCCTAGTTTGAATAAATAACTTTTGATTTGATTTGATTTGATTATCAGTATTTTACATAGTGCGACTGTCTATCTGACCTCCACAACTCCGTTACTGGGTAATACGATATCCCTTTGGTAAGACTGGTTGTCAGACTTTCGGGCTTCTGACGACCCGTAACGACTGTCAAAGATCCACGAATGACAGCCAGGACCAACGGCTTAACGTGCTTTCCGAGGAGTCTCGATATGTCAAAATGGTCACCCATCCACGGACCAACCCCGGCAAGCATAGCTTAACCTGATCGTTCGACCCGTGCAGCTATTTATACTAAGCCACGAGCTGCTCTCTCTCTGTTACCTCTCTCTATGACAATTATTGGGTCCCCACCTATGAAATTGGCGTTTTTTTTCTCAAAAATAGAGAAACTTGTCACTTCTATGATTTAAAATATTCTTCAATTGCTTGGTATTATATCGAATAATGACCATCATAGACAACTACCAATAGTAAAAAAACCTTATTACTTGTTTCTAAACATAAAAAATACCTTAAAAATTACTCCTCATTTTGTTAGCAGAAATGACCACAATTTTTTTTTTTTACTTATCCAAAACTTATTTTTGTCGCTTAATCTAAGTGGCATACGTTTTCTTAGTTTAAACATTAGTGCATACAAGTTTTAAAACATTAGTGTTCATGGTTGTTATATAAATTAAGAAAATGTTAGTATGAAAAATGCAACTTCTTTAAAATTCTCCATACAAAACGCTGATTTCATAGGTATTAACCTAATATTTACAACACTTTGAAAATCGTAGGTCACGTCTACAAAAAGAACGTGCTTAGCGTGACAATGCATTGTACTCGTTACCAAGAGTTAAAAAGTTACATGTGCCATTTTCAGTGGCACATACTTTATAACTGGAATACAACAAACAACAGCTGGAATACAGCTGGGTTTAGTACGGAGTTCACTTTGTGACCAAGATTTGGATTACCCCTCAAGAAAAAAGATTTTGACTACTGTCTATGCAAAAAAAGGACAAGGTATTTTATTAACCGACTTCTTCAAAAAGGAGGAGGTTCTCAATTCATCTGTATTTTTTTTTTTGTATGTTTTTTACGCCATTACTCCGCCAATTATGAATTGATTTTGATGATTCTTTTTTTGTATGGTAGGTCATGATTCCGAGGTGGTCCCATATAAATTTTATTAACTTTGCTTGGGTAGTTTTTGAGTTAGCATCAATATTACGTATTTTTCCCACTTAGTTTATCTAGACGATGTTTTCATTTACTCCTTCACTGTTATTTTCATCAGCTAGTGGTATTCGAATTTGTGTGGGGTAGGTACCACTACTAAAAACTGAAAAATAAAAACTTTTTACAAAAACGGAAGTCAGTGGCAAAAAACGAAAATTGAAAAGCAAAGACACCGACTTCCGAAATTAAAGTTATTTTTCAGTTTTGAGTGTTTATTTTTGGAAGTCGGTTTTTGTTTTTTTGTAAAAAGGTTTTATTATTCATTAAAAAAATTAAACATTTAGTTATACTATAGCAGTGATAGCCGAGTGAAAACAAAGAAAGAAAGAATAACATTTATTTGGACACGGTTCGCGAAAAACCAAAAAAACTAAAAAAAAAACGGGAAAATAATGTTTTAACAATAACCCTCACGGGTGCTCCAAAAAGGTCCATTTCAGCAAGACAAATGCTGTCTGACTCTGGTTTTCTAATGAACCTTTAGGGACAAGTCAGTGGCGTGCCTAGGGTTCTAAATTAGGGCAAGCCCGCAGACTATTTAAGATTTTAAAAAAATAAAAAAACCGCCAAGTGAGCGATTTACGGATTTTCTTTGTTGTTCATGATAACACCATTATTATAAGTAAGCGCCATCTATATTAACGAATGCGCGTAATCACACCGATTAGCAGGAACTTTGCACCATAATAAATTCTTTCACTTGTCACCAAAATTATTCAATCAAAAGCCGCTAGGTGGCCCCCAAATTATCGATTTGTTGTTCTATTACCGTAAGCATACTTAGTTTTATGAATTATAATGTCGATTAAAAATGTTAAATGAGATATTACATTAGGTACTTATATAACATTTTTTAATTAATCTTAATGACAATAGCCAACTCTAATCTTTATTTCAAAACACCTAGGTATGAAGAATATCTTCGATAAGAAAATTATTGTGTTTTGTGATCTTGATGAGATGTAATAATAATAAGATGGTTTGTTTTTCAGTGGTTTTCCGAAACTACAATTGCCATACAAACAACACTATACAAATTTTGATGTCTTTTATGGCACCAGTTACCTAAGTTTGTCATATTCATCAACATAATAAACAATCGAATGCCAATTTCAATTATATTTTTCAACTGACAAAAATACTTGTTTTTTTTCCGAATTTTATTAGGTATAGTAATTTGGGGTTGATTACGGTGAAGTAAAGAGTTACACTGTCAGAAAACTCAATGTACCTACTTACCTTTTCGAACACAGTTTCCGAATTCACATTTTGATAATAAAAATAACACTATAATCACTTACTAAGACACACACACTTACGAATGACAGCCGCAATAACTATCACATCATTTTAAATAATAAAACTAATTGATTACCTCAGCACTTGGAAATAAAATACTGATCTCAAAATATTAAATTTCAAAACAATAACAAATCGAGTCGCGTCGACCGTCGCATCGCGGACTTGCAACTCACTTCACGCGGGTCAACATCGCGGCTAGTGCATTTGCGCGATCTTAACAACTCTAAAAAAGTACTCTGTGCTCCCAAAAGCCCGGCTTTTCATTTCATAAAAAATCTGCGTATAAGTACTTACCAATATGTCAACATATGTAAACGTTTCTATAGCAATTTGTAGGCGAAAACTGCTAGACAAAGAAAGGTAAGGCAAGCCCCATTGAAAGCCGACGGGTGTGAGCGAGAAGGCGCATTTGAATGCATTGTAGTGGCGCGTAGGTATGGCAACAAAGCGCGGAATTAAAAATTGTATTCTTATGAATATTATTGAGTTCAATGAGTGCATAGATCTGGCACCCTTGCGCAGTGCGCGCGGCAGATAGAGCGGGGATTTCGAAATTTGATTATTCCTATGACATGAATGATTGAGTTCGAGATTATTGACTGTTTTTTTTAAATTTATTTTTTATGGGTGGGCTTACGTTTGTTCTTGTGAATTATGATTTTATTAGGGCAAGCCGGGCTTTCGGGCTTGTATGAAAGTACCGCCACTGGGACAAGTTACGGGGAGTAAGTACACACAGTTTCAACATACTTAATACTTATCTATAGTGGTGTGACTGTCAGACTGCCAAGTCATAGGTCTCGAGTTCGAACCCAAGCCACGCACCTCAGACTTTTAGAATTCATGTGCTTAAATTGTACGAATTGTATTCTATTTTCGAATTCATGTGCTTGTACGTATTGGTTCCTAATTATCACTTGCTTCAAAAACACCGAAGGAAAACATCGTGATCCGGAGGCTCCGGGTAAGAGATATTTCTCGACGGCATGTGAAGCCAAGTCAAAGGCCTTTGGGCGGCTTTAAAACTCTGACATCAGGTTAGTCACTAACACTAGAAGAAGGGACTCAATAAAAATAAAAATAAACTATCTCCTTTTACTTATAAGTTATACTTGAAAAGCTAGGTACTCGCTTAGAGTTGTCAACGTTTCACTCTAACGCCGATAGCACACCTCCGCCGCGAAATCATAGCAGCGAAACCGCAGTAGTTAAATTGTACTAACTCCCATCATGTTCCGCTACGCGAATCCGATTCGAGTAGCGGCGTAAAGGAATGTGTTTATTGATCTATTTTTGACCAACGACCTTAATAACTCCACTAAGTATTAAATACCTTACTAAAAATAAACTCAATTCGCAAATAGGGTAGTAGAAGTAAAATGGACATCGTTAAAATGTGCGAGATAGTTACCGTGTGTTTGCAATAAAATAGTTCTCATGACATGTGTCTCCTTGAGGAGAAGATACCGACACATTGAGGTGTATTCGATGTCGAGTTTCGGAAGTCGGATGTGTTGGTTTAGATTTTTTGTTTTTTGCCACCGACTTCCGCAATTAAAATTATTTTTCACTTTGTAGTGTTTTTTTTTAAAAGTTGGTTGTTTATTTTTTTGAAAAAAAAAAAAAAATTCATGTTTTAGTTGTACCATACCAGCTATATATAAATAATAGTGACAGGAAAAACATCATCCATATAGACTAAGTGGGGAAAAATACATTATTGAACCTAACTCAAAAACTACGCAAGCAAAGTTAATAAAATTTATACAGAGTGTAAGGCTGAACACCGTTGTCACTTAAACCATGGGTAGTTGACTTAAATATAAAAACAAAAGACCGAGTAACAACAAAAAAAAAACGTTATTATCATTAAAAGTTTAAAAAAAGTTTCTATCCGACACCGTGCTCGCAAGCGAAACAGCTGACTGACTGAGGGAGGGGTCGCGCTCGTGGCCGGTTAGGTCACGTCCCGCGACCCCCACCCGTGTTGAGACGCAAGTTCGTTGCCCTAGCGCATAGGTGAAAGGGTGAAATGCTGGAGCGATAAAATATAATATAAAAAAAATATTTAAAAAAGTCGTAATTTTCATGACACCAAACCACTGGTTTCAAGGATAACGGTGTTTACCCTAACACCCTGTATTATGGGACCACTTCTGAAGCATGACCACTACGAAACAAAAAAAGAATCATCAAAATCAACCTCTACGGAGTAATCACAAACTGCTTTGAAGATGAATATTATCTCCGTTCTTCATTCATCCACTAAAAAATGCAGAAAGTGACTCAGGAAAATTTAATTATTAAAAAACAAAAGTCCTTCCTTTTCTCTCCAGCTTTTCTTTCCATTCCTGAGGCAGCATTCATTCGCGGCGAATCTAATTATGAGCTACCTTCGCTCCGTGTTACACTGTAGTGTGAATAGTGCTTTATTAGGGGAAAGGGAGGGGGGTACTACCTCGATAGCTCATGGACGCGTCACCTTACATTGAAATGGAGACTATTTGCATCTGACCCCGTTCCTGGCGACGAAAATAAAACCATATTGAGTTGAAATAGAATTTGATGCAATATTTAGTTTTTGGTTAGTTGTGTAGGAAATAAATGTAACAAGGTTGCCACAACGTTCTTGCTTTATCCAACCTCTATTTTCTAAGTAATTTTTTAATTATATATTGTTTCATCTGACGAAGATTATGTCTGGACTTTAAAAGAGACTTTAACGTTTGATGTTGTTTCGCCATGTCTTCTCTAGTCTTTATGAAATGACGACTCCTAACTTTTTTTTTTAATATTACGTGTAACAGTGATTTCGATATCCTATTTACAGAATAAACAATTTCATAATTAGGTATTTCTACAAAGTTAAAATAAAAAATATGCGCCCAGATTCGTTTGTCAGGTAATTTCTTGAAAACTGTCTTATTATCAGAATATGATACGAAGTTTCGTATTTTGTTTGTCCATGCAACATTTATTTCCGTAAAAAAACGCGTTACGATGCAAGAGAAATCCAACTATGGGAAGAACACTTTTAAAATGGTATAATCAGCCTATAATGTTCCCACTGCTGGGACACAGTCCTCTCTTCAAGAGGGAATGGGCTCTATCATACGGGCCCAGTGGAGGTTGGTAGATGTCACATGTCTTCGAATTTTTGGTTCTAGGACATGTCGGTTTCATCACGATGTTCTCCTTTATAATTTTGAAAACAGTGGTGATGAAATCATTTACACAAAGTAAAGAGCCTGGGTTCGAACCTACGGGTACTATGGAAAAAAAAACATTTTTAAAAGTGGTCTCTTTGTACCCAGACTCTAATATTGAACTGAACCACTTCAACCATCCAAAATGCAAAGTTTTAGACCGATTTACCAATTACCAACATAAATAGCTCTTAGTTCATATCGGTCTATTCTGGCACTTAACACGTGCACAAGCTATACATTTCCAGTTTATGCTGATCTCGCATTGTAGAGGATTTCCGTAAAACGCGAGTTCAGCTTATACTGGAAATGTATAGCTTGATGTGTAGCCGTGTGTACACACGGCAAAATACCTTCTAGTTGAACTAAGCGCTTTTCCTCCATAATTATTATGCGCATGGCCAAAGTGTGGAAATCTCTGCCAGCGTCTGTGTAGAACGTACGGAAATCCTATACAATGCGAGATCAGCTTATACATGTATAGCTTGATGTGTAGCCGTGTGTGCCTACCAAAGTACCGCAGCATACATTCGGTGCGTCATGATTTCATTCTGTATTTGAATAATAGAGATGTTACGTTCCTATTTGTTGACAGGTCAAATGTGAAAACGTCATAATGGTATACTTAAGATCTGAAAATGGCTTACGAATGATATGTTTCAGAGTTGAAAACTGGTTATTTAATGCAGTTTATTCTTGAATTCATACTAATACATCGATACGGTTTTATCCGCATAAGTCTCGATTCCGCAGGAATATCGGGATAAAAAGTATCCTCTGTCCTAATCCAGGTTATCTATCCATGTGCCAATTTCATCCAAATCCGTTCAGCCGGTTTAGCGTGAATGCGTAACAAATTAACGAACAAAATCAAAATCAAAATCACAAGTCATTTTTTTTTCAAAATCAAAAGTCATTTATTCAAACTAGGCTGAGAATCAGCACTTTTCGAACGTCAAAATTACATAAGACAGTCCACCAAAACGCCCACCCTTCACCACTTCCTAGTGCTTTAGCTGGGAAGAAGAAGTGGCGGAACAAACTCCCCAGCAGCACAGCTGTCTTTTTAGTTAGAAAAAAAAAAAGATTCTATATAATAGTATGCAAAATCATTCATATTACGGACCAAAAAAAAAACATAAATCTAATTATTAGCCATATGTCAGCTAGCACACGCCATTATACCAACCAAAAAAATATCAAGAACTATATGTACTCAAGCAGAAATAAAAAGTAAATGTAAACATAAAATAATATCTAAATAAAAGCCTCCAGGCACAAAGGGCGTGCCCGCTTACATATAGCTATAACCAGAAGTTATAAATGATAAACTAGGACCATCGACGTAAAAATAAATAAAAAGTTAATTACTAATAACAATAACAAAACCAAGATCAGCAAGAAAAAAACTCACTTTCACATGTATACTATCAAGTTAGGATAGGTTTAGACATATGAAATATCCAGATTTCTTTGGTTTTTAGCATAGGCTATCCCAAGGCTATCCCCCAGGCTATTCCATAGATCTAGGTTGTGAGTTTTCTCCTTCATATAGCAACAGCAATAGATAATAATTTAAATAAATTGTAAAATAAAACTAGTTTTAAGGTTAATAACAAGGCTATTTGATCACTAGTTGAATAAAAAATGTGCTAACTCAGTTCCTCTTTATCGCACCATCTAAACAACGGTATAAAACAATATCTATAAGCCATTAAAGAAAGAGCTTGGTCGTTAGTCCATTTACGGCGGGGCTAACATACGCCATTTGTTTTATAACCTTTTGGACTAGGAGGCGATGGTACGTCGATAATGGTGACTGTCATAACGCTACAGTTACGACCCTAGGTTGCCTAGCAACTGTTTCTGTTTGAGTTCAGTTAGGGTTTCAAATTCCCAGTCAATGGGAGTATTATATTAAAGGATGTCGACTAATTGTAAACCTACAAGACAATAATGGTCTGTAGATGAAATGTATAGCGTAAGCATAATCAGCCTATAATTTTCCCACAGCTGGGACACAGGCGTCCTCTCTTCGAGAGGGAGTGGGCCGTAATCTACTACGCGGGCCCAGTGCGAGTTGGTAGATGACACATGTCTTCGAATTTTTGTTTCTAGGACATGCCGGTTTCCTCACGATGGTTTCCTTCACCGTTTTGGGAGCAGTGATGATGAAATTATTTACACAAAGTCAAGCGCCAGTCTGGGTTCGAACCCATGATCTACAATTCGTATGTCGAGGCCATTACCACCTGGGCACCAATGCTCTGAAATGTATTGTTATGTTAAAATACGTTATTTTTACCCTACTTACCCCTACGTCAAATCTACTTGCGTATTAGGGTTTTTTAAACTCAAACAATTATTATAAATGACATGTAACCACATTTAGTCGACAGGCTATTAATTGTCTTGTAGAGTAATTCGTTAAGTCGTCCTACAGGCCTACGGGACGTTCCTTTGATTTACTGCAAGTCGTGCTAAATAGGCCGTAGGCATGTAGGACGAGTTGACGAACTACTCGTCTTGTATATATACAATTAATCGATATAGTATCCATTGACTCAATCGGAATTCTAGTCGTAGAATCGAAAGTTCGCGATTGTTTTGATTTTACTGACATCAATGTTACAGGATTACCAGATTAGTTAAGCTTATAAAAAGAAAAACAATTTGCGTCCGAAGTAAATTCAAAGTATCTCAAATTTTGTTTGGCTAACAGATGGACTACATAATCTGATGGTTAGATGCCTGCTATCCCAAGAGAACAGTCAGTGTCAGTTAAAAGTCTCACATAAGCAAATAGAACCTAGAGCCGTTACCTTACGTCAATCTCTGGATTACCCAACTAGGTCATCATCATATGCCTAGCCTTTTCCCAACTATGTTAGGGTCGACTTTCCAGTCTAACCGGATGCAGCTGAATACCAGTATTTTACATGGAGCGACTGCCTATCTGACCTCCACAACCCAGTAACTGGGTAACACGATACCCCTTGGCAAGGCTGGTTGTCAGATTTTCGGGCTTATGACGACCCGTAACGACTGTCAAAGATCCACAAATGACAGCCGGGACCAACGGCTTAGCGAGTTTTTCGAGGCACGGAGGACGAGGTATGGAAAGATGGTCACCCATCTACCAAACCCGGCAAGCTTAGCTTAACCTGATGGATCGACACGTGCGGCTGTTATTACTTAGCCACGAGCCCAACTAGGTATGTCTATTTAAGACAAAAAAGTAAGCTAAAAATTAAAGACCAAAAACAATTTCAAAATTTTGTCAAAGTTTTTGTTAGCTGAACAGATGATCTCATAGTTTGACGCCTGTAATAATTCAGAGACAGAGCCTGGCAAAGTGGAGTGTCCTTACATAATTCATTGCTGTCAGTTACATATTTCACCTTATTGAATTGTTTACTAACACGTAGTTTTAAGGAAAATGCCCAAATCCTTTATGAGTCTTGACTCGAATTAAAGATTTTTAATTGAATTGATTTTCAAAAGAACAGACTCTTCCAGCTCAAAGTTACATTGGTACACGCAAAGAGCCTGTATCTGCACGAATCCAGACTCAGCTAAAAAAAAACACGAACAATCACACGGTAAATCCTAAAATAACACGTTGTCCAAGACAATGAGGCAGTCAATGAAAAGAGGAAGAGAATTTTATAGCTGAACTGAATAATTCATTGTAAGCTTCACACGGAATTATGTCAGTATTATATAACAAAGTAAATGCTGACCGGCAGTTACAATAATAGAATATTGTACGATTAGTTGTATAAACATATACAGTGTTTTATTTTAGAATTAATAGCTGGGTAAGCGGATTTCAGTGGGATAGTCTTTTTACGTAATGAATTTTGACGATTTATAATAATATAAATATGACGTTTATGTGTATTTATATATCGTGATATTGTGTTGTCTATTTTTTTATTGGAAAATTTTACTCTCTATGTAAATTTTCTACATTTATATCTGTAATTTGTGTATCGGCCCCGACTTACGAGTTACGAAGTTGTAGGTCATGAGTTCGACACAGGCAGGCACTATACTTTGTGTATTTAATTTCATCACCACTGTTCTCAAAACGGTGAAGGAAAACATCGTGAGGAAACCGGCATGTTCTAGAACCAAAAATTCGAAGACATGTGCCATCTACCAGCACGCACAGGACCCACGTGGTAGATTACGGCCCACTCCCTCTCGAAGAGAGGAGGACATAGACCACTCCTCCCTCTCACTTTAGACTGATTATGCTTTATCCGTAATTTTTACGGTTTCCATATTAAAGAGTATTCTATCTATCTATCTATCTATCTTTATAAGAATATTAGCTTAAAGCTTTCGTTGGCTGTAATTTAACTACTTTGCTAGTGACTTGACGAGATTTTCAAGGTGTGGAGCGAAATAAAAGTGCCTTTAGTAACTTAGGCACACCCTGCGTACCCAACCAACCAACCAACGATGACTTGCAAATCTGTTCACCCCGGCATGGGCCAAACACATGAAGTTATTCTCGTACCTATAACATTCGGTGTTATTTCGTAATTAGAACAGTTTCGAGGTGTGAAATTGTGATGATTCCCATCTGAGTTGAGCTGAGTTGAGCTCCTCGGATACTGACAAATGCTTGCACTGACTGAACAGGTCCACTCAAATCTGTGTAGTTCTTTCCTCAAAAGACCATTTCAGACTCTAATCTACATGGTCCTCATATGGCCTGATTATCTCTGGACTTTAAAAGCGACTGTGAACTCTGAGTTTGTTTCGGCCTTTCTTCTCAGAGTAGTCAGATAGGAAACGCCGACCTCATCTAGCTTATTTTTAATATTTTTTAATATGACGTGTAAAAGTGATTCCAATATCCTATTTACAGAATAAACAATTTCATTTCATTTCATCACTGAAAATTATACGCAGGTGCTGTTTGTGAACTGAAAATATTCCACCAAACCGCACTTATAAAAATTGTTGTTTCAGTGCGGTTAGTAAAAAAGCAAAAACGTGGAACTTCCATACAAACTTTCATCCCATAATAATTAACCTCTTTACGCATGAATTTTCATAAAACCTTTCTTAGCTAACTTTCGCTTTTTATTCTTTAAGTCAAATTAATAAATTTAAGATTTTTATTAAGGTCCTACGCTGCCTGAGTGAGAGCGAGACGGAGTGGGGTGCTGGAGGCTCTCAATCCTCGAATAGTTTAGGTAATGCTTTTTACGGTGAAAATAATGGTAATTAAAAAAAAACATAAGACCGCCATACTTCTAGCCGGTAAGGCAGCAAGCAAAAAATACATAGAGTGGTTTACTCAAGCATTTAAATGAGTTAATAAACATTCAGTTTTATTTACACAAACATGACACAAATACGCGTCCACTTCAAAATTATTTTGTTTACAAATAAAACATGGGCTTGTTTACACTGCCCTTTACGAAATTGATGAAGCCAGTGTAAACCGAATTTTAAGCCGTAAGCAAATAGTTTTATGCTTACGTATTTTTTATTGCTGAATGGACCTGTTCTTGACCTCGGTAAGACTGGTTGTCAGACTTTTCGGTCTTGTACTGACTGTCAAAGATCAACGAATGACAGCCGGGACCAACAGCACGTTGCGAGGCCTGGCGGAGTCTTTGTATGTAAAGATGGTCACCCGTCCACGGACCAACTCCGGCAAGCGTAGCTTAACCTGATGGTTCGACCCGTGCGGCTATTATTACATAGCCATGAGCTCCTCCATAAAAATAAAATACCCATGGAGGTTGGTTGGCAAAACCATCCGGGAAAAATCTCTACCAAGCAAGTCGGTACAATATTTAGGTAGTTAGATACATAACCTTCTTTAGTTTTATTAATACCAGTTGGTCCTGCGCCTGATCTCTCTCCGGTCGTGTCGGATTGCCGTCCCATCGGACTATAACAGTGAGGGAAGAGAGAGTGCACCTGTGTGTGTGCACACACTTATGCACTATAATATCTCCCGCGCCGAAGGCTAGTCTCCGTTGAGATTGGCTCCGTGGCCGAAATACGGTCTGGAGGACTATACGGGGTTATTGTTAAAACACCAACAACCTCTTAAGGAGTCATTGTACCCATCATTATGAACAACTTTTACTATGGGAACAAATATGAAATCGCGAAAATAAAAGCCTTTTTTCATCCTTCAAAGATTTCATCCTTGTTCCCATAGTAAAAGTTGTTCATAATGATGAGTACAATGACTCCTTAAGAGGTTGTTGGTGTTTTAGCAATAACCCTGTATATAGCACCAGTGATTGATTACATAGTACAAAGTTATTATGATTAATTGTTGACCTGTCGTCACGTATTATAATTAGTTTTCGAAGTTAGGGCCTCGTTCTATATACGAGTTTAGTTTTTATATGGCTTTGCTAAGTTATCAAAATGTGAGTAATCATGACCTGCTGGTCGATAAATCCTACTATTGTCTAAAAGATTTTCTGTCGGACAAGTCTCTTTGAGTTATATTTTATTTTGACCAATGCAGCAATGTCATGTTGAGTTCAGTAGGTACATATTGCATGCTATTAATTTTAAGATCTTTGACTGACCTATATTTTGTTTTGTCTCTCTCTCCTAATTTAATAAAATGATGATTGTAATGTTAATTTATTAAAATAATAATTTATATTTATATTGTATGTCTAAGAGACTGGACATAGCCGATCTTGATCGATTGTAATAATTAATTGTATTGTAAATGTTTATTATAAAAATTTATTGTATTATTAGAATTATTAAAATTCAATATTAATTGAATTTTTTGATTAATTTGTATGTAATATCGATTTTAAATTCTTAAAATTATTGCTAAATAGTGTATGCCCTAACGGGTAGTTTTTTGAGTTACCATAACCTAAATATAAGACCAATTGTATCACCAAAAATCACAATAATAAATACTTTGACTTTGAGTAATATTCTAGAAATTGCTTGATTAAGCTCTTTGATAAATAATTTGTTTGTTTGTTCGGGTTTTGTAATTGATAAAGATAGTTAATTGATTCAGGCGTGACTTTGCGGAAATCCATTATAAAATACAATAGACGTAGATATATTTAGTAACCTATTCCGCTTGACTAATCTTCAAGAGTCACAAAAAAACCCTGTAAGAAATCGGCACGTGTTTCACCTCTCAACGAGGCATCCTCAGGATGACGATTGACCAGTTGCAAACCAGAACGCGCCGTGTTACCATACCGAGCGCTGGACGAAGAGCTCTACGTTCAGCGGGGGGCGAACAGGGTTTTTATGACTCTTGAAGAATAGTTAAGCGGAATACGTTCCTAAATATATCTACGTCTGTTGTATTTTAATTTATAAAGGCCTGAGTTAGAGGGGCTCGTGGCTACATAATAACACAGCCACACGGGTTGCTCGAAGGTTAAGCTACGCTTACCGCGGTTGGTTCGTGGATGGGTGACCATCCATTACATATCGAGACCAGCTACGTATCACGGAAAGCACGTTAATTATATAAATTTTTATATATTTTATTTTGTTTCGTCTTTGATGAATTCCTTTCATCTTGCTTCTTATTCACAGTAAATAATCGTCATTAATAATAAAATATCAATAATTTTGTTGGAGCGTAGCTTGGCAGGATAACACAGGCCTTTCAAAAAATCTGCCTAGCGTTTTCCCAAATTTGTTGGGGTCAGCTTCCAGTCTTACTGGACGCAGCTGAATACCAGTATTTTACGTGGAGCGACTGCGTATCTGACCTCCACAACCCAGTTAATAGGTAACATACCCCATGGTAAAACTGGTTGTCAGACTTTCTGGCTTCTGACTAACCGTAACGACTGTCAATGATCTACGAATGACATCCGGAACTAACGGCTTAAAGTACTTAAACAAGCGTAGGTGAGACTAGAGAGCATGTAGGTAGGTAATAGGTATAATACATGGTTACTTGTAATTCGATGTATATCTGTCAGGAGGTAATCGGGAGGGCAGGAAGCAACAAACTGAACCCTATATAGGTATGGCCGAAATTCAATAGTTTTCGATATTTAAATTTTAAGGGTTTTTCGATATTTATCCAAAATTTTACGTTTAATTCCAAATTAAACGTAAAATAAAATAAAAAAATCCAAAAATAAAAACAACCGACTTCCAAAAAAACACTAAAAACGTGAAAAATAACTTGAATTTCGGAAGTCGGTGACAAAATACGAAAATTGAAAAGCAGAGACACCGACTTCTGAAATTAAAGTTATTTTTCACGTTTTTAGTGTTTTTTTGGAAGTCGGTTGTTTTTTTTTTTTGTAAAAAGTTTTTATTTTTCACTTTTTAGTTGGGGTACTTACCCCACACAAATTCGAATACCACTACCTGCTATGTAAATAACAGTGACGGAGTCAAACAATATATCGTCTACATACACTAAGTAGGAAAAATACGTAATTATTGAAACTAACTCAAAAACTACGCTAACAAAGTTAATAAAATTTATATGGGACCACCTCTGAAGCATGACCTACCAAAAAAAAAAAAAAAAACAGACGAATGAGAACCTTCTCCTTTTTGAAGAAGTCGGTAAAAAAAATTGCATATTGAATGGGTACGTACCATTAAAAAATGGTGTTGTAGCTGGCACTTCAATTAAGCTATGAACATAATAATAAGTACCTTATTCAACAAAATAATTAAAATGAAAAGCGATTTATCTTACCAATATTTTTATTTTACGCTTCAAAAATGTAAACCACACAAATAACTAAAACAACCTGCCTAGTCTGTAAGCTTAGAAAAACCCTTAAAAGTTAACATTAAGTTATCATGAAAACTATTGAATTTCGACAATACATATATGGGGGGTTCAATTTGTTGCATTCTGGCCTGATGCTATCAGCTATATAAATGATGATATCAGCTCCTGACGGATATACGTCGAATTACAAGTAACCCTGTATATTATGGTTAACTGATTTTTACCCGAAGAAAAAAGGAGGGTTATGATTTTGACCGGTATGTATGTATGTATGTATGTTCATCTGTTCCCTCCTATCTTCTAAAGCACTCATCACAATTTGACAAATGAAATATAGTTGGAAGCGTCTTGATTGTCCGCTAGTTATAGGCTATGTGACGTCACATTAAATTAAAAATGGCGACCTCTAGAGGAAATAAAGTAAGGAATTTAAAAAAAAAATTTTAATCGTACCATGTTGGGTATCAAATGAAAGGGCTTAATGAGCACATTTCAAATATATATTTATTATAACCCCAACAGAATAAATAAAAAAAAAGTAATAAAAACTAAAACCCAACTACGACTAAAAACGTATAAACAAGACCCCACAGATAGACAAATTAAAAATCCGGAGTCACACGTAATCTGTTCGATTTATGCCCTAACACGTGTGACTCCGGATTTTTAATTTTTCTGCCTGTGGGTGGGGTCTTGTTTATACCTTTTTAGTCATAGTTGGGTTTTATTCCTAACTGTCTTTTATATAAGTAGGTACATAATGTAGCAAAAAATATATGTTTTATTTTAGTAAGTAGGTAACCTGCTTACTACTGTTTTAGTTATCAATGTAACACCCGCAGCTCTCCCAAAATAGCTCGACAAACTCAATCAAACAATGTCTAGCGAGGCGAATACCTGAAACGATTGTTAGCGCTCCTTCTTTGCTGTATAAATGCGAAGTGTCTCTGTCCTTTTTGGCGCAGCCGTGAGGCACACACTATTATTGTTAAAACATTATTTCTCACTTTGTTATTTGTATTTTGTGTTTCACGAACTGTGTCCAAATAAACGTTATTCTTTCTTTAATACCCGCACATAAAGTTCAGTTTGCGCAACAAGTTTAAATATTATTATGACTTTTTCAATAGAACTAGTGATTCTGAAATCAACTTAATTTACACTACTTTTTAGTTGATATTATGTGTAGGGATATGTCGTAGATGAGTGGTCGAATCCGCTGTTTTCCGAACCGCTAGCTGTTGTAAAAAACAGCTCCGTTACGTAAAACACCTGAACGACGTTTGGCGATTTTCCATAATTACTGAACTTTAACAAGCATAATTGCATAAAAGTTTTGGATTAATCAATGCTTATGGTTATGTAAAACAGCGTGAAATGTTCTTAATTTTGTCGCTCATGGCTCTGTATGTCATAACACCAATTAGTCAGGGTGGCCTAGCTTAGTTACTGTAACTGATTCGCCATTTAGAAGCCACATCAAACTAAAAAACTGTTCTGCAGATAAGCAAGTCTGCATTAAATTTAAACCTAGGTAGCAGTTTTGTTAAACGTAACGCAATGACAATTTACATAACGGAGCTGTTTTGTAAAACAGCTGGCGGTTATGTAAAGCAGCGGATTCTATAATCCACCTCACATCAACATCAACAGATGAAGGTGCGAAAAGCTCTAGGACGGTTAACAGTAAATCGGTACTAACTTGAACTGTGAAAATCGCCCTTACCAATATTTTTTTTAATAATGAACATGGGTTGACTGTACCACAAATAAGTCTAGATCCGTCAAAATACAATAGACGTAGATATATTTAGTAACCTATTCCGCTAACCGTCCAGCGTTCGGTGGTTTGCAATTGGTCAATCGTCACCCTGAGGATGTCTCGTTGGGAGGTGAAACACGTGTCGATTTCTTACAGGGTTTTTTTTTACTCTTGAAGAATAGTCAAGCGGAATAGGTTACTAAATATTGTATATTTACGTCTATTGTATTTTATAATGGATTTCCGCAAAGTCACGCCTGAATCAATTAAGTATCTAGATCCGCCATAATTCTTTCTCCAATAACCTAATTATGAAGAAACAATAAGAGTACCATCTAACTCTATTCAATTCTTTCCGGTACATGCATTGCTTAGAAACATTTTGGGGCATTCTTCCAAAATGTGGGTCACTGGACATTTAGGGCGAAAGAATGGGGGATAGTTCGCCTTTATGGGTTAATATTGTGGGCGTTAGAGGGGTTAAAGTAGATAATTATAGTGAGTTAACTTTTTTACACGCGGGTGTCACAATCGGCAGGTTTGGGGTGTTCAAAGTATGGACAGACGTTTTCTCCTATTTCAGAAATAGTAAGTTAAATGTACTGCAGGTCCATAGCGTTTATTTACAGCACAACTAATAGGTACAAGGAAGGAACGCGCATTGATTAATTTGATTGCTGAACAAGATTTCAGACCTTGGTAGGTTATGTTTGTCGAAGGACCGATGGCCGGTGGAGTAGACGAGTCCTACAGTGGAGACCGCGTATCGGCAAGCGTAGTGTGGGATATCCGCCAGCTAGATCGACCGACGACCTTAAGAAAGTGGTCAGACTGGATGCGGAAGGCGGAGGACTGGGTGATGTGGCGAAGCTGGGGAGAGGCCTATGTCTAGCAGTGGACTGCGATAGGCTGAGTTGAGGTGAGTCCAGGTATTTTCGACGGTAATAATTACAGTACAAGCTTTTTGAAATAGAAGTGGTCGATTCTATTTTTTTTATCAGTACTGTTCTCAAAACGGTGAAGGAAAACATCGTGAAGAAACCGGCAAGTCCGTCCCACACTGAGATCGCGTAGTGGATTATGGCCCACTCCCTCTCACAGAGAGGAAGCAGCAACAGCGACCCAGCAGTGGGAACGTTATAGACTGGTTAAGTTTATGCGCGTTTATGGTTAGCATACCATAAACTGAACACTTTACCTTTACACTTTACCTTTTGATACGAATCTGCGGATAAATCGGGACATGGTTTTAATTTTAGAAATCTTAAAATAATGTATTGAAATTGAAAGTACCAAGTTTTAAGCGTTTTCAAATTAATCTAATATTGTTGTTGACTTGCTGTCTTATAAGACAGCAAGCTCCGATAATTCCATCTCTATGAAAATTCAATTAAGTAGTTATCAGATTATGTTTACATGTTCCATACAAATAATACCTACTAATATTATGAACGTGCGAAAAAAAAAGATGAAATTTTAAAACCGGGCCTGCTGCGCAAGGTTTTTACGGTTTTTTGACTCGATAAAACTTTGAGATTTCTTTATTAAAGTAAGTAAGTAAGTTTGAGAGCAGTGGTGGCTAAGTGGTAACGGCCACGACTTATGAGTTGTAGGTCGTAGGTTCGAACCCTGACTGGCGCTTTACTTTGTGTAAATTATTTCATCGCCACTGCTCTCAGAACGGTGAAGGAAAACATCGTGAGGAAACCGGCATGTCCTAGAACCAAAAATTCGAAGACATGTGACATCTACCAACCCGTACTGGGCCCGCGTGGTGGATTACGGCCCGCTCCCTCTCACAGAGAGGAGGCCTGTGTCCTAGCAGTGGGAATATTATAGGCTGATTATGATTATGATTATTAAAGTAAGTGAAATATTAATGTATGACACACAAACCTTCCGGAATAAATTCTCTAAATGATGGTAAAAACCACATCAATCTCCGCTGTGTAGTTTTGAAGAACAACGCGGAGACAGACACGAAAGGCGACTTTAATATTAATTTTATAATAATTTAGGTACATACAGATTAAGATGTAAAAGACCTGATGATCTGTAAGTTTTCACGGCTAAACAATGAATCGATTTGAATGAAATGCAAGAGAAAGAAGATTGAAATGCAAATAGATAGCTTGAACTCTGAAAAAATTGATAAAACACTGAAAAAATCAACCCCTGGAGAAAAAAAACAACCGACTTCCAAAAAAACACTAAAAAAGTGAAAAATAACTTTAATTTCGGAAGTCGGTGGCAAAAAACGGAAATTGAAAAGCAAAAACACCGACTTCCGAAACCTTTTTTTTTTGTAAAAAGTTTTTATTTTTCACTTTTTAGTTGTGGTACCTACCCCACACAAATCCGAATACCACTACCTTTTATGTAAATAACAGTGAAGGAGTCAAACAGGATATCGTCTAGATAAACCAAGTGGGAAAAATACGTAATATTGAAGCTAACTCAAAAATTACGCAAGCAATGTTAATAAAATTTAAATGGGACCACCTCGGAAGCATGACCTACCACCTACCAAACAAAAAAATTATCATCAAAATCGATTCATAATTGGCGGAGTAATCGCGTAACAAACACACAAAAAAAAAAAAAAAAATATACCGGCGAATTGAGAACCTCCTCCTTTTTGAAGAAGTCGGTTAAAAAGAGTGTTAAAGTTATTGTAGGAAAATCTAAAATCCAAACGGATGTAGTCGGGAAAGTCCGAAAGGGATACCGTGGCCTCTGGCAACTTAAGGCAAATGAAGGAACACGGGTGGGTTTTAGTCAGTAACTGTCTGACACCCACTCCGCCCAGAGTGGGAGAAGTCATTTAATAATTAAAAAAAAAAAAAACGATGTAGTCGCGATAAAAAAATACTGAGCTTGTATTTTTTACACCACTTCTTTTAATAACTTTTGTAGGCAGTATTTCTGGCTCAAGCCCCAAAAAAAATGATTCCATCACTCATATAACTTGTTAAAAGCCTTCTGATATGCCGATAACGTATCTAGGCTCTTCAGGAAATTAACCTGTCGGTCGTAAGCCATATACAGGGTGTCTTTTGATCATGAATTACTTTGATAATGTTTCTGATCGGTTTGAAGGTAAAAAAGTAGATTGTGATTGACGCTTTATAAGAAAAATATCAAAAAATAAAGTTAAAATAATACTACCTAATTCGTATTAAAAGAATTAAGTACATAACTCTAAGCATTTTTTTTAATACTTAGAATCTACTTAATTTGCTTACGTAGTGATAATGGAGAGAGTTTTAATGGTTAAAACTCTTACGAGAAAACGATGTACTATTTCAAAGGATAATTATAACCTACTTCTTCTCTTACCTACTTCTACAACTTTTCACATTTATACTTTATTGTACACCAGAAAATACATAGCAAAAAATAACTAATTTACTTACTAACACAACAAAACATACAATGGGTGACCTTATCGCTTTTGCGATCTCTTCCAGGCAACCTTAGAATGGACAGTGATTGCGTAGACACAAAAAAAGGCAATAATAATCTAACACATTGTTTTTGTTGATCTAAATTCAAGTACAATTTAGCGTCCACCCTGTATACACACCTACCTACCTAGACACCGCAGACACAGTAAAAGGAGTCCCCTGGGTGCAAGATAAATGGGTTTAAGTGTGAGTTTTTGGGACAATTAGTTTAACCTACTTACTCACTTAATCTTCAAGCCCTTTTTCGTATAGAGTGCCAGTACCTTACCAGTAATTGGTACCCTTTATTGTAAATAAAAAAATACCCTTTACTGGGATTTGTATCTTATGTGCGTTGAGACACACAATAACTAGACCTTCTTTTTTATTTACGGGCGGAGCGGAAGGGTGTGTCAGACTTTTACTGACTAAAACCCACCCGTGTTCCTTCAGTTGCCTGTTGCCAAGGTCCCGGTATCCCTTTCGGACTTTCCCACAACCCTGGCAGGCATCGTTCCTAAGGGACCCCGTCAAGTGTGCTGAAATCTCTTTGAGGCGCGCGTGGAACGCGACGCGCCATCGACCCGGGCCTGGTCCTTATCGGATGGCGAGCTACCCATTGCTCGCCGTCCGCAAGCCCGCGCCTATGGTGGCCGAGAATCCGCCTGGGACAATGACCAGACCAGGAACTCCGAATCTGATTCGTGTAGCGAAACATGACGCGAGTCAGTACAATTATTATTGAACTACTACGGTTTCGCTGCTATGATTTCGCGGCGCAGGTGTGCTACCAGCGTTATGAAGATGTCAGCGGAGTGTATGCAGAAATTGTTACAAATATAAAACTGCCGTACTTATAAAGCACCAAGGACAAAATATGTCTTCAAATTACTAACTTAATACCTTTTAGCAGCCAAATTCCACTGTATTTAAAACCAAATTCCGGCGAATAAATGCAAATGAGGCGGCTGAAAATGGCCGAAATAATAAACCAAACTCATTTAAATACCTTAATCCGATGTCTCACGGGTGGAAGGAAATCTAAGACGCTGTAAAAAGGGCGATAACTGTAGTGAGTATTGAACATTTTTGGAGATAAGTTGCAGATAATAGGGCATTAACTTAATGAGCAGTTAAGTTTAGAATATATACGAGAACTTAAATCGGACGGGAACGTAATTTACATGGCCTGAGATGGAAGGACCCGAATCTTGGATCATCTGCCTAGCCTATTCCCAACTATGTTGGGGTCAGCTTCCAGTCTAACCGGATGTAGCTGAATACCAGTATTTTACATGGAGCGACTGCCTATCTGACCTCCACAACCCAGTTACTGGGTAACACGATACAAGGGTGGTAAGACTCTGCCAGGGTTGCGCGAAAATCCGAAAGGGAATACCGGGACCCTTGGCAACAGGCAACTGAATTAACACGGGTGGGTTTTAGTAAGTAAAGGTCTACCACGCCCTCCCGCTCCGCCCAGAGCGGGAGAATTCATTTGATGATTTCCCAACCTCAAAATAAAAAAAACAAAATGGTGGTAAGACTGGTATTCAGCTGCATCCGGTTAGACTGGAAGCCAACCCCAACATAGTTGAGAAAAGGCTGGGCAGATGATGGTGGTAAGACTGGTTTTCAGACATTCGGACTTCTGACGACCCGTAACAACTGTCAAAGATCTACAAATGACAGCCGGGAGCAACGGTTTAACGTGCTTTCCGAGGCACGGAGGGGTCTTGGTATGTAAAGATGGTCACCCATCCACGGACCAACCGCGGCAAGCGTAGCTTAACCTGATTGATCGACCCGTGCGGATCTTGCCCGAATCTTGCATTTTAATTTGATTTACAGCTGCGGTTATTACTGTAAAATAATAATTTAAATGGTTTTCAGTTGATCGTAATGATCATGTGAGAATTTTCCTCAGTAAAGAAAGAATCAAAATAAAGAGTTGAAATTAAATTGTAGGTATATAATGCCAAATAATATTATGATTATGTCTGTCAGGGATGAATGTAAAAAATAAACATGGTAATGTATGCATGTAAAGAATAAATGTAATTCTTTCTTTCTTTAAATAATTCTTTCTTATATAAATGTAATTCTTTCTTTCTTTAAATAATTCTTTCTTATATAAATGTAATTCTTTCCTTCTTTAAATAATTCTTTCTTATATAAATGTAATTCTTTCTTTCTTTCTGTGTTAAATTATCGCATATTTCTTTCTGTAAATAACTACGGGCAGTGATGCAAAGATAAACTGACTAGAAGAGTCCAGTGAAAATTTGCTTCATAAAAATACCAATATTTGGGCGCATTTGAAAAGATTTTTAAATAAAGCAATGCTTGAATTGAATGCAAGGAAAAACAGTTGGTCTGCGTCCGTTTATAATCGAATGAATTTCCTACCGTCTTTAGTATAAATGCATTTTGTTGAAGCGTTCGCTTTGAGCCGTTGGTCCCGGCTGTCATTCGTGGATCTTGGACAGTCGTTACGCCCGGGTCCTCAGAAGCCCGAACCAGTCTAACCAAGGGGTATCGTATTACCCAGTTACTGGGTTATGGAGGTCAGATAGGCAGACCCCAACATAGTTGGGAAAAGGCTAAGCAGATTGATTGATGCATTTTGTTGAAGGTATATTTATTTTCATATAGGCACGTCGCTTTTCCTTTGTGAAAAATTAAATAACCTAGCTGTCAGAATATTCCCTGAATTTATGTTATGAACTCTATTTAGTGCTTTGTCGGTACTATGTACCTTTTGGTGAAGAGGGATTTGATATTCCCAGAATTTATTGAAAACTATCAGTTTTATTTTGAAATAAAAAAATATTTTGTACAAGTGCAACTATAAACAATAATATTTCGTTAGAACCTTCCTACGTTAAGATTTTTCAAAGGAAACCTTTAAAATTCAAATTCTAAATAGTTGCATATTAGTGATCACATTTTACGAAGAAATGGTTTTAGCTCATGTGCTTGGTAAAAGGGTCGTAGCAGATTCTACTAGACTTATTGTTACTAGTACATAAAAACTACTGCTAAAAATATAAAATCTGCTAATGAAAATAAAATATTTATGTTTCGATTATCCTTAAACAATTGCCAAGGCTATTTGATATTGTAATTAAAAGATTAGCTTAAAACTTAGATATGTATTGATTGACCCCAATAGCCAATATTTGCTCTAAGAAAACACCCTTTATCATTTCAATTAACGGGACTAAAGTCTGTTCTTATTAATATCGGGACATTAATTTAATATTCTTTGGTTAGTGGGCGGTAATAAAATCAAGCGCGTGGGTTCATGAGAAACAAAAATATAATATTTCTGCCGCAAAATATTATTGTAACATTATTGGTTTGTATTTCAGTAGTTCTATATTTTGGGTCTTGTTAAGAAGTTTGATTTATGACCCAGCTAACAATATCGATTCTACATAATATAAGGTTTAGTCTTATGACCCGCGCGGTGCAAGTTCTTGCGCATGGGACGGAGCGCGCCGCGCTGTGCCGCGCTGTAGCGCGCGTTTATGTGGACGATAAACACAATTTAATTTAATTTTATAGGTTAGCAGTTAGCAGTTCGCCCGCGTGGTTATATGAACTTAGCCTTTTTTTTCGTTGGGCTTATTAATTCTTTCAGAAGTGAAAGAAAAAATGTCTATCTTCATAACTAATAACTAACTAAAGTCTTTTTAAAATTACTGACTGGCAATTTTTTCAAAACCTTGTAGGTACTACTCTATGGCACTCACTGAAAATACTGCTGCAAATTAAAGCTGTTCTATTTAATTTTTAAACGACTTCTTCAAAAAGGAGGAGGTTCTCAATTCGTCTGTATGTTTTTTTTTTTTTTTTGTCTGTATGTTACGCGATTACTCCGCCAAGTATGGATGGATTTTGATGTTTATTTTTTTGTTTGGTAGGTCATGCTTCAGAGGTGGTCCCATATAAATTTTATTCCCACTTAGTGTATGTAGACGATATATTGTTTGACTTCGTCACTATTCGAATTTGTGTGGGGTAGGTACCACAACTAAAAAATGAAAAATAAAAACTTTTTACAAAAAAAAAAAAACAACCGACTTCCAAAAAAACACTAAAAACGTAAAAATTTTTTTTGGAAAATGTTTTTATCTCAAATAGATTCTCCATATAGATCCTTAAAAACAATGAGAACTATGATACTGTCTCTCTGAAACAGAATATTTTTTATAACATTGATGAGCTTAAATTAAGCCAGATCTCTGCACCTGATGGGAAGTAAAGATGCAGTCGACGATAGTGCACGATTGCCTAGATAGAATTCACTCAAAATTTATAATCTGTAAGGTTTAAGTTTACTTACACAGACTTCTCAGAGTTACAATTTTTTTACCACAAGCGTTTGGATATAAACCTTCGTGCCCTATGTTTTTACATTTCAGCACTGCCCTGACTGCCCTAATCCAGTAGCTATAAACAAGGATACAATCGTGATAAACACCGCGAATCCCAAACGAATGGCTGACGAGATTCAGAAGCGGATAACTCCAGCTTATTCTAAAGACTATTATGTTTTGACACCATTTTATTCGTTGAAAATCGGCGTTGATACCCCAAAATGGGTGATATAAAGAATAATTCAGATAATAGAAGGCACTGACGGATTTAAAAAAGTTTCTCATCTGCTTTTAACAGATGATGTGGTAAGAAATGGATTTCAGAACTTTGGACCTTGAAAAATTTATAAGACTCTCAAACTATAAGTAAAATGCTAGAACACGAATCCACATGACTAGTCTGATTCTAACTAATATTATAAATGCGAAAGTGAGTTAGTTTGTTTGTTACGCTTTCACGCTAAAACGGCTGAACGATTTGGATGAGAGCAGTGGTGGCCCAGTGGTAACGGCCGCGACTTACGACTTGTAGGTCGTAGGGTTGAACCCTGACAGGTGCTTTACTTTGTGTAAATTATTTCATCACCACTACTCTCAAAATGGTGAAGGAAAACATCGTGAGAAACCGAAACGACACCTACCAACCCGCACTGGGCCCGCATGGTGGATTACGGCCCACACCCTCTCACAGTGAGGAGGCCTGTGTCCCAGCAGTGGGAACGTTATAGGCTGATTATGATGATGATTTGGATGTAATTTGGCACATGGGTAGACCATGATCTGCAATAGGACATAGGATACTTTTTATCCCGATATTCCCACGGGGTCGAGACGTACGGTTTAAACCGCGGGGCGCAGCTAGTTTATAATAATTCTCGCTTGGTAAATTCTAACACCCACGTGTAGAGAGGAATTATCTTATTTTTAGCGACAGGCAGGATATTTATGATTAGATACTATTACGCACGATGCAATATCTGCAACAACTTAACATATCGAGATCCCTTCGTGCTTCGGTAAGCACAACCGTTGGTCCCGGCTGCCATTCTTATATCTTTGACAGTCAATAAGGGTTGACAAAAGCCCGAAAATTCTGACCATCAATATTACCGTAGTACCGTCTTACCCAGTAACTGGGTTGTGGAGGTCAGATAGGCAGTCGATCCGTGTAAAATACTGGTATTCAGCTGCATCCGGTTATACTGGAAGCTGACCCAACATAATTGGGAAAAGGCTTATATACAATGCACGGTAGATGTCACATGTTTTCCTTCACCATTTTGACATTGGATGATGAAATAAATTATACAAAGTAATGCGCCTGGCTGAGTTTGAACCCACGACCTACAACTCGTAAGTCGCGACCGTTACCACTAGGCCACTGATATATATTATATATATATATTAAAACTTTATGCACAAGTAAAAAAAAATACTGTACAAAGGCGGACTTAATGCCTGAGGCATTTTCTACCAGTCAACCTTAGGGTGATGCAGAGACAAACATGCCAGGTGCAACATACGGGATAGATAACTCGAAAAAGGATAAATAGTAATACATATATACTTAAACACATACATATAAACAGAATAAACTGCACTGCTCCGTCTATTATGTCCAAAACAAGCATAAAATATAGATATATGGAGAGAATTTTTTCTCTTCCATTCCCTTTTATTGACAGACAGGAAAAATGTTGACCCGCACATTTCCTTTCATGGATTCCCCTAGTTGGGAAAGGGCCGTAATCAGAGACTTATGAAACGCTATTTTGGGTCGACTTCGATTTTCACTAATAGATCATAATATTGCCGGCTACGTAGTATGTGAAGTAACGTACATAACTCATCATAATCTCCCTAGCCTTTTCCCTACTATGTCAGCTCCCAGCGACTGCCTACCTGACCTCTACAACCTAGTAACTGGATAATACGATACCCCTTGGCAAGACTGGTTGTAGACTTCCGGGCTTCTGACGACCTGTAACGACTGTCAAAGATCCACAAATGACAGCCGGGACCAACGGCTTAACGTGCTTTCCGAGACACGGAGGAGTCTCGGTATATAAAGATGGTCACCCATCCATGGACCAACCCCGGCAAGCGTAGCTTAACGTGTTGGATCGACCCGTGCGACTGTTATTACTTAATGCTACATCATATTGCCGACTACGTAGATATGTGAAAATAAGGTAAATATAATTAAAGACGTCATCATAATCTACATAGCCTTTTCCCAACTACGTTGGGGTCGGCTCCCAGTCAAACCAGATACACCCAGATACAGCCGAATAACAGTATTTTACACAGAGCGAGTGTCTACCTGACCTCCACAACCAAGATACTAGGTTATACGATACCTCTAAGACTTTTGAGCTTCTGAACATCCGTAATGACTGTCAAAGATTTACAATTGACAGCCGGGATTAACGGCTTACGTACATAAATCAGGGATAAAAAAAAAATCCATCCCGCAGACACAAGCTTCTTCTAATTAATGCTTTCAGTATTGAGTATTTCACTCTCTCATTTTTAGCATAATTTATGTGTTTGCTATAGTATATTGATCCATTTGCCTGTGACCCATACGTTATCCACATAAATCTCGATCCCGTGACAATATCGGGATAAAAAGTATCCTTTGTCCTAATCCAGGTCATGGTCTACCCATGTGCCAAATTTCATCAAAATTTGTTGTATGTGTGCAGCCATTTCAGCGTGAAAGCGTAACAAACAAACTGAGTTTCGCATTAAAAATTATTAGTTAGGATTATTATCTTCAAATAGACTTAACTTTAACAACTTTGTCTAGATTTATTAGCAGCTTTAGCAGGCTTTATAAGCTTAAAACAAGATTTTATAAGTATCTAAGTAACTATACTCAAATTAGTTTGTTTATCATTCTACTTGAGTTGCTTTTCCAGTCTTCAAGGCACTGCGCAAAAAAAGTTGATTGTAATATTTTGTGCATAAAAAAGTTAAATATTAATTAAGAAGTGTAGAGAAAAGCTGCAGGAAAAACTTCATTTACTATCGGGTGTCTTAATCAAAATTAATAAGTATTGTTACCTCGCATTGCCAATGGCTATCTTCAGTTTTAGGCTATTCGTAAAAAAAACGGTTTTCTAAGCTTGATTGAAAGAGAAGTACCTACTTTAATATCTATAAAGATCATTATTATATATATTATATTCGATTATTTTATTATAATTTATTATTTTTTTACCAGTGATTTTACTTTAATATAAATATCTTAGAGAGAAATGTAAAAACTAGTCAATTCCTAGACCTAATGTTAGAATATAAATTTACACAGCACATAAAAACACCCACACGAATTACACAAACTACATCTACATGTTTAGACTTGATATTTACAAACACTAACACAAATAAAATATATACAACAGTAGAGGAACTAGGGTTTTCAGACCATAGCGGAACAATTATACACATCACCATACCAACACCACATTTAGCTACACAAACAACTTGGTATGTTAAAAAAAGATTATTTAACAACACAAACATTTTAGAGTTTAAGTCTAAATTAAAAGAACATGATTGGAAAAAAATTCTACCCAAAAACCAAAATCTAAATGATAATTATAAAGTATTTCATGATACAATAACAAATGTCCTTAACCTTTGTATACCGATATGTAAAATCAAACTAAAAACCAATTTAAAAAAATACTGGTTAACGACGGGCATCAAGAACTCTTGTAAAAACAAAAGATTGTTAAAAATACTCACACTTAAAACAAAAAATCCTATCATTACAAAGTATTATAAAAACTATGAAAAAATATTAAAAAATCTAGTTACTGCATCAAAAAGGATGCAATATATAAATAAAATAAAAAAGTCTAACAATAAGGTTAAAACCATGTGGAGTATCATAAATGAGAGAACAAACAAAAAACATAAAAAGGAGCATAATAATATTAAATTACAAATAGATAATGACCTTATATCCGAACCCAAACAAGTAGCCAACATTTTTAACAATTTCTTTGCGTCCATTGGAGAAAGCAGCACCAATTCATCTAAAAGCAAACCGGGGATCACCTCTGTACTAAATCCCACAGAGAACTCGATGTTCCTTGGCCCAATAGACGCTTGGGAAGTAAACAAAATAATTAAAAACCTAAAAAACAAAAGTAGTCACGGGATTGACGAAATACCACCTATGCTTTTAAGAAAATGCGCAGATGAACTTACCTTACCGTTTTACCTGCTACTGAACCAGTCATTTGAAGAAGGTATCTTCCCTGATCTGTTAAAAAAATCTGTAATAAAACCAATCCACAAAAAAAATACGAAAACAGACCCAAACAACTATCGTCCAATAGCTCTCTTACCATCAGCCTCAAAAATCTTTGAAAAAGTCATGTGTGACCGCATTTATACGTTTTGTGAAAAATACAATATATTTGATGAATGCCAGAACGGCTTTCGAAAAAACCGTTCCACCACCTTAGCTGTCTACAAGTTTATCCAAGAAGCCCTTAATATTATTAATAACAAAAAATACGCAACAGGAATATTACTAGACATGACCAAAGCTTACGACAAAGTACAATTTGGAATATTGCTAAACAAATTATACGGAATAGGTATACGCGGAAAGGCTCACGAATGGCTAACATCTTATCTAAAGAACAGGGAACAATCAGTTGAAATAGAATACTTTAACCATAAAAATAAGGAAATCGAAAAAATCCGATCATTAGGTAAAGCAATTAATGCCTCAATTCCTCAAGGAAGCGTCATAGGATGCCTGTTATTTTTAATTTATATCAATGACCTACCTAAGACCATAGAAGGGCCATGTGTTTTATTCGCGGACGATATATCCATCTTAGTCTCATGCCAAAACAATGAAAATATAGAAGAAACTATCAATTCCATACTTACAAAAACATGCAACTGGATGAACGACCATAACCTCGAGATAAACTATTCCAAAACTAAATTAATAACTTTCCACCCTTACCAAAAAGCACCTTTAACTTTGGATATTATTTTCAACGACTCAAAATTAGAAACCGTTAACGAATTTACCTTACTGGGACTGGTTATAGACACACATATAAACTGGAAATCACACATACAGAAAACTCACTCAAAACTTGCCAAATTCTCTTACGCCCTTCGTGAAATAAAAAAGACCACCAATTTACAAGCAGCTCTCACCACCTATTACGCTTATGCCTATGCATGGCTTAGCTATGGTGTCATCCTTTGGGGAAACAGAACAGATGCACAAACACTTTTCACCATGCAAAAGAAATTGGTTAGAATTCTGGTAAACATTGAGCAAACAGATAGTTGCAAACCTTTCTTTCAAAAACTTAATATTTTAACCCTTCCCGGTGTATACATATTAGAAACATGCAAATTTGTCCGGAAACATCAAGAGTTTTATTCAAAGCGTGAAGACATCCAAGCACGCTACCTACTCAGACACAGATCTAGGCTAAACATACCAAGTTCTCGGTTAAAAATGCACTCTACAAGTCCTTATGTAATGTCCATTAAAGTATATAATAAACTACCTGCACTAATAAAAAAAGAAGAGAGAATTAACATATTTTTAAAAAAACTTAGACAATTTTTGCTAAATAAAACCTACTACTCAGTAAGCGAATATCTAAATGATAGACTTATAAAATCATAACTTAAGCGCTCGAGACTTAAAACTTAAAATTTTACTAGACTTATTACTTATACCTATTATTATTACAACACTAAATGACCCCACCTCACCTCATCTCACCTATTTATATTTTGCAAGCGATTAGTCTTATCTCAGAAAACACCTACATCTTTATTATTATAATTAGTAGTTTGATAAGTAATGTTAAATAATTAGCAAATGCTTCCTCTCTCCTAACTCACTTATTTTGCTGTGCCCGACAGGGTCCATATGATCTAATTATAAGTTTACCACCTAATACTTACATGTGGAATGCAATAAAGTATTGAGTATTGAGTACATTATGTGATTACTTCCTCCCACACTGATTTATTATTTGGGAAATTTAAGGAAAATCGTCTAATTTTACAATATTTGTAAATATGTGAGCACCATGTATCTATCTCATAATTAATTTATCTGTCATTGCCTCATTTTTTATTAATTTCCTGTTGTGGTATAGTAATAGTAATTTTATTCTAGGTGCATCGTCTTCTCATATAATTATAATATAATTAATGTACCTATACAAAATATTGTAAAACAAAAAAAAAGTAACGGTGGAGTTTCTTGCCCATTCTTCTCCATACGAAAACTACCTTTTGGAAGGGGCAACTAGAATCAGTTCTATTTTTATGTAAATTTTTGACGTTCAAAAGTGATTCTGATGATCTTTATGATTTATCATAATTTTCTATCTCTTATCTTTTTCTCTCATTAGCGCGTTAATTTATCGATTGGCGCGTACAAACAAAAAAAAAAACTTTTCAGCTTTATTATTAGTTATTAGTACCTATATATTGCCTTTTCATTAGACTTTAGTTTTAATAATTTATGTATGCATTAATATTCTGTTCATATAATAGTGTTTCTCTATTTTATTGCCAAAGTTTCTCTGTGATCTATTCAAAATAGTTTTGAAGTACCACTCAGCTGATATATGGTATGACAATATTATTATTTTATGAGTAATAATGACGTGAAATAAATGCACTTACGCTGTAAATTGCATCTATTAATACTAGCTTGTTATTGAACACTGCAGGGTAAATATATCTTTTTATATAGATAAAAGTCAGGGATCAGGACCAGGGTTAGGAAATTTGTAAAAAAAGAATAGGTACCTACTAGTTACGCCCCGCGGTTTTTCATGCATAAGTCTCGATCCCATGGTAATATCGGACTAAAAATAATCCTATGTCCTAGCCCAGGGGGCTTAAAACGGTCACTTTAGCAGAATCATAAAATGACAGTATTATGAATCATCGTAAAATGTCACAATCTGACAATTCATAATATGATCTGCGTGTAATTCATATTACGAAATAATTCATCTGTTTGACAGTTTTCTATAGAGCTTCGTAAAATGGTCCACAAATTATGAATTGCTTTATGTCAAATTAGAGGAATTGCTAATGACAGCTGGGATTCAGGAAATGAACTGCTTTTAGAAGAATTGCTAATGTGGCCGGTTTAGTCCCCCACGTCATGGTCTACCCAATTTCTTGGGCAAAACACTAGCAATATAAAACATTGCCTAGTGTAGGTAATCATGTTTTTTTTTTTGGCTGCCATCAATTTTTTTTGTTGACCCAGGCTTATTTTTTATTTATTTTTAATTAAGCATTTATGCACACATTTTATAAACAGACAAGAAGAAAGGAACAGAAAAATATGTAAGTACAAAGGCAATGCTTATTTTAAAGAAATCTCTTCCAGCATACTTGCGATAGGACAGTACATAGAAGAGATGTAGACAACGTGTGTAAGAGTAGAAGAGAAAACAAAATACCTAAAAATAAAACTTATTTAAAAAATATAAAAAATTATAACTGCTAATTATTTAACTTAATTTGATTCATTGATTGTATTTTTATTATTTTATTTGATCTTATTATTATTCATTTATTATTTTTAACTTAGGTATTGATTTTATTATTTTTATGTTTATCACTTTAATTATAATTAGGCAAACTCTGTAAGTGCTATGCACACCTTTGGCTGTAGTTTTGTTATAATATGATATGCTCACTGTAAATGTTTTTGTGATCTAGTCGTTGGAGTGCCATAATTAATAAAAAACATACTTACAATATGAGAATAAACTTACCCAGTGCCTAGTTTTTTTTTATTGTAGCAAGTCTCTGTAAGACCTCATTTTAAAAGTTTCTTCTTTCTGCAAGTCTTGTTAAAAAGAAGTATTCAGGTTTTAATTAATGTCTGATCAGTTTGTTCTTTCCTTTACAAATTACTTAGTCCGGCCTGGAGGGGAAAAGTTTATCCAGGAAGGGATGGTAGTGAAGCCTCTGCTTTTTATTAGGGTTCCGTACCCAAAGATAGATAGATAGATAAAAAGTTTATTTGGTGCACACAAGAGACATAACACATCATACAAAAGCACGAATAAAAACAACTAATTACATTAATAAATATCCACAAGGTGTCAGTATAAAAAAAAAACAATAAAAAATAAAAAATAAAGTAATAAAAACTAAAACCCAACTACGACTAAAACGTGTTAATAAACGTGTTAATTAACACGTGTGACTCCGGATTTTTAATTTGTCTGTCTGTAGTTTCTTGTTTATACCTTTTTAGTCGTAGTTGGGTTTTAGTTTTTATTACTTAATTTTTTTTAAAATTCTTTTGGGGTTATAATATATATATTTTTGAAATGTGCTCATTATGTCCTTTCATTTGGTACCCAACATGGTACGATTAAACAATAATTTTTTTTTAGTTCCTGACTTTATGTCCTTCTAGAGGGCGCCATTTTTAATTTAATGTGA
This sequence comes from Lithophane ornitopus, assembly GCA_948473465.1. NCBI lineage: Eukaryota > Metazoa > Arthropoda > Insecta > Lepidoptera > Noctuidae > Lithophane > Lithophane ornitopus. The sequence goes on along the minus strand of OX419635.1, from coordinate 12,157,541 downwards.
CGACACATAGCCTATAACCAGCGGACGATCAAGACGCTTCTAACGATACCTCATTTTTCAAATTGTGATGAGTCGTTTACAAGATATGAGGGAACAGATGAACATACATACATACATACATACATACAAACATAAATACATACATACCGGTCAAAATCATAACCCTCCTTTTTTATTCGCCGTAGTCGGGTAAAAAGAAAAGAAAACAAGACACTGTTACGACACAATTGGCTATTTCCCCCACCACGCGCCAGCCCAACACGCGCAAATATAGGCCACAGAATGTCTACATTATAATGATTAGTACGTAAATGACGGTAGTTCAGTGGTCTGATAATAAGTATACTGTGGCGTACACTGGCTTATCGGCTTATCAAGGGACCCTATTACTAAGACTCCGCTGTCCGTCCGTATGTCTGTCTGTCTATCCGTCTGTCAGCAGGCTGTATCTCATGAACCCTAATAGTTAGACTGTAGAAATTTTCACAGATGATGTATTTCTGTTGCCGCTATAACAAAAAAAACAGAATAAAATAAATATTTAAGGGGGCTCCCATACAACTGACGTGATTCGTGCGCGAGTCCGACTCGCACTTGGCCGGTAAGTTCGATTTGAAAGTAAAATAGAAACGAAGCTGTTTTTTTCAAACAATATTATCTGACGTTTTCGAAACAATATTTCCATTTTTATAAAATAATTTATTTTGTAGTAAAGATGGTTTCCGAAATTTCTTAAATCTTATACCATCAAATAGATGTAAAACTATGAATACCTAAATCAAATCCATCTGGCTAGCCTTTTCCCAACTATGTTGGGATCGGCTTCCAGTCTAACCGGATGCAGCTGAATACCAGTATTTTACATGGAGCGATTGCTTATTTGACCTTCAAAACTCAGTAACTGGGTAATATGATATCCCTTGGTCGTCAGAATGTCTGTATGAATACCTAAATATTATTATTAAAATACATGAATTTGTCCGTGATTATTGACTGCTTCGTTGGTCTAGTGGTCGGAAGGTTCGATTCCCGGGTCGGGCAATTTTTATATAATGTAATGTCTCAGTAGCAGCCCGGAGTCTGGATTCGTGTCCGGTTGATAGCAATAGGCTCGCCCCCTATTACATGGGACTTAAACATAACTGGCGAAGGATGTACTATAGGTACACCTCTGCGTAACCCTTTGGGGAATACAGGCGTGATGTTATAATGATAAATAAATGATAAATAATTTATTTCTGTAAGTAGGTTTGTACAAAAACTTTTACACGTCAAACACATTTTTAAAAGTAGATGAGGTCGGCGTTTCCTATCTGACTACTCTGAGAAGAAGTCCGAAACAAACTCAGAGGTCTTTTAAAGTCCAGACATAATCTTGGTCAGATCATGTGAAGACCATGTAGACCGGTGTCTGAAATGGTCTTTTGAGAAAAGAACCACACAGATTGAGCGGACCTGTCCAGTCAGTACACGCATTTGTCAGTAATCGTGCAGCTCAACTCAGAATTTAAGGAGCTCAACGGTTTGACGAATAATACCAAAACAAGGACATTTGGGTAGCCCGCATAAATTACTCAAGCTGCCAGATGACATGATGACATGTTATTGCCATTTCTCATACACATAGAAAATTCACTAGAACTAGTATAATCCTCCAATTTCAGACCTCAAGCACTCCCGTTCTGTCACATAGTTTGAGATCAAATCTGTGTTCTGAATTCCAAACAATAGTAGGTACCAATTATTTGATAACCGCTGCCTGCAGTTGCACTGCATGAGAATCAGATAAAGTTACTTTAGAATCTGACAGTAACTTATCTGCAGCGCGATTCGATTAAACACTGTAGGTACCCCAACAATGTTCAAAGTCAAAGTCAATGTCAACTTATATGGCAATTATATGGCACTTTTGAACGTCAAAAACAAAGAAATAGAACTGATTCTAGTTGCCCCTTCCAAAAGGTAGTTTTCGTATGGAGAAGAATGGGCAAGAAACTCCACCGTTACTCTTTTAAAAATGTTTTACAATATTTTGTATACATCAAATATGTGAAGACGATGCACCAAGAATAAGATTACTGTACCACAATAGGTAAAAAAATTTAAATGTTATCTTGGATATGTATATATCAGTGTATCTCATCATCATCTTCTGCCTAGCCTTTTCCCAACTATGTTGGGGTCGGCTTCCAGTCTAACCGGATGCAGCTGAATACCAGTATTTTACATGGAGCGACTGCCTATCTAACCTCCACAACCCAGTAACTGGGTAATACGATACCCCTTGGTAAGACTGGTTGTCAGACTTTCGGGCTTCTGACGACCCGTAACGACTGTCAAAGATCCACAAATGACAGCCGGGACCAACGGCTTAACGTGCTTTCCTTTTTAAATCCACGGACCAACCCCGGCAAGCGTAGCTTAACCTGATGGATCGACCCGTGCGGCTGTTATTACTTAGCCACGAGCTCCTCAATATATCAGTGTATCTATTGTATATTTAATAATGGCACAAACGACAGACATATTTTATTTCCAGGCATATCACTGTCTATTCCAAAGTTGCCTGAAGTGATCGCAGTAAGCGTTAAAGGCCGCCCATAATTTTATAGTGTTTGATTAATTTTTTGTTGTGTATTTGTACAATAAAGTATTTTATAAATAAATAAATTATAATTATTTTAATGAAACTACAGAGTCAATGAAAGGCGACAGTTAGCGAAACACTGATTTATTGAACAAGTTATACAATCTACTCACTATCGTACAAATATCATTCCCGCAGTCTTGTAAACATCGATACACTATGCTCATTCGGAATCATTCCAGAGCTGATTTTCTGGATTCGTTTTCTCCCCTCCCTATCTTTATTTCTCTTAATTAAGGTGAAGAGCAGTGGTGGCCCAGTGGGAAGAGCAGTGGTGGCCCAGTGGTGACGACCACGACTTACGAGTTGTAGGTCGTAGGTTCGAACCCTGACAGGCGCTTTACTTTGTGTAAATTATTTCATCACCACTGCTCTCAAAAACGGTGAAGGAAAACATCGTGAGGAAACCGGCATGTCCTAGAACCAAAAATTCAAAGACATGTGACATCTACCAACCCGCACTGGGCCCGCGTGGTGGATTACGGCCCACTCCCTCTCACAGAGAGGAGGCCTGTGTCCCAGCAGTGGGAACATTATAGGCTGATTATGCTAAGGTGAAAGCTTCAGGGTAGCCCGCGAAATTCTAATTTTCTTACGTTTTTAGGATTCCGTACCCAAAGGATAAAACGGGACTCTATTACTAAGGCTCAGCTGTCTGTCTGTCTATCCGTCTGTCACCAGGCTGTATCTCATGAACCTTGATAGTATGATAGTTGAAATTTTCACAGATGATGTATTTCTGTTGCCGCTATAGCAACAAATACTAAAAAACAGAATAAAATAAATATTTAAGGGGGCTCCCATACAACAAACTTCATTTTTTTGCTCGTTTTTGCTCGATATTGATAACGGAAACAGGTAGAGGTTGAAATATTCACAGAATATTTAGTTATGTATATCTCTTTAAAAATAAATAATTAAATTAAAATAAAACAAATATTTATCTCCCATACAACAGACATGATTTTTTTTGCCGTTTTTATAGATAATGGTACGGAACCCTTCGTGCGCGAGTCCGACTCGCACTTGGCCAGTTTTTTGTTATTTGCAGGTCAGTATCAGGTTGTATATTGATCTAAATATGATTCGCGGTCGTATCAAATATTTATATAGAGAATCATAATAATAAAAGTCTTCAGTACAACTCTCTGAGTTCATTTAATCCTGAATGACTATTTCATGACATCATGACATTTCAATTTTGAGGATTATTCTAATATTTATATAGAGAATCATAATAATAAAAGTCTTCAGTACAACTCTCTGAGTTCATTTAATCCTGAATGACTATTTCATGACATCATGACATTTCAATTTTGAGGATTATTCTAATTTAAGGAGTTGTATTCCTTTAACGCATGATTATAATTCTGTAAAGCCATATTTGTTACGGTCGCGAATCGTATTTTAATCAACATACAACTTGATACTGACTTGCAAATTGCAAAAAACGTAAGAAAATTTGAATTTCGCGGACTACCTAGGCGCATCCCCCTTAAAGTTTAATTTGTTTATGTGTGTATGTATGTATCTATGTAATAGTACTGGAGCGGAGAAGAGAAGAGAGGAACGTAGCTGTGCCTACATTAACCAATAGAATCTTAACTCCGGTGCGGAGTTAAAATTCTATTGATCTCCTTTGTTCTCCGCTCCAGCGGAACGGCATCCTAAAGCGCCTGACAGACGTATAGACAGACGATAAGATACGATTTCATAAAGTGTCCTGCTTTGTCAAATTAGGCAAAACGTCAGCACGATATGCGCAAAATAAGACAAGTAAATAAGAAATCTGAACTGAACTGTAGTGTTTTTAATATCTGAATGTTTACGATGTGACTGACAGTCTAAAACATAAAACTCATAAATAACACAGAACCGTAAAAAGGTCAATAAGTGTGTGTCGCGAGGTGTCAAATTTTATTTTTGCAATATATTTTTATTAAAGCTTCGTATGACGCTGCCAAAATGAAGTACCGTCAAGTCTGTGCTACTACATATGTTATAACACATCTACATATCTATATCTTATATGTTATAACACATCTATCTATACCTAATATTGGTTCCCAACCAAAAGCTGCAAAAGCTAAAAAGAGTACTTTTATTCGAGAACTTTTATTCGTAATGTTTCACTAGTCAACTTAAACTCTTATTGAAATATAGGTAGCCGAAATTTTATTTTTCAGAATTTAACAATCTTACTACTTAATTTTAAAAGTAGGTATGAAGTACCTATCTGATAAGAGACAAACATTTGTAAGTACCGAAATGCCTAATTGTTATAACGATCTTGAAATATTTATGAAACTTCGTTTAAAAAAGGAAACACCTGCTTAGTTAAAATAACAAATGAATGTAGATAACTTTATTTTTATGCATGAAAAAAGTTTGTGATTCCTATTTTGGATACCGTTTGTTTATCAAAAATTACGAGTTCACAAGTTACCTAGAATATTAATTTTCGTTAAATTCATAGTTCACCTCCATATTCATAATCACCCTTAATGTTTCCACTGCTGGGCCGTGTCCCAGCAGTGGGAACATCAGGCAACATCAGATGATCCTACTCTTTTCTGCGCATTTAGAAAAATAAAATCGAATTTAAACATTTATTGCGGTACTAAGCACGACACGTAAGCTTGTAAGACGGAATAGAGAGTCGCCGGACACTCTCAGGATTTGCTATGATTTTATACAAGTTGAAAAATACATTTTTTTTTTTTTTGATTATCACGTGATGGTCACGAATAAAAGTGTAAAAATATAAGTACTTGTGAACTAAATAATGACACTTGGTAATACAAGGCTTGTAAGTTTTGATGAATAGGCACAGAAGATATATCCAAGTCAGGTAAAAGTGGACCCCATTTCTTGTTAGCACCACAAAAATATTATAAATACTAAGATTTTTTTGTATAAAAAAACGTCCGTTACGTTTTTTTATAAAAATACTTCTTAAATAGTTCGATTTTTTTAAATTAAGGAAACCTAGCTGACTTCACCTTATAAAAAATACGTGACATAAATTAAATATAAAAAATATTTCCACATAAAATAATTTATATTGTCCTAATTAAATACGTAGAATAATAATTGTACCTTGTTATGAAAGCCATACCTAATGGGTTTTGAAAGAACATGTCATGTAGGATAGATAGCGCACGTACGTTTCCCAACAGCTATAAATAAAGCGATTAATACCCGCTCTAAACACACAACCATATTTCTAAAAACGATTAAAAACGTCAATACAATGCCAACAATTATTTACTTACGTTCCATATGAGTTCTGGCACCAATTCAACGATTTCTTAATGAACTGAAATCTCTAATAACACACTCACTTAAATTTTTCAAACGAAACAAATAATTCGTCGACTTTTGAAAAACTTTTCACTGACACTCGGTTTCTAAATAGTATTTGACGTTTAAAATTCGCACTTCATTCACTTCAAAAAGTATAATCAAAACAAGCGATAAAAAAAACACAGTTTGATTATAGTTTAATCACATTTCGAAATTCAAATAATAAAAAGTTCGTATTCAAAAAAAGGTTCGAACTCAAACTCTAGCACGTTTTAAAAATAAATAATGATTTGAACAATAAATTCGTTTTTTAAATTTTTCGAAGATTTATTATACGTTGTTTCGCAAGTGTAAAGTTACGGTTCTGTCGAGTCGGCGCATTGAGGCATGCGCGGCGGTTGGAACACAGCGAACGACTGTCGACTCGAGTTGAGAGTTCTACTCATACAGCGGTGTGGGCGAGATTGCAAATCGCTGCAGCGTAATAAATCTCCATACGGTGTAAGTTGAGATATAAACTATAAGTATTATTGATAAGATATAAGTTGAATAGGAAAGTATAAGGAATTATGAGAGTTGGATTCGGTAATTTTTGGCTTAGTTCTAAAATTACGCCGCTTTGGCGACAGAATATGGACAATAGTTTATTTTATTTGTTTAACCATTTATACACACACATACTTTAAACTAGACAAGAAGAGGAGAAGAAAAAGAGTACGGTCTGCTTTTTAGGGTTCCGTACCCAAAGGTTAAAACGGGACCCTATTATAACTCCACTGTCCGTCCGCCTGTCTGTCTGTCCGTCTGTCACCAGGCTGTATCTCAAGAACCGTGATAGTTAGACAGTTGAAATTTTCACAGATGATGTATTTCTGTTGCAGCTATAACAACAAATACTAAAAATCAGAATAAAACGTGATTTTTTTGCTCGTTTTTCCTCAATGTTGATAATGGCAACAGGTAGACGCTTGAAATATTCACAAAATATTTAGTTTTATATTCACTTTAAAAATAAAGAATTAAAACAAATATTTAAGGGGAGCTCCCATACAACAGACATGATTTTTTTGCCGTTTTATAGTTAATGGTACGGAACCCTTCGTGCGCGAGTCCGACTCACTTGGACGGTTTTTTTTTAAACTATGTATTTTTGTGCTCCTCACGCGAGAACGCTATAGACTGATTATGACTATGTATGTATAAGATGGTATTTTGTTATAGACTGGAAGCTTACCCCAACATAGAGTAAAGGATAGGCAAATGGTGATAAGATAAATTTATTTATTTATATATATTTATATTTATTTATAATAATAATAATAAACTTTATTTCAGACTATCTCTTACAGAATCATCCATATTTATATATATTTATATTTATTTATTTATATATATTTATTTATTATTTATTTAAAAACACATACAACTATCATCACAGGCTTACCTAATACAATAGTGTAGCTATAATTATTTAAAGATTAAACTTACAATTATTTATTACTACTTCGCACGGTATTTAACTTAACTTGACTTAACTTACGAGACTTCTTAGCCATACGCAACCTTAACATTAGTGTATTATACACATCAACCTTCCGTAATAAATCTATATTTAAATTTATATTTATTTATATCGAGCAGTGGTGGCCCAGTGGTAACGGCCACGACTTACGAGTTGTAGGAAGTAGGTTTGTGTAAATTATTTCATCGCAACTGCTCTCAAAACGATGAAGGAAAACATCGTGAGGAAACCGGTATGTCCTAGAACCAAAAATTCGAAGACATATGACATCTACCAACCCGCACTGGGCCCGCGTGGTTTTGTGTATGGTATAAACTCAATGCATTTTTCTATCATGCTGTCCGTTCGTTCACATAGTTCATAAACTTGCTTACATAGCAAACTATCGTACATCACCGTTTTGCGAACGAAGCATGTTTTCACAGATCGGCCTGTCGAACAGCGCTAGTTGTTCAAGGTTAATACATGTAAAGGGATTTAGTTGCTTGCAAATAAAGATGTAAATATAAAATACTAGCTGTGCCCCGCGGTTTCACTTGCGTAAGTCTCGATTCCGTGGGAATATCGGGATAAAAATTATCCTATGCCCTATTCCGGGTCATGGTCTATCCATGTGCCAAATTTCATCCAAATCCGTTCAACCAAATAAACAAAGAAACTGATTTTCGCATTTATAATATTAGTTAGGATTAAGAATGTAGGATTCATTGTTATTCGGTTGCCTTTGCTATTTTTTTTAACTGACTCCAAAAAAGGAGGAGTTTTTTTACCTACACTTTGGAATGGGCAACTAGCTTCATATTTCTGACTGAACGACCTCTTGGTCTGCCGAATGCCTACAAATCGTTTTGTAGGCCAACATTGAAATACCTCATGTAACTCATATTTTTGTAAAAATGGAATTTAAACGAGTGTCCATGAAGTTTCTTGCCCGTTCTTCTCCATAGGTAACTAATACGTTTTGGAATGAGCAACTAGCTTCATATTTCTGACAGACGACTCCTTGACTATTCAAAACTACCTGTAATTGGTTTGTTTGAAATGAATGCTTTGACTTTAGTTTGAGTTTGAGTTCGCTTGTGTGTATTTTTTTTAATGTTCTTACTAGCTTCATATTTCTGACAGACGACTCCTTGACTATTCAAAAGTACCTGTACTTGGTTTGTTTGAAATGAATGCTTTGACTTTAGTTTGAGTTTGAGTTCGCTTGTGTGTATTTTTTTTAATGTTCTTACTAGCTTCCGCCCGCGGCTTCGCGCGCGCGGTATGTCGAAAAAAAGTAGCCTATGTCCTTCCCCAGGGTGCCATCTATTGCGGGAAAGTCCGAAACGGATACTGGGACCTTGGCAACAGGCAACTGAAGGAACACGGGTGGGTTTCAGTTAGAAAAAGTCTGACACGCCCTTCCGCTCCGCCCAGAGCGGGAGAAGTCATTATTTTGATGATTTCCCGTTTCCCGATTGTCGTCCGTGTGGTTTAGGCATAAAAAGGTAACATACAGACAGACAGAGTTACTTTCGAATTTATAATATTATAGTATGGATAGAATGGATTTATCCCGCTTAGTGGATGTGAATAATGTTATAATAACTTCCCCTGTCACTGTTATTTACATAGCATGTAGTGGTATTCGATTTTGTATAAGAGAGTGTGTTTCTTGTAAAAACGTTTTACAAAAAAAAAACACTACTTTTGGAAGTCGGTTATTTTTTATTTTGTATTATGTATTTGCTAAATTGAAAGTCGTTTAACAACATTATTTTCTGTAGGAATGTTCATTCATTCAATGTTTATAGAGATTGATTGCAGCATTCTTTTAGGAGGCCATAGGAGTATAAAGCCATTACGAAGTTATTCTGTTATCCGCGACTTTTGCGAAAAAAGTCGAGGATAATAGTTCTGAAATAGTTTCCGAAAATCCCTTCTTAGTGAAGCCCATTTCGTAACATAATTTTTCCTTTCATGGTTAAGTCTGTGGACTGTCCATCAGACATTCACGGAAACTGTTACATAACAAAAAGAAGAGAGAGGGAGTTATATATGTCTTCTGTCATTAGGCATTTCTATGGAGAAGCTCGTGGCTAAGTAATAACAGCCGCTCGGGTCGATCCATCAGGTTAAGCTACGGTTGCCGGGGTTGGTGCGTGGATGGGTGACCATTTTCACATATCGAGACTCCTCCGTGCCTCGGAAAGCACGTTAAGCCGTTGGTCCCGGCTGTCATTTGTGGATCTTTGACAGTCGTTACGAGTCGTCAGAAGCCCGAAAGTCTGACAACCAGTCTAACCAAGGGGTATCGTATTACCCAGTTACTGGGCTGTGGAGGTCAGACAGGTAGTCGCTCGATGTAAAATACTGGTATTCAGCTACATCTGGTTAGACTGGAAGCCGACCCCGACATAGATGGGAAAAGGCTAGGGAGATTGATTGTCATTAGGCATTTCTATTCCTAGGCATTTCTATTACTAAGTTATCTTTTTTTATGCGCGCAATTTTTCTTTAGTTTTAATTTCCTCATGGTCTGGCAGTTTGAGTAATTTATGCGGCCTACCCAAATGTTCTTTCTTTGGTATTGTTCATCAAATCGTTGACCTCCTTGAATTCTGAGTTAAGCTGCACGACTGGACAGATCTATTAAATCTGTGTGGTTCTTTCCTCAAAAGACCATTTCAGACACCAATCTACACCGGTCTTCACATGATCTCACCAAGATTATGTCTGGACCTTAAAAGAGACTGTGACCTCTGAGTTTGTTTCGGCCTTTCTTCTCAGAGTAGTCAAATAGGAAACACCGACCTCATCTAGCTTAAAAAATATGATTGACGTGTAAAGGTGTTTGTACAAACCTACTTACAGAAATAAATCATTTCATCATCATCTGCCTAGCCTTTTCCCATCTATGTTGGGGTCGGCTTCTAGTCTAACCGGATGCAGCTGAATACCAGTATTTTACATGGAGCGACTGCCTATCTGACCTCCACAACCCAATAACTGGATAATACGATACCCCTTGGTAAGACTGGTTGTCAGACTTTCAAGCTTCTGACGACCTGTAACGACTGTCAAAGATCCACAAATGACAGCCGGGACCAACGGCTTAACATGGTTTCCGAGGAACGGAGCAGTCTCGGTATGTATTACATGGTCACCCATCCACGGACCAACCCCGGCAAGCGTAGCTTAACCTGATGGATCGACCCGTGCGGCTGTTATTACTTAGCCACGAGCTCCTCCTCGAGAAATAAATAATTTATAAGAAAATGCATTAATTAGTAAAAAGCTGACATTATAAACACATACTCCAATTGTATTTATTTTTTGTAGGAAAGTGTTTGTCGAATGGACGAATGGTTAGGTATAATGGGTTCCATGCGAAGTTGAGAACGTGATCAAGGGTTAATTACACAAATCGATTTCATTATTTTAAAACTATTTTGATCGAAAGTTTTCACTATTGAATTATTGAAATAGTTTCAAGTGAATTTTGCTTTTGCCAATCAATTGAAATAGGTAAAGTTATTGTTTTCCTTCACACAACCATAGACTAGATTTTTGTGGTCTAACTCAAACCATTTATTTCAATTAAACCATTTACAGGAACTTTTGAATACTCAAGGAGTCAGTCAGTCAGAAATATGAAGCTAATTGTCCAATACAAAAAGTATTAGTAACTATGAAGAGGAACGGAAAACTCGTAACTAAGTAATAACAGCCGCACGGGTCGATCCATCAGGTTATGCTACCTTGCTGGGGTTGGTCCGTAGATGGGTCCATCTTTACATATCGAGACTCCTCAGTGCCTCGGAAAGCACATTAAGCCGTTGGTCCCGGCTGTCATTAGTAGATCTTTGATAGTCGGTACCCAGATATACTGGGTTGTGGAGGTCAGATAGGCAGTCGCTCCATGTAAAATACTGGTATTCAGCTGCATCCGGTTAGATTGGAAGCCGACCCCAACATAGTTGGGAAAAGGCTAGGCAGATTGGAGAAAAGCAAGAATCTTTTCATGAACACTCTTTTAAATTTCATTTTTACTAAAATATGAGTTACCTACATCAGGTATTTCTATGTATTTCACTGTTGACCTACAAAACAATTTGTAGGCATTCGGCAGCCATTGAACGCTTCCCGCATTTGTCTGTGGGCGCGTGGAGGCGTTATTACACGTTGCGGCGCAGAATTTTTCATTCCGATTTTTGGGGTTAATAGCTATCACACTGCTTTACTTATCTTTTTTGTAAAACACTGTGATATTCTTTTAATATATCTTTTAAACTATACTCCATTTGAAATAAGATTAGACATTTAAATAAGCCTTTTTTACAGTCCTTTCAATCGATTTTGACTTCTATTGCGTTGGTGGCATGACAAATGGTAGCTGCAGAAGACAGTTGGTATTGTGTAACTTTTTTTGCATTTAATGCCATCCTTATGCCTACGGTATAGAAGTCAAAATCGGTTGAACGGACTGTATAAAGGTTTGTTTAAATGTCTAATCTTATTTCAAATGGAGTATAGCTGTGCCCGCTTGGCTCACATTTGTTTATTTTACTTTAAAATAAAACGGCTATGACATTAGTTAAAGACGAAGACAGAAATACATTATTAGAGTACAGTAACAAAAGTATACAGCCAGAAATATATTTTTTTTGAGGGTCTGAAGTCATCAAATGACTTCTACCGCTCTGGGCGGCGCGGGTGGGCGTGTCAGACTTTTACTGACTAAAACCCACCCGTGTTCCTTCAGTTGCCTGTTGCCAAGGTCCCGGTATCCCTTTCGGACTTTCCCGCAATCCTTGGCAGACTGCAGACATACTGAAAAAATCTTCTTCCATTCATCCACGAACACATCACAGTCAGGCTTAGCATCCAAGAGAACGTTGAGCGCGAAAGAGTCAAATCAAATCGAATCAAAAAATATTTTATTTCGCATAAACCTACATGGCCACCTATGAAACGTCAGAAGCTAGGTGCACGGTTCCAATTGGTCGTTTCCTACGGAGAAGAGCCGGCGAGAAACGCCACGGTTACTCTTTTAAAAATAAACTGTTACAATATTTTCGAATTACAGTGTTATTAGGTATGGGAGGACAGTGTAGGCCTTTCAAAAGGTACCAGGTAAGTACTTAACAAAATAGAAAATGTTCAGCGAAACTACTACAGTCCACTGAGCCTAAATCGTTCTCACATTCACAAGATGAAAAAGAGTCTATAAAAGAGATAAGTAAACGTGTCACATCAACAAGTCACGTGACTATGTATTCTATTGGCATTTTAAGTTCATCGGAACGTGAAGTCATTTTATATCCTATAACATCGGCTGATTTACTAAAAACTTGTTAGTAGATACATCCGGTTAAAGTATAAGTCAAAATCAAAGTCAAATCATTTATTTCAAATAGGCACATTAAAGGCACTTTTGAACGTCAAAAAAACTAAGAAATAGAACTGATTCTAGTTACCCCTTCCAAAAGGTAGTTTTCGTATGGAGAAGAATGGGCAAGAAACTCCACCGTTACTCTTTAAAAAAAAATGGTTTACAATATTTTGTATATATCAATTATAATTACATGTGAATACGATGCACCTAGAATACGATTACTTTACCACAAATTGTAAAAATAATTAAAAATGGAGCAATGACAAATAAATTGATTAATAAAATTATGTATATGAACGAAAGAAAATAGTTGTAAGCGTTCATATAAAAAAACAATATAATAAAAATATTTTCTTCACCACTGCTCTCAAAACGATGAAGAAAAACATTGTGAGGAAACCGGCATGTCCTAGAACCAAAAATTCGAAGATATGATGTGACACCTACCAATTACCTGCAGTGGCCCGCGTGGTGGGTGCATTACGGCCCATATATTATTATATTATCATATGATATTATTATTATACTGCTATGCATTTATTGGGTAAGTTACAAGTTGCACACATTTATTTATATTTTATTTATATATAATTTATTGTAAACCACAAAAATTTATAACAAAAAATTAAAAACAAATACTACAAAATATAAAAAATATTTTTGCCAAAAAAATTTTTTTTTCTATAATATCAATGTGGAATACATTGGTATTATATGAAAAAAAAAATATAATTAAATAGAAATTTGTTTTCTTTTTTAGTATTCAACATTTTTCATTGAATTTTCGTATAAATAAAATAAAATATAAATAGATAGGACAGGTTATCGTATCTAATTATATCATTCTGAAAACTAGTGACCTTTAATTTTACGTAGAACAGGAAGTACTTAAAGGGTTCCCGTCAAACAGATAAGCCGACTTAAGGTAAACCTGTGGCAGGATACAAAGTTGTTCGGGGATTATTTTACTTAACCAGGAGGTTACAACTCACTGCGAGTAATTCGTCAACTCGTCCTACATGCCTACGGCCCATAGGACGTTCGCAAGTCGTGCTAAATGGGCCGTAGGCATGTAGGACGATTTGACGAATTACTCCTCACTGCCCTCTCTTTGGGATATATGCCGTTTTAGTTCTATACAAATAGAAGAGGAGCTCGTGGCTAAGTAATAACAGCCGCACGGGGTCTATCCAGGTTAAGCTACGCTTGCTGAGGTTGTTCAGTGGATGGGTGACCATCTTTAGATATCGAGACTCCTCCGTGACTCTGAAAGCACGTTAATCAGTTGGTCCCGGCTGTCATTCGTGGATCTTTCACAGTCGTTACGGGTCCGTCAGAAGCCCGAAAGTCTGAGTACCGTACAACCCAGTAACTGGGTGATACAATACCCAGATATTGTATCACCCAGTTACTGGGTTGCGGAAGTCAGACAGCCAGTCGCTCCATGTAGAATACTAGTATTCAGCTGCTTTCGGTTAGACTGGTTGGGAGAAGGCTAGGCAGATTGATTGACATACAAATAAATAAAATTGATGTGTCTGTTTGTAATGTCAAAATAATAGCTTTTTACTAAATGCCACAAATCAAACCAGAGCAATATTTTTCGGGATGAGAAGCCAAGTCAGAGGCCTGGTGCCAGACCAGGCCTAGTGTCAGAGGACACCAGGTTAGTCACTAACCACACGAAAAGAAGAAGGCTAAATGCTTATGGAATTATGTACGACTAGCTGCGCCCCGCGGTTGCACCCGCGTTGGTCTCGATTCCGTGGGAATATCGTGATAAAAAGTATCCTATGTCCTATTCCAGGTCTTGGTCTACCCCTGTGCCAAATTTCATCCAAATCCGGTCAGCCGTTTTAGCGTGAAAGCGTAACAAACAAACAAACTCACTTTCGCATTTATAATATTAGTTAGGACTTATAAATTCTTTTTATCTCCGAAACGGCTGCACCAACTTTGACAGGCCTTTCACTGGCAGATAGCTGATGTTATGAGTATGTTATTAGGAGTACCTTACGAAGGCTACTTTTATTTTTGTAAAATAATTAGGGGCCACGCGGGTGAAGCCGCGTACAGCAGCCGCGTACAGCAGCTAGTAGAAAATAAATTCACAAACAACATTCCACAGTAACATGAAAATCAAAACTCAAAAACGTTTGCATCGAAAATATTTTTCACATTTAAAAATTCGATTTTCACTTTAATTTCATTGAGAGGTGGTACCGTGTGCGTTGATTGTGACTTTCAAAGCATAATAAAAAACAATTCAACAATAGCTTCGAATTGTACTGTTGTTGTTAAAATACCATGTTATTGTGTTAGTTTTATTGAAAACCAAAGTGAATTTCCACGTATTCACAGTTTTTGGCAAACAATTTAAAAGATTTATTAAGTCGAGATTTTCATTTATAAATGAATCAACCAGCCTCGTTGGTCTAGTCGCAAGCGCTACTGCCGATCATGAGGACCTGGGTTCTATTCCCTGAGGCCCTAGACAAAGTGACGTTCTATCAGCGATAACGATGATGGAAAAGGCAAAAATGTATAGGACTGACATAAGCTATCGAAAAGCTTATGTCATTCCTGTTGAAAGTCGTTGTAGAAATACGAAACGCTTTCGAAGCGATTGTCACTTGTCTAGCTCAGGTTCGTGGTCAAATTGTTGTTCAACGTGTACTTACATACAAATTGCTCTCATACGGGCATCGAGCCATCATTGCTTTAGTTGGTATCCGCATAAATCATGGTAATCCTTACCATAATCTATGCTTGGCAAGCGGATTGTTCACCGTAGTTTATCGTTATCAGAAGGCGTAATGTAGGTCAGTCGATTCCGGATCAAAAATAAAGAGGAGGGATTGGAAATAATCATTGAACCACTTGAAGAGAAAAGATGGATTAGGATGGGAGGAATCATTTATTTTATGAAACATGATGTTTATTTTATTGAAATTAATTAGATAATGTCGATAAAGTGTTAAACTTATAACTCAAATAATTAATCTACATCGGCACATGCGAACATCGCGTCACGCAAAATCCTGCATCGCGCAAGCAGAGTTTTCTGCACAACGAGTATATATATACAACGTCCCGACATCAATCGTCGGGGCAGTTGCCCACAACACCGGTCTGGTCGGAGGATCCTCCCTTTTCTATAGAGGATGAGTGAACATTATACCCTGTTCCTCATATCTCTATATACTTATACTAGCACTTTGCCCGCGACTTCATCCGCGTGGATTTAGTACTTTCCTCTGAAAACTTCAACAACCCGTCCACCCCCTTTGAAAGATAGTTTTCTAAAATTAATATTTACGTTCTTTAGATTTATTTATGATCTTTACCCCTTAAACTTATACTATATAATTATATAAATACTGAGTTGCTAGTTAATCGGACCGCGCTCTAAAATTCTTCTATACAAACTTTGACACCCCCGGGTTTTGGGGGTAATTTAAAAAACAAAAAATTACAAACATTGTTATTTACTTAGATAAGTATGCGTGGGAAGTTTAAAGTCTATTAACTGAAGGAATAAGATTTTTCCCCCCTTTTCACCCCCGTATAGGTCGAATTTTCAAAAACCCTTTCTTAGTAGATGCCAACGTTCTAATAACTATCTGTGTGCCAAATTTCAGCCCAATCCTTTCAGTGTTTTGAGCTTGATATAGACTACCCCTTTTCACCCAGTTAAGGGTTTTTTTTTTGAAAATCCCTTTTACACATTATTCTTTACTCTTGGTTTTAACTATAAATGCTGAGATTCGAGTTAATCGACCCGCGCGATAAAATTCTTCTATACAAACTTTGACACCCCCCAATCCTCGT
This sequence comes from Lithophane ornitopus, assembly GCA_948473465.1. Lineage (NCBI taxonomy): Eukaryota > Metazoa > Arthropoda > Insecta > Lepidoptera > Noctuidae > Lithophane > Lithophane ornitopus. Next base: position 12,140,855 of record OX419635.1, on the reverse strand, counting down.
TTAGGGGGTAGTTTATAAAAACGAAAGATGTCAAACTTTATAATTTACTTAGATACATATTAGTGCTAATTTTCCAGCCTATTTACTCAAAGAATAAGATTTTTCATTCAAACAAAATTCCCCCTTTTCACCCCCTTAAAGGTTGAATTTCTAAAAATCCTTTCTTGGTTGATGCCTACGTGATAATAACGATCTGTGTGCCAATTTTGAGCCCAATCCGTTCAGCGGTTTGAGCTGAGATATAAATTACCCTTTTTAACCCCGATAGGGGTAAATTTTTGAAAAACTCTGATACACATTATTCTTTATTTTTGGTTTTAAGTATAAAACCGAGTTTCGACCTAATCGGACCGCGCGTTAAAATTCTTCTATACAAACTTTGACACCCACAATCCTCGATTAGGGGGTAGTTTAAAAAAAAAATTGGAAACTTTATTATTTACGTAGATAAATATTCGTGCCAATTTTCAAGGAAGGGCGTGTCATTCTCTTACTGACTAAAACCCACCCGTGTTCCTTCAGTTGCCTGTTGCCAGGGTCCCGGTATCCCTTTCGGACAATTCCGCAACCCTTCCCCCCTTTTCACCCCCTTAAAGGTCGAATTTCCAAAAACCCGTTCTAAGTGCGCGCCTACGTCATAATAACTATCTGTATGCCAAATTTCAGCCTAATCCGTCAAGTGGTTTGAGCTGTGCGTTGAAAGATCAGTCAGTCACCCTTGTGTTTTATATATATAGATTAAGAACATAGTTATGTCTTAAAAAAAAAACAACTTTATAAAGATTAACTTTGAAAACAGAAAATCGTACGTGATCTTTATATTTTTAAAATATGAACCAATTCTATTGTTGTTATGATATGAAGGCGGGAATGGGCATTGGACATTGTCCTTTTTCGAAAATCATTTTTCACTTTAATTTACTTTAACAATGACAAAATGTATATTGCTATTTGACCCTTCATATTATTTATTGTGTATTTCAAAACAGTAGTCGTTTATAATGTTTTTTTTTTTCAACATAATTCAACACGGAACACAATATACAATTCACTTATGATATAAATAATCTCATTCTAAATGAAATTCTGAAGTCACGACATAATAATGATATCATGTTCCCAATCGAGAGTCAGTGAGTCGATTATTGAATCTATTTATAACTTGAACGAGGTTATTGTCGATAAAAACGAGGTTTATTACACTTTGAGTGGTTTGAAATGTAATTTATTCATTCACTAGTTTATTGGTAAACTTTAATAAATTTTGGTCTTTCAAATATATGCTACGCTTGCAGGGGTTGGTCCGCGGATGGGTGACCATCTTTACATACCGAGACTCCTCTGTGCCTCGGAAAGCACGGTAAGCCGTTGGTCCCGGCTGTCAAACGTGGATCTTTGGCAGTTGTTACGGTTTGTCAGAAGCCCGAGAGTCTGACAACCAGTCTTACCAAGGGGTATCGTACTACCCAGTTACTGAGTTGTAGAGGTCAGATAGGCAGTCGCTCCATGTAAAATACTGGTATTCAGCTGCATCCGGTTAGACTGGAAGCCGACCCCAACATTGTTGGGAAAAGGCTAGGCTGATGATGGTACTCGCATTAATTATCTTTTTGTATGCACACGTTTCTGTGACAAATAAACCAATTTTTCTTCCTTTCTTTGTTTCAAATATCATATAACTTTTAAATAGTATCATAGCAAAGTTGTTTCGTGGCAGAAATGGCACGGTAGTTCAGAATTAATAGCTTAATAGATTTTTTTTCATGGGTCAAAGCGGACTGATCTTAGATAACAGACTACATAAATAAACATGAGTTTAATTACTACTTTAGGTGGTAAAAATTGTGTTAAATAATTAAGGGACTGCACGCAACGTTTTGTAGTCGAGAACTAGCGTATTCTGCGGCTACGCTCACGTTTTATTATTTTAATTTAAGGCAGCTAGAAGGTCGAAGGTTAGTCGATTCCACATTGACTTTAAGCCTTCCTGTACATGACTGTAGAATACTTTTTATCCCGGTAGGTTTTCCCGTGGGATAATTTCCGAACTCCACGAAGGCGAAACTGCGGGCAATATCAAGTTCTCATATATATTTGAAAGACCATCACCTGCCTAGCCTTTTCCAAATAATGTTGGGATCGGCTTCCAGTCTAACCGGATGCAGCTGAATACCAGTATTTTACATGGAGCGACTGCCCATCTGACCTCCACAACCCAGTAACTGGGTAATACGATACCCCTTGGTAAGACTGGTTGTCAGACTTTCGGGCTCCTGACGACCCGTAACAACTGTCAAAGATCTACAAATGACAGCCGGGACCGACGGCTTAACGTGCTTTTCGAGGCACGGAGGGATCTCGGTATGTACATAAAGATCACCCGTCCACGGACCAGCCCCGGCAAGCGTAGCTTAACCTGATGGATCGATCCAAACGAGATACCAAAACAATTAAACAAAAGACAATAGATAAAGGTAAAGCGATTACTCCGCTAATTATGAATTGATTTCGATGATTCTTTTTGTGTTTGGTAGGTCATGTTTCAGCCCTGACAGGGTTGCGGGAATGTCCGAAAGGGATATCGGGACCCTGGCAACAGGCAACTGAAAGAACACGGGTGGGTTTTAGTCAGTAAAAGTCTGACACGCCCTTCCGCTCCGCCTAGAGCGGGAGAAGTCATTTGATGACGTCCCAACCTCAAAAAAATAAAAATAAAAAGGTAATGTTTCAGAGGTGGTCCCATATAAATTGTATTAACTTTACTGGGGTAGTTTTTGAATTAGCTTCAATAATTTAATACGTTTCTGTCCCACTTAGTCTCTGTGGATGATGTTATAATAACTGCCTGACACTGTTATTTACATAGCAGGTTGTGATATTATAATTTGAGTGGGATAGGTACCTACCTACCACAACAAAAAAGTGTAAAATAATACGATAAGATAGACAGCCCGCTGGTGTGGAGCCTCACCCAGAGGACGAAGTCTCTCTTAGTTATTAGGTACTAGCATAGTTTTTAAGCTCATACTAAATATAAATGTAAATTTAATTTTTAATGCAATGGATCAATGGTTGTCTGAAATAAATAAATTATTATTATTAATACATTTTTACAAAGTCTGACAACCAGTATTACCAACGGGTATCGTATTACCCAGTAACTGGGTTGTGGAGGTCAGATAGGCAGTCGCTCCATGTAAAATACTGGTATTCAGCTGCATCCGGTTAGACTGGAAGCCTACCCCAACATAGTTGGGAAAAGGCTAGGCAGATGATGAATACATTTTTAGTATACTATAATAAGTCACAAGTTGATAGTTTTTATTTTTTGTAAAAAGTTTTTATTTTTCACTTTTTAGTTGTGGTACCTACCCTACACAAATCCGAATACCACTACCTGCTATGTAAATAACAGTGAAGGAGTCAAACAGGATATCGTCTAGGTAAACTAAGTGTGAAAAATACGTAATATTGAAGCTAGCAAAAATTACGCAAGCAAAGTTAATAAAAATTTTATGGGACCACCTCGGAAGCATGCAGAAGTCGGTTAAAAATAACTTTAATTTTGGAAGTAAAAAAATAAAGAAGGAAAGAAAAATATTTTATTTGGGACACGCACAGGAAATAAAACAATAAAAACAAACATTAAAACCAACAAAATCATGAAAACAAATAAAAACCAAACAAAAACCGCAAAAACTGAAAAAAAAAACTGTCAGAACTACCCAAAATCGAACAGAGAAAACCGATACGTTTTCCTAACTTTATTTCTATTTCAGTTTTTGCAAACATCTGTAACGTGGGAGTTTCCAAAAGAAAACATACAAAAGTTCAGCTTAGTTGTCAATACAAATACGGGTATCGGTGAAACAAATACAAAGATTGTTCTGTCGCTACGTCGTAGCTGGCGTAGGGGTGTCACTGCTACGCTGCTACGCTGTCCGTAGCAGGCCTTCGATCCGCTACGCGATTTTTAGAATTTTGGGTGCATCGGACTTGTATTTAGTTTGATAATGGTGCCGATTCTCTTGTCACTAAATTCTCTAAACTAAACTAAAAATCACAAAAATTTAGTTTAGTCCTGTCAAACGATCAAACTCATTCTGAAATAGACTTTAAATGACACAACTTAACTATAATTTAGTTTGACAGCACTAAGATGGCACTGAGATTAGTTTAGTGAAAATGCTATTCTGAATTTGACGATTTAAACAAAAATTTTGTCCTATATCTAAAATCCTCTAACTAAATCTGACTATCATTTAATCGCGATTAAAAATATGTGGAATAAAATTAGATGTCATGAACTAAAATTCAAACCAACACCTCGACTTCAGTTACAAAAAACAGTACTGTATTTTTTTATTTTCTTTTGCTTATATCTCGAAAACGGTGTGTCCTATCGCAAAAATAATGAAAATTTCGACCCCCTTTAGGAAACCCTTAAACCCCTAATTCTCAACATGTTGGTAATTCTTTTTTATTTTTTTCGTTATTTTCCATACAAAAACTGAAAATTCCATTAAAACCACGTCGAGGATGCCGTGCATGCGATTCTTGCCTCTAAAAAAAACACGGGGTAGGTTAAATTTTATTAATAGGTCAAATTCGATTTTAGTTGTGTCAAAATAAATTTTAAATTTAGAGAATTTATTTGGCAGAATAGCTCCAAGATTCCCATAGTCAGAAGTAAGGAATTTTAGTGATAGTTTAGTTAGTTTAGTTCGGTGTACAAGAGAATCGGCACCACTATTTGATAGAAATTCTTTCAAAAGCCTAAAATAGTAATAATAGTTATTTAGTAGTAATAGTTGAGATCAACGGTGATATTTCAAATTTCGTACACTGTTGGATGGGATTTCCACAACCACCACGAGTTTCACCAAGGGGTATCGTATTACCCAGTAACTGGGTTGTGCAGGTCAGATAGGCAGTCGCTTTATGTAAACTACTGGCATTCAGCTGCATACGGTTACACTGGTAGCCGACACCAACATACATAGTTGGAAAAAGGCTGGGAAGATGATGATGATATCTCAGCGGGCACACGGCTTGTCATAGAATATAATATGTACACCATATACAGGGGCTATGCTTGGAGTCTCTCTGAGGGATCGAATCCGGGACGAGGTGATCCGGCAGAGAACCAACGTTGTCGACATAGCTCACAGAAGCAAGCTAAAGTGGCAATGGGTCGGCCATATTAGCCGTAGAACCAATGACGGTTGGGTTAGAAGTGTTCTTGAGTGGAGACCGCGAATCGGCAATCGTAAAGTAGGACACCCTCAAGGTTAGGTAGAGCAACGATCTTCGTAGGGTAGCAGCTGGATGAGAGTTCCTGAGAATCGAGCTGAATGGCGTGCAATTGGAGAGGCTTATGTCCAACAGTGGACTGCTGTAGGCTGATGATGATGTACACCATAAATTCAACACATCTAACTAAACAACTGACCACACACCACTACCTTCCCCACACCTATCCCCCCCCCCGCTGTCACAAACTCATAATAGACAAGTGAAAATAACTTCGAAAGCGTTTCGTATTTCTACAACGACTTTCAACAGGATTGACATAAGCTTTTCGATAGCTTATGTCAGTCCTATACATTTCTGCCTTTTCCATCATCGGTATCGCTGATAGAATGTCACTTTATCTAGGGCCTTTGGTGCTTTACCTTCCTTCGCTTCAACGTCCTCGCAGAGGCGTCCCTAAGAAAAGTTTTTCTATGTAGGTTGGCACTGACCAATAGTGACCAACAGGTGGGCGTTGGAACGTAATTTGCACAACTGGGAAAATAAATATAAGCTGAAAAACACGCTGCGCATGTGTTCAAAATTACAATATGGAGATAGCGTTGGTCCCAAACTAGGCACAGCTTGTAATTTGGGCACCATTATCCTAACTAATATTATAAATGTGAAAGTGAGTTTGTTTGTTTGTTACGCTTTCACGCTAAAACTGCTGTACGGATTTAGGTGAGGCACATGGGTAGACCATGACCTGGAATAGGACATAATATGATACTTTCTATGCCGATATTCCCACGGGATCGAAACTTATGCCGCTGAAACCGCGGGGCGTAGCTAGTAATACTTTGTTTGTTTTTTACGCTTTCACACTAAAACGGCTAAACGGATTAGGATGAAATTTGTTATGGAGATACTTTGAACCCTGGTGAAAAACATATGCTAGTTTTTATTAACATACACGCGGACGAAGCCGCGGGTGAAAGCTAGTAAAATATAATTGCTTTTTGACAAAAATTCGCAGTAAATTGAAACTTCACTAAGGTTATAACTATATAACAGTAGTGACATTCAACCATAAGGTACAAGTCCGAAGCCGACTACAGGTAGCAGCAGCAGACGGAGTGTCGTCGCGACACTACTGTTTTCTACGTATGTCTATGAAATACGACATTTCGCTAGCTACGGAAGGTATAGAAATACATAGAAACACAGTACAGACCTCGTGGCTAAGTAATACGTGGATCTTTGACAATCGTTACGGGTCGTCAATAGCCTAAAAGGCTGACAACCAGTCTTACCAAGGGGTATCCTATTACTCAGTTACTGGGTTGTCGAGGTCAGATAGGCAGTCGCTCCGCTCAGCACGGGCGTCCGCATCACCCAGATTAGAATTGAAACCCTCGGATCATCTAAATCTTACACGGAGGTTCTGTACAAACCAGGAGACTTAGTTAACTGTGGGCTGGTTGGAATATCCCCCGACGACCACCATGGCCCATGCACAATGTACCACCTTAGGGACTAAGTGCGGAAACTAAACCCGTAACATATCATAGAACATAGGCAGCCGCTCCATGTAAAATGCTGGTATTCAGCTGCATCCGGTTAGACTGGAAGCCAACCCCAACATAGTTGGATAAAGGCTGGGCAGATTGATTGACATTAACATAGTGGCACAGTTCGTTCGAGAGTTTCCCCACACGATCCTTTCAACCATGACGTCACCCACGCTATTTTAAACTCTCTATGAGTGGGCGTTTGTGTAAAGTACCTATTATCGTTTGTTTTCATTAGACTTTGAATATGAATTGGCTTAGAGAGTTTTAATTGTTATTAAACACTGGCATTTAGAAGTAACATAACATCACGCCAGTAATCCCCGAAGGGATAGGCAGAGTTGTACCTATACTACCCCACATTTCGCCAGTCGGGTCTTTATATACGGAGAACTATAAATCGAAACAAAACCCAGAAAAATGTTTTTAATATCCATGGAATTGGTTTTATTTGACTAATCTTGTTTTCGTGTGGTTTGCAATTAACCTGCAATGGTGGCAGAGTTTTAAAGCCGCCCATGGATCTCTGACTTGGCTTCACATGCCGTCGAGAAATATCTCGAAGTGGTGCCGGTTTCCTCACGATGTTTTCCTTTACCATTTTTGAAGTAAGTGATAATTATACAATATCCACATGAATCCGAAAAGTCAGAGGTGCGTAGCTTGGGTTCGAACTCGAGACCTATGACTTGGCAGTCTGACGGTCACACCCACGGGATATCTATGGTCACGCCACTGGGCTAATCTGACAGATAATTTTATGGCATTAACCCGTCGTATGCCGTAATTACAGACACAATTAAAAATCCATTGTTTATCAACGGGATCCACGTTCCGGCCTATACCAAAGGTTAATGTTTGAATTATGATTTCGGGCACGTGGCCAGCTTGGTTGACGCGAAGGCCTACAGCGTAGCTGTTCTTTATTGGCTTAGTTACTGAATGAAACATTAAGATGGACGACTAATTCCAGGAAATGGACCTGTTAACTGGTTATATTTTTACCCGAGTACGGCGAAGAAAAAAGGAGGGTTATGATTTTGACCGGTATGTATGTATGTATGTATGTATGTTCATCTGTTCCCTCCTATCTTCTAAAGCACTTATCACAATTTGACAAATGAGGTATCGTTGGAAGCGTCTTGATTGTCCGCTGGTTATAGGCTATGTGACGTCACATTAAATTAAAAATGGCGACCTCTAGAAGAAATAAAGTCAAGAACTAATCAAAAAATATTGTTGAATCGTACCATGTTGGGTATCAAATGAAAGAGCTTAATGAGCACATTTCAAAAATATATATATTATAACCCCAAAAGAATAAAAAAAAAAGTAATAAAAACTAAAACCCAACTACGACTAAAAAGGTATAAACAGACGGGCGGGTCTCAATCAGAGCACCCGCCATCTAATCTCTTCACCACCTTTGGTTGACTGGTAGAGAATGCCTAAGGCATTAAGTCCGCCTTTGTACCTTTTTTGTGTGCGAAAAGTTTAAATAAATAAATAAATAAATAATAAATAAGTCAAATTGTATTTGAATATAATTATTTCCTTCACTTCACATAGTTTTTGTAACAACGAATGCTTTCAAACTTAGCCACTGAAACCGGTTTTACCGTTAAAGAGGCCACCTTCAAAGCGTATGGATAAATTTTATTCTATAAATGATTTCCTAGCATTTCTCAAAGTTAAGCGGAGCGTAATCCTCGTCTCAACGTTTGGCACCGTTCAAATCCGCATTGCGACTATAGTTCGCGCTTCTACAGACAGATGGCGGCCTCCTGGTCCCGCCTAGAGAATACTATCTCGAGTCGAGATCTCGCGTTCTATGTCTAATGTCGAGATTCGCCATTCGAAATCTTGCAGGCGTCTGGTGCACGCCTCCACGCACGGCTTCGCTTGCGTGTTTTATTCTCATACCTATATATTCTCTCATTACTTCTTTTAAGCCGTTGTAATTTCCATTGTTCTTATTCATCATTATACATGTTATGCAGTCCACTATTCTCATTTCTGCTTACCCTGAGACCTGTCGTTGCGATCATTGGTCATTGGCAGACGCAGCCGGCATCTATCAGGCGCGATCGCGTATGCGGGATTTCGCCTACTCTTTAAAATAATGCGTTTATATAAAAACAAACATTTTTAAACTTACTTAAAATTAAAATGAATCTACTTATGGTTTTTAAATGTGTTATATTTTGTAAACAAAATCACGTGTTATTCACTCACATCTCGACCGTAGAGATCTCGAACGAGATTGAATCTCGAAAAAGATCGGGATTGCAGCCTAGGTCCCGTCAATATTTGCGCTCCTAACGAGTCGGGTCTACAGGTCAAAAGTTTGCATACCCAACCTTCACTTCGATAGTGTTTTGATAACGAGTTCTTACCCGACTACGGCGAAGCAAAAAGGAGGGTTATGATTTTTACCGGTATGTATGTATGTATATATGTATGTATGTATGTTCATCTGTTCCCTCATATCTTCTAAACCACTCATCACAATTTGACAAGTGAGGTAACGTTGGAAGCCTCTTGATTGTCCGCTGGTTATAGGCCATGTGACGTCACATTAAATTAAAAATGGCGCCCTCTAGAGGACATAAAGTCAGGAACTTGAAAAAAAATATTGTTTAATCGTACCATGTTAGGTATCAAATGAAAGGGTTTAATGAGCGCATTTCAAAAATATATATATAATAACACCAAAAGAATTAAAAAAAAAAAAAGTAGTAAAAACTAAAACCCAACTACACGTGTGACTCTGGATTTTTAATTTGTCTGTCTGTGGTGTCTTGTTTATACCTTTTTAGTCGTAGTTGGGTTTTAGTTTTTATTACTTTTTTTTTTTTAAATTCTTTTGTTGTTATTATATATATATTTTTGAAATGTCCACTGACCCATCCACTGACCAACCCCGGCAATTGTAGCTTAACCTGATCTAACGACCCGTGCGGCTGTTGCTTTCCACCAACAACATTCTTTCTCTCTTTATACGCTTAAACTCTTTTAACAATTACGTATTCATATTTCCATTGTTATTTACTGAATCAATACAGATTTATCGTAATATTTCAACAACAACTCCCAATATAATTGGCTGGAACTCATCCTATCTTTTGATAGGTTGAAAAGCGAATGAAACAGTCCAATTTCAGGCTGTCAAGGTAATAACCGAGAATGATATACAATTGAAAACTTCTCTACCGAACCAATTTATTAATTATATTTTCGGTAAATAATGGGATGCAATATTCAATAAATATTTATTTTATTCAATGAGTTCAATTTTATCGAGGTAGACTGATGTGTTCAATCACTATCAATGTGATTGGTGGGGTCAATGGTAATAGCCCATTCGCTACGTGTTTCGAAATTGATAACATAAGGCAGTCCCCCAAAACGCCCACCCTTCACCACTTCCTAGTGCTTTAGCTGGGAAGAAGAAGTGGCAGAACAAACTCCTTAGCAATCGGCTGTCTGTTCAGTTAGCTATCAATATTTGATAGCTCGGTTGCAATTTTTACAAAGGTATAGAAATACATAGAAACACAGTAAGGACCTCGTGGCTAAGTAATAACAGCCGCACGGGTCGATCGATCAGGTTAAGCTACGCTTGCCGGGGTTGGTCTGTAGATGGGTGACCATTTTGACATATCGAGACTCCTCCGTGCCTCGAAAAGCACGTTAAACCGCTGATCCCAGCTTTCAATCGTGGATCTTTGACAGTCGTTACGGGTCGTCAGAAGCCCGAAAGTCTGACAACCAGTCTTACCAAGGGGTATCGTATTGCCGTGTTACTGGGTTGTGGAGGTCAGCTAATTCAGCTATGCGGTCGCTTTATGTAAAATACTGGTATTCAGCTGCATCCAGTTAGACTGAAACCCAACATTATAAGAATTCTGAATAATATTAAATTTTTTATTTTTTTCTGTCGCCATTACAACAATGTTAACAGCATTGGTGTTTCGGCAGTTAGAGGTAAGATAGCCGGTTCCTCTTAGGTTGAGAATTCTGGGCGAAGCGTGAGAGGCAGGCCAAGAGCTTCCCTTTTGTGGTTAAAAAAGAAATAGTTTAAGGGCATACCCTACCTCAGATTTTATCTCGCTCGCACCATACTACTCGCGACCTGAGTGAGAGCGAGACGAGATCTATCGAGAAAATTTAATGTAATCGTGTTTTCGCCAAACAGGACCTAGCATCAATCCTCAGCTTTAACATATATTTATTTCAAAATTAATGCTGCAGTATTTTAGGCATAACGGAGGATCATGCTAAGCAATTTGAGGTAGGGTGCACCCTTAAAAAGCCGTGCGAAGTAGAGGAAAAATGCTAGTTATTTATAAAATTACTTATGTACCAAGATCGTGTTTTCCTGGGTTTGACGAGTCAACAAGGTCCATAGCAGGTCTAACTACCTGTGCGTAAAGTACTTTAGCTACTTGTGAAATCCGCATAAGTTTATTTATAGTTCTACTGTATCCACTACCAACATTTATAGTTCTACTGTATCCACTACCAACATTTATAGTTCTACTGTATCCACTACCAACATTTATAGTTCTACTGTATCCACTACCAACATTTATAGTTCTACTGTATCCACTACCAACATTTATAGTTCTACTGTATCCACTACCAACATTTATAGTTCCACTGTATCCACTACCAACATTTATAGTTCTACTGTGTCCACTACCAACATTTATAGTTCTACTGTATCCACTACCAACATTTATAGTTCTACTGTATCCATTACCAACATTTATAGTTCTCCTGTATCCAACGACCCTTAACACCTAAATATATCCTCACTTGTAAACCAAGGGACACATGCGTGCAATCACTCACTGGAAGGCCATAAGTCCTTTTTCATATCCCTGTCTTGTCCGCTACCCATTCATTCGGGGCTAATTTGTAAGGACGGATTTTTGTAATGTGTGGAGGTGCCGGTTCGAGTTAGACACGGCTCAGTGAGTTTTGATAGCCTGTACTGTATCGTATGTGCTATGCCTTAGAATTTAGATGAAATATTGGTGCTGAGTTGTTGCTAGTTATTTTAATGACAGATTTCGAATAAGTCTTGCTTCTGTTATTTCGAATGGAGTTAAGCTCAAGGCACACACAAAGCGGGTGCGTGTCGGGCGCGGGTATTGTCGGCAATAGAGCGGGCTTGTATTTGAAATTCCTTGTATTATTGGATGTCAGCACACGAACCACGGAGTTTCGCCAGCAAATGTTTCGTCCCTGTATATATAGGGTGAATTTAAATTCATCGGCATCCTCTTAAGGGGGCATTGTACTCATCATTATGAACAACTGTCACAATGGGACCAACCCTAGAATTGCGAAATAAAAGTAGGGACCACGTGAATTTTTTTCAGGTTTGGTCCCATAGTAAAAGTAATTCATAATGATGAGTAAAGTCATGTGTTTAAGTATCGGTCACCAATTACCAATCACCCTATATAATAGGTACCTAGAGGTTTTTAAGAAAACGAATGACTTGAAAAACAATGACACCTTGTAAACTTTAACTCAACTATCATACAAGTAGCTAAAGCACTAACAAATGCCATCTAGCACCGTTCACCTATTTAGTGAGTTACTCAAAGTAGTTTATGTCTGTGAGCCTCTCCATCTAAGTATCCAGTACGGTGGTTTAGTATGTTAGGTATAAATATTATTTAGATATCTTGAGTAGATAGTCTAGAGAACAACATAAGATGGTCACCCATCCACTGAAAAACCCCGGCAAGCGTAGCTTAACCTGATGGATCGATCCGTGCGGCTGTTATTACTTGGCCACGAGCTCCTCCTCCACGCATTATACCTAGTAGTTTATGTGGTCGTCTGGGAGCCTCTCCATCTAAGTATCCAGTACGGTGGTTTAGTATGTTAGGTATAGATATTATTTAGATATCTTGAGTAGATAGTCTAGAGAACAACATAAGATGGTCACCCATCCACTGAAAAACCCCGGCAAGCGTAGCTTAACCTGATGGATCGATCCGTGCGGCTGTTATTACTTGGCCACGAGCTCCTCCTCCACGCATTATACCTACAGTCAGGAAAATGGATGGATTAGCTATCAACTTAAAAAAATACTGTATATTTACAACTGTCATTCTTTATCAGTCGCTCCATGTAAAATACTGGTATTCAGCTGCATCCGGTTAGACTGGAAGCTGACGCCAACGTAGTTGGGAAAAGGCTAGGCAGATGATGTTGCTTCTTTATCAGTCATAACACATGGCCCAGTAAAATGTAGTTTTTTTTGTGCATTCAGTGTACACAACTTAGATGTGTAACATCGGCGAAATTCGTAAAACCACTCAGAATCTGAACTGAGTGCGCCTTCAACATCTCCAATCTTTGTTACTACTTTACGTGAATATGATCTTTACGCAAACGCAATAACTTATAAAGTTATATAACTAAACACATTCGTAAAATGAATGAATAAAAATGTTAAAATTTATGCTACATCTAAATTGTGTCGTACCCCTACTGTACTAACAATAAAGTATTTTTTTGTTTATTATAAGTACCGAAGATTTTATAAGGCCCTGTCATACGGATAGAAATACCCTGTCATACGGATAGAAATACAGATGAACATGAACAAATTATATGGATTCCATGATTAAATACGGAACCCTATAACCACGTCATACAGCTATCAAAAAAAACTTCCCAGAAATTGGGAGTAGCGACAACAAATAAAAATTCTGCGTGATACAAGAAAATTGGTAAAGTTTTTCGATAACTTTTCCCTATGTGGCCTACGAGGTGATTTTGTAATCCAGACCTCTTCGAATCCCTAGAGTAATGAACATGATCGCTTTCGATTTAGCGTTTCTGGAAAAAATTGAGAGTAATCCTATTTGTTAGCACTTTTTCGATTCTTAGTGCATGACTTGACAAACTGCTTTACTTGGAAAAAGAGCTGCTTAAAAAAAAAAAATATTAGAATGTTAGTTCAGACCACGACGCGACGCTGCGCACACTTTTTAACAATTATAGAACTTATTTTCTTCACGAAAAGGTATAATTTCAGTGCGAGCGTTGACACGTGTCAAAGTACGCTGAGATGCGCGTTGCTGCGCAGAGCGTGGACCTTATTGTGTAGTAAATAAATTCTATATTGTATCGGATCATAATAAAGTGCGCGTCGCGTCTCGGTGTGAACTGATCCTAGCCACTAATGACCTAAATATGCGCATTAGTAAACCTTTTATAAGATTACTACAATTCCACACATTTATTATCTTATATTGACTCTCAAAGAGTAGGCAGAAGTATTGCCACGTTTTTTTATTGTGATATAATTATGACTTGGGCTTACAAATTATATGACTTATGAACGCCATTTTTGTACAGAAAAATGATTTGTAATTTAAAACGTGCACACAGCAACTTTTCAGTCCCAAAACCTTTAATTCCAATAAAATAAATCTGGGTCCTCTCCATACATGTGTTTACAAGCTTATATTTATAGAACCACAGAGAAATCTGCTGTTACTTAATAGAAGGCGAAGACTTGAACTAAATCTGTCTGAAACTTGATATTTACTTTAGGCGTTAGGTTATGAATAAGACAAGGTATAGAGTAAGCAAAAATGTGTATATTGGAATGCTGGGGACATTTTGAGTAAGAGTATAGTAGAGGAGCTCGTGGCTAAGTAATAACAGCCGCACGGGTCGATCCATCAGATTAAGCTACGCTTGCGGTTGGTCTGTCGATATCTTTACATACCGAGACTCCTCCGTGGCTCGGAAAGCACGTTAAGCCCTGGTCCCGGCTGTCATTCGTGGATCTTTGCCAGTCGTTACGGGTCGTCAGGAGCACGACAGTCTGAAAACCAGTCTTACCAAGGGGTATAGTATTGCCAAGTTACTGGGTTGTGGAGGTCAGATAGGCGGTCGCTCCATGCAAAATACTGGTATTCAGCTGCATCCGGATAGACTGAAAGCCGACCGGCGACCCCAACATAGTTGGGAAAAGGCTGGGCAGATTGATTGATTGAGTAGAGTAGAGTATTATATGGTAGTTCTTCTAAATATGTACTCACTAGTCTCACATATTGATAAGTTGGGGCGGGGTAGCCCTCATTCTATTATTAACAGTAGTACATACCTATTTAACTAACTATAGTTCACCCTGCCTTTATCCCTTGAAGGCATGTTCCTTGAATAAATAAATAAATTCTTTATTTCCATAAATATGTTACAGAAATTTTGAGACCCTGGCTCCAAAGCTAGGTTACAGTTAAAAGTACATATATTTCAGGAGCCAGTGAATTCTTTCATTTATAGCAGAATTATAACCAAATGCAAAAAAAGGTGGTAATTGCAGTGTTGTATTGTATTATCTTGATTCGAAAAATATCTTGAAGATTGTGTGGAAAAAAAAAACTTTATTGTCGCCAGTTAATACATTCATTTTATCTTAGAGTAATCTAACATATGCATCGTATTAATGTATTGCATAAGAGTACTGCTACTGATACCCAAACTAAGCTTGAGCTTGTATTTTGGGAAACAGTGTTCAGCCGCATGAAGTATCACATAAAAAAATTAAGTAATAAAAACTAAAACCCAACTACGACTAAAAAGGTATAAACAAGACCCCACAGACAGACAAATTAAAAATCTGGAGTCACACGTGTTAGGGCATAAATCGAACAGATTACGTGTTCTTTTGGGGCTATAATATTTATATATTTGAAATGTGCTCATTATGCCCTTTCATTTGATACCCAACATGGTACTATTAAACAATTTTTTTTTTCCTTACTTTATGTCCTCTAGAGGTCGCCATTTTTAATTTAATGTGACGTCACATAGCCTATAACCAGCGAACAATCAAGACGCTTCCAACGATACCGCATTTGTCAAATTGTGATGATTACTTTAGAAGATAGGAGGGAACAGATGAACATACATACATACATACATACATACATACATACATACCGGTCAAAATCATAACCCTCCTTTTTTCTTCGCCGTAGTCGGGTAATAACAAATAAAATACAAATACAAAATAAGTGTATGTTTATGCAGTATATTTATTCCAAAAGCGAACAATAAAGCCTTGCCATATTCATACTCCAATGTACTGATTTTCTGCTCTTATTGTTAGTTCAATTACTGCTTTTAGCGAAACGATAGGACGGCTGCATTTGTGCCTAAGTATTGAAGGAAAAACTTCTGGTTCTAGAAAGTTCTACAGCTCTTCTACTTTTTTATCGAGGTTTAAGAGGATAGTTACACAGATGGGTACTGTGTCGTAAGAACTAAAGTTTGGTAGGTTAGGGTACTTTCCGTGGTACACTAGGGTGCTTTCCCAGCTATGTTGGCGTCGGCTTCCAGTCTAACCGGATGCAGCTGAATACCTGTATTTTACATGGAGCGACTGCCTATCTGACCTCTACAACCCAGTAACAGGGTAATATGATACCCCTTGGTAAGACTGGTTGTCAGACTTTCGGGCTTCTGACGACCCGTAACGACTGTCAAAGATCTACAAATGGCAGCCGGGTCCATATTTATCATCAGATATTAACAACATGCTGTTAAATAATGCAGAAACTATATAAAATTGGCGAATTGTCGCATGTCACCTGTCGTCTGTCAGTTATATTAAATAGGCCCCGGCGGGGTCGGTCGGGGTCCGCCTGGGTTGCGGGAATGTCCGAAAGGGATACCGGGACCTTGGCAACAGGCAACTGAAGGAACACGGGTGGGTTTTAGTCAGTAAAAGTCTGACACGCCCTTCCGCTCCACCCAGAGCGCGAGAAGTCATTTGATGATATCCCACACTCAAAAAAAAAAAATGCCTACAGGAGACACATCTCGGGATATTTGCAGCAAAACATGGCTTAAAAAAAATAACAACTGCAATCGCAACGAATGTAATATTAACCAGCTCACAACCTAGTATAAAAGCCTTTATTTGAGCGGACTTGACTTGATGAAACTTAACAATCCTTACCGAAGTTCAAGGTCACTCTGATCCTCATTAGACTGTGGTCATAAATATAAGTAATATTCGAAATTCGATATCTTAAGATAGAAGTCTCAATAGTTGAAAGACAATTAAATTATGATGAGATTTGATGAAGATTGAATTTGATTTCAGTTTTTTTTTTTATTTGATTTTTTTGACAATTTGATTACTTTTTAGTTCATCCTTAATGTAGATTATGCTAATGCTTGTAGAATGGAGGAATGTTAAAATTGGATGTGGCTCGTTGAGTACTCGATTTCGATAAAGCTTTAAAACTACTTGAGGCTTTTTTATGCAAAATTTCAATATAATTTAAATCCTTTCGCGAGGAACGAGGTATTATGTATCATCATTTCAACCGAGTGAGTTCTGGTGGCTTAAAACGGTCACTTTAGCAGAATCTTATTATGGAAATATTATGAATCATCGTAAAATGTCACAAACTGACAATTCATAATATGATCTGCGTGTAATTCATATTACGAAATAATTCATCTGTTTGACAGTTTTCTATGGAGATTTGTAAAATGGTCCACAAATTATGAATTGCTTTTATGTCAAATTAGAGGAATTGCTAATGACAGCTGGGATTCAGGAAATGAACTGCTTTTAGAGGAATTGCTAATGTGGCCGGTTAAGGCCCCCTGGTAAGATTATTTTAAAAGGAAAAAAATCCAAACTTGGAAATATTTCTGGCACAGTGACTTTCGAAATTCCAAAATCAATAGAGCCACAAACAAATAAAAGGGTGATGAATTAGTGCCACTGTGTCACCAGCGCTAACGAGACCTCTAGCTCGTCCATTGTGAACCAGCGGTCAGTGCCAAGGGCGGTAGCGGGCGCGGTGCATCGCCAAGCTCCATTTACATGGTGCAAGTTTCTGGAACGTTCAAGAGCAATAATCACATGCCATAAAACATGTTCAATTATTTCCTTTCAAGAATTGAATGCAAGTGATTACACGCAAGATTTTCATAACATAATTGAATGCAAGGAGCTCGTGGCTAAGTAATAACAGCCGCACGGGTCGATACATCAGGTTAAGCTACGCTTGCCGGGGTTGGTCCGTGGATGGGTGACCATCTTTACATATCGAGACTCCTCCGTGCCTCGGAAAGCACGTTAAGCCGTTGGTTCTGGGCTCCTGGCCTGGCCTTAATTCGAGGATCTTTGACAGTCGTTACGGGTCGCATCAGAAGCCCGAAAGTCTGACAACCTGAACCCGAAAGTCTGACAGTCTTACCAAGGAGTATCGTTTTACCTAGTTACTGTTTTGTGGAGGTCAGATAGGCAGTCGCTCCATGTAAACTACTGGTATTCAGCTGCATCCGGTTCGACTGGAAGCCAACCTCAACATAGTTGGTAAAAGTCAGGCAGATTTAATTGAATGCAAGTTTTGCCATTCAATAATTGCTCGCGACTTCAAGTTCCTTCTTCGTTTAAGTGTTTACACCAAGGAAATGATTGCAAGGCGATTATTGCATGCAAGTTTTGCCTCGTCTAAGCCCGGTTACACGCGCACATCATAGTCACAACACTATGGACGCAAACAGCGATTTCATAATTTATTTGACATTCAGCGCTCGCTTTAGCACCCGCGTAAGTTCCTTACTCTGGACGAACCCCAACGAGTTCATTTTGGAGTCCGGTTATATTTGGTCCTCCACTTAATTGAAGTGGTTCGTTCAATTTTAGATGAAGCAGTACTTTCGTTTCAAAAAAGGAGTAGGTTTTAATTATGTTTGTATGTATGTCGTTTTTCTTGTGTTTTTTTTGTATTTTTGCCCGAAGTATTGCCAAACTTAAGTGGCAGTGGGCAGGGCACATTGCTCGCAGATCAGTTGGGCGATGGGGCCGAAAGGTTCTGGAGTGGTCGATCCACAAGGTGGACCGATGACCTGGGGAAGGCTGCGGGAATGCGCTGGATACGAGAAGCACAGAACCGGTCGAAGTGGCGGTGCTTGGGGGAGGCCTATGTCCAGGTGTGGACGTCTGTAGGCTGAAATGATGATGATGTCTTTTTCTATGTATGTTCATCGATATCATTATGTTGCTCAATTTTGGACCGATTTGGATCATTCTTTTTTCATTTGGTAGAGGAAGCTTGCGCGGTGATCCCATAGTTTTATTAATTTGGTTTGGGTAGTTTTTGAGTTAGCTTCGATAATACGTATTTGATGTTATAATATTTCCTGTCATTGTGGTTTACAAATCGAATCGATCAAATTGATCAATGATTTATTTTGTTTGATTGATTGATCAATCGGTCGAATTGTTGTGGGGTACCATATCTAAATAGAGAAAGAAAAAAAACTTTTTTACAAAAAAAAACAACCAACTACCAAAAAAACACTACAAAGTGGAAAATTACTTTAATTTCCCAAGTCGGAGTCTTTGGAGTCGGTTGTTATACAACACATTGTTGAGTACAAAGTTTGAGGTTCTGTTTGTAGATGAATGTTTGTTTTTCCGATTTTTTTGTCCAAACTTTTATTAGAGCTTTCTTTGATCGTTAACTGAATGAAGTTGTGGCGGCATCTACATCACCACATGCGAACTACGCATCTAAGACCTGACGTCACACAAAATCCTGCATCGCGCAATTAGAGTTTACCGCGCGATCAAAGAGTACAATATCTATAAACAATATTGTCAACCTTTTTTATTTTTTTCTTGTATTTTATGTCTTTTTTTTGTTGAGAGAGCGTTTTGTTTGTGCAGAATAAACAACTTTTCTTTTTATTCTTTTATTTCTATATAATAGGTCTTTACCTATGAAATTGCCGTTTTGTATGAAAAATTTTAAACGATTTTTTTTCATGAATTTTTTATTTGTATTAATCGAAGTAATCACCCATGCAATCAATGCATCTTTGCCATCGCAGTGGCAGTTTATTGATGCCCTTCTTAAAGAAATCAGCTGGACGGGAGGCAACAAATTCTTCAAAGGCATTTTGTACTGCCTCTCGGGTATTGAATTTTTTTCCCGCCAAGAAGTTGTCCAAATTCTGGAAAAAGTAGTAGTCTGTAGGCGCAAGGTCTGGTGAGTAGGGCGGATGACGGAGAGCTTCCAACCCCAGTTCTTGCAACTTGGAGACCGTCTGCTGTGCAGTATGAGGTCGCGCGTTGTCGTGCAGGAGCAGCGGAGACGAGCGATTGACCAATGCTGGTTGGAGATGCGCCAGCTTCTCCATCATTGTGTTCAGTTCTTCACAGTACACATCTGCAGTAATGCTCACCCCGTTTGGTAAGAAGCTGTGATGAATCACACCGGCGCTAGACCACCAAACAGTGACCATCACTTTTCTAGGGGTAAGTTTTCGTTTAGGGCATTGTTTAGGTGCTGAACCAGGATCCAACCAACTTGCTGAGCGCTTGCGGTTATCAAACAGAATCCATTTTTCATCGCAGGTAACAATGCGGTTCAAAATTCCTTCATTTGTGTGTCTGTTGAGCAGTGCAAGGCACGTCTCGACGCGTACTTCGCGCTGGCGATCATTGAGTTCGTGGGGCACCCATTTGTCAAACTTTTTTACCTTGCCAATTTGACGCAAATGGACCAATATTGTTTTGACGCTAACGTCGAAAGCTGCTGCTAATTCAGCCGTAGATTGTGTATCATCAGCTTCCACAATCGCCTTTAATTCGTCATTGTCGACCAAAGTCTTCGGACGACCGCGAGGTTCATTTTTCAGGTCGAAATTTCCAGAACGGAAGCGAGCAAACCAATAACAGGTGGTGCGTTGGTTTGTAGTGTTAGCTCCGTAAACGTCGTTGATGTTGCGTGCCGCTTGTGCCGCGTTGCTGCCACGACGGTACTCATATTCCATAATTACTCGAATTTTTAACGTATCCATGATGACGAAAAAGATTGAAATGCGATGAAAATGTAATACTAATCAATAAAGAAATGACTACTTTTGGAAAAAAAAATCTATGTTTTTAAAATAAAATTAATTGGAAATTAGAATTCTTAGCCAAACAAAAATTATTTTGATTTGAAATGGCCAGTACTGCAGAACGGCAATTTCATAGGTAAAGACCTAATATACTAGATCCTGACATCAATCGTTGGGCAGTTGCCCATCAGATACGACATCCGACTGGTCGGAGGATCCTCCTTTTTACCCGACTACGGCGAAGAAAAAAGGAGGGTTATAATTTTGACCGGTATGTATGTATGTATGTTCATCTGTTCCCTCATATCTTCTAAACGACTCATCACAATTTGACAAATGAGGTATCGTTGGAAGCGTCTTGATCGTCCGCTGGTTATAGGCTATGTGACGTCACACTAAAAATGGCCCCCTCTAGAGTACATAAAGTCAGGAACTAAAAAAAAAAATTGTTTAATCGTACCATGTTGGGTATCAAATGAAAGGACTTAATGAGCACATTTCAAAAACATATATATTATAACCCCAAAAGAATAAAAAAAAAATTTAAGTAATAAAAACTAAAACCCAAATACGACTAAAAAGGTATAAACAAGACACCACAGACAGACAAATTAAAAATCCGTAGTCACACGTAATCTGTTTGATTTATGCCCTAACACGTTTGACACCGGATTTTTATTTTGTCTGTCTGTGGTGTCTTGTTTATACCTTTTTAGTCGTAGTTGGGTTTTAGTTTTTATTACTTTATTCTATATAGGATGAGTTGCTTATACCTTTAAAACGCCAAAGAAGTGACACTAATAAACAAGGTAATATATTCCAGGTCACCACGAACTAACATTGCATTAACCAACAAACTTACCTATGGTTAGCGTCACAAAAGCTAGAGTTTAGCAAAACAACGACAGACGTTGACCGATCGACGAGAAGTTTCGGTCGCAACGCTGTCAAAGTCGCCGAAAGTTCGCACACAATGCAACGTTTCAGGAAGTTTTAAGTATTTGTTTAAGCATTTATCAAAAGTATTTGAATAATTTATTGAAAGCATTTTCGCGGGTAAGACGGAGGAATAGGACGGAGGAACTCGTGGCTAAGTAATAACAACCGCACGGGTCGATCCATGAAGTTATGCTCTTACCAGGGTTGGTCCGTGTATGGGTGACCATCTATACATAGCGAGACTCCTCCGTGAAGCAACGTTAAGCCGTTGGTCCCGGCTCTCATTCGTGGATCTTTGACAGTCGTTACGGGTCAGAAGCCCAAAAGTCTGACAACCAGTCTTACAAAGGGGTATCATAATAACCAGTTACTGGGTTGTGGAGGTCCAATAGGCCGTCGTTCCATGTAAAATACTGGTATTCAGCTGCATCCGGTTAGACTGGAAGCTGACCTTAAAGTGTAATTTAAAAATATAAAAAAACAAAAAAAAAAAGCCCTTTTTACCAATTTTTAATAAAAATTACGCTTTAAAGTTAAGAAAGTGGTGAAACTAGAAGCAAAAAAAAATTTTTTTTAATATCCATTGGTCCAGTGCCAAATAAATTAGGGCTGAGTAAGTAGCAGATGACCCCACCTATCCACCATTTTCGTATGTTCAACGTTCTGCCAAACACCCTGTATAACACATTTCTTTTTCATTTCTCCTTTTTGCATCATGACCTCATGAGCTTATGCTTAGCTTTTGAGCTCATGTAATACACAATATTAGATTCTTATCACTTTGCGAAATAACAATTTAATTTGCCAGCACCAATAAAAGAGGTATTTCCCTTATTTCTTCTGAAAACGGTTCCCATTACGAGGGTGTTTCGTAATAAATTTAAGGAATGGGAATGGGAAGATGATACGTGAACATACTGTATAATGTGCACGCTGTATAGTCCGTAAGATACGGAGAGAATCCGCTTTTCTTTTGTCATGATGACTTGAAATGATATCCTCATATAAAATGTCTGCTGAGTTGACAAATCCAAAGATTTGCTTTAAAGGTCAATCCCCAACATAGTTGGGAAAAGACTGGCAATGTGCCCAGCCTTTTCCCAACATTTTTTTTTTTTTTTTGTTGGCGTCGTCTTCCTGTTTAACTGGATGCAGCTGAATATCAGTATTTTACATGGAGCGAATGCCTATCTGACCTCTAGAACCCAGTAACTGGGTAATTCGGTAAGACTGGTTGTCAGATTTTCTTCTGACGACCCGTAACGACTGTCAAAGATCCACGAATGACAGTCGGGACCAACGGCTTAACGTGCTTTCCGAGGCATGAAGGAGTCTCGTTTAAATATGGTCACTCATCCACGGATCAATCCCGGCAACCGTAGCTTAACCTGATGGATCGACCGTAAGGTCACGAGCTCGTGGCTAAGTAATAACTTTTAACTTTATATTTGTAGTAGTAGTAATCAATAAAGTCCATTTTCCCTTGTCAAAATTATAACTTCTCGAATGATTTTCTAATTGCCTGGTTGGTCTAATGGTGCCAAAAGCTAGTGCTTGCTGAGCATCTCTGAGGTCCTCGTTTCGCTTCCAGGTCGAGCATCTATCTAGAACTTCATAGTACCAGCCCGCAGTCTGGATTTGTGCGTGATTGATAGCAATAGGTTCGCCTGGAACATGGAACTTTAAAAACGTAACAGGTGAAATGTGGGTGTACTTAGGGTACACCTCTGCTCAATCTTTCGGGGAATACAGGCGTGATGTTATGTTATGTTACAAATTGTTACATTATAATTCCACTACACAATTATTATTATTTATTTTTTTATTCTCAAACTGGTACATTATTCGTTGGTTTTTACATTTTCACTCACCAAACGTTAAAATTTGATGGCGAGAAGCGATTAATTACTCTTACTCATGTGGTTCAAAAATAAATCACCCCTTAACCACATCATTACAGAAATACTTTCGTTCAAACTCTTCCCAACTTAATCGTTTTAGGTTTCACCGCAAAATTAAAAAACTTCAATTTGTTTTATTCAAGTTTAGAAACTCTAATTAACGATTTTGTTACTAACGAGCTAATGTTTATTTGAATTGTAATACGATAGTGAACACGATGAAACATCATATAAATCGGTTTTGTTTTGAAAACATTAAGACGCTCCGCAGACAGAGCAACTTTAGTTGAAGCAGCAACTATCAACTTTGTTGAAGAAACTATCAACTTAGTTGAAGAAACTATCAACTTAGTTGGAGAAACTATCAACTTAGTTGGAGAAACTATCAACTTAGTTTTAGAAACTATCAACGTAATTGAAGAAACTATCAACTTAGTTGAAGAAACTATCAACTTAGTTGAAGAAACTATCAACTTAGTTAGAAAAACTATTAACTTAGTTAGAGAAACTATCAACTTAGTTAGAGAAACTATCAACTTAGTTGGAGAAATTATCAACTTAGTTGAAGAAACTATCAACTTAGTTGGAGAAACTATCAACTTAGTTGGAGAAACTATCAACTTAGTTTTAGAAACTATCAACGTAGTTGAAGAAGCTATCAACTTAGTTGAAGAAACTATCAACTTAGTTGAAGAAACTATCAACTTAGTTAGAAAAACTATTAACTTAGTTAGAGAAACTATCAACGTAGTTGAAGAAACTATCAATTTAGTTAGAGAAGCTATCAACTTAGTTGGAAAAACTATCAACTTAGTTGAAGAAACTATCAACTTAGTTGAAGAAACTATCAACTTAGTTTAAGAAACTATCAACGTAGTTGAAGAAACTATCAATTTAGTTAGAGAAACTATCCACTTAGTTGGAAAAACTATCAACTTAGTTGAAGAAACTATCAACTTAGTTTAAGAAACTATCAACGTAGTTGAAGAAACTATCAATTTAGTTGGAGAAACTATCAACTTAGTTGAAAAAACTATAAAATTTTTAAAAGTTTTCGTTAAATGTGCAGCAACAAAAAGGACAAGTGTACGGTTGCCACGATTCTGAATAAACTTTTCAAATCCATGGTCAACAGTCAATGTGAATATAGATCTCGAAAAAGCTCGCTCGATGCGTTTCGATTGCCGATTGGAGAAAATTTGACAGTTGCGTCAATTTGAAACTGATTCTGTCGTCGAGAGCAGCAGTGAACACTGTTGTCGATCATCGAAATTCGCAACTTGAGTTGTTATGTCTGCGCAGTTTCTTTATGTTATATCTAAACAGCTAGGTGTTCAGTCTGCGTAGCGCCTAATATCTTTCGACGAAACGTAGTTTTCGTTGAAGCAAAAAGTCTCATCAACCTTCATTACGTTTCATTTGGAAAATAGTTTGAAGTTTCATTATTTGACTTTTGACCCTTTTGTAAGTAAGTTTTAAAAGTCAAAATTGTAGTTAAAGACCTATCTGTACCTACCTGCTTGATTTTAATTTATACCTAAAAAGAGGAGCTTATGTCAGTAATAACAGCTGCACGGGTCGATCCAACTGTTAAGCTACGCTTGCCGGGGTTGGTCCGTGGATGGGTGACCATCTTTAGATACCGAGACTCCTCCATGCCTCGGAAAGCACGTTAAGTTGTTGGTCCCGGCTGTCATTCGTGGATCTTTGTCAGTCATTACGGGTCCTCAGAAGCCCGAAAGCCTGACAACCAGTCTTTCCAAGGGGTATCATAATACCCAGTTACTGGGTTGTGGAGGTTAGATAGGCAGTCACTCCATGTAAAATACTGGTATTCAGCTGCATCCGGTTAGACTGGAAGCCGACCCCAACATAGTTGGGAAAAGGCTAGGTAGATTGAGATTGACCTTTAAAGCATTTTTATTAGGTTGTAAATCGTGGCTCATTTGCGACACATATTTTTAACCCCCGACCAATGAAGAGAGGTGTTATAAGTTTGATGTAACTTAGCCGGTTTGAACATAGGCTCTGCTCTTTCGCTCATGTTCTCTCACTCACACTCGCCTTGTGGCGGCATCTACATACGAACTGCGCATCAAAGACCAGATGTCACACAAAATCCTGACGTCACATAAAAATCCTGCATCGCGCAACTAGAGTTTACCGCGCGATGGATATATATATAAGACATCAATCATTGGGCATTTGCCCGCCAGACACAAAACCCGTCTGATGGGAGGATCCTCCATTTTCAATAGAGTATGAATAAACTTTCCACCCTGTTCCTCATACCTTTGAGCTTCATGTCATCATTTGATTCCTAAAAAGTATTACTACGAAGCCCTCTGCGCGAAGTTTGGAACTGTCTGTGAGTCTGTCTGTGGCATCGTAGCATTAGCTCCCAAGCGTATCATTTTTCAATGCGGTTTTTTTTAATTAAAAGGTTGGGTTTAATCGGCATGGTTCTTAACTATGTTTGATAAAAATCTTTTCACCAATTTTGAAACTAATCAGCGCTTTTCTGATTGGTGTAGAAGATTTCTGTCATAAAATGGTAATTTATTAGTTAATCCCTTTAGTTTTAGTTTTTTATATAAATAGTTAGTAGTGTTCTATAAATAAATAATTAAATAGGATTAGGATAATATTTTTCTGAAATAATTACTGCTTATCATTCCTCCAAATCCTAAGATTTATTAGAAAAAGTGGTTTAATCTATACTTATAAATAAATAAAAAATACCTTCTCTAATCATTTGAAATTGAAATTGAATCCGCGATTATTATTTTAAAAACAAATGACTACGCTTTAGAATATTTAGCAGGCACTTGAGTGACTGGACTTGCTTCATGGTGAACTTTAAAAAATAGCACAACAGCTGTCAATCCTTTCGTCCACAGCCAATGTCAAGTTGATAGCAATCTAAAAGGCACTAAAGTACCATAACTTCGTACTGAATTCAATATCGTGTCGCAGCGGCTTTTAGTCCCTACAAATTGAATGCGGGTTTTTTCTGACGATCTGACTCATATGTGTAGTTCAGTTTTATACAGTTATAAAAAATATGAAAATGGTAGAATGTTTAAAAAAAATATATATTTCGGTTATGCTTTTAAAAAGAACTTTAACATTTGAACTAAGAAGCGGGAGTAAAAAATATGTACTGAACAGCTCAGAACACAAAACTGTTGGAATAATTTAATTATCAATAAGAACATAGGAATTATGTTTATTGATATAGAAATTAAAATGAACACAAAAATAAATTATCCTAACTAATCCTAATCCTAACTTCCTAATCCTAATTCTAATCCTAACTAATCTTAACTCCTAACTTAATTTATAAATGCGAAACTGAGTTTGTTCGTTTATTTATTTGTTTGTTTGAAGTCGCGGGCAACAGGTAGATACATAAAGATAAAACTGCGTTTAATATTTCTCATAAGACTAGTTTTCATAATATCGGATACATAAAGATTTTAAAAGAGAGGTAGTGGCTCAGTAACGGGCGTGACTTACGAGTTGTAGTTGTTAGGTTCGAACCCTGACGACAGGCGCTTTACTCTGTACATTTCATTACCACTGCTCTCAAAACGGTGAAGGAAAACATCGTGAAGAAACCGGCATGTCTTAGAACCAAAAATTCGAAGATATGACATCCATTACCCGCACCGGGCCCGCGTGGTCGAATACGGCTCACTTCCTCTCACCGAGAGGAGGCCTGTGTCCCAGCAGTGGGAACACTATAGGCTGATTATGATTATAAAGATTTTTGTGACCAATCCAGATTTCTAGCACGCCCGTGTAGATTCGTCACTAGATGTCCAAAGTTTCAGAAATGCTACCCACGTTAGATTTGTGAGAGGAAACGGAATTTCGGGTTATTATAACACCCACCACTTCACAAAGAGATCATTCAGCTTGGAAGTTTAGTTCTTATAATTAAGAGTTATGTCCAGGTCGGCTTAACATAAGCTAAAAACATAACGTGGGCGTCGATTTATGTCATATTTTAGAAAGTTATGGCAGACTTGAAGTTTAGTAGCCATTACGCTCCCACAGTCCTCTAACGCTTTGCTAATTCGGGTCTTGACAATGATTTACTTTGCCCAAGAAACTTTTGACTTGTAACACAAAAACCAGGCAGTTTGTAAAGAAAAAAAATATATTTTAACACAGACCAAAAGGCACAAAATTTATAATATACAGCAGTTAACAAAATAGAATAAAAAGTACGATGTAGGAAATTATCAGGAGAGTGTGCCTCACGGCTGCACCAAAAAGGCCCAGTTCAGCCAAAATGCTAGACAACTATAAATGCCTGACGCTGGTTTTCAGCCGGACCTGATCTGAAAGTTTGTCTGTTTACGTTTTTCGAATCTAGACACTGTGGGCTTATCATGAAAGAGCGGAGTAACCGTAACTAAATTCGAACGATTTTAAATTAGAAAATACTCGATTCGCACTATTATTTACTTTTAAAACATTTATTAATATCTATGTGTGATACGAATTGTGCTCGCAGACTAATTTTAAACCAAAACGATAGTTGTTCTTTCAATAAAAAAATCTTTAGAATTTCAGTTACGGTTACTCCACGCGGTCGAGCTGGACCTCTGATATTAACTAATGGGCCAATTAATTGTCGTTAATAATACCCACAACATTAAGCGAGAACTTACGCTGGGATGCGGTTGGTTTCAGATTTTAAGGGTTTGCTTCTGCTTTCGGTGACCAGTAATGTAAGTTGTGGTAATTTGTGATACCATCACGGTCAAAACATCGGTACACAGAATATTTTTTTTTAGTTTTCACCTTCGGAGTCGGCACTTAGCATAAAACGACAAAATTCAAGCCGTCTCGGCGGATCTCCCTCTTCTAATGACTGGACTGGTTGGTAGTGGTATGGATGTCGGCCTGACCAGTGAACTACCGACCAGGCTTTCCACTGTGACATACCAAACTTACGCGCTACGATGTTTATCGATAGTCGTCAATAAAACGTTGAAGAATCAGCTCCTCGTCCTGAGCCGTGTATCTCCTAGAACGACCAGTGTCAATTTGCCTGCTTCTTTGGACGCTGCCAGTTTCAGATATTCACCGATAACTCGACCCAAAGACGGGAAAGCGAAGTTGATATTCTC
Organism: Lithophane ornitopus; assembly: GCA_948473465.1. Lineage (NCBI taxonomy): Eukaryota > Metazoa > Arthropoda > Insecta > Lepidoptera > Noctuidae > Lithophane > Lithophane ornitopus. The sequence goes on along the minus strand of OX419635.1, from coordinate 12,112,145 downwards.
TCCGCGCAGCATTACCGTCACAAAGTCCGTAACAATATATTATGTCAGCATATTCAGGATTAGAATATGCATCCATAGTCAGCACTTATGAAGGCACAGCACAGCACAAGAGCAAGATATGCGGCAACAGAACGCAAATATAAATTGAATATTGCCTATAAATTGAATATTTCTTGAGTGCGTTCGAAAAAAGTTGATTTAAATCAAAATGTAATTCAATAAATTAATAACGGGAAAACCGGAGGTAGCTCCGGTTTTGTCTCTTAACACCGGTTTTAAAAAATCGGTAAATTTTGTGCGGTTTCCGGTTTTTCGCAAAACCGTAATACCGGTTTTGCGCGCCCAATACCCGATGCAGAAAAGACTTTATTTGAAAATTGTCGAGACTATGAATTCGGCACAGTCATTGTCGACCTTTGACATCGCGACCGTGGTCGATATTTGCAGATTCATATCTCTTTGATTGATGTAGATGGAAATCTATAGGACGTCGCGTCGCTTCTATAAATATTTTTGGTGAACAATTTATGAAGAAAACATTTTTAACTTACTGCTGCCGTTTTTAGCTAACGTATTAAAATACATTAGATAAAAACTTTTTACAAAAAAAATAACAACCGACTTCCAAAAAAACACTAAAAACGTGAAAAATAACTTTAATTTCGGAAGTCGGTGTCTTTGCTTTTCAATTTTCGTGTTTTGCCACCGACTTCCGAAATTAAAGTTATTTGTCACGTTTTTAGTGTTTTTTTGGAAGTCGGTTGTTTTTTTTTTTGTAAAAAGTTTTTATTTTTCACTTTTCAGTTGTGGTACCTACTCCACACAAATTCTAATACCACTACCTGGTATGTAAATAACAGTGAAGGAGTCAAACAATATATCGTCTACATACACTAAGTGCGAAAAATATATAATTATTGAAGCTAACTCAAAAACTACGCAAGCAAAGTTAATAAAATTTATATGGGACCACCTCTGAAGCATGAGCTACCAAACAAAAAAAGAATCATCAAAATCGATTCATAATTGGCGGAGTAATCGCGTAACATACACACAAAAAAAAAAAAAAAAATAACATACAGACGAATTGAGAACCTCCTCCTTTTTGAAGAAGTCGGTTAAAAAGGTAGAAACCACACAGAATTTTTAAGAATGAAAAAATTCTGATTAATTATTACCTATCCTAATTTTTATTTTTTTTATGTGTGAAAAATGTCAGTAAGAGTCCGACAGACCCCTCCACCCGTTTCAGGGCGAATGACATCCATGAGGTTTTCTACATGAAAAAAAACTAATCTTAAGTTTTATGTAGGTACCTGTATGTTTTCTTGGTTCATAGACATTGTTAGATGGGAAAACAACGAAATAACAATAAATAATTACCATACGATCTAAAAGTATAATTTAATGTATCCAAACTTAAAACCTTACCACTGAGGCGGCATCTACATCGCCACATGCGAACTACGCATCACACACCTGAAGTCACACAAAATCCTGCATCGCGCAATTAGAGTTTACCGCGCGATCAACATATCATAACGCAAGATTCCAATATCAATCGTTGGGCAGTTGTCCGCAGATATAACACCCATCTGGTCGAAGGATCCTTCCTTTTATATAGAGGATGAGTGAACTTTACACCCTGTTCTTCATACCTCTAAACCTCAAACACGAGGTAAAGTTTAGTTAAGACACACCTGAAGTGTTTTGAAAGCAACACGACTGGGTTAAATAGATTACTTTCAAAGTAATATTCTGATATATGGTGCTTAGAAGTTACGAGTACGAACGCCAGTTTTGCGATTTTATGTGGACTGTCCGGGTCGTCAGAAGCCCGAAAGTCTGACAACCAGTCTTGCCAAGGGGTATCGTATTACCCAGTTACTGGGTTTTGTGTGGAGGTCAGATAGGCAGTCGCTCCATGTAAAATACTGGTATTCAGCTGCATCCGATTAGACTGGAAGCCGACCCCAACATAATAGGAAAAAGGCTAGGCAGATTGATTGATTTGGACTGTCCAGTATGTAGAAAGTGTTACCAAGAGACATCGTGTTACTCAGTACCTGGGTTGGGGAGGTCAGATAGGCAGTCGTTCCATGTTGAATACTGTTATTCAGGTTTATCATGTTAGACTGGAAGCTGACCCCAAAGTCCGCTTCCAGTACTTCAGTATCTATTGCCCTGACGGGTGTTGTGTCTGGTGGGCAACTGCTCGGCTCGACAATTGATGTCGGGACGTTTTATATATGCTGGTCGCGCGGTAAACTCTGCTTGCGTGACACAGGATTTTGCGTTCAGTTCTTTCAGTTTCGTTGTTCGTCGGTAGGTTCATTGCCACCCTACCAACGAACAACGTAATGTTCGAGTTCGGTAGCATATTGGTACTTTTTATGACAGATGAAAATCAAACATTTTCTTCGACTTCTCATTATTTGTGCACACCTTGTGTTAATAAAGTGAGAATTTTGTGACTTTTTTATTCACTTCTATAAGGTGTTTGATGTAAATGAAAGAATCGAGGGTGATACTGAGAATATGAGAAGGATTTTTCACGCATATCTTCGGGTTACGAATGAATTAGAATTGTTTGCTCTTTCACCTTTCGACCAAAGACTTCTATTCTTTTTCTTGGTCGCGTACTTAATAAAATACAGAAGACGTAGATATATTTAACTGTGCAAAAGTAGTCTTTCGCACCGTAACTTTTGTTTCCTTGGCAGTTATTTATACAATAAAATAAACTCTGCTTTAAAAATATACCCTCTTACTAAAGCAAAGTGCAAGAAAGTTATCACGACGTATTTACTGAGCCTTGATTACGAGAGCACTGAAAGCCTCCTTATTGTTTTAAGGTAAATGTGTTCTCAGCCTGTCCATCACACCACACTACACCACACTACACCCCATCACACCACGCTACACTACACCACACTACACTACACCACTCGACACTACACTACACCAATGCACGCCACACCACACCACATTTTACTCCACACTCTTCAGTAATAATTTTTTAATTACCTTTTTTTATTTTGTTTACTTTGTTCCAAAGGTAAAAATAATTTGTTAAAACTATCTGTAAGATTTAAATACTCAAACGCTGTTTTTGGGGGGGGGCTGGTAATCTGTGTGACAGGTTCTCCTAGTGCAGATACCAGTCTCCCACAAAGGATTTATCAGATATTGTAATATTTATATTTTAAGGCGTCTTTGTGGAAGAGAAAAAAAAAATGTTTATTTAGTAACCTATTCCGCTTAACTATTCCTCAAGAGTCATAAAAAAAACTGTAAGAAATCGACATGTGTTTCATCTGCGTCCAGCGCTCGGCGTGGCAAAACGTCGTATTTGGGTTCGCGACTGGTCAATCGTCTAAGGATGCTTCGTTGAGAGGTGAGTTGACCGACCGCGAGGTTTTCTCCCTTCTAACTTGCCCATAACCAACAAATTTTACTCAAATGGCGATCAGTACTCAACTCTCTTTTCAAAGATTCTCTTTACAATTCGTAAAATATATTTTTGCCAATGGGAGTCGTGATCTACCTTTTGATAAGTCCGTAATTAATCTTTTAAAATTAAATCATATTTCACTCACGAAAATAAAGACACGAAATGATGAAATTAATCTTCCACCGATTTAAAAATTAACTTCATTTATGACACCGGCGGAATCCTCATTCAGGTGAACTGAAATGTCACTGATTTTTGGTTCGTACATCATACAACAAAGTTCATTGTTCATCGTATCATCATCGTTCAATGGAATTTGTTGGCTGGCATTCATGCTGAACTGGGCCTGTTTGACGCAGCCGTGAGGCGCACAATAATAGTTTTATTCTGTTCTTTGTTTTTACCCGACTACGGCGAAGCAAAAAGGAGGGTTATGATTTTGACCGGTATGTATATATGTATGTATTTATGTATGTATGTATGATCATCTGTTCCCTCATATCTTCTAAACCACTTATCACAATTTGACAAGTGAGGTATCGTTGGAAGCCTCTTGATCGTCCGCTGGTAATAGGCCATGTGACGTCACATTAAATTAAAAATGGCGCCCTCTAGAGGACATAAAGCGAGGAGCTAAAAAAAATATATTTATATTTAATATTTAATCGTACCATGTCGGGTATCAAATGAAAGGGCTTAATGAGCACATTTCAAAAATATATATATTATAACCCCAAAAGAATTTAAAAAAAAAAAGTAATAAAAACTAAAACCCAACTACGACTAAAAAGGTATAAACAAGAGACCACAGACAGACAAATTAAAAATCCGGAGTCACACGTAATCTGTTTGATTTATGCCCTAACACGTGTGACTCCGGATTTTTAATTTGTCTGTCTGTGGTCTCTTGTTTATACCTTTTTGGTCGTAGTTGGGTTTTAGTTTTTATTACTTTATTTTGTGTGAATATTGTCTGCTTTACCTGATACATTTATTTTCTTTCTTTCTTCTTCTGCATACGAAGACTACCTTTTGGAAGGGGTGACTAGAATCAGTATTTTTTTGTAAATTTTGACGTTCAAAAGTGCCTTTATGTGTCTAATTGGAATAAATTATATTTTGACTCTGACTTTAATATTATTCAAAATGTCATTACAATCATAATTCTCCAACACTATGTAACTTGACGTTCTGTAATATCAGCGGTTAAGTTATGTTAAACCCTCTCCAATAAAACCATAATATACGAGGAAGCTTATGCATAAAATGAACAATTCATACGTTTTCCGAAAGCGTTTCACGTATAAGATAGAATTATATTATCCCTATGGTTTCATATCCCGTGCCAAAATGCCACCAACCCAATATATTTTGATGGAACGTCTTCATAAGGACAATTTCTCTTCCCTAACAAGATCAATACAAATTATATTATATCCCTTTGTATGACGCAGGCATAAGCAAAGCAGTCTTTTAGCTAAATGGCTAGTCATTTCGGAAAGAGCGAAATAAAAGAAAAACATGAAGAAAGTTTTAAAAAAACTCAATCTGTCAGCCTAGAATGGGGTCGGCTTCTAGTGAAACCGGGTGCTGCTGAATACCAGTATTTTACATGGAGCGACCACCTATCTGACCTCCACAACCCAGTAACTGGGTAATACGATACCTTTTGGAGTCTTACCAAGCGACTTAGAAAAGCGAATTTTATTGCTATAAAATGTGTTCAACGATATTTAATTTTACTTAATGAGTAATTTTATTGGCCTTAATTTTAATATTACCCATTTTAGCTACGACTTTATAAAATATTTTACTATAGCGACAGGTAAATATATAATTATTTACGTACCTACTTGAATACGGTAGGTATTTAATTACATTCAATCATCTAGCCTTTTCCAACTATGTATGTTAGGGTTGGCTTCCAGTCCAACCGGATGCATGAATACCACTATTTTTCATGGAGCGACTGCCTGTCTGACCTCCTCAACCCAGTAACTGGGCAATACGATAACCCTTGGTAAAACTGGTTGTCAGACTTTCGGGCTTCTGACGACCCGTAACAACTGTCAAAGATCCACGAATGACAGCCGGGACCAACGGCTTAACGTGCTTTCCGAGCCACGGAGGAGTCTAGGTATGTAAAGATGGTCACCTATCTACAGACCTACCCCGGCAAGCGTAGCTTAACATGATGGATCGACCCGAGCAGCTGTTATTACTTAGCCACGAGCTCCTCGAAATACCAACTAATTTATAGAATTCATGTAGAGCTGTGAAAGCACTTTCAAGATATATCGTAAAGAGCCTTGAGCGTACAGACAAACCACAATTAAAAGAGGAGGTAAGTGTGCCCTGCAGTAATACAATATTAAGGCTCCCACAAACAGGCGCGACGCGACTTTAACAAAACAATTTCTGAGGAAACTTCACGGCGAACAATGCGGCGGTGTCAATTCGCGCCCGTATGTAAGAGCCTTTACAGGTTCGACATACAGCGTGTAACAAAAACTCTGTCCAATCCGTGAGGCTGTTGTTCAGAATCATACTGAGAGTCTAATTATGTGGATTTTTTTTATGGAAAAAAAAGAAAAAATCGCCGCATTTTTTTTCAATCGGGAATTCTACCGGGTTATTAAATAAGGCACGGGCCGCCGTCGTCGTCTAGCGGGTGTCTACAAGTCATAACATAAAATACATAACCTCTGCAGTTTGCTAATCCTTACTAATATTATAAATGCGAAAGTAACTCTGTCTGTCTGTCGCACTTTCACGCTAAAACTACTGAACCAATTTAATTGAAATTTGGTACACAGATAGTCTAGACCCTGAGAAAGGACATAGGCTACTTTTTATCTACATACCACGTGGGCGAAGCCGGGGGCGGAAGCTAGTTTATAATAAAATTGGAGTAATTTTGGTAGGTACCAAAAATGTGAATTTCAAATTGCAATAACTTATTTTTGACATTTTTTTTTTCTGGTAATTTTGTTGCAGTTCCTATGAGCTCCTTTCGGATTGGACAGGATTTTTCTTACATCCTGTAGAGTGTCGTTTAGTAAAGGATTTTTTAAAGCTAATTACCAATACTGTCTACTTGCCCGCATTTCCCTAAATACTTAGTCTTTTATCTAAAACACTTTTCCTCCTAAACGCCCACAACATAGCCGGGCATACGATAACGTACGAGATATGGCCCGAAGCCAAATCAGCGACACATGCGCGGCATCGTCTTCAGGTACGTAGTGTGAAGATATCGTAAGCTCCAAACTCATTTACTCACTTAACCGATGCGGGTAAGGAGATGGCCTTGAAAATAGCGAAGTTGAGGCCAGAAAATGGTTGATGGAATGATTGTGGGTCATATAGAACGGCCTGTGTTTGATTTAGGAAAAAATACAATAGACGTAGATATTACTTAGTAACCGATTCCGCTTAACTATTCTTCAAGCGTCATAAAAAAACCCTGTGAGTAATTGACACGTGTTTCACCTCTCAATGAGGCATCCTCAGGATGACGATTGACCAGTCGCAAACCAGAACACGACCTCATTTTATTTAACAGACTTTAAAATAGGAACAGGTAGGTGCATTTTATACAGCTCTTACTTAAGTGTTTTTTTGTAATACGTAAGCTGAGTTTCTCTTTTATTTTCTCTATTTTCAACTCGACAGACTCAGGATTAAATGGCGGGCGAGCACACAATCAACGAAAGATCGAGAAGAATAAAAGGAAAGGCAGGCAATGGCTGAAATCCTAACTAATATTATAAATGTAAAAGTGAGTTTGTTTGTTACGCTTTCACGCTAAAACGGCTGAACGGATTTGGATGAAATTTGGCACAGGGGTATACCAGGACATAGGCTACTTTTTATCCCGATATTCCCATGGGAAACCGCGGAGCGCAGCTAGTAAATTAATAAAACTTAGACCTTTTTGCCTAAAACACTGTTTTCAAGGCCACAACCAGGCCGGAATTGTTTAACTAATACAATTTACTTGTACGGATCGTTTATTAGCTTAGTAATGTCACCCTTTTAGGGTCGCAGTATCAATAACTAGCTTGACAAGAGTATAGGCAGAATACGGGCTTTATTTGATTAAAATACATAATAAAAAAAATAAGTTTCTGGAAAGAAAGTGGAGGTAGAGGAGCTCGTGGCCAAGTAATAACAGCCGCATGGGTCGATCCATCAGGTTCAGCTACGCTTGCTGGGGTTGTTCAGTGGATGAGTGACCATCTTTACAAATCGAGACTCCTGCATGCCTCGGAAAGCGCGGTTAGCCGTTGGTCCCGGCTGTCATTCGTGGATCTTCGACAGTCGTCAGAAGCCCGAAAGTCTGATAACCAGTCTTACCAAGGGGTATCGTATTACCCAGTTACTGGGTTGTGGAGGTCAGATAGGCAGTCGCTCCATGTAAAATACTGGTATTCAGCTGCATCCGGTTAGTCTGGAAGCTGACCCGAACATGGTTGGGAAAAGCCTAGGCAGATGATAAAATTTAAGTTTGTCTGTGTGACCGCATTGTTTTTCTAAACTATGCAACGCATTCTTGATGCAGTTTCCACCTTTATTTAGAGAATTTATACTGGAAGGCTTATGTCTAAAATAAATAAATTATTAAACTTACATAGTTATAATAATAAAGTCGACCCCAAGTCGAAATAAAGCCGACCTCAACAAAGTTGGGAAAAGGCTAGGCAGATGATGACTAATAATGAATTGTTTTTTCTTGCACTTGGAGACTCCCAGGTTATAGCTATGAGCAAGCACATAATACTCCGGCAAAGAATTCCAGTGCTTAGAAGCATGATGCTGTACAACCCGTGCGCATTAACATGGCACCTGGCTCAATGACGTTTGTGCCCCGTTTCCCCGCACGGCGACGGCAGGACGCGGCGCGGGTAGCGGGGGGAGTATTGAGTTCCGAGCCAGGTGCCATGTTAATTCGCATGGGTTGTACTTATCTACGTTGCGTTCTAAATTCAAAAAATGATTGTTAACGCAAGCTTACCAGCATTAATCAAACAAAAAAGCATCGAAAGAGTCTTTCCCCTGATTACGCAGTAAGTACCAAACTTGTAAAAAAAACTTACGTAGCGAATGTCTCGTCGCCAAGTTGGCAACCTTCAGCGAGACATCTGAAGGCTGTCAATCGATTCCCACAGCGTTTATTGGCTCGTTAACGATTTTATATTTTGGGCAAGTAAAGTGCTGACTTGATACTCTTTTACGCCTTTTTATTTTCGGGTGAAAATATATGCGGTTTGAGCTATGGGTTTCTTTATACTTTGAATGGATTTTGCTTGCGGCTTCGCACTTGTGGAGTTCGAAGATTATCCCACAGTAAAATACTACCGGGATAAAAATAATTCTTTGTCCTACGCAGGTCATGGTCTATCTGTGTGCCAAATTTCATCGAAATCTATTCAGCCGTTTAGGAGGAAAAAGCAGACAGAGTTATTTTCACATTTATAATTAGTATGGATTTACTAGTATTTAAGCGAGTGGTAGGTTCACGTCAATATTGTAATGGGTAGTAGGTGGACTGATAATCTTGCTGGCCTTGAACTATTGCCAACAATCGCCTCTTAACTTTAAGACTTAGCTAACAAGATGTTATTGTCGAGTAGCGGTAGGCTCTTGCCAACTTTTAGATTTCCGTAGGATCAGGCGGGATAAGGAGATATTTTTAAACTCGCTGCGCCCTCAGTTTCAGCTGCATAAGTCTCAATCCCGTAGGAGTATCGGGATACAAAGTATCTTATTTCCTTCTCCGGTTCATGGTCTACTCTTGTGTCAAATTTCATCCAAATCTGTTCAACCGTTTTATCGTGATAGCGTAACAGACAAACTCACTTTCGCATTTATGATATTAGGAAGTTAGGATTATATTGTTAGTCTTGTGTATCTTATTACGAACATGCTTCACTGTTAAAAATACAGCATCTAACAAAAAGCTATGGTCATATTTAAGGGTGCGGTACACCCCATAAAAATGAACAACATTCTCCATGGGACCAACAACGTAACGTGAAAAAAATATCAACATACAACACTTTAATACCTACCTACTCGAACCAAATATTAATGTAAAATTGTCCTTCTAAACCACTTGATACAAAACCCAAATCTGCTGCATCAAAATGCCGAGAGCTTCAGATATTTGGCAGCGACCACCCAATGACTCGTCGCAAGCAATCAATCGAGTCTCACAGTTTACGGCATCGTTAAACATTCTGCAGTGACGCTTCTGGGTCAAATAATGATCTGCGCAATAAAAATGGTGTTTGGAAGTAATTCTCACTTTGTTTGGGTGCGGTAATTGTATCGTTTATTTTTAGGGTCATTTTTATCCTCATGGGTCATATTTACTGATTCCGTTGCTTAACTTTAGGGTCGCTTTCATCATTATGACTTTCTGCTGTATCAAACATTTGCTGCATTTATTTCAAATAAACCAATTACAGGCAGTTTTGAATTGTCAAGAGGTCGGTCATTCAGAAAGATGAAGCTAGTTGCCTATTCCCATGCGTAGTAGGTTCCTATAGAGAAGAACGGGCAAGTAACTCCACGGACCCTCTTTTAAATCAGAATAATGTTACAATTATATTGGTTACATCATTAATGTTGAAATTATACATGTGAGAACAATGTAGAAAGACATGCACGTTAAAAGCGTCCGTAACAAAAAAACAAAAAAAAAACAAATTAAAAATAAGTCGTGGCAGCTAAGAGATGACAAGTCCCTACTGATGGCGTCCGTTCACGGACATGACGCATGGATCAGCACCATTCAGCTCAACCATTTTGAAGGGAACTTAATGATCCAACACACACACCACCACCTATTTTTGTCATCATCATCAGTCTAGCCTTTTCCCAATGTGGACAAAAACAAAATGCAGTTGAATATCAGTATTTTCAATGGAGCGACTGTCTATCTGACCTCCACACCCAGTTACTGGGTAACCTTCCTGTACTGTTTGTTTTGAAGAATGGTACTATTTGGCCAAGCGAAGTGGCTATTACTTTCATTGTTTTGAATTTCGTGTCTTAACAACGAGATTCAACAGGATTGACCTAACCTTTTCGGTAATTCATGTCCATCCCATAAATTTTTGACTTTTTAATCATCGTTGTAGCTGAGGAGCATCATGTGAGGCACGGCATCAGCCGCACGGGTCGATCCATCAAGTTAAGCTACGCTTGCCGGGGTTGGTCCGTGGATGGGTGACCATATTTACATTCCGAGACTCCTCCGTGCCTCGGAAAGCACGTTAAGCCGTTGGTCCCAGCTATCATTCGTGGATCTTAGACAGACTTTACGGATCGGCAGAAGCCCGAAAGTCTGATAACCAGTCTTACCTAGGGGTATCGTATTACCCAGTTATTGGATTGTGGAGGTCAGAAATGCAGTCGCTCCATGGAAAATACTGGTGTTCAGCTGCATCCGGTTAGAATGGAAGCCGACCCCAACATAGTTGGGAAAAGGCTAGGCAGATTGATTTTGTAGCTGATAGAATTGTCACTTTATCTAGACCCTCTGGATTGTAACAACTGAAGGTCAAGTTTCTGTAAGTTCGATCAACGCCTAGCTGCTTTACAATCTCATTCATCCATCTCGTTAGCTGCAGCAAGGAGGCGATTACGGCTGATTGGTTGGCTCGACACCAATGAGCCAATATGAATCGGGCGGTTGGAACAATATTGAGTACACTCCATATTGTTCGAAACGCCCGATTCGTATTGGTTGGTACGGTCTCAAATGTAACTAAAAACATCTACCCCCTATGCATAAACCCAATTCAATAACACACTTCCAATCACAATCCGAAGGATTTCTGTTGAACAACGTAAATAACGCAATTAATATGAATGGCATTGCCTTTATAACGTGTAATGTGTGTAACGCAATCTTCTGCAAAATTTGTTTGTTTGAATGTTTAGGGGTAATCTCCGGAACTGCTGATCTAATTTTGAAAGTTATTTCACTGATGGGATGCTACAATACCTTTAATTAACGTGTGTCATAAAAAATTCTTTTTGAAATGAAAATAAATGAAATGAAATTGTTTATTCTGTAAATAGGATATTGGAATCACTTTTACACGTCATATTAAAAAATATTAAAAATAAGCTAGATGATGTCGGCGTTTCCTATCTGACTACTCTGAGAAGAAAGGCCGAAACAAACTCAGAGGTCACAGTCTCTTTTAAAGTCAAGACATAAACTTGGTCAAGCCATATGAGGACCATGTAAATTCGAGTCTGAAATGGTCTTTTGAGGAAAGAACCACACAGATTTGAGTGGACCTGTCCAGTCAGTGCAAGCATTTGTCTGTAATGGCGGAGCTCAACTCAGAACTTAAGGAGCTCAACGACTCGACGAACAATACCAAAGAAAGGACATTTGGGTAGGCCGCATAAAATTCTCAAATTGCCAAACCATTGATAAAATTAACTGAGAACGAAAAAAATAAAAATTCACATAGTCCTCACATTCACAATAATAAAATACTTTACAAAGTAATCATGTCATTTTGTATAGAATATTCAATAATGTCAATTTGTAAATAAAACTGGTAGATATACTTTGATGATTTTCCATATTATTCAAAATGTTACAATGCTTAGCAGAGCGAGCAGCTCAATCCCATGCTTTTTTGTCTTCTAAATAATCTGAAATTTGAAATTTTGCATTGGATAGCCCAATTCTTGAGTAAGGTTATAGGCTATGAAGCATCACGCTAAGACCATTAGGAACAAAAAGAAAAATAGTCGGATAGAAAGCTAAGCGAGAACGAAGTATCAGGGCAGGCGGGCGATGGGATGCGACGCGGTGGGTCCAGGGTCAAAATTCTCTAAAAAGCCAATAGTATAGGAAAGAAGTATAGATTCAAAGTTCAAACATAATCTTTTCACTAGTTTTGCCTAGATTTGTTGGGGGTAGAGTTAGTCTAACAATTCATCATTCACAATAGGTACTCAATTTTATAACCAAGCATTTATCACTTTCATATATGAAAGTTTCTTTTGTTAAAATAGTTTTAGTTTGGTATCAGATTTTCGTTCAATACCCTTTTTTTCATTAAGTACCTACTCAGACAGGCTTCGAGAGATACGGTATCAAAGTTCATCATCGAATATTTTATAGAAATGACGGGTTATCAATATGAATTTAAAGTTTTTAATACGGGACTCTTGGTCAATGCTGATAAAGGTGAAAACTCCTTGATCTGACTATTTTTGATGTTTCAATGCGCAGACCATTTGCTATTTCGGTCGTGGACCGTCCAGATTTTGAGATTGACCTGGATGCGGTTATTGAGCGAATAGGGGACAATTTTGTACCTACAGACTCTATAAGAAAGAAGGAAGAAAGAAAGAAAAATAAGTATATTTGTCACAAAACTTAATTATAATCCTAACTAATTATAAATGCGAAAGTGAGTTTGTTTATTTATTTGTTTGTTACGCTTTCACGCTAAAACGGCTGAACGGATTTGGATGAAATTTGTCACAGGGGTAGACCTTGACCTGCAAAAGGAAATAAGCTACTTTTTATCGACATACCACGAGGGGCGAAGCCGCGGGCGGAAGCTATATAAATCATAGAAATATGAGATGAGGAGTACGTACTTAAAAAAAAGCCTAGTTCTTAAAAATAAACCTAGCCTTTTCCCAACTATGTAGGGGTCGGCTTCCTGTCTAACCGGATGCAGCTGAATACCAGTATTTTACATGGAGCGACTGCCAATCTAACCTCCACAACCCAGTTACTGGGTAACACGATTGGTAAGACTGGTTGTCAGACTTTCGGGCTTTTGACGACCCATAACGACTGTCGAAGATCCACGAAAGACAGCCGGGACCAACGGCTTAACGTGCTTTCCGACGCACGGAGGAGTCTCGGTATGTAATGTCACCCATCAACGGACCAACCCCGGCAAGCGTAGCTTTACCTGATGGATCGACCCGTGCGGCTGTTATTACTTAGCCACGAGTTCCGCACTTTACTTGAGAGATTGTTATACCGAAATAAAACGGATTCATGGAATAAACTCTCCAAAAAGTATCATAGCTCAACAATCTTTCCGAAAATATTATAAAAGAGGATTTTCAATAAATATTAGTCCCTTACTCAGACAGAACTCAAAGATTCATTCATGAAGAATCATCGAATACGATTGAAAATGTTAAATCAACCTTAAACTTACCTATTTGAGGACTTGAGGTTCAAAATCGTTTATTTTAAGAAACCATCACCGTTCATAAATCTTATTTGGAATGTTTGAAATTCATCTGGGACGAGGCAATAGAGCTCTCTGTTTAAGAAGTGGACAACGTCGCAAATAGATGTCAAATATTTCGCAGTTTTGAATAATTTCGCAATATTACTGCATGGAAATATGAAATAGGTATCGCTAATTAACTAACTAGAATATAAATAATGAATTTCAATAAATCATATCGTAACACCGAATATTTCGTTTTAGTTTAAAAAAAAAAGGATTTGGAAACTTTGCAAATGCCTTTGTTACACCTAAAACCGGTTACAACTTAAATTCAGTGTTATAAATTGCAATTCATTATTAATATTCTAGTAAGTTAATTAGCAATATTTCGTAGTTCCATACAGTAATATTGCCAAAATAATCAAAATAGGTAAATATTTGACAGTTATTTCCGACGTTGCCAACTTTCGGAACAAACGCTCTTAATGAACGCGAAAGAAGACGTTTTCTAATTCTTTGAACCCGATATCGGTTAAATCGAAATCTCTCGTTTTTTCTCCACTTACGAAGCGTCTCATTGGCTTAGCATGAGTACTTTATTTTTTATGGACAAAATATGTGTATATAAGTGACCAGACGACATGATTGCTAACCAGCCGTTATTGGACTAATAAGGATTTAATGATTGATAGTATTTTATTAAACCTCTTCGAGTTTGACCTATGCTCATAAAGGTGAGAACTCCTTGATCTGACTATTTTTGATGTTAGTTCAAGATTAAGCTCTTAGTTCAGCCATGGTAAATTTATTTAAGCACCACTACTATCAAAACCGTGAAGGAAGCTTCAAACCAACTGCTTGTAAAGAAATGCATTTATTTCAAGACTACCTGTGCCCCGCAGTTTCACCCATGTAAGTGTCGATCCCGTGGGAATATCGGGATAAAAAGTATCCTATGTCCTATTCCAGGTCAAGGTCTACCCCTGTGCCAAATTTCATCCAAATCCGTTCGGCCGTTTTGGCGTGAAAGCGTAACAAATAAAAAAACTCACTTTCGCATTTAAGATATTAGTTAGGATTCCATACCGCTCATAAAATATCTAATAAATAATATCTCTGCTGTCCCGACCACAGCAGAGATATTATTGATTAGATATTTTATGTTTTACGAGTATTTTGATTCTTTTAAGAAAAGGAGAATAAACTTTGTCAAATGCATGCATTGTCAGACGGATTTTCCGGGCGTTTCTGACCTAATTCAGAGCAGCACAAAACAGGAATGATTTATGTAAGTTCCTGAAGTAGGCGGAGTTTATTGCCAAAACTCCTGAAGTGATTTACTGGAATTTAAATCTGCTGCGGGTAAATAATGACGGCCTTTTTACAGAAAGCCATTGAGAGCAGAGATTCATGACTGGTGAACATGATATCGAACAAGGATTCGTACTCATAACAATTTTTGTGGTAGTTTAGAGATGTTAACACCCTTGTGCTCTTCAGAAATTGATAGGTTTATTGATTAGTTTGGAGAATTTCGGGGCGATTAACGAGCAAAGAGTAGAAAAAGTTCTACTCGCTTTTCGATAATCGATCGGCATCGCCAGCAATAAAGCGACTAACTATTGGCTATTTTCTCGCTCAAGAAACGTACAATACAGGATGTAAGGGTAAACACCGTTGTCACTCAAACCATGGGTAGGTGACTTAAATATATGAACGAAAACCACATCAAAAAATCATTTATTCGTTAAAAGATTTTTAAAAGTTTCTATCCGACACCGTGCTCGCTAGTGAAACAGCTGACTGACTGAGGGAGGGGTCGCGCTCGCGGTCGGTCAGGTCACGTCCCACACCCTCCGCCCGTTTTGAGACGCAAATTGTTGCCCTAGCGCAACGAACAACGAACTTGCGTCTCTTGGGGTAAAAAGTAGATAAAAAAAGAAATGTTGTAATTTTCCATTGATTTTACGTTCTATAAATGAAACCAAACCACTGGTTGCAAGGATATCGGTGTTTACCCTAATACCCTGTAGATCGGTGTAAACAAAAAAAAAATGCATATTTTATCGCTGACTGTTTACCCTGCCAGCAAGTACTCGCTCCACTTGTTCGTCTCTTAGCGACAAGAGCTATCAAACATAATAAGTACTCGCTCGACGAGTTGAAAAGCAACGACCAGCGAGTGCGCGACGGCGATGAGCTCGCGATGACTCGCTAGTGCGTTATTCTGCGTAACAGTTGAACGTTATAAACTTTCAACGGCTTGATGTTTTAGATTTGATTACATCGAAAGGTTTGTTAAAATATTATTTATGTAAAGGAATATCAATGAAGGCCATTAAATTTGAGAGTTTAGTGAAAAGTGATATTTAGTGAAAAACTGAAAAAAAATCAGGGAAATTTTCAAAAATACATAAATATTGGACGTTTTATGGACAATTTTTAGTCTGTTAAATTATACTAATTTAATTCTCGAATCCTTTGAATTTTCGCCTTGGCTATAAGGAGTGCTTAATTGCTGCAAATGGGTCATACTACCACGTCCTGGAAAGAATACGTCAAATTACAAGTCACCCTGTATATCCTAGTCGCGCGGTAAAATCTGCTTGCGCGATGCAGGATTTTTGCGTGACGTCAGTGTGATGCGTAGTTCGCATGTGGCGATTTGGATGCCACCACAATATATAGAGTAAAACACCTATGTGTTGCCATGCTCAACGCTTTATTAAAGGTAGGTACTGGGGCAAAGACAAAGTTCAGCCATTTTAAATGAACCACTCTCAACATATTGAAACAGGGTGATAATAAAGTGCAAGAGCTCTCATCGCCCATAAAATTGTGTTTGATGTGTGACGACCCTTTAATTTTGGACTGGGCCGCTAAAATGATGCTGAGACGGATCTATCGAGTATTTTATGGGAAAAGTCGTCAACTGTGTTCATGTCTGTCGGTCTAACTGTAGATGTTTTGCAGATATATAGTTCTAGTTAAGCAGCAATATACCTAAAGATTTGGTTTCCTAAGAAAGCAGTGAACGGTTAATGTCAAATATTAGTGAATGACAGATTTTCATGATGGTCGTTATGTTATGACGGAATTGCTTCCTTATGATGCCAAGCCTTTATGCGCCGAAAGGAGACGTATAGGTGGAACTAAAGTCAGAGAAGTTTATTGTCAACAAAATTGGCTATAGTCCGCGCTCGACTGCTAATCACCGCCTGAGGTATGTGAGCGATGGCCTAAGTAATCTAGTGATTACTTAGGCCAACGCATATCCACTAAATCCATTTCTGATGTCAAACAGCGTTGCTATGTAATGACTTAGTAACTCAGGAAGAACTTTATTTTTATGACCACTCTCACTACAAATTATAATTTATTTAAAATCGTTTTGTTTTTTTAGTTCATTTTTAAGTTGTTTTGTGGTGAATGCTTTGTTGTACCTTTAATAGTCATACATACCTACCATTTTTTGTTGTACCAAATGCCTGATATATAAATTAATTAAAATTCATCAAAAGAAATATTAGAAAAGCGTCATTTTAGCGGTGTAAAATGTGTTCAACGTTATTTAATTTTACTTAATGAGGTAATTTTATTGGCCTTAATTTTAATATTACCCACTTTAGCTACGACTTTATAAATTATTTTATTATAGCACAAACAGGTAAATATTATAATTATTTACGTACCTACTTGAATACGGTAGGTATTTAATTACATTCAATCATCTAGCCTTTTCCAACTATGTATATATACTATTTTACATGGAGCGACTGCCTGCCTGACCTCCTCAATCTAGTAACTGGGTAATACGATACCCTTTGGTAAGACTGGTTGTCAGACTTTCGGGCTTCTGACGACCCGTAACGACTGTCAAGAATCCACGAATGACAGCCGGGACCAACGGCTTAATGTGCTTTCCGAATCACGGAATATAAAGATGGTCACACATTCCACGGGCCAACCCTTGCAATCATAGCATAACTTAATGTATTGATCTGTACGTCGATTCTGTAAAATTCAAACAACAACTCGCATCTCACATCGCTATTCACTCTCACTTCGAATTTTGAATCGGGCTCAAGTGCGAAGTGAGCGTCGAAGTGACGGGGGAATTACCTTACTGAATGCCACTTCTTAAGTCATCTCATACTTTATCTGTCAAAATCTCAGGGTCAATTTAGTTCAACTCGCTGACACGCTCGCAAGGGTAGCGCTAGTGTATCAACCGAGTTTTTAGAATGCCAATCAAGAAACTCACAGCGGATTCAGATACGAAATTTAGAATGAGGTCTTCCAGAATCACACCCCAGCACGCGTAGCATGACGCTTTCTATCTCTACAAAGAATAGACATAGCTTTTTCTATACAAAGTGACATTTCGTTTCTTCATTTTTGACATCGCACTGTAGAAAGTCATTTTGTCTTTCGTTTCCAGCGATCTTTGTCTAGGTCTTTATACATGTAGACTATTTCCGAAGAAAGTTTTCGACTCAAACTGTCAAAATCTGACATTTGTCTATAGTAGTGAAGACAATTTGATTTTGGAATCGCCAGTAGAAAACTTTCTACTCGACGGCCACAAAGTATAAACGGTTATCTACAAAATCATGATTTTACAAGTGAGCCTTTTGAATGCAAAACTGTGATACCCCGTGATTTTTTTAGAGCCGGAGGCGCGCAGGGACCACACCTTCGACGTGTTTTTTTATGGAATTTTTCACATAATGTACGGAAAATAGGCAAAAAAAAAAAAAAAACAACATATTGAGCCTCAGGGGTTTATGGATTTCCTAAAGGGGGTCGAAATTTTCATTATTTTTGCGATAGGACCCACCATTTTCGAGATATAAGCTAAAGAAAATAAAAAAATACAGTACTGTTTTGCAACTGAAGTCGAGGTGTTGGTTCGAATTTTAGTTCATGACATCTAATTTTATTCCACACATTTGAAAAAATTCTGAGTCGAATTATATAAAAATTCACTCTTTTATATAATTCGACTCCGAATTTTTTTTCGTAAAAAGTGCAGTTGACTCTTTCTACTTTGCTGCCGTCGTACTGTCTACACGAAACGTCATCTTTGTCTACTCTTCCGTCGACAAAACGGTGCTCATGCTACGCCTGCAGGGCGGCTGTTATTACTTAGCCACGAGCTCCTCTCCTAGGTACTTAATTACATTAGAATAGATAATTATTATCTTTTTTAAACATAGCTAAGCATAGCTAGGCATGATTCGGAACATCGCTGCACGCGCCAGTGCTGCCGCGTCACTAAAAGAAAGAAAAATATTTTATTTGGGACACGCACAGGAAAAACAAGCAGTAATATAAAGTAAGTACTTAATTAAAATAAAAAGGCTCCTACCTTAGAATATGCGGCGACATTTAAAAAAAAAATCGCAGCGCTGGTATTCCGAGGGGTTAGACAAGTGACAATCGCTTCCAAAGCGTTTCGTATTTCGACTTTCAACAGGATTGACATAAGCTTTTCGATAGCATATGTCAGTCCTATACATTTTTGCCTTTTCCATCATCGTTATCGCTGATAGAATGTCACTTTGTCTAGGGCCTCTGATAGGGCCCGCTGTGATGCCACGGACACATATAAATCCCACCAGGGACCGTGTGACGCGTTACTACTGGTCCCCATACATTTCCTATAAGTTTCTATGAGATTACATTCCAATCACAGCAGCAATGTCGCGCAGCATTGCTGCCGCGCTCGGAATGTAATAGTTTAGCCTTGCATTCTCACCACATCTTCTTAAGTTCATCTTTTCAAAAGAACAGTCTGCCATATAAAAAGGTTTCGACTATAAGAAAAACCATCCATCTTCCACGTCAAACACTAGACATTAGTCACGAACTGCCTACGACACCAACTTTCCAACTGAGGTGGGTGTCACAGCCTAATAAATAACATAAATTTTTGACGTGCAAAAGTGCCTTTTATTTGCCTAATTGAAATAAATTATTTGACTTTGATTTTGACTTAAACTTAATACTTATTTGCAATCTAACCACCACGACGCTATTAGTAACAGTAACTGTAGGAAAGTTAACAAAGCCAACTTAAATATTCTTCGACCATACTGCAGTTAAAGCTAAGTTACATATGACATGTGTTGAACTTGGCTCACAACACAAACATGGCCGCTTTGTCACAGGCTTTTACAGACAATGCAGAAGTGTGATTTCATGCGATTTCTGCAAAGCTCCAGAGCTAAGTATATTTAAAAAAAAACATAATGTGGCGGTATCTACACCGCCACATGCGAACCACGCATCAAAGACCTGACGTCACACAAAAATCCTGACGTCACATAAATCCTGCATCGCGTAATTAAAGTTTACCGTGCAATGGACAAATATACAAGATTCCGACATCAATCGTTGGGCAGTTGCCCGCCAGACACAACACCCGTCTGGTCGGAGGATCCTCCCTTTTCTATTGTGGATGATTGAACTTTACATCCTGTTCGATGCTTGCCAGTGCCAGTTGTGATTCCAGTGTGTCGGAGCCAGATGCCGCATTGTTCACGGTGGGTCGGAACTGTTTGTGGCGATTGTGGTCATTGAGGTGATTGCGGTGATTGTGGTGATTGAGGTGATTGCGGTGATTCCCCAGTGGGGCGGGGTGATGAGGTGATTCCCCAGTGGGTCGGGGTGATGAGGCTTAGGTTGATGAACAGGAATGCGCGTTCGCTGCATGCTGGTGGTCAGGATACCCGTTGAAGCCGTGGGTGTTGGCTTGGCTGCGTGACTCGCCTCACTGAAAGCTTGCGGGATTGATGATCATGACGTCACGCTGGAGTAGTTGCACGAAGGCGTTGCGTTGACGTTCTTATTCGGGGTCACCATTAGAGGGTTATGAGGAACAGGGTATAAAGTTCACTCATCCACCATAGAAAAGGGAGGATCCTCCGACCAGACGGGTGTTGTGTCTGGCGGGCAACTGCCCGACGGTTGATGTTGGGTTCTTGTATATAAGTTCATTGCATGGTAAACTTTAATTGCGCGAAGCAGGATTTATGTGACGTCAGGATTTTTTGTGTGACGTCAGGTCTTTGATGCGTAGTTCGCATGTGGTGATGTAGATACCGACACATATGCTATATTAAGAGGATTAGCTAGTCAGCTAAGGTCAAGGATTGGCTGCCCAGACAGTATTGGATTCTCGAGAAGGCAGCTTCCATCCATTGTAAAACTGTTTATTATGACGAGTGTGCCTACTGCCTGTAACTACACTGTGGCTTATTTTCTTGTGAACAATATGCCAGGAAACCAAAGTTTTCTTGTATTTGAGTAAGCTTGTAGTTTCAGTTGAAGCGTTACAAATGTCTTTATGTATTTAATACATGGAAGGGGGCAATTTACAATGTAGATTGTTTACTCAATTGTTGATTGCATAGTTGTTGCAAGCGACTGCTGAGCATGCAGCCTGTGTTCGGTTGGAAGGTGTTATTGGGTTCTTCAACAACTTCTGCTTCGTTGTTCTAATGGTCACAAGTGCTACTGCTAATTATGAGGTCCTGGGTTCGATTCCCGGGTCGGGAAAACGTGTTATTGGGTTTTTTTCCGGAATTTCTCACTAGCAGCCCGGAGTAAGGATTTGTACCCGGTTACTGGCAATAGGCTCGCCCCCTATGTCTCCATACGGGGTGTAAGGGTAAACACCGTTGTCCCTCAAACCATGGGTAGTGGGACTTAAATATAAAAAAACCTAAATGACCGAAAACAACAAAAAAAAACGCTACTTTCATTAAAAGATTTTAAAAAGTTTCTATCCAACACCGTGCTTGGCTGACTGACGGAGGGAGGGGTTGCGCTCGCAGCCGCCGGCCGGTCAGGTCACCCCCCGCCCGTGTTAAGACGCAAGTTAGTTGCCCTAGCACATAGGGCAACGAACTTGCGTCTCTTGTGGTAAAATGTAGACTCAAAAAAAAAAAGTTGTAATTTTCCATTGATTTTACGTTCTTTAAATTAAACCAAACCACTGGTTGCAAGGATAACGGTGTTTACCCTAACACCCTGTATTTGTGTCTTCGAAGTATGTACTCCCGTGCCGTTTATATAAACTACCATAAATAAATCCGACTTTTTCACAAGCCAGAAAGACTAAGATATTTCTGCACGCGTAGCATGACGCTTTCTATCTCTACCAAGAATAGACGTAGCTTTTTCTATACAAAGTGACATTTCGTTTCTTCATTTTTGACATCGCACCTTATAAATCCTTCTACAATCTGTCATTTTGTCTTTCGTTTCCAACGATCTTTGTCTAGGTCTTTTTATATGTAGACTATTTCGGAAGAAAGTTTTCTACTTAAACTGTCAAAGTCTGACATTTGTCTATAGTAGTGAAGACAATGTGATTTAGGAATCGCCAGTAGAAAACTTTCTACTCGACGGCCACAAAGTATAAACGGTTATCTACAAAATCATGATTTTACAAGGGAGCGTTTTGAACGCAAAACTGTGATAATTAATAGAAGAACAAAGCTATCTTCTCCTATTTTACATCATTTAGTTAATAGGGCATAAGTACCAAGGAAATAGTTAAGGCCAATATTACTGTAAAATTGTTTGATCCAAAATACGGTACTTCGACACTTTGAGAAAAATTGTTGTAGTTGACGTGACTTAAAATCAGTAAAAATGGAGAATCAAACAGAAAAAAAAATCATGTGACAAAACAAAGAATTCTGAGTTGAATTATGTAAAAGAGTGAATTTCGTAAAAAGTGCAGTTGACTCTTTCTACTTTGCTGCCGTTGTACTGTCTACGCGAAACGTCATCTTTGTCCACTCTTCCGTCGACAAAACGATGCTCATGCTACGCCTGCTGTTAAATAAAACAAAGTCTAAATGCTGAGTCTTCGTTTGTTCACGTGTGTAAGAATTGTCACCTCAGGCGGTGGTTAGCACCTGCCAGGGTTGCGGGAATGTCCGAAAGGGATACCGGGACCCTGGTAACAGGCAACTGAAGGAACACGGGTGGGTTTTAGTCAGTAAGAGTCTGACACGCCCTTTTGCTCCACCCAGAGAGAGAAAGTCATCTGATGATTCCCCACATTCAAAAAAAAAAAAAAAGTCTATGATTAGCAGTCGCGTGCGGACTCATCATCTTATGTGCCTAGCCTATGTCTAACCAGATGCAGCTGAATATCAGATTTTTTTAGGGTTCCGTACCCAAAGGGTAAAACGGGACCCTATTACTAAGGCTCTGCTGTCTGTCCGTCTGTCACCAGGCTGTATCTCATAAACCGTGATAGTTAAACAGTTGAAATTTTCACAAATGACGTATTTCTGTTGCCGCTATAACATCAAACTAAAAAATAGAATAAAATAAAGATTTAAGGGGGCTCCCATACAACAAACGTGTTTTTTTTTGCCGTTTTTATAGATAATAATACGGAACACTTCGTGCGCGAGTCCGACTTGCACTTGGCCGGTTCCATGTTTTTGTGAACTGTAAGACTGCAACAATAACGATGTAGTACTTACTTACCTATGTACCCTAAGTAAAGTAGGTACAAATAGCACTGTGAGGCTTTTTGTCCCTGTTGTGCCCAAACAACAACTCAGGCCTCGAAGTCCGGTGGAGCATACGGTGGAGGTGTGCCCTGCTTGGGCGGAGCACCGCCATGTCCTCGTGGAGGCGATCGGCGGCACTGACCTCTCGCGTCCGGCCCTGGTCCAGGCCATGGTACGGAGCGAGAGGGCATGGGAGGCGGTCACCTCCTTCTGCGAAGCAGTGATGCTTGCAAAGGAGGAGGCGGAACGCGTGAGGGAGAGGCAAAGCCTGCGCCCTCACGCCCCTAACCACCGCCGCTGGAAACACCCTGGGCGTCGGGAATCCCAGGCGGATTCCCGGCCACCATAGGCGCGCGCTTGCGGACGGCGAAAAATGGGTAACTCGCCGTCCGATAAGGACCAGGCCCGGGTCGATGGCGCGTCGTGTTCCACGCGCGCCTCAAAGAGATGTCAGCACACCTGACGGGGTCCGTTAGGACCGATGCCTGCCAGGGTTGCGGAATAGTCCGAAAGGGTTACCGGGACCCTGGCAACAGGCAACCGAAGGAACACGGGTGGGTTTTAGTCAGTAAGAGTCTGACACGCCCTTCCGCTCCGCCCAGAGCGGGAGAAGTCAAATGATGATTTCAAACCCAAAAACAAAAAAAACAAAAAATAAATAAATAAATAAATAAATAAATAAATAAATAAATAGCGGCTTTTATTTTTTTGTCGCGCGCTTACTGTCCCAGCTTATTTGTCCGAATATTTAAATCACAACTATCAGAAAGACTAAGATAATTCTGTTCGTGAAAACAAAACAAAACTAAATCAAATGGTGAGTGTTCCATGGTTCACGTGTTCAAGTTAAGTTCTGAGTTGAGCTCCACCATTACTGACAAACGCTTGCACTGACTGGACAGGTCCACTCAAATCTGTGTGGTTCTTTCCTCAAAAGACCATTTCAGACTCGAATTTACATGGTCCTCATATGGCTTGACCAAGATTATGTCTGGACTTTAAAAGAGACTGTGACCTCTGAGTTTGTTTCGGCCTTTCTTCTCAGAGTAGTCAGATAGGAAACGCCGACCTCATCAAGCTTATTTTTAATATTTTTTAATATGACGTATAAAAGTGATTCCAATATCCTATTTACAGAATAAACAATTTCATTTCATTTCAAGAATAGGTCGCCGCCTTTTGTCAGAGGCGCCGTAATGGTTGAGAAATGGTATTGGATTAAGACGGTTACATTTATACACAGAGCACGGAATCGCCGCCGGCGCCGCTGCATGGCAGCGACTAGAAACGACGTTATACTTTTAATATTCACGCCGCGCAATTTGCGAAGAGCGCAGTTTACACTCGCACCAAAGATTTAAATCGTCGCGTGAAAATGTTAGCGCACACATACCGCAATGAACGAAAGAGACGATTGTCTCAAGGCCAAATTTTCAATCGTCAGATAAGTTTTATCTGGTGTATAAAAAACCAGCCAAGTGCGAGTCGGACTAGCGCACGAAGGGTTCCGTACCATTATCTATAAAAACGGCAAAAAAATCATGTTTGTTGTATGGGAGCCCCACTTAAATATTTGTTTTATTTTAATTTAATTATTTATTTTTAAAGTGAATATATAACTAAATATTCTGTGAATATTTCAAGCGTCTACCTGTTGCCGTTATCAATATCGAGCAAAAAAATTACGTTTTATTTTATTCTGTTTCTTAGTATTTGATGTTATTGCGGCAACAGAAATACATCATCTGTGTAAATTTCAACTGTCTAACTATCACGGTTCATGAGATATAGCCTAGTGACAGACGGACAGACGGACATACAGACAGACGGACGGACAGCGGAGTCTTAGTAATAGGGTCCCGTTTTACCTTTTGGGTACGGAACCCTTTTTTTTTTTTTTTTGGTTGGGAAATCATCATATGACTTCTCCCGCTCTCGGCGGAGCGGAAGGGCGTGTCAGACTCTTACTGACTAAAACCCTCCCGTGTTCCTTCAGTTGCCTGTTGCCAGGGTCCCGGTATCCCTTTCGGACTGGGTACGGAACCCTAAAAACAAAATCTTGCTGGTATACGGCGGGCATTGTTTTTTTTTCTCCATGTCTGTACACAAACAGCAGTACTCTTATAAATGTGCAAAAATATGTCAACATTTTTCACAAACCAATTCCTAGTGTTTCAGTACTGGCGAGAACAACACGCTTTTATGAATACAAAATGGCTTCACTCCTGACGAGTTAGTTCAAAACGTTTACGTTACGCTTTGAGCATTGTGTACGAGTGTAACCGTTCTGCACTTAACTGTGACATGTGACTGTTTGATAACATCAGTGAGTCACAGTCGTTTGAATTCATAGGTAC
Organism: Lithophane ornitopus; assembly: GCA_948473465.1. NCBI lineage: Eukaryota > Metazoa > Arthropoda > Insecta > Lepidoptera > Noctuidae > Lithophane > Lithophane ornitopus. The sequence continues at coordinate 12,086,551 of OX419635.1, read as the reverse complement.
TTTTATAGACTGCAGTGACATTTTTAGATGATATTTTTTTTTTGCTCCAAAACGGGGATTCTGGACGTAGGCAAAAAGGCTGCCAAGCTAAAATGGGACTGGGCGGGTCATGTCAGCCGCATGCATAGCGACCGCTGGGCAACAGTCTGCACGCGGTGGGTGCCTGAAGATGGACAGCGCCGCCGAGGCCGGCCCAGGAAGAGATGGCGAGACGCTAGATCGTCTCGCCATCTCTTCCTGGGCCGGCCGCGTAGCGCAAGGGTTGGATCGAGATGGCCCTAGAAAAGGATGTTTGACAAGATTTGGGGGAGACCTTTGCTCAGCAGTGGGACAGTTTAGGCTAACATAAAAAAAAAGAAAAAAAAAAGTTTTTTCATACCCTCTTATAGCAGGACAATATTAGTAAAAAAAAGTTAAGTTCATCAAAAAAAAAATTTAAAAAAAAAGTTTTTTCATACCCTCTTATAGCAGGAAAATATTAGTGAAAACAAGTTAAGTTCATCAAGTTAAAGAGTTTAGGGTTACAGAGTATTATGTCAAATCAATCTGCCTAGCCTTTTCCCAACTATGTTGGGGTCGGCTTCCAGTCTAACCGGATGCAGCTGAATACCAGTATTTTACATGGAGCGACTGCCCATCTGACCTCCACAACCCGTAACTGGGTAATACGATACCCCTTGGTTAGACTGGTTGTCAGAATTTCGGGCTTCTGACGACCCGTAACGACTGTCAAAGATCCACAAATGACAGCCGGGACCAACGGCTTAACGTGCTTTCCGAGGCACGAGACAGAATATATGAGTATTACAGAGTATTAAGTGTTACAGCTAAATTAAAAAAAAAAAAAAAAAAAACAAGTTAAAAGTAAAATTATGATTTACATTAATTACAAACGAGGAAACTTAATTCTAGCTGTAATATAGACCTGCCTGATCTAGGTTTATGAAAACCTGTGTTTCAGGCCATCACTTTACATCAAACATTTAAAAAGAATACAACAATTTTATGAGAAGCAAAATTAAAAAGAAGATATAATATTTTCAATGACTTAAAGAGTAACTAATTTGGTAGCTGAAATATTTTTGTTTTCATAGAATTTCAAACAAAAGCAATTTCCACCTCATTCGCTAAAAAGTCCGTTTTTTAATCTCGTAGACTCCTTTGACAGGTGTAAATGTCAAACTGAAATTAACAGTAATTGAAAAAACAAACAACAATCACTTGAAATGTCAAATTAGTCTACAAGATTAAAAACAGACTTAGGCCTGTCGCGCAGTATACGATTTTCCGATATAATTACAATTCAATATTTAATTATATTTAATTACGAAATATATTTATTTGCGTTATATGAAAAACATGGCTTCTTTTTAACCGACTTCTTCAAAAAGGAGGAGGTTCTCAATTCGTCTGTATGTTTTTGTTACGCGATTGCTCCGCCAATTATGAATCGATTTTGATGATTCTTTTTTTGTTTGGTAGGTCATGCTTCAGAGGTGGTCCCATATAAATTTTATTAACTTTGCTTGCGTAATTTTTGAGTTAGCTTCAATATTACGTATTTTTCCCACTTAGTTTATCTAGAGTATATCCTGTTTGACTCCTTCACTGTTATTTACATAGCAGGTAGTGGTATTCGGATTTGTGTGGGGTAGGTACCACAACTAAAAAGTGAAAAATAAAAACTTTTTACAAAAAAAAAAACAACCGACTTCCAAAAAAAACACTAAAAAAGTGAAAAATAACTTTAATTTCGGAATTCGGTGGCAAAAAACGGAAATTGAAAAGCAAAGACACCGACTTCCGAAATTTATTTTGAAAAAGAAAAAGATATTTTGCACTTTTTTCGTGTTTTTTTTGGAAGTCGGTTTTTTTTTTGTAAAAAGTTTTTATTGTCGGTATTTCTTCTAAGAGACAGTCTTTTAGAAAATTCCGGAACTATAAAAGAAAATATTACTCGTTGAAAGATGAACTCCTAGTGAAGAATGTTTATTGAAAAATCTCCAGTTCCACGTGTTTTACTAAAATGTTTATCAAGAAATCTAGACGTGAGCCGAAAGCCAGTGAAAGTAATCAGGAATTCTACTTAATAAGTATCTCGAAAATAATTTGTCTGGTTTAGAGTTTTGGATTGGTTTCCTCTTATTAGGGTTCCGTTGTCAAATGGCAAAGACCGGAACCGTTATAATTTCGTCATATCCGTCTGTCCGTATGTCAGTCTGTCCGTCTGTCAGGATGTGACACAGCCATTTTACTCGGAGCCTATTAACACTATATCGATGAAAATTGGGAAGAAGGAAAATTCTGTGCACCAAACAATGATGTAATAAAACTTAATGGCAATACCGATGTAAAAGAAGGATGAAAAAAATTTCATTGCCCATGAGCGTGTTACCATAAAATTATGGTAAGTAACCAAAAATTCCATCTTTTAAACTTAAAAGCATTTATTTCAATTAAACCATTTACAGGCACTTTTGAATTGTCAAAGAGTCGGTCAGTTAGTCAAAAAGTTGAAGCTAGTTTAGTTTAGTGTAATTTTTAATAAAAGATAGTGATGTTTTCAAGCGACTTTGGTATTTTAAGTCTATAGTTTTTGAGATATATGGCACATTTTCGGTTAAAACCCCAGAATTAACTTTGTTTTCCATAGGTTTTAGATGAATACTATGAAATAAAAAAGATTTTTTTGGGGCCGGTAAAATCAATACTGTGCATGCGTAAATATTCATATAATATGGCACTTAGGAACCCTTCATTGTGCGTGGTCTGACACGCTCTTGGCCAGTTTTTTGAGACTTCTTCCCGAGTGTTTTTTTTCTCCTAATATTACCGTTTATTTTCAGCTCACGAGCTATTTTTAAATAAGGCCTAAGTAATTCTGAATGTAAACTTAATTCCGTCTTAATACCTATAACATTTTTGTAAAGAATACTAACTAATTTTTACTTCGGACCGTGGGGTCCGAGTGCTCATGGTTTGTTTAACGAAATCTCCAAACGGCTAGTGGACACTTCTCGTGACCCAAGGGCTGGCTTTTACCTTGGCCAGAGGCTAAGCATTGCCATGGCAATGCCGCCAGTCTCTTGGATACATTACCAGTCGACAGCGATGCGGAGGAATTTTTTGACGACATATTTTAGTTTGATAATAGTTAGTTTAGGTTATTATATTCTTATTATAATAGTTTGTTAGGTCATTTCAGTTTATCCAGTGTAAGTATATTATTTTTACCAGAAACAGTAATACCAATCCTAAAAAATGTACGTTACGTAAGTGTAAGTTGCAGGATATTTTCATGAAAGAGGCTGTTAATTTATACAGGGTAAACACCGTTGTCACTCAAACCCCCATGGTTTGTTGACTTAATTATAAAAATAAATGAACGAGTAACAATAAAAAAAAAACTTTATTTTCATTAAAAGATTTTTTAAAGTTTCTATCCGAACACCGTGCTCGCTAGCGAAACAGCTGACTGACTGACGGAGGGGTCGCGCTCGCGGCCGGTCAGGTCACGACCCGCGCCTCACACCCGTGTTGAGACGCAAGTTCGTTGCCCTAGCGGCCGAGGGTGAAAGGGTGAAATATTCTTGTGGTAGAATGTAGATTTTCTTTTTTTTTTTAAGTTGTCATTTTCCATTGATTTTGCGTTCTTTTGAAACCAAACCACTGGTTTCAAAGATAACGGTGTTTACCCTAACACCCTGTATACAACAAGACGTAAAAAAGATAAACCTAGACGACAAAAAAGGGAACATATTGGTCGTCTTTATTCTAGAGAACACGTAGCCTCCACGTGTTCTCAAAATCTAGACTGAAACGTGACCTGAATATTTTATGATCTGGACTTGTTCTAGCTGCGTTTAGGCTGAAGCTGACATTTTAGTTTTATTGCATACTACCTGATGCCTGCGACTCCGTCTGCGATCCAGGATGAAAAGTAGCCTACATAATGTCCTTATCCAAGTCATGGTCTACGCATGTGCTTTTCATCCAAATCCGTTCAACCGTTTTAGAGTGAAAGCGTAACAAACAAACAAAATCACTTTCGCATTTATAATATTAGTTAGGTTTAGGAGTATTATTTGACGTCAACCTGTTTGACCCGCTATCAGACAAAGGTCCATTCTTCTCAAATTCCACATCATTGAGCCCACGTTTTCTTAAGAATGTTTCATTAGGATTTTTGGTATTTCTAAATGTATTTTTTGTATTTTTTAGTTTATAATTTGCTTTTTTATTGATAAGCAAGCTGACGACGTAATTTAGCACATGACCTGGGAGCTTAAAACATTCACTTTGGCAGAATCATCATAGGAAAATATTATGAATCATCGTAAAATGTCACAAACTGACAATTCATAATATGATCTGCGTGCGATTTATATTACGAAATTATTCATCTGTTCGACAGTTTTCTTTGGAGATTCGTAAAATGGTCCACATATTATGAATTGCTTTTGTGTCAAATTAGAGGAATTGCTAATGACAGCTGGGGATTCAGGAAATGAAATGCTTTTAGAGGAATTGCTAATGTGGGTTAGAATAAGACATAGGGTACTTTTTATCCCCGTAGTACCTACGTTTCCGTGGGATGATTTCCGACATCCACGCGAGCGAAGCTGCGGGCAAAAGGTAGTTATTAATAAAGCTTGCTTTTTAAAATGGCGTCTCGCATGTCTTCCTTTGAGGTTGCTTTCCTGTGGCTGCCTGGTGGCGTATGTGTTGGATCATTTAGCTCCCTTCAAAATGGTTGAGCTGAATGGTGCTGATCCATGCGTCATCTTCGTGAACGGGCACCGTCAGTTGTGACTGGTCATTTCTTAGCTGCCATGGCTTATTTTAATTTTTGAATTGTGCTTATTTTATAATTGCAGACGCTTTTAACGTGCTTTCTACATTGTTCTCACATGTATAATTTCAACATGAATGAAGTAACCATTATATTGTAACAATATTTTGATTTAAAAGAGTGTCCATGGAGTTTCTTGCCCGTTCTTCTCCATAGGTACCTACGCTTTGGAATGGGCAACTAGCTTCATATTTCTGACTGACTGACTCCTTGACAATTCAAAAGTGCCTGTAAATGGTTTAATTGAAATAAATGCTTTGAGTTTGAGTTTGAGTTTGCCTCGATAAATTAACTGCCTCCAGCCAGGACATAAAATTTAGAAACTAAGCGACTACATGCTAAAGTCACCCCCTGTGGGGTACGGACCTACGGACCTCGGCTTAGGGTGCTAAGGCTGCTTACAATGAGGACAGTAAATAAATATTGGCATTAGTGAGAAAAGACTCAAATAATTTATTTTCATAAAATAAATACCTTCAATAATTACTACGATTTATTACGGTACAGATAATTCTCATAAATTCTGGTTTGTAGTCACAACGCGGGAAACATGAAAAAGTGCAGAAGGATCATAGTGTTTGACGGTATCACATTTTGAAGATTCTCAGCTCAAACGTCACGTGAAAGCTTGACGTCAGTTAACGTTTTTGGAACGAAGTTCTATAACGCGGCTTGCGGAAGGAGTAAACTGGCAGAAATCGTCACGTAACGAAAAAGCGTTATGCAAAAGTTTGCTAAAAACTTATACTAGATGGCTCTGTATTCAAAAACAAAAACCGGCCAAGTGCGTGTCGGACCACGCACAATGAAGTGTTCCGTAGTTGGACCAACCATTTAGCTAGCAGTGAGGGGGACACTGACTCTAACAAAATTAGCTCTTTAAAGCCTAATATTTCGCAAATTAATTCAAAAATGGTTTAAAAAAATCCCAATATTTTTCAAAGACCTTTCCAACAACACTCCACGGAAACACACCATGGAATAGACGAGAAAAAACGTTACGTGCGCATCCTCACTAAATCCTCATCATTACCTTACCATCATTCTTTTTCATATATTTATTTTACCACCTTTATCGGCGTGATTAATATGTATACCTATGCCAAATTACAGCTTTCTAGGTAAGCAGTCCCTGAGCTAAGCTGCGGACAGACAGACGGACATGGCGAAACTATAGGGTTCTTTATTGACTACGGAACCCCAAAAACAAGAACTTTTGACACTTGAAACTTGAGTTCATACTAGATGACAACACAACATAGCACACACAACGAGCACACAACAATATGTGTATACAACATTCGTTTTTCTTTATGCTAAACCCGAAAACGGGTCATTGTACTCATCATTTTGAACAACTTTTTCTATGGAACAACCTTGAAATCGCGAAAAAAATAATCAGCTGTTCCAAACATTTGTGTTCACTTAAATCGACAAAATGTATGGAAATGATTTTTTTTTTCGCGATTTCAAGGTTGTTCCATAGAAAAAGTTGTTCAAAATGATGAGTACAATGACCCCTTTTCGGGTTTAGCATAAACAAAAACTAATGTTATATAGTGGTCCTTCTGCTCCCTATTTGTAGTCAGAAGGCGGTAAATATTTGCCGCTCATAAACATTGTAATGGTAAACGAGATATTTATCCAGGTTTCTGTCAAACGTTTGGATGTTTAAAATAACTTCGTTTTTATGGAGCGGCAAACGGAGTGTCAAAGATGGCCGCATTTGCAAAGGTGGAATTTTTATGGGCGGTAGAAAGTTGATACAAATGCGTTCCTCTTTATTGGCTACCTAGTAGTAGTAAGGTTGGCTGATCATCATAGGGTTCAAGATTCGAATGCCTATCCTAAATATGGTCTGGCTTATATTGAACTAGCTGCGCCCCGCGGTTTCATCCATTTAAGTCTCGATCCCGTAGGAATATCGGGATAAAAAGTATCCTATGTCCTATTCCAGGTCATGGTCTACACCTGTGCCAAATTTTATCCAAATCCGTTCATCCGTTTTAGCTTGAAAGCGTAACGAACAAACAAACAAACTCACTTTCGCATTTATAATATTAGTTGGATTAGGATTGACGTACAGCACTTTCCCTTTCGTTGCTAATGTTCGCCGAACCTTTCCGTAGAGGTCACATTCATACATTTTGGCCGTATTATCCTATAACAATTTAAATTAAATAAAAAAAATTGCGTGCGGGTGTAGAAAATCATTTGAACGAACTAATCTCGCAGACAGATCTGTGATTAACACAGATCTGAATGCGAGGCGAATATGGAAATTATACCAGATTAACCAAATAAAACCTACACATCAATACCACTAAAATTAGGCCCCAACCTTACTATCTAATAGTTCAAGATCACGCAAACATTTCTGTCAAATTAAGCGGACGCGCCCCTTTCGTTTCTACGTCAATCACTTAGGTAGGCATAGAGAATTTATAGAAGCGACACTGCTGCTCCAAACGGACTCTTAATGCCTACAGTTACGGGGCCGAACAGCTGAAAGCACGTTCAACATCCCCAAAGAGCTTAGACAAAGTGACATATCAGCGATAACGTAATGATATTCAGTAGTGTTCCGTCAAAAATGTATGGAACTGACGTAACCTACCGAAAAGCTGATGTCAATCCTGTTGAAAGTCTTTGTAGAAATACGAAACGCTTTGAAAGCGATTGCCACCAAACTTGGCTACATCCTTAGGATTGTAGTTTGGCTTGCAACGCATGTCTGCGCTTCAACCACGAACATTTTTACAACCCTATTTTGGCTGAGGCAAGAGACCATCCAACTTACCCGCACTGGGCCAGTGTAGTGCATTGTAGCGCGCTTCCACTCAGCCAAAATACCTGCCTACCTGCCAGACTGTGTCCCAGCAAAAATCGAACCGTGAAAATATAGGTGAAGTGAAATGAAATGAAAGAAGAATGAAGTGAGCTGTCATTCCACCTGATACTAGCTTACTTTATCTTACTTCACCCAAGTTGATATTTTAATAGAATAGTATAAAGACAGTTTTTTACCCTCCTTGATTGTGTCAGCGGTATCAGTACACACACAAAGGAAAATGCGATAGCCAGGTATTAATCCTAACTTTAGCCATAAGTTCCTAACTACTAAATAATAGTTTGTTACGCTTTCACGCTAAAATGGCTGAACGGATTTGGATGAAATTTGTCACATGGATAGACCAAGACCTGGAAAAGGTTAAAGGCTATACTTTTCAAACAGGATCGCAGTCGAAGTCGCGCTAAAAAGCTCAAAAGCTAGTAAGATAATATATAGGAAAATAATATCAAGGAGGTTAAAGAACAGGTTTTTGCTGGGAATTACTTATTCGTTATTTTTGATTCTGTAACTGTTTTTTTTTTTTTTTTTCTTTATATTATTATAAGTATCTATCAAGTTTGTTGAAACTGTATGTAGTCCCCATCACGTCAGATAGCGTTAAAATTTGTCTGGCATTAATGCTGAAATGAACCTTTTTGGCGCAGCCGTGAGCCACACATTATTGTTAAATCATTATTTTCTCTTTTTTTTTGTATTTTGTGTTCACGAACTGTGTCCAAATAAATGTTATTCTTTCTTTTCTTTCTTTCTATATCAAACTTCAGAAAAATACATAATTATAAGTGGCAGATATGACGTTCTATAAAAGCGAACTTTTTCCTAAAGTCGATAGAGTTGGTACCTCAGGTAAAAAGAGTGTCACTTCTGTACGATTTTCTTATTCCGTACAAAGTTATTTAGTTTGACGCGATAAGTAAGTTGTCAGTTGTTGAACTCGACTACAATATTGAAGCATTTACGTCAATGTCATATCACTTGAGAATGTGGGACTGAGAAAATGTCTCTGAGAGAATTCTGGAGTAGAAGATAATAGTTACATAAACAGTGTTTAGTAATTTGAATCTTAAGGTGCAGGGATCAAGACTAATTTACATTAATTAAAAATGCTCTAACACTTACATAATTATTGACTGGCTCTTTGAGCTCGTGGCTAAGTAATAACAGCCGCACGGGTCTATATATCAGGTTAAGCTACGCTTGCCGAGGTTGGTCCGTGGATGGGTGACCATCTTTATATACCGAGACTCCTCGGAAAGGCGTTGGTCCCGGCTGTCATTCGTGGATCTTTGACAGTCGTTACACAGGTCGTCAAAAGCCTGAAGGTCTGACAACCAGTCTTACCAATTAGTATCGTATTACCCAAGAACTAGGTTGTGGAGTTCAAATAGGCAGTCGCTCCACGTAAAATCCTTGTATTCTATTCAGCTGTATCAGTTAGATTGGAAGCTGACCCTAAAGCACTTGGGAAAAGGCTCGGCAGATTGATTGATCTAACTAGTAATTATAGGTACTATGAAACCTGAGAATGTCCTTTTTAATTAAGGTAATGAATCATATTATCCTAGTATATCTAAATGAAATAAAACCAGTCATAACTCCCCAGTCAAATCTTGCTTAACAAGTTTCTGTAAACAAACTTACGACCTCTCAATCTAGAGTTTCGCTTCGCTGCCGAACACAATCGTTTGAAGTTACTAGGCTCACAGGGATAGGTAGGAAGTATAGCTTGCCGCTCCGACTAAGTTTAGTACGGACTTTCCAATGATAGCTGACGGGGGTGCGGGTAGTCGAAATAGAAGATGTAACTCTCATTTCTCCTTACAAGATAATTATACACACATTGGTGCCGATTCTGTTGTTCTCAAACTAAACTAAATTTAAGTTCAGTGCATCTTTTTCTTTCTATTTCATTATGAAAAGGACAGAAGATAAATTTTAGTTTAGTCCTGTCAAATTAATCAGCGCCTGATGTAAATTGACGTAATTTTAGTAGGCAAGTTTTTTATCGCGTCTAAACTTGTATGGAGTAGTGACAGTTTGCCAGGACTAAACTAAAATTTATCTTCTGTCCTTTTCTTAATGAAATAGAAAGAAAAAGATGCACTGAACTTAAAAGTTTAGTTTGTAAACAACAGAATCGGCACCATTTTTTGTCCTGAGTTAGGATTCGCTGACGAATCACAATCGTTTCAAGTTACTAGGCTAACATAGATATTAAGAGCTACAACTTGTCGCTCCAAATAAGTTTGGTATGAACTTCCCACTGATAACAGTCGGCGTTCGGATAGTTGAAATAGTAGATAATGTTTATCTCCTTTCCTTACAAACATTATTGTACACTTTTTCTGTGGGCTTAAAACAGTCACTTTGGCAGAATCATATTAGGAAAATATTATGAATCATCTTAAAATGTCACAAACCGACAATTCATAATACGATCTGCGTGCGATTCATATTACGAAATAATTCATCTGTTTGACAGTTTTCTATGGAGATTCGTAAAATGGTCCATACAATAAGAATTGCTTTTGTGTCAAATTAGAGGAATTGCTAATGACAGCTGGAAATTCAGGAAATGAATCGCTTTTAGAGGAATTGCTAATGTGGCCGTTTTAGGCCCACAGTTCTGTCCAAACAGGTTTCATAGGGTGATTTGCGATAAATTCAGAAAGACAAAAGACTGTCAAATTGTTTCAAACGAATACTGTCATTTTTATGTATAAACTAGCTGATGCTCGTGGCTTCGCCCACGTGGATGTCGGCTATTAATATTATATACTGAAACCTTAAACCAGTGTGTGTTAAACCGGTGTAATCTCATCCACGAATCAACCCCGGCAAGCGTAGTTTAACCGGATGGATGACCCGTGCGGCTGTTTTTACGTAGACACGAGCTTCTATAATGACTATTTTAAAGAAAGAAAGAAAAAGAACTTATTTATTGACTCACACAGGACAAGAAAAACTGAAAAATTCTTTAAAAATAAATCGAAGACACAACTGGTTTTAAACAGTAAGTATTCATTGCGTTATTTTTGCTTACGAGTAGATAAATTTACAAAGATAATGATGAAATTGATTTTGTTGTACCTGTTACCAAAATGTAAGTATAACGACGACGTTTAGAATGAAAAAATCACCAATAAAATAATATACTTAATTAATATACAACTAATTAAATCCTAAATAAAATTAACTATTCAAACACGTTACGTATGTACAAACACTAGGGCCGTGGGGTCCGAGTGCTCATCGAGTATTTTGGGACATCGCGGACTCTTCACGTGACCTGAGGGCTGGCCTATTTTAAGCCTAAAGAATCAGCATTGCCATTCAACGTGGCAATGCTGCCAGCCTTTTGGGCACTTTTCCCATTGACAGCGATGCGGACGAATTCTTAGATGCCCAATGAGCCCCTATTTTTTCTTTTTAATTTTGTTATATAATTGTACCAATAAAATTATGATCTGGCTTACATTTTTCTCATAAAGCATAGTCGCCACACCTTGCCACCTTATCAAGGAAATAAACATAATTTGGAACAAACGTTAACAACGACATGGCATGTCAGAAATTATTAAAAAGATAACACTGTTACAGTCGAATACTTGATTTCATAAATAGATAAAAACCAGCCGTTTAATTAGGGCAAGATTATGGTCATGTCCATTTTGACCGATTCATCCGGTCAGATATAATATAAAAATAAAATAAAAAACCAGTCATGAGTCATTTATAATTGTTGCTTTTAGATACACTCATCCATCTGCCTAGCCTTTTCCCAACTATGTTGGGGTCGGCTTCCAGTCTAATGGATGCAGCTGACAACCAGTACTATACATGGAGCGACGGTCTATCTGACCTCCACAACCCAGTAACTGCTGGGTAATATTGGTTGTCAAACTTTCAGGCTTCTGACGACCTGTAACGACTGTCAAAGATCTACGAATGACAGCCGGGACCAAAGGCTTTTTTTTTTTTTTTGAAGTTTGATAATCATCAAATGATTTCTCCCGCTCTGGGCGGACCGGAAGGGCGTGTCAGACTTTTACTGTCTAAAACCCACCCGTGTTTCTTCAGTTGCCTGTTGCCAAGGTCATGGTATCCCTTTAGGACTTTCCCGCAACACTGGCTAGAAGGGACCAACGGCTTAATGGCTTACCGAGGCATGGAGGAGTCTCGGTATATAAAGATGGTTTACGGTGTTGGATCGACCTATGCCGCTGTTATTACTTACTACGAGCTCCTCCTTACTAACTGACAGCATTTCATTTTTATTATATACATCGATTTTTCGACTGTTCCTCCTAATTTTATTTTTTCCTAAACCACCCCAGTACTGAGACGAACAAAATAAAAACAAAAAAGAAGGTTCCATTTTCTTTTTTCGATTTTTTGCGAGACTAACGCACGGCATTCAATTTTATATTATTTTTAATAATTTATAGTAAGAAAATGTCTCATTATTTTAACATTAAAATGTAATTATCTGTATTAAAATGTAATTTCATTCGTATTTATAAATATATTCGTACGATGTCTGGCTGCAATGAATACGATAACAATTTGAGAACACATTAATTCTAAAAAGGGTATTTTTTCAATGATCCAATTTATTTAAATGGCTTCTTTTAAACTGTAAAATAGTTATTTGTTATGCAAGGCTGCAAAGTTGTTTTTTCGCGCGAGTACCTGTATTGAATCCTGAGCGTTGCGAGGATTTCAAAGGTACGAGACCCAGAAAAACTTTGCTGCAGAGCGAAACACACTACTTTTCACCTCACTACAGCGAGGAAAATGCTCCATACATTGAACAAAAATATTGTACCAACCTAAGCTTTTATGTACTTTTCGCGCAATTTTTCCGGAAGAAAGCTCAATTCGGCATTATGTACCGCTTGCACTAACTCTGCACTGCTAAACAAACCCAAATGGTGGAAAGTGAATTGAATATACAAAAGAAAATTATTATAAAAAAATGTATGTGAAAACTTCTTTAGGCGCGTTGAGCGATTTTTTTCGTGCTGGCCAGTGCGATTATTCTATAAATGAGGTTGGTGCTCTGACATATAATAAGTATTGATGCATTATCAGTCGGCCCGGTGGTATAGAAAATTGTTGAATAGAAAGGTTCGAAACTTAAAAACTCTTTCCACTTTAGCGGGGAAAATGCTCTTTTCGAATGGCAAACAGAATCTTTCCGAGCTTGTGAGGTGAAGACATAATTGTCTTGTTGCATCTGCATTGTATTTTGAAAAAGTATTACATAAAAGATTGGTGTAGGGGACACCGATCTGAAATGGCCCTAAATGTTTTATCTACTACGGGGCCGGAAAAATGCCAGTTACACTTTGACCGACCCGGGCTCAGATCCCACGCTTACTGGCTTGCGACCACTAGACCTAAATCTAAAGTGATCAATCTAGGCTCATAATATTACTAGGCATCCTCAAGGTCAGAAGATCAGACATGTGATAAGGGTATTTTATTTACATACTGCGTTACAAGACGGCTTTGTACTGTATTTGTAATTTATGGTAAGCAATTTCGTATCGAGGGATTTTTTTTTGCGTGTATGTCAAGAGAGAGAAGGAAATATATTTATACGGGTTGATATATAACTTAAATAAGAAAAAATGGGGTCTCTTGGACCCCATTTATTTGGCAGATTTTTCATTTCATTGAATTCTTCAGAAAACAAGTGAAGAAAGTTTATTAACCATTTACGACAAAACCGTGTTTATCAGTTGTTTAGCCTAAATATCTTTTAAACATAAAACTGACAGTAGACACTCGTTTAACAAGTAGTGTCTAAGTTTATGTGGTAAGACCCTTAAAATCTAGCAATCTCATCTCAGCGACAATCAACGTCAAAAACTGGTAAAAAATGTAACATTAAGAACAAATTAGAGGTATTTTACGAAAATACAACTTACTTGCCATTAATTTTAAATGAATTTTTTTTTTTTTAAACTCCCGCTACACAATGCTATGATTGACCGAAACATTTTTTTTCACAAATATACCAAACAAGATTCTCAAAAATAAAAAAAACTTTTTACAAAAAAAAAAAACCGTGTCTTTGCTTTACAATTTTCGATTTTTGCCACCGACTTCCGAAATTAAAGTTATTTTTCAGTTTTGAGTGTTTTTTTGGAAGTCGGTTTTTTTTGTATTTTTTTTTTTTTTCTCTATTTAGTTGTGGTACCTACCCCACACAAATACGAATTCCACTAGCTGATGTAAATAACAGTGAAGGAGTAAATGAATGTATCATCTAGATAAACTAAGTGGGAAAAATACGTAATATTGAAGCTAACTCAAAAACTACGCAAGCAAAGTTAATAAAACGACCACCTCGTAATAATATAATAAATTATATGGGACCACCTCGTAAGCATGACCTACCATACAAAAAAAGAATCATCAAAATCGATTCTTAATTGGCGGAGTAATCGCGTAACAAACATACATACAAAAAAAAAACATACTGACGAATTGAGAACCTCCTCCTTTTTGAAGAAGTCGGTTAAAAAAAGCTTCTGATACTAGTCGTCTAAAAATACTACTTTTCCAATAATTGAAAAACAATGTACAAACTTAAAGGTTCGAAAATATTACTAAACCTTAACATTAGTAACAAAAATACAAGAAATGAAACTTTAGAAACTTTTGGTTTTAAATAAAGGAGTACCAGAGAAAGCTTTTTGTAAGATAACCCCAAAATGTTTTTGTAAGTATATCTTCAGTATAAGTCATAAGGGAGTTACTAAGGTAGATAAGTGTCTCGGATTTATCTAATGTAGATAAACCTGCCCCCAATACAATAGTGCCTACCAAACAAACATGCTATAAAACCTAACCTAAAATACAAAAACACAGAATAATAATATTTAAATATAACCAGCAAAATTCAACAAAACTCTTGCGAATTCACTTAGATTGCACGAAAATAAATGTCAATTCTCTCATGCACTTCGCTTAGTACACATATTGTGCGGGTGAGGGGTGAACATCATAATATTTTATGGGCTGTCTATGCTTAGGTAAAAATAACTCATTGTGTTAAAGCTGCGTGGGGTCGAGATATTTTCTATACCAGACAGGAGTTTTGTTTGGAGCCCGGTTAAAGACCCCTCAAGGGGACCGCTCAAGGGACGGACATTAATTTTTTATCAAATTGAGACACTACGGCAATTTGCCGTGTTATATAAAGAAAGGTAAGAAAGAAAGAAAAGAAATAAAAGAAAGAAAAGAAAGAAAAGAAAGAAAATAAAAGAAAGAAAAGAAAGAAAAGAAAGAAAAGAAAGAAAAGAAAGAAAAGAAAGAAAAGAAAGAAAAGAAAGAAAAGAAAGAAAAGAAAGAAAAGAAAGAAAAGAAAGAAAAGAAAGAAAAGAAAGAAAAGAAAGAAAAGAAAGAAAAGAAAGAAAAGAAAGAAAAGAAAGAAAAGAAAGAAAATAAAGAAAAGAAAAAGAAAGAAAAATATGTATTCTGCACGATCAAAACGCCACATACAATAATGACGTGATTCGTCATAAAATCAGGGGTTGGTGTCTCCTGTTAGGGCAAATTTTCCCTAGCTTGGCAGTCGTGTTTTGTTAATTTTCTTCGGCGGTTGACTGACAGAGGTATTCTGTTTTGCGTTTTCTTTACGTATTCTGGCTATATACCATGTGGACGCAAGTCGCTACAAAAGGATGAGGATGACTCCAATCTCGGCGACATTAAGCAACAGCCAGCCACTTCAATTACAATGAGTCAGGAGGCGCTCACATCGCTGCTCACGGCTCTCAAACAGTCTCAAACAGAGCTCTGCCAACACCTTGTAAGTAATCTCCGTATATCTACCCCATCAACATCGCTTGATACAACTACAAGAGCAAGGCACACCAACGACATATTTACAAGGATAGTAACAATAGATTATTTAAAGGTGAACAACTATTTAATTATATTTTTAAATCATTACAATATTATATAAACAATAAATACATAATAAAATTAACAAATCAGATTAGATTTAAAGAATAAAATAGTACATTTCGTCACATTGCAT
The DNA here is from genome assembly GCA_948473465.1 of Lithophane ornitopus. Classification (NCBI taxonomy): domain Eukaryota; kingdom Metazoa; phylum Arthropoda; class Insecta; order Lepidoptera; family Noctuidae; genus Lithophane; species Lithophane ornitopus. Next base: position 12,070,789 of record OX419635.1, on the reverse strand, counting down.
GAGAGCAACACAACCATACAGAATCACAACAAAATATTCGCACATAAGGCAACCAAATTAATTAAAGAATAAAATAAGTAGGTATTTAAAAAGACGAGATCAAATCTAAAAGACAAAAACAAAAAACTAATATCGTAAGTTAAAACTAAATTCAAATGAAATTATTATTTTTCATAACATTATTCGATTAAAATTAAACACAATTAAATTAAAATCAAAGCAGAACAATAAAATTTCAATTATCCTTAGTCTAATCTAAATTAAATTAATATTATATTTTATTATTATTAAATTAACTTACTTTATTACTTACTTAATTACTAATGACGGTGGTTCGCCAAGAGCTCCCGACATGGGCACGTTATGTTGTAAAATGTGTAGCAAATATATAAAAGTTAAACCCTCAATGGATGCCTTTTCAATAACCTAACCCGACCCGATCACAATCTATATTTTACTAATGAAGCTTTTACCCCAAGTGCAAAGAGCCTTTTAATACTTAATCAACATCATTTCACATCCATTAACTACTAAAAGTTACAACAAGACAATGAATAGTCTTTTAAAACCACTTCAGAAAATTAAGCGGTGTCTTGACTGTCATTTCATTTACAGGCTGTTTCATTGAAATGAAATAATAATAAAAATTAATGGGTTCAATAATTATTTTCAACTCGACGTGTGACCTCGTGGTTTCTGAATGTGCTCCTATTTTAATAAGAATAAGTAGGTGTTAATTTTATACAGGTACCATTTTTAGTGTAACTGATCTGGCTATTCACAACCATTATTAAATTAACCCATGACCATTATAAAAACGCTTCCTTGCCGAATCAAACTTCAATCATTATCAAAGGAGTGCTCTAAACACGGTTCTGAAATTTCAAATTTCGAAATTTTTTGATGAAAATGTCCTGAGGAAAGTTTAGAGTATAAATGCGGATAGGTTGTAGGCTTGCCGCAGTTGGTCCGTGGATGGGTGACCATCTTTACATACTGAGACTTCTCTGTGCCTCAGAAAGCACGTTAAGCCGTTGGTCCCGGCTGCCATTTGTAGTGATTTGACAGTTGTTACGGGTCGTCAGAAGCCCGAAAGTCTGACAACCAGTCTTACCAAGGTGTATCGTGTTACCCAGTAACTTGGTTGTGGACGTAAGATAGGCAGTGGCTCCATGTAAAATACTGATATTCAGCTGCATTCAGTTAGACTGGAAGCCGACCCCAACATAGTTGGGAAAAGGCTAGGCAGATGATGATGATAATGAAAGGTAGCAAGCAATACAATATAGTATCAGGAAGTAAATATTAAAATGAACTTGCCACTTAAGCTACTGGTACTTCCTAGAATTTCCATTATTTAAATGTAATTTCCTCTTTTATTTCGCTAGTACTGCATTAAGTAAGTAATGCCCCCCGCCTACGCTGTTCCGACAGTAATAAATGAGCTGAAAACTTTGTTACAAATATCTTTATTACTGTCCAAAATAAATCACTCGAGCAATCTCACTTGGAAAGTATTCACACCTTTCAAAGTTTTGTTTTAGTTAACGATTACATAGAGTTTATATTGCAATTAACCAAGCTGGTAAAAAAAAAGATTATATAGTTCCTGTCTATTTTTTTGAAACTGCTTTGTTTGTCAACGCTACTGTTAATGGGTTTTTAGTAACTGGTATGTGGAGGTCAGATGGGCAGTCGCTCCATGTCAAATACTGGTATTCAGCTGCATTCGGTAAGACTGTAAGCCGACCCCAACATTGTTGGGAAGATGCTATAATGATGGCTGGTAGATAATCTGTCACGAACTACAGAAAAACAAGTTAAAGCTATATTTACATATTTGCATTCACATCGCGAAGTTTTCGGGAACTTGACAACTTGCCAAAGCTCTCGATAATTATAATAAGTGGAAGTTTTGAACAAGCTTTTTGAACAAACATATTTAAACTAGTTAATTGATTCAGGCGTGACTTTGCGTAAATCCATTATAAAATACAATAGACGCTATTCCGCTTAACTATTCCTCAAGAGTCATAAAAATCCCTGTAAGAAATCGACATGTATTTCAACTCTCAACAACGGATCCTCAGGATGACGATTGACCAGTCGCGAACCTGAACACGGTCCTTTCTTACAGGGTTTCTCATGACTCTTGAGGAATAGTTCAGCGGAATAAGTTACTAAATATATCTGCGTCTATTGTATTTATTTAAACTATGAAGATGCACGTGCGTGTTTTGGGAGAAATTAATTTTCTGCACGAGTCTACTAATTTTTGGTATTGTTCCTTGGCAAGTGCAAATTTTGCTTAATATTCTTCTTTAATTCATGAATAACTTGTAGATTTTTATTATGAGCTATCTTCAACTTGTTTTATAAGCGTGTTTACATTTTCAGAGGGCCTAGAACAATTTCACAGGTAGACTAGTGACAAATCGCTTCGAAAGCGTTTCGTAATTCTACAACGACTTTCGACAGGATTGACATAAGCTTTTCGATAACTTATGTCAGTCCTATACATTTTTGCCTTTTTCATCATCGTTATCGCTGATAGAATGTCACTTTATTCAACTGTTTTTTTTTATTCCATCGTGCATCGCCGGCTGCTTGCAAAAGTACACGTGCTATATAATACTTTACTTAATCAAGCGGAACGGCGCGGAGGCAGCGCGGCGGTGGTGCGGAGGTCCCGCGGATTCGGCGCGGTGCCATCGTGTCGCCGAGCACTAAGTCAGATTTCGACATTTACTTCATTCATAAACTCTTTTCTCAATCGCTGTCTGACTCGTGACTCCATATAAAATTGTCAACCATCTGTTACCAGCAGTGGCCTGGTGCAGTGCGGCGTTGGTGGGTAGGTATAGCTAATTGCTCGAATATTTGATCCGACCACCTTTTTGGGGCTTCGATCTCTAGGTCCTCTGCCCTTTTTTTTCCATTCACCATTAGACTTTCCATGTTGTTGGTACTCCGGGGGTTATGAGGCCCAAGTATATCACGACACTCAATCTCGCTTATTGTCATTTGATTGGCAGCTACACCAATCATCAGTTGACAGTGCATATATGCGCACTGTCTATTTCCGTCAATAGTTTAAAATTATGTGCAATTTCTATTTAATTTATTGCGCCATCTAGTTCTGTTACGAAGTTACTATACGTACTCCATTTTAAATACATTTAAACAAACCTTTATACAGTCCGTTCAACCGATTTTGATTTCTATAACGTAGGCACAAGGATGGCATTATAACCAAAAAAGGTTACACAATACCAACTGTCTACTGCAGCTGCCATTTGTCATGCCACCAACGCAATAGAAGTCAAAATCGGTTGAACGGACTGTAAAAAAAGGTTTATTTAAATGTATAATCTTATGTCAACTGGAGTATACGAATCACCGAAAAGGTTGGATATGAGTGACACTGGCTGGTGCCTGTCACTCTAGCGGAGTGTCGTATTGATGGTTGCGTGGTGACGGCTTCTGATGACAGGGATGATGTCAGGGGAGACGCTGTCATACCACGAACTGTTCTATTCAGGCTCAATCCTGATGATATTGAAGCTAGTGCACCACAATACGATGACCACTTCTGGTAAAGGCTATCCTACGCCGTTATATTTATAAATCAACTGATTTTAATTTATGATCGAAAATATTTCTTCTGAAGAATAATCAAAACTGATTAAAATCTGACTCGGTAATATTTCATTAAAATTAATCCAAACTTACACCATCCTGTGTCTTCTTCAAAATAAGTTTCTGTTATAAAGTTTTGATATTTTGCTCTCTCGATGTTTAATTATATTATTTATCGCTTCATTCCAGTCCCATTTAAATTAATATCTTTATTAAATTAATGAAGAATTAAGACAACAGAAGCTTAGAATTTATTTTGAGGTAAAAAACCTTTGTTCAGGTCCGGGAGAGAACTTAGTATTTTTGGTTTTTGGTAGAACAAAACGTTAACGTTTGTTACGCTTATGTGTAATCTTTTAGATTACACATAAGCGTAACAAAATTTTAAAAGTCATATAAATTACTGTAGTGTAATGATAGTCATGTAATGTGTAGTCATATGTATGTATGTAAGTATATTCTCATATTGTATGTTTATATTTAAATTAGTGAATTGTTTCTTATTTTATGTATTTTGTTTCTCTTCTACTCTTACACACGTTGTCTACATCTCTTCTATATACTTTCCTATCGCAGGTATGCTGGAAGAGATTTCTTTAGAAATAAGCATTGCCTTTGTACGTATTTTTCTGTTCCTTTCTTGTTGTCTGTATTTATATGTGTGTGCATAAATAGTTAAATAAATAATATTTTACTTTCAGGCTCTCAATCTAAACGAAAATTGTGAAACTTGAGAGACCATGCAGAATATTTTAATAATGGTTTGTGATAAAGAATTTCTATTAAAAATATCACAAGATTATGTCTTTGAAGATAAACATCTCAATTTCATACTCAATCGAGAAAAAGCAATCCAAATTGAGAAGCATTTTGTACTTAGAAACAAAACACCTCGCGATCGTTTTCAACGTAGATATACGAAAACAATAAAATAAAGATACCTCTTCGGAACTCGGAATGACCCGGAGCTATATTTGTGACAATAGTGAAAGAACATCAGATGAGCTCTGTTAACTTTAACTTGAAACTTTGCACTTACGCAGTTTCGAGAGCAAATATCTGTGGCCCTAGTGAAAAGGGATCTAAGTCCAAAAATGAAACTTTACAGGAGACGCAAAAAACACTTCGCGCGCTTCAAATTGCGTATTTGACCTCGTGTGACATTTGAACCGCTACCAAATCAAGGTAAACAATTTATGCTCTTTATTATTATTGAGTTATTTTTTATGTAAAGTTATTAGTTTTTAAGATAGTGACTTATACTAACCACAAAATGAAATCCTTAAGGGTATAAAATAAGTTATACCCCTTCTCCCTTATGTTAAATGTTAATTCACACAGGTGAAAATGGATACGTATTTGGAATGATTATGTGAATACTAATCTCCACAGAGTTATTTTTCATTTTTCCCTTTATTTTGGTGAAAATGGATTTATATCTAATAATATCATTACTCACTAAACCATTATTAAGAACCAGGTGTTGTTGTATTGATAAACACCAACCAAATTAAAACGTTGGTGATTAAAATATAACAAGTACTTTTGTATTTTTTTTTTTTTGGTGAACCAAGTAACTTTATTTCTAGAGATAGCTTAGATCCGTTTACAACAAACGATAGAGCATTTTTTCTGATAATTTCTGTATAATTAACTCATTTTACACAGAATCGGACTTATACCCCTTTTCTCTAGAGCCACAGAAATATTGTGTCAAAAACTTCTCAACATGATGTTAAACTAAAAACTAAATGTTGTTTCGTCGAGTTTGTCTATTTGTCGAAATGTCAAGGATTTTTTGACCTAAAACGGAAGAAGGATTTTTTAGGGTTGGGGAAAATTTAACAAACGCCGCCATTTTGTTTATTCAATACAATTTCTCTATCAATTTCATAAATGTTTACCAGCAACGCCCCCTTCTCAAGGTCATCTAGGCGCCAATGTTGTTTATTTTGACAAATTTTAAATAGAATATACAATGTAACACTAATATTATGTACAAAGGGAAAAAACAATTATAAAGGAAGAGCTCATAGGGCATCAAAAAATCAATTCTTCCGCATTGCTGTCAGTGGGAAAAGTGCCTATAAGGCTGGCAGCATTGCCATCCAACGTGGCAATGCTGCCAGCCTTTTGGGATTACATTTTAAGGTATCTTGAGACAAACAAGATTTTTTTTGTTTGTGTTGCATATTACTATTAAATTTACTAGGTTTTGCCAACGGCTTCGCCCGCGTTTATATCGGAAAATATCTCTATCTATCTAAGGGATTAAAAGTACTCATCACTCTTGTGTTAATCCAGGTTATAAAGGAACAAGTTTGGCGCCAATCCAGAACCTACATCCAGACAAACGGAAAAACAATCTAAAAGATATTTTAACAATTGTTTTGTTGTCTTTTTTTGTATCAGGCTCCTTCAAATTACTTTATTTCAAAAATATTCAATCTATTTATAGTTTTTCAAGTCGTGACATACTATTTTATTATAAACTAGCTAATGCCCGCGGCTTCGCCCAATTGACAAATTATATACTAAAACCTTCCACGAGAACCACTCTATCCATTTGGTGAAAACAGTAATGAAAATCGGTGCAGTAGTTTTTGAGTTAATCGCGAACAGATAGACAGACAGACGCGGCGGAGGACTTTGTTTTATAATAATTATGTAGTGATCTATAGAAGATAATTATGTATAAGTTTACTAGCTGTAGCCCGCGAGTTTATGTGCGATCCAGGATAAAAAGTAGCTTGTGTCCTTGTCCAGCTCATGTTCTAACCATGTGCCAAATTTCATCCAAATTCGTTCAGCCGTTTTGGGTGAAAGCAAAACAAATAAACTCCCTGACGAAAACCAGCGTCAGGCACTAGTTGTCACTAGTTGTCACTTTCGCATTTATAATATTAGTTAGAATTGTGCATTAATTTATGTGTTGTGTCTTTTCTTCTGTTTTGCACCAACTAAAGACTTATATTTATCTATATTTATGTATATTATGCTGCCGCAGACTGTCCGTGGTTGCGAGACTATCAGTTACATGTCGGGAACCTTCTGTGGTTTACAGCATTCTGGCTAGTGGATCCCGGAAGCTTTGTATATTTATAGAATATTGGTATGGAATAGCAATTGTTTTAGGAGCGGTTTAACATTGTGTTTGGTCAGAAACATCTGGAATTCTGGATAGACTGGAATCCGGTTATTTAGATGAGAACAAATCGAGTGTGTGTAGACTTTGAAATAATTTCGTCAGAGATTAGTTTTTACGAAAAATTTAAGAAAAAGTATTACTAGCTGTTGCCTGCGACTTCGTCTGCGATCCAGGATGAAAAGTAGCCTATATCCTTCTCTAGGTCAAGGTCTACCCCTGTGCCAAATTTCATCAAAATTCGTTCAGCCGTTTTAGCGTGAAAGCGTAAAAAACAAACAAACTTAGTTAGGATTAGATTATACCTAACACTAAATAAATTATCTAACCAATAATAAATTAAGCCTACGCGAAACATTCTAATATTCTACTTATCGTTCATAATAAGATTTATAATCATCGCACGTAGAACGCCAATCTTTTGTGACAACCATGTTACGAGGCAATTTCCTTTAGATGTCTGTAGCAATTTGCTTCAAAAAAAAACAAAATTTCGATACAAATTATGTCAATATTTGTCATAGGGTAGAAACTCTGGTTAAGCGAACTTATCAAATATTATCAATGTCTTGTCTACAAAATGTTTTAGACGGTAGGTAGATATTTTTGTAATGCTTTTCTAAGCCGCTATGACAAAGGTAATCTCTGGATGTGCGTGATGTAAGGACGAAGGAGAGACAGTCTGTGGTGTATCATTTACGAATTTGGGTGAAATTTGGCACATGGGCAGACCATGACCTAGGTTAGTCCTAACTATCCTAACAAATTATAAATGCGAACCAATTATAAATGTGAAAGTGAGTTTGTTTGTTTGTTACGCTTTCACGCTAAAACGGCTTAACGAATTTGGATGAAATTTGGCACATGGGTAGACCATGACCTGGAATAGGACATAGGATAGGTACTTTTTATCCCGATATTCCCACGGGATCGAGATAAACGCGGGTGAAACCGCGGGGCGCAGCTAGTAATATAAATACGAAAGTGAGTTTGTTTGTTACGGTTTCACGCTAAAACGGCAGAACGGATTTGGATGCACATGGGTAGACCATGACCTAGGTTAGGACATAGGATACTTTTTATCCCGATATTCGCACGGAATCGAGACTTATATGGGTGAAACCGAAGGGTGTAGCTAGTTTTTAATAAAATAAAAATAAAATGAAGTAGGCATTCAAGTTTAAGAATTTCTTCTTTAGTTTCATATCAATAAAGCTCTAATACTAAAACAAAAGAAAATAAAGAACACAGAATAAGGGCCAATCAACTAACAATGCGTCTTAGCAACTCCTCACTAAGGCGTGTCTTCACAATCGGAGGATAGTTTGTAGTTGACAGAACTAGCCGAAGTACAATAGAACTTTGTGTCCCGGCCCTTATGTTGTTATTCAAGGAGATAGGAAGTGCTTGTACCTAAAATAAATGAAGGGTTAGCAAACTATTGTATAATATTATGCAAAAACAACGTCCGGACGCTTGCAGTTATTGGTGGGCGCCTTCAGTAAGGGTATTTGTATGCTTGAAGGGTATCCGGGGTATCTAATTAATGACGTAAGCAAAGGCACATCTTTATTCATAACTAGGTGCGCCCCGCGGTTTCACCCGCATAAGTCTCGATCCCGTGGGATTATCGGGATAAAAGGTATGCCATGGCCTAACCCTAGGTCATGGTCTACCCATGTGGTAAATTTCATCCAAAACCGTTCTGTCGTTTTAGCGTGAAACCGTAACAAACAAACTCACTTTCATATTTATATTACTAGCTGCACCCCGCGGTTTCACCCGCATAAGTCTCGATCCCGTGGGATTATCGGGATAAAAGGTATGCTATGTCTTTCACCAGGTCATTGTCTACTCATGTGCTAAATTTCATCCAAATCCGTTTAGCCGTTTTAGCGTGAAAGCGTAACAAACAATCAAACTCACTTTCGCATTTATAATATTAGTTATGAAGTTAGGATTATGCTACAGACGGACTGACAAACACACGAGTGATCCTATAAGGGTTCAGTATTTTTCTTTTGAGGTACAGAACCCTAAAAATAACCTTTTTGGATGATTTGAGGAAAAAGATAGCAGAATTTTAAACGGGGTAGATATCTTGCTCAAAAAGTAGGACAGTATCGGCAAGAAATACCCTTTTTTAATTCGGTTGTAAAGTAAAAGACTCTTACTTAAAAAACGTTCACATTCAATCTGTCAAACTTGTCAAAAATTTTGGTAAATTGATGGTTTTTTGACAGATTGCGAATGAGATGCGAATGTAAACGTTTTTGAAAATAAGGGAATTGCCCCGCTTAAATGTAAATGCAGCTATAAATACAGCTATTGATTATTTAAACAACAGTGACTGAACAATCGTAGTTCAGTCACTGTTGTTCACACTCCCACGTGCTACTAAGTGAAGCCTATTATTGTGAAAATAGGGAACTAAATTACTGCTGCGCCCAACGGTTCCATCCGCATAAGTCTCGATCACGTAGGAATATCGGGAAAAAAGGTAGGTATGCTATGTCCTTTTCCAGGTCATGGTCATACCATTTGTCAAATTTCATTCAAAATCCGTTTAACCGTTTTAGCGTGAAAGCGTAACAAAGGAACATACTCACTTTCGCATTTATATTAATTATTAGTTAGGATTATAGGATTGTAATATCGGCGAAATAGTTGTGTTTATGTGAGGAGCTCGTGGCTAAGTAATAACAGCCGCACGGGTCGATCCATCAGGTTAAGCTACGCTTGCCGGGTTGGCCCGTGGATGGGTGACCATCTTTACATACCGAGACGCCTCCGTGCCTCGGAAAGCACGTTAAGCCGTTGGTCCCGGCTGTCATTCGTAGATCTTTGACAGTCGTTACGGGTCGTCAGAAGCCCGAAAGTTTGACAACCAGTCTTACCAAGGCTTATCGTATTACCCAGTTACTGGGTTGTGGAAGTCAGATAGGCAGTCGCTCCATGTAAAATACTGGTATTCAGCTGCATCCGGTTAGACTAGAAGCCGACCCCAACATAGTTGGGAAAAGGTTAGGCAGATGATGATGAGTTGTGTTTATGTTTCTCTGGGATTAATTTGATTGAATTCGGATGAAACTTTAGTTATGATGAAGATAAATATGAGGTGAATTTCACATTTAGACAGTTATTTTTAAGTTCCAATTCATTATCAATTTTTCTTCAAGGAAATTTTTAGTAGTAGATCTGGATTAGTTCTCAGTCAAGTTCATGGCATTAGGTTCGTCCGCTATTAATAACTAACTTACATAACACACACAATTATGACGGAGAGGTTACGTCACTCTATCGTTATTGTAAGCCATATTTTATTTAACTACTATGGCCGTATTATGGGTAGTGTTACTTATTGCGCAATATAAAAACAGTTTGCATTTCAGATCAAATTAATCACACTAGCAATTTTATTCACAGATTTTAGGTACACAACACAACTACGGAACGCGCGACAGTTCCTAAACGTGCTCACTGCACGACAGCCACCGGAAAACTCCCCATTCGAGCGTTATGCTGTAGACTTTGTCGAACGCCGCTAGGTGGCTCTGGCGCCCCGATTAGTCGAATCAGTGAAGTATTTCTGAAATAACCATAACTCGCGGAATGTCTTGTAGTAAGAAAGAAAAATTGTTTATTCTGCACAAACTAAACGCACATTACAAAAGAAAAAAAAGTCAGGGGTGTAGGTTGGGGGGAAGGTGTTGTCTTCCCAGGTTTATATCCACCATGTATCATAAGAAACATGCCTTCATTATATTAATCTAGTTCGTAGCGTAATCAGAAAGTAGTAATTAAAAAATAAAAGTTATATCTAGTAAATGTGCGCCATATTAAATATATTATGATGTGGCGGGTATTAGAGTAGTTATGTGTTTTATATAGTTTTATGTCTGTAGTGACAGTTAAGCTTAGTATACACGATATAATGCAATAAGTATGAATAAAGAATTCGACAAGTTACGCTAATAGAGGAACTACTATGACAATTTCGCAAAAAAAAAACGGAACACTACCGACTGCATATTAACACAACACAAGCCTTCAATAAAAATAAAACATACATAACATCACAGGATAAGCAGAGGTGTACCTATACTACATCCACATTTCGCCAGTTATGTATGTATATACAAGGTGCCGCACATTAATTTAACACACGGGTAGGGCTAGTGGCCAGTAATCATAAAAATTATAATATAATAAAATAATTGAAAATTTTTAATTTTCAAACAAACTAAATAATGAAATCATAACCAAAATTGAGATCACTTTGTGTAAAAGATTCATTCATGAAGCTACCTACCAGCTGGCTTACGTTCTATCGGTCCTATTCTTTGTCGGCATAATTTCTAAGAAATTGCGCGGCTTTCCTTCTATTCGCCTACATTATGATCCGTGACCCTGGAAAATGACCTCTTCTCTTAATATTACCATTAAAGCGGCACGCTGTATTATGTTCCATGTAATAGGGGCCGAGCCTATTGCCACCAACCGGGCACAAATTCAGAATCCGGGCTGCTACTGAGCAATTCCATATGGAAAAACCCAATAAAACTTTGCACGATCCGGGAACGAACCCAGAAAAATAAATCCTACATAGAAGCTCTTGAATATTGAACACCGCCTAATAGGCTGAAAATAGCTGAGTGAAAGGTAATCTACCAGCAAATGAAAGAAAGAAATAACAATATTTTATTTGGAAAATGATCAAATGATGAATGGTCCTATGGTGGAGACTACAATAGTGTCCCAGTCCAAGGGACGGAATGTTGGTCCTGTTGTCCGCTTTTGTTTGGTGGGATAGTTTCGAGCGTGCGTGCGTATTCAATTCCTTTTAATTTAAGTATAAATACTATGGAAAAGGCCCTTTTGAGTAAAAATTTATCGCTAAAAGTAATATCAGCCAGTACACATTTACTGTGGACCTTCAGAGGACTCTAGGGCAACCTAGTTATCGGAAATTTCATTAAGTAGACCGTCCACCCATTTGACAACCTCACATAAAAGGGATATCCTTAAACCAACATAAATTTTAATTTTACAACTTCTATTAACTCTCATCTCCCGAGAATTTTCGTCTAAGTACCAATTAAAAGTTTTATTCACTAAAACTGATCAAAGTAAAAAATACAAAAATACGGTGAAATGGAATGACTGATCACAAGAAAGGTTTGTGTAATGCGATAATAAGTGAATACTAACTGTTATGAGTTACTTTTGGCAAAAAAGAGAAGCCATTACAACCCACAACCACCACCTACGAACATCTGCAATTCCAAAAATCTAGGATGTCTCATAAGCCTGTCATTACCCAGGTATTACCCATGCCATTCGAACCGGAACACAGCAAATCTGTTTGGTGGCTAAAAAAGCTAAAGTGAATAAACAATTATTCATTTCTTTCTTTCTGTTCTTTCTTTCTTTTCTTTCTTTCCTTTCTTTCTTTTCTTTCTTGCTTTTCTTTCTTTCTTTTCTTTATTTCTTTCTTTTCTTTCTTTCTTTTCTTTCTTTTCTTTCTTTTCTTTCTTCCCTTTCTTTCTTTCCGTTTGTGGCGGTATCGACATCACCACATGCGAACTACGCATCAAAGATTTGACGTCACACTAAAATCCTGACGTCACATAAATCCTGCATCGCGCAACTCCATTTTCTATGGTGAATGAGTGAACTTTACACCCTGTTCCTCACACCCCTAAACTTTATTTTCTTTCTTTCTTTATTTTCATTGTTTCTTTCTAAAAGTTTCCGATTTTAAAACTCAAAAACTGTTCTTCCGCAAGATAACTTTATTACACACACAGTCTTGACCTCAGTGACAACCAATTTGCTTTGTAGCTCCAAGACGGCTCTGCATTCCATTTTACAATTTAAAATGACTTTACACCACACAGAAATAACGATAATATCATAATAACTGTCATTTTGAAGTATTGCCAAAGTAATAATACTTTCAGTTGCCATAATGAAAATAGATTTAAACGTTTTTGACAGTATTGCCACAGTGAAAATTATAATTCGCTATTACAATAACACATTTCTTTATTAAATCCGATATTCCGTAATAATCGATGAGATTTAGTAGAATTCACAACTCCATGAATGAGGTAATGTATACAGAGTCTAGAAAATGCGCACTATTTATTTTATTTTAACATGAATGTGAAACAAGCTAATAGTTTGGTAATACATACTTTCCCTGAGGAGGTCTTCCCATAAAAGATTATTTCAAAAGATTCTTCCCATAAAACTAACTCTATGCAGTGTAACCTCAACGTTATATTAGTTAAACGTGTTTAACTGTGATCTAATTCGAATGTTTCCGAGCTATGCGTTTCACTCAAAACATTTATTGCTCGTAACATTATGCTGTTTACGGCGATGTATATAAGCAGAGATCGTAAAGTGGGTGCTGTCGAGTCTATATGCGATATTATTATGTGGCTGGAATGTTCAATGTGTGGTTATAATTATTATTAACGGGTTTTGCGAAGTGTGGTCGGTTCTTTGATATTTAAGGTAGGTAACAATCGGCGTATAAAAAAAAAAAAATAATAATAATATTCTGCACAAACAAAGTACGATACCTCTTGGTTAGATTGGTTGTCAGACTTTCGGGCTTTTGACGACTCGTAACGACTGTCAAAGATCCGCCAAATGACAGCCTAGACCAACGGCTTAACGTGCTTTCCGAGGCACGGAGGAGTCTCGATATGTGAAAATGGTCACCCATCCACGGACCAACCCCGGCAAGCGTAGCTTAACCTGATGGATCAAACCGAGCGGCTGTTATTACTCTAGCCACGAGCTCCTCATTTTCACGAGTTATGCGAACATGGGAACAGCTGATTTTTTTCGCGCTTTCGCAGTATTTACAATACTCATAGTATTGTAACTTTTCATATTAAAATTGTTTGTAGAAATGTTGAAGTGAAAATAGGAAAAAATTAAATTGGTCTAACAAAATAAATATTTTATTTTATTCTATTCTACGTATCATAAGTAAAGTATGTCAAGAAAACCATAGCTAAACACCAATAAAAACCGCGAACAAAAACTCGTAACATTTACAAAAATAACTTACAAATAAACGAAAGAAAAATAATACTTCAGACAGAAAGGCTTGACTAAATAAATCATAGCTTTCTGATGTAAATATTTGAGAATGATTTTCTTTTATAGTGTTTACTAGCTGCTCCCCGCGGTTTCGCCCGTGCGGACCCTGATTCTTTTTCTAAAATAAAATAGAAATAAGTAGCCTAAGTTACCCCGTATAACATCAGCTATCTGCCAGTGAAAGTCCCGTCAAAATCACTCCAGCCGTTTCGGAGATTAGCCGGAACAGAGCATGCAAAAATAAAAAAATAAAAATAAACAGCGGTGTTTATTGTTCCAGAACATGAAAATCTGCCTATATCGTTGCCACTGCTGGGACACAGGCCTCGTCTCGGTGAGAGGGAGCGGGCCGTAATCCACCACGCGGGCCCAGTGCGGGTTGGCAGATGATGTCTTCGAATTTTTTGGTGGTAAGACATGCCCGTTTCCTCTCGATGTTTTTCTGAATCTTCACTGATCGAGACACGTTTTTTATGTTAAACATGCTCTAACCACAAAAACAGTTTATTTTTATAACTGTATACAAAAAATGTATAAAAATGTATAACTGTATACAAAAAATGTATAAAAATGTATAACTGTATACAAAAAATGTATAAAAATGTATAACTGTATACAAAAAATGTATAAAAATGTATAACTGTATACAAAAAATCATGTGATTCCATAACGTTGCTTTGTTGCTACGTGAAAGAAAAACAAACAAACAAAGACTTTCGCATTTTTATGTTATTAGTAATAATATTCTTTCTGAGTATATCTTGGGTGCATAATAATAATAACATTACGCCTGTAATCCCCAAAGGGCTAGGCAGTGGTGTATCTATAAGGTATTAGTGGCGCTCTCCTGCTTCGCACGGTTATTATGACTTGACAAAACATCGAGATTTCTTAGTTATAAGTAACTTTAATAATAACGTATTATACACATAAACCTTCCGGAAGAAATTCTCTAAACGATGGTGAAAATGTCATCAAAATCTGTGGCGGAGAAGAATAACGCGGGCATACAGACAAACACGAAAAGCGACTTCAATCCTTACTAATATAATAAATGCGAAAGTAACTCTGTCTGTCTGTCTGTCGCGCTTTCACGCCAAAATTTCTGAACCGATTTAAATGAAATTTGGTACACAGATAGTCTAGAGCCTGAGAAAGGACTAAGGCCCGGCGCACATTGACGGCACAGCACGGCAAGGGTATTTTTATGCGACGAATAGAAATGTACCTTAATAGTATGACAGTAAAGTTGAAATATCAACGGCAATGATCCTTAGGCATGTTGTGACGTCCTAAAGCATCACCATTGAATTTTCAATTTTATTATCATACAGTTAAGGTATATTTTTATTCGTCGCATAAACATCCCTTGCCGTGCCGTGCCGCTAATGTGCGCCGGGCCATAAGCTACTTTTTATCGACATACACACGCGGGCGAAGCCGCGGGCGGAAACTAGTTTATAATATGTACAGATGTACACACGGCTACAAATCAAGCTATACATTTCCAGTATATGCTGACCTCGCATTGTACGGAAATCTTATACAATGTGAGATCAGCATAAACTGGAAATCTATAGCTTGATGTGTAGGCGTGTGTACACCCACATTTCGTCAGTTATGTTTAAGTCCCATATAATAGGGAGCGACCCTATTGCCATCAACCGGGTACAAATCCAGAGGGATACGAGAAATTCCTGATAGAAAAACCCAGTAATACTTTGCCTGACCTGGGAATCGAACCCAGGACCTCTTGCTCAGCAATAGCGACTAGACCAACGAGGCGGTTAATAATACTAATATTATGAAGCAGAATTCAATAATAATTATTAATAATCCTTTCTCCATACGAAAATAGAAACAATGTAAATAAATGAGATTATATTGTCAGATATGTTCAACCCGAAAGGGTAATAAATCGGTAATATGATGGAGCACAAGCAAATCCAATATGGATTACGGTAACAGTAAAAATAAATACTGAGATGAGATCAAATATTCTCATCCTGTTTTTGGCAGGGAGGAACTGGATAAATTGTGGATAATCTTTGTAAAAAAGTAGGATTATCATCATCTGCCTAGCGTTTTCCTAACTATGTTGAGATCGGCTTCCAGTCTAACTGGATCGACTGGATGAATACCAGTATTTTACATGGAAGGACTGCCTATCTAAAATTTGCTAATTTATAATGAAATTGGGGTAATTTAGGTATTAAAAACGTGAAATTTAAAAAGTAATAACTTTATAATTTTCAAAAAACTTTTTTTTTTGTTATTACTTTTTAGTAATGATATTGCGGTACCTAGGCGCCGCCTTTCGGATCAGACAAGGTTTTTCTTACATGCTGTAAACAGGGTCAAAAATCGTGTATTTAACGGATGGTCACCCATCCATGAACCGACCGCGGCATGTGTAGCTTAACCTTCGATCGAACCGGACAACTGTAATTATTTAGCCACGAGCCAATACCAATTATTATCCCTGAAAAAAATCAAACGCTGCTTTGTAACTTACAAATAATTTTTTGACAAACAAAATCACGAATTAAAGTGTAAAAATATAATTTCCTCAAACCCCCGAAATAATAAAACATTTTCTCCCAAAAGAATTGGGTAAAATTATTAATTACAAATAAATGTAAAATTACTTTCTCATGAATACGAATAGAAAGTTATCAGAACAAATTAACGTTTAACGTGACGTCACTACGTTAACTTTGTTCTTATAATTAATTTAACGGCAATTTTGTCGGTTTGTTCATTTTAATGATGACTTTGATGTTTTTGGCGTAAAGATTTGAGTGAAGCAGTGGTGTGACCGTCGGACTGCCAAGTCATAGGTCTCGAGTTCGAATTTCCCAGCCATGGCATAGCTCCACCGTGTCCTCCGGGCGATCCACGCAATATGCCTGAGAGATATTTCTCGACGCGCGATGGCATGTAAAGCCAAGTCAGAGGCCCTTGGGCGGCTTGAAAGCTCAGACTCCAGGTTAGTCACTAACCACACAAAAAGAAGATTTGAGTATAGGAAGAAAGTTAACACACTACAGGATGTTAGGGTAGACACCGTTATCCTTGAAACTAGTGGTTTGGTGTCATCTATAATATACTTTTTCTATGGGACCGACCCAGAAATCGCGAGAAAAAAATCAGCTGTTCCATACATTTGTGTTCACTTAAATCGACAAAATGTATGGAACAGCGGCAGATTTTCTTTTGCGATTTCAAAGTTGTATTCGAAAAAGTATAATTATTATAGATGACACCAAACAACTAGTTTCAAGGATAACGGTGTCTACCCTAACACCCAGTATAATGGCCGATTCCTATAATGTACGGACCGTTATTAGTTAAAATTAAGACTCTTGTATGTTTACCAATAAATAAGCAAATACCTCATAGCTTTGTATAGTAAACCCTCCCATATAGAAGTAGCTACTATAGGTAAAATTAGCTTACGAATTTATTTAAATTTCCAGTTTGGCAATAAAACATGTTACCATTGGTAAACAAAACGATTCGTTTAAGGCTCGTGCAAACTGACACGATATCGCGGGCGCGACAGGCAGCGGTACTTTTGTAGCGCCTGCGAAATCGCGCCTGTTTGTGGGAGCCTTTATGTTTATAGGAACCGAGGATTAGAGCTTTTATCGTGATGGTGGTTTTTCATATAAAAACATAAAATATACATCATCTATCAGAAAGGTGTGGTCATGGTGTGGTACCATAGATATCCGTGTGGTACTGACCATGAAACTGAACAACTCTCTCCATTGAACTAACCACACCTTTTTGATATAATTATGCATTAAAAAAGTACCATATTACGATATATTTATGCCGTGGAGCCGACAATGCTTCAACTTAAATTCAAATTCAACATTAATTTTAATTTAAGTTTCAAATAGAGAGGTGACTTAAAATAGGACAAAGATTAAAATTCAAGGCTTTCGGCCTTTTCTCAAACTACAAATTTTCAATTTCAACTTTAATTTAAATACCAAATGGCTTAGCTTCAATAAAATAATAATAATTGCCTTTGGCGAACGTTAAACTCGTCTTTAATTGTTTACTGCTGGGTAAACAATTAAAGACGAGTTTAACGTTCGCCTATTTTAATACAAAAATACATTCAAAAATAGGCTTTAATATAGCCCAATAAATTAGTGTATTGATAAATTATAGACACTATATCTATCAATTAATCAATTTTGCTAAAAGAAAATGTGTAATAGGCGGTGATTAATTACTTATAACGTGTCCATTATAGAAATTGATTCGCCATTTATGTTTCATGGATATACAGCCTACCATATTATTTTACTTATGTTACCTTTTTACTAAATTGCTAATCTAAAATTCATTATGTTATCAAAATCAAGTGGTAGCCTCAATTAATTCTACTACGACTAAAATCTTATTAACCTAAATTCCTAACTATTATTATAAATGTGAAACTGAGTTTGTTTGTTACGCTTTAACGCTAAAACGGCTAAATGGATTTGGATGAAATTCGTCACAAAGGTAAACCATGACCTGGAATAGGACATAGGATAGGTACTTTTTATCCCGATGTTCCCACGGGATTGAGACTTACGCGGGTGTAACCGCGGGGCGCACCGAGTAAAATAGGTGAGGAGGTCTTGGCTAAATAACAGACGCTCGGATCTACGCTTGCCGCGATCGGTTCGCACCACCGTGACCGACCATGCTTTACCTACGTATTTAGACCTCCATGCTTCGGAAAGCACGTAAATTCGTCGGTTCCGGCTGTTATTCGATGATCTTCTTAGTACTTCTACCCAGAAGTACTCCGGAGAAGCCCGAAAGTCTGACAGCCGATCTTACCAAGAGGTTATCGTGTTACCCAGTAACTGGGTTGTGGAGGTCAGTTAGGCAGTCGCTCCATGTAAAGTATTCAGCTGCTTCCGGAGAGACTGGAAGCCGACCTCAGCATAGTTGAGAAAAGGCTAGGTAGATTGAGTCAATTTGATAAACATGTAGTTTCCCTGACAACACACGACATACATAGCCAACTATCGTCAAGGGAAATCTAGAGTTTGCTTTAGAATATCTTTCCTTTAATGGATTGAGTTTAGTCGTGCATTTTATTTAGTCATCAAATCTACTTGTAGTATGATTATAAGATAATCTTATCTGTAACGGCCGCCGGCAGAGACCAGATACAGTACTTGTATAATATAGGCTTATTGGTTGATTCGCACGAATTTACTCTACCGTTTCGAATGAATCGACATACTGTTTCTTAAAAAAAAAAAAAAAAAAACACAAAAAAAAGTGAAAAATTTCTTTGATTTCGGAAGTCGGTGTCTTTGCTTTTCAGTTTTCGTTTTTTGCCACCGACTTCCGAAACTAAAGTTTTTTTTAATTTTTTTTTGGATGTCGGCTGTTTTTTTTGTTGTAAATGTTTTTTTTCTTTACTGTTGCATAAAATTCAAAATGTGTCCAAGATAAACATTTATCCTCTAATAATAGTTAACACATAACAAAATCACTTAAGCTCGACAATGTTGTATCAAGATACAGGCCATTTCCCGGAGTGATATCATCGTTAATCCCGGCCTATCCCGTGATTTCCGGGAACGCGGCACAACACTGCCTAGGGGAATATTCTCAAGTAATTACTATGGTAATTGGAATCATGAATATTAAAAGTATAGTCTTGTGTACAGATTAACTTATCTGATAGATTAGAATAACAAATTGTGAGGATATGGGTATTGAGTTGGGTAACATTGACTTAGACTGTAGCTCATGTTGAGGGCTCTTTAAATTATAAATTACTTATTTCATTAATATACATTTAAATTAGGTGTTCTACAGATACATCTCTACCTAGCCCTTCTGAGATTACAGGCGTTAGTATTTATTTTAAATGGGCACAATAAACGCACTTTTGAACGTCAAAAACATAGAAATATAACTGATTCTAGTTGCCCCTTCCAAAAGGTAGTTTTCGTATGGAGAAGAATGGGCAAGAAACTTCAACCCCACTTCACCACCACTCTTTAAAAAAATGTTTTACAATATTTTGTATACATAAATTATTTATAATTAAATGTGAATACGATGCACCTGAAATACGATTACTGTACCACAATAGGTAAAAATAATTAAAAATGGAGCATATAACCGTCAGGAGCAGATAGGGCTAGAATGCAACAAATTGAACCCCCCATATATATGGCCGAAATTCAATAGTTTTCGAGATAATTGAATTTTAGGGGTTTAAAAAATACATTATATAATACAACTTCCTATTTATACTTCCTAAATAAATAAAATAATAGATATTTATGCAACTGTTATATAATAAGGGGTATTATGAGTGTGTTAATACCTAATTATTTACAGTTGCATACAAGATTTTATCTACAACCATGATATGAATCCTCTATAAAAGGTTCTTTGTAATACTAATATCGAACAAAAATGGAGGGATACGACGCACGTGAATTCGATTTTTTTTAATTCGAGTAATAGATGCTTTTTTGTTTTAAATTACGGTGCTTTGTTAGTGAAACGCGCCTGCATGACAATGTTCTTTTTTTTAAATGAGTTGCATTATGAAATTTATTACAACATAATAACACCCGTTTGGATGATATTATGGTTACTATGACAACATTAAAACAACCAATGTTTTAATGTTGGCAATAAGGTAACTGTTTAAAAAACTTTTATAGAGGATTTATAGCATGGGTGTAGATAAAATAAATTATATTATTTCAGAGAACTAAGTGCGGATTTCACCAATGAAACTGAACGCGGTCAGTATGTACATCTAAAACACGTGTCAGTTTGTATAACAATTTTGACACTGACAGCTCTATAACGGGGACTCTATAAGCTGAATGTTAGAATTCGGCCATAAATAATTGATTTACTTATTAAATTGTTGTCATACACGATACTCAATCAAGCAATTACTCTCATTTAAATAACCTACAAATCAACAAAGGAACCAAGAATTAAATATTCCCTGTATCTGTACACAAAAAATTGCACTGTGAGTGTGCACTACGGAACACAAGCAAACCGAGTTACCGTTTATTATTTACTCTTTTGTCCCGAGTGTTTGGCGTTCGTCCACTGTGCACTCCAGCGCTCCGCAAAAAGGTTTTGTTAAATAAACTCGAAGCGTACCAATTTTTTTTGACAAAAAATTGAAAAGTTCTTTAATTTTTTGCATCGTTTTCTTAATGTTTAAGTTTATACTAGCATTCTGCACGCGGCTTCGCCCGCGTGGACCCTAATTATTTTTCTGAAATAAAAGTAGCCAAAGTTACTCCTGAAACTAGACATCAGCTATCTGTCAGTGAAAGTCCCGTCAAAATCGGTCCAACCGTTTTGGAGATTAGTCGGAACAAACAGACAAACAGACAATATTTTTTTTATTATTAACTTATCAACATATCATCACTCCTGTTCCCCCGAAGGGTTAGGCAGAGCTAATGTGGCCGTTTTACGCCCCCTGTTCACAAGGTGAAGGAAAACATCGTGAGGAAACCGCCATGTCCTAGAACCAAGCATTCGAAGACATGTCACATCTACCAACCCGTAATGGGCCCGCTTGGTAGATTAAAGCCCACTCCATCTCGAAGAGAGGAAACCTGTGTCCCAGCAATGGGAACATTATAGGCTGATTATGCCTATAAATATATTATACTAGCTGCGCCCCGCGGTTTAACCCGCGTACCTAAGTCTCGATCCCGTAGGAATATCGGGATAAAAAGTATCCTATGTCCTATTCCAGATCATGGTCTACCTGTGCCAAATTTCATCAAAATTCTTTCGCATTTTATAATATTACTAACTGCGCCCCGCGGGTTCACCAGCGTAAGTCTCGATCCCGTGAGAATATCGGGATTAAAAGTATCCTATGTGTTAATCCAGGTTATAAATTATCTGTTTGCCAAATTTCATCCAAATCCATTCAGCTGTTTTTGCGTGATTGAGTAACAAACACACAAACTTTCACATTTATAATATTAGTAGGAAAGTAAGAATATTAAATTAGGAAGTTAGGATAGTTAGGATACATCTCTTTTAAAGGCTCTCAAGACTCGAATAGTTAGTGTAGGTACTCCCGTCATCCAAGGACAGTGCTGAAAAGTCTCATGTCTGTAATAAGTACGCTGACGGCAACCAAATGAGATCGTCGCGCTCATATCATATCAATATGACATACTCGCGCGATCAATCTAGTCGCGTATGTACGTCATTATTCAGGTAAACGATCGCTCGTCGCATTCGTAATCGCTTTCCCGTTTCAAAGTAGGTATTTGATGGCAGTAACAAATTGGTTTACCAATACTTCCCCGAAAAACAAAGAATGAGCTCTATTACAATAAAAACCGGCCGGCATGTGCATGTCGAACCATGCACAATGAAGGGTTCCGTAGTTGGGATGAATTTATAAAACAAACTTAACATTGTAGTTGAAAAACTTGTTCTCTCATATAGAATGTATGGGAGAACATGTTTTTACAACTTCAAACTTAAGTTGGTCAATTATTACTCGGTAACTTGTAGAGACTACGTAGCGGTGATAGTTTTCCTTTTAATTTCGTTATATATAGTACCGCCGTGATTTTTTTCACATATCCAAACCCAACCATTTAGCTAGCAGGGGGGGACACTCGGCTCTAACTAAAATTAGCACTTTAAAGCTTAATATTCCGCAAACAATTTCCTGAATCCAAAAATGGTTTTGACAAACTTACATTATTTTTAAACGACCTTTTCAACGATACCCCACACCATGAAATTGACGAGAAAAAAAAACCATCCCCACTTTACGTGTAGGGGAGGTACCCTAAAAAAAAATATTTTTTACGATTTTTTTTACCACTTTGTCGGCGTTGTTTATATGTATATGCATACCAAATTACAGCTTTCTTGTACCAACGGTCTCTGAGCTAAGCCGCGGACAGACGGACAGACGGACATGGCGAAACTATAAGTGTTCCTTTTTGACTACGAAACCCTAAAAAAATAGGTACACACGTAAAAACAACCACTGACAATGTGCCAAATTACAAAAACACGTTCGAAACAAAACAATATATCTTCGCCAACAAAAACAACTTAAAAATTGTTCAGGCCGTTTCTGTTTATTTTCCTGTTAAATTATTAACATAATTACTTGACTAACTGTCTGTTTTTCCGTTTTTATTGTCCTTCCCTGCTTACCCCTCTGGGATATCAAGAAATTACTGTTAAAAATCACCCAGTTGATAACGACAGCCCACTTTTAAACAGCACCTTTTTTAATTTTATCCGCCAGTTAGGAATTAGTGACGCATTCATTAGGATTTTTTCAAGCAAACAGTTTTTTTATTTAAGATTTTTTTATTTCGTTTCATTTGTGTTTTACTTGAATAACTTAGTGTTTCTGGAATAAAGTTCTTTAATGCGGCTTGCAGTGCAGTAGGAGTTGACTGGTAGAAATCGTCATTCGTAACGAAAATGTGATATAGCCAAAAAAGTCAGTTTCAAGGTCACAAGTTTCAAGTGCGAAAAGTTTTTGTTTTTATTTTTAACCCGACGGAAAAAGAGGAGTGATGAGTTTAACGTGTGTATCTGTGTGTCTGTCTGCGCCATCGTAGCTGCCAAACGGCTGAACCGATTTTGTTTTTTCTGGTTTTATTTGAAAGGTGACTTGATCGAGAGTGTCCTTAGGTATTAAAAAAAAAAACATTTATTAGTTGTTTTGTTTTTGTCGGAGATTTTTAAATTTTTCATTTCATTTATCTTGTTATTACTGTAGCCATCTAGTAGTTTTGAGCTTCTAAAATCTTATACTAGGTGGCTCTGTATTGATACATAATATATCTATAGCAAAAGGAACTTCGTTCCAACCGGTGCGACCCACGACAGCTCCCGATTTTTTTTGTTTCATCTACTGTATTTTTATTAGACAGAAGATAGTATTCACTTATGGCAAAAAATAAAAGAATGAAACAGGTGGTCTTTCGATTCTAATTGAGAACAGAAATACCACAAAAAAAATAATGTTTATCGGATTTTATTCTTCACATGGCTCTTTACACGTTACCTAATAAATGCAGAACCGCATACTCTCTCTTTATTTTACATTAAATAATGCAGTTTCTTAAAACTTTGAAATAACAGTAAGTACTTTTGAAAAAAATGGACCCAAGACTATAACTCCAGAACTTTGTATAATAAAAGTGATAGATGGATATTTTTTTGTTTTCTTTGTGCTATATTTATGTAAATAACTGAATAATTAACGATTTGTTTTGTCTACTTTTCTTGTTTCTTTTTTGATGAATGTAGTAATTTTGATAAAAGGAAAAAAGTTATAATAACTTTTTTAACCGACTTCTTAAAAAAGGAGGAGGTTCTCAATTCGTAGGTTTTTTTGTTTTGTTTCTTTGTTACGCGATTACTCCGCAAATTATTAATTGATTTTGATGATCCTTTTTGTCAATCCTTAAAATTTAATATGGACCTACCAAAGTCATTCTTCAGAGGTGAGGGAGGAGGTATTAAATTGTATTAACTTTGCTTGCGTAGTTTTCGAGTTAGCTTCAATAGTACGTATTTTTCCCATTTAGTCTATAGACGATGTTTTATGTTACTCCGTCACTGTTATTTATATAGCAGGTAGTGTAGTATTCGAATTTGTGTGGGGTAGGTAAGTACCACAACTAAAAACTGAAAAATAAAAACTTTTTACTAAATTAAAAATACAACCGACTTCCAACAAGAACACTAAAACGTGAAAAATAACTTTAATTTCGGAAGTCGATGTCTTTGGTTTTCAATTTTTGTTTTTTGCCACCGACTTCCAAAATTAAAGTTATTTTTTGAAAGTCGGTTGTTTTTTTTTGTAAAAAGTTTTTTGTATCGAATGTTCCACCACAATCTATAACGGGATGTGGATGGCTTTGTTCAATGTAGGGTCAACGTGTATAAACTAATTAGGATATCAAATTATCAACAAATTGACGACACGGTTGGCGCAGTGGCTGAGCGATGGACGGCTGCGCAACGTGTCGCGGGTTCGATCCCCGCACGGAACAAATATTTGTATGATCTGCAAGTAGTTGTTCCGGGTCTGGGGTATATGTGAGTTTCTATGTTTGTAAACGCACCCACGATACAGGAAGAAATTCCTAGGGTGGGGCAACGTTTTAAAAAAAAAAAAAAAAAAATTACAAACAAATTAAGGGTTCACAAATAGAAAAAAAAAAAAAAAAAACAATCTAGAGTTGAATAGACTTGGTCCTCGTGGCTAAGTACGGCTAAGCTGCACGTGACGATCGATCCGTGGATGGGTGTGTGTGTGGTAATTTCTCCTTTTTGGAAGTCGGTTAATAAGTTTAAATATTATGTATCCTATTTTTATCAAGTACCTACTCAAAAAAACGCAAAACTCAAAGCATTTATTTCAATTAAACCATTTACAGGCTACTCGATACAGTTAAGGCTCTTACATACTGGCGGGACTACGACGAAAAAACAATTTCTGAGAAAACTTCACGTTGAACAAGGCGCGCCAGTATGTAACAGCCTTTAAGACCATGTTAAATAAAACATTTTACCGAAAATCTAACGACTACGACGACAAAACAATTTCTGAGAAAACTTCACGTCGAACAAGGCGCGCCAGTATGTAACAGCCTTTAAGGCCATGTTAAATAAAACATTTTACCGAAAATCTAACAAAAGAGTCTTCACAATAATGACAAGCTGTGTTTACAAAATTCAATTTGTTGAAGTCTGTTTTTTTCGCTTTGTCATTTATTTGATTACCTACCGATTTTCGGGTGACTAATATTGTTGCGGCGTTTGTTACACCGACGTGTATCTTCCTAAAAGAGACAACGAAAATAAAATTTAGTTTATTTATTTATTAAAATCTTCCTTTAAACTATCATTAGGTACATTACAGGTTAAGGCTCCCACCAACTGGCGCGGCGCGACAGGTAGGGCACCCTTGTCGCGCCCGCGATATCGCGCCAGTTTGCACGAGGCTTTACAGGTGTAAATATGTATGTATAACTTATGCGACAGTCGGGTTGATTATAAATCTACTAGCTGCGCCTCGCGGTTCACCCGCATAAGTCTCGATCCCGCGAGAATAGCGGGATAAAAAATATCCCATATCCTAATCCCGGTCATGTTCTACCCATGTGCCAAATTTCATCCAAATCTGTTCAGCCGTTTTAGCATGAAAGCGTAACTCATGAAAAAATTACCTCAAGTTGAGACTCCTTGCAATGCGCGGGGCTGCAGTCTAGAATGTGCTCTTAGATTAACTGGATATTTAAAAAAATGATTTAAATACCTTTTCATTACAATATACAAGCTAACACTAAAATTTAAAGTATGTACAAAAAAATCAGCTCTTCCATACATTTTTGTTCACTTAAATCGACAAAATGTATGGAACAGCTGATTTTTTTTTTCGTGATTTCAAGGTCGGTCCCATAGAAAAAGTATATTATCAATGACACCAAACCACTAGTTGCAAGGATAACGGTCTTTACCCTAACACCCAGTATATAAAACTTAAAAAAAAAGGAGAAGAGCTCATTGGGCCTCTCCAATTACATACCAACTACAACATCTGGCGAAAACAACGAAAGTTAAGCCTGAATAACGCGCGAGCCTGTTTATTCCTGTACATAATGCGATAATTCTTGTTGATACTAGAAATTTTATTTTAATAAATAAAATAAAATTTCTAGTATCAAAAAGAATTATAGGTATGATTCAAGAGCAATTTTCTTAGGCCAGACTCTACAACCTAATATTTAACTCGATCCATTTAAACCTTAAAGCAGTTTTCCATAACCAAATTATCGAACCGGAATTAAAATACGTCATTTCGACACCTGGAATTAACAGCGATAGTCCGATATGACAGATTTTACTTATCGTCTCCCAAAACGCGCAAATTTCAGCAATATGATAAATTAAAGTGTTTAATATTTACCACAAAGAGAAGCATGGTTACTCTCATATTATTTTTGGCATAAGCGTTAATGGATTGTAAAGAAAATCAATCATTCTATCCTTAAGATTAAAGTTTTAAATTGAGTGTTGAGTGGCTAGTAACATTATAAACATTAAACTTGTCTAATGAATATAGTAGACACCTACTTATACTATTATTATTATGTATTATTATGTTCGCCAGCCGTATCTTTTTGGTACACTTTGAAATGAAATTATGTTTTTTATTATGTAAATATGATTTCGGAATAGCTTTTACACGTCATATACATAATTACAACAAAAAAAAAAACAACCGACTTCCAAAAAAAACACAAAAAAAGTGAAAAATTACTTTAATTTTAGAAATCGGTGTCTTTGCTTTTCAATTTTCGTTTTTTGCCACCGACTTCCGAAATTTTTATTTTTTATTTTAAAAGTTTTTAGGATTCACTTTTTAGTTGTGGTTCCTACCCCAACATAGTTGGGTAAAGGGTAGGCAGATTGAACATAATGTGAAATGAAAAAATATAATGTGAAGTGAAATGAAATTACTTTGTTATCCGACCCGGTTAATCTACTAATAACTATTTCACGAATATTTGTTTGGCATTAGATCCCAAAACGACAAAATTAAAACAGAATAATGTTTTTTTTTTTTAATTTTTTCTTACAAATTGTATCCGTCTTTTATTTTCTAAATCAGTTGTACGGTGTGACATTCAGCCACGACAAAGTAAATAATTACTTTATAGAGGCACTGTTTAATTCGCACGATAAAATAATTGGGGCGCCGTAGATTTTATCGCAGCTACTAATTTAAAAAAAAAATAGGCAATCATTGGGGCTGTCGACAGCAATGAAAACATTAAAACAGTTTTTTGTTTTACCTTACCTACTCATCATCTGCGTAGCCTTTTCCCAACTATGTTGGGGTCGGCCCAGTCTAACAGGATGTAGCTGAATACCAGTATTTTACATGGAGCGACAGTCTATCTGACCTCCACAACCCAGTAACTGGGTAATACGACTCCCCTTGGTAAGATTGGTTGTCAGACTTTCGTGCTTTCAGAAAAACCTCATTCCCAGAAAATTTAAAATTCACTAAAGTTGAAATTTCCTAACTGTCGTATAGACAAATAAGCCTTATCGTTTTCTGAAGTGTAAGCGACACTCAACCTTAGAGTGATAAAGCAATAACGAGGTCAACTATACCTACGTAAGAATAAAGTCTGGTCCACATTGCAAACATATTCTAGTGTATCGACGTTGCTCATATCATCCTACCTTCGAAGGTTATTGGGAGACGGAACCCATTTTTATTATTAGCTGGAACGTGGCCCGATCTGTGATGAGATGCAATCATATCGCACTTCCAATATGTTGTAGGTACTGTGTCCACTGTTTTGTACGATACGATATTTTTTATTTTCTTTCGGAAATTAGAATAACCAAGTAATAATATATAACTTTATTATTTTATCCAGAAAATATGGTCAAACAATAATTACAAGTCCACCATAAAATTATTGACCACTATATTTTTCAATCAAAATTGTTTTATAATATTCATAAATAGGGTTCATGTACATATATATAATTGTATATATAAAATATATATTTCCAAATAGTACTCCTGGAGACCTATCATTACATACCAAACACGATATATTTACCTCTTTTTTTTCAGTGACTCTTTACGTCTACTGTGATCCGCCATGTTAGATTTTACGTGACGTCATATAGCCTATAACCCGCGGAACAACATGACGCTTCGACCGATTTGTTTTTCCAAATACGACGAGTAGTTTAGGAGTTATGAGGGAACAGATGAACATACAAACATACATACATAACCTGATAAAATCATAACCCTCCTTTGGCTTTGTCGCAGTCGGGTAAATAAGGCCCTGTAGGCGTAGCATTACCACCATAGAAAAGAGTTTTCTACGGGTTTTGTCGACGGAAGAATAGACAAAATGACACATTGTTTATCTGTCATTTTGACAAAACCCGTTTCTATTGTGATCAAGCTAAGCGTGCGCGGGCTTATTGGCTTAAATATCAGAAAATCTCCTAAATCACCTTTTATCTGGTTTAAAGCATGCCTTTGAGTATTCGTAGCTTTAAGGTCACAATTACGTTGGTTTGGTATTGACGCCAAGTCTTTTAATTAACACAAATCCGATATTACCGTCCGGGTCGTATGAAGTACTTAAAAGATTAATGTTTCTAACCACCCACCGACCTCAAATAATCCTTAAGTAGCCTCTTACAAATCGAGTGATCTATTCCTGATTGAAATCCATACAACCCACTCCAAGTCTCCACAATCAATGTAAAATCGGACTGAATTAATCCACTCAAACGGATAAGCCGTTTCTCTCTTACGTTTCTCGTTTGAAGGCTTATTAGGTACTCGCAACTTTCCTTCGTTCAAGTATTTAAAACCTTTTCAGTTCAATAGCTACTGTTATGCGTAGGAGACTTCATAATTTCTTCTTAAGGTAAACGCACTTATCCACGCCGCTTGAGCCGTAAGCCACGAATATTTTGATCATCAATCATTTTCGGGTATTGCGCAGTTTCTGAGCGATGGTGAGCGTGCAATCGTGGCTTTGATTCCAGCATGAACCTATGTCTACATTTAGGTATGTATGTAGTTGGTCCGGGGTCTAGCTGTTAGTATTTATAACATACTAGCTGAACCTTGCGGTTTCACCCGCTTCAGGCCGGGACTCCACCAAAGCAGAGATGTGTGCGGTGTGCTGTGTGCAGTGCGAGAAGAGATGTTTTTCAGCTCGGGGGACTCCACCAAAGCGGAGATGAGTGCGGTGTGCTGTGTGCTGTGCGAGAAGAGCGTGCACGGTACTAGCAAGATGGCCGGCCGGCGCGCGCGCGGGGCTCTGCGGGTTGCTGGCGGGTGAGAGGGGGGAGGGTGAAATCGCTCACTGCACGCGGCTCACATCTCTCGTCTCCACTGCGCGTCGTCCGCGCACAGCTCAAATCTCCGCTTCCATCGCGCCATACAAATATAACACATCTCTCGAGACGCGTCATACGCTCGAATCTGACTATACGTATTTCTTTTTGCTCCGTAACAAAAATTATTTTGTAGTTGTAATTGTGAAGTCTGGACTTTGGAAAGTCATATAAGCGGTGATTGTGACCTTAACTTTCATTATTTCCAATAAAACAAGCAGTGTAAAACATCAAAATATAATAAAAACAAAAACTAAAAAATATAATTCAAAGTGACAGTACAGTGCAAGGTGTTTGTGTATTTAAACTAGAAACAATATCTTCACACCCTCACCAATTCTGGAATTGCTGTCCGTCTGTAATAAGCTCAACTAATTTAACCACCTAATTAACTGTCCAAATAGCAAGAGCAGTTAAGGCCGCACCCCTACCTAGCACCCACGGAGTGTGGGTTCAAATCCGCGCTGAGCAAATCTCTTTTTGTGATCCTATAATTTGTTGGTCGTTTTGAAAATCGAGTATGCCGAAGTGCGGAGCTTGCGGAAAATTTTTGGCAGTAAATGACGGCACAAAATGCTCGAAATGTCCGGGATTTTATCACCGTGTCTGCGTAAATCTTGCTCCTACTGCAACATTCTCGGCAAACTGGATGTGCCCTGGATGTAAGGCAAAGGTGCCTCGGGTAGACAACTCCCAAACCCCTGTGAAGGGAACAGAGGAGACAAGTTCATCCACCAGTCCAGCAGCGGTCAGCCCCACTGATAAGGCTGTCATCCCAGTTACAACAAAAAGGAATACACCGGATACTCAACAGATCAACCTAGCGATGGAAATTCGTGGTCTCCGCAGTGAGGTCAATGCATTGCGTGATGAAATTCGTCAGTTTCGGGATGAGTTCTCAGGTCTTAACGATAAGGTGGACAAGTGCTATAACCGCATGGATACCCTGGAAGGTCGTGTCAAACAACTCGAAGAGAATACCGAGCAAACGAATTCCCCTCGTTTAATTCAGCTGGAGGAAACAATTGAGGAACTCCAGCAGCAGCTGAATGAACGTGAACAAGAGTCACTGCTAAACGATGTCCAACTGTCTGGTGTGACCGAGTCTAGTGGGGAAAACCCGGCTCAATTGATTCGTACCCTTGCACTTAAACTAGCGATAAAGCTCGAAGAACAGGACGTCGTTTTCGTTAGACGTGTTGGGAACGTTCGGCGTAACCACTCCGAAGGCGAGGCGCCCCGCCCTCGTATCATCGTTGTCCGACTAGCAAGACGCGCGACGCGTGATAATTTGCTGCATGCCGCGCGCGTCCGCCGCAATCTCACCACTGCTGACATCGAAGTGCCGGGAGCACCACACCGCATCTACCTCAACGAGCGCCTGACTAAAACTAACAGGCAACTATTCTACGAGACCCGACAAGCTTCTAGTCGCCTGGAATGGAAATACACCTGGACGAAGGATGGCCGCATACTTGCGCGTAAAGAAGAGGGAAAGTCAGCCGTGCACATCCGCACGGAAAAGGACATCTCGCGTTTTTTCATCGCTCAGTAGGTTTGTTCGTGCACAAAGTAGAAATTGCTATCAACGTTTTTTATGTTTTATTGTCGGATTATTGTTGCATCTCGTTGTTTTGTACATCCTTTTTGTTTTTAACTACTTTTGGTAAACATTGTTCATGTTCCTGTCAGTTTCATCTAATTTACAAGTTTCATTTTCAAATTTGCAATGTTTTACATAATATTAACGCTGCCCACGGTGCCAGACCATATTTATATATTCTTTCTATGAAGTATACTATAATACACTTGCTCGTACTCGTTCACTACACATTATTTATTTATGACAATAATCGTGTTTACATGCATCTTATATTAATCTGTGAGTTCTTTTATTTAGTATTTTCTGTGTTGTTTTTATTTATCGGTAGTAAATTATCTATCCAATGATGTCCACTACAAACCTTAAGGTTGGTTTTTGGAACGCGGGTTCTTTGGGCACGAAACACGACGAGTTTATAGCAGCATTACTGGATTTGGACGTCGATATTATGGCCATTAATGAGACGTGGCTGCGAGCAGGCGAAGAAGGGCGCGCGCCCACTGTGCCTGGATATAGGCTACGGCATATTCCGCGCCCATTATCTGTCAAGAAGGGACGTGGTGGCGGCGTTGGTTTTTATATCAGGCACGGTATAAATGTTCGAAGTCACTCGTACTCTGCTAGCCCATTGCACACCACTGTCGAGCAGATGTGGGTCTCAAGATAGTGGTATGTGCACTCTTTTGGTGTTGCTTGATTTTTCACGTGCATTTGACTGCATTAACGTGCCTCTATTATTGTCAAAGATGGCTTTTTATGGATTTGACGAGGACACAATTAAATGGTTTGATAGCTATCTTGGCGATCGTACGCAATTCGTTGAAATACGGCGGGCGGACGGCTCAACAGTTGTCTCTAGACATCGTGCTGTGGGTAGGGGTGTTCCACAGGGCTCGATTCTTGGGCCAGTATTGTTTATTTTGTATTGTGCCGATATAGTTAAAAATATAAATAAATGTAAATACCATATTTGTGCCGATGATACACAAGTATATATATCATTTAAGCCGGAAGACTATGAACAAGCATTAAACGATCTCAATACAGATCTAGAAAACATAGTGCAATGGTCCAATGCCAACACGCTTGCCTTGAACCCTACCAAGACCAAGTACATGCTTTTTGGAACCGAAAAGCAGTTAGGTAAAATTAAACCCTGTGCCGGCTGTGTGACTGTTATGGGAGAGCCTATCGAACGGGTTTACGAAGCGCGTAATTTGGGTCTTATCATGGACGCGGAACTTCGTTTTCACAAACACGTATCTGAGTCTATCCGTAATTGCTATTATAGACTCAAGATTTTATACAAAGCCCGTCCCTATCTTAGTGAAGAACTGCGAATCTTGCTTGTGGAGTCTTTGGTTTTATCAAAGTTGAATTATGCAGACACGGTGTATGGCCAACGACTACTGTCAAAAACTGAAAAAATGATCCAAAGACTTCAAAACGCCTGTGCACGCTTCTGTTTTAAAATTCCCTTTAGGGGGCATGTAACACCTTTCTTCAATGAGCACAATATTTTAAAAATGAAAGCTAGACGTAAACTCCACTTGGCAAGCCTACTCTTTGGTGTTATTAAGTCTCATTCGCCTTCTTATTTATATGACAGACTATCGTGGACAAGAAGACACAGAATCGGTGAGGGAAGAAAATGTTCTCAACAGCTTTCCATTCCACGGCACAAGTCGGCAGCTTTTAGAGGCAGTTTTCGCTACGCAGCTACCAAATGCTGGAACAATATCCCTCCTCCCATAAAATATAGTAGTAGTTGCTTAACTTTCAAATTGAAATTGAGAGATTTTTTATTAGGCCATCAGAAGGATGCGGAAAATATCCGAGCCGACATATCTGCCATATAAACCAACTTATTCTATCTTTATGATTCTATTTTTCAGAACGCCTGAGTGTGTTTCTTTTTGTTTTGTATAAAGTAGTTGTGTCACTCTATACATAAGCCGTCTAAGTATAGTCTTCTGTCCACTGTCGGAGCCAATTGCACGGCCTACCTTCGGAGCCCATTGCACAGAATCACAGCACACAGGGGGTGCCTCGGGTTTGCAGCTACACTTTCTTGGAATGTTCTCTCACCACCAATGCGATGCCTGAAATCAGTACAATCCTTCAAATTCCAAGAATAAAGTTACTAATACTTACATGACCAAATTCCCTTTCAACCTTAACATGTACGCTAGTATTGGCTCACTGTACCTAAGGGGTTGTGGCACGCAGGCTTTGCTTGGGATCTCCTAGGGTGTGGGCTGTTGGGAACTCGCTATTATGTGAGTCCGGCTATATTGGTGATGGTGTTTCGCTACTGCATTCATCCCATAAACTTAGGAACACCATCTCGTTTCTGTAATTTACAGTTAGAAACTTAATTAATTAATCTACTCTAGCTCACTTCGGTTTGTCAAGTATAGTTCCTTGATAAAATATATCCTAATTCAAATAATTAACCAATCTAATTTAATTTATTATTCAAATAGTAATAAAATTCATTTCAATCACAGTGCATAAAATTCTAATATAAATATAATTAACCACTTACCATTTTGTCATTAATCTGTTGTTTGATCTCATGTCTCTTAATTTACCCTTTATATTTCATCCTATACAGGATAAATTACCGAGCTGTCATCTACACCATCCCCCACAAATCTCAATGTACACTATTTAGGAAAAGAATAATACCTACACAATCACTCAACACATTCTTTGTTATTACATCATAATGAATTCCAGCTTAATGTATTGCGTATAATTAAGTAACCAGATGTCAAAACGTTGAAAACGTCAGACAAATTAATAATTTATTTTTGACAGATTTGCGCACAGATTATTCTAAGCCGGCGGCGTGCGAGTCCATGCCGGCTAAACGGAATGTTGCCATTTTAAATATTATATTTTATTTATAAACATTCACATTTATTAGGTATTTTTATATATTGTTTTTCTTCTATCTTATATATCAGATTTTAATTGTTTATTATAACCTATATTATTTTTCTAGCGTATGACACTCGTGGGTTGCAGCTGAAAATCAGCGTCAGGTGGTACACTTTGTGTTGCCATCTGACAGTATGCTGAGCTGAGGCCCTTTTGGTATTTTATTAATTGTTTCTGTTTTTATAGTTTTAAGGTGTATTTGTATGTCACAATGCCAATAAATGCATTTTTCTTTCTTTCTTTCTTTCTCCGCACAGCGATCTCCACTGAAACTGAGCGGAGAGGAGATGTGTCAAAAACACAATTCTATTGGTTGTTTAAAAAACATTTCCTCTCCACTCGTCTCGTCTCCGCTTTGGTGGAGTCCCGGTCTAAGTCTCGATGCCGCATGTCGTGAGAATATCGGGATGAAAAGATATCTTATGTCCTTCTCCAGGTCATCTATGTGCCTCGCGATAATATACCAAAAAGTCCATAATTATATTGAGCAAAAAGCCTGTGTTTTAAGAGCCAATAACGCATAGCAATGGAAATACGCCCTTCTAGATTTTATAGTCATATGGCGCAGGAGGGTTACCTTCCGACTGGATTTGAATTTACTAGGAGGGCGAGATATGAATAAAATATTGTGAAACATTATTATTTCTACATTTTCATATTGGAAAGGCAGGACTTGAAAATTAGTCGAAGATGACGGTTTCCAGAAACCTATGTAGGTACCTTTTGCTTACTTCCTCATCATCTGCCTAGCCTTTTCCCACCTATGTTGGGTTCGGCTTCCAGTCTAACCGGATGGGTAATACTATACTCCTTGGTAAGACTGGTTATCAGACTTTCGGGCTTCTGACGACCTGTAACGACTGTCAAAGATCCACAAATGAAAGCCGGGACCAAAGGCTTAACGTGCTTTCCGAGACACGGAGGAGTCTCGATATGTAAAGATGGTCACCTATCCTCGGACCAACCCCGGCAAGCGTAGCTTAACCTGATGGATCGACCCGCGCGGCTGTTATTACTTAGCCACGAGCTCCTACTACTTAACAAAGAAAATAAACAAAATCCAAGGAAGTATATGTAATTAAACCAAGTAATATAGAATTATCTTTATTCAAGTATCATGACTCAAAAATGGTTCGTAAGACTTACAACTATGTTATTAAGAACTGAAACACTTCACAAAAACAAACAAATAGTATTGGATCACAGTTGTGGCAACCCATGTGAGATGGCACAACAGTGACCCACGAAAACACAGGCGGCTTAAAATCGTGCTTGAAATCATGCTAATGTATCTTCATAAAAACAATATCTATCTACAACCTTAGTTTTTATTTATCCATAATCAATTGAAAAAAATTGGTTGTCCTGTGTTACGGCTAAAGACTGGTGTGAAAATAAACTTAGCTAGCTAAACTTGTAAAAATTTAGGAATATTGTGGTACTAGCTGCGCCCCGCGGTTTCACCCGCGTAAGTTTCGATCCCGTGGGAATATCGGGATAAAAAGGATATATAATCCTATATCCTATTCCAGGTCATTATCTACCCCTGTGCCAAATTTCATCCTAATCTGTACAGCCGTTTTAGCGTGAAAGCGTAACAAACAAACATACAAATAAACAAACTCACTTTCGCATTTATAATATTAAGATAACGTATCCTTTTACAATGTTTGTAAATATGTGAGCACCATGTATCTATCTAAAATAATTTATTTAACTGTCATTGCTTCATTTTTAATTCTTTTTATCTATTGTGGTACAGTATGTAATCATATTCTAGGTGCATCGTCTTCACATATTATATCTGCTTAGCCTTTTTCCAACTACTACTTTTCCATGGGGTCGGCTTCCAGTTTAACCGGATCAGCTGGATATTAGTACTTTACACGGACCAACTGTCGGTCTGACCTCCGCAATCCAGTTATTCGGTAATACGAATTAAATTATAAAATAATAACGGGTGTAAAAAGACACTTAAGACCCCGGCGACGGATGAATTCTCCATACAAACGTAATACCAAAATCATTTGCAATTTGAGCATACTTCCACCATAATGTGTTGTTATTCGGATTGAGACGGTATTTATCTAGGTTCCTACAACTTTTTTTTTTACAAAAAACTAAAATGAAGTTGTAGCCAATTAAATTTCGCACATTACAGCGTAAATTACATGTTTTCATATAGTTTTTTCTGTATTACAAACAACAATACTTGTGATATTGTTTCAGCAGAAACATAGCCTATATTATCAAGTTACAAATTATCAAAAAAAAATGGAAAAACATTAACTTTTCGTTCATCATTTTTGGTATTAAGGAACACATCCAATTTTATCATAAATTTTCAATAGCTAGTAGTGCTATCGCGTCAAGCAAATGTTATTTCTATGAAAATGTGTGCGTGGTCGTACAGTTCACGGTGGCTGTGTGTATCGCTCCGATAGGCACACTAGCACAACATTAGTAGCACTCGATTCATAGTTGAGATCGATGCTCCGCCGGCCCCTTAACGAAGCTGAAAGTCACTTATTATTCCCTTCATTATGATCATTTTTTTTGTTCTAGACCATACCTGGGAACCTTCTGGTTTTTCAGTCATTTTTTAAAGAAAGCAAGTTTTTAATGTTATAGCTTAATTTTAAATACCCCCACAACCGTTGCATGCACCAATGAACACAATGTTTTGCGTGCGTTACGTTGCACACTACCGTAAACAGCGACTTTTTAGACCAGAAATAGAAGTCTTTTCCCAGCAATTATTTTGGTGCAATGTTACTTAATTTGATGAACAGAATGCGTACTTGACGGCTATTTGATGGGTTCTTTACACCCTGTATGTATGAAAAATATTATAATACAGCCATAGGTTTAACGCTTTCGGCAATCCATCTTCTATAATCTCCAGAAAGCTATATAAGTCCCACACGAGAAGCGTAGCTATAGCTAGCTATCAACAAAAATAATGTTATTATGTTTGTTTCATTATACATCGTTATTAATGGCCTTTATTTGGCTCCAATGACCCAATCCGGCTAATAGATTATTTTAGGTTTGGAATGTAGGAAAAGCTATTCTATAGAATGCTATTTTTTCGATATTACATCGCTTACTTTACGATCATCATCTGCCTAGCCTTTTCCCAACTATGTTGGGGTCGGCTCCCAGTCTAATCGGATGCAGCTGAATACCAGTATTTTACATGGAGCGACTGCCTATCTGAACTCCACAACCCAGTTACTAGGCAATACGATACTCCTTGGTAAGACTGGTTCTCAACTTTCGGGCTTCTCACGACACGTAACGACTGTCAAAGATCCACGAATGACAGCCGGGACCAACTGCTTAACCTGATTGATCGACCCGTGCGGCTGTTATTTCTTAGCCACAAGCCCCGCTTACCTTATGTTATGAAAATGAATTATTTGAGTACAATTTTATTTTTCAAAATAACACACGCCTGTATTCCCCCAAGGGTTAATATTGCCAGTTGTTTTTTTTTTTTTGAGCGTGGGAAATTTTCAAATTACTTCTCCCGCTCTGGGCGGAGCGGCAGGGCCTGTCAGACTTTTACAGACTAAAATCCACCCGTGTTCCTTCAGTTGCCTGTTGCCAAGGTCCCGGTATCCCTTTCGGACTTTCCCCCAACCCTGGCAGGCATCGGTCCTAACGGACCCCGCCAATTGTGCCGATCTCTTTGAGGCGCGCGTGGAACACGACGCGCCATCGACCCGGGCCTGGTTCTTATCGGACGGCGAGCTAACCATTGCTCGCCATCCGCATGCCCGCGCCTATGGTGGCCGGGAATCCGCCTGGGATTCAGTGACTAACCTATCCTAGTGACTAACCTAATGACAGTTTTAAAGCCTTCCATGGCCCTCTGACTTGGCTTCACATGCCGTCGAGAAATATCTCTCAGGCATGCCCGTTTCCTCACGATGTTTTCCTTCACCGTTTTTGAAGCAAGTGATAATTATACAATACGCACATGAATCCGAAAAGTCAGAGGTGCGTTGTTCCTGAGACATTCCTTAAGAAAAAACACGATATCACATAAAAAATTGCGACACTTTCATGTTATATAAATAATAAAAATAAAAATAAATAAAAAAGCTGTTTATTTCAATTAAAATACAGTTTATACAATTCTTAACTTAATCTTAAACAAAAATAGAAAAGATTTTACAGTTAAGGAGTTGCTATTTGCTTACAATTCATTAAATGTCGCTTGAATATGTTATAGGTCTGCCTTTTATTTTTGTTTTCCAGTTTACAAACTATGTGTTTTGGCAACTTGTTTAGTATTCGGGCGAGACTGACATTCCATACTCTCTCACCATAATCGTTATGACATTTTGGTATTTCAAAGGTCGGGAGGTAGTCTAGTTTACGTAATGTGATTAATCTTTTTGCCCTATTCAATTTACACATGTCACTACTGTACTGAGTTACAATATAAACTGATAAAGAATGACCCTTTAAAACTTTCCGAGCCATCTAGTAATTTATTAATGGATCTTGAAATGGACCGGGAGAAGTCGTAAATAAAAAGTTACATTGATCGGAAAAAGGGACATCCCCAAAAAGTAAGAAGTAAAATATTATAACGGCTATTTGTAAAAAAAAGCCTAACCTAACAGTAAAAACTAAAATATTATAACGGGTATTTCAAATAAACAGAAAAATATGAAGTAAACTTGTATGAAATTTATTTATTTATTCAGTTCGGACAACAATATGGTCCAATTTGTTAGTAAAATACCTTATCGCTAGTGTTAGTCGTACACAAAACAAGGATAAGAAAAGCTAGTGACTGCGGTAGGGTGTGTAGAGAACGATAAAGCAAGAAATATGCTACCTGACCATTCTCCCTACATATTATATACCTCAAATTCAAATAATTTATATCAAATAGGCGCTTATATGGCACTTTTAAACGTCATAAACAAAGAAATAGAACTGATTCTAGATGCCCCTTCCAAAAGGTCGTTTTCGTATGGAGAAGAATGGGCAAGAAACTCCAC
Organism: Lithophane ornitopus; assembly: GCA_948473465.1. Lineage (NCBI taxonomy): Eukaryota > Metazoa > Arthropoda > Insecta > Lepidoptera > Noctuidae > Lithophane > Lithophane ornitopus. Next base: position 12,031,338 of record OX419635.1, on the reverse strand, counting down.
CGTTACTCTTTTAAAAATGTTTTACAATATTTTGTATACATCAATTACATAATTACGACTCAGAAAAGGGGAGTAAGAGCTCTCCACCACTGTTTTCAGGATGCTATTGTCACCCTCAGACCAAATAAAAAACCAAGACAGAGCGCTGTCAACAGTGACGTGAGGCCGGTTTCGTAAACATGTGTGCACATATTTTGGTGTAGTTTGATTGTAAAGGCGCGATTCCATTAGGCAAGTTACTTGTATGCAAGTTGCGAATTGCATACAACTTGAACAAACCTGCATACAAGATACAACTTGTGTGAGGTAGTTTGAACTTGTATATTTTTTAATTCAAGTGACGTGCAAATTGAACGCGCAACCGTTAGTTGCACGTTTTACAAGCAGCACCTACAACAGCAACACGTCTTCCACCTATGATGTCCTTCAATTTTTGAACATCTCCACTTGCAAGTAAAACCTGCATGCAATTCGCACACTCTCGAAAACTTGTTTCCAATGCAAGCAACTTTGACGCAAATGTGACGTCATACTTGCATGCAAACCTTGCCTAATGGAATCGCGGCTTAAATGGTTGTAAATGTTTGCGTTTGAGCGTGTATGCACAGAGCGGTGGTGTAGTTTTGGCATGCTTCACTGTATTGTTCGCAGCGCTCTGTCTTGGTTTTTTATTTGCTCTGAGTTGTCACCGACCCGCGTTCATCAGTGATGCGACGTTTTTGCGAATCACTGCATGGAAGCCGTTAGTTCAGTACTGAGCAAACATCTCCGATGCGCTACAGGAACGGGGCAGTTTAAGGTTGATGCGCTAGGGTGGCCCGCGAAATTCAAATTTTCTTACGTTTTTTGCAATTTGCAGGTCAGTATCAGGTTGTATGTTGATCTAAATATTATTTGCGGCCGTAACAAATATGGATTTATAGAATTATAAACATTTGAAAACGTAAGAAAATTTGAATTTCGCGGGCCACCCTAGCGCATCAAACTTAATGAAAATGATGAGCCAGATATTTTAAATTGAACTTTTAGAATGGGGCTAAAACAAGTCATAAAAATTGCTAAGGCGGCCATCTGTAACCAAATAGGTAAAAAAATATTACGTTTGAAGTCTTTCTGCATCCACTAACTGACTGACTGCTGTCTATTTGTTTTATTAACTATTTATATATTTTAGGAGGAGCTCGTGGCTACGTAATAACAGCCACACGGTTCGATCCATCAGGTTAAGCTACGCTTGCTAGGGTTGGTCCGTGGATGGGTGACCAACTTTACAACCGAAACTCCTCCGTGCCTCGGAAAGCACGTTAAGCCGTTGGTCCCAGCTGTTATTTGTGGATCTTTGACAGTCGTTACGGGTCGTCAGAAGCTCGAAAGTCTGACTACCAGTCTCCAAGGGATATCGTAATACCCAGTTACTGGGTTGTGGAGGTCAGATAGGCAGTCGCTCCATGTAAAATACTGGTATATACCTGCATCCGGTTAGACTGGAAGCCGACGCCAACATATTTGGGAATAGGCGAGGCAGATTGATTAAGCAGATTATCGACGCTACCATTGCCAGTACAATAGCTAACTTTCAGCTTAACATTCAGTTTAGCTTTCAGTATAAGACCGACCTTTAAATGTTTGCATGGTCTCAAATTCCATCCTCATGATCGATCATCAATAAACATTAATTATTTTGTAAATATACGCTTTTTGGATAATGTCATACATTATCGCATTCACGACTCGATCCCATGGGGTCACGCAGATGATTGTTTACCGATGGGGAACGATAGAGTAAAACAAAAAAAAAAAAACAGAATCAGTACCAACATTGAAATAAAAACGGGAATTGTTAATCTAACTAATATTATAAACGCGAAAGTTTGTAAGTATGGATGGATGGATATTTGTTACTCTTTCACGTAAAAACTACTGAATGGATTTAGATGAAATTTAGTAAACAGATAGTTTATAACCTGACTTCTATCTGTAAAACGAAAAAAAATAGGTAATAAAAACTAAAACCCAACTACGACTAAAAAGGTATAAACAAGACACCACAGACAGACAAATCCGGAGTCACACGTGTTAGAGCATAAATCGAACAGATTACGTGTGACTCCGGATTTTTAATTTGTCTGTCTGTGGGGTCTTGTTATACCTTTTTAGCCGTAGTTGGGTTTTAGTTTTTATTACTTTTTATTTTTTTTATTTTGGGGTTATAATATATATATTTTTGAAATGTCCTCATTAAGCCCTTTCATTTGATACCCAACATGGTACGATTAAACAATTTTTGTTTTTTAGTTCCTGACTTTATGTCCTCTAGAGGGCGCCATTTTTAATTTAATGTGACGTCACATTGCCTATAACCAGCGGACGATCAAGACGCTTCCAACGATACCTCATTTGTCAAATTGTGATGAGTCGTTTAGAAGATACGAGGGAACAGATGAACATACATACATACATACCGGTCAAAATCATAACCCTCCTTTTTTCTTCGCCGTAGTCGGGTAAATAGAAAACCGTCATGCAGAAATCTTTTTGATATCAATGAGGTACTAAAAAAAAAAATCGGTCCCCAAATTTCCCGCCCCATAAATCTGCCGCCCTAGGCTCAAGCCTACTCAGCCTGCTGGTAAATCCGCCACTGACTCTAAGTCTGGTCGCTGTGACTGCTGGTCGTGGTCGTGGCCGTCTAGTGCGCATGAACCTTTACCATGCGGTAACTGGATAATGGATGACAGATTGACAGTCGCTCCATGTAAAATACTGGTATTCAGCTGCATCCGGTTAGACTGGAAGCTGATCCCAATAGGAAAAGGCTAGGCAGATTGACTCCTTTAACTTTAACAGATTTGCAACACATTCTGCGTATCAATTCAAACCAAATTATCTCTGCTTTGTGCCAGAATCAGTACTGTTACTACTGTTAAAGGGTGTCCAGCTGATTAACGATACGCATCGGATTTCGGTGAACGCAAGTACGACGGAGTATTAATGACGTCAGTCGATCAATTGTCGACATTAATATGAACGGGATTAATGATTCTGTTCCATGAGAGAAGTGATCAACTGCATGTAATTAAGTTGGTGATTTATAGTTGTGGATTAATTAAAAGTTCAGTGTATTAAAATAGCATTAATGACTAGCGAATTGACGATTAATGTGCGTCAGGCGCACTCTGGGCAGTCATCCTTGCTTTCATTTCGCCGACTGGCTTTTAATCGACTTCAAAACGGAGGTCGTGAGTGGTCCCATATTTTTAAAATTAATTTTGCTTGCGTAGTTTTTTTAGTTTATTTACCTTCAATATTAAGTATTTTTCCCACTTAGTCTATATAGACGATGTTTTAAGTTACTCCGTCACTATTATTTACATAGCAGGTAGTGGTATTCGAATTTGTGTGGGGTAGATACCACAATTAAAAAGTAAAACCAAAAAAAAAAAAATGGAAAATATACACTTGTTTCTTTTTGAAAAAAGTTTTTTTTCTATTGCATGTTATATTCTCATACAGCACACTGACAGGATAAAGCAAGTAATATTTCTGATAAATACATTATGGTTTTCGCTTCGCAAGAGACCGATAGAAATATTAGGAGCTGACTGCCAATCTTAGCCATTTGAACAGTGTACCTGTTCAAATGGCTAAGATTGGCAGACACAAAGAAGAAATTGTAGTTATTAAGTACAAGAAATCGAAGGGAGGAGCTCGTGGTTAAGTAATAACAGCCGCACGGGTCGATCCATCAGGTTAAGCTACGCTTTCCGGGGTTATTCCGTAGATGGGTGACCATCTTTACATATCAAGACTCCTCCATGCCTCGAACAGCACGTTAAGCCGTTGGTCCCGACTGCCATTCGTGGATCTTTGACAGTCGTTACGGGTCGTCACAAGCCCAAAAGTCTGACAACCAATCTTGCCAAGGGGTATAGTATTACCCAGTTACTGTGTTGAGGTCAGATAGGCAGTCGCTCCATGTAAAATACTGGTATTCAGCTGCATCCGGTTAGACTGGAAGCTGACCCCAATGGGAAAAGCTAGGCAGATGAGGTAATTTCAAGAAATAAACGCTGATTCATATCGCCCATGAAACATTACCCGACACCCACAAAACAAAAAAACACAATAGTACTAATCCTATTGCCATTTGTAGAAATATCAAAACAAATTGACGAGACAGTCTAACACCGTGGTTCATACGATAACTCAATTATATGGGTCAACAAATAATGCTATTCACATGGCTTTGAGCACCGAATTGCGTTCATACCTGCCAGTGACCTTTGTGAAGTACAATGGCAAATGTTATGTGGAAAGGACGGGCCCTAGGAGTAGCGGGTGTATTACAATAAGCGTGAAATGTCCAGCAGTGTAGTGACCCAGTCCAGTGGTAACAACGGTCCTGGCCTTAGAAGTAGCGGGTGTACTAAGCATGAAATGGGAAAGAATATTTTGAAGAGAAGAGAGCAGTAGTGACCAGTTGTAACGGTCAGGAGACTTTCGAAGTTTCAAACCCAGGCAGACATTTTTCCCAGGCCGATTCCCGGCCACCGTAGGCACTTTATTGCTTTGTGTAATTTAAATCACTACGGCTCTTCTCAAAACGGCGAAGGACAATATCGTGACGTAATCGAATTTGAAGACATGATGTGATATTCATTGACCAGCAGTGGGCACATTATAGGCTGATAATCAGCCTATAATGTGCCCACTGCTGGTCAATGCTTATGTTATTTTGATAAATGGGAAGGAAGAGGGGGACAAAAGAAAAGATTGGTGGATTATTTGAGAGATGCATCGTTTTTTTGGTCTTCCCCTACTCGTATAGCCATCCACATTCATACTCAAAAATTACCTGACGACATTTCCCTCATTCCTCTGTATCACATGCCCATACCATGACAACCTACTACCACACAACTTTTCAGTCACCGGTGTCACTTTCAGACTTCCTTACAACGTATATCAATCTGCCTAGCCTTTTCCCAACTATGTTGAGTTCTCCACAGATGGTATTCATCCACGGACCAACCCCGGCAAGCGTAGCTTAACCTTATCTAACGACCACCTGTGCGGCTGTTATTACTTAGCCAAGAGCTCCTTAAAACATAATATATACTTCACCTTATTATATCACATCTCTCGTCGCGTGCACTGTAGCAAAATTATCCATTTTCAATTAAAAAAAAATTAAACGCTAAAAATTCCTTTTGACAGTTCCGATTCTTGTGAAATGTCACAGCAAATCAGGGTCCAGACGAAATCCATTAGACGTTAAAGATATCTTGCTGTACTACGAACCTTTCTGACGAAGAGGACCCTTGTCTCATTTCTCCTAACTCCTTTTGAAACGCGAAATATACGTACAAAAAGGTAATTCTTGCAAATGTCACAGCCCATCAAGGTCCAAATAAAATCCGCGACTAGTTAAAAAGATTTTGCTCTACAGTGAATTATTATTTCGAAGAAAACCTATTTTAGGTACTATTTCTTCAAACTTCAAGACCATTTTTAACCCACTTCAAATAGGATGAGGTTCTCAATTCGGCTGCTTGTTTTTTTTGTGTTTGTTACGCAATTACTCTTAAAATATTTCGTGTAGACACACTTGCGTTTTTATTTTTGAAGTCAGTTGTTTTTTTTTGTAAAAAGTTTTTATTTTTCACTTTTTTGTTGTGGTTCCTACTCTACACAAATTCGAATACCACTACCTGCTATGTAAATAACAGTAACGGAGTCACATAGAACATCGTCTACATAAACCAAGTGGGAAGAACACGTAATATTGAAGCTAACTCAAAAACTACGCAAGCAAAACTCGGGAGTATACCCTTTCGAACTGAAAAAGATTTTTTTAAATTCGATTCATGATTGGCGAAAATATCGATGAACATACACAAAAAAAAATACATACAGACGAAAATAGAACCTCCTCCTTTTTGGAAGTCGGTTAAAAATACAGATCAAAAGACACCGACTTCCGAAATTAAAGTTATTTTTCACATTGTAGTTTATTTTTTCGTTTGTAGGACATGCCGGTTTCCTGACAATGTGTTGTGTTCACCGTTTTGAGAGCAATGGCGATTACACTTTACTTTGTGTACATAATATTGCCGGTCTGAGCATTATCTAGCTTATTTTGGTTCTTGGTACTTATCTATTTTTACCCGACTACGGCGAAGAAAAAAGGAGGGTTATGATTTTGACCGGTATGTATGTATGTTCATCTGTTCCCTCATATCTTCTAAACGACTCGTCACAATTTGACAAATGAGGTAATGAGGTAACGTTGGAAGCGTCTTGATCGTCCGCTGGTTATAGGCTGTGACGTCAAATTAAATTAAAAATGGCGCCCTCTAGAGGACATCAAGTTTAATGAATGAAATGAAATAAATAAAAAAATGTTTAATCGTACCATGTTGGGTATCAAATGAAAGAGCTTAATGAGCACATTTGAAAAAAAATATATTATAACCACAAAAGAATTTTAAAAAAAATTAAAGTAATAAAAACTAAAACCCAACTACGACTAAAAAGGTATAAACAAGACACCACAGACAGACAAATTAAAAATCCGGAGTCACACGTGTTAGGGCATAAATCGAACAGATTACGTGTGACTCCGGTGTTTTAATTTGTGTCTGTGGTGTCTTGTTTATACCTTTTTAGTCGTAGTTGGGTTTTAGTTTTTATTACTTTAATTTTTAAAGACTGGTACGCACCGTATGGGAAAACTAATAAGCTCAATCTGCCTAGCCTTTTCCCAACTATGTTGGGGTCGGCTTCAAGTCTAACCGGATGCAGCTGAATACCAGTATTTTACATGGAGCGACTGCTATACTCAGCATTATGTAGTAATGAATGTAAAACACAGTTTTTAAAGCCCAACACAGAAAGTATGCAAATCGTATTGTTCTTTTACCCTTTCCGACAAATTGGGTTCGGTTTCATACGGTGTGTTGCGGGCCTCATAATTTTTATTGTATGAATACATGCATACCATTATGATTGTGTTTTTATTTTCTTTTATATTGTGTTTTCTACGTACTGATTCATTAAAGATAACATAACATCACGCCTGTAGTCCCCGAAGAGCTAAGACAGAGGTGTACCTATAGTACACCCACATTTCACCAGTTATGTTTAAGTCCCATGTAATCGGGGGCGAGCCTATTGCCATCAACCGAACACAAATCCAGACTCTTTTTGTGACGTCACATAGCCTATCCAGCAGACGATCAAGACGCTGCCAATGATACATTGGTCAAATTATGATGAGTAGTTTAGAAGTTTTGATGGAACAGATGAACATACATACATACCGGTCAAAATCATAACCTTGCTTTTTAACCGACTTCTTCAAAAAAGAGGAGGTTCTCAATTAGTCTGTATGTTTTTTGTGTTTATGTTACGCGATTACTTCGCCAATTTATGATTCGATTTTGATGATTCTTTTTTTATTTGGTAGGTCATGCGTCAGAAGTGGCCCCATATAAATTTTATTAATTTTGCTTGCGTAGTTTTTGAGTTAGCTTCAATAATTATGTATTTTTCCCACTTAGTGTATGTAGACGATATATTGTTTGACTCCGTCACTGTTATTTACATAGCAGGTAGTGGTATTCGAATTTTTGTGGGGTAGGTACCACAACTAAAAAGTGAAAAATAAAAACTTTAAAAAGAAAAAAAAACAACCGACTTCCAAAAAAAAACTAAAAACGTGAAAAATAACTTTAATTTCGGAAGTCGGTGGCAAAAAACGAAAATTGAAAAGCAAAGACACCGACTTCCTAAATTAAAGTTATTTTTCACGTTTTCAGTTTTTTTTTGGAAGTCGGTTGTTTTGTTTTTTGTAAAAAGTTTTTCGCTTCGCCGTATTCGGGGAATTAATATTTTTATAAATTACCCGACTTCGTTTTAGCATCAAATCTCAACGTGGGAAGCATCGGCGGGTCAAAGTGCAGAGCTTAGTGGTGTGACTGTCAGGCTGCGAAGTGATAGGTGTCAAGTTCGAATCCAAGCCACACACTTCTGACTTTTCGGATTCATGTCCGTATTGTGTAATATCACATGGTACCCCACTGACTACCTGCAGTATTATCTCTCCTTCTCGCTTTAATCCATCCAAAGGTTTTCTTTAAGAGATCGCTTTTAGCGATCCGTCCCATTGTGTCACCCTATGTTAAATTTCTACATTTATATCTGTATTTTTTATAGTGTACATAATAAAGAGTATTCTATTCTATTCTAATTATCACTTGCTTCATAAACGGTGAAGGAAAACATCGTGAGGAAACCGGAATGTCTGAGAGATATTTCTCGACGGCATGTGAAGCCAAGTCAGGGGCTCATGTGGCGACTTTAAAACTCCCACTCACCACACGAAAAGAGAAGACTCGGCGGGTCGCTAGTCTAACAAGACACCAAATAAATCGAACAGATTACGTGTGACACCGGATTTTTAATTTGTCTGTCTGCGGTGTCTTGTTTATACCTTTTTAGTCGTAGTTGGGTTTTAGTTTTTATTACTTTAATTTTTTTTAAATTGTTTTGGGGTTATAATATTTATATTTTTGAAATGTGGTCATTAAACGCTTTCATTTGATACCCAACATGGTACGATTAAACAATATTTTTTTTTAGTTACTGACTTTATGTCCTTTAGAGGGCGCCATTTTTATTGTGACATCACATAGCCTGTAACCAGCGGACGATCAAGACGCTTCCAACGATACCTCACTTGTTAAATTGTGATGAGTGGTTTAGAAGATATGAGGGAACAGATGAACATACATACCTACATACATACATACATACCGGTCAAAATCATAACCCTCCTTCTTTCTTCGCCGTAGTCGGGTAATAAATGGATACCTAATGTCTTATCCACATTTTCGTTACTCGATCGGTACCCATACCACCCATGACTTTATTATTGTATTGTGTGAACTACGTCGGAACTAACTGACACAACTATAATTTGATTTCCAGTTGCTACAAGTACTTAGATACTACATTGATACTTGTTAACTATTCATGAAAGTTTATTTAGATACAGAATAAGAAGATAGCAGTTAAAAAGTCTGATCGTTACTCTATTTTTTTAATCTTATTTTTAGATCTTGTTTTTCGGAAGAAAAAGTTATGTCTTTGAAAAAGATATCTTATTATTTTTTCTTGAGGAGTTCGTGGATAAACAATAACAGCCACACGGGTCGATCCATGAGGTTATGTTACGCTTGCCGGTGTTGGTCGTGGACCATCATTACATACCGAGACTCTTCCGTAGCTCGGAAAGCACGTTAAGCCGTTGGTCCCGGCTGTCATTCTTCGATCTTTGACAATCGTTACGGGTAGTTAGAAGCCTGAAAGTCTGGCAACCAGTCTTAGTCCGTCAAGTTCGAACCCAACCCGAAGATAGGCAGTCGCTTCATGTTAAATACTGGTATTCAGCTGCATCCGGTAAGACTGGAAGCCGACCCCAACATAGTTGGGAAAAGGCTAGGTAGATTGAGCTTATTATTTTTCCCATACGGTGCATACCAGTCAATAACCGTAAAAATAGATATACCAAGAACCAAAATAAACTAACAAAATAAATAATATTCAGGTTATAAATATAAACTCCTTGCTATATTATTGTCTGAGAAAAAAAACTACAAACAAAAAAGTTTACCTGAGTACTACCATTTTATTTTAAAATACAAACTTGCCGAAGCAATTCAGTGTCCTTACCAAAATCACAAAATAATTAACAAAACTTGATCCAACACAGAACCACACATCGTCACACACAGAATCTTCCACAGGTACCCTCCATCTGTCAAGTTTCTCTATACCCAGAGCTTCGTCTTTACCTACTTCTCGCAATCAACGCGTATTGTGCACCGTACACAAGATTCGAACTTACAACTTAGCGAGAGTTCCCACTGCTTCATGTCAACAGTCATAATATATAATGATTTTAAAAGCATTATTTAATCAGCAGAGCAGTGCGGAGCTCGTGGCTAAGTAATAACAGCCGCACGGGTCGATCCATCAGGTTAAGCTACGCTTGCCGTTGGTCCGTAGATGTCATTTGTGGATATTTGACAGTCGTTACGGGTCGTCGGAAGCCCGAAAGTCTGACAACCAGTCTTGCCAAGGGGTATCGTATTACCCAGTTACTGGGTTGTGGAGGTCAGATAGGCAGTCGCTCCATGTAAAATACAGGTATTCAGCTGCATCCGGTTAGACTGGAAGTCGACCCTAACATAGTTGGGAAAAGGCTAGACAGATGATGTGGAAACAGCCGCGACTTACGACTTTTAGGTCGTAGGTTCGAAACCCAGCCAGGCACTGGCACACTTATTTCATCACCACTGCTCTCCAAACGGTGAAGGAAAACATCGTGAGCAAACTGGAATGTCTTAGAACCAAAATTCCGAAGATATGTGACATCTACCAACCCGCACTGGGCCCGCGTGGTGGATTACGGCCCACTCCCTCACAGAGAGGAGGCCTGTGTCCCAGCAGTGGGAACATTAGACTGATCATGCTCATGCATATAATCGTACTTTAATGTCCTAAATTAGGTACTTAAAAGCCAAGTAATAGCGCCCAACTCATGTATTCAAATAGATCAGCTGATCACTGTTGGATATCCCTCAAAATTCACGCAGCTCCCGCATCCGGAGTGATCTAATTAATATTTTGTAACAATACATTACATAAAAGAGTGTCCGTGGAGTTTCTCGCCCCTTCTTCTCCATAGGAATCTACTACGCTTTGAAATGGGCAACAAGCTTCATCTTTCTGAATGACCGACTCCTTTGACAATTCTAAAGTGCTTTTAAATGGTGTAATTGAAATAGATGCTTTGAGTTTGAGTTTGAATGCTCCAGCAGCTTTTTTAAAGTAATCAGTCCTCTTTAATCACTTTTTTTTCTTTATTTTGACGAAAACATTTTCATTTTCCTTAACCAAAACATTATTAGACACATCTAACTTTAATTACGAGTTTTACCTCCTTGGGCTCTAATGATTATATTATAGACTAGCTGATGTTAAAACTATTTATTTGAATAAGAATTAATATTATGTCGATAAAACTCCATCGCAAATAATGCATTAACTTCGAAAAAATTTGATTACCATAAAAAAGGTTATAGTGAGTCAATCTTAAAAGATATACATATGCTGTCGCGGACTTTTTTTTAGAACTTTTAAAGAGGAACAATTCCATCATACATGATATTTGCGTAACTTAAACCGTTTACGCAGCGCACGCAACGGAAGCTCTCAAAAAGGAATAATTTTTCCCGTTTTTGCAACATTTTTCATTTATGCTCCGCTCCTATTGGTCGTAGCGTGATGTTATATAGCCTATAGCCTTCCTCGATAAATGGACTATCCAACGCAAAAAGAATTTTTGAATTCCAACTAGTAGTTCCTGAGATTAGCGCGTTCAAACAAACAAACAAACAAACTCTTCAGCTTTATAATATTATATTAGTATAGATGTTGAAACGGTATGTACTCCCCGTCACTTTTCCCTAAGCGTTCATTAGAAAACCAGCGTAAGACATAATTTATCTGGCATAAATGCTGAAATGAACCTTATTGTGCGCTCATTATTGTTAAAACATTATTTTTACTTTTTTTTTTTCTGTTTCACGACACGAACTGTGTCCATATAAATATTATTCTTTCTTTCAGAAAGTACTTAATATTATGAATGTTACAAGTACAAGTTACCACGATAAATGTCACAACACAGTGAGAACCCTGCCTAACGTGCACTTACCGTCACTTGGTGCAAGGTGACGTTCGTCGTCGTGTGCAGAACTAACCTTGAAGAGAAGTGGTGAAATTCAAGGTGTAGTTGTGGTAAAGTTAGGAGAATGAGCTAACTTTGTTGTGGGGTGTTAATGATTTTAGGGTTATAAGGTTTTACACATGGCCTGGAATTGTTAGCAAGTGCCTAAGTTTAGGTGATACGGTGAATTTTTAAAATTTGGAAGATGTTCCAAATTATAAAAATTCACCGTATAAATAAATAAAATAAAAATAAAAAGGGCCTTTTATTTCTTACAAACAAAAAAGTAAATATTAAAAAAAAAAATATACAAAATCATTTATACTATATACAATGTTATTTATTTACATTTAATATTAAATAATGTTTTTAAATATATAAACATCTACCTACACATAATTATAAATTAAAGTCGCTGTTCATGTCTGACCGCGACGGCATTGTTCTTCAAAACTACGCAACGGATTTTCATGCGGTCTTCACCATTATTCCGAAAGGTTTATGTGAATAATACGTTTATATTAAACTTGCATTTAATAAAGAAATTTCGGTGTTTTCTCAAGTCATAAAAACCGTGCGATGCACGACGGGTTGCGCAAAACTTGACCAGTGCGTTCAGTTTTTTATTTTTTTTATATCCTTAAAGTAATCAACAAGATTCCTGCCAAAAAACTATATTAGCTCCCACCTTAATTAGTAAAATTAGATACTATATTTACAAGCTACAATTATCTCTAACCTACCCGTATAATTTTCATTTAACAAACTTTTTAATTTTCCTTTCCTCAAAGCAAGTCTAATTCCAAAGAACAATTCGGCGTGTTCCTTAATTTTTAATTTTCCTGCGCTTTGAGCTCTTAAGGCTTGGTTCAGATTGAAACCACAGACGAGTCTGTAGCGTAATGGGAAATCTTGAAGGTTGTTAGTTTCTAATTCAGAGCTTTTGGGACAAAGTTTTTTTTTTTCTAACTTTATTTGGTTTTCATGATTTGGGGGTCATAATTCGTTAGTTCGATGAACTGTTTCTGTCTTATAATATTCTACTAGGTACAACTTATCGAACTTATACTACTTAAATGCGTGAATTGATGCATTAAAGCGCTATTTCGTTAAAGTGGTTGAGTAGTAGCATCCACCTATGTGCCAACCAAATATTGCGATGACCAATCTTATTGTAGTGATTATGGACATATTAATGCCATTTAATATACAGGGTGTAAGGGACAGCCCTCCGCAAATTAACAGGAGGCATTCAACTCCTTATTTTCTATCATATTCCACCGGAAATTTTCTCAGGAAAGCTTTCGTTTTTTTTTATCGTTTTTTCAGTTACTATTCCTTTAATTCAATCTAAAATTACATTCTCTGTACGCAGCACTCCATTTATGTAAATAAAACACCTAAAATCAAAAAACCAGCAATGGATGTTAAAATACTCAAGCGCGCCCGCCCCGACACGGGGAGTGCACGACAGTTGACAGGAGTTGACGACACGGTTGGCGCAGTGGCTGAGCGATGGACTGCTGCGCAACGTGTCTTGGGATCGATTCCCGCACGGAACAAATATTTGTATGATCTGCAAGTAGTTGTTCCGGGTCTGGGTGTTAGTGTATGTGAGTTTCTATGTTTGTAAACGCACCCACGATACAGGAAGAAATTCCTAGTGTGGGGCAAAGTTTTCAAAAAAAAAAAGAAAAAAAAAAGAAAGTGCAGCTGTGCGGGTTATGTCACGGTAACAATACTCGTACATTGCGCGTGAGGTAATAATACAAATCAGATTAATTGAATTCCCTTAACGTTCCTGAAACAATTTTATGTTCCGATCGTCTTAGTATGATATGCTGAATTCATACTATCAGTCTGTGGAGGGCTGTCCCTTACACCCTGTATTATGCATTTCTTTTTATATAAAAAATAAAAATGAAATAAAACTAAAACCAAACTACGTGTTAGGGCATAATTCTAACAGATTACGTGTGACTCCGGATTTAAAAATTTGTCTGTCTGTGGTGTCTTGTTTATACCATTTTAGTTGATTGACTTTCTTGTCGCAGTTGGGTTTTAGTTTTTATTACTTTAATTTTGTTTTGTTTTATAATATATATATTTTTGAAATGTGCTAATTAAGCCCTTTCATTTGTTACCTAACATGGTATGATTAAAAATATTTGTGTTTTAGTTCATGACTGTATGTCCTATAAAGGGCGCCATTTTTAGTTATAGACTTTATCTTCTCCAGAGGGCAATTTAATGTGATGTCACATAGCCTACAGCGGACGATCAAGACGCTTCCAATGATACCTCATTTGTCAAATTGTGATGAGTCCTTTAGAAGATATGAGGGAACAGATGAACAAACATACATACCGGATCATAACCCTCCTTTTTTAACTTATTGGCAAAAAACTCAAACAACATTTTTATAACTACAGTTTTACGCCTTATTTATGTTTTTTTTGACACTTTGGCTTTTGAATCAATATTCATCGATCAAGAAATAAATGTGAAAACAAAAACAGAAACAAAATGATTCAAAAGTTGTAACAATTTGAAAAAGAGTGTTTTTGTTTATAATGTTTTTTTAGCCATTCCTTAAAGAAGATTATCAGCTATAAAGTTTTTTTTTTTTTTTTGTTAATCCTTTTTATTTCGAAAATATATCGTGTATAATTTAAAAGTTATTGCAATTTAAAAAATGTGGTACTATGTTTTAACCGCCAGTGTAGATATAAAGTAATAAAATTGGTTATTTAGAAGAGAACTAAATTTACCAACTTAGTGACAACAACACTAGAAACGAACAACCCACATAATCTTCAACCTTCTCAAAATAAACAACCAACTACAATAAAAAAACATGGCGTCACCCAAATATTGACAAACTCCGCGGTCGGTATCCAGTAACACAATATTCACTTCCCGACATCTTGTCAGAGAATCCATCATTTTTATTAGACCCTAACTTCGTAGGTCGAAGGGTCAGCCATCAAACTTCAAGTTTGTAGTAAAAGCAAATTGAAAATGGGTTTCATCCGTGTTGTATTCGACGATGTATTTGTATTCTTGTACAACTTTGTTTGAGAAGAAAATGGGGTATTTGATTCGATGTTTGGTGTGACTGGGTCATGTTAATTAAAATGTAGGATGAAATGAAAGTAGATAGGAAAATAAAGTAACTTTGAACTTTGAACTTTAATATTTATGTATTTTATTATTGTACACACAGTAAAATATATAAATATTGTGACTTCAGTACATCGAAAAATGGTTTATTCTGCTAGATTTTTTTTTAAATAATTTTTTTTTTAATCTTTTTTTTAATAATTATTTATTTGCAGGTTTTGATGCGCCTTTGCCTGAGTAAAGGTAAAGTAATGCGCCTTTGTCTTAAAAACTACAGACGTTTTATCTGTGGTGGAACGGGGTTTGCCGCCAATACATACCTAACATATCCTAACCTAACATTGTCGTAACTGAATAACCCCGGGACAGATTTTGATGCGCCTTGGACTGAGTAAAGGGAAAAGTAATGTCTTAAAAACTACAGAGGTTTTATCTGTGGTGGGTGTGCCGCCCGTAGATTCTTGCCCACGATCCTCTTATTTTCTTGGCTGTCTATGTATGATGCACACAATGAGCTAGTAATTTGTCTTGAATGTAGACTAAAAGTGTTTCAAATAGGAAAATAATAAGCCTGCCATACAAGACGAAAGTAAAACTAAAAAAATATTGAAGCAAGGATATATATATGTCTAGATATGTCTATATAAACATTTATGTATATGCTTGCTACAATATTTTTTTAGTAAAAAAAATATATATATACAACGAAAATAATATAGCGTTCAACACACTAGAAAAGCACAATGACGTGACGCGAGCGTGACGTAGCTGTGACTCACACTAGCATAACAAAGGCTTGTTTCTATTAATTTTTTTACAGTGTGATCTAGACATATAAATAATGAAAGTATCGAATTTTTAGTTTATATAAGTAAAATATCCAAAACTCTTTTTAATTTTGATAAAATCATCTTTACAATCTAATTTTATCTCAAACCTGAACTTTATCAAAGATTTCAATTTGAGGCAAAACATACCCAACAATGTGCGTTCAAAGAATAGTAAAGAGGTAAACTACCCACAATCTGGTAGTTTACACGCACGTAGGTCGTTCTCGTAAAACTTTGCGAGGAGACCTAACACTTAACATAGACATTGAGGTTTACATTCAGGGTTGTCACTTGCAAATTACCTTTAGTACCTACTTAATGGTCTATGAGATGAGATGAAGACTTTTTCTTATAGCAAACTATAAGAAAAAGTCTTCATCTCATCTCGTACCGAGTCTCATAGAACGAGACCGCTGTACCGCGCCTTAGGAATGCGCGGCGAGGCGGGGCAGCGTTGACGAATGAGCGGTGAGACGCCGTGAGCGTTGACGAATGAGCGGCTTGTACTGTATCCGTCTCTCCGCACACATACTTTGCGAGGAGACCTACCACTTAACATAGACATTGAGGTTTACATTCAGGGTTGTCACTTGCAAATTACCTTTAGTAACTACTTAATGGTCTATGAGATGAGAAGAAGACTTCTTCTTATAGTTTGAACGAGACCGCTGTACCGCGCCTTAGGAATGCGCGGCGAGGCGGGGCAGCGTTTACGAATGAGCGGTGAGACGCCGTGAGCGTTGACGAATGAGCGGCTTGTACTGTATCCGTCTCTCCGCACACATACTTTGCGAGGAGACCTACTACTTAACATAAACATTGAGGTTTACATTCAGGGTTGTCACTTGCAAATTACCTTTAGTACCTAGTTAATGGTCTATGAGATGAGATGAAGACTTCTTCTTATAGTTTGAACGAGACCGCTGTACCGTGCCTTAGGAATGCGCGGCGAGGCGGGGCAGCGTTTACGAATGAGCGGTGAGACGCCGTGAGCGTTGACGAATGAGCGGCTTGTACTGTATCCGTCTCTCCGCACACATACTTTGTGAGGAGACCTACTACTTAACATAGACATTGAGGTTTACATTCAGGGTTGTCACTTGCAAATTACCTTTAGTACCCAGTTAATGGTCTATGAGATGAGATGAAGACTTCTTCTTATAGTTTGAACGAGACCGCTGTAGCGCGCCTTAGCAATGCGCGGCGCGGCGGGGCAGCGTTTACGAATGAGCGGTGAGACGCCGTGAGCGTTGACGAATGAGCGGCTTGTACTGTATCCGTCTCACCGCACACATACCTAAGGCGCAGTACAGCGGTCTCTGTCAAAGTAAAATTTTCATTAACTTATGTACATATTTGGTGGACAGCCGGTAGAATACATTAATTGCTTTATTTGTCCTGTAAAGGTATGGTCAATGGTCAGTGTGGAACGTCAAAAAATAACAGCGAGTAAACAAGCCAAGATTCATGTAAAAACAAAACATATTATTAAAAGGATTATACAAGCAAGGTTAATGTTTATGGGCTTTCAGAAAAATTTCATAATATCAAGACTTACATAATCAGCCTATATTGTTGCCATTGATATACAGGACTCCTCTCTTCGAAACGGAATGTGCTCTAATTGACCATGCAGCGGGCCCAATCCGGTGTGGTAGATGTCACATGTCTTTGAATTTTTGGCTCTAGAACTTGCCGGTTTCCTCACGATGTTTGCCTTCACCGTTTTAAGAGCAGTTGCAATGAAATAAACCACACAAAGTAAAATCCTTGTCTGGGTACGAGCTCAAACTATAAATCGAGGCCACCACTGTTCGCAGAAGACTTGACTACGAATTTCATAAAAAAAACTTTATACAAAAAAAAAAAAGCTGTTCTGTCTGTTTTTTTTTTGTAAGTCGGTTGTTTTTTTTTGTAAAAAAAAATTTATTTTCACTTTTTAGTTGTTGTGCCTACCCCACAAAAATTCGAATACCACTACCTGCTACGTAAATAACAGTGACGGAGTCACATAGAATATCGTCTACATAAACTAAGTGGGAAAAATACGTAATATTGAAGCTAACTCAAAAACTACGCAAGCAAAGTAAATAAAATTTATATGGAAGAAGCATGGGCCTCTGAAGCATGGGACAACCTACCAAAATCGATTCATATTTGGCGGAGTAATTGGGTAACATACAAAAAAAAAAAGATACAGACAAATTGAGAACCTCCTCCTTTTTGAAGAAGTCATCATTCTCCTGCCCTTATCCCAATTTATTAGTGGTCGGCGCAACATGTCCCTTTCTTCCATACATTTCTTCTCTTTTAGCCGTCATCTCGGTAGTCACCCCCCCTTCTAGCCAAATCATCTTTCACACAGTCCATCCATCGTTTCTTTAGTCTTCCCCTACTCTTATAGCCATCGACATTCATACCCAAAATTTTCCTCATTCCTTTGCATCACGTGCCCATAAACGAACACACGACACACGTTCTTTTTGAAAAAGTCGGTTAAAAATTATCTTGACTTACTTGTTAATCCAAATACGAAGCAACCCTAGAACTCCAACTCCACTAACAGCTCCCCGTATAGTTTGACAGCTATTTCAATTTCCAGCGTTATTTCTCAAATGGTATCTAGGATAGATATTCAAATGTTTGTCACGCTTCTAAGTGCTTCTAAGAGATTCCTGATATTTAAAATGATCCTGGTAACAGATTTGAATAGGTCCTGAAACAGTGAATCTATGTGAAGATCGTTTTCGAGCTTAAGATTTTCCTAAGAGACTTTTTGTATAATTTCCCAGTTTAGCTTTGGAATGTCTAACTAGCCGTTTAAAGTTAGGGTAACGCGTACACCCAATCCGTCATCGGCCGTACACTTCTTTAACGATATCGTCCAAGAACTTTTTTTTAGTTCTTGACTTTATCTCCTCTAGAGGGCAATAGGGAATATGCATGTAATTCAAATAAGGGACAAGTTTTTTTTTTTATAAACTATATTACTTCAGAATTATGCCTTCATCAATATTTTTGAATAATATTTGTTTTTGAGCGAGAAATTATTTTTTTTTTAAGTGCCATAAACTGCACTGGGAAATTCAAATACTTGAAAAGCGACGCTTTTGGTCAGAGCGGATGTGACGTAACAATCTGCGACAACAATCAAAATGTCAATGTGTTTTGTAGGAGTGTTTGACAGTTGTTGTTTGAATGCATAGAATGTGACGTCACCACACCAAGCGCGCCAAATGGAGGGCGTTTAAATAGCGGTTGGATATTTTAAACATTTTTTTTGCTTTATGGGCGTCGATTTTTTTAAACTATTGATTGGCGATGTAAACTATCGAATAAAAATATTAACAAAATACATGCATATTCCCTATTTAATGTGAACATAGGCAGCGGACAAACAAGACACTTCCAACAATACTCATTTGTCAAATTGTGATGAGTAGTTTAGAAGATATGAGGGAACAGATGAACATACATACATACCTGTCAGGCGGTTTTTGCTTCGCCGTAGTCGGGTAACAAGATAAAACTTCCAATATTTCTTTCATACACTGCTAATGTCTTCAGTCATCCATCAATACAGCTTACACATCTTTATCAATATCTACCCTAGACTATGAAATAACCGTTGCGTGTTCAGACACGTTAAGAATAACAGACGACTCTATTCCACAATATTAGGAGGTATTCAACTCAGAGGCCCGAAAGTAAAATATTGGTAAGTAATACGAACATCGCGTGCGTAGAAACTTTTTGGTAAATCGTTTAGACGAGCATAGAATATACACGTGTGGACACGACAATATTGTAAAGGTGTGTCCAAACATTTCGCGGCAACGCGGGTTGCAGAACACATTTCTGCCGCGCTCTAGTGTGGACGAAATTATTTTAATCTTAGGGCCAACTAGTTGAATTACAACATTTGTGTAAAGTTCTGTTTTTTATTGAAGATATTAATTTTGATATAGATTGCCGTTGTAGCCATAGACATTATTTCTTTATAGACTTTTTACTGAAATAACACACTATAATTCAATTAAAACATTGAACTATGTGACAGTTAGATACTTTACCTTACACTCGCGACAATCTAAGAAGTCCGTTTTGATGTTTCGTTCTTGTAATAAAACGTTAAAGTAAAGCGGTTGCGTGTATCGCAGCTCTGCTTGTAATTCGTCCAAACACAATTACTGACGAATGTTTGCTAGAAATGTTTGTGCGCGTCAGGTAGACATAATTGTTCGCGCGTGGCAGTCGTCCAAACACAGCGCAACAGGCCGTGAGCGGTAGCCGTGCACGATTGCCGCTCAATGTTTGGACACACCTTTACACTGTAATTTGAAAACATTGTAAAAGTCGTTTATTTTTAAAACAGTAACAGTGGAGTTTCTTTCCGGCTCTTCTGCATAGGAAACGACCAATTGGAACCGTGCACCTAGCTTCTGACGTTTCATAAATGCCCATGTAGGTTTATGTGAAATATTTTTTTTTTTGATTTCGATAGCAGACTATTTCTAAATTAGATTTTTAATTATTGCCGTGTGAGTTTCTAAAATTTGGGTGGAAATGAAAAGGCCTTTTTTGGGTAACATTGAATTTTACGTATCCATTTTAGTTTAATCTTAGGGCCAACTAGTTGAATTACAACATTTGCGTTAAGTTCTGTTTTTATTGAACATATTAACTTTGATATAGATTGCTGTTGTAGCCACTTATTTTTTTATAGACTTTTTACTAAAATATCACGCTATAATTTAATAAAAACATTGAACTCTGTGGCTTACAAATCATTTAGTATCTAACTAATATTATAAACGCGAAAGTTTGTAAGTATGGGTGGATGGATGTTTGTTACTCTTTCACGTAAAAACTACTGAATGGATTTGGATGAAATTTGGCAAAAAGATAGTTTATAACCTGGATTGACACATAGGATACTTTTTATCCCGATATTCCCACGGGATCGAAACTTACGCGGGTGAAACCGCGGGGCGCAGTTAGTTAGTACATACATGTACTTAAACATAGTAACTGATACAGTTCTAAAAGGGTATTTTTCTCTTTTGAGGTTATAAAACCTCTACAACCCAGTAACTGAGTAATACGAGTACGATAACCCTTGGTAAGACTGGTTGTGAGACTTTCGGGCTTCTGACGACCCGTAACGAATGTCAAAGATCCACGAATGACAGCCGGGACCAACGGCCGACAGACCTAACTTATAACACTATTCTAGATTTATTTTGTCCCAGTCCCTATGACATTTTTCACTTTTCAATTCAAACGATGAAAACCTGAAATTCTATCTCTTGAAAAGAATTCGTCTAATCTTATAAAGTATTTCGATAAAATACGATTCTCTTTTACAAAAGTATTTTAATTTAATTTCAAAAGAGTGTCTAATATTACGAAATGTAACTCAAACTGACTTTCAAGACTTTTCGCGAGTTAAACAGAACTTATTGAGAGACTATTAATTGGCGTATTTTAAAGAGAAATAGTTATTTGTTATGCAAGCAGCTGCAAAGTTGTTTTTTGGCGCGAGTACTTGTATTGAAACCTGAGCAAGCGAAGGATTCTAGGATTGAACCATGAGCGAAGCGAGTGGTTCAAATATCGAATCCTGAGCGTTGCGAGAGTTTCAAAGGTACGAGACGGAGAATAACTTTGCTAAGGAATAAGCTATCTAGGCCACACACCTAACGATATAAAATAGCGGTTTTAGCCCTTTACCCTAGTATCTCTCCATAGGAAACCAAGGTTTTTCGTTATTGGAACATGTTGAAGATCACGATTCACGATAGATATTGATGCAGGACGTTAACGGATTTTAATTCATTTTTTGAAGTAAAGAATACAAAAAATGTAGGTGGGTCAATAACCGCTATTGCCACACTTAGAGCCCCCGCACATTATGGCCACTAGTCGCCGCTACTAAACGCGACCACCAGTGGTTGAGTCAGACCACTACACGCCGCCACCAGTGGCAGCTACTGGCGGCTGGATGCGGTCTTCGGTGGCTGCCACTTGCGGCAGTTGTTCAAGTGTACTCGACAGAGGCGAGACGCGGGAGCGGGGAGAAGCCGGCGACTGTGGCCGTGTGCGCGCGAGTCGAACGACAAAACGTCGCCACAAGTAGCGAGCGCGGTCGACTCCCACAGCATGTGGCTCGGACGCGGCCACTCAAACGCGCAGTGTGCGCCGATGCTATACATAATGTATGGAGAAACGCGTCCGCAACTTGTGGCGGCCACTAGTCGTCGCCACTAGTGACTCAATGTGCAGAGGCTCTAAAGCGATTCGAGTATATATGTTATGGACCAAGTGATTATTAGGGCATTATAAAAAATGCCCGGGCGGTTTGAAAAATGCCCAATATGAGAGGGCAGTATGATAACAACTATTGAAATAATCAAATCAACCGGGAATTTTTTTATTATTCTAGTCACCTTTGGGGCAGCACAATTAAAACCAGGTTTTATTACTATTATTTTGATTTCAAACGTAGAATCAATATTTAAAATCATATAAAATATTTCCATTCATAGACACTCTGCTGACCTACTATGATGACTTTGACATAATTAAATACCTGTGTATCATAAGATTGCCCAAAGACCACACGGCAATATTTATAATGACGAGGCAATGTGATAAATAAGGAAGTTCAAATTATAATTAATTATTTTACCCTAAGTAGCTTGTCATTATTCATAATGCGCGGGCATTATGAAAAATGCCCGTATTTATTACTTGGTCCATAACATATATAACTACAAACTGATGTTAGAAGATTTTATTTCTTTACCCCGTAATGCGTACTAAAACGTGCTTTACCAATCTAAAGTTAAATGTCACTTCTTGTACGTCATAAAATAACAAAGTATTTTTGTCTATGTGACAGTTAGATACTTTACCTTATAGTGAAGTTTTAGTTTATTAGGATTTTTTGTCGAAAGTGGTAAGCAAGTGCGAGGTCGACTATACCATCAGCACCTACATATTACAATGGTTAACAATTGTATTTCACTGGAAAAGTTCACAATTTTTATTTACAGTATTGACTCCCACAAATATTTGGACAACGCATTTACTTTCTCTTACAATTCAAATAAGGCCAGCCACATACATACGGAATTCCGTTTCGAAATTTCGAAAGCAGCAAATCCATATAAAAGGCCGGCCTCATACAGATGGAATTCCGTTTCGGAATTTCAAATCGGGGAAATTTTCTAACGGAGTTACTACTATACGTGTATGATATATCCCTGATTTGGTTTGGTTTGCTATCTTCTAAATTCCGAATCGATAGGTATTTCGAAACGGAATTCCGATTCAAAATTCCGTGGGCGATGGCCTAAAGGTGTAAATCAAATAGGCTTAATAATTATAGTGTTCTCGAAAACAAATACAGTTATTTGCAATAAGGTTTAATTTCGTTAGCTTTTAAATATTTACCCTCGGGATAGTTTATCAAATAGGAGCAAATAATAATGTCAGCAAGAATATATTTGCTAATAAAAATTGGATTCCTAATAGGGCAATAATTTTATTATTTTGGTAGAAAAAGAAATTCAGCATGAAATATAATAACATTAAGACTTTATTGTGGGGTTATTAAAACAATAAACCTATTTAGGCTAGGGATAAATCAAGATAAATTACATGGAAATGACAGCGTGAATTACGCAATCGTTTACCTGAAAAATTACAAACATAAGTGACTTGATTGATCGCGCGACTGTCATCCCATTGTTTGACCGAAACCACTGTACCGCGCCTCAGGTATGTGCGCGGCGAGACGGGGGGGAGGCAGTGTCGTCAACGCTTACGGCGTCCCGCTGCTCATTCGTCAACGCTCACGGCGTCCCGCCGCTCATCCGTCAACGCTCACGGCGTCCCGCCGCACATCCGTCAACACTCACGGCGTCTCGCTGCTCATCTGTCAACGCCCACGGCGTCTCACCACTCATTCGTCAACACTCACGGCGTCTCACAGCTCCTTCGTCAACGCTACCTTGCCGCGCATATCTAAGGCACGGTACAGGCAGCGGCCATACTATAACTATCCTATCCTATCTATCTTCTAATATTATAAAAATGTGATTATGAGTTTGTTTATTTATTTGTTTGTTTGTTACGCTTTCAAGCTAAAATGGCTGAACGGAATTGGATGAGACCACATGGGTAGACCATGTCCTAAGTTAGAACATAGGATACTTTGCATCCCTATTGGATAATTACCGACGTCGCGCGGGCGAAGCTGCGAGAAAGAGCTAGTATGTTATACTTTAGATGCTTCTACGTTTATCATTGCGACAATATCTCCTAAACTCCCACACGCAGGAAGTTCCACAACGCGGTACATTCACTAGCCGGACAGTAATCCAATTTCGTTTTATGTTATGTTCGTCATTTTCCCAGAACTACTATACATCATTTTTATTCTATACATCTGACGTCCTTTTTTGTCTAACATTTGACCCGGCTATCAATCTGACCAACATCACTTTCGAGGAAAAACTTATTATTAATTTTCTCACATCCCCGATCCCGAAGGAAAAAGGTACGCGTGAAAAATGAAGGAAAAGACAGTGAGTTTGTGAATTAAACAAAAGTGACTTTCTTTTATTTAAAGTTTCCGTGGATCTACAACGCCAGCAAACCAATCTAATACTACCTCCATGTAGATCGCAATAAAACTGTGAAAATGTCAAAGACAATCAAATGCCGATAATGTACTGAACTTTATATAATAGCCATATACATAGCTGCCAGTTTAGGCATCAGCATAGTATCAAACCTGATGCATCACACTGACGTCACGTAAAATCCTGCATCGCGCAAGCAGTATTTTTATACAGCTTTCCGACATCAATCGTTGGGCAGTAACCCACGAGACACAACACCCGTCTGGTCAAAGGATCCTCCCTTTTCTATAGAGGATGAGTGAACTTTACACCCTGTTTTTCATACTTCTATATTTCTATGGAATAGTATAAGCCAATACGGCAGATTAAAGACATTTTGCTCTAAGCATCATCATCATCTGCCCAGCCTTTTTCTCAACTATTCTTACAGTTTAATCGGATGCAGCTGATAAATTCTTCATACCAGTTTTGTACATGGAGCGACAATCTGACCTCCACAACCCAGTAACTGGGTAACACAATACCCATTGGTAAGCATATACTAGACAGTCCGTCTGTCAGTTTGGTTACAAAAGTGTGTTTTATATCTGGTTCCTACGGAAATAGTTTTGACCACAGCCGGAGGATCAAATAATTTGTCTTATAGAAGCCGCCGATTCTTATTTTCGGTGTGTCTAAACATAAAGCGGCAATGTGTGATTGAACGACTGCCGCGCGCGAACGCTTCTGTCTACCTGCCGCGCACAAATATTTTTACCTAACTATACCCCATTTGAAATAGATTAAAACAAACCCTTTTACAGTCCGTTCAACCGATTTTGACTTCTATACCGTAGGTATAAGGATAGCATTAAAAGCAAAAAAAGTTACACAATACCAACTATCTACTGCGGCTGCCATTTGTCATGCCGCCAACGCAATAGAATTCAAAATCGGTTGTACGGAATGTAAAAAAGGCTTATCTATACGTCTAATCTTATTTCAAATGGAGTATAGAAATGTGTCCTGCTAACGCCGCGTGTTGCTACCGCGCTCTTGCCGCTCAAAGTATACACACCTTTACAATTGAAGTGCAAAGTCGTATTTGACAATGGCAGATGCGAATCTTTGTCATATTAACTTGTGTTTAGCGAAACACTGCCAACAAACTTTCCTTTCCTAGTCAAAAACCGATATTCTTAGCTCAAACCGTCTCCCCAGACTGTACAACGAATTTTCGTGCCCCCGATGCATAATAAATGTCCACCAGCTATTTTAGGATTAGAAGCAGCTTAACTTCGGAGATCAATCGTGCCGCGCCGAAATTCACGTAAGTTTTACAACAAATGCAATATACTCACCCACTATAAATGTATTTTTAATAAACATTGTACTTACATTTATTTAAGTTCCTCTTGAAAAATGCTTTAATATAGATAATAGTGTTGTCACATGCCAAAAATATGAGTTTTTTTGCGCAATATCACTCACTGCACGTACTGATAAGAGCTTTAATACCGACTGTTCACAAGGTTCGGTAATCCGAGCGAATGGAGGAAAAGGTTTTTGGGGTTCCGTTAGTTACGGGCTTCGATTGTAGTAACGAGACACCGACTTTCAACGTTGGACCCAAGCCCCGAAGAACGCAATGTCATTATACATTAGTGTGAATCCCTATAGAAAAGTACCAGACATCCTAACTCTTATAAAGCGTCTTTATTTTGTATTTACTTTATAATAATGTATGTATAGATATATACATTATTATAAATTAAAGTCGCTTTCCGTGATAGTCTGTATGTTCGCGTTGTTCTTCTAAACCACGTAACAGATTTTGATGAGGTTTTCACCATAGTTTATAGAATTTATTCCGGAAGGTTTATGAGTATAATTTTTGACAATTCGTAAAAACCATGCAAAGTAGAAGCGGGTCACTAGTCCATACTTACTATACTTACTAATACTTACTTACTAATATTATAAATTCGAAAGTAACTGTCTGTCTGTCTGTCTGTATCTTTCCTTTTCACGCCTAAACCACTGAACGGATATCGATAAAATTTACCAAGGAGATAGATGTCATTCCGAGGAAAGACATAGGCTACTTTTTATCAACATACCACGCGAGCGAAGCCGCGGTTGGAAGCTAGTAATATTATAAATGCGAAAGTGAGTTTGTTTGTTTGTCACGCTTTCACGCTAAAACGGCTAAACGAATTTGGATGAAATTTGGCAATGGGTAGACCATGACCTGGATTAGGACATAGGATACCTTTTATCCCGATATTCCCACAGGATCGGGACTTATGCGGGTGAAACCGGGGGGCGCAGTTTGTAATTATATATTTACTAGCTGAGCCCCGCTTTTTTCGCTCATTAATATTCAGAATAAAAACTCACAATTACTCAAAAGGCCTTGACAGAATTAATGTAGTACCTACTGATCCTTTTATTTTCATTTTACAGACCTTGAATTTTCTTCCATTTTCATTCAGGGTGCTTCATAATTTACATAACAGCCTTGTTGGCTTAACATGTTCCACTCGGCTTCATAACTTAACCGTGTACCCAACATTGCAAGCAATGGCTTGTTCTAATCGTGAGCAACGCAGTATTTCGCGTGACTTTGACTTTTACGAGTCTATTAATAACAGATAAATGTTCTTAATTACTTTTACTAAGTACTTTAATGCAGTGTTAACATTATTATTACAAGCTTTATGGCTTTAAACTATTTTAAGTTGGATATAACTTATAACGATAGAGATATGATACTAAATTATATCTCTATGCTTATAACTTAACGAAGTTAATTCTGTTTTAGTAATTTTAATATAATGTAAAATACTAAAATGTATTAAATCTACCCACCATAGTTTGGAAAAGGCTACGCGGATGATGAACTAATAAACAGTGTCTAAATTGGTAATTCAAAATTATAAAACCAGCCTAAATTCATACCTTTCATGGAGAAATCATCATCATTTCAGCCCAAAGACGTCCACTGCTAGACATAGGCCTCCCCCAAGCACCGCCACTTCAACCGGTTCTGTGCTTCTCGCATCCAGTGCATTCCCGCAGCCTTCACCAGGTCATCGGTCCACTTTGTGGGGGGCCATCCAACGCTACGTCTACTGGTACGAGGTCGCCACTCCAAATCCTTTCGGCCCCATCGGCCATCCGTTCTGCGAGCAATGTGCCCTGCCCGCTACATTTGGTTTGGCAATACTTCGGGCCCGGGCTTCGGGTTTTTGACCAGTGTATGTTGCCAGTGATGACTTATGGCACTGAAACGTGGTCTCTCATAATGCCTCATTAGAAGGCTGAAAGTAACTCAAAGGGCAATGGAGAGGGCTATGCTCGGAGTTTCCCTGCATGATCGAATCATTGAACGAACCAAGGTAACCGACATGGAGAAATAAACGCTAGTAATAGGATTACCCTTTTTTTTCAATTCGTAAGGTAAAGCAACTGATACAATCGTCCGTAGACACACTAAAATACAAACAAACTTCGTTTCGAATTTAAAACTCCTTTTGAAAGTCGGTTTAAACTCAAATCCTCGCATTCATCGTCTGTCTGGAGCAGTGTAGGCACTGTGGTAACGGCCCCGAATTTCGAGTTTTAGGTCATAAGTTCGAACTCAGACAGGCGCTTTACTTAGTGTAAATTATTTCATCACCACTGCTATCAAAACAGTGAAGGAAAACATCGTGAAGAAACGATATCCAAGAATAAAAAATTCAAAGACATGTGACATCTACCAACCCGCACTGGGCCCGCGTGGTGGATTACAGCCCACTCCCTCTCACAGAGAGGAGGCCTGTGTCCCAGCAGTGGGAACGTTTTAGGCTGATTATATTATATTGTCTGACTTACTCCCTAGACCAATCAACCAGTGTGTTAGATTAACTTCACTTCTGTAATTTATTTCGTGAGAATTTAAGCTGTCATTCTGTTTAACTAACTTGTATTTTTTAAGCACTTGTTTTTTTCTTTCAAAATACCTGCGGAACCAAACCACCTCAGTAAGTTGCCATGACCCGTCATTGCAATGTATGAGCCGAGATGAGGAGGTTAATAAGTTGCGAACCGCTACCGGAGCTGAATGCCTACATGCGTACACAAGTCGACATAATATTATCAAGCTATACATCTAGTACATATAAGCTACTTCGCATCGTATAGGCGTTCCGTACAATGAGAGTTCAGCTTATACTGGAAATGTCTAGCTTGATATTTCATCGTACCAACATAGTTTACGAGTGACGCATTTACGCGTTCAAAGAAGATTGTTCACTATTTTATGAGGGCGCTTTTTGCACTAACAAAAAATTGACGAGATTTTTTTGGGTAAGTTTATTTTTAGCGTTACTATATTTTGCTATGTTTTATGATGATTGATGTGATCTTGCATCAGTGGCCGTATGGAGGACTGCTGTGCGAGAACCTATAAGTTCGATTCCCAAATCGGATAAAAGCTTACTCGTTTCTCGTAAGAAATTTCTCAGTAACAGTCGGAGTCTCGATTTATTCCCAGTTCATGGCAATAGAATCGAATAGGAGGACAGGATAGGAGGGGCTTGCAACTTAGAAATAACAGCCGCACGGGTCAATCAATCAGGTTAAGTTACGCTTGCCGCGGTTGGTCCGTGGATCGGTGACCATCTTTACATACCAAGATCTTTAGATACCCCTCCGTGCCTCGGAAAGCACGTTAAGAAGTTGGTCCCGACTGTCATTTTTAGATATTTGACAGTTGTTACGGGTCGTCAGAAGCCCGAAAGTGTGACAACCAGTCTTACCAAGGGTATCTTGTTACCCAGTACCTAACTGGGTTGTGGAGGTCAGATAGGCAGTTGCCGCATGTAAAGTACTGGTATTCAGCTGCATCCGGTTAGACTGGAAGCCGACCCCAACATAGTTGGAAAAGTCTAGGCAGATGATATCATGGCAACAGCATCGCCTCATTACATAGGCCACCTAACAAAATCTGGGTGTACATAGACCACACACATTTTCCTACCCATGCAAGGAATACCGGCTTGGCATAATCAGCATAATGTTGCCACTGCTGGGACACAGGCCTCCTCTCTTCGAGATGGAGTGGGCTGTAGTCCACCACGCGTACCCAGTGCGGGTTGGTAGATGTCACATGTCTTCAAATTTTTGGTTCTAGGACATGCCGGTTTCCTCACGATGTTTTCCTTCACCGTTTTGAGAGCAGTGGTGATGAAATAATTTACACAAAGTAAAGCGCCTGCTTGGTTCGAACCCACGGCTTACAACTCGCAAGACTGATAACACTGGGCCACCAGAGGGTCTAGACAAGTGACAATCGCTTTGAAAGCGTTTCGTATTTCTACAACTTTCAACAGGATTGACATAAGCTTATGTCAGTCTTATACATTTCTGCCTTTTCTATCATCGTCATCGCTGATAGAATGTCACTTTGTCTAGGGCCTCAGTACTTCTCAAATAAATACAGGTTTAATGTAATTTCATAATTTCAGGAAAAAGTAAACAACGGTAAACCAAACTTAATCTATTTATTTATATCTACGCAGGTAAAGCAGGCCTTTTCAGTTGTCTCTCAATTTGTCTTACACTTTTATTCCTAAGGTTAGGTATTGCAAACAACGAGTACACCACACCAAACAGGTTTATACATGCAAATATATAGAATGTCGTATAAACTCCGACGTAATCTTCTATGTATTGAAACGTGTGTACGTGGAGGAGTTTTATGATTTGCGAATATGCGTAGATTGCTCCTATTAGTGTTGCTCGGATCTGAAAATAAATGAATAAAGTTATTAGATGAGCTGTGGGCTGAAATTACTAATGATAACGACACTAGGAGGAGCTCGTGTCTACGTAATAACAGCCATCAGTTAAGCTACGCTTGCCGGGTTGGTCCGTGGATGGGTGACCATCTTTACATACCAAGACCCCTCCGTGCGTCGGAAAGCACGCCAAATAGAATAGAATTATAAAAAAAGCTTTATGGTAAAGGCATTTATTTTCTTTCTGACTTATCGTATCATCAAACAGCGTAATTTGCGATGCTCAAAGTGAGCTGATAAAATTACGACTTGGCATCTCACAGTGAGCGCCGTAAATTGTCCTGGGGCCACCACCGCTTACAGCCGCATTATTTTAATCTTACTTTGTGGGGGAAAGAGATGGCTATACGTCCTGTAGAGCTTCATATCTTTCCTACACTGAAGTAATACCCCCTGGTAATTTGACCACAACCTCTTCACCGATTTATTCAAATAATTATCCTACTAATATTATAAACACGAAAGTTAGTGACGATGGAAGGATTTTTGTTACCTTTTCACGCAAAAACTACTGAACGGATTTGGACGAAATTTACACAGATAGTTATAAACTATCTGTGTGCCAAATTTCGTCCAAATCCGTTAACAACACTCATCCGTTAACACAGATAGTTTATAACCTGGATTAACACATAGAATACTTTTTATCGCGATATTCTTACAGGATCGAGACTTATGCGGGTGAGACAGCGGGCGCAGCTAGTTCATCAATAATTTTAAAAACTCGGGCTTGCACTCTTCTTCTTCCTAATTTTCTGTTGTCGTCAGGTCTTTAATGATTTCAATACTTTTGCATTTATCATAAAATATAGAACACAATAATAAAATATGGAGAATTGAATCGTTGCAAATATAATGCAGTTCCGACACAACAATGCAGGAGAACGTCGAAACTACGTTGCAATACCAGTACCTCAAAATACAATACAATAATACAATGTGGTTGAAGCTGAATAATATCCACAGCATTTCTAAGGCCTAACACGAATAGAGAAGCCAGTTTGAACGGGCCAGGTCAAACCTGTGTCAGTTTGGCCTAACTGTTCAGTTAGGTCAGGCATTCGCGTATAGCCTGTATAATACGGACGTACACAAAAGGGCAAGAATGTTTGACTTAAAGGACATTACCATACATGGTCAATTCTATCTACAGATCTATCAGATGACCTAAATCCGTATCGTACATGCAAGATCGATCGTCTACTACACGCCTGATGGACCGATTACATAGAGAAGCAAATCATAGAAATTACAAACAAAAGTTACACCATACTTCAGGTTATTGGTTTATCCCCGCCTGCAATACCTTACAAAAAACAAAGTTCAATGCTTGTTGCGGGTTTTTTTTTTTTTTTTTTTCAAGCTTTTTATTGTTATTCATATATATATATTTGGAATACTCATTACTAGCTTTTATTTGATACCAAAAATGTTGTATTTTTATTTTTTGTAACTTGCCCCTCACTTTTTTATATTTGCAGATGAAATATATTTAAAAAATTGTAGCCTATGTCACTCCCACAATTAAGACGAACCTAACGACACCTCGTTAAAATCCATCAAGCCGTTTAATAGACATACATACATACAAACATACATACATACTCTCGAAAAACATTACCCTCCTTTTGGGGCAGTCGGGCAAAAAGGCTGATCGTTTCGTGTGTATGGTCACATCAGGTCCGACCGATCTGACATAGATTCATTTGCTCTTATTGTTCTCTAAGAGGCAGACGTAGCGTTGGAAGGCCTCCCATAAGGTGGACTGATGTTCTGGCGAAGGCCACAGGAATCCGCTAGATGCGAGAAGCACAGAACCGATTGAAGTGGCGGTACTTGGGGGAGGGCTATGTCCAGAAGTGGACCTCTTTCAACTGAAATGGTGATGATATTGATCTCTAGCATTTTCTCGTAGTCGCCAATACTCAGGCCTTGAGTTCGTCACGTAAAAGAACGTTATGAGTTTGTCACACAATTAAAGTAATAAAAACTAAAACCCAACTACGACTAAAAAGGTATAAACAAGACACCACAGACAGACAAATTAAAAATCTGGAGTCACACGTGTTAGGGCATAAATCGAACAGATTACGTGTGACTCCGGATTTTTAATTTTTCTGTCTGTGGTGTCTTGTTTATACCTTTTTAGTCGTAGTTGGGTTTTAGTTTTTACTACTTAATTTTTTTTAAATTCTTTAAGGGTTATAATATTTATATTTTTGAAATGTGCTCATTAAGCCCTTTCATTTGATACCCAACATGGTACGATTAAATAATATTTGTTTTTGAGTTCCTGACTTTATGTCCTCTAGAGGGCGCCTTTTTTAATTTAATGTGACGTCACATAGCCTTTAACCAGCGGACGATCAAGACGCTTCCTACCTCACTTGTCAAATTGTGATGAGTCGTTTAGAAGATATGAGGGAACAGATGAACATACATACATACATACCTGTCAAAATCATAACCCTCCTTTTTCTTCGCCGTAGTCGGGTAAAAAATGGTAGGATTTTCAAAACTGAAGGTAGAACTGATGGTAAGTGGTAGCCTTACGAAATAAAATAGCACACCGGTGCATAGTGTACACACATGCAATTTTGCAGTGACCCGGATCGACGGAACATATTTTAATACTGGGAACTTTTCAGTCTACAAAAGATCTGGCAGTACATATTCCTACAACATAGAGAACTTGTATAGCTACTTCGTTATAATAACTTCGAACTCCGTTTCAATTGTGTAAATTTTCTGTGCCATTTACGACATAAAAGTATTTGTGTGTAGAAAAGTTGTTAGGATTTTTCAACGTTTTCTGCCTCGACTATGTATATTCTTAGTAGAAAATATCGATATGTACACACGGCTACACATCAAGCGATACATTTCCAGTATAAGCTGATCTCACATTGTACGGAAATCTTATACAATGTGAGATCAGCATAAACTGGATATGTATAGCCTTGTGTACGCGATATGTAGTTAGCAGAAAATATTAAGACTCAAGGGAAGCGGTGGCCTTTTCGCTACTATTAAGTTTTGGCAAGTTTTTAAAAAAATCAGCTGTTCCATACATTTTGTCGATTTAAGTGAACACAAATGTAGGGAACAGCTGATTTTTTTTTCGCAATTTCAATGTTGGTCCCATAGAAAAAGTTGTTCAAAATGATGAGTACAATGACCCCTTTTCGGGTTTAGCATAAAGAAAAAATAACGTTGTATATAACAATAAAAAAAAAGAAATCGACACGTGTTTCACCTCTCAACGAGGCATCCTCAGGATGACGATTGACCTGTCGCGAAACCAAACACGAAGTGGTGCCATGTGCGTATGCACGTGTCGATTTCATACAAGGTTTTTATGACTCTTGAGGAATAGTTAAGCGGAATAGGTTGCTAAATATATCTACGTCTATTGTATTTTATAATGGATTTCCGCAGACACGCCTGAATCAATTAACTAATGATGATAATGGTTATAAAATAACCCTAGAAATCACAGACCATCAATCAGATCTTAATTAATCTCACCTCCAAATTAAATATCTCCACCATAACCACGATGGGCAGGCCCCACGCCACACCGTAGGCGAAGACTAGGATTCCCAGCGCGATAACAGGCAGCCATCTTAGTGACGTCACTGTCAGATCAGCTTGTGTGTACACGGCTAGGACTCCCGTTGACACTGTCATTGTGACGTAGCTCGCGGCGAGGAGATGCTGAAAGGTGAAGAGAAAATAGTTGGTGAGGATAGTTAAACAAATGGTAGGTAGAAGTAAACTGGCAGAAATCGTCACGTAAAGAAAAGTGTTATAGAAAAAAAAAAAATTGCCAAAAAAACCGACTTCCAAAAAAAACAAAAAAAACTTTAATTTCGTAAGTCGGTGGCAATAAACGAAAATTGAAAATCAAAGACAGCAACTTCCGAAATTAAAGTCGTATTTTTTTTGTAAAATGTTTTTATTTTTAACTTTTTAGTTGTTGTACCTTCCCCACACAAATTCGAATAGTCACAAAAAACGTCGTCGACATAATGGTGGGAAAAATACGTATTATTGAAGCTAACTCAAAAACTACGCAAAGAAAGTTAATAAAATTTATATAGAACCACCTCGGAAGCATTACCGACCAAACACAAAAGAATCATCAAAATCCATTCATAATAGACGGAGTAATCGCGTAACAAAAAAAAAAAAACCTACCGACGATTGAGAACCTCTTCCTTTTTGAAGAAGTCGGTTAAAAAACGTAATGCTTCGGGCATTACGTTTTTTAACCGACTTCTTCAAAAAGGAAGTTTATTTTAAAACAACAAAATCTTTTGACACTTGAAACTTGAGACCATTCTAGATGGCTCTCTAATTTTATACAGCGAAATATTATACAGCGAAAGGAACTTCGTTCCAACCTGATGTCCCTTGACACATCCCGACTTTTTTATTAGATAGGGTTTTGTAAGTTTTTATGGAAGTTATTCTATTTTTCCGACGGAAAATCCCATCGGGCACGCGGCTTGTAGTCTAAGTGCTTGGCCAGACTAGTTTACTAATGTTTGCCATAATTTAAAATGCAATAATTTCATTAGAAATAACGCTTCAGTTGCCATAATCGTGAAAAGACATAAAATAATTTTCACTAATTTCATTGGTCATATTCATAATCGATCAAGTGTCATAATAATTTTAATCCATTTTATTTGCTATATTTTTGATTTTCAATAATGTCGTTTTCCATAACATTTATTCACCATAATATTCATTTGCCCATATTAGCACAACAATGTTAGTACAAGCGCCTGCAATTTTGATGTTATGTTAAAATGAATGATTTTGCTATTAACATAATAATATTCACAGTTAGAAAGAAAGAAAAATGGTTTATGCTACACGAACATAATAACGCCTCGCCCCTACGCGATTTTAAATTACACTGTAAGGGTATGGCATAAAAGACTGCGTGAAGTCGGATTTACAGCGATGCGTTTCTGTCACTAAAACCTAATTTTTTAGCAATTTTTTTAGGACTAACCATCTATACATAGGTAGGGCTATACAAAAAATAGGTACAGCCTACCTATTTTTTGTACAAAACAATAAAAGATTCTAAATTACCTATATTAAATGTTGCATACGACAAGTATCGATAATGTGTTACTTATAGAAACGAATGATTATAACACATGTTATTATGGAAACTAATTTTATGGCAAATAGAAGTTATGACTAATAAGTTGATATGATACTGCAAGAAAATATTATGAGTGAAGACGATTATGGAAAACAAAAATATTGCAAATGATTTTACGGCAAACAAGACAATACCCGCGTGCCCACTATGCACAACACTCAAATGAAGTTCATAGCTTTGAATACATCGCACCGCACTCCGCGCCCGCGTTTGTCGTCTGGCCAAGCACTTAGAAATTCAAATGTCTATCCATACCTTTTTATCCACAACCATACAGCAAACCCAACAGAAGGCACTACCAGCTAACAGAGTACTCAGAACCAGTGTGCTTTCAGGGTCAGCAGACACCCTGAGCTGCATCAACGTCTTCTCCTGGTCCAGGAACAGGATGCTCCCGCATATTACTAATAGAGTGTACAAGGTGATTCCTATTTTTGTGCCGTCCAACCATATTTTGTGTCGCCCTGAAAAGAAAAGGGATTGTTTCACCTATAGTTTATTTCTTTTCATAGCAGAGAGAGGAGTCTAAATAAGCAATACAGGGTGTAAGGGTAAACACCGTTGTCACTCAAACCATGGGTAGTTGACTTAAATATATAAATAAATGACCGAGTAACAAAAAAAATAAAACATTACTTTCATTAAAAGATTTTAAAAAGTTTCTATCCGACACCGTGCTTGCTAGCGAAACAGCTGACTGACTGAGGGAGGGGTCGCGCTCGCGGCCGGTCAAGTCACGTCCCACGCCACCCACCCGTGTTGAGACGCAAGTCCGTTGCCCTAGAGCCCTAGGGTGAAAGGGTGAAATACTTTTGTGGTAAAAGAAAGATTTTCTTTCGAAAAATATGTTGTAATTTTCCATTGATTTTATGTTATATAAATGAAATCAAACCACTGGTTTCGAGGATAACGGTGTTTACCCTAACACCCTGTATAATATTTTACTTACAGACAGTGCAAACAGTTAGTTTCCCCTTCGCTTTCGCTTTATCACTTTCATCTTTCAGATTTGATATTTCTTTTGTTATGTATGGATCATCCTCCGCCAATCGAGTGAGCTTTGATAGATTTCTTCGCGCGTTCTGAAAATGATAAAAATTGTTTTGTGCAGGATTTTTATAGCTTTCTTGACGGTCTATATTTTATATAATATCTTTAATAGAATATATTAAATATAACTATATTTACAGGGTTACTTGTAATTCGACGTATAACCGTCAGGAGCTGATCGGGGGGGGGGGGGGCGAACGCAACAAATTGAAGCTCCCATATGTAAGACCGAAATTCAATAGTTTTCGAGTTATTTGAATTTTAAGGGTTTTCGATATAATTTAAAAAAAAATACATATTGGATGCTATCACTTCAATTATGCTATGAAAATAAAGCGTAAAATGAAAATATTTGTATCATTCTTAAATCGCTCATCTTTAAACGTCATATTTTGGGTAAATATCAAATGAGAAATTCCTCATGGAAAAACCTGTAGTAGCGCTTGCGACCACTAGACACTAGGCAGTCTTTATTTCCAAAATTCAGTAAGTAAACAGTATTTTGTACGAAACCTATTTTAAAGTCAACGTTTACATTACTAAACAATAAAGTATGATTTCCCAAAGGACAGCATATAGTCTGACTCTTGCCGCTTTGTTTCATAACCAGGAACTCGCCACAGCAATTTATTACAGACCAAGAAACGCTTTATGCATAGCGGCACAATACAGGGTGTAAGGGTAAACACCGTTGTTACTCAAACCATGGGTAGTTGACTTAAATATAATAATAAATGACCGAAAACAGTAAAAAGAAAACGTTATTTTCATTAAAAGTTTTTTAAAAGTTTCTATCCGACACCGTGCTCGCTAGCGAAACAGCTGACTGACTGAGGGAGGGATCGCGCTCGCGGCCGGTCTGGTCACGTCCCGCGCCACCCACCCGTGTTGAGACGCAAGTTCGTTGCCCTAGCGTATAGGGTAACGAACTTGCGTCTCTTGTGGTAAAAAGTAGAATTTAAAAAAAAAAGTTGTCATTTTCCATTGATTTTACGTTCTATAAATGAAACCAAACCACTGCTTGCAAGGATA
Source organism: Lithophane ornitopus (assembly GCA_948473465.1). Taxonomy (NCBI): domain Eukaryota; kingdom Metazoa; phylum Arthropoda; class Insecta; order Lepidoptera; family Noctuidae; genus Lithophane; species Lithophane ornitopus. The sequence continues at coordinate 11,993,845 of OX419635.1, read as the reverse complement.
ACGGTGTTTACCCTAACACCCTGTATAATCATTTTAACAAAGCAGAGTTTAAGTTTAAGAATATAATAGAATATATTTATGTATTTGCATTCTTCTTCCTTTCCTGTGGTTAGTTACTAACCTGGTGTCAGAGTTTTAAAGCCGTCCATGAGCCTCTGACTTGGCTTCACATGCCGTCGAGAAATATCTCTCAGGCATGCCGGTTTCCTCACGATGTTTTCCTTTACCGGTTTTAAAGCAAGTGATAATTATACAATACGCACATGAATCTGAAAGTCAGTTCTTTTTATGTCGAAAATAATGTTAATTAAAAAAAAACATTAATCAACTTTACCATCTATTTCTACTACGACGGGTTTGTTACTAACCCTATGGACTTCGGTCTAGCATAGCATAATCAGCCTATAATGTTCCCACTGCTGGGACACAGGCCTCCTCTCTGTGAGAGGGAGCGGGCCGTAATCCAACACGCGGGCCTAGTGCGGGATGGTAGATGTCACATGTCTTCGAATGTTTGGTTGTAGGACATGCCGGTTTCCTCACGATGTTTTCCTTCACCGTTTTGGGAGAAGTGGCGATGAAATAATTTACACAAAGTAAAGGGCCTGTCAGGGTTCGACCGTAATAACTCGTAAGTCGTGGCCGTTACCACTGGGCCACCACTTTTCTCTTTGGACTTCGGTCTAAAATAAAATAATTCGATTGTATTTCAAAATGAATGCTGCAGTATTTTCGATACAACGTAGGATCATGCTAAGCAATTTGAGGTATTTATATAGAATCTTAAGACGAAGTTTTGTAACTAAGTCTTATAAAAACTTACCCTCTTATTCATAAACGTTTCTTAAAGTTAAAGAGACGTATAAACGTCGAAAATGTATGGTTAAACAGTTACTAATTCATAACTTAACTTTATGCAGCGTTTATGAATAAGGCGGTTAGACTTAGTGATATTTAATTAACACTTTAAGGTAGCCAAAGATTTTTTCTGAATTGTTCTATATGTTCTTCTATTTGGGATGAGTTTGCAGACCGGCAAATGCATAAATCAATGTAATTATAGCCTTAATACTATGCCAGTCAAAACCAATGCAAGACTCGATTTAAAAGGAAGAATATTTTGTTAATGGATTAGTTTAGTAATTAGTTCGTGCTTCACCGTACTGCTGCAGTGTCGCGGATAATCTAAAATGTACATAGCTTTACACACCCGTGTCTCGGCTTGAAACCGACAGGATCTAGCATAATCTATCATCGTTATGGATAGGTACCGGTAAACAAGGCGAGCTAACATACACACGTGATGGTAGGACACCATTTTCCCATTATCTCTACATATTTTTGCGCTGCGCCTGCTAATGCCAACATTATCAGACTCTTTTTTTGTTAATTTTTACCCGACTACGGCGAAACAAAAAGGAGGGTTATGATGGGTTACCGTACCGGTATGTATGTATATATGTAAGCTCATATTCTGTTCCCTCATATCTTCTAAACTACTCATCACAATTTGACAAATGAGGTGTCTTTGGAAGCGTCTTGATCGTCCGCTGGTTATAGGCTATATGACGTCACATTAAATGGCGCCCTCCGGAGTGAGAGATCCGGAGTCATACGTAATCTGTTTGATTAATCCGCCCTAATACGTGTGACTTTTAATTTGTCTGTCTGTGATGTCTTGTTTTAATACCTTTTCAGTTGATTTTTTGTCGTAGTTGGGTTTTAGTTTTATAAACTTTTAATGACAAATAAAAGTTTTTCGGCATCACTCGAAGACTGAACATAAAATGAATCAAAAGTGAAAAATGATTTCAATAATGAACCGATTCAACGATTTTGGATTTCGGCACTCGGCGGCATCTTTCACTCGCTTATCGAATGATCGAAAAGTGAAATGAAAGGAACAGATGAACGTTCTTTCCTATATAATTTTGACCGTGTCATCAACATGGAATGAAATAAAAGAATAATATCAATCTGCCTAGCCCTTTTCCGAACTATGTTGAGTTCGGCTTCTAGTCTAACCAGATGCAGCTGAATACCAGTATTTTACATGGACGACTGCCTATCTGACCTCCACAACCCCGTAGCTGGGTAATACGATCCCCCTTGGTAAGACTGGTTGTCAGACTTTTGGGCTTCTAACGACCCGTAACGACTGTCAAAGATCCACGAATGACAGCCGGCACCAACGGCGTAGCGAGTTTTCCGAGACACGGTATGTAAAGATGGTCACCCATCCACGGTCCAACCAGTTAACCTGATGGATCGACCCGTGCGGCTGTTATTACTTAGCCAAAAGTTCCTCCAGAATTATACACACATAAACCCCAAATAAAAATGTGGAATGAAACAAAAATTATCCTTTACTCGAGCGATGCGTCTGCTTTAGTCTGGCGATGATGCGGTCGTTGATGGTACTCGCCTGTATGATTCTCAAATTAAGCCATCGGGAAACACGGCTCCGGCAAGCTGTTCCATACTCAAACTCAAAGCATTTATTTCAATTAAACCATTTACAGGCACTTTTGAATTGTCAAAGAGTCGGTCAGTTAGTCAGAAAGTTGAAGCTAGTTGCCCATTCCAAAATGTAGATCTCTATGAAGAAGAACGGGCAAGAAACTCCAAGGACACTCTTATAGATATTGATATAGATATTACAAAATCCTGGGTACAGTATCCTTGTTGCTTCTTTATGACATGTGTGAACAATGTAAAACAAAAACAATAAAAAACAATTCAAAATATGAGATTAAAAATAAGCTCTGGCAAATAAGAGATGACCATATCAACTGACGGCGCCCGTTCATGAACATGACACGTGGATCAGCACCAGCCAGCTCAACCATTTTGTAGGGAACCGAATGATCCAACACACGCGCCACCATCAGCGAGACATTTGAGTGAGCACCATCCCTTAGCAGTAGGCGAAACGCAGTTCAATCCATCCAAAGAACGTTTTACCGAAACTACGAACGATTTTTTGTACGAATCGGTATTTTACCCTTATAAATAAAGGCATTGACATCCTTAAATAAAATAGGGCTATTTAAAATCAACGCACCACAGTGAACTTCTAGATACAACGTCGTAACTGCAGCAAGCAAGTTTTATTCCGAACACGTATCTAATCGACTGTATTGAAGTTTCAATACAACTAGATCATTGGAATTGTATTTATTTTTATTGCTTCCAATTGTTTTGTTGTGTTGAAGATTTTGAAATGGTTTATTTTGAAGTATCGTTGCAATTGCTTCCTGTACATTATCGAATATTGTATTTTTTATAATATTTTATAATACCTACTTTTCCTGTGCAATGGTTTAATCGTGGTATTTATAAAATTGTAACGTTTGTTTTTCAATAAAATTGTCCACAAATTAATTTCTTGTTATCATAATCATTATGCTTTAGCCAACTGCCCAACGATTGATGTTGGATTCTTGTATGTATGTCCATCGCGCGGTAAACTCTAATTGCGTGATGCAGGATTTGTGTGACGTCAGGATTTTTGTGTGACGTCAAGATTTTTGTGTGACTTCAGGTCTTTGATGCGTAGTTCGCATGTGGCGATGTAGGTACCGCCACAATGCTACCAGAATTTCCAAAAAATATGTTACAATAAATCTCATGTTGTCACTGTTCCTAATAATGATAATTTTATTTACAAAACATATTACCGGTTTAAACTCACACGATGACTCAATTTAATATTGATTTAGCTTGTTTATATTGACATGAGCGATAGGAACAATTACAGGCCAATATCTCTTGCCACAATCATGTCGAAAGTGTTTGACAGTGTGCTTAACGCTCAACTTAGCAGTCATATTCGTGTTCACGATAACCAATTTGGTTTCAGTTCTGGATTATCCACTGACAGCGCTATATTGAGTGTGAAGCATACTGTGAAGTACTACACGGATCGCCAAACTCCAGTTTACGCATGTTTCCTTGACTTGAGCAGGGCTTTTGACTTGGTTTCTTACGACATTTTATGGAGGAAGATGGAAGAGGTAAATTTGCCACCAGAGGTGACAAATACTCTTAAATACTGGTATGGAAACCAAGTCAATAGTGTGAAATGGGCTGGTGCCCTGTCTAGGCCGTATGGGTTGGAATGCGGGGTGAGGCAGGGGGGGTTGTGCTCCCCTACGCTTTTCAACTTATACGTGAATGATCTGATTGGCGCGCTTAGCAGCATGCGTGTCGGGTGTCATATTGATGGCGTGTGTTGTAATAACATCAGCTACGCCGACGACATGGTGCTGCTGAGCGCGTCAATCTGTGGGCTAAGGACCCTCGTAGCCACTTGCGAGCAATTTGCTAGACTTCATGGTCTGGCATATAATGTGAAGAAAAGTGTTGTCATGGTCTTTGGGGCCAGGGGCAAATACCCAGAAGCTGTACCTTCAGTTAAGTTAAGCGGTGTACCCCTTGTGAGGGTAGACCAATTTAAATACCTGGGTCACTTATTGACCACTGGCCTCAAAGACGATGAGGATATTGATAGGGAGCGGAGGGCGCTGTGTGTGAGAGCAAACATGATTGCCTGCAGATTTAGGCGTGCCTCTAAAGAGGTCAAGCGCACTATATTTAGTGCTTACTGCACGTCTTTCTACACTTGCAGTCTGTGGGGTCATTATACTCAAAAATCATACAGCGCCCTTCGCGTCCAATACAATAACGCATTCAGGGTGCTGATGGGGTTGCCCCGATACTGCAGCGCATCAGGGATGTTTGCTGAAGCGCACGTAGATTGTTTCTACACGGTTATGCGGAAACGGTGCGCATCCCTGGTCCGTAGGGTGCGGGGCAGCGCCAACAGCATCCTGTATATGATAGCAAGTAGGCTTGATTGTGCGTTTGTGAACCACTGCTGCAAGGTGTCAGCTGGGCCTGTCACCTTGCAGCAATGATCTCACAACCTGTTGATTTTATTTGTTTTTTATTTGTTTGTAAGTGTATTACTAACATAGTTTGTAAGTATATTGTTACTAACACTATGAGTCTGGTTGCTCGAAATAAATGATTTAATAATAATAATAAAAGTTAACATCGTTCATGTGTTGCAAGATATTGTTTTATCAAAGTATTGACAGTAGGTACAGAAGTTATTTTCCTGACACTAAAAATAATATTCCTCAATATGACATTAATGTGTGAGCTTAAATGCTAAGTGATAAGTCGTTACCCTACAGTTACTTATAATGTCGAATGTCAATCACAATATTATTAGTTCTCTCAAAATCAAAATATTTTACTTCACAAAAACATTATAAATGGGCAATTATGAAACGCCAGAAGCTAGGTGCACGGGACCAATGGATCGTTTCCTATGGAGAAGAGCCGGCAAGAAACTCCACGGAATAATTGGCTTTTACAATATTTTCAAATAACATTATCAAGTATGCGAGGACAGTGTAGGCCTTACAACAAGTACCAGATACTTAACAAAATAGAAAATGGTCAACAAATCTACAGTCAGACACTACTCAGTCTGATTTTATTATTATTATTGAAATGCATACTATGACCGTATAACGTCCTAACCTACCGGTGCCCAGACCTGGTTGCTCACCGAGTTGCAAAAGTTCCGCCTTGAGGTTTGCTAAAGAGCAATGGAGCGCAGCATTCTGGGCGTAAACCGAACTGACAGAATACGAAGCACCACGTTGTGCTCCAAAACGGGGATACTAGACATAGGCAAAATGGCTGCCAAGCTAAAATGGGATTGGGCGGGTCATGTCAGCCGCATGCATAGCGACCGCTGGGCAATAGTCTCCACACGGTGGGTGTCTGATGATGGACGGCGCCGCCGAAGCCGGCCCAGGAACAGATCTAGACGCGTACCGCAAGGGTTGGATCGAGGTGGCCCTAGAAAAGGATGTTTGGAAAGATTTGGGGGAAGCTTTTGCTCAGCAGTGGGGTAGTGAAGGCAAAAATAAAAAAATAAAAATTCTATGACCGCAAGCCATACCTTTTCTGCATAAACTAACCTCGTACCGGCTTTCCGTACAATGAGAGTTCAGCTTATACTAGAAATATATACGTTAATATGTCGTGCTCTCTTTCGTTTATAATTAGTGAAACTTTAGTCAGTCATATTAATAAATCAGATTTTTCGTGCAAAACACGTTTCATGGTTTATGTCACGAGTGAAATAAACAGCTTCTTCCTGTCTTCAAATACCAACAAACTGCGGTTACACATCCGTCTGCAAAGCATAATTTATGATTTCCTGATTTTTCGAACTAACATTCTACATTCTAACATAACACAACGCTTGTATTTCCAAAAGATGTCGGGAGAGAAAATCAAATGTAATAATAAAAATATTATCTAAAAAATATATGACCAGTGATAGCCTAGTGGTGTGACCGTCAGACTGCCAAGTCATAGGTCTCGAGTTCGAACCCAAGACACGCACCTCTGACTTTTCTGATTCATGTGCGTATTGTATAATTATCACTTGCTTCAAAAACGTCGCAGGAAAACATTGTGACGAAACCGGCATGCCTGTGAGAATTTCTCAACGGCATGTGAAGCCAATTCAGAGGCCCATGCGCGGCTTTAAAACTCTGACATCAGGTTAGTCACTAACCACATGAAAATAAGAAGACAACGACTTTCAACAGAATTGACAACTAGCTAATGTCAATACAATGTGTGCATTATCATCTTTCACTCATTGGATTTGACATAAGCTAGTTGTCAATTCTGTTGAACGTCGTTGTAGAAATGCGAAACGCTTTGAGAGTGATTTCCACTTGTCTAGGCCCTCTAAACTTTAATCTTTCTTTCTGCTGGTTCGTAGGTTGTACAAGACTTAAAAGGTATGAGGAACAGGGTGTAAAGTGCACTCATCCTCTATAGAAAAGGGAGGATCCTCCGCCCAGACGGGAATCGTGTCTGGCGGACAACTGCCCAACGATTGATATTGGAATCTTGTATATCTTGTTGTATATATCCATCGCACGGTAAACTCTAATGGCGCGATGCAGGATTTTGTGTGACGTCAGGATTTTTTGTGACGTTTGGTCTTTGATGCGTAATTCGCATGTGGCAATTTAGATGCCGCTATAAGACTATTAACAAGAATATAAAAAATATGAGACCATCCATCGAGAATCTAACAAAACAAACCACACTCACCTCATATTTCTTCACCATCACCAAATAGCTCGGGCTTTCTACCATCACCATGATGGACAGAAACTGGACCATCACCAATGCCAACATCAGATACAGCCTCACTTCCATGGCTATCATTTTTGTCATGTACCCAGCAGTAGTCATCACCATTAGAAGGGGGACTGAGAACCCTCGTAGTGTGGTAATTTCTCTGATGTAGATTGGTAGAATGGTGAACAGACCTCCTGAAGATATTCCAGCCAGTATATGCAGTATAATTTCGACGTTATAAATGTTCTTTTTGTTAAGCAAGAAGTGGGGAACTAGCGATATCTGGAACGAAACAAATGAAGTTTAGAAAAAAAAAAAGTAGTTATACATTTCAGAAATGATTCCTATGACCCTTTTTTTTTTGGATGGGAAATTATCAAATAGCTTTTCCCGCTCTGAGTGGAGCGGGAGTGTCAGACTCTTACTGAATAAAACCCACCCGTGTCCCATCAGATTGCCAGAGGCCACGGTAACCCTTTCGGACTTTCCCGCGACCCTGACAGGCATCGGTCCTAGCGGACCCCGTCAGGTGAGCTGACATCTCTTTGAGGCGCGCGTGGAACACAACGCGCCGTCGACCCGGGCCTGGTCCTTATCGGACGGCGAGCTACCCATTGCTCACCTCCGAAAGTTCGCGCCTACGGTGGCCGGGAATCGGCCTGAGATTCCCGGCGCCCAGGGCGTCTGACTCTCTAATGTCTTAATCGAACATCAAATAGTATAAATATTTTTGTCTGGTTGTCTATAGGTACTTTAAAATATTAATAGAATTAATACGTATTAAAAGATATTAATAAATATTTTTAAATCTGCTTGTTTGATTAAAATAACCCTTTGTACTCATATCATAATATAATTATGTCATATCTCTTTGTATTTTACTGTGTATACAGTACATAAATAATAAATAAATAAACCCTTCAGGCTAAATCTAAGCAGCATCTACAAAGTTCACCAAAGTATTCATATTTCAATTTAGATGCAATTAATTTCTACTAAACATCGATTTATTTTCAAAAATAATGATGTTCATTATTTTCAAAAATAAATTGTTGTTGTGTTAAAAAGCCTAGAGGGATTTTCTACAATTATTTCAAAATGTTATGTTTTATTCTTCATTATTATAAAAGTCATTTTTGAAAGCAGCTTTTTCTTAATATTATTTTCTTAGAATTACTATCTTATTTTTACATAGATAAACAAAATACTTCAACTAAAACAAAGGCGGAGTCGCGCCTAAAATAAAGTTAGCAATAAACATTGCCGTTAATAGCTCAACAAAATTAACTAGCTACTAAATGCTAATTGAATTTGTTAATTTAATGATCGCCATTTAATGAGCGGCCTTTGGTCCCTAGTGAGTTTGTTACTCTTGTTGTGTCCCTTGTGAATATTTTGGTGAGAACGCAGATTTAATTTTGTTTTATACAGGGTGTAAGGGACAGCCCTCCGCATATTAACAGGGGCCCCCTCAGCTCCTTATTTTGAATCATATTCAACCGAAAATTTGAACAAGAAAGTTTTTTTTTCAGTTACTATTCCTTTATTTCAATGTAAAATTACATTCTCTGTACGCAGCACTCCATTTATGTAAATAAAACAGCTAAAATCAAAAAACCAGCAATGGATGTTAAAATACTCGAGCGCGCCTGCCCCGACACGGGGAGTGCAGCTACAATAATAGAAATCAGGTTTATTGGATTCCCGTAACGTTCCTGAAACAATTTCATGTACCGATCGTCTTAGTATGATATGCTGAATTCATTCTATCAGTCTGTGGAGGACTGTCCCTTACACCCTGTATAAATATCACACCACGCATTTCTGATACACGTTTTACACTTGTACAGTGGGTTTGTTCATGCTGATATTATTATTATTTCAGGCTACAGAAATTTTACCTTTAGCATAATTATCAGAAGAGCACGCATAAAAACATTCCTACTATGTTGATATAATTCTCTAACAACTTATTACTAACGCCAGGATAAAGTAGCAGCACACGACACAACACGACACGACACGACACGACACAACACGACACGACACGACACGACACGACATGACACGACACACGACACGTTTCTACGTGCTGTCTAGATGCATATTTTCGTAGGCAGGGTTAACATGTCCGGATTATCATCTATCAGCCATTAATTAAAACCAATGAAGGTACCAATCTACGTTAATAACAATCATAGGAAGCCGACCATTCGTGGATTGCATTACTAATACATACGTTGATAGAACTTTAAGTGGATTATGAGGAGATGATTGAATGCAGCCGTGCATACTGTGTTCAATAATCAGTTTGCAAAGTATACATCGAACATCATACGAGTTCTGTCAACTACATTTATGGTTGGAATACTTTGATATAGAGCTTATTCCAGAAACAGAACTAGCACCATTTTTTTTTTTTTTAGTTTGTTAAGTCTTCAAATGACTTCTCCCGCTCTGGGCGAAGCGGCACCCGTGTTCCTTCAGTTGCCTGTTGCCAGGGTCCCCCTTTCGGACTTTCCCGCAACCCTGCTAGGTGAACCAGCACCCTAATTGCGTAATACACGATCAATTAGAACGGGAACCGGTTTGAAACAAATGTCTAATCCATAGCTTTATAAGTTCGAAAAACAAAACTGCTCAACAACGTATATAACGCAATGAATGTTGTTGAACTGTCAGAATGAAACGTACTAGTCATAATCGGTTACGAAAATAAGTTACGCAATTAGATAGCTGGGTTTATTCTATTGAAACTCCGATGAGAATAAGCCTATGTACGGTACGATTCAAACTTAATGGCTTCTCGGAACATGAGGCGAGTCGCTGCGCAGAAACAATTTCATGTGTCAGCGGGGGTGAGGGGTGGGGTACTGCGCAGCGAGAAGCTAACTTCCGAGCCGCCATTAAGTTTGAATCGAACTGTACGCACCGGCAATGTTTACGCGACATTTTTTTTGCGCACTGCATTTTCAACTCTCGGTGTAGAACTGAGCATTGAGAATTATTCATCATAGTGTATCCCAGCGCGTCAAAAATACATACTGTTGGATTTTCAACTCGCGGCGCTTCTAGAAACCGTTTTTTTGTGCCTTATTAAATTTTAGTCCCGTCCTAAGAAGTTAATAATCATTTAACCCTAGCTGCGCCCCGCGGTTTCACCCGCGTAAGTCTCGTTCCCGTAAGAATATCGGGATAAAAAGTATCCTGTCCTATTCTGCGGGGCAATTCCCTTATATTTTTAAGAACGTTCACATTCGCATCGCATTCGCAATCTGTCAAAAAACCATCAATTGACCAATATTTTTGACAAGTTTGACAGATTACGTTTGAAAGTGAACGTTTTTTAAATAAACGAATTTATTGGCACTCAGATCATGATCTACCCCTGTGTCAAATTTCATTCAAATCCGTTCAGCCGTTTTAGCGTGAAAGCGTAACAAACAAACAAACTCACCTTCGCATTTATACTATTAGTTAGGATTATAAGCAGTTGAAGGGTAACCCAAACTAAGGGCAACTATACACGATGTCATTTATTCACACAGATCGTGCTAAACAGTCTAAGGTTCACTCACCCCCTGAATCATACTGACTGTGAACACCCCACTCATCCTGCCATACGTGTCCACGATATAACAGAAAACCGGTGCTGCTACCCCAGCGCCGGCCACCATGGCTGTAGTCGTCCATTGTGTGCCGTTGTGGCTGATGAAATGGCCGGAGTGGGCTGATGACGTCAGATTTGTGGTCTCAATGCCGTGTGTGAAGAAGGGCAGATTTACTGGAAATGAAAAGGAGTTGGTTAGAAGTGTCTGGTTTCCACGGGGGGGCGGTATATTGCCAGGGTTACGGGAAAGTCCGAGAGGGATACCGGGACCCTTGGCAACAGACAACTGAAGGAACACGGATGGGTTAAAGTCCGATACGCCCTTCCGCTCCCTCCAGAGCGGGAGAAGACATTTGATGATATCCCAGACTTAAAAAATAAAAACAGGGTGGTGTACCTATATTAACTGCCGGGGTCGCGGAAAAGTCCGCAACGTACAGGCAACTGAAGGAACATGGGTATTAGTTAGTAAGAGTCTGACACGCCCTCCCGCTCCATCCAGAGCGGGCTTCTCCCGCTCTGGATGGAGCGGGAGGGCGTGTGGCGCCTGGCGTTAATTTGATTATATCCCAACCAAAAAAATATATATATCGCGATACAGAGTGTTTCTTTTACGTATCAATTGAATATTTTTTGTGAATATTTTATAAAAAAATATAAATATATTTTTTTGCTTTTATAGACGCTATAGGTACTATTGCAGGTTAACGGGAACGGCCTTCGATAACATACTGTATATGTAGTTGGGAAAAGGTTAGGCAGATGACAAGTTAGTAAAGATGAGTTGAAATAGTTTGTCAAAAATAGTTTTAATTTGTAAGAAAGAAAGAAAAAACGTTTATTTGCGGCAAACATGATGCTAAGAAAGGACAAATATAATAATATGAAAATAACCAGTTGTAGGAAAATATGCGACACATTCACGCAAAACGGCCATCACTCAGCATAATGCTGCGACCCTATGCGAGACAGAACCACAGCGCTATCAGTGACAGCCAGGTTGACGTCATGACGTCAATCCGTGCAGCACATAATGAATGATCAATAACAATTTTTTTAAATTATTGTGAACGTGAAGACTATGTGGATCATTCTTTTCTTTTTATTATTTTTTTTTCCTTGGTTTTAATTAATCATGGTCTGGCAGATTGAGTAATTTATGCGGCCTACCCAAATGTCCTGTTTTTGGTATTGTTCGTCAAATCGTTGAGCTCCTTAAATTCTGAGTTGTGCTGCACGATCACTGACAAATGCGTGCACTGACTGGACGGGTCCACTCAATCTATGTGGTTCTTTCCTCAAAAGACCATTTCAGACACCAATCTATGTAATCTAGTCTTCACATGATCTGACCAAGATTATGTCTGGACTTTAAAAGAGACTGTGACCTCTGAGTTTGTTTCGGCCTTTCTTCTCAGAGTAGTCAGATAGGAAACGCCGACGTCATCTAGTTTTAAAAATGTGTTTGACGTGTAAAAGTGTTTGTACAAACCTACTTACAGAAATAAATCATTTATCATTTAACTTTTAAAATAAGAAATAAAATAAATACATTAACTAAGTGTTTATAAAAATATAATATTTATTGATGGCAACATTCTGTTCCGTCATCGACTCACGCGCCACGGGTTTACTGCAATCTGTGCGTAATTATAAGTTACAACATATTTTAATTAAACAAGAAAGTGTCGTCTTCAGGTTTTACGATTTTTATACCTTTATTTAATTACCTAAACCAATGGAGTATATAGCTTATTTAAATGATGCAGACCTACATTTTGTAAGTAGTATTTAAATAATAATATTATTATACAGTAATGTGGTGTACATTTAAGTTACGATTGTATTATGCAAATTACCAATTTAAAAGTTTTCGGATGGCCTTTAGTCAAGCCAGTTTTAAATATTTACGACCTGAGGGCTTTCAATTGGTATCGTTTTTATTATTTCGGTCCAATTTCAGTAATGCATTAGCATGTTTTATTTATAAAGCAAAGGATTTGGGCAGAGCTTTGGAATGACTTAAAATTAAAAGCAAAATCCTTAAAAAAACGATTTCAATAAACCGTAGAAGGCGTAATTCAATCGTTAATTATTTTTCTGCGTCCAACTTTTATTTTCTTTCTTTCCTGCAGGCGTAGCATGACGGTTTCTATCTCTACGAAGAATAGACATAGCTTTTTTACAAGGGAGCGTTTTGAACGCAAAATTGTGATAATTAATAGAAGGACAAAGCTATCTTCTCCTATTTTACATCATTTAGTTAATAATAAGTAGTTATAAGTATCAAGAAAATAGTTAAGGCCAATATTACTGTGAAATTGTTTGATCCAACATACGGTACTTCGACACTTTGAGTTTTTTTTTTGTAGTTGACTTAATCAGTAAAAATTGAGAATCAAACAGAAAAAAGAATCCTATGACAAAACAAAGAATTCTGCGTCAAATTATGTAAAAGAGTGAATTTCTACTTTGCTGCCGTCGTACTGTCTACACGAAACGTCATTTTTGTCTGCTCTTCCGTCGACAAAACGGTGCTCATGCTACGCCTGCTGAACCTTTTTTGTAGTAATCGGCACTAAACTAACCTATACAAGTTGTGGTACAATACAATAGCTAGACTTAGATGTATTTAGTAACCTATTCCGCTTAACTATTCCTCAATCATCCTGAGGATGCCTCGTTAAGAAGTGAAACACGTGTGCATTTTTTACAGGGTTTTTTCTTGACTCTTAACTAATTAAATAAAAGTAAAATGATCAACTAATTGGATATCTTTGGACCCCGGCCTTGACATCTACCAATGAAAAAAAATTTCACACTTTTATTGTTTCGGATACGAGGCTTTTGGCTACTTTGAACGTGATAAACATTTTTTCTTTATTTTCTTTTCTTTCATTTCTTTTTTTCTTTCTTTCTTTCTTTGATAAACTAACTAATACTACCAAGAAAATTAATACCATATTGATACACTGTAAGATTAAACTGGAACATTTCTTCAAACTCCCGAACACTCCCGACCTTGACCAAGTAAAACGACTGTCGACGAAAATAGGTCGCAAGGTTGTTTCCATAAACTGTAGCCGCGCTTACATTGCACGTACAACGTTTATTCAGCTCGCCGTCTGGAAGAACTGTGTATAGGTTTCAGTGAGTACCTACGTGTAAGTCGGATTCCGTCTCAAAGCCGCAAAAAACTATGCAGTGTTGTTTTTTGTCGGCTTAATGTACCTAAATCTATCTATCTGCCTAGCCTTTTCCCAACTATGTTGGGGTCGGCTTCTAGTCTAACTGGATGCAGCTGAATACCAGTATTTTACATGGAGCGAATGCCTATCTGACCTCCACAACCCAGTAACTAGGTAATACGATACCTCTTGGTAAGAGTGGTTGTCAGACTTTCGGGCTTCTGACGACCCGTAGCGACTGTCAAAGTTCCACGAATGACAGCCGGGACCAACGGCTTTACGTGCTTTCCGAGGGACGGAGGAGTCTCGGTATGTAAATGATGGATCGACCCGTGCGGCTGTTATTACTTAGCCACGAGCTCCTCAAAACGCTAAATCTATACTACAATAATTAGTTCGTTTATTTCACTTTAAATACATACAAATTATATTTTTAAATATTAGAATAAAAAATATATAAAAACATTTAAAAATATAAAAAGTATATATAGCCCACCGGTATCGGGAACAAGGTCCAAGCTACCGGCGGTTAGGGCTCCAGAGAGAGGAACCTCCTAACAATGCGAGCCGTGTCCAGGAGTACCGCCCAACGAGAGCCTCCATAGGTGTTGGTCGAGACTCTTGGCAATTAGGCCATTGGCTGATACGACTATCGGCACAATGATCGCAGAGTCCACATCCCACATGTCGACAACCTCGTGAGCCAAGTCAAGATACTTGATTTGTTTATGTTTCTCGGCCTTCACGAGGTTTCCGTCATGCGGGACCGTTACTAGAGGTATTTGTAAGTTTGTATGTAGAGGGCAATATTCGGCACTACTGAACCGATTCCGACAGTTATTTCACTAATGGAAGAAGCTACAATATTGCTGAGTGTTATAAAATAAGAAATTCCATGCGAAGTTCCAAAATGGCGAAGAGGAATCACTTGTAAGTTCTTTAAATATTTTTGTCGGATCTAAACAGCGGATTGTTTTCCGTGGTTTCAGGGTTGGTCCCATAGTAAAAGTTGTTCATAGTGATGAGTACAATGACCCCTTTTCAGGTTTCAAAAGACCATTTCAGACGCCTATACATGGTCCTCATATGGCTTAACCAAGATTATGTCTGGACTTTAAAAAGACTGCGACCTCCGTGTTTGTTTCGGCCTTTCTTCTCAGAGTAGTCAGGTAGGAAACGCCGACCTCATCTAGCTTATTTTTAGTATTTTTAACCGACTTCTTCAAAAAGGAGGAGGTTCTCAATTCGTGTGTTTGTTACGCGATTATGAATCTTCCACTTATGAATCGATTTTGATGATTTTTTTTTTGTTTGGTAGGTTATGCTTCCGAGGTGGTCCCACATAAATTTTATTAACTTTGCTTGCGTAATTTTTGAGTTAGCTTCAATATTACGTATTTTTCCCACTTAGTTTATCTAGACGATATCCTGTTTGACTCCTTCACTGTTATTTACATACCACAACTAAAAAGTGAAAAATAAAAACTTTTTACAAAAACAAAACAAGAAGTCGGTGGCAAAAAACGGAAATTGAAAAGCAAAGACACCGACTTCCGAAATTAAAGGTATTTTTCACTTTTTTTGTGTTTTTTTTGGAAGTCGGTTGTTTTTTTTTTGTAAGAAGTTTTTTTTTTAAATATGAAAATTGATTCCAATATCCTATTTACAGAATAAACAATTTAATTTGTTTAAGGTTAACCAAAAATAAACTTGTATTGTAGGTATAACCTACTCATTTTGAAAGACATAAATCTCGGTTGG
The DNA here is from genome assembly GCA_948473465.1 of Lithophane ornitopus. Lineage (NCBI taxonomy): Eukaryota > Metazoa > Arthropoda > Insecta > Lepidoptera > Noctuidae > Lithophane > Lithophane ornitopus. Next base: position 11,978,101 of record OX419635.1, on the reverse strand, counting down.
TTACTCTAATGTCTCATAAACATTCGAAACGAGGTTTGTCATGTATCCATGAACATTGAACAAATCCACAATTAGACGACAATTAATCTTATTTTACACGTCTTAGAAAGAAAAAACTTCACAAGAATTTTCTCCAGCCAAGGGAATACCGCCTAATTCTAACAAGTTAGTCCTACTAACTTGTTCGGACCCTAATTAGGAAAGCATTCACATTTTTCTTTACCGAATATTCCAACATACTTTGCACCCATTAAATCTGGCCCGTACTTGAATATTCTGGTCCATTCGACCTTGATCATTGTCCCGGCGAGACGTCTGATATCCAATTCTGACCAATCGTTTCGACACAATTGGGACTAGGGTTGGCGATTTGCAAATACATCCATTTACAGTAATTTGAATAGCAACTACATTCTCGTAGTAATAAAAATATAGAGCGCTAATAAAGACGGAGTGACATCAAGGCAATGGCAGCAGATTGTCAAAAATACACCTCTGCGTGGTGCGATTTCCAAATAAGACTGGCAGAAGGTGCCGCTGCGGGCATCGCTTCATCAAGAATTGTCGCCGCGTGCGCCGCCGCGATAAACACCGCGTGAAAGGCATTGATGACATCCGCGGGCTCGGCCGAAAAAATACTCCATTTCAAGCAAATCCGTGTAAAATCGCTTCTCCGTAAACGCACTCATACAACGCCAATGTTTGAATTCATCGCAACGCGAGACGTCCCGCGTCTCCGTAAAGAGCTCCAAGAGACTGATGACCTGCGTATTTGATCTACGTATACAGGGTGTTTGGGTAAACGCCGTTATCCTTGAAACCAGTGATTTGGTTTCATTTATAGAACGTAAAATCAATGGAAAATGCGGCTTATGTGCTTTTTTTTAAATCTACATTTTACCACAAGCGTATTTCACCCTAGGGCGCTAAGGCAACGAACTTGCGTCTCAAAACGGGTGGGTGGCGCGGGACGTGACCAGACCGGCCGCGAGGAAGACCCCTCCCTCAGTCAGTCAGCTGTTTCGCTAGCGAGCACGGTGTCGGATAGAAGCTTTTTAAAATCTTTTAATGAAAATAACGTTTTTTTTTTGTTGTTACTCGGTCATTTATTTTTATGTTTAAGTCAACTACCCATGGTTTGAGTGGCAACGGTGTTAACCCTTACGCGCGATTCGTATCGGTTTCTATAGTTTCAAGCTCGTGCACGAGGTCCTTTATCCAGCTATAAAGTCGTTAACTATCCCCAAGAGCAATTAAATGATCGCCGATGGTACTTTCTAATCGAGTTTCTGCTATCCGATATCGCCTAATCGTACCATTTTGCAGTTCGACAAAATCTTTCTAGGGATAGTACTGTTCACAAAATCATTCTCAATGCACTAAGGAACTGCCGAATTGCATTGAGAATGATTTCAGTCCAAGCATATCGGTTCGAAATTCGAACGGTACCTCGTGTAAATACGCTATAATTTTAAACGATTAGGTATACTTTTAAAACAAATGAGTTCGCTTTCGAATTATGTGCGGTCATTATTTTGAGTGTGGTTTGAAGTGAACTTTAAAGAATGAAGTAGGTACCTACATAATTATTATAATAAAAAAGCATGGGTAAAAACGTCTTTCTGTCTGCTTAAGGCCGGGTTATCCGAAAATCCGTCGTTTTCTATTGTGTTTTATTCGTAGACAAAACGGAATTAAATTTAAAAAAAAAATTGCCTAGTTCATACTTCGATCTAGATATTTCAGCCGTGTGATACACGATTACTTGCACTTTACTGCATTCAACTGAACCGCAAAGACAAGTCGTTACGGTCTCATTATTATTTCATTTGATTTACCTACGTATATAATATACTCCATTTGAAATAAGATTAGACATTTAAACAAACCTTTTTTCAGTTCGTTCAACCGATTTTGACTTCTATACCGTAGACATACGGATGGCATTAAAAGCAAGAAACAATACACAATACCAATATAGGTTAGGTTAGGTTAGGTCAGTACCTATCCCCGGTGGAAGAGTTTGACAGACCCCTCCGCCCACCCCATGGCGGAGGACATCCATGAGGATGTTCCAAAACGGAAACAAAAAAAAACAAAAAACACAAAAAGGCCAGTACCAATAGGTTTTGAAAAATAACCAGAAAAGTACATCCCAACTGCCTAACCTATTACTTTATAATTATGTTTTTATGTTTAAAAAATTCGTTTGCTCATCAACGCAAATAACGCAATGAATTTTGTTCAACTAACAAAATGAAAAGCATTGCCGTTGTTAGTGTGTTACGCAATGAATGAAATCCATACTGAAATGATTAATTTGTCTGTCAATCATAATAATTGTCTCCCTGCAATTTAAGTATCAGTAGATGCTTATGAGGTTTGCAATACGCTCAAGAAAATAAACGACTTAAGTCTTGTACAATATGAAAATACGTGCCGTCTCGCACACAAATAATAAAATCTTTAGAACAACAAAGTGATTCAGATGCTTGCATTTCATGATGTTTATTGTTTAAATATTTATTTATGACTCATATAAAATTATCTAGACAAATTATTATCTCGCGTCAGATAGGCGTAGAGAATTACCTATTAGCTGACAGTAATTACATAGTGAGTAGTAAGTTGGTTTAAGATTTCAAAAAGTCTTAGGCTGCGTTTCCACCAGAGATGAGCGAGGATGCGTAGCGAGGGATGTGTGTGAAACTAACCAATAACACCGCTTCACTGTCATGGCTTGAGCTCAGCTAGCGGTGTTATTGGTTAGTTTGTTTCTGGTGGAAACGCAGCCTAATGCCCGTTTTCAGTAACGCTCGGCGCTCCTATTTATGTCTAAATAAAAGTTTTTATTTTTCACTTTTTAGTTGTGGTACCTTTCCCATACAAATTCGAATACCTGTTATGTAAATAACAGTGACGGAGTAACCTAAAACATCGTCCATAATTATTATATAGGTACAAACTGGGAAAAATACGTAATATTGAAGCTAACTCAAAAACTACGCAAGCAAAGCTAATAAAATTTATAGGGGACCACCTACCAAATAAAAAAAGAATCATCAAAATCAATGCATAATTGGCGGAGTAAACGCATAACAAACATACAAAAAAAAAAAAACTTTCTTCTGACGCGTATCGCGCAATTTTAGAAATAAATAAATTCAAATATCTACCTTGCCAAATTTTCAACTTCCAATTGGCTGCCCCTAATCAAATGCATCCTCTTAATTGAATTTATTCCACATAATAATATCCTATTTGTTTTTACACAAGCTGTTCCACAAGTCCTAATGAAGGATAAAATATTTTGTATACAACTTGTCACGACGATAATCAGTTGTTTATTAGATTCGCTGGTTTGATTGGGTCGATAGAGGTAATGAAACAAATAAAACGCACAATGTATGAGAGTGACGAAAAGTAATTTTGTGATTGGATCGTCGGATTGTTTTTTTTAAATATTTAATCCATATTATCCATATCCCGTGGATAAGAAACCGTGGCTTGTGGCTAAGAAATAACAGCCGCACGGGTCGATCCGTCAGCTACGCTTGCCGGGGTTGGTCCGTGGATGGGTGACCATCTTTACATATTGAGACTCCTCCGTGCCTCGGGAAGCAGATCTTTGACAGTCGTTACGGGTCGTCAGAAGCCCGAAAGTCTGACAACCAGTCTTACCAAGGGGTATAGTATTACCCAGTTACTGGATTGTGGAAGTCGCTCCATGTAAAATACTGGTATTCAGCAAAATCCGGTTGGACTGGAAGCCGACCCCAACATAGTTGGGAAAAGGCTAGGCAGATGATGAATATATGAGTGTGACGAAAGTAATTTTGTGATTGGATGGTCGTATTGTTATTTTAAATATTTAATCCTTAACCATACGTAGCTGTCTATTTGTTACTTTTTACGGCCGGCTGAACAGACGTTTGAGGGCACATGGATAGACCATGACCAGTCACAACTGACGGCGCCCGTTCACCAACATGACGCATGGATCAGCACCATTCAGCTCAACCATTTTGAAGGGAGCTAAATGAACCAACACACGCGCCACCATCAGCGAGACATTTGAGTGAGCATGACATTCCCAGCCGCCAGGGCACATTCAAGTCAATGAAAGACAAATTACCCGGTAAATGGTAGCTCTATAGTACATAGTACTCACACCAGGTTAGTCACTAGCGAGACATTGTATGCCCTGATTCAGAATTCAATCCATTAAGAGTAGGTATAAAGCCTTAATAAATTACTCAGAGCAGTGACTTGTGTTATTTCCCTAAGATGACGCCAATTTTGATTACTAAGTACTAGTAATAGGACAACTTATAAAAACAAAACACGACTCATTCGTTTGCTCCAACCAGAAAGAATTCGAAGGAAAACTCGGAACAAAAACTTATAAACAGAACAAGAGCATTATTTTCTTGATATTGACATTTTAGTATGGATGGACCAACGAAAGCATGTCCTGTCCCTGTATACAGGGTGATAGGGTAAACACCGTAGTCACTCTAATCATGGGTAGTTGACTTAAATATAAAAATAAATTTTTGAGTAACAACAAAAAAAAATGTTATTTTCATTAAAAGATTTAAAAAAATTCTATCCGACACCGTGCTCGCTGCGAAACAGCTGACTGCCTGAGGGTGGGTTCGCACTCGCGGCCAGTCAGGTCACGTCCCGCGTCCCCCACCCGTGTTGAGACGCAAGTTCGTTGCCTTAGCGCATAGGGTGAAAGGGTGAAATACTCTAGTGGTAAAGTGTAAATAAAAAAAATAAAGTTTCCATTGATTTTGCGTTCTACAACATTATTTTTTCTTTATGCTAAACCCGAAAAGGGGTCATTGTATTCATCATTTTGAACAACTTTTTCTATGGGACCAAAATTGAAATCGCGAAAAACAAAATCAGCTGTTCCATACATTTTGTAGATTTACATGAACACAAATGTAGGGAACAGCTGATTTTTTTTCGCGATTTCAGTGTTGGACCCATAGAAAAAGTTGTTCAAAATGATGAGTCAAATTACCCCTTTTCGGTTTTAGCATAAAGAAAAAATAATGTTGTATAAATGACACCAAAGCACTGGTTTTAAGGATAACGGTGTTTACCCTAACACCCTGTATACAAAAGAATTTGGTGGAGTGGGGATAGAATGTGCATTCGCTCGTTTATATTCAGGCTGATGAGAGAATGCGTTTCTGACAACTGTCAGCTGAGTAAAAAAAAAACGTGTTTTACGAATACATACTTTATTAGTTCTAATCTTGTCCAACCGACAGCTGTCGGCTCGTCGGGGTACATATAACTACGGAATTTGCATTAGAGTTCAAACATAGGATTTAATCCAACCCTATTTAGAAGCACTGCGAAACATGTCAATATAAAATACATTGGGTAAATATACATCTTACGAATAACCGCAACAGCAATTGAAAGCATGTATGACTTCATAGCTGAAGGCTAAATCAGATATTAAAATAGAAAAGAAGTCTGTCATAACAGAACACTGTATCGTGTTTATAAACCTCTCTCGTGATGGAGTTTAGGAGCAGAACCCCGCTGGTTTATGTTAACATCATTTCGAAACCAAAAATAAATACCTACAAACTAGCTTCCGGTTTTAATAAACACATTTCATTCATTTTTTTGAGACAATTACATAAATTACAAAATGTACCATACTTTGCCCTGATTACCCACTTATAGTTTGATCGAGACCGCTGGTGCAGTGTTGATGAATGAGCGGCAGGATGCCGTGAGTGTTGACGAATGAGCCGCCTGCACTGCCGCCCCCGTCTCGCCGTGCACATACCTAAGGCGCGGTACACCGGTTTCGGTCAAACTATAGCTGAGATGGTTTTGATAAATGGTAACGAATTACGGAAAGGTAATAAATACAATAATTATTCGGTAAAGTGTAAAGGTTCATGCACATACATCAGTCACGTCAACGTCAAGTCGCCAAACAGTCGCGTCAACACGCGAGCCGAGCGAGCGCAGCGAGCGGTGCCTTGGCAGCAGCTGGCGATTGTTACATCCGAGTTGGTCGCAGATACTTGACTATTTCGTATTTTCAGGACCCCAAAACAGGAATTATTTAAGGTTCACAAAAAGAAGCGCATTACAATAATATTTTTAGGAAAGCAAAATTGATATTATTTGAGGTTCTTTTAAATATAGGTAAGGCAACAAAAATAAAATCAGCACCTAAACAGTCATAATAAACGACATTCAACATGGTTTTATAAAGAGTCTCCACGTTCCTTGTCTACAAAGGACATTATTCTCCGCTGATAAGAAGCTTAGCGTCAGCACAGCTCTTTGACTACAAACACACGAATATTCCGTGAAATACCGAAACACGTTGCCTTTGTTTAGGTACTGTTACTACTAAGTTTACCTACGAGAGATAAGACGTGGATAAAGGGAGGTACCTACTGTTTTTTTTTATGAAACATGTTTTAAAACAACTTTTTTTTTGTCCCGATTTCACTTAGGTGCTTGTATATGACACAATAGTATATTATGCAATTAGTGAATAAAGGGCGGATTTAAAGCGAGGGCCATAGATGAATCACGAGAAAGTGAAGGATTCTAACGACTGAATCACGACCGTAGGGTGCTCGTGATTCAAGTGTTAGAATCCTGAGCGACGCGAGTGATTCATGGACCTCGATATAAATCCGTTTTATTCAAGAGTTACATACTATTTTTTATACCTTGACTACGAGAAAAAGAACTAGCAACTTCGAGTATGTTGTTATGTCAATGTTATGCCTTGTTTTTATCATACACCGTAGCATAGAATACATACTCCATAACGTCGATGACTTCTTTTTCTTCGACAACTCATAAAATAAGTTAGGAAAACAGACTCTGAAAATGTGCCAGAAGCTTGATTTTCATTATTCCGTTTGCAAAACGGGTGTTTACACATCTTCTTCATCACTTGAATGTATTTTCAATCGATTTATTATGAAGTAACACTAAACTTTGTGTTCATACAACTTACAGTATTTAAAATAGCGCCAATTTACTAATGACAGCAAAGAACACAAAACAGTTTTTATTCAAATACTAAACTCCTTGTCGAAAATGTCAACAAATCACATCGGAGTTTGTATCGAGTATTTTTTCGCAAGGAGGTTGCACAGCATTGAGATGGAGTTCGAATATATTGGTGTGTTCTAAATTCAAACACCAAAACAGTGACTAAAAGTGCTTTTTATTCACTGTTTTTAGTGAATAAAATAAGTTTTTTAGAGGGGGAATGGTATAAAATATCATTATTAACGGTTTTTTTTATTTATTTATTTATATATTCTTTATTGTACACCACAAAAATATATAACAAAAAACAATAACAAACACTACAAAATATACAATGGGCAGCCTTATCGCTATCCGCGATCTCTTCCAGGCAACCTTGGAATGGACAGTGAATTAAAAGAAATTTTTTTTTTTGTTTTCAATTAATCTTTATAATTGTGAAAACCAGAATAAAATTCCTTTTGTAAGTATAACGAAGAAAATTGCGCATAGACAAACACATGGGCGTATGACTTATTTTTAATTATATTACGCGATACCTATTTTTTTCGTAACAAAATGCAGGTCAATCATAGTGCCTAATCTTTTCCCAAATATGTTGGGGTCGGCTTCCAGTCTAACCAGATGCAGCTGAATACCAGTATTTTACATGAAGCGACTGCCTATCCGACCTCCACAACCCAGTAACTGGGTAATACTAATACGATACCCCTTGCTATGACTGGTTGTCAGACTTTCAGGCTTCTGACGACGTAACGACTGTCAAAGATGCACGAATGACAGCCGGGACCAACAGCTTAAAGTGCTTTCCGAGGCACGGAGAAGTCTCGGTATGTAAAGATGGTCACCCATCCACGGACCAACCCCGGCAAGCGTAACTTAACCTGATGGATCGACCCGTGCGGCTGTTATTACTTAGCCAGGAGATCCTCACAAAATGCAGTTGCAATAACAATATATCAGCGACAGCCGTCTGACCTCTAAAGCTTTATGAGTGATGGCTTACTAATCATTATATCCTAAGGGGAGACCAGTGCCAGACTTGTGGGGTACTCATGGCAACTGGAACTGGAACAATTCAGGGCCTCCACAGAAGCCGTCATTGTGTAAATTAAGGACGGAAAAAATGTTACATTGTGTTTGATCTTTTTGTTACGTCATTGTCAAGTCATGTGTAAGGGCGCGAATCGATTGATCGTGATATTTTTTGTTTTCAATAACAATAGGTACTTCATTGACGTTGCCTTAAACAACTATAAACATGAATCCTAATTCATGTTTATGCACGAAACACGCGTTCATGTTTATAAAAATAATTAAATAGACTTTTATTGCAAAATACCCATATAAAAAAAATATAAAAAATTATAGTAAAATAGTAAAAACATAAAAAAATTAGAACATGGAGGCATCTATATAGGTACCTATAGTCTTCAAAACATAGTCTTTCGTCATTTTTTTATTCTCGCTTATACCCCATTTGAAATAAGATTAGACATTAAAAAAAAACCCTTTTACAGTCCGCTCAACTGATTTTGACTTCTATACCGTAGGCATAAGGATAGCACTAAAAGCAAAAAAAAGTTACACAACACCAACTATCTACTGCGGCTGCCATTTGTCATGCCACCAACGCAATAGAATTCAAAATCGGTTGAACGGAATGTAAAAAAGGCTTATCTTTACGTCTAATCTTATTTCAAATGGAGTATAGGTGAACAGAAATCCATTGCATAAATATGGGGCTTGCTAGGTTGCACGAGACTATCCTCAAAATTCTGTTACTAGAGCGTCTCAAACTTTGCCAAAAAGACGCGACTCTCGACCTTATGATAGCGTAAAAGTCCGGGACCCTCGCTTTGGCAAACATGCTCGAGGCACTGCAGTATCTTGGCAGTTTCATAAGGGTTCGGTAAGCATCATTGTACTGAACCTATAATGAGCTGTATGTTTTTTTTGTGAAGTTGTTTATTGTTTTTATTTTATTCTTAGTCACATATAGGTATAAAAACCAAACCGCTCTGGGCCCGCTTGGTGGACTATGGCCCAATCCCTCACACAGAGCCTGTGTTCCAGCAGTGGGAACATTACAGTCTGATTATTTATTTGTAATTTACTAGCTGATGCTCGCGGCTTCGCCCGCGTGGATGTCGGTTATTATATACTAAAAACCTTCCTCGAGAACCACTCTATCCATTGGTGAAAACAGCATGAAAATCGGTGCAGTAGTTTTTAAGTTAATCGCGAACACGACCACAGACAGACGCCGCGGAGGTCTTTGTTTTATAATATGTAAGGTTATGGATATACTTTATAGTACACCCGATTTTACCCTCCACCAGATTATTATTATTATGTTAGATTATATATATATAAACACTTGAATAAACAAAAGAAGATCACATACCCAACACAGCTAAAATTATCTCCTTCCACACACAACATTTTTTTTCACTTTTCTCCACATTATTATTAACTTGTTGACTGATTGTGTACACCATTGTCACTGATTCACCACTGTTTCTGCCTACCCTCTTACTAGCACTGTCTTTATAAGCCGTCTGAAAGAAAATCACTGTTTGATTATGATCCTTTTATAGTATTAACTGTATTTGCGCTGTTATCTTTCGGTACACTTCAATGTAAAGGTGGGTTTAGATGGCGAAAATAAAATATTAAAATATTGGGCAATAAAAATAAAAAAACTACTGCTCCATTGAGAAATTAGGCGACTGCCAGTAATAGGTAATCATTAAAAACATCAATACACCTCTCAGTTCAAATTGCTCGATTGAATGATTATTTCATGAAAACATGCTATTCCAGGCCAATTCTAAATAGTTGTCTCAATCTGCCTAGCGTTTTTCCAACTATGTTGGGAAAACTATCAGTCTAACCGGATGCAGCTGAATACCAGTACTTTACATGGAGCGACTGCCTATCTGACCTCCACAACTCAGTAACCGTGCATTATGATACCCATTAGTAAGACTGGTTGTCAGACTAAATAGTTCAAAATTCAATTCTAAATAGTTGTATGAAAGAAAAAGAAGAAAAGTAAGAAAGAAAATAAATTTATTTGACACAGGTAAGGCACACAATATTTATAAGAAGGATAATTACTAGGTAAAAAAGAAAAGAAAGAAACGGTATGAAAGATTATTACTAGGTGTTTTCTTATACAGGATGTTTGGCAGAACGTTGAACGTATGAAAATGGTGAATAGGTGGGGGTCATCTGCTATTTATTCAGCCCTAATTTATTTGGCCCTGCTCCCCTGGATATTTTTTTATTTTATTTTTTCTTTCTTCTATTTTCGCCACTTACTTAACTTTAAAGTGTATTTTTTATTAAAAATGGGTTAAACAGGCAAGATTTTTTTTTTTTTTTTTTTTAAATTACCCATTAAAGTTGAGAAACTAGTGAAACTAGAAGAAAGCAAAAAAAATTTTTTTTAAATATCCAGGGGGCCAGGGCCACATAAATTAGGGCTGAGTAAGTAGCAGATGACCCCACCTATCCACCATTTTCGTATGTTCAACGTTCTGCCAAACATCCTGTATTTACAACAACCTGCCACTGACAAGAAAAAACACAAAAAAATAACAAAAAAAAATTGTGTCGCGGTTAGGGCTACCCTAGCGCATCCCCCTTAAGTTCGTTATTAATGTATTTTTGAAGTTCTTGAGATTTTTCATTGTTTTTTTGCATATTAAAATGATCAGTTAGGTTTTAGACACACGAGTTAATCCTTTCTGATGGATTGGTTTTAAATATTTAATTTTTAATCCAACAAACGTTAAATAAGAGTGGCAGGTTAACATTTTCATTTAAAAAATCACAGTAATATTAGTTTAGCTCGTTCTCAATATCTTTTAGTAATTTTATGAATGATTGATGTGCTTTAGATAGACATAGAAACTACTAGTTTCCGCCCGCGGCTTCGCCCGCGTTGTACGTCGATAAAAAGTACCCTATGTCCCCAGGATGCCATCTATCTCCTTGCCAAATTTTGTCGAAATCTGTTCATGGCATCAATCTGGGCATAAAACAAAATATCCTCCTTCCGAGATAGTCAGGTAAAAAACATTACCCTCCTTCTGGGGCAGTCGGGTAAAAAGAAAAACAAAACGACTTCATTAAAAAAAAATAACTGCGTAAGGTTTTTTTTTTTTAATTATTTGATACTACGGATGAAGCGATTTAAAATTATGAAAATAAATCACATAAAATTATAGAAAACAAAACACTATATGAACCCACCATTACATTCCCCTTCCACTTAAAATCACACTTTATCACTTTCAAAATAAAACACAAAATCCTTCAGCACTATAATTACCACCACATTTTACGAGCCTTTTAATATCCTTACAGATAAAGTATTACCATTTGTATAATACAAGTAAACGCCCGAGACGTGACGATCGCCGCGTGCGATGATACTGAGTTTAGAAGTTAGTACTGCGCAGGCGCATTCGAACGGGCGAGCTACTGCGCTAGCCCCACTTGAATAATGTTGTTGAAGTTTATTAGCGTTCAGTGTATTGATTAGTAAGTTCTATTTTTATTAATAGGTTTTGGTTGGGTATAGCGATCGATTGGAAAAATAAATCAATGTTGCTATTGCTAGCGATCTAGGAAGAAAGGAAATAATAATAACTTTGGTCAAACTTAATTCGATGAGTATTTCTATGAGTTACTTGGAATAGTTAAAAAATGTTTTTTTTTTTTTCATAGTGACCGAATTATTTGGGATATTTTCCTCATTATACTAATAGCTATTAGTGTAACAGTGTAACCTACCCTGGAATTCAACCTTTGAAATTCTAGTTTTATTAAAAATTAACAATTATCTGAGGGCGGTCTTCAAATGCCCTTCACATTTAGGTACAAAAAACATTTTGTAGAGTGCTTCACCTACAATGCCAGTTCAATTGTAGGTTCCTTTTTTTAAATTAACATAATTAATGTTAATTTTCTTCATTATACAACGGTTTTTTTTTAAATCCCGTAATCCCAGTGTTTTACGTAAATAATTGTGACTTTGTCGAATTATTTTTGAATGAAAAAAAAAAAAATACAGCAAAAAGAACATTATGCCAGTTGATTCTTTGACATGGTCTCAGAGTTCCCTAGAGTTATGGTGTGGCGAACTAAGCATCAAAAGACCTGACGTCAGACAGACGTCACATAAATCCTGCATCGCGCAATTAAAGTTTACCGTGCAGTGTACATATATACGAGAACCCAAGATCAATCGTTGGGCAGTTGCCCGCCAGACACAACACCCGTCTGGTTGGAGGATCCTTCCTTTTCTATGGTGGATGAGTGAACTTTACACCCTGTTCCTCATACCCCTAAAATGCGATTAAAAAACACACGTTGTAGAATATATAATATGATGTTTATGGAAAAGTAATTATTATAACTCGCCAGGGCTATGTAATTGTCCTTGAAATCTTGTAGAAGATTGCTGGAGAAGATTATATATTAAACATAGGTACAAAAAAACATTTCAAGCAAGTACACTCTCCATTCAAACGATCATTCCCGTCAATCAGTGTAAATAATATTGGAAGATGACCACGCATCCTGTTCTTTTATTCCTGTAATGAAAGAGATAGCGCGATTCCTGTGCCGCTGTTAGTTATCTAGAGTTTACAGGAAAATTTATGGTAGACCCTGTCAAACCCAGTTATGTCACTTTCAGTTTAGCTCGTCCGTGAAACGCAGGACACTAGTAATACATACAGAACGTTTGTTCTGCGTAAGTGTACTCTACAAAATCAAAATATTTTGTTTCACATAAACCTACATCACTAATGAAACGTCAGAAGCTAGGTGCACGGTTCCAATTGATCGTTTCCTATGGAGAAGAGCCGTCAAGAAACTCCACGGTTACTCTTTTAAAAATAATTGGTATTTTACAATAGTTTCAAATTACAGTGTTAGTAGGCATGGGAGGACAGTGTAGGCCTTTCAACAAGTAAGTACCAGGTACTTAACAAAATAGAAGATGTTCAATAAACCTACGTAGACGCTATCCACAGTCTTCGCATTGAACGTTTGTCCCCCGTTTGGCCCCTCGTAGTCGCCGAAGATACCGCATAGACGACGGGTAGACGGCGCGTCGATGCCACGTTCTATGGTACAGTTGCAATGCAATAATGGAAAAAAACGAATTTCGAAGGAAAACCTTCTGTTGATTTTGAAGATTCTTACGATAACAAAAGAAGAGAAATAAAAACCTATGTGAGAACTAAAATCCTTCCTTATGTCCACACGTTATGGACTTGTAACCTGAAAGTACTGATTAATGCTCGGTTCCTATAAATAAAAACGAATCGTTTTGCTTATTTTATTAACCGACTTCTTCAAAAAGGAGGAGGTTCTTAATTCGTCTGTTTTTTTTTTTGGTTTTTGTTTGTATGTTACGCGATTGCTCCGCCAATTATGGATCGATTTTGATGATTATTTTTTTGTTTGGTAGGTCATGCTTCAGAGGTGGTCCCATATAAATTTTATTAACTTTGCTTGCGTTGTTTTTGAGTTAGCTTCAATAATTATGTATTTTTCCCACTTAGTGTATGTAGACGATATATTGTTTGACTCCTTCACTGTTATTTACATACCAGGTAGTGGTATTCGAATTTAAGTGGAGTAGGTACCACAACTAAAAAGTGAAAAATAAAAACGTTTTACAAAAAAAAAAACAACCGACTTCCAAAAAAAAAACGTGAAAAATAACTTTAATTTCGGAAGTCGGTGGCAAAACACGAAAATTGAAAAGCAGCGACTCCCGAAATTAAAGTTATTTTTCACGTTTTTTGTGTTTTTTTGGAAGTCGGTTGTTTTTTTTTTTGTAAAAAGTTTTTATTGCCAATGGTAACTGATTTTATTGCCAAACTGGGCTTATAAATAGATTAGTAAACTAATTTTACCTGTGGTAGATACTTCCATATGGAGAGTCTACTATGCAAATACTATGCAAAGCTATTTACTATATACTATGCTTTATTATTGGTAAAGAAATAAGAGTCTTAATTTTAACCGATAACGGTCCGTCAAATATATGAATTGGCCATAAGACTACTTGTCTTATAATATTATTATCCAGTTGCAGTACAATACAATATACTTGAGATAACGTGAGTACGCATTTATCATGATTGTGATACTTACGATATAGTATAATATATACGACTTTGTGCCCTAGACCATAGACAGGTCTACAATCAGCGCTGTGGTTCTGTCTCGCATAGGGTCGCAGCATTATGCTGAGCGATGGCCGTTTTGCGTGAATGTGACGCATATTTTCCCACAATTAGTTATTTCTCGTGTATTTGTATTTTCTTAGCGTCATGTGTGCCGCAAATAATTGTATTTTCTTCTTTTTCTTTTTAACCGACTTCTTCAAAAAGGAGGAGGTTCTCAATTCGTCTGTATGTTTTTTTTTTTTTTTTTTGTATTTTTGTTACGCGATTACTCCGCCAATTATGAATCGATTTTGATGATTCTTTTTTGTTTTGTAGGTCATGCTTCCGAGGTGGTCCCATACAAATTTTATTAACTTTGCTTGCGTAATTTTTGAGTTAGCTTCAATATTACGTATTTTTCCCACTTAGTTTATCTAGACGATATCCTGTTTGACTCCTTCACTGTTATTTACATAGCAGGTAGTGGTATTCGGATTTGTGTGGGGTAGGTACCACAACTAAAAAGTGAAAAATAAAAACTTTTTACAAAAAAAAAAACAACTGACTTTAATGTCGGAACTCGGTGTCTTTGCCTTTCAATTTCCGGTTTTTGCCACCGACTTCCGATATTAAAGTTATTTTTCACTTTTTTAGTGTTTTTTTTGGAAGTCGGTTGTTTTTTTTTTTGTAATAGCAGTTAGCGTTCAGTGAACATGTGGTGGGTGATTTTTTCTAAATTTCCCCTACAATTTCTGAAAGCCATATCAAAACGTTACACCATATTTTTTCAGGTTATTGATTTGTCCCCGCCTGCAATACCTTACAAAAAACAAAGTTCAATGCTTGTTTTTCTCTTTTCGGTCATAAGTTTTCCTAGCTCTATTTTTTATTAATTTTAAATAATATACATTTCATGTATGTATGAAGCAAAAATGCTCAAAATTGCCTGTTTAGACCGCTGTCATCAGAGGCCTATTGTACTTTGACAACTATTAATGTAATTAAAAAACATAGGGGCACAGTTAATATCCTTCTTATTCCATTTATAAAATATCTTTCAAATTGGTCCAATATTGGAGGAGAAAATAGACGAAAGCCGAACCTCGAATTATGACTTTTTGTACGGAGAAAATACCGACCCTATTTCCTTTTAAGAGGTCCCCTCTAACAAATAATATGAAAAACCTGTCAAGTGCGAGTCGGACTCGCGCACGAAGGGTTCCGTACCATTATCTACAAAAACGGCAAAAAAACACGTTTTTTGTATGGGAGCCCCCTTAAATATTTATTTTATTCTGTTTTAGTATTTGTTGTTATAGCGGCAATAGAAATACATCATCTGTGAAAATTTCAACTGTCTAACTATCACGGTTCATGAGATACAGCCGGGTGACAGACGGACAGACAGACAGACAGCGGGGTCTTAGTAATAGGGTCCCGTTTTACCCTTTCGGTACGGAACCCTAAAAACAGTATTGTCTTTATTAAATCCTTTAACCCTCTAAAGCGTTCCAACAATGTATATGAAAATAATATCTAAATCCTAATCATTATTTCTGTAGAATACCCAAAAGTTTTACTAAACTAATATCCATGTATATAACCAAACAAGAGTTTAGCCAAATTATTCAAATACGTTTTACGTGGAAATGTGCTTATGACAACAAAGATTTTAACTTTAGCTGGGATAACTTGAATAGGTCTTTGAGTGAATGCATTATTTATATATGTTACCGGCCAAACCCGATTTTAGGATGAACTAGTTTCGCCTAGGCCAAACCAGTTCTCATAGTAGGTAGGATAAACTGATAGATTCGACCTAGGCTAAACTGATTTATCCTATCGGTAACAGGATGAACGAGTTTGGCCTAGGCTATACTGGCTATATATATCCTGTCGCGTGTCGGGAGAACTGGTTTGGCCTAGGCAAAACTAGTTCATCCTAAAATCGGGTTTGGCCGGTAATACATATAAAACAAAGTCGGGTTTGTTCAAGCACTTTATAACTCGAGAACTGCTGGAGCGATTTTGATGATCTTTGATTGGAGAGTAGGTAGGTAGGGTAGATAGGTAGGTAGGGTAGGGTAGGTAGGTAGGTAGGGTCATTGCGCCGTATATAAGTACTTAGTTCTACCCGTGCGAAGCTGGGGCGGGCAGCTAGTTAGTAATACTAATAAGTTACAAAATTTTATTATACTGGGTGTTAGGGTAGACGCCGTTCCTTATCCGCCGTATCCTTGAAACTACTGGTTTGGTGTCATCTATAATATACTTTTTCTATGGTACCAATCTTGAAATCACGAAAAAAAAATCAGCTGTCCATACATTTGTGTTCACTTAAATCGACAAAATGTATGGAACAGCTGTTTTTTTTTTTGCGATTTCAAAGTTTGTCCCATAGAAAAAGTATATTATAGATGACACCAAACCATTAGCCCTAACACCCTGTAATTATAATAAGTTAGGATAAGAGTTAAATAAGTACTGTAAACTATTGCAATAAGTTACCCAGGGGGCCTAGACAAAATCCCTTTTCTGTAAGCGTTAACGCCAACGGAAAGATCAAATTGTACGAGTACCTATGGAGTTGACAGCAGCAGTCACGTGACATCTCTAAAGCTAATGTCAACTCCATACAATTTGATCTTTCCGTTGGCGTTAACGCTTACAGAAAAAGGATTTTATCTGGCCCCCTGTAATACCCCTCCCCTCTTCCCTGCCCTCTTCTCAAACAGAGAAGGGATTTGAGCATTGATCACCACGCTTGCTCAAGACGAGTGGGCGATAGCAGACTCATCTTTGTTTTAATAATAGCTGATTTAAAACGGTACATGATGGCATATTTTTGAAAAAAATGATTTTTTACGAGGTCTGAGAACAATTCTAATACCGAAACGATAGTTTAAAAAAAATCGTCTGTTTGTCTGATTGTATGTTTCAAAAATAATTTTTCCTAGCCTTTTCTCAACGATGTTGGCTTGGCTTCCAGTTTAACTAGACATGGAGTGACTGCCTGTCTGACCTCCACAACCTAGTTACTGGGTAATAACCAGTGATCGGAATAGGTAGAGCTAATCTACCTAAAGTTTGAAAAAGAACAGAAACAAAGTGGAGACGCCATAAGACAAATTTTTTTTCGGGACTAATGTCCCGGGTTTCGGAACATTACTTAAGTTCAACCAAAATTAATAAAGTAAAACAACTATCGTATTCATTTCCTGTTTCTGTTAAAAAAAAAGAGTTTGCGCGACTTTAATTGTTAAAAAAAAATAAAGGTAATTTCTAATCTTTGTTTGAACGATGTAGGTAATTAAGCACGGAAGCTAATTGTAATTTACAGATTTTTTTAGTTTTTGTATGAAAATATGAAAAAAAATTACCTACATGTTAAGTATTTGGGGGTTTATGGCCTTGACAAAGGGGGTCGAAATTTTCATTATTTTTGCGATAGGACATGCCATTTTCGAGATATAAGCAAAAGAAAATAAAGAAAGATACAGTACTGTTTTGCAACTGAAGTCGAGAAGTTGGTTTGAATTTTAGTTCATGACATCTAATTTTACGCCACACCATTAGCATTTTTATCAAATGTACTTAAGTGATGTCCCGAAATCCCGATATTAGTCCCGAAAAAATATTTTAGTCGTAAGGAAGTCTCCACTTTTTTTGTCTCTGTTCTTTGAACTTTAGGTAGATTAGCTCTACCGATTCCGATCACTGGTAATAACATACCCCTTGGTAAAACTTGTTGCCAGACTTTCGGGCTTCTGACGACCCGTAACGATTGTCAAAGATCCATGAATGACTGCCGAGATCAACGGCTTAACGTGCTTTCCGAGGCAAAGATGGTCAACCATCCACAGACCCACAGCTTAACCTGTGCATCGACCCGCGCAGGTGACTACTTAGCCACGAGTTCCTCTGATTGTATGTTCTAGAATCACGCAAATATTATAGGAAAACTGATTTTTTTCGACGTACGTACGACGTACAATACGTGTTTTACAACCACATAACCTGAGGGCTATACCCTCCTGGCAGGGTTGTGGGAAAGTCCGAAAGGGATACCAGGACCTTTGGCAACAGGCAACTGAAGGAATACGGGTGGGTTTTAGTCAGTAAAAGTCTGACACGAAGAGTGGGAGAAGTTATTTGATGATTTACCATCGTAAAAAAAAGGCTATACCCGCAGTTGAAACAGCCTAAACTGTACTAATCATCATAAGTAGGTACGTGTCGTCAATTTTAATAGGCGCATTTCCATTTCGATTTTATGTCCAAAGTTCCGAGTTGTCCCAAATATTGTAAATGCGGTGTTAGAACTTTAGCCTCAAACAGAACTGCAACATTTCACATCACGAATTATACGGGTTATAATCACGGTTTAAACCACGGTTACAAACCTTTTCATAATCCTGCTGGATGCAGTGACAGCTGTGTAATTGCATTTATCGTTTCACAGTATTGTCTGCGAGACATTTGCAATTCTGGAACTGGCATCACTTCTATTGGAATAGTTAATGTTCCAATTATAAAGTAGGTGTAATGAGATGAACATGGCTTTTAAAGACAAGGGTACTTACCACATTTACCACAAAAAATACCTGTTTGATAACGAAAGTTAACTGTTTCAAATGATAGGAAGGAAATATGACAAGTTGTTTTTAATACGGAAGAAACATAATTATGGCGTATGTCGATTTGCCTAGCCTTTTCCCGACAATGTTGGGGTCGGCTTCCAGTCTAACCGGATGCAGCTGAATATCAGTATTTTACATAGAGCGACTGCCAACACCACAACTCCACAACCCAGGAAGTCGGTAATACGATACCTTTGGTAAGACAGGTTGTCAGACTTTCGGGCTTCTGACGACCCGTAACGACTGTTAAAGATCCACGAGTTACAGCCGGGACTAACGGCTTAAGTTGGTTTCTCGGTATGTAAGGTTAGTCACCCATACACGGACCAACCCCGGCAAGCGTAGCTTCACCTGATGGATCGACCCGTGCGGCTGTTATTACTTAGGCACGAGCACAAATCGTGTGTGTAACAAGGACAAATCGAACATTAAAATTCTTAGCTGTCTGAATCTACCATCCCAACGTGTCAGTCACAACTCTGTTCCCCTATATCCCCCAACCAAACTTGATAACCACTCCAGAATACAGAGTGGTTGTTACCCATTAATCATTTGTTACAGTTTACAGCGTATCTTATTCACCTTGGACCAATAACAGTCCTCTCAGAAGATGGTAAACTTGGTTTATAGGTGACCTTGAATCGCTGAGGAGAGCAAAACTTTGCTGGTGATACATTATTGAGCCTGTCTTGGATATCATTGCGGATGGATATCACTGCGAGTGGTTCAGAATTATTTGTGTCAAGATGTTGGAATAAAAATATAAAAACCTAATCTAACTATAAACATACCTTTTTTTTTATGTAAGCATTCTCTGTCCCACTGCTGAGCAAAGGTCTCCCCCAAATCTTTCCAAACATCCTTTTCCAGGGCCACCTCGGTCCCTCGACCCTGGCAGGGTTGCGGGAAAGTTCGAAAGGGATACCGGGGCCCTTGGCAAAATGCAACTGTAGGAACACGGGTGGGTAGTAGTCAGTAAAAGTGTGACACGCCTTCCTGCTCCGCCCAGAGCGGGAGAAGTAATTTGATAATTGCACAACCTTAAAAAAAAAGGGCCACCTCAATCCAACCCTTGCGGTACGCGCCTAGATCATCTCGTCATCTCTTCCTGGGCCGGCCTCGGCGGCGCCATCCATCCTCGCACCAATATAGCGTCTAAAAATGGATCGTATCACTGTCGACTGGTAGATCTTTGACAGTTGTTACGTGTCGTCAGAACCCCGAAAGTCTGACTACCAGTCTTACCATGGGGTATCGTGTTACCCAGTAACTCGGTTGTGGAAGTCAGATAGGCAGTCGCTCCATGTAAAATACCGGTATTCAGCTGCATCCGGTTAGACTGAAAGCCGACCCCAACATAGTTGGGAAGAGGCTAGGCAGATGATGATGATCGCTGTCGATGTAATGTACCCAAGAGACTGGTGGCATTGCCACGTTGTATGGCAATGCTTAGCCTCTAAACCAACTCTTGGGGTACGGGAAGTGATTGAGTGGACATAAAAAAAAAAAAAACATACGGACGAATTGAGAACCTCCTCCTTTTTGAAGAAGTCGGTTAAAAAATGGGGTTGTAATTAGATGAATGATTTTTATGAGTAGTTTGTGGTATTGTGTCAACGAGTGTACCGTACTTAGATAGGTACTCGCTATTAAATTCTAAATTCCAAACGAATTTCCAGTAAAAACCTATCACATTAATAATAAACCACACGAGTTTCAAACATGGTAGTGTACAAAGTTCCTGAAACCAGTAAACGCTTCTGTTATACATAAGTAGTACCTAACAGTTGCACTACGAAAATCGACCTTAACGCTTGGATATAAAGGCGCTGTCGATGTCAAATTGTTTCTACTCATGTGAAGTTCTCTGTACTTTCAAACAGTAGTGGTTTTGGCAAAGTTTTTCAATTATCCGCCCTCATAGCTTTAGGCTTAAATGCTCTTCATTAATTGCTTCTTGATATTGTACTACCTTCTCGTGTCTCTAACAACAGGATGAGTTTTTAAAATGGAATGAATCAGTATTAGTAAACCTTGCTTCTTAAACGGTGAAGGAAAACGTGGTGAGGAAACCGGCATGCCTGAGAGATATTTCTCGACGGCATTTGGAGCCAAGACGGACCGTTAACACCACGTTAGTCACTAGAAAAAACCACAAGAAAAAAAAACATAATGAGTATAATCATTGAAAAAACTAAAACCCAACTACGACTAAAAAGGTGTTAGGGCATAAATCAAACAGATTATGTGTGACTCCGGATCTTTAATTTGTCTGTCTGTGGTGTCTTGTTTATACCTTTTTAGTCGTAGTTGGGTTTTAGTTTTTATTACTTTATTTTTTTTTTAATTCTTTTGGGGTTTTTTTTTTTAAATGTGCTCATAAAGCCCTTTCATTTGATACCCAACATGGTACGATTAAACACTTTTTTTTTTTAGTTCCTGACTTTATGTCCTCTAGAGGGCGCTATTTTTAATTTAATGTGACGTCACAGCCTATAACCAGTGGACGATTACGACGCTTCCAACGACAGCTCATCTGTCAAGTTGTGATGAGTCGTTAAGAAGATATGAGGGAACAGATGAACATACATACATACATACCGGTCAAAATCATAACATAATCCTCCTTTTTTCTTCGCCGTAGTCGGGTAAAAACTAAGTTTTTCCCGCGGCTTCGCCCGCGTGGATGTCGGACAATACCCCATGGGGACGTCTAATAGATTTAGAAGTACCCTATGTGTTAATCCAGGTAAACAATATTTTAATTCCGTTATACATTGTTTTCATATAACTGTATAGGTTAACGCGGCTCTCGCCATTAAAGCTCCCAGTTGGCATGACCTCTTCAAAAATTATTATCGTCATATTTCAGCTAATTTACAAAAAAACTTTAATGAATAAACCTTCATCATGAATCATTCCGTGCATTGGTGAAAACCATGTGTAATCCACGGCGATGATCAGATTTTGGGATCATTTGGCAGTTTCACAAAGGCATTTTTTTTTTTCAACCATGTGACAGGTTACTTGGTCACATGTTCGTTGATGACGTGTTAAAAAATTATAAAAAACAACGTTTCGGTTTTACCAACGAATATTTCGGGATACAAATCCTACTAATATTATAAATGTGAAAGTTTGTGTGTTTGGATGTTTGTTACTCAATCACGCAAAAACGGCTGAATGGATTTGGATGAAATTTGGCAAACAGATAGTTTATAACCTGGATTAACACATAGAATACTTTTTATCCCGATATTTCCACGGGATCGAGACTTACGCGGGTGAAACCGCGGGGCGCAGCTAGTTATGAATAATTATGACTAAACCTCCGCGCACCATTCCTTCGGGAATTAACATCGCCTATCAAAACAGCCTGTATATACGGGACCCGGGTTCAGTGAAATGGAAATCCAACAGCGTATTATCTTAACGTTACGGATTATAAGAAGGGTATTAATGGATTTAATGTAACGTTTATTATTAAACCGCATGCTTCAGTATTATTAATCTTCCATAAACTGATTACCTACCCGTTTTTCTAAGCTAATTTGAGTATGTTAAGATGCTTGGAAACTTATTTTGGTTAACTTCCTCCTGGTGGCCTTAAACGGCTACATTAAGCAATTCCTCTTAAAGCAATTCATTTCCTGAACTCCCAGCAGATCATTCGCAATTCCCCTAATTTTCGTAATGGTAAATGGTGACACATGCTGAATCATAGTTACTCAATTCAATATTCACATTCGAATCATATCTGGTGTAAATATTGATGGCTGCATGAAAATGACGTAATTAATAAAATGACTGTAATTTAAATTAATTAATTTTAATTTAACATTAAACTTCAATAAAGCATTTCATAAATTTTGTGGACCATTTTAAGAATCTCCATTAAAACTATCAAACAGGTGAATTGCGTAATATGAATTGTACGCAGAAAATATCATGAATTGTCAGTTTGTGACATTTTCACTTTGGTAGAAACCAAAGTGGCTCCCAGTACTATGAAAGGCTCGCGCACATTTGGACGGGCCACGCCGCATCCCAACGCGTTGCATCCTTTTTCATCACTTTCGTACAATCGCACATTGCGGTGGACCGCATCGCATCGCATAACAGCGGCTGAAATAATACGTCTGCTGAGCGATCCGCCAGTACGCTGTAAAATTCTTTACCAGATGTTTTGGGGCTTTCGTCAGGGTCGTCTAAAGAATCTTATCGGCTTTATTCTATCTATTTATAAAAACTTTTTACAAAAAAAACAACCGACAGTTGTTTAAAAAACAACCGACAGTTGATTGTTTTGTAAAAAGTTTTTATTTTTCACTTTTTAGTTGTGGTGTCCCCACACAAATTCGAATACCACTACCTGCTATGTAAATAACAGTGACGGAGTCAATCAATATATCATCTACATACACTAAGTGGGAAAAAATACGTAATATTGAAGCTAACTCAAAAACTACGCAAGCAAAGTTAATAAAATTTATATGGGACCACCTCTGAAGCATAACCTACCAAACAAAAAAATATCATCAAAATCGATTCATAATTGGCGGAGAAATCGAGTAACATACACACAAGAATAAAAAAACATACAGACGAATTGAGAACCTCCTCCTTTTTGAAGAAGTCGGTTAAAAATGTATCCTCCACAAACTAATTAGTTACATAAGGCGGCGGTGGCGGCGCCAGCAAAAGCTTCACATAACATCACGCCAAGTTTACCTTGAAAGGTTAGGCTGAGATGAACAGGAATTATTTCGTTTAAACACCGTGCAAAACCGGATGGCAAAGTGCAAATTAACCAAGCCAGACATTGTAGGTATTGCATATTTAAAGGGACAGCTGGCGCTGGTTTCATACTGTCTTGATTATTTACTGAAATAATGTTTACACAACTAACTAGCAAGGCCAGACGTTCTGTGTAAAATTTGCTGCATATTGTAAAGCGGATTAAATAACAGTTATTCGTTAATGAGCACATGAAGCCACTCTGGCAACTGGCCAAGATGCTGCGATGAAGATTTTCCGTGTTTGGACTTTATGTTTTTGAGTTGTTGTTATTATTAAATGAATTTGCTTACATAGTTATGCAAGTATGTATTACGAACAGTCTATGAATTGTTCTGAGAATAACTTGAATGATTCACATCATTTCTGCGTTCCTTGTAGTTGGCTGGGGTAGACTGGCTGTGGAGACTGGGATAGACCTATGTCCAGCAGTGGACTCCGAATTCCGCAAGGAACTAAAAGTCCGCCTATATTTGGCGCAACCGTGAGATACACAATACTGTTTTATCTAAGTTTCTGTATCTTCTTTAAATTTTTTTGAGTTTGTTGTGTGGTCAAGTAAATTTATTTTCTCTAATTCTTTATTATTCTTTTCAATAAGCAAGTACGTGTATGTATGGCCTTCAGATATTATTTAATATAATAAACAGTATGTTAACTAACAAAGGGCGTTCCCGATAACCCGCTATAAGAAGTAGAATAGAAACACACATAAAGATCACTACAACGTCTAATATTTCCTATTTAACTCGACCATCTTCTAGTAGAACGTACATACCTGCGTACAGTCGAACAAGCTATTTGGTATACAGGCAGAAGACAACTTGCAACTACTTCAAACAATTTTGTGAGTTTTTTTCAGTAGTCAACAATCCTTTCTCTCCTAAGCCATAAGGCCAAAAAGTTAAATTAACTAATTATGTAGGTATATAAATGTGTACTTCGTTATTATTATTATGTGACACTTATTTTGTTTTATTTTATTTAAGTAGGTATGCATACACACATCACAATATAAAACTGATTTGCATCCGTAACTTCACACTTTCGGGTCCGGTTGAAAACCAGCGTCAGGCACTATTTGTTTGGCATTTTTGCTGAACTGGGCCTTTTTGGCGCAGCCGTGAGGCACACTCCCCTGATAATGTCCTACTTTACCTTCTTATTTGTTTCTTTATTTTTATTTTGTTATCTGCTGTATATTATGTATATTGTGTGCCTTTTAGTCTGTGCTGAATAAATGTATTTTCTTTCTTTTTTTCTTTCTTTCAAATTACACGCACAATCAAAACGAATTTTGGCAGTGTAGCGGAAAATGAATATATTTTGTCTGTATACCAAATAGCTTGTTCGACTGTCCCTACATTGTTTGCAATTTAACGTACAATTGAGGTAATCGTTTCCCTTATTAGTTACAATTGGAGCTTTCTATACAATTGTAGATCTTTTGCAGGTCGTTTACACGATGTAGGTCAGTTTATTCTGTAGAATCATGAGAATCCTTCATGGTGCAAAAAAATGCTAAATAGGTTTTTCGAAAACGATGAACGATGCACCTGTTGCGAGTACTACACACCTGACCTTTCTGAGGAGCTGTTGAGTTAGATATAAAAACACGATATCACAAGATTACAAGTCCAATTAAACCATTTTCAGTAGAACAAAGGAAATCAGAAGTGTCAATGATACAATCTTAGTTGCCTGAAAGATAATAACATAATGCAATATAAACATTTTTATCATAACAGCATCTTCTCATTGTATCGTGGGTCATTCTTATAATCGGCGTTACTTCATAATTATTGTTGGAAATCCTGTGCCCTTGGACATCATTGTGTATCTAGAATTTCCAGAAAAGTATTGTCACCTTTTTTACAAATAATAGACATAGCGTAGACATAGCGTTTAAAGAAAGAAGGCAAAAGCAAACTAGCCATTTGCCAAAGAAAAATGTAACGATGCATGCTAGGGATAAAACAGAAGGAAGGAATCCTACTAATATTATAAATGTGAAAGTTTGTGTGTTTGGATGTTTGTTACTCAATCACGCAAAAACGGCTGAATGGATTTGGACGAAATTTGGCACACGGATAGTTTATAACCTGAATTAACACATAGGATACTTTTTATCCCGATATTCCCACGGGATCGAGACTTACGCGGGTGAAACCGCGGGCCGCAGCTAGTTTATAATAAAACCATTATACAAAACACAAAATTAGTTGTCGTCGTCAAAATAATCAGGTTACTCAAGTGAAACTGGGCTGGTCATGTCTGCAGGTTGGAACACAATCGATGGACCAAGAAGTAACTGAATGGATACCAAGAGACCAAAGCAGCAGTAGAGGTAGAGAAAGAGGTGGGAAGACATATTTTGGGAGAAGGGAGGACCATGTTGGATGAGGAAAGCTAGGGACAGGAATCAGTGGAAGGAAATGGGGGAGGCCTACGCTAAAGAGGCGACTATTGCTTAGAGAAATGAGCCACACTATAATAAAAAAATCATATACTTATGTAAAATTTAAAGTAGTAGAATAGAGGCATTTTTTATTTTATTAATTATTTTATTTTAGACGTAGCGTTGGAAGGCGTCTCACAAGGTGGATGATCTTATGTGAGGAATCCGCTGGATGCGAGAAGCTAAGAACCGGTCGAAGTGGCGATGCTTAGGCTCCCCTAAACCTAGCCCTAAATACTCCAGTCCAGTAGTGGACGTTTTTCGGCTGAAATGATGATGAAGAAACTGTGGTGGCATCTACATCGCCACATGCGAACTACGCATCAAAGACCTGACGTCACACAAAAATCCTGACGTCACATAAATCCTGCATCGCGCAATTAGAGTTTACCGCGCGATGGACATACCAGATTCCGACATCAGTCGTTGGGCAGAGCCTTTGCCCAGGAGGGGGACAGCGCAGGCTAGGAAAAAAAAGAAAATAAGCAAATTATAAAAATTTCACATTTTTAGTACCAAAATTACCCCAATTTAATTATAAATTAAATAAGAAACTTTTCCACAGGGGTCATAAGTTATGACTTGTAGACACCAGCTAAACGACGGCCCGCGCCCCATGTAATAATCTGGTAAACCTCCCCATTGAAAAAATGCGCCGATTTTTTTTTTCTTTTTTTCCGAAAAATATCCCATAAATATACTCTGAGTATGATTCTTAACAACACCCTCACGGACAGGGATTTTGTAACACTCTGTACCTATACTATGCAATCATGATAGGTAAATAAAATTACTCATCTTATATACTACATATGTTTATTATGTACTTTAGTATTCGTGCCACCTGTACGTGAGCACACATAGATGCGCATGAGCAATATAAGAATTAGAAATAATCTCAATGAGATACGTCAGGAAATATTTTTGAGAACGTAACTTAGAATCCTAGGTCATGACGGACGATAAGAGGCACAGTTTCTTAGCAGAGCGGTAGCCGTCAGATAACGGCCACAGTGACGGCTATAAGAAGTTTGACTTTACTTTGACAGAAAATACTTTCTCGGAAAAACACCAACTTACGCACAGTAACGTTTCAGAGACGTCATTCGCCGGTAAATTACGGACGCTATATGGTGGCCACCGCTATTTTAGTCAACAATAACTTTAGTGATAAACTTCTGTGTTATGGTCGCGCATTTGATTCTTTTACGGAATAAATATTTGTATTACCATTTAAATAGTTGTTTTGTACATACAAACACTTTTACAGTTCAATAATTATCATATTAAAACACAAATTATTAAAAAAAACAAAAATCCCGACTGCACAAACCTATAACCGAAAAGAGAAAAACAAGCATTGATCTTTGTTTTTTGTAAGGTATTGCAGGCGGGGGGACAAACAAAAATGACACCATAACAGGTTATTGGTTTGTCCCCGCCTGCAAAACCTTACAAAAAACTAAGTTCAATTCTTGTTTTTTTAAATTAAATAATTTGTTTTATATCAAGCTTTTTAGTTTTATTAATATTTATATTTGGATTTAACTCATTACTAGCTTTTATTTGATACCAATATTATTGTAATTTATTTAAAAAAAAACCTAGCCCTCCCATTTTTTTGTATTTGCAGATAAAATATATAAAAAAATATAGCCCATGTCACTCCCACAATTAAGACGAACCTAACGACGCCTCGTATGTTAAAATCCATCAAGCCGTTTAGGCTACAAAGCGTGCCAAAGAAATAGACATACATACATACAAACGTACATACATACTCTCGAAAAACATGGGCAGTCGGGTAAACACTAGATGAGGTTCACCTCGTTGGTCTAAAGGTCGCAAGCGCTACTGCTGAGCATGAGGTCCAAGATTCGATTCACGGGTCGGGCAGTGTTATTGGGTTTTTCCATCTGGAATTTCTTAGTAGCAGTCCGGAGTCTGGATCTGTGCCATGCCATGTGTCCAGTTGATGACAATAGGCTCGCCCCAATTTACATGGGAATTTTACGTAACTGGCGAAATGTAGGTGTACCATAGGTAAACCTCTACCTAAACCTTCGGGGAATACAGGCGTGATTTTATGTGATGTGCAATAGTTTTTCCCATTTTCAGTTGAGTTTTTTTTTTTTTGTTTTATGACCACCATTTTGTGTTTGTACTATTCGTGGTAGTGTGTAAAAAGTGTTTATTAGTAACCTACTTTTCTTGTTAATGAAAAATGCCTTCTTTTCTAACCGACTTCCAAAAAGGAGGAGGTTTACTTTAGGTTTTTTTTTAATTTTATCCATATTTTCGCCAATCCTGGACCGATTTGGAAAATACTTTTTCATTTAGTAGCAGAAGCTTGCACGGTGGTATCATATTATTAACTTTGCTTAGGTAGTTTTTGAGTTAGCTTCAATAATACATATTTTTCCCACTTGGCCTCTACGGATGATGTTTTAAGTTACTGTTACTGTTATTTACATATTCAAGTTATAGTGGTATCCGAATTTGTGTGGTATAACGAAAAAGTGAAAAATAAAAACTTTTTGTAAAAAGTTTAGTAAAAAGTAAAGTTAGTAGTTTTAGTAAAAAGTTAGTTTTTGTAAAAAGTTTTTATTTACAGAACTTTTGAATTCATCCTAAAACCTCATGTTCGCCCAATTGACTTCAAAATGATCATTGTGTAGGTTATACTTCTTGTAAATCACCAACCATCACGTGTAATAAATTCAAAATCCAAATCAATCAAAAATAATAAAGGAATTCAATCTACTTTTTGACGGGTAGCCAACTCATATTACCTTTTACAACCACAGAAATGTAGCGAGACCAGCGCCAAACCACACTGAGCTAGTGCCAACAAAATGTAACGTTTATTAATATTGCTAGTATGTATATTGAGGAACATAAAATTTACTTTATCATAAAAAACATGACATAACATCGAGCTTATACAAAAACACCGGCCAAGTGCGTGTCAAACCACGAACAATGAAGGGTTCCGTAGTTGGGATGAATTTATCCCATGAACAAACTTAACATTGTAGTTGAAAAACTTGCAGAACATGTTTTTGCAACTGCAAATGTAAGTTGGTCGATTATTACTCGGTAATTTGTAGAGCCTACTAGCTGTGATAGTTTTCCTTTTAATTTCGTTCTACTATACTACTGCCGTGAATTTTTTCACATATCCAAAACCAACCATTTCGCTGGTAGGGGGGGGGAGCTTTCTAGTACTAAGAGTCTCTGAGCTAAGCCGCGCACATTATTTTTAAACGACCTTTCCAACGATACCCCACACCATGGGATTGACGAGAAAAAAAAAGCATCCCCGTTTTACGTGTAGGGGAGGTAACCTAAAAAAATATATTATTTACGATTTTTTTACCACTTTGTCGGCGTCGTTTATATGTATGTCCATACCAAATTACAGCTTTCTTAGTACCAACGGTCTCTGAGCTAAGCCGCGGACAGACGGACAGACGGACATGGCGAAACTGTAAGGGTTCCTTGTTGACTACGGAACCCTAAAAATATGACTACGGACATGTTATAATGGTTTATATAAATCAAAAGAATTCAAATAAGGCTGAGCATCAGCACTAAACTTTTTGAACGTCAAAATTACATACGACAGTCTCCCAAAACGCCCGCCCTCCACCACGTCCTAGTGCTTTCGCTAGGAAGAAGAGGCGAAACAAACTCCCCAGCAGCACAGCTGTCCTTTAAGTTAAATACAATATAATAGATTGATTCTAAAACATAAGTAGTCCTCCTGACCGTAATTCGGCCACGGGTGGCGGCCAATCTCAAATCGACTAGCCTTCGGTGCGGGAGATATTATAGTGCACAAGTGTGTGCGTGGGATACCACTGCACCTCACTTCATCTAAGATTTCACGGTGACATTTTTAAAGAATAGACCGGCTAATGCCTGACTATCACAGGATTGACAGCTCACTTCAAACTCACTTCACATTAGTTTTCAAGGTGATCATTTTTTTATGATGCTAGGGATTGACGCTGTCATAGCTCATTTCAAACTCACTTCACCTAAGCTTTCACGGCGAGATTTTTACTGTCGGTTCATTCTGCAAAAATCTCATCGTGAAAACTTAGGTGAAGTGGGCTGTCTTTCCACCTGATGCTAGGAATTGACACTATTGACAGCTCACTTCACATTAGTTTTCAAGGTTTCATTTTTTATGTTGCTAGGGATTGACACTATCATAGCTCATTTCAAACTCACTTCACCTAAGCTTTCATGGTGATATTTTTTTATGATGCTAGGGATTGACACTATCATAGCTCACTTCAAACTCATTTCACCTAAGCTTTCACGGTGAGATTTTTACTGCCGGTTCATATTGTAAAAATCTCACCGTGAAAACTCAGGTGAAGTGAGCTGTCATTCCACCTGATGCTAGGAATTGACACTATTGACAGCTCACTTCAAGGTCACTTCACATTAGTTTTCAAGGTTTCATTTTTTTATGTTGCTAGGGATTGACACTATCATAGCGCATTTCAAACTCACTTCACCTAAGCTTTCACGGTGAGATTTTTACTGCCGGTTCGTTCTGTAAAAATCTCACGGTGAAAACTTAGGTGAAGTGGACTGTCTTTCCACCTGATGCTAGGAATTGACACTATTGACAGCTCACTTCAAGGTCACTTCACATTAGTTTTCAAGGTTTAATTTTTTTATGTTGCTAGCGATTGACACTATCATAGCTCACTTCAAACTCACTTCACCTAAGCTTTCACGGTGAGATTTTTACTGCCGGTTCGTTCTGTAAAAATCTTACGGTAAAAACTTAGGTGAAAGGGCTGTCTTTCCACCTGATGCTAGGGATTGACACTATTGACAGTTCACTTCACATTAGTTTTCACGTTGAGTTTTTAACAGAATAGACCGACTATCAATAATGTCAATCCTAGCATGACAGTTCACTTCACCTAAGTTTTCGCCGTGAGATTTTTACAGAATAGCCCGGCAGCAGATTTGATCGGCAGATGTTTAATAAAGACAAAAGAGGCATCCACTCACACTTTACACTTTTAGTTTCAGCCTAAAAATAAAACAGACAACTCTGCACTTCAGACACGTACTATTTTAGACAAACTGCATACGGTACATTGAATTTTATTTCCATTTGTGTGAACATGGAAGAAACGCGCCTGCAGCGTGAGGACGATGTCATACTGAAAGCGATTTTTTAACTGACGTAAAAAGGAGGAGGAGAAAAAAAACATTAAAAAAAAACCGGCCAAGTGCGAGTCGGACTCGCGCACGTAGGGTTCCGTATTATTATCTATAAAAACTTCAAAAACATCAGGTTTGTTGTATGGGAGCCCCCTTAAATATTTATTTTGTTCTGTTTTACTTGCTGTTATAGCGGCATCAGAAATACATCGTCTGTAAAAATTTCAACTGTCTAACTATCACGGGTCATGAGATGCATTCTGGTGACGGACGGACAGACAGACAGCGGAGCCTTAGTAATAGGGTCCCGTTTTATCCTTTGGGTACGCCTAAAAAAGACACCGAGTTCCGAAATTAAAGTTATTTTTCACTTTTTTGTGTTTTTTTGGAAGACAGTTGTTTTTTTTTTTGGAAAAAGTTTTTATTGATTCTATTTGTTCTTGTAAACTTCAACTTGACCGGTGAATGAAAAGTTGTGTGGAAAACAGTTTTCATGGTATGGGCATGATGCGGAGGAGTGAGTAAAATTTCAAACGTCGTTGATAGTCCAATTCCGCGCAACTAACATTGTTAAATACCGCGGATGTACACTTTCGCTAATTTTAAAGGAGGGTCAAAAAACAGAAGTTCACAAAACTAATCGGCCGACTTTTGATATGATTGGGGGGAACGAAAGGGTCCTAGACTCAAGTTCGTTAAAAATTCGACCGATTAGTTTTGTGAACTTCTGTTTTTTGACCCTCCTTTAAAATTAGCGAAAGTGTACATCCGCGGTATTTAACAATTTTAGTTACGCGGAATTGGACTATCAACGACGAAAAGTTTTGATTATTAAAATGTGGATGGCCATATGAGCAGGGGAAGACCAAAGAACTGGGCTGGACTTTGTGAAAGATGATATTATAGCTATACTCCATTTGAAATAAGATTAGACGTATAGATAAGCCTTTTTTACATTCCGTTCAACCGATTTTGAATTATATTGCGTTGGTGGCATGACAAATGGCAGCCGCAGTAGATAGTTGGTATTGTGTAACTTTTTTTGCTTTTAATGCTATCCTTATGCCTACGGTATAGAAGTCAAAATCGGTTGAACGGACTGTTTAAAAGGGTTTGTTTTATTATCTAATCTTATTTCAAATGGGGTATAGAAAGGATAACTACCGAGATGAAGGCCGGGAGTAAGCATGGAAGAAAAAGATAATGTTGGACGCAATCTCGCTCGTTGCACGCAAATCACGATTGCGACCTAAAACTTGTAATTAATTTGATCGTAAATTATAATCTGATCTGAGGCCCTAGACAAAGTAACATTATATCAGCGTTATCGAAAATGGCAAAAATATATAGGATTGATATAAGCTATCGAAAAGCATATGTCAATCCTGTTGAAAGTCGTTGTAGAAATAAGCGATTGTCACTTGTCTAGGCCCTCTGAACTGCAAACGGTTTTTCTATTGCGCAATAATCAAAACTTATCCATAGTACGCCCACAGTAGTTCAATATAGCTGAAAATAATGAAACAGAAACTTACCCTCTCCGTCATACTTATCTTTCTACGTATATCTATAATCTTTTTCAGTTCAGTTCAGTCACAGAATACAACAGAGATACAACCTTCTTATTTACAAACAATGAAATTTACCCATCCCTCATTTGTTATTTCATTCTTCCTTTATTTTCGGACCCGAAAAGGAAAAACAATGATCCTCGTAACACAATACGCCGTTACATCAAACGCTGGTTGTAAACTAAGGCATAGAGTAGTACAGAAGGGTGGCTCCATACGAGCGAAAACAGGCGCACGGATACGTAGACGCGTATATTTTTTATTAGTTGAATACGAGGCTTTTGGCAACTTTTGTAATACATCTTATTTTGTCTTTTTCTATTGTGTGTGTTTTCTTTGTGCGGAACAAACATTTATTCTTTCTTTCTTATCTTTATATATAACATTTTTTTAATAACATCACTCCTGTATTCTCCGAAGGGATGGGCAGAGGTGTACCTATAGGTCATCCACAATTCGCTATCTTTATATAAAAAAATCAATCTGCCTAGCCTTTTCCCAACTATGTTGGGTCAGCTTCCAGTCTAACCGGATGCAGCTGAATACCATTATTTTACATGGAGCGACTGCCTACCTGACCTCCACAACCCAGTAACTGGGTAATGCGATACCCCTCGGTAAGACTAGTTGTCAGACTTACTGGCTTCTGACGATCCGTAACGACTGTCGAAGATCTACGAATGACAGCCGGGACTAACAGCTTTACGTGCTTTCCGAGGCACGGAGGAGTCTCGGTATGTAAAAATAGTAACCCATCCACGGACCAACCCCGGTAAGCGTAGCTTAACCTGATGGATCGACACGTGCGGCTGTAATTACTAAGCCACGAGCTCCCGAGCTATCTTTATATATATCAGCGTATAATTATGAACTTTGTTAGTTTATAATTATATCCGTACTAGCTGCGCCCCGCGGTTTCACCCGCGTAAGTCTCGATCCCGTGGGAATATCGGGATAAAAAGTATCCTATGTGTTAATCCAGGTTATAAACTATCTGTTTGCCAAATTTCATCCAAATCCATTCAGCCGTTTTTGCGTGATTGAGTAACAAACATCCAAACACACAAACTTTCACATTTATAATATTAGTAGGATTATTTCCGATACATTATGTAAACTGGCGAAGAATTGTGAACTGGAACAAACCATTTACAATTGCACCATGCACAATTATTTAAAATCATTCAACAGGCTATCGTGTCGAAAGTGACACACTATGCTAACTTGATTTGCCTTGCCCAGACAGCAACTGTCGGAAGAATATCGGTCGTCGATTGGATATAAACTGACATTAAAACTATTTACAAAAAAAAAACAACCGACTTCCGAAGTCCGTGGCAAGTCCGAGTCGGTGGCAAAAAACGGAAATTGAAAAGCAAAGACACCGACTTCCGAAATTAAAGTATTTTTTCACTTTTTTTGTGTTTTTTTTGGAAGACGGTTGTTTTTTTTTTGTAAATAGTTTTAATTTATCACTATTTAGTTGTGGTACCTACCCCACACAAATCCGAATACCACTACCTGCTATGTAAATAACAGGGAAGGAGTCAAACAGGATATCGTCTAGATAAACTAAGTGGGAAAAATACGTAATATTGAAGCTAACTCAAAAATTACGCAAGCAAAGCTAATAAAATTTATATGTGACCACCTCGGAAGCATGACCTACCAAACAAAAAAAGAATAATCAAAATCGATTCATAATTGGCGGAGTAATCGTGCAACAAATATACAAAAAAAAAAAAAAAAAAACATACAAACGAATTGAGAACCTCCTCCTTTTTGAAGAAGTCGGTTAAAATTTTTCGGTTTAAGGCCTGGATTCCTCTTACGCTGATGTCAGTCGCGTATGGTCGGTCGTGTACGTATAGTAAGCTAGTACGCGCCGCGGACGTCAGCGTCGCAGTATGGTGCTATATAGAACACAATGTATATACGCACGCGCGACCGACGTACGAGACCGACATCAGCGTAAAAGGAATTCAGGCCTAAACGCTGTTCAAAAATACAAATTGTGAACAGCGTTTACAGGATTCCTTCGATAATATTTATTGTTTTTCGATTCTGTACTAAGCGTATCGAATGTTCGTGAACTTGACGATTTATGTTGAACAGGCTTTGCTTACACTCCCAACAGATACATTTGGTACAGATGATATCTCGATCTATTTCTCTCTGTGCACGTTAAGCGTGGATATGTGTCTGTGCGTTTTCGCTTTGTACGGAGCTTTTTTTTTTTTGTGGACATCATCAAATGACTTCTCCCGCTCTGGGCGGAGCGGAAGGGCGTGTCAGACTCTTACTGACTAAAACCCACCCGTGTTCCTTCAGTTGCCTGTTACCAGGGTCCCGGTATCCCTTTCGGACTATTCCGCAACTCTGGCAGACTTTGTACGGAGCTGACTTTCTGTATTACTCTCTCTGTGACTAAGGAAAAGCAATGTATCGCGTGAGAGTATCGTGTAACTGTATTTTGGTTAGGCGTTATCGGTGTTTTTATATCCCTTTGTTTTTAGGAAACTATTCTTACATGTACAGAACAAAGGGATGTTTTGATGGATGATCGGTTTGATTGCTAATGATTTGGACTGGACTGTTGAAATACATAATAGCGTAGTCATCATTACAGCTGAAAGAGGTCCACTGCTGGACATAGGCCTCTCCCAAACATCGCCACTTCGACCGGTTCTGTGCTTCTCGCATCCAGCGGCCTTCACCAGGTCATCGGTCCATCTTGTGGGGGGCCATCCAATGCTACGTCTTCCGGTACGCGGTCACCACTCCAGAACCTTTCAGCCCCATCGGCCATCTGTTCTGCGAGCAATGTGCCCTGCCCTCTGCCACTTCAGTTTGGCAATACTTCGGGCTAAGTCAACCGACTTAGCTCCTTGGTTCTTGTACGGATCTTTTCATTTCTGATTCGATTACGCAGGAAAACTCCGAGCATAGCCCTCTCCATTGCCCTTTGGGTGACTTCCAGCCTTCGAATGAGGCCCATTGTGAGTTAGTAGTGAAAGCGACTGGACAGGTCCACTCAAATCTGTGTGGTACTTTCCTCAAAAGACCATTTCAGACTCTAATTTACATGGTCCTCATATGGCTTGACCAAGATTAGTATGTCTGGACTTTAAAAGAGACTGTGACCTTTGATTTTGTTTCGGCGTTTCTTCTCAGAGTAGTCAGATAGGAAACGCCAACCTCATCTAGCTTATTTTTTTTTTTTTTTTATATGACGTGTAAAAGTGATTGCAATAATTATCCTATTTACAGAATAAACAATTTCAGGGAGGAGCTCGTGGCTAAGTAATAACAGCCGCACGGGTCGATCCAACAGGTTAAGCTACGCTTGCCGGGGTTGGTCCGTGGATGGGTGACCATTTTCACATATCGAGACTCCTCCGTGCCTCGGAAAGCACGTTAAGCCGTTGGTCCCGGCTGTCATTTGTAGATCTTTGACAGTCGTTACGAATCGTCAGAAGCCCGAAAGTCTGACAACCAGTCTAACCAAGGGGTATCGTATTACCCAGTTGTGGAGGTCAGATAGTCGCTCCATGTAAAATACTGGTATTAAGCTGCATCCGGTTAGACTGGAAGCCGACCCCAACATAGTTGGGAAAAGGCTAGGCAGATTGATTGATTGACAGAATAAACAATTTCATTTCATTTCATTTCACTGCTTACAAGCTGTGTTAGTTTCTCTTTGAATTGTTATTGTTGTTTGTAATTGTTAGTTTTCACGTTTTGCCAAAAATCCACGGTGTATTTCTTCACTTTAAGCAAGGAAATATGGTAAGAAATTATTTAGAACTAAGTCGCATTGATACTTGCCAGTTGGAATCACATTTATATGCCTGAAAAGCTATGTAAATGAACAAATCTTCTTCTTTTCGTGTGGTAAGTGACTACCCAGGTGTCAGAGTTTTAAAGCCACCCATGGGCCTCTGACTTGGCTTCACATGCCGTTGAGAAACAAAAATAAACAGAGAAATAAAAAAATATAAGGACACATCCGCTCCACTCTCTTAATGACCAGTGCTCACACACAGAAATGAGAGAAATGCACACGTAAATGCTGCAGAACACAGGCGTAAAATAATTTCTAAGTTTCTTCCGAGATAAAAGTATTAACACAAATTACTCCAGTTCCTCTCTACCGTGTGAGAACAAAATACACACAATGTACGGAGAAAGATATGGATGTCTGCATTTTTACGTATTCAGAGGTGTTTTTTTGTTATTTGGATTAAAATATTCTATTTGGGATTCCGTGCTTGCAAGTTAGTAGGCCATTTTCTAGTATAAGTGGAAACAGTCTGTCTCCAAATTAATTATTAATAAAAACCGGCCAAGTGCGAGTCGGAATCGC
This sequence comes from Lithophane ornitopus, assembly GCA_948473465.1. Taxonomy (NCBI): domain Eukaryota; kingdom Metazoa; phylum Arthropoda; class Insecta; order Lepidoptera; family Noctuidae; genus Lithophane; species Lithophane ornitopus. The sequence continues at coordinate 11,940,815 of OX419635.1, read as the reverse complement.
GCACGGAGTGTTCCGTACCATTATCTATAAAAACGACAAAAATATCACGTTTGTTGTATGGGAGCCCCCTTAAATATTAATTTTATTCTGTTTTTTAGTATTTGTTGTTATAGTGGCAACAGAAATACATCATCTGTGAAAATTTCAATTGTCTAACTATCACGGTGCATGAGATACAGCCTGGTGACAGACGGATAGACGGACGGATAGCGGAGTCTTAGTAATAGGGTCCCGTTTTACCCTTTGTACCCAAACCCTAATATAAATTCAGAAATTCAGTATTTTTTCAGATATTAAAAAAATATTTGTCCGCTATTTTTCATGCTAAAGAAGCTGCATCCCAATTGCGGAGGTTTCACTCTTTCAAGTGAGTTATGAAATCGGGGTGTCACCATCCGAAGGGTTTTGAAGGAAATTCATAATTCATTCGTTTAATTTAAGGTTGTAAATCCTCTCGGCAACATAAATAATCGCAATGAATATTTATGAATTGCCAAAATGGAAGGTATTACATTTTGGCAATTCATAAATATTATAGTCTTTTATTGACATCGCGATATCAGTTAAATTTCGAAATATCTATTAACTTACAAAATATAGGATGAAAGAACGACAGAAACTTTTTCTTGGCTCAAAAACATAGACACGATAACTTAATTTAAACAAAAACGAATCGACTCGAAGTTTGTGTTTGCATAGAGGCTGTGTCAAATAGGTTTGTCCAGTTCAGTATGCCAGACAACTAATTCCTGATGCTATTTAATCTGCCTAACCTTATAACAACTATGTTGGGGCCGGCTTCCAGTCTAACCGGATGAAGCTGAATACCAGTTTTTTTCCTGGAGCGACTGCCTATCTGACCTCCGCAACCCAGTAACTGGGTAATGCGATACCCTTTGGTAAGACTGGTTGTCAGACTCTCGAGCTTCTGACGACCCGTAACGACTGTTAAAGATCCTCGAATGACAGCCGGGACCTACGGCTTAACGTGCTTTCCGAGGCACGGAGGAGTCTCGGTATGTAAAGATAGTCACCCATCCACAGACCAAGCCCGGCAAGCGTAGCTTAACCTGATGGATTGACCCATGCGGCTGTTATTACTTAGCCACGAGCTCCTCATTCCGTTGAATCTATTGTGAGTCATAAAAGAGGAAAACCAGAATAACTATTATTATTGTAAAAAATGAGTGTCATTGGACTTTGCTTTATCGAGTTTATAAAGCGAAAATGAATAAAATATTATACTAGCCACCATAAAACTTCAAGGCATGAAGTTTATGGTAAACCAGAGCTGAACAAATTTGGCGCCCAACGTGGGGCACGCTGTCCAGTAATTCAATTTTGCAGCTTTGTATTTAAGCTGCGGTCTAGATAAATGAAGACATAAACGTGAAGTTTTTATGCACGGTACCGGTATTTGTGGTATTTTAATTTAAGTAATGGTAAAATTTGAATATAATAGGAACAAATGAATGGTAATTTTTTTTTAGATCTGAACAAAAATAAAATACTCTATGTTAGCTAACAAAGGGCGTTCCAGTTTTACCGCAATAGTGCGTCCATACATACTTAAAAAACATATTATATTTCAACGTAGAAAGACAAGTGTGACGTATCAATTTAATATTTTACTATAAAAAAATTAAGAACACTTTTTTTATGGTAATTTTTTTTTTTTTTGATGTATAGACGCTATACTATTGCAGGTTAGGAAATTCAGGATAAAATAAACTTTTTGGTATAGATACTTTTCAAATACATCATATTTATTGAATTCTCCTTGTTATATAATATAGCCCCTACACAGTGTTTAAGTATGTATCCATAATATTATGTAAAATATTAATCATTTGATTTCTACTAGAAGATATATCTTCGGTTTCGTAGTTGAATTAATAATGATAAATTTGCAATTGCAATTCTGGGTAACTTTCTTTCTTTTTGTGAAATTTTATAATAATATAACTCATAACTTTGTATACTCGCCACAATTCACCAAGAAACCTTCTGAATGAAATATATATTGCCCTAGTACAGTCAGTTTTGACGTACTGCATCCCTGTTTGGGGAGGGGCTAGTAAGTCAAAATTCATAGATGTTGAGCGTGCACAACGCGCTTTAATAAAAATTATGTATTTTAAGAAGATGAGATTCCACACTGGTGAATTATATCAGATCAGTGACCTGCTCTCTGTGAGAAAATTGTATATTCTGCAGACCATCTTGAAAACGCACAAAAGTGTACCAGTAGACTCCTCCAAATTAACAAAAAGACGTAAGGACAATATTATACAAATTCCCCAATCACGAACTCGCTTTGCAAGTATACAATTACTTAAACGTTCTGCCCAATTATATAATAGGATAAATAGGGAAATTCACATATATACAAAACAATACCATGACTGTAAATAAAGTTTAATTAATTGGATAAAACCTTTAAACTATGAGGAAACGGAAGCACTGTTTACACATGTATCTTGACGCATGAGTTCTGTCCACTCGAAGTGTTGCATTCAATGGATTGCAACATTTTATGTGATGTGTTGTGGGGATAGTGGAGGTGGCGGTGGCACGTCCTCACCTTGCATCATATGTTAGCACACATATTATACTCACACACAAACTTGTTTTACACACATTCGCAACTTCACACACACACACATGCACTCACACACGCACACATATACTTACACACTCTCACATATACTCATACAATCACACATGTACTCACACAATCACACATATACTCACTCACTCACGCAATTAGTGTATTTTGTTTTCTATATTTTATTTTGTAAATTTTTGTTAATTATTATTTTTTATCCACTAAGTATCCGGTATGGAAGAGCGGTGTCTCCCAATACAGGCATTATTTGCTTAAAGGGAGGCTCCAATCACTAAGCTGTTTGTACTAATTTATGTTGGAGAAATAAATAATTTTTGAATTATTTGATTTTTTTTTTAACTTTCTTTCTTTTTGTGAAATTTTATAATTTTTTAGTTGTCAATAAAAAGAATAATAGTTTTCAATATTATAGAAATATTTGTACGCCAATACTTACGGCTAAACATGACTGGACTTAAACAATTGATTTTAATCTTGCATGCTCTTGTATGTATACCATGTTTAGACAAATAAAGAATATCTTATCTTATCTATCTTATCTTATAAAACTCAATATTTTCAAATTAATATTTCATAAAATCTTCCAAGCTACGTTGAACTATATAAAATTGCAATAAATTCAATACTTTCATAAATTGTGACTCATTCTTCAATACAATATTGGCGCCCAAATGGGACTCTAAGTAAATGCTCGGGTATGGCATTTTTCATAACTGTATTTATTACAAAATATCAAATATTTTCGTCAAAATTGCATTTGTTGTGAAAACTGAAGCGTAAACTGTGCATTTATTACTTCAATTTTGGCTCTCCTACAAAATAATGTTTCTGTTCCAAAGTCGTTACTTGAAGAGAATTGAAAATGTCTGACAACTTATTTAAGCAAATGATGAGACTGAGTTTTATACACGGTAAAATTGAATTCATGAGGATCCTCTTAAGGGGTCATTGTACTCATCATTATGAATAACTTTCACTATGGGAAAAACCCTCAATCGAAAAAAAAAACAGCTGTTCCCTACATTTATGTTCGCATAGCTCGTCAAAATGTAGGGAACACCTGATTTTTTTTCACGACTCAAGTTTGTTTCCATAAAAAAAGTTGTTCATAATGAGTACAATGACCCGTGAAAAAGGTGATAAATAAACTGTATCTTTGTACCTATAAGTTGGGTGAATACTAACATTTGAAGGCGTAAAAGTGTATCATTATTTATCCAATATTGGAAACTGAGCCTAAGTAACTAATATAAGGCCTAAGGCTGCCATCAGACGGACTGCATTTAAACTGCACTCCAACTGCTGCAGTTTGAATGCAGTTACAGTACATTTCGAGTATTGCAGTCATACTAAACTGCATTCAAACAGAATAATGCAGTCCGTCTGATGGCAGCCTAACTAGACAGTTTGATTTAAATAACAATGCAGTCTATCCCATTTTCAAACCCTTCAAAAAAAACCTACTGATTCCAAAATACCAAAAAGTAAACTTTGCTTTGACCATGACAATTTAATTCATAACCCATTCAATTTTAGTTGGGCTGGCCATAAATGTTAATTAGCGGTAAATATCTCAATCTCAATCTCATTTATTTCAATTAAACCATTTACAGGCACTTTTGAATTGTCAAGGAGTCAGTCAGTCAGAAATATGAAGCTAGTTGCCCATTCCAAAGCGTAGTAGGTACCTATGGAGAAGAACGGGCAAGAAACTCCATGGACACTCTTTTAAATCAAAATATTGTTACAATATAATGGTTACATCATTCATGTTGAAATTATACATGTGAGAACAATGTAGAAAGCACGTTAAAAGCGTCCGCAATTATAAAATAAGCACAATTCAAAAATTAAAATAAGCCTTGGCAGCTAAGAAATGACCAGTCACAACTGACGGCACCCGTTCACGAACATGACGCATGGATCAGCACCATTCAACTCAACCATTTTGAAGGGAGCTAAATGATCCAACACATACGCCACCATCAGCGAGACATTTGAGTGAGCATGACATTCCCAGCCGCCAGCGCACATTCAAGTCAATGAAAGACAAAATACCCGGTAAATGGTAGCTCTATAGTACATAGTACTCACACCTGTGCAATTATATAATACAAAGGAGAGATTGAGTTTATACAATGCAAAGATAGTCTTACAATCTTCAGCAGCTCCAACAGCATTTTCGAATGTTTATTAGTTAGCTGTGGTTGTGGAGCAGGACCAGCATTAAGCCAAGCATTTTTATCAGAGATGTAATCCTCCAACTTATAATATGCCTGCCTACATAGTGTGCGTTTTATACAAGTTTTGAATTTCGTCTCATTCAGTTGAAGTATGTGGGGAGGGATTTTATTGTAACATTTTAAACAGTACCCCATGAAAGATGAGTCTACTTTAGCCAGTCTGAAACCTGGTTGAACTAATAAGTCCCTATTTCTAGTACTATAATTATGTCTATCGCCTCTTTTACTAAAAAGATGTAAATTTTTTCTTACGTGCAATATGTTTTCATATATATATTGACAAGGTACCGTCATGATGTTAATATCCTTAAACAGTTCCCTTAAAGAATCGCGCCTGCGTAGATTATAAATGGCTCTGATCGCTCTTTTCTGCAGAATAAAGCTGAATATCGCTGTACTTACTCTAAATAAATTGGTCGAAACCATTCATTAAGCATCTTTCTTATCTGTTATAATTTTGGTTATAAATAAACTTAAGGCAATAAATAACAGAGAGAAAGCATTCACGGGTAAAACTTATTGGCGCCCACCGTGGGACCACAATATTTCTAAATACCCACAGAATAATAAAATTAATTGAGGCAAACTTTTATTCATAAAATATAATAGTAGGCACCTACAAAAAACTTTACTAAAACGATAAGTCTATTCAAAAGTTTCGACTTTTGTTGTGTTAACAGAAATTGTAAAATAAGTAAGAAAATGGTAGAATACAAGTATAGAATCTGTCAAAATGTCAGTCACTTGGCTGCATATATGAATTTATTGCAGAATAACGGCTTCAGAAAGCATATTTTTTTAAGTTTTTAGAAATGTTCATTATTTTCGTTTTCATGAAACGAATATTCATAAACAGTCTAGGAACGTTCTAAATCTAAAGTGTGTTTTATTTATTTTGCATTAACAATACTTAGCGAAAAAAAAGCGCGAAAAAGCCAGTAATAAAATAAAATATTGGGTCTTATTTTACGTATCTTCAATGAAGTCTGGGGCAAACCTATCAAATAAATGAGGTTCCCCCAAAAACACTCATGTAAAGTAATTGGAAAGGGTGTTGAACAATAAATAAGTAATTTGTTTCTTTGTAATGCAAAGATAAAATTACAAGACAGTTTTCGTAGAACATCTTTAGACATGCAATAAGTACTAATTTAAATGTGTCATCATCATCATCATTTCAGCCGAAAGACGTCCACTGCTGGACATAGGCCTCTCCCAAGCACCGCCACTTTGACCAGGGGGACTACCACCACCGCTTACTGCAGTATTATTTTAATCTTACTTCGTTCGTGGTGGTGGTAGGCCCCCAGTTCTGTTCTTCTCGCATCCAGCGGATTCCCGCGGCCTTAACCAGGTCATCGGTCCACCTTGTGGGGGGCTTTCCAACGCTACGTCTTCCGGTACGTGGTCGCCACTCCACTTCGGGCTATGTCGGTTACCTTAGTTCTCCTACGGATCTCATCATTTCTGATTCGATCACGCAGGCAATTGCCTTTTGGGTGACTTTCAGCCTTCTAATGTGGCCCATTGTGAGCGACTACGTCTCAGTGCCATAGGTTTTACATATGTATCTCTTCGAAAATTAATTGAAGTTTTTCTTATGCGCATTGAGAAAAAAATAGCAGGAAATGTGACAAATACCCCATGGCATAATGCCATTAAAAAAAATAAGTGCGAGGATTCGCTCCCTGAGGGTTCCGTCTCAAAGCTGCCCGAATTTCCAATTTCTGATCGAAAAACAAACTTTACTTTGATGTTGGAAAAATAATCTTTCGATAGAAAAGATTTTAATTAAATAAAGGCTAAATGTTACTTCAAGATTATATTTGTGTCAATCGGGCTTTTAAATACCGATAACAATTAAAATTCTATTGTATCTCGTTAGTGGCAGTTGAAGGTTTATGGCCTATAATTTCCGATACCGGTTGTGCAATTGTAGAAAAAACAATTCTGAGCATTAAAAAAAAAAGTTTTCCCATATTTGATCGTTCTTCGTCTTGATAGACTGACAACAAAGTGATCCTTTATCTTTCCCGTTTCCTTTTGAGGTAAGGAAGCCAAAAAAAATAAAAAAAAGATTAAGAAAAAGAAGAAGATACGATTATTATTAAAACAATCAATTTCTCTATTCCCAACACATAGAAAACGACCAAGTGCGAGTCGGACTCGCGCACGAAGAGTTTTGTACCGTTATCTATAAAACGGCAAAAAATCATGTCTTTTGTATGGGAGCGCTCCTTAAATATTTGTTTTATTTTAATGTAATTATTTATTTTTAAATTAAATATATAATTAAATATTCTGTGAATATTTCAAGCGTCTACCTGTTGCCGTTATCAATATCGAGCAAAAACGAGCAAAAAAAAAAACACGTTTATTGTATGGGAGTCCCCTTAAATATTTATTTTATCTGTTTTTTAGTATTTGTGGTTATAGCAGCAACAGAAATACATCATCTGTGAAAGTTTCAACTGTCTAACTATCACGGTTCATGAGATACAGCCTGGTGACAGACAGTCAGACAGACAGACAGCGGAGCCTTGGTAATAGGGTCCCGTTTTACCCGTTGGGTACGGAACCCTAAAAAAGTTATCCCATATTTGATCGTTCTTCGTCTTGATAGACTGTCAACAAAGTGATCCTTTATCTTTCCCGTTTCCTGTTGAGGTAAGGAAACCAAACAAAAAAAAAGAAAAAAAAAAGGCAGGAAACAGTATTATTAAACCAATAAAAAAGCAACAAAGCCTTGATTCAATAAAATCTATACATAAAACAGAATTATTTTCGATTGATTTCACTATAAAACAAAAACTTTTCCTACATAATATCCTCTACTAGGAATTTCGGAAATTCGAGAACTAATAAAAAAAACGGCTGTATCTGTCTGTGGACCCGCCATTTTGGGAAAATAAAGTAAAGATGGCAGCAATAAGGAGGGATGACTGTCCTAGAATGTATTGTGCGAAGGAAATTGAGGGTACTGTAGTTTATTCGTAGACTTGTTTTATGTTTTGAATAAGTTATTTGGGACGCATCAGGTATTACCTAAAAACGAACCTATTTATATTTATTATCATTTTTATACACGTGTTCAAAGAAAGAAAGAAAAATTGGTTTATTTGTCACAACTAATGAACCAAGTTTTCTTTCTTTTTTATGTTGCTGACTAAGATACTAGCTGCGCCCCGCGGTTTCACCCGCGAAAGTCTCAATCCCGTCGGAATATCGGGATAAAAAGTATCCTATGTGTTAATCCAGGTTATAAACTATCTGTTAGCCTTTCATCAAAATGAGTACAGCCGTTTCTGCGTGATTGAGTAACAAACATCCAAACACACAAACTTTCACAATGTATAATATTAGTAGGAAATAACACGTAGTATTTGATGCTTCAAAAGTTTAATTTAATAATAGAACTCGACCACAAGTTTCTAGTACCTAACCTATGAGCATCATCGACTTGAACAAATATAAAAGTTCTGCTATCCAGAATTTTATACTAAAAAACTTTTTACAAAAAAAAAACAACTGACTTCCAAAAAAAACACAAAAAAGTGAAAAATAAGTTTAATTTCGGATGTCGGTGGCAAAAAACTTTTTTTTTTTGTAAAAAGTTTTTGTTTTTCACTTTTTAGTTGTGGTAAGTAAAGTAAGTAAATAACAGTGACGGAGTCAAATAATATATCGTCTACATAGACTAAGTGGGCAAAAATACGTAATATTGAAGCTAACTCAAAAACTACGCAAGCAAAGTTAATAAAATTTATATGGAATCATCAAAATCGATTCATAATTGGCGGAGAAATCGCGTAACAAACAAACAAAAAAAATTAAATAGCGTACAGACGAATAAAAATTGAGAACCTCCTTTTTGAAGAAGTCGGTTAAAAACAATAGGTTCTAGTTTCAAAATAGCAAGAGTTCGGTTGAAATGCCATGTCTGAGTGCCTAAAACATTTTTACTTTAAAAAATTCTAAAGCCGTTATTTTGTTCTTTGAAATTCGGCAGTGTTTTTACAAGAGAAACAGAATCTACATGTGGCCCAGTTTCCAATTTAACCGGTCCTTTTTTCCGACCCAACCCAAAATTAGGTTTACCTCAACCAGGTTCTCTTTTACCTAAATTACCTACTAACACAATTTCATGTCCTCACACCTCACCCTAACTTATTTTTCCAAATTTTTCGTCACTCGGTCATAAGGCTATCTGTCCACTGGGCGGAGAGGAGTGGAGTGGAGAGGAGCGGAGAGGAGCGGAGAGGAGCCGAGAAGAGCGGAGAGGAGCGGAGAGGAGCTGGGCCAAACCTCCTCTTCAGTGAACAGGGATTTGCAAAACCATAAAAACCGGGAAGTGGAGCCTGGAAGCGGAGTGAGGAAGCAGATCGGGGAAGCGGAGATCTCCCGCCGCCCGCTAAAATTACTCGTCGCGTGCACTCGGCCTAGCTCCGCACAGTCCGCAACTCCGTTCCACACTACCTCGCTCCGCATCAATGGACAGCCACAGTCCCTAACTCCGCTCCGCATTACTCCCTCGCTCCGCTCCGTTACCTCGCTCCGCGTCAGTGGTCAGGCAGCCAGGATGGCCCTTTTGTCTCTCGTCCTACATAATTCGTTCACATCACAATCAACAGGGTACATGCACTAATTATCGTCTGTTGTGTGAGGACCTAAACCAACAAGGTCCACTGTATAAAGGTATTATAATTGAGGCCAAGAGTCTGTTTGTTTTATACTGCCCACGTGTAATTAAGTTGCTAAGTCATTTTGTACGGTACATTTTGGACATAGGTATGAAGATATTCTCCTTTGAGCATATTGTTGGATGATCAATCGACCTAGCCGATACAAGGGTTCACCAAGTTTGATGGATGAACACCAAGATCTTAGATTCGGTTTGGTACACATAGGTGTTACTAGTATAGAGTATGAAATTTCATTTCATTTCATTTCATTTCATAGAACTTTTGTTAGGATGTGATTACGGGTTCTATAGTGTAACGAAATTAAATGTTCATTGGGTATTACACAATGAGTTTAATAATAAAGTTACTATAACTAAACACGGTTAAAAACAATAACAAAGATTAGGATGATTATAAAATGACGCAAGTGATGCGAGTGGCGCTGACTGTCGATTTCTGAAATTCTGAATACGAACTAACAGACGTGTGACGTCATAGCGCCTATCCCTATTAACATTGTCGGATGTGAAAATCGGCAACATTACAAGAGAGAGCGTCAAAATTTGAATTGTTGATAATTTTTTTAAGAGTTAGGTTAACAAAAATTAACAGAATTTTAATACATGTTTATGAGTTTACTTACATGGTAATAAACTACTATCATTGTTTTTTTTTGCATGTTTAAATTCAGAAATGACTTTTTTAAGCGTACCAAATCAATTGTATTTCGTCGGATCTACCACATACGACAATGTTACGTGTACAAACTAATTGGCTATGTGTTGGAAGTGCCTCATACGACAATGTTACGTGTACAAAGTAATTGATTATTTGTAGGAAGTGCCATATACGTCACTGTTTACAGTAAATCCTAGACCAATGTCTGTCGTATCTAAATCGAAATTATAAATAAAACATTATTTTTTTATATCTTTGTAACTAGTTATTGCAACATGGTCCGTACTGGCACAACCGCACGGACTGCCGCCGCGCGCGCCCCGCAAACGATGTCGCGAGTTTACATCCGTTATTGTTAACTGGCGGTTGTGACAACATCCGACAATGTTAACGTGACTATTTTAAAAATTACTCGTAAAACATTTTTTTTGTGGCAGCTACTAAAAAAGGGACTTTTTAAGAGTGATTAATGAAATAAAAAGAAAATGGCAAAAATGCATATACGACAATGTAAATAGGGATAGACGATAGGTACTTGAGTTCACAAGTTTGTCAGCATGTGTGGGTTACATACCACTACATTAGTATTAAAATTAGATTATGTCCTCACTTCATATATCGACGGCTACGGATAAAGGTCCCTAGTAACAGTGTTAATGGGAATTTACATCATGATTCATGACCATATGTCATAACATATGACACTAAAATCAACTCGCATATTGAGTGACTAAAGATTCTCGCAGACAGGCGCGACGCGACAGTGCGACGCGTGTCTGGTAGAGAAATTCCCATGATGTTTTTATAGAAATTATAAAAAGTCTGTCTCTGTGTCTGTCTGTCGCGTCGCGCCTCATCACCTGCCTAGCCTTTTCCCAACTATGTTGTCGGCTTCCAGTCTAACCGGATGCAGCTGAATACTGGTATTTGACACGGACCGACTGCCTATCTGACCTCCACAACCCAGTAACTAGGTAATACGATACCCCTTGGTAAGACTGATCATACGTAACACATCATAACACATAATTATGTCACTCAATACGCAACTCGCGTATTGAGTGACGCGACGCGGCGACGGTGCGACGCGATTCTGGTACAGCAATTTCCATGAAGTTTTTATAGGAATTGTTCTACTAGAGTCGTACTGTCGGGCTGTCGCGTCGCGCCTGTCTGCAGCTTAAAGGACATTGCTCATTATAACAGCGCCGCTCCGACACGGCAAATAACTTGTCATTCAAGTTAGGATTTTAAATCAAATGTATTAAAGTCTATTTCACGTGTGATGGCTCGCGGGCAGTGAGCGGCCGGCGAGCCGTCCACTATTCTGTATAGCCATCGTAAAATAGACTTTAATAGATTTCCTTTAATGTGTTTTTTGCCATTCGCAATAGGTCATTCGTCTCTGATTATCTTCCAAATAATCTAGCAAGCCAACCTGTTAGTCCTGCGACCAAAAATCAAGCTAAATCTTACGAACATAATTCCAGTAGGTATTGCGGGAAAGTCCGAAAGGGGTACCGGGGCCCTTGGCAACAGGCAACTGAAGTAACACGGGTGGGTTTTAGTCAGTAAAAGTCTGATACGCCCTTCCGCTCCGCCCAGAGCTGGAGAAGTCATTTGATGATTTCCAACCATCAAAAAAAAAAGTATGAATTACATATGTACTTATAAAGACTCTTTAACTGTGCGGTGTCTTAAGGAGTTCAGACACTCATTTTTACAACCAACTACACAAACATGTAATTTTATTTCAAGTACAAAACATACTCTATAATAAGGAAAACTCCAAAGCGTGAAGTCTTCTTCACAAAATAAAACAAAACAAAAGTTTGAACAAATATTGGACAAACCTCTCATTGGGACAAATTGCTGGAAGGTACAGTCGAGAGCAATGTCAATAACGAAAACGAACAATAGAATGCTTCAAACCATTTTAAAACGTAGAGACCTTTTTTTCTTACAAATGTTGTACTTTTTTTAACCAGTTTTCAACGGACGCACGACGGACGGGGGCTTAGAGTAAAAATGCTTGTGAAACTCGCTACCTTGTACTGAAAAAATCAAAATCTTTGAAGTGTGTACCGGCTTTGTTATAGAAAAAAAAAAAAAAAACGAATGAGCGTCTGGTAAAAAGACTTGATCAGGCACTTATTAGCAATCGCTTGAGTGGATTTCTTAATTTATTATTGCTTTTTTTTTCCTTCCTTATCTTTTTTTTTTAATCAATGTCTATGATATCGCTCCATTTTACTCTTGACACCTTATTTTAGACTCCCTCAGCCTCAGACCAAATAAAAAACCAAGTAAATAAAAACGTTTTACAAAAATAAAACAACCGACTTCCAAAAAAAAGTGTCTTTGCTTTTCAATTTTCGTTTTTTGCGACCGACTTCCGAAATTAAAGTTATTTTTTACTTTTTTTTTTTTTTTTTGGAAGTCGGTTGTTTTTTTTTTTGTAAAAAGTTTTTATTTTTCACTTTTTAGTTGTGGTACCTTCTCCACACAAATCCGAATACCACTACCTGCTATGTAAATAACAGTGAAGGAGTCAAACAGGATATCGTCTAGATAAACTATGCGGGAAAAATAGGTAATAATGAAGCTAACTCAAAAATTACGCAAGGAAAGTTAATCAAATTTATATGGGACCACCTCGGAAGCATGACCTACCAAACAAAAAAAGAATCATCAAAATCGATTCATAATTGGCGGAGTAATCGCGTAACAAACATACAAAAAAAAAAAAAAACATATAGACAAATTGAGAACCTCCTCCTTTTTGAAGAAGTCGGTTAAAAAGACAGAGCGCAGAAACAATACGGTGAAGCATGCCAAAACTACACCGACCTCCGCTGTGCATACACGCTCACATGCACACATTTACAATCAAACTACACCTCACTAAACTAAGCTGAGAATCAGCACTTTTCGAACATCAAAATTACATAAGACAGTCCAAGGAAGGATGGACAGTTTTGACGACACGGTTGGCGCAGTGGCTGAGCGATGGACGGCTGCGCAACGTGTCGCGGGTTCGATCCCCGCACGGAACAAATATTTGTATGATCTGCAAGTAGTTGTTCCGGGTCTGGGTGTTAGTGTATGTGAGTTTCTATGTTTGTAAACGCACCCACGATACAGGAAGAAATTCCTAGTGTGGGGCAAAGATTTTATAAAAAAAAAAAAAAAAAAAAAAGTCCCCCAAAACGCCCACCCTTCACCACTTCCTTGCGACCACTACACCCACGGGAGAATCCGTCAGAGTAGTTTACTTTAGGTAATATTAAATACAAAGTACGGAGGGCCTAAACCCCTGCCAGGGTTGCGGAAATGTCCGAAAGGGATACCGGGACCTTGGCAACAGGCAACTGAAGGAACACGTGTGGGTCTTAGTCAGTAAAAGTCTGACACGCCCTTCCGCTCTGCCCAGAGCGGGAGAAGTCATTTGATGATTTGCAACACACAAAAAAAAAAAAAAGAGTGTCTAAACCGGCCACATTAGCAATTCCTCCTCTAATTTGACATAAATGCAATTCATAATTTGTGGACCTTTTTACGAATCTCCATAGAAAACTGTCAAACAGATGACTTATTTCGTTATATGAATTACACGCAGATCTTTTTATCATGAATTGTCTGTTTGTGACATTTTACGATGATTCATAATATTTTCGTAATTAAGATTCTGCTAAAGTTACCAATTTAAGCCCGCTATTTATTCACAGTTCTACAAAACATTACTACAATCCCAGTCCATTGCAGGTCGTACTAAATAGTACGACTGCACGGCCATTTTTCTAGCAAATCCCATGCCATTTGTATTTGTGATTGTACCCAACAGCCGCATAGCCAGGTTTACAATGAAAAATGATACTTTGGAATTAACTTTTCAGAAAGAATTTTACGTGGCTCGGTTTTCAAATGAAACTAGGGGAAGTCGACGATTTGTGTGTTAAATATGGCAATTGATTTTTCATAGAATTATAATTGTACGAGCAAACCTGTACAATATCAATTGTGTCAATTTTATGCTGACATCGACGCGCAGCGAATGAATAAAATATACATGTTTGAGTTTGCAATAAGTAGTCGCATCGGTTGGGCAGTAACGTAAAAGGGCGCATTCGCCGCGGGTCGATCAGTTATCAGTTTTGGGCGTTTGTGCTTTCTTTATATCAATACACAAGTTCAAATCAAATCAGTTTATCATTTAAATGTAACAATAATATCTAGCCTTTTCTCTTCTGAATGGTTTTCAACCTATCTGCTCAGGCTAATAATTATTTATTATATAAATGTAAAGTTACAAAATTAGTACCCAAGTGTGGATGTTAAAAAAACCAGGAGCTCGTGGCTAAGTAATAACAGCCGCACGGGTCGATCAATCAGGTTAAGCTACGCTTGCCGGGGTTGTTCCGTGAATGGGTGACCATCTTTACGTACCGGGACTCCTCCGTGCTTCGGAAAGCACATTAAGCCGTGGGTCCCGGTTGTCATTCGTGGATCTTTGTCAGTCGTTACGGGTCGTAAAAACCCGAAAGTTGAGAACCAGTCTTACCAAGGGGTTGGTATAGTATTACCAAGTTACTGGGTTGTGGAGGTCAGCTAGGCAGTCGATCCATGTAAAATACTGGTATTCAACTGCATCCGGTTAGACTGGAAGCCGACCCCAACATACTTGGGAAAAGGATAGGCAGATTGATTGTGAATGTCAAAAAAACATGCCATAACCATAACTTATTTATTTGGAGAGAATAAAAACAATTGACAAGCGTTGGAATTTCTAGGCAAATATATAAATACCAATCCCTAGGCCGGTTTATTTACGAGCCCAGTACTTAATGTGACAGTACAGTAAGTCAGTCCAGCGTTGACTTGCAACTGGGCTCTTGTACACTATTTTCAATTCAGTCCAGTGCTAATTTCGCGCTCTCAAGTCAATCCAGTTGACTCACCTACCCATTTATTTTCGGGCCCAGTTACGTCCCCAGCGTGACTTACTGCCGATCTCGTCCCCATGAACCCACTGAGTGGGTCCAAAATTTCGAGCCACTGGGTCCAGTCACTGCCATCGTAAAAACCAGGCATAAAGCACAAATCAGGTGATCAGAGCTTAAAATAAATACAAATATTTGTTTTAAAGTCTCTCACCATAATTCAAGAATCTCTGACTTAGTTATGCGACATTTAATTAAAAACCAATACCTTTTGTTGAAAGATATTAAGCTATCGAACCATGCCGCCATGGTTGGCCATTTTTGATCATAAATTTAATCACTCTTTTTGGTACCTTCTTGATATCCGCTTTAAAGGATTCCTAATGGATCCTCACAGCCAGGCTTGACCACAAGCAAAGCCGCCAAAAATGCCGCAAACGCCAGTAAGTGCGGCTGTGAATCGATATCCTGGCTTTACTTAACTTATGATGACTCTGTATTAAAAAAGAAAACATTTGACACTTGAATTTCGATACCTAGAAACTGACATTTTCAGGCATACCTTACCCTTTTTTGTTACGTGACTATTTTAACCAGTCAACTCCAACCGCAACACACGTTCCAAAAAGTTATAATACAACCAGATTGTTCGACAGCCCTAAACGCAATGAAATTACGAAGGTAATAGCTGAGTCACACTCCCAAGGCGTTTGATAACCCAATTGTGACGTCGGCGATTAGTTTTGGAAAGGTCAAATATTCAGCCAAGAGTCGTCCCGTTTTTTTCCAAGAGTTCTATTTTTAGCTGAAATGTCAAGGAGTTTTATTTAGTGAATTTGTGTAACTTTTAAAAAGTATTTTTTGTTGCTGTTTAGGTGACTTAGAGAATAAGCCTCATACAGACTAGCGTGACGTGACACCGGCAATGTTATACCGTGAAGTTTTAAGCTTAGAAATATTGTCTTGTTAGAGTCGCATCACGCTGTCGGGTCGCGCTGTCGCGTCGGGCCAGTCTGCACGAGGCTTTATGTGCGGAGAAAAAACAGCACTTGCTGGTTCAAACTCAAATTCAAAGGATTTATTCAAATCATTTACAGACACTTTTGAAATGTCAAAGAGTCGGTCAGTTAGTCAGAAAGTTGAAGCTAGATGCCCAATCCAAAATGGAGAAGAACGGGCAAGAAACTCCAAGGACACTCTTTTAAACATGGACAAGATTCTGGGTACATGTTCAAGTAAACATTATTATAAATGTAGATGTACTAATGTAGTGTAGTTTCAAAAGGTATCATTATTAGCACCTGAATTCCAAAGGACAATTAATAAATACTTTGTCAATAGAACCCAAAACTAAAACTCAAAATCACTGCCAAAAATTACGTATGAAACCTTTGATTATATATAAGAAACATTACCAAAGGAAAATATTCCTTTCATAAAAATTTCAACCTACCCTCACAAGACCACGCGCGATGTTTAGCACCTACTTGATCCCATCGCAGCATTCTAAACGCGTCGGCTTTCGAAGAAAATAAGATAAAAGAGGCCGCATGAATAAAATATTGTAAAGACACATGTACACTTATAGGCAGTTTTATTAAAGCGATTTTTCAATAGAACGCCGCGAGTTTGGAAGGAATGGACCAGACCACCAGTTTTTGTGCAAATTGAGTGAATTTTAAAATGTCATTTATTAATTATTGTGAAAAAAAAGTCATGATTGGCTAACTCATTTCTATTTTTGACAATTATGTCAATAAATCTAATTCGTAGGGTCAAGCCAACCTACCAAACACTTTCGTTTTTTAAAATAATACCTAATGTAAAGTAATTGTAAAATGACTTTGGTTATAAGTAATCGTAGATTCAAAAAGTCACAAAAATACTATTACTAATAATACTCATTAAATTGACTGTGTAATTTATCGAATTTAACCAACATTAGGATTTGGGAAATCAATACATTCGCTTTTCTTGTTTGTCTGTATGTCGCCGTTGTTCTGCTAGACCACGCAACAATTTTTGATGAGGTTTTAACCATTGTTTAGAGAATTTATTCCGTAAGGTGTATGTGTATAATACGTTACTATTAAAGTTACATATAGCTAAGAAATCTCGATGTTTCATGAAGTCGTAAAATCCGTGCGAAGCAGGGGCGGGTCGCTAGTTATTTATATTTATTTAATAATTATGTGTTCAGATAATGTTACAGATTAGTGAACTCGTACCCTAAGACGGAACGTCCTGAACGTGTATTTCCGAATTCCAAATGGCAAAGATAAAATGCCGTTCCATTGTATTACATAACTTGATTGTAATTTGTTAGAAAAACTGTAAAAGAAAAATAATTTTCCTACCCTTCCCTTGTTTATATTTAAAGAATTTAAAAAGCTGTATAATATCGCAACATTGAATCTAATTTCGAATAAAAAAAACTTCAATATCGATTAGGAAATGAGAAGAAATGAAAGTTTACGATGGCAATAAAATGTAAACAAGATCCTTAAATCCAGTGGAGTGAAATGAACTGTAATTGAGTGGAAAAACAATTGACAGTACAATAATTACAGTTATTCATAAACGTGGCATCAAAACGAGGGACTGTCAAATCTATACATATAGTAAATCTGTAGACGAGGCGTTTCTGTACAATGAAAAAAAAAAAAAAAAAACGTAGGTGGAGTGTCCAAGAATAACCAACAGATGCCATTTCTACCATTTTTGGAATTTTTGTCTGTTTGTCTGTATGTCTGTTTGTCTGTTCGTTTGTTTGATTGTTCCAGTATCACGTAAAAAGTACGAAATCAATATGGTTAACTTATACACTCAAATATTGTGTGTAACTCGATGTTTCATTTAGTCTTTGTTTCATCGCAATCGCTTCAAAATATCAAAAGATATAAGAGTTTAAAATATTCCAGAAGAAATTTTCATTAGGTACGTAATGTAGATACACGTAACGACATCTATTGTCGTAAAATGACACTAGCGTAAAATCAGGTAGGTTTGTGAGAACGTGTGTAACCCACGATCATAATCATCATAATTATGTTCACATACTTCGCGCGGAAACATAACGCGATACATTGTGAATTTACCAAATCTAAAGTATAGTTAATTCAAGTTTTCCAAATCCATTGTTTGGTAGTAGTGCCATAGGTGGCGCTATCTATCTTTTAAATCATGATACAAATATTAATCATGAAAAAATGGTGATAAATTTTAATTTCTTAAAAATTGTAGATTGCATCGAGCAAAAAGTGAGTAATTAAGGCACGAATGCGCTTACTAAATAAAGAGTGCATTAATTACTCACTTTAGCAAGGTACGTAATCTACTTTTCTTTCAACTACCAATGTACCTGCTGCGATAAAATATACCTGCTCAAGGTTAACTCAACTCAATCCAAATCAAGTTAGGTCAAGTTAGGTCAAGTCAGGTCAAGTCAGATCAAGTCAAGTCAAGTCAAGTCAGGTCAAGTCAGTCATGGAACCCTACGTCTTTACTACATAGCTTACAGAGTGTTCGAACGTTTTCCCATATATTTTGACAGTATCACTTCGTGCTCGATAGATGGCGTTGTTCATTTAACGTCATTTTCTGAATCGTGGTGTTAAGAGTCTCCGTAGAAGAATGACTTTCGCCGAATTCATAATTATCGAGCATTTGGCTCATTTTGAATTGAACACATAATCCATACTAATCGATGCTTAAAATCATAAATTCGATAGTAACTCTGTCTGTCTGTCCGTCTGTAATTCTGTATGTTACCTTTTCACGCCTGATCCACTGAACGGATCTCGATAAAATTTGGTAAAGAGATAGATGGCATCCCGGCGAAGAACATAGGCAATTATTTTCTCAAAAACAAATGTAAGGGGGGGGGATATAGGGGATGACAGTTTTTATGGGAAACCTATCATTTTTAGAGTTCCGCAGTCAACAAGGAAGCTTTATAGTTTCGCCATGTCCGTCTGACTGTCTGTCTGTCTGTCCGCAACTTAGCTCAAAAACTTTTAATCAACCAACTTACATGTGCAGTTGCAAAAACCCAAACATTCTGTATGCGAGAACAAGTTTTTTAACACTTTGAGGGACAGTAAACGCCCATAGACGTAATAACAATAAAACTTTGCGAAAGTTTGTTTGATAAAATAATTCATCCCAACTACGGAACCCTTCATTGTGCATGGTTCGACACGCACTTGGCCGGTTTTTTTTTAACTTAGGGCTGTGAAAATGTATGCTTTTTGTAACTAACAAAGAGTTTCGTTTTTCTAAAATCATCCCTCATGAGGGTAAAAACCCTTCTTTACTCTCTTGATTTTAAAATTCACATGTAAGTACTTATTATTGACATTTTTGCGGGACTCTCTTCAAGAGCGTTAAGGGATTGAGAATATAGTCATAGTCCGTATCTTGAGAATCTGTCCACTCAATCAAAAGTTATTACTACTTGGCTCTTGGCTTGGAACGAAGAGTTTGAGTTTACCAGTGAGTACTTACTCGATAGATGGCGTTGTGCAAATGATGCGATTTTCTTAAGGGGGATGCGCCGGTAGCCCGCGAAATTCAAATCTTAAGTTTTTTGCAATTTGCAAGTCAGTGTCAGGCAGGTTGTATGTTAAAATGAAATTGTTTATTCTGTAAATAGGTTATTGGAATCACTTTTACACGTCGTAATAATATCAAAAAAATTTAAAATTAAGCTAGATGAGGTCGGCGTTTCCTATCTGACTACTCTGAGAAGAAAGGCCGAAACAAACTCAGTCTCTTTTAAAGTCCGGACATGCCTAGGTCAGATATTGGCATATTGGTCAGGCCCTATGAGGGCCATGTAGATTAGGGTCTGAAATGGTCTTTTGAGGAATGAACCACACAGATTTGAGTGAACCTGTCCTGTCCCTGCAAGCATTTGTCAGTAATAGTGGAGCTCAGCTCAGAACTTAAGGAGCTCAACGACTCGACGAACAATACCAAAGAAAGGACATTTGTGTAGGCCGCATAAAGTTCTCAAATTGCCAGACCATTGTTAAAACTAACTGAGAACGAAAAAATATAAGAATAAAAACAAAATAAACATCCACAAAGTCCTCACATTCACGATAATACAATACTTTACAAAGCAATCATGTCATTTTGTCAATATCCTACATATAATATTCAATAATGTGAATTTGTATATAAAACTGGTAGGTATATTTTGATGATTTTCCATAGTACTTATTCAAAATGTCACAATGCCAAAATGACAAAATGTTAGCAGAGCGAGCAGCTCAATCCCATGCTTTTGTCTTCTGAATAATCTGAAATTGTATAGTACCCTTTTTTACAAAGTTTGGTTTTAATACAGCTTTTAAATCGTTTAATGGGTAAGTTTCGAATGTCAATATGATTAAAATATGATTGGCGATCGTAGCAAATAGTAGCTTTACAGAATAATAACCATTAGATACAGGAATGCAACTCCTGCAATATTAGTTAGATTAGATAAATAAATATTTGAAACAACTGCGACTCATTATTTAGATCAACATAAACCTTGATACTGACCTGTAAAAAGCAAAAAACATAAGAAAATTTGAATTTCGCAGGCTCCCCCAAAGCTTTCGCCTTAGTTTCCATCGTCCATGCAATATGCCATAGTTTTTTCATTAATCTTTCCGACAGTTTCATACTGCTGTCCATACTATCCACACTATCACCACAATATAGATATGGACTACCACTAATATATAAAGTTACTGGCTATCTCATGCCTGTTACTTTTACACCGTAACGCCTAGGTCGCCTAGACAGACCACGTGGGTTATGGGACATAGGATACTTTTATCCCGGTAGCACATTCCCGTGGGATAATTTCCGACATCCACGCGGGCGAAGCCGCGGGCAAAAGCTAGTATAAAAATAAATAATGTAAATTATAATACTAATATAATTATAACAATAATAATGGAAAGGAAAGCACGTAAGCTGTTGGTCCCGGCTGTCATCGTGGATCTTTAACAGTCGTTACGGGTCGCCAGAAGCCCGAAAGTCTGACAACCAGTGTTACCAAGGGGTAACGTATTACCCAGTTACTGGGTTGTGGAGATCAGATAGGCAGTCGCTCCATGTAAAATACTGTTATTCAGCTGCATCCGATTAGACTGGAAGCCGACCCCAACATAGTTGGGAAAAGGCTAGGCAGATTGATTCTATGGAAGGCTGTAACACTATTACTGGGTTCTAATAGGTTCCATCCTGTGTTTGATCTTAGTGCCTCGTTCCCAGCAAAAACCTTTTGTACATCAACCCAATATTATTTCAAACCATCGTCGAACCGTAAAATTATTATACAATTAAATTACTTCGTCGCGAAGAGGCAAACGCTTTTGAAAGCAAGTTCCTTATGATAGAATAGAATACCTTTGAAGTTCTTGGTGAATATTCAAAATTGAATACTACACCTCGTTTGAGAGTAGTCTGGAGATCCAATCAACTGAATTGAGTAAATAGAGAGACGTGTCGAGTCTGTGTTTGTTTATTTGATAGATACATTTGTTTGAACAGCACTTGCATTTTGATTTATTTAGACAGGGTGTAAGGAATAGCCCTCCGCAGACTGATGGGATGAATTCAGCATATCATACTAAGACGACCGGCACATGCAATTATTTCAAACGGAACGTTATGGGAATCCAAACAATCTGATTTGTCTTATTACCTCATTAGTATCAATGTAAATTCTGAGCTTCACGCGTCGTTCGCTATAGTATTTCAACATCCATTGCAGATTTTTTTTATTTTAGCTGTTTTATTTACATAAATGGAGTGCTGCGTACAGAGAATGTAATTTTACATAGAAATAAAGGAATATTAACTGAAAATACGATTTAAAAAAATGTAAATTTTCCTGAGCAAATTTCCGGTTGAATATCGGGTGTAAGGGACAGCCCTCCTTAAACTGATAGGATGAATTCAGTACATCATGCTAAGACGGCCGGTACATGAAATTATTTCAGGAACGTTATGGGAATCCAATAAACCTGATTTGTTTTATTAACTCACACGCAATGTATCGTTATCGTGGCACAACCCATAAGGCCGCACTCCCCATGGCGGGGCGGGCGCGCTCGCGCCGCGTTATTTATCAATGTAAATTTAGAATTTCACGCGACGTTCGCTATAATATTTCAACATACATTGCTGGTTTTTTTTATTTTAGCTGTTTTATTTACATAAATGGACTGCTGCCTACAGAGAATGTAATTTTACATAGAAATAAAGGAATATTAACTGAAAATACGATTTAAAAAAATGAAAATTTTCCTGAGAAAATTTCCGGTGGAATATATATGATTCAAAATAAGGAGCTGATTGCCCCCTGTTAATTTGTGGTTAATATAATAATATGATGTTAATATGATGATGTAGTCAATATGATGATGTAGTCATCACATCGAAGTATATACGCACGCACGTGCGCGTACTTGTATTTGCTTTAATCCATCCAAAGGTTGTCTGTAAAAGATCGCTTTTAGCGATAAGACCGCCCATTGTGTCACCCTATGTTAAATTTCTACATTTATATCTGTATTTTTTATGGTGTACATAATAAAGAGTAGTAGAGACATCTTTCTATCTATCTATATAAATAAATCAAAGGATCGAGGGTCGTGAATCGAGGAACTCGTCGCTAAGTAATAAGAGCCGCACGGGTCGATCCATCAGGTTATGCTACGCTTGCCGGGGTTGGTCCGTGGATGGGTGACCATCTATACATAACGAACCTCCTCCGTGCCCGGAAAGCACGTTAAGCCTTTGGTCCCAGCTGTCATTTGTGGATCTTTGACAGTCGGTACGGGTCGTCAGAAGCCCGAAAGTCTGACAACCAGTCTTACCAAGGGGTATCGTATTACCCAATTACTGGGTTGTGGAGGTCAGATAGGCAGTCGCTCCATTTAAAATACTGGTATTTTAAGCCTTTTCCCAACAATTTTGGGGTCAGCTTCCAGCTGACCCCAAAATTGTTGGGAAAAGGCTAGGCAGATGATGATATCAGCTAGCACACGCCAATATACCTACCAACTAAAAAAGAACATCGAGAACTATTATACTCTAGCAGAAATAAAACTAAACGTAAACAGAACATAATATCTAAATAAAAGCCTCCAGGCATAAAGGGCGTGCCCGCTTACACATAGCTATTCATAGCTTTAACAGGCAGTGGGAAGATTGTAGGCTGATTATGCATATGCTAATTAATATTTGAAATACGTCAGCTTTCACGTAAAATAAATTAAATACTCATACTACAGAGATATCTCTGAAAGGCAGTTAATTAAAAAATGTCTGATATAGACAGATGAACGCACGACTGATTTTTTAAGGGTTCCGTAATTTTTCTTTTGAAAAAAATCAGAACTTTTGGAAAAAACAACTTATTGTTGTTTCAATATCGGAATATTGAAGACTAGCTTTTGCCCGCTGCTTCGCCCGCGTGGAGGTCGGAAATGATCCCATGGGAACTACCATGATAATAAAATCCTAATTCAGACCATGGTCTACATGTATGGCACTTTAGGGGTACGAGGAACAGGGTGTTAAGTTCACTCATCCTCTATAGAAAAGGAGGATCCTCCTCCTCCGGGTGTCGTGTCTGGCGGGTAACTGCCCAACGATTGATGTTGGAATCTTGTATATAATTACGTCCATCACTCGATAAACTCTAATTGCGCGATGCAAGGTTTTGTGTGATGTCAGGATTTTTGTGACGTTAGGTCCTTGATGCGTAGTTCGCATGTGGCGATGTAGATCCACAGCCACAGCACATCCAAATCAAGTCAGGTTGTATCTTGATCAAAATAAAAACTCAAATGTCATGATTTTATGAAAAAGTAATTCAATACCAATAAGACCAATAATAATTCGAACTTAGAGAGATGTAATAATGATTATTATTCTGTAAATACATAATTGTTTATGGTCGCGAATCATGACATGACATGAAAATTTGAATTTCGCGGGGAAAATCGTTAATTTGTAGTTGTATCATCTAAAAAAAATATTTTTGCGATTTAACAAATAAATAATTAAAATAAAATTTGTTTAATTCAAGTAACTCAACTCATATACAAACAGATTCATAAAAAGATACAGATAGGTTAACAAGCACATACAAAAACGAACACTCATAAGGTAACAGTATGCCTACTGCAGCATTGCCGGATATAAGGGCAATCCAGTCTGTTAGCGATCATCGCCAGGACGGTGTTGGCGCTGCCCCACACTCTGCGCACCAGAGACGCGCACCGCTTGCGCATCGTCGCATGAAAGCAGTCGGTGCGCGCCTCCGCGAACATGCCCGAGGCGCTGCAGTGGCGGGGCAGCCCCACCACCGCCCAGAACGCGTTATTGAACTGCACACGGAGGGCACTGTATGCTGCACGAGTATACTTTGCCCACAGGCTGCACGTGTAGAGAGATGTACAATAGGCTCTAAAGAAAGTTATTTTTACCTCTCTCGAACAACGCACAAAGCTACGCGCTATCATATTACCTCTAACTGACAACTCCGCTCCCGCTCAATGTCCGCAACGTCTTTTAGGTCAGCTGTAACAATGTGACCCAAGTATTTGAACTGTTCCACTTTCTCAAGCGGAGCATTATTTATACACACAGGGGGTACACTATTCACACTTCTTAAACTAGCTCCAAATACCATGAATTTACTCTTCCCAACATTATATTTCAGCCCATGTCTCAAGGCATACTCTTCACAGGTCCCCATTAATTTCCTAAGACCGAAGACCGATGCGGTCAGCAGCACCATGTCGTCAGCATAGCTCAAGTTATTGACAACATGCTGGCTGCTGAGCCCAACGACCAGGGCATTCACATACAAGTTAAATAGCGCAGGAGAAGTCAGCCTCCCCTGTCTCACCCCGCACTCCAACCTATAAGGTTCCGACATTACACTCGCCCATATGACGCTATTGATCTGGTGTCTGTACCATTATTTGAATATGTTCGAGAGTTCCGGGGGTAACCCGATACTCTCCAGTTTCTCCCACAGGACACATATGACACCAGATCAAAGGCCTTGGAAAGATCCAGGAAACACGCGTGCACAGGAGTTTTGCGATCCGTATAATATCTGACGACATGCTTAAGAAGACTCAGAATCGCAGCTTCAGTGGACAGTTAAAACATACATTTGCAGATGGAGAATTGACCTGGGAAAACATTTTTTCAACTACAAAGTTAATTTTTTTTTTTTGCGGAAAGTAAAAAAAAAGTCGTATTTTTCGATTGATTTTACGTTCTATAAATGACACTAAACCACTGGTTTCAAGGATAACGGTGTTTACCCTAACACCCTGTATATTATATAGTTATACAGCGATCCTGTGATCCCAATGTTACCTGTAAAATTCACGATTGTAAAAAAAAAATCCGCGATTTATTTTTTCAAAAAAAAAAATACATACTTAGACTCTCAGTATGATTCTAAACAACACCCTCATGGATCGGATAGGATTTTTATTACATGCTGTAAAGATTATATTTATTATTGGATTTTAAATAGTTTACAAAATTAAATGCCACTCCCACGGAATGCAACCAGTTCAAAGAAGTAATTAAACTCAAACATTTGATAGAAGCTTCGAATTTCACTCTCAAACGAAAAGTGCATTTACACAGTGCACTTCACTGAAACGTTTCAAACGACATGCAATGCTCAGAGAATATCGTTTGAACAAGGAAATTACTAACTTAGCGACTGTTTCCGACTGTTCGGAAATGATATTCAGTTCATTTAGTGCGGGCGAAATTTTGTTTTAACTGAAAGTCAATTTTAGACTCTGCGTGCCCTGTTTATCAAAAAATTATTTGTAAGTAAATCTTGAAGGAAATCATTACAAATCCTGAGAGTGTCCGGCGACTCTCCATTCCGTCTTACAAGTTTACAAGTGTCGTTCTTAGTACCGCAATAAACGTTCAAATTCGATTTTCTTTTTTTTAAATGTGGTCTAAAGAGAGAATTGACCTGATGCCCGTGTCCCAGCAGTGGGAACATTAAGGCTGATTGTGAATATGGAGATGAGCTTTGAATTTAACGAAAATTAACATTCTAGGTAACTTGTGAACGTGTAGACTTGTAACCTGATAAACAGGGCCCTGGATGTGTATGCAGATTCTTAAATTTAATTTCAAACAATCAACTCAGTCTATCGCAGTTCTCTGCTAGACATAGGCCTCTCCCAAGCTGCGCCACAACATCCTGTCCTCCGCCTTCCGCGTCCAGTCTGTCCCGGCCAAATTTTTAAGGTCGTCGGTCCATCTAGCTGGGGGTCCCACACTACGCTTAAATACTGGTACTCAGCCGCATCCGTAGACTGAACAAAAATACACATAGAGCAGCCAAAAGCCTCATAATCAAGCAATCTTGTAAGTTTGTCAATCTTGTGCGGGCCAATGATCAAAGATAATTTCTCAGCCAAAGTGGTAAATAAGCTAATTGGTGCGCATTTGAGCATTAAAAATTTACAAAAAAGTTCAAAGTCACCCAAGTTGACATGCTCATGACAAATTCTGTTTTGTCGCCTCACTAACTCTTTTTTTCTGGCCCTATGTGCATTAAAAATAAAGTTAGTTGGTACATCATCGTGACAGGAGGGACATATGACAAATTGTTCACTGACATGAAACGAAAAGGGTACAACCTTGTATCGAAGAAGAAAGTAATCCAAAGGATCTTATGTCGCTTGAATATGACCAAAGTGTACCTACCATAAGCGTTTATTCTGCAAGAGGACCGATTTGAGATACAAATATCTTGTTATTTCTAATTAAATCCGTGCGTAACTACCGCGCACTCAAGACCATATACACGGAGATTTCGAAGCACGTCGTTTCGACCGTTTTCTAGGAAGACGTAATACTTTTACCTTTTTTTACTGTGCCGAAACGATCAATTGCAATTGTCAATTTTTACGTCATTGATACACATTGATGTGCAAATTGACCGTCTTCAAATGCAATTGACAATAGAGGCCATATGAGCCAGAGTAGCCTAACTACTTAAACAATCGTTTTCAGTAGTAAGGAAAAAACAGAAGCCGTTTAGCAGTTTTTTCAATTAAAAACAGTACTGAAAAAAAACCGGTCAAATGCGAGTCGGACTCGCGCACGAAGGGTTTCGTACCATTATCTATAAAACGAGCAAAAAAAAATCACGTTTGTTGTATGGGAGCCCCCTTAAATATTTATATTTAGTATTTGTTGTTATAACTGAACTGAAAATTTCAACTGTCTAATTATCACGGTCCATGAGATACAGCCTGGTGACAGACGGACAGACAGACAGACAGCGGAGCCTTAGTAATAGGGTCCCGTTTTACCCTTTGGGTGCGGAACCCTGAAAATGTCAGTTAGGCTACTCTGGCTCTCATGCTCTCTTACTACAATGGAAATTGATGGCAATTGATCAATTGAAATTGATCGTTTCGGGGACCTCTAACTTGCGGTCTACTGTCCATTTATGCCGTATCCACTCTCTCTTCAGTCCAGGGGCGCACAAGCGTGACATATTCTCGTTCGCCGCTTATTACCGCGGTTCGGTTACATTTTTCATACACAACCGTATTTTGTGACGTGTTTGTTACTTTGTGACGTGTCGTTTTCTATTATGTTGGTACCTTTGAGAAACATAATGTTATGTTACTATACGTTATCCAGCCCCTCTTCATCAAAGTTCTCGTCCATGCTGTAGCAGTCTTCTTTAAAAAAAAATAGCATTCGATCTGCCTAGCCTTTTCCCATTTATGTTGGGGTCGGCTTCCAGTCTAACCGGATGCAGCTGAATACCAGTACATACATGGAGCGACTGCCTATCTGACCTCCACAACCCATTAACTGGGTAATACGACCCTTTGGTAAGGCTGGTGGTCAGACTTTCGGGCTTCTGACGACCTGTAACGACTGTCAAAGACCCACGAATGACAGCCGGGGCCAACGGCTTAAAGATAACGATATTATGTAACGATGGTTACCCGTCCACGGACCAACCCCGGCAAGCGTAGCTTAACGTGATGGTTCGACCCGTGAGGGTGTTATTACTTAGCCACGAGCTCCTATAAAAATAATAGCAATGTGTAGTAATGGTGGAATGTAAAAGGGTCCTTATAGTTTTAAGATTGTAAACCTACATTCTGGCAAATATATACTTTTGATTTGATTTGATTCGATAATAGCACATGTTATAGACAAATGAGAAGTCAACAAAATGGATAGTGTATAGCAACTGATTGCTGAAGAAGTAATGAAACTACCATTTTTTTTTTGTATTGTCACTCGTAGTTATTTTGTTAACCTTAATTTAAGCTTAGCTTATAGTCCTTTCATAGGTTTTTTACCTCTGATTTTGCGTAGCTGCTAAAATCACAGTGATCTCTATTCCCGTTACAATAAGGTTACTATTGGGTTGCTGCTGCCAGAAGTAATATAACTGTGTAAAAATCCATCAATCCGTCATGTAATGAAGGCATAAATCAAACAAGTTGCGTGTGACTCCTATTTTTTATTTGTCTGTCTGTGATGTCTTGTTTATACGTTTTTAGTTGGCATTTTTTTCGTAGTTGGGTTTTAATGTTTAATCCATGAAAGCGAAACGTCATTTTCAACCTATATTGAATTACTTATAGTAATTTAATAAAAAGCATAGCATTGCTACAAAAATGGTAAAGACCTAGGGGCTAAAACAGTCACATTAGCAATTCCTCTAAAAGCAATTCATTTCCAGAATTCCCAGCTGTCATTAGCAATTCCTCTAATTTGACTCAAAAGCAATTCATAATTTGTGGACCATTTTACGAATCTCCATAGAAAGCTGTCAAACAGATGCGTAATATGAATCAGCACGCAAATCATAATGAATTGTCAGTTTGTGACATTTTACGATGATTCGTAATATGTTCATATTATGATTCTGCCAAAGTGGCAATTTTAGGCACGCAAACAAGTGACAAAAATCAAATTAAAAACTCATTATGGGACGAACAAAAGTCTTTTCGTTGCTTCGCTTCTTTTCCTCATCCGAAACATGCAAAAGGCGGTGAAATGACCAATTTTCTTGCTGACTGTACATTTTTTTTTTAAATCTGTGAATGATGATCAAAATTTCTCAAAAAAATAAGGATTGTCTCCTAAGACCGTTTTTCTGTAACTACGACGGTTAAGGTACCAACACTTTACTGCAAAAACACCTTAAAAAGTAGACGAAAAGTATTTCTTTTTTCCTGCGGCTAACTTCTAACAAATATAGGTTCAATTTCATTATTATCTTGTCTTATTATATTTTTTTCTTGCTACTACTGAAATTTATCGCAAAACTCAATTAATAATTTTCCGACCTGGGAATTGAACCTCTACAGTCATTCTTGCGACCACTCGATGATAAGATAGGCAATCACATAGCCTAGGTAGGTAATAGGTATTTATATAAATAAATCACTACATATTATAAAGCAAAGTCCTCCGCGGCGTCTGTCTGTCTGTATGTTCGCGATAAACTCAAAAACTACTGCACCGATTTTCAAGATGTTGCCACCAAAGGATGGAGAGGTTCTCGAGGAAGGTTTTAGTATTTACAACAACCGACATCAACGCGGGCGAAGCCGCGGGTATCAGCTAAAATATAATAAAACTAATCAAAATCTAATATCCTTAGCTATGTGTATAATATATCAAAGTAATTTTATACATTCTCAACTTTAAAATAATACGTAAATAATATATGTACGTCTCACAAGATGTCAAAATGTAGAATTTCATCAATCCTGGTTATTGGACGATGAAATTTATACTCGTAGGTATATGAAATTCTATTAATATTTTGAAGATAATTTATTTTAGTACCAAGTAATAAAGATTCAATTAATGAATAGTAGTGACGCTAAAAATCAATCTGCTTAGCCTTTTCTCAACTATGTTGAAGTCGGCTTCCAGTCTAACCGGATGCAGCTGAATACCATTATTTTACATTTAGAGACTGCCTATCTGACCTCCACAACCAAGTAACTGGGCACGATACCCCTTGGTAAGACTGGTTGTCAGACTTTCGGGCTTCTGACGACCCGTAACGATTGTCAAAGATCCACGAATGACAGCCGGGACCCACGGCTTAACGTGCGTGCAAAAGGCTATGCAGATTGATTCGCCTCTTGGGCCAGCAGAGGTCCTTGCCGTGAAGAGAGTTAATTGCCTACCAGGGGGCCTAGAACGGCCACATTAACAATTCCTCTAAAAGCGATTAATTTCCTGAAATTCCAACTGTCATTAGCAATTCCTCTGATTTGACACAAAAGTAATTCATAATTCGTGGACCATTTTACGAATCTCTATAGAAAATTGTCAAACAGATAAATTATTTCGTAATATGAATCGCACGCAGATCATATTATGAATTATCAGTTTGTGATATTTTACGATGATTCATAATATTTTCCTAATATGATTCTGCCAAAGTGACTGTTTTAAGGGTTCCCGGCTGTGATTATTACTTATCCCAGAAACTCTAAAATAAAAGACTCGATCAGTCGTTGTTTACGTTGTTTACAGACAAAGTCAGTTGTTTATCGAAAGACTGAATAAGCACAGTGATATTTATTAGTTCGTTAGAACGTATAATTGCTTTATTGTTAGAAGTAGCTATTGTGAAGAAGGGTATTTGTACTAAAGTAGGTTGTTGTGTAAATCTAGAGAGTTATGGAGTTATTTTGAGTTGAGAATGAATTTTAAGTAGTGGAGGAAGTACTGAGATTTAATTACATAACTTATGATAACATCACACCTTCAATCCCCGAAGGGTCGGCTAGAGGTGTACCTTTTATAGTACATCCACATTTCGCCAGTTACGTTTAAGTCTCATGTAATATTAGGGGGCTAGCCTATTGCCATCTACCGGGTGGGGATATAGAATATTAGTTTTTGTTTATGCTAAACCCGAAAAGGGGTCATTGTACTCATCATTTTGAACTAGTTTTTCTATGGGACCAACCTTGAAATCGCGAAAAAAAACTCAGTTGTTCCATATTTGTGTTCAATCAAATCGAAATAAAAAGTATGGAACAGCAGATTTTTTTTTTTGCGATTTCAATATTGGTCCCATAGAAAAATCTGTTCAAAATGATGAGTACAATGAAAAACAAACCTTTTTCGGGTTTAGCATAAACAAAAACTAATCTTGTATAATTATTGCTGTAAATTGGATTATGGATTGATCTTTGATTGATGTTCAGTGAAAAAAAAAACACAAAAAAAGGAATTAAATAAAAAATAAAATCGCATCGGTTTGTAGGTAGTCATAACTACTAACCGACGCGTCACTTTATTTAATTTCATGTTATTTAGGTAAGTATCTCATTGGATATCATAATATTTTACGATTTTATAACGCCTGAATTCCCTGAAGGTTCGTGCAGAGGATAGGCAGGTACCCACATTTCGCCAGTTATTTTTAAGTCGAGGGGGCGAGCCTATTGACATCAACCTGGCATAAATCCGGGCTGCTATCGAAAAATTTCAGATGGAAAAACCAACTTTATCCGACTGATCGAACCTAGAACCTCATGTTCAGTAGTAGCGTTTGCGACCACTAGACCAAGGACGCAGGCTTTTTATGGCAAATTAGTAACCAAAGTATTTAAGAGATCACAGTTACCTAAATATGAAAGGTCATCGTTTTACAAAATCCACATCAAAATACCAGTTTCGAAATCACACATTTTGTTCCATTTGCATACAATTATCTTAGTGCCCAGCACATCGCATAAACAAAAAGAGATTGCAGATTAAATCCATCGATTGTGCCTACCGACCGCCATTTTGAATTTTGCTGTTGCAACGATATTTCGAAACAAAAACATCCGTTGAAATCACGTCCATCCCAAACGTTTTCATCGTTTATTTCAAACTATTTGTTGTAGTTTTTCATTCGCTATTTTTCTGTGGACGTATTTTTA
Source organism: Lithophane ornitopus (assembly GCA_948473465.1). Classification (NCBI taxonomy): domain Eukaryota; kingdom Metazoa; phylum Arthropoda; class Insecta; order Lepidoptera; family Noctuidae; genus Lithophane; species Lithophane ornitopus. The sequence goes on along the minus strand of OX419635.1, from coordinate 11,908,637 downwards.
ATACCTCTGGTATGTTGTCAAAGTGAAGTCAAACATTCATTTTGCGAATATGTTTTCTATTATGCCGCGAACAGACTGGTGAAACGCAATGTACCATTCAATAAAATAATTTATGTTACTGTCCACATTACTGCAATGTATCATGCAAGGCAACACATTCTCATAGTCTCACGCCTTGCGCTCGCGAACTGTGCATGCTATGAGCACTACAAGTCACGCGCGGGGCGATCCAGTTTTTCGGACGAACACAAAAGAGTGCGCAGTGTGCGGGACAGTAGCTTAGGCGGTCGTTTCGGAGACGCGCACGTGCATGAAACGAACATGGAGGGACAAACTGATAATGCATGTAGTGAACTAAATATTTAAGCAGTTCTGCACCTGCTCTCAGTTTATACAAATCTGTGTGCCACCAACGGCGGTTCCTTTGGGGTTTTTTCATTACTTGATGTATAATAGTGAAGCACTGACAATCGTCAGAGCAAGAAGTTGGTCGTCGATGCTTCGGTTGTTCGCGGTAAAGTGACGGACACGGAGTAGGTTCGTAGTAAATGCGCAGTTCATGCGCACGACGCGTCCTAACTGATGCAATGTAACATAAGACTTACTGAAATATTTCATTTCATTTTAAGTTTCAGAATTTGGCATTGGAAGCCACACCAAATGCTTATTGTGACTGCAGATAAGTCACTCTGAATTACGTCTAAACGTAGGTAGCGTACTTGTTACAAGTAGTACAATGGCAAAACAAATGAAAAGCTGAACAACATTCAGCTGTTTTACATAATGGAGCTGTTTTGTAAAATAACTAGTGGTTTTGTTAAACAGCGGTACGACATTACATCTGTGACATCTACATATTAGGTCCCCATCGATGACAGTGACAGCTCACTCTACGCTCACTTCACCTAAGTTTTCACGGTGAGATGGTTACAGAAACACAATGCTGATGCTAAGGCAGTGACAGTTCACTCCAAGCTCACTTCACCTAAGTTTTCACGGTGAGATTTTTACAGAATAGCACAACTGAAGTCAATAAATATAAAATAGCCCGTCTCAAGGTAAAATACAGCAAACCTCCAACCTGATGTTTACCACTGCAGCAAACCGGGTTAGTTATCCAGTATCCAATGCCAGGGTAATGCTGTTACGTTGAAAATCTAGTTATGACCTGCTGCCCGCTTCGTAATACCGACTTTACAATCTGGCTGGTTTATTCTGATTCAATTTTAGCTAAGCGTTTCAAGGAGCGGAGGAATGTTCTTTATTTTTCGTATTTAAATATTCGATGAGATGCCTTTCAAGGCTTGTGAACTTGCCCGGTACAGAGGCCTTAGTGTGAGTTTCATTTAACCATCTCGACATTACGCATCGACCGCGTTCGGCACTCCGATTGGCCTTTTGCCAGTGAAGGCCAGTGAAGGGCCAATCGGAGCGCCGAACGCGGTCGATGCGTAAAATCGAGATAGTTAAAAGAAACTCACACTAGGGCCTCTGGTCGAATCGAAACAAAGCAAAATTAACGACTTCGTTGACGACAAGAACGATTGGAAATAATTCCTTCTGCCCTGTGGCTTCCCCTGGTATTTTGATGTCCTTTGATCATTTCCGCCCCTTTCTTTATATACCTACTTGTACATAATTATGTTTACATATCTCGGAACCATGGGGTCCCGGTCTTTTGGAAGGCGTACGAGGGGCCGAAGCCAACTCGCAGAGGCCCGTTAGACGTATTTACTGGAATGAGGCACCAACCGATAATTATCCCTGTTCGCATTGTATAAGTGCAGCCAAGGACAATCCCCGGTTGGAGTAGGACTATGGCAGGATAGGAAAACAAAGATTTTGGATTATGGGTTTGGGTGGCTAAAGTGGACTGGTAACCTGGAACTATGGAAGGACTATGGCCCCTGCCTGATCAATGTTTACATAATTATTATTATTAATTTAAGTCGGTAAGAAATTGTAAATAATTAATTGTGTAAATGTCTACAAAACTTCAATATCTACTTGACCCAAATGTGTAGCATTCTGATCATTCGCACAATCGAATATCGATGGCTGCAGTTGCCGCATACACAATCAGCTACGTGTCGACGGCTGACGTTGACCCGCGACGCGTCTACGGCTGCAACCGACGTATGTCGACGGCTGCAGTTGCTCGTACCCGTAACGACTGTCAAAGATCCACGAATGACAGCCGGCACCAACGGCTTAACGAAACTCAGAAACTACATAATTAATTGAAAAAATACATTTGTACTTCTCCGGATTTAAATCCACAACCTCGTTAGTATAAACTTAATTAGTTACACTTAACTGAAAAAATAACATACCACGGAAAGAAAGAAAAATATTTTATTTGGGACACGCACAGGAAAAACAAGCAGTAACATAAAGTAAGAACTAAAATTAAAAAAAAAAAAAAAGAACAATCAAAACTAACAAACTACTTAGACGACCTATGCGAGGCCAAAAAGGCCCCTATCTCAGCATAATGCTGCGATATTTAAAAAAGAATAAATACCGCAGCGCTGGTATTCTGATAGGGCCCGCTGTGATGCCACGGACACGCCTACAGACACAGAATAATATAAATCCCATTATGGCATAACAACATAAATAAATAAAACAATAAAACGGGTAACATAAACGATTAGTATTTAGTACAATATAGGAACTCACTCCTTTACCGTCCTACTTTCAATTACTCTCTTACAGACGTCTTTAATCGAGTGTCTGTCAACTTGATAAATGTAATTTACTTGATATAGGTATTTATCCAACTTGTAACATTCTCTGCAAACGTGTGGAGTATTGCAGCTTGATAGATTTTCTTTCGGTGCTTGCGTTTCAAGTTTTTTCTCAACATAAATCGTTTATATAAAGTTGCATCTGATAAAATTAATGGTTTTCGTGGTTTTTGTTACGCTGTAGTGTGTTCAGGAAAGAATAGGTTGGTTATCACACGCCTTATGCTTCATCATCATCAGCTGAATGACGTCTACTACTGGACATAGGCCTCACCCAAGCACCGCCACTTCAACTGGTTCTGTGCTTTTTGCTTCCAGGGGATTCCTGCGGCCTTCACAGGATCATCGGTCAAGCCTTCCAACGCTACGTCTTCCGGTACGCGGTCGCCACTCCAGAACCTTTCGGCCCCATCGGCCATCTGTTTTGCAAGCAATGTTCCCTGTTCGCTGCCACTTAAGTTTGGCAATTCTTAATTCTTGGTCTGATGCTTATTTTAGATAGTTTAGACCTTTAACATTATGAAACAAAAGGTGAATATTTGAAGATATTTATTTAATAGTCTAAGCAAAATATAAAGACGTTAAAACGTTATTCACAACACAACAACTTCTTTAAGCGCGATTTTTGGTTGGGGATAAACTTATGGATTCGCGTCATCGACATGCTCGCGCCGTAGTGCTGTACTATAGAATATAGATGGCGCTAATACCAGTTTCAAGTTTTCACTACTGTCAGCAGTCCATGACTGGCAATTTTTTTTTGCTGAACATTCAAGCAAACCATATAAAAAAAATACCACAGACGTAGATATATTTAGTAACCTATTCCGCTCAGCTATTCTTCAAGAGTCATAAAAAACCCTGTAAGAAATCGACACGTGTAGACGGAGAGACTCTGCGTCCAACGCTCGGTGTGGCAAGAATTCGTGTTCTGGTTTACAATTGGACAATCGTCATCCTGAGGATGCCTCGTTCATAGGTGAAACACGTGCCAATTTCTTACAGGGATTTTTATGACTCTTGAAGAAGAAAAAAATACATTTATTTCAGGTCCTTGACCCATACCTACCCACCCAATAGCTAAGTGGAATAGGTTACTAAATATATCTACGTCTATTGTATTTTATAATGGGTTTCCGCAAAATCACGCTTGAATCAATTAACTATCGCAAACCATCTTTACAAAAGCGTTTATCATTAAAACTTTGAATGATTTATACTCCATTTGAAATAAGATTAGACGTATAGATAAGCCTTTTTTACATTCCGTTCAACCGATTTTGAATTCTATTGCGTTGGTGGCATGACAAATGGCAGCCGCAGTAGATAGTTGGTATTGTGTAACTTTTTTTGCTTTTAATGCTATCCTTATGACTACGGTATAGAAGTCAAAATCGGTTGAACGGACTGTAAAAGGGTTTGTTTTTATGTCTCATCTTATTTCAAATGGGATATAGATGTATCTATCTACAGAATATGTAATACCGGCTACTGTTCGGTCCTCCCCAGAAGGTCAAAGATTTTTTGCTGTTTGGTAATTTTCCCAGGTTTTTGCCATGGTCCGACTCGGAAAGCCATAAAGATAATTCTACTAAATTCCAGTTTCGTACATTTCCTACTTCGTTATCTTAACGACTTTAATGCGAAATGGGCTAAGTTGGTGCAACAACTTGAAAAAGTTGTGGAGATACGTAAACTTGTATAGAAAATGTTTCTAAGTAAAAGAAGAAATTAATAAAAAGTTTGATTTAAAGTAATAAGAAGCATTTAATGTTCCCCTTATTTGTTATATTCGTCAACTAAGTGTATCTTTTGGGCAACTGTGACCAATTTCTTATGAACTTACAGTACCTACCTATGTTAATAGGGAATATCCATGTGATTCAAATAAGGGTTTTTTTTGAAATATAAACTATATTACTTCAGAATTATGCCGCCATCAATATTTTTGAATAATATTTCTTTTTGAGCGAGAAATTCATCATCTGCCTAGCCTTTTCCCAACTATGTTGGGGTCGGCTTCCAGTCTAACCGGATGCAGCTGAATATACTACTAGCTGAATGCAATGTCAAACACTCCTACAAAAAGGAGAATTTGACATTGAGTTGACACTTGTTTATTTGTTGTCATAGACTGTGACGTCACCACACCAAGCGCGACAAATGGAAGGCGTTTAAATAGCCCGGGTCGGTTAGATATCTTAATTTTTTTATTTAAGTACTTTAAATTGCTATTATTTGCGATGTAAACTATCGAACAAAAATATTTAAAAAATACATGCATTGCATATTTATAAATTGACACGTGACGCGATTGGTGGCACTGAATTTTGTAGTTTCATTACTAATAGAGTTTAAAATGGCGACTGACAGAACAGAGGGCCTAGACAAGTGACAATCGCTTCGAAAGCGTTTCGTATTTCTACAACGACTTTCAACAGGATTGAAATGTGCTTTTCGATAGCTTATGTCAGTCCTATACATTTCTGCCTTTTCCATCATCGTTATCGCTGTTAGATAGAATATCACTTTGTCTAGGGCTTCTGTACTACCAAAATTCAGTGATATTAGTAGTGGAGGCGCGAAGAAGGATTTTTTTTTTTTGCTTTTTTATGTAGCCCTTTCAGTAACGCATCTTTTGATAATATTTTCATTTTTCTATCTTAATAATTGAGGACGCTAGCCCCGGATATACTTTTCTTGAAACGGGCGGAGCGATCGAAAGAGCATTTTCAATGCTAAAAATCCACAGTTAACTACTAGGTTTCTAGTAGGTAACCTGTTTTCACAAAATCCTAGTCTTTCAGAAAATGCTGCAGTAAATTCTACCCGGTATCCTCAAGGAAAGGTAACTGCCACACATATCGTTCCTCTGCGGCCGTTTGATCCAGCAGGTGTTAGCTATACCCAGCTACAAGATATACGCGCACTTTACGTCCGCACGGAGATCGTTGTAAATGGACCGGGGAAACGACCACTTACAACGAAGATGGATAGAGGAAGTTTATTTTTTCTCTATTTCCGTACCCAAAAATATGCACAATATTATGATATTGTTAATAGTTTAATCAGAAGGGGTTAGTAATAACAGCCGCACGGGTCGATCGATCCGGTTAAGCTACGCCGCTACGGAGCTACCTAATAGGTCTGTTTTTAGAATTCCGTAGTCAACAAGGAACCCTAGTTTCGCCATGTCCGTCTGTCTGTCTATCTGCGGCTTAGCTGAGAGACTCTTAGTACTGGAAAGCTGTAATTTGGTATGGGTAGTATAAATCACGCCAACAAAGTGGTAAAAAAAAATAAAAAATTTACCTCCCCTACACAACGTGGTGGTGACGTTTTTTTTTTCTCGTGAATCCAATGGTTTAGGGAAATATATTTAAAAATGCTTCCTCTATTCAGACACACTCCACGTCGTCAGCGCCTCAAAGTTATGTGTGGCATCATAAACATGGCCGGAGCTATTGCACACCGCTGCCCGTTCCTATTATTTAATTACACCGCCATTTCTCTAGATTATTCGGAGTTTAGCCTTTAAATAAGGGGGGAATTTAATTTCCTTTACGATATCTAAATTGTGTAAGAAAAAAATAATACTAGAGGCTGTTTTTACCAAAGTCAGATTTACCTTCTAAACGAGGAATGACATTGATGTCTGGCAGTTTTGTGCGAAAAAACAGTAAAAAAATCAAAATTATTCCTCAGAATATACGGCGTCGGTAAAATTTGCCCTAAGATTACTTATTTATACTGTTAGCAACATCATTCACAGTGATTTTCACGTTCTTTTTCATGTTGTTATTTTGTTTTATGTTGGCAACATTATGACAGTTTGACAGCACGGCTGTCTTAGCAAAAAGAAAAAAATAACGAAAGAAAATACGTATATTTGGGGTAAACATGATGCAATGAAAAAACACAATCCCAAAAAAGAACAGTATGCAGAGAGCAGGATGTCTGGTAGCAGCTGGACGAGAGTGGCCATGGATGGAGTTCAATGGCGACTGTTGGGAAAGGCCTATGTCCTTCGGACTGCCATAGACTAATGTTTTTTTTTTTGTTGTTTATTAAATCTGTATGCACAAGCTCAGACCAAATAAAAAACCAAGACAGAGCGCTGCGAACAACAGTTAAGCATGCCAAAACTACACCATCGCTCTGTGCATACACGCTCAAACACACACATTTACAACCATTTATAATCAAACTACACCAAAATATGTGCACACGTTTACAAAACCGGCCTCACGTCACTGTTGACAGCGCTCCGTCTTGGTTTTTTAATTGGTCTGAGCGCACAGGTACAAAAAAAAAAAACTGTACGAAGGCAGACTGGTGATGCAGAGACAAACATGGCAGGTGCAACATACATGGATAAATAACTCAAAAAAGGATAAATAGTAATACATAATAATAAATATTGTATACCTACATATATACATTATAAACAGAATAAACTTTGTCAGGAGAAATAATGATGATAAAGGAGTGCCTAATTAATGTCTTTACAGTCAGCTGATATCATTAGAAGCTCTTTGACAGTCGTTACGGATAGTCAGAAGCCCAAAGATCTGACTACCAGTCTTACCAAGGGGTATCTCGTGTTACCCAGTAGCTGAGTTGTGGAGGTCAGATAGGCATTAGCTCCATGTAAAATACTGGTGTTCAGCTGTATCCGGTTAGACTGGAAGCCAACCCAAAATAGGTAGGATAGTAGGGAAAGTCTAAATAATAAAATAAATAAATTCATTTATTTCAGGCAAAACCCATATTACATAAAAATAAATTTCACAATACCGCAACAGAATAAAAAACAGAATAAAATGTCAATGCAGTTAAAATAAGTACAAATTATATAGGTCACAGAATTAACATTAAAAATTAAATAAAATTAATAATAAATAATAACCAACCATCTAACCAAAGCTAAGCTGAATGTCTAACCAGACATTCAGCTCTAATAACCTTTTCACTAATAAAGATGCCTCGATTTACTAGCTAATGAAACCTCTAATAAAAATAATTATCTCTGTCAAAACCACAAGGTTCCTACCATCTTACGCAAATCCTAGTTGCAAGAGATTGTTAGACGTAGTAATAACTAGCCAAGAGCTCTTATTAACGTAGTAATTAACCATGAACCTTGGATGAATGAAAGGCGACTCACAAAAGACACATACCATAATTATGTGACCTTATTGGTGATGTCCTTCAGAAAGGTCAGGTGGGCCGCACTTACTTGCGACCGGCGTGCGTGTATGACCAGTGGGCCTAAAACGGTCACATTAGCAATTCCTCTAAAAGCATTTCAGTTCCTGAATTTCCAGCTGACATTAGCAATTACTCTAATTTGACACAAAAGCAATTCATATTATGTGGACCATTTTACGAATCTCCATAGAAAACTGTCAAACAGATGAATTATTTCGTAATATGAATCGCACAATTTGTGACGTTTTACGATGATTCATAATATTTTCGTGTTATGATTCTGCCAAAGTGACTGTTTTAAACCCCCTGATATATGAACGTAAATGAGGCAGAAGGAGTATGTAAGTATCGTAGCAGGTGATGTTCTGTAATTTCTGCTTACCCCCATGGAAAGAACGCACGAGTTTATGTATGTAATTACTTTTCTAACTTTCGTTTTCAATGACGACTACTTTGTGAGATAGACGAGTAAATTGGTCCAGCTTTGCACGACCCTTTTGATGATAGGTATTTGCACAAAGCTATAATATACTTACCTAAATATTATTGTGAAGGGGAGATAGCACAGCCTAGAAAAGCTGGTCATTGTTGGCAATACCGAAGGAAAGAGAGCACGAGGCCGGTCGCCAACATGATGGTCTGACCAAGTAAAAGAAGCTATGTCCTCAAGCAAATTTCAGCAGGTGGTGATGGCAACTTTGTACCGGAGTCGAAGGTGGCATATTGTCCATTTATAGGGGTCCAGTGACCACGATCCTCAGTAATGAGGGACCGATTGAAGAAGAGGGAAATATTATTGAGGTCTAGTAAGTTGCACTACACTATTGCAGAAATCTACATCGTAGATGAATACAGATGGTTAACCCCGCCAAATCATTTAAATAAAAAGCGACTCTTGCTATGACACAATAAAGTGCAATTCCGGTCGCACAGCGCTAATTACGTATAGTTATATTCACCTAGAACTCAATTGTCTCTCTTTCTATCGCGTAACTCTTTTATGACTCTGACTACGTTACTCACTGAATTCCACAAGACAAGCGCCGCGTACCTACTTGTAGCTTCATACCTAAAGTGCGGAGTGAACCATCTGTATTCATCTGTGCCACTGCCTGTATGCACTACATAATTGAATGTATTCTACTTTAGTAAACTTGCTCCTCGTCTACACCATCATTCCATATATTATTACTATTATGCTGTAAATTGCCATCCCAACTCTAATGCCTAAATCGTTTACGTAATGCGAAGGGACATCACTAGTTATTGATATTTTATTATGTCATTTGAAAGGTTCCCCATTGATTCGGAAGGACGCTTTCAGAACCGTAATGCGGTCGTAAAAAAAAACTGGAATTTGGTCTACCAGAATCGCTTCGCACCGTCGCGCATCGCGTCAGTTGCGTCGCGCCTATCCGCGGGAACCTCTCTCTCTTTCTCTCTCTCTCTATCCTCTGCACTCTTTCATGTAGTTACGTGGGGCATGCCAAAAGAAATTAGATAGGTGTGGCGGTATCTACATCGCCACATGCGAACTACGCATCAAAGATCTGACGTCAGACAGACGTCACATAAATCCTGCATCGCGCAATTAAAGTTTACCTTGCAGTGGACATATATACGAGAACCCAACATCAATCGTTGGGCAGTTGCCCGCCAGACACAACACCCGTCTGGTCGGAGGATCCTCCCTTTTCTATGGAGTATGAGTGAACTTTACACCCTGTTCCTCATACCCCTAAATAAGTACCTACTCAAAAATTTTAAATTTTTTTCTTTGTAGTATATTTCAAGTATCCCTCTTATGGCATGGCCCATTGTACTCTCTGTTATATTTAATTGTGCCTGTTTTTTAACCTACTTCAAAAAATTTGGATGTTCGTGTTTTTTTTTAAGTATTCATCGATATTTTCGCCAATTGTGAACCGATTTAGAAAATTCTTTTTCATTTGGTACAGGAAGCATGTGCGGTGGTTCCATATATTTTTTATTAATTCTGAATGGTTATTTTTTGAGTTAGTTTTGATAATACGTATTTAATCCACTTTGTGTGTGCGCGAAAATATCTATGGATGTATGTCCATCGATATTTTCGTATAATTCGATATTTTTATACATATAAAACCTTCTACTTTTTTTAAGTCAGTTAATAAAATCGCGGGCGTCTAACCTTGCCTATAACAATGCCATTCACAAGATAGATCTAATCTCTATAGGTTATTCGACCCTTAAAGGGAATTGGTGCGTAGTTTTTTTAAAGTTTTCAGGACTTTAGTGATAATTGATTTTAAATCTGATGAAAGAAGGGTGCGTTTTTTTTTTTTTTAAATATTCTTTGAATGTATTTCTATGTTAAAATGGGGAAATGACATTTTCAACGCCGAGGCACGCGGTGTCAATAATTAAACTGAGACGACAAAACATTATGGAGAGAGGCAGTTGTTCCAGCGCCGGCGATTAACGAATAAGCAGAGCTAGCAACTGAAAACGAGTTGGCGAGCAGCGAGTGTGTAGTTCTGATCGTTTTGTCGCTGGCATAAGCATAATCAGCCTATAATATTCCCACTGCTGGGACACAGGCCTCCTCTATGTGAGAGGGACTGGGACGTAATCCACCACGCGGGCCCAGTGCGGGTTGGTAGATGTCACATGTCTTCGAATTTTTGATTCTAGGACATGCCAGTTTCCTCACAATGTTTTCCTTCACCGTTTTTGAGAGCAGTGGCGATGAAATAATTTACACAAAGTAAAGCGCCTGTCAGGGTTCGAACCTACGACCTACAACTCGTAAGTCGTGGCCGTTACCACTGGGCCACCACTGCTCTTGTCGCTGGGCTATCAGCAAATTTCCAAGTGCGACTAGCGATTACTCGCACCACTTGCTCAATTGATTGGTCTCTCGGCATGAGTTCTGACCGCCAAGCGAGCATCGCTGAGCAAGTATCGCTGAGCGAGTAGTATCTTTGTCGCTCAGCGACAAACTAGTGGAGCGAGTACTCGCTGGTGATGTGAACATTCAGGGAACAACTATTAATATAATCCCTTCCATTGACGGCCGCCGTGGTACGGCCGGTACATTTTTGTATTTAATTGCTCAAATTAATCATAAAAATAGAACTGCTTTTAATTTATAGCTAATTTAATGTAGTTTTTATTAAAATCAATCAATGATGAACCATATGAGCTTTTCTTTTTCTTACTAAAATTGTGAGTGACGTCCCTAGGAGTCGAGCGCTTTGTGTTTTTTGTTAAGAAGTGGTAATATTTATCGGTTGGAACCATTTTAGCGTTTGTAATACACTTGCAACAAGACTCTCAAGCTAGGCAACTTTACAATAATGCAATGTTTACAATAATTTTACAGAGCGTTGAGTGAGTCGGGTTGTCGCCGCGAGGCCGAAAATGAGACTTTTTCAAAACTAGATTTGACAGCTGTCGTTGGAAGAGTTTTGCATCTCTTTTGTTGACACGGAATGTATCTATTGTACGTTTCTTGAGCGAGAAAATAGCCGATAGTTAGTCGGTTCCACGCCAGCCGTTCAATGCTGATTTTTTCCAGTAACAATCTTTTGTTTCATTAATTAACTAAATAATGAATACCTACAATGTTTTCAATTAATATTGTTATTTTGTGAAGTTAATAGATTTATAAGGCGTTATTCGTGAAAAGTTAGATTGTTTACACTTCGTAAAGTAACAAGATAAATTGGTTTATAGGTTCAGTGAGTTCGAAATCAGTAAATCGGGAAAATAACTAAATATTGTTATATTTCGTTTTTAATACATTTTTTATAAAAACATTAAAAAATATAAGAAATAGTAGCCCATCGGCATCAGGATCAGGGTCCAAGCTAACGGTGCTCTGGGCTCTAGAGAGAGGAACCTCCTCACTATGCGTGTCCGGGGGTACTGCTTTCTGAATCAAGCCCTTGACCCAGTCGCGCAATGAGAGCCTCCTGAGGTATTTGTCGAGGCTCTCCGCTATTAGGCAATTGACCGTAATGATTATCGATACAATGATTGCAGAATGCAGAGTCCATTATTATTATTATATTTTTCAATTGCTAATTTTATTTTTTTATTTTACTTACCTACTTTTTATTATTGTTTGTATTTCCTGTGTGTGTCCCAAATTAAATATTTTTGTTTCTTTCAAATTGCAACCCGAAACGTAAGTACTGTAGCGCTAAAAAACGCTAGTTGTAGAGCAACATATTGTGGGGGCGTAGAATAATAGATAAGCATAATAATATGTATAATCAGCCTGTAATTTTCCCACTGCTGGGACACAGGCCTTCTCTCAGTGAGAGGGAGCGGTCCGTAATACACCACGCGGGCCCAGTGCGGGTTGGTAGATGTCTTCGAATTTTTGGTTCTAGAACATGCCGGTGTCCTCGCGATGTTTTCCTTCACCGTTTTGAGAGCAGTGATGATTAAATAATTTACACGAAGTAAGCGCCTGTCAGGGTGCGAACCTAGGACCTACAACTCGTATTCGCGGTCGTTATCATTGGGCCACCACTCTCCTATCTCTCTAAGACTGCTGAGCGTGGGGTCCTGGGTTCATTCCAGGGTCGGGCAAAGTGTTGTTGGATTTTTCCATTAAGAATTTCTTAGTAACAGCCCGGAGTTTGGAAGTTGGCGGTGTGATACACCCGTGCCTCGGAAAGCACGTTAAGCCGTTGGTCCTGCGCCTGATCTCTCTCCGGTCGTGTCGGATCTCCCATCGGACTATGAGAGTGAGGGAAGAGAGAGTGCACCTGTGTCTGCGTACACACTTGTGCACTATAATATCTCCCGCGGCGAAGATTAGTCTCCGTTGGCCGCCGTGGTTGAAATACGGTCTGGAGGACTAAATCTCTCTAAGCCTATCGCTTACACCGTAAAATAAAACCATTTGACAATGATAAAGTATCACTACATAATACAATAACCGGCTTTAAACACCCGATCGACTCCCGCGTCACTATTTTCACAGACCAGCGGCTTGTAAAATCAAATATGGAAACTCATCATTCATTCTCATTTCGACGGACGTTCCAATATGTTTGAATGACGGGTTGTATGTTTGTAGGCGTAGCTGCGTAGGTATCATTTGCTGAGCATTTTTAACCTTCTATGTTCATCTTTTTTTGCATATACAGCTTTACTCAAGCCATGGGTAGTTGACTTAAATATAATAATAAATGACCGTTAACAACACACTAAAAAAAAAGGTTTTTTTATCTAGAGATTTTTAAAAGTTTCTATCCTACACCGTGGTTGCTAGCGAAACAGCTGACTGACTGAGGGAGGGGTCGCGCTCGCGGCCAGTCAGGTCACGTCCCGCACACCCCACCCGTGTTGAGACGCAAGTTCATTGCCCTAGCGCATAGGGCAACGAACTTGCGTCACTTGTGGTAAAAAGTAGAAAAAAGTAGTTGTAGTTTTCCATTGAATTTACGTTCTATAAATGAAACCAAACAACTGGTTGCAAGGATAACGGTGGTTACCCTAACATCCTGTATAAATAGGTACTTAGCTTACCACAATCATTTTCTATATTATATGTGGCTCGTCATAGAGGAGCTAAGTCATAACAGCCGCACGGGTCGATCAATGACGTTAAGCTACGCTTGCCCGGGTTGGTCCGTGGATGGGTGACCATCTTTACATACCGAGCCTCCCCCGTGCCTCGGAAAGCACGTTAAGCCGTTGGTCCCGGCTGTCATTCGTGGCTCTTTGACAGTAGTTACGGGTCGTCAGAAGCCCGAAAGTTTGACAACCAGTCTTACCAAGGGGTATCGTAGTACCCAGTTACTGGGTTGTGGAGGTCAGATAGGCAGTCGCTCCATGTAAAATACGGGTATTCATACTCTATCCGGTTAGACTAGAAGCTGACCCCAAAATATTTGGGAAAAGCATTTAATAACCCTGAGAAATTTACAACCTACCCATGATGCTGGTGTACGAACACTATTACGACTACTTATTATAATTATAGTATGTCAAGAAAATACTAATTATAATAAATAACACAAATTATACAAATTATAATAAGTATTTTCTTGACATATAATTATAATAAGTATTTTCTTCACATTCATTTATTCTGTACAGCCCTCGGAAGATTTCGAAATTCTGCTCAAGAAATGGAACACCTCCTGTAGAACATAATTAATAAGTAATTCACTTCGTTTTTTTATTATATTTTTAATAGCCTGTAGTGTGTCCCAATGCTGGACAATGGCCTCCCCCATTTCCCACGTTATAAGAGTAAAATCACTCTTATTTTTGTATTTGTTTCTTTAACGTTCTCTTTGAAGCGCGTTATTAATATTTTTCCTTTATGCTGTGAACAACGCTGTTGATTACAAATGATTGTTAATTTAAAGTTTCGTTATTTTTATTCTCTATTGTGTAATGGTGTGTTGTTTCAAATAAGAAAAATAAAAGACGATTTTAGGGTTCCGTACCCAAAGGGTAAAACGGGACCCTATAACTAAGACTCCGGTGTCCTTTCGTCTGTCTGTATGTCTGTCTGTCACCAGGCTGTATCTCATGACCCGTGATAGTTAGACAGTTAAAATTTTCACAGATGATGTATTTCTTTTGCCGCTATAACAACAAATACTAAAAAACTGAATAAAATAAATATTTAAGGGTGCTTCCATACAACAAACGTGATATTTTTGTTCGTTTTTGCTCGATATTGATAACGGCAACAGGTAGACGGTTGAAATATTCACAATATATTTAGTTATAATTTAATTTAAAAATAAATAATTAAATTAAAATAACAACAGACATGTTTCAACAGACATGTTTTTTTTGGCGTTTTTATAGATAATCGTACGGAACCCTTCGTGCGCGAGTCCGACTCGCACTTGGCCGGTTTTTTTTTAAAGTGTGTCGTCCTACTCACTGGCGAACGATCAAAAGAGAGACCGAAGCTGTGACGAGACAGTGCTGGTAAGGTAAGGAATTACCCAAACCATTCGCTCCACCTGCCGAAGATATCCCACCTGGAGATTCATAGACGACTCCGCCTTGGAGTGTAAATGTGGTCCTGTTCCACAAACGATGATGTCCCTTTGTCCTGTTAGCAGCACGTTACAGGAAGAGAGCGCCAATTCTCTTACATATAAAACGTTCACATTCAATTAGCAATCTGTCAAACTTGTCAAAAATGTTGATAAATCGATGGTTTTTTTGACAGATTGCGAATGAGATGCGAATGCGAACGTTCTTAAAATTATGGGGATTGCCCCGCTGATTGACACTAGTTATGTCACCGATCACGTAGTGGAGTTCTGGGCCGAGTCCATTTAGATTGCCATCGATACACTAAAGGTGTGTCCAAACATTGAGCGGCAATCATGCGCGGCAATCGTGCGCGGCTGCCGCGCTGTGATTGGAAAACTGCCGCGCGCGAACACTTCTTTCTACCTGCCGCACACAAACATTTCTAGCAAACATTCGTCAGTAACTGTGTTTGGACGAATTATAAGCAGAGCTACGACACACGCAACCGCTTTCATGCCAACTGAAGTGCGCGGCGTGTGTCGGATATGCCGCGCAGTACTGCCGCGCAAACATTCGTCGGTTTAGTCCACACTAGAGCGCGGCAGAAATGTGTCCTACAAACGCCGCGTGTTGCTGCCGCGCTCTTGCCGCTCAATGTTAGGACACACCCAATAATATTATATTAACAGATATGTTATACACTCACAAAACAACCGAAAAAAGCGGCAGTACACATACCCACTTTTCATTCATTTTACATTTCACTAGAAGTAAAAATGATAGAAAAGAGATGGCTTGATAAAAACAACAAGAAAAAAAGAGACAACTAGTGTTGCTGCTTCAACTAAGCGTATTACTCGTCGCCAAGGCAGGTAGGCAGGAGGAGGGTTTTGGGGGTTCAAACCCCCCGAAATGCGAGAAACCAGAATCTCAATCCAGAGATCGACCCCCTAGGGTACCTCCTTATACAGATAATTGTAATCTATTTCGCATAGGCGTACTTTATAATCTGCAATACCAGTAAAAGTATGCTTAAATACTGTATTTTTATCGACTCTGACTTTGTATTGAATAAATTCCTGCAACTTCAGCATTCTCTGAGATATACTAACCTCCCCCAGCCTCTACCAGGCGGGGTGCTAAAATTTTCGAGCTCGCTTAACTCGCTCTTGCATCTTTTTTTGCATCATCCTTCTCAAAATTTTCTGCATATTAAGTCGATAAAATTACTTCTATTTCTGTATGATCGGTCAAAGAGAAAGAAAACCTAACTTATTCGAAGCTGGATGCTAAAAATTTCGAGCTCGCTTCGATCGCAATAATTTTTTTAAGATTACCGAAAACTCTTTTTTTTTAAATCTGTATTTATTATTTTTCTACCCTCTCTGAAATCAGAAATAGGTACCTAATTAATTTCTTTAAAAAAAGTTTTCAATGCAACAACCCCTCCGGAAATGAATTCCTGGCTACAGCCCTGCTCGTCGCCATGCCTGTCGCAGACTAAAGTCATTACGTCCCAATTAGGACGTTTTCGAGTCTTCACAATTCGCTCACAACATATCCGTTTAATATAATATCATTGGACACACCTTTAAAAGAAAACGCTTTCGGTCTAGTTTTCCAATAGTTCGAAAAACCTCGTAAAATTGCCAATAAAGTGCATGTTTGGAAGTGGCGACTAGTTTCTGTTTATAAAAGTGTGGGTAGCAATTCCAATAAAAGTATATTGGTCACTGTAGCCGTAGCGACATCGAAGCTATAAAATGTTCCGTTGAAAGATTGCAATGGAAAAGTTTCTAGTGTATTGGCTGAACATAACATAATGTTCGTTTGAAAAGATACTTTATGGTTGCCAAGCGTGAAGTGGGATCAATGTATTTTTGCGATCACCTGAGTAAAATAACTTGTGAAGTAGGTATTTAATTCGAAAGTGTAAGAACTATTTAGTAGGTAATACCCGCGATTTCGCCCGCGTGGATGTCCGTTATTGTATCGAGGGTTCACTTTTTTGTAAAAATATTAATACTTTTATTATAATGTTTTTTTTTCTTTAAAATGAAACTTTGAAATGCTCTCCTGTAACGTACCAAAAATTTTCGGTTAATACAAATAGCCAGTGAACCCTTGATATACTTACTAAAACGTTACTCGAGAACTACTCTATCCATTGGTGAACACAGCATGAAAATCTTTGCAATAGTTTTTACCCGACTACGGCGAAGAAAAAAGGAGGGTTATGATTTTGACCGGTATGTATGTAGGTATGTACCTATGTTCATCTGTTCCCTCATATCTTCTAAACGACTCGTCACAATTTGACAAATGAGGTATCGTTGGAAGCGTCTTGATCGTCCGCTGGTTATAGGCTATGTGACGTCAAATCAGAAAATATTATAATATGCAAATTAAAAATGGCGCCCTCTAGAGGACACAAAGTCAGGAACAAAAAAAAAAAATTGTTTAATCGTACCATGTTGGGTATCAAATGAAAGGGCTTAATGAGCACATTTCAAAAAAATATATATTATAACCCCAAAAGAATTAAAAAAAAATTAAAGTAATAAAAACTAAAACCCAACTACGACTAAAAAGGTATAAACAAGACACCACAGACAGACAAATTAAAAATCCGGAGTCACATGTAATCTGTTCGATTTATGCCCTAACACGTGTAACTCCGGATTTTTAATTTGTCTGTCTGTGGTGTCTTGTTTATACCTTTTTAGTCGTAGTTGGGTTTTAGTTTTTATTACTTTAATTTTTGAGTTTCTCGCCTACAGGACGACAGACAGACGCGGCTGAGGACTTTGTTTTATAATATGTTAGAACTCATATTTCGCTTAATGAGCATACACCATGGACTACAACGTATCCACTGTTGGGACACAGGTCTCCTATCTGTGAGAGCTGGGGATCGGGCCATTACCCACCACGCAGGCCCTGTGGGCTTTTAAAACAGCCACTTTGACAGAATCATAATAGAAAAATATTATAAATTATCGTAAAATCACTAACTGACAATTCATATTATGATCTGCGTGCGATTCATATTACGAAATAATTCATCAGTCTGTTTGACAGTTTTTTATGGAGATTCGTAAAATGGTCCACACACATTATGAATTGCTTTTGTGCAAAATTAGAGGAATTGCTAATGATAATTGGAAATTCAGGAAATGAATTGCTTTTAGAGGAATTGCTAATGTGGCCGTTTTAGGCCTCTTTGCTGGGCGATTTGGTGAATGGCACATAAATGTCTTCGAATCGTTTGGTTCTAGGCTATGCCGGTTTTTTCATGTGTTTCCACTGTAAATTTCACTCGTTTTCAGAGCAGTGGAGATGAAAAATAAATTGTTACCACGGGGCCACAACTGCTCGCATGGTACTTAAGAAAAAAGTTTCAAGTTCTAGCGAGGAGAAGAGAGGAGAATTTGCAAACGGAACAAAAACAGACTCGGCAACAGATCCAAGCTTGTTCCCGAGTCTAGTGTTGTTTTATTTTTAACCGACTTCTTCAAAAAGGAGGAGATTCTCAATTCGTCTGTATGTTTTTTTTTGTGTGTTTGTTTCGCGGTTATTCCGCCATTTAATCGAATGAATTTTAAATGAATCGATTTAATTGATTCTTATTTTGTTTGGTAGGTCATGCTCTAGAAGTAGTCCCATATAAATATTAACTTTGCTTGCGTAGTTTTTGAGTTAGCTTCAATATTACGAATTTTTTATTCCCACTTATGTTAAAAGTAGATGATGTTTGTGCTGTAATTTACATAGCTGGTAGTGGTATTCGAATTTGTGTGGGGGGTACCATAACTAAAAAGAGAAAGAAAAAAAAAAAAAAAAAAAAAAAACAACCGACTTCCAAAAAAAAAACGGGAAAAATTACTTTAATTTCGAAAGTCGGTGTCTTTGCTTTTAAATTTTTTTGTAGTTGTTTGTAACGAAGTTCTTCGAAGCGGCTTGCGGTAGGAGTAAACTGGCAGAAATCGTCACGTAACAAAAAAGCGTTATGACCAAAAAGTCGTTGTTTTTCTTTCAACAACTTGTTCTTATCTAGAAAAGCCTGGGCAATACATTGCTTGGTAATAAAAGAAGCAGCATCAGATAAGCAATTACACAGGAACATAGCTGTGTGATAATATCTTATTAACGTGCTTGAGCTCAGGGAAGCAACAACTACTATTATTTCTCGGTTGCACTTGTGGCACAAGGCAGGAGTAATAAGAGGGTGGAAGCATTTTCATCGTTGGTTTTCATTGTTTTCCTTCAGACCGATGCCTCTATTTCGATGCTTGTGATTGAGATGATTTTTTATAGAGCTATTTCCATAAACCATATTTGCGAACTCAGCTGTGCCGTAACAGTTTATCTTTGCCGAATTCACGTAGGCTATTCAGCTGCATCCGGTTAGACTGGAAGCCGACCCCAACATTGTTGGGGAAAGGCTAGGAAAATGATGATTAATTTTACGTTGAGACGTTTCACTTCGAGGGAAGATGAAGATAAAAATGATCAAAAAGTGAAGCCTCTGCGATATTTACTTTTTATCGACCTCGGCCTTATGGCTCGTGTAGACACTAGGTTCAACCCAGTCCAGTGCTGACTTCGCGCTCTCAAGTCAGGCCAGATGAATAACCAACCCGTCTATTTTCAGGCCCAGTAGCTTCCCCCGTCTAACTTACTGCCTACCTCGTATACATGAACCCACTGATTGGGGTCTGAAATTCCGAATCACTGTGTGTAATGCCTGGTTTATACGATGCCTGACTGCCCCGTTGGTCTCGTGGTCGCAAGCGCGACTGCTGAGCGCGGGGTCCTGGGTTCGATTCTCGGGTTGTGTTATTGGGTTTTTCCGTTAGGAATTTCATAGTAACAGCTCGGAGTTTGGAAGTTGGCGGTGGGATAACCCCGTGACTCGGAAAGCAAGATAAGCCGTTGGTCCTGCGCCTGATCTCTCTCCAGTCGTGTTGGATTGCCGTCCCATCGGACTATGGCAGTGAGGGAAGAGAGAGTGCACTGATTTGCATCCGTAACTTCACACTTTCGGGTCCGGTTGAAAACCAGCGTCAGGCACTTAGTTGTCTGGCATTTTTGCTGAACTGGGCCCATTTGGCGCAGCCGTGAGGCACACTCCCCTGATAATGTCCTACTTTACCTTCTTATTTGTTTCTTTATTTTTATTTTTTATCTGCTGTATATTATGTATATTGTGTGCCTTTTAGTCTGTGCTGAATAAATGTATTTTCTTTCTTTATTTCTTTCACCTGTGTCTGCGCACACACTTATGCACTATAATATCTCCCGCGCCGAAGGCTAGTCTCCGTTGAGATTGAACGCCGTGGCCGAAATACGGTCTGGAGGACTATACAGCATATAACAAAAACCTTGGCCGATCAGAAAGGGGGTGCATGGGTACAGGGTGTTTTTGTGAAAATAAAAAAGTTATTGCTATTTAAAATTCACGTTTTTAGCACCAAAATTACCCCAATTTCTTTATAAATTAGCAAATTTTATACAAAGGTGACTTGTAGACAACCGCTAAACGAAGGCCGCCCACACCCCATGTACTAATCCGGTAAAATACCCCATTGAAAAAAAATGCGGCGATTTTTTTTTCTTTTCCATAGAATTTCCTCATAAATAGAGTATGATTCTTAACCACACCCTCACGGATTGGACAGGGATTTTGTTACACGCTGTATAAACCAGGCATTAGGTAGAGAGCTTATGGGAGGAGCTCGTGGCTACGTAATAACAGCCGCACGGGTCGATCTATCAGGTTAAGCTACGCTTGCCGGGGTTGGTCCGTGGATGTGTGACCATCTTTACATACCGATACTCCACCGTGCCTCGGAAATTTTTGGATCTCTGACAGTCGTTACGGGTCGTCACCAGCCCGAAAGTCTGACAACCAGTCTTACCAAGGGGTATCGTACCCCAGCTACTGGGTTGTGGAGGTCAGATAGGCAGTCGCTCCATGTAAAATACTGGTATTCAGCTACATCTGGTTAGACTGGAAGCCGACCCCAATATAGTTGGGATAAGGCTAGGCAGATGATGAGGTAAAGAGCCTATGGCATGGACCACAGCCGCAATTACACGTTGTCCAGCGCGAACTATCACTTATCTCAGGCTTCTCGCTGCACGCATTTCACACTTACGACTATTCATTTAGAACCTAGCGCTGAAATCTTAAATAAAGATAAAATAATACACCTTTATCCTAATTCTTTGTCGTATTGTTGTCACTCCATTTTTGTTAAAAAACTAAGCACACAAGATAACAGTCTTTAGTTGGCCAGTACTAATTAGAAACTTATTAGCATTCTAGCGAAATATGGGTGTCTCATATTCAGACCACATAAAAAAACCGGCCAAGTGCGAGTCGGACTCGCGCACGAAGGGTTTCGTATCATTATCTATAAAAACGGCAAAAAAATCTCGTTTGTTGTGTCCCTTTAAATATTTATTTTATTGTGTTTTTTTGTATTTGTAAAGCGGCAACATAAATACATCATCTGTGAAAATACAACTGTATAACTATCACGGTTCATGAGATACAGCCTATGCTGATAGACGGACGGACGAACGGACGGACGGAGCTTAGTAATAGGGTACCGTAATAGATTACCCTTTGGGTACGGAACCCTAAAAACCAAGACAAAGCGTTTGTTCGTGGAAAAAGTCATCTTCCATCGCACGTTGCGGGAACTTCAAGCATATTTTTGTTTCTCAAATCAGTCGGCGTCGCTCTATTGAGACGAGAGGACAGCGCTCAAATTTTCGCTGAGATATAGGTAATTTATTTGCGTAAAGTATATCGCATAACTTCTGTCACAAACCGCCTTAGAAGCCTTCAGTTTCTATTCATCAGTAATGCGATTTTTTTTTCCATATTCCAGTAATAAAGTCATAAAGTACTACCCGAAACCGAACTAGTAAGATTAGGTGTAATAATTTGAATCGCAAAAAGGTTAGGTTAGGTTAGGTTAGAACTGTGACCCCCTACGACTAAAATATGCAGAAAAACATATTTTAGTTACGGTTAGTTAGTTGGGGTTCTGAATACTGAAAGGGTTTCTATAAACGCCGCGCCGCCGGTGTCCATTATGGGAGCCGATGTTTTTAATCTCGGCTGCCGGCAGTAATGTCATTGCCGGTTCCCAATGGCGTTATTTTTGGGAGCCGGCACCGGCAGCAGAGGCACTCCCTTTTTTTAATACATGAGATGTAATGGCGTAGGCACTAGCGCCGCGTCAAATGGACTTCAGTGGTGACGCGGGCTCTAGCAGCGGCCACCGAGGCGTGGGTTTATACCTCAGTCAAAATAAAAAACAAAAGAATTTATAGAATCAAAATCAAATAATTGAAAAAGGAACTTGATCCTCTTCATCAGATTTTGACAAAAATAATCAAATTCAACTGTTGTGTACAACAATATTCCATCGAAGCTAAGAACAAAAAGCTTTTAAATAAACAATTAAAATGAAAACACAATCTTGAATATTTGTTTTTTACCTGTAACACAAAACAAACAAAATGTACGGTTTGTGTGAGATTCATAGGTGCGTTATTTTTCAAGCTTAGCTTGATAGTTTTGTCTGTAAAAGGTTCAAGATGATTAAATATTGTATTTAATTGAACCTCCAATAACTTACATTTTGCGCTCCTTTAAACATTATTGAACACTTTAATTTAATGATTAAATTCATAATTTCATGTAACTACAGCTGAATACGAGGTCAACGGAAGCTGGTAGTTAATATAACTAGGCACTTGAAATTATGATTTCAGAAAATGTTTTTTCTTGTTTTATCGTCATTCAGTTTTTTGGCCTGATCCGAAAGAGTGAAACTAGTCCAGTCATTTGGTAGTTTTACCTGGAAGTTTCGAAAATTGGTGATGTTATTGAATTCGAATTTTCACTTTGTCACCTTGTTTCTTTGCCGCTCGCACTTCCCCGCCGCGCGCCGTCAAATTGGAATAATGGCGCCCAAAAACACGTTTTTGACAATATCTCCTCTCCGAGTCATTATACGATGAAAATAATTATGAAATAAATTAAGGTAGAGAACATTTTTTGACTAATCTTTTTTTTTTGTAAAATGTATAGCTTTATTTATTTAAATCTTTGCTTTTCGATCACGACTCAAAAACGAATGATAGGGTAACAGAAATTAGGCCACGGATTGTAATAATTAGCCTTTGCTGCCTATTCTTTATATAAAAAATAAAAGAATCGCGAATCTCTTCTAATAATTGTTCCTTTAATAGCCCAGTTTCCAAGTAATTTCGGGCCCATTTGTTTTTATTACCTTTTACTTTTAATTTTATGGGCGTTCATTGCACACTTTGCTTTTCTCGTTGTCATTTGTTTTTACCCGACTGCTCCCGAAGGAGGTACGCTTTGTAGCCTAAACGGCTTGATGGTAATTTTTGAGTATTCAGACAGACAGACAGACGCTGACTTTGTTTTATAATATGTAGTGATAATGATGAGATGATCAAAAGGTCACAAAAGAGTAATATTTGTACTGATAACAAGTATTTTAGAGGTGTAAATATTTGATTCAATCAGCTGTTGTGTTGATATTGAACTCCTATGTAGTAAGTTTCGATATCGTTTTAAATGTTTACGCAATCAATCATAAATGGGCAGTGGGCAATGCTGTTTTAATGTTTTTAATCATTTTGTTCGGTGCTTACATTTGCGGGTTTTTATTTTATTTTCGCTTGTGATGCAGATGTTACAAAGCGATATGCTACTTTAAAAAAAATGATCCTTATTAGGCGCGGGACATAAACAAGAGGCGAGAGGGACGGGTGAGACAACGGTGCAGTGCGGGCGTTGCGCCGCTCCTTTCATATTTCATACAAAATGTATAGGAGCGACGAATCACACCCCGCCCGCGCCGCGCCCTGCCGCCTGTGTATGTTCCGCGCCTCATCGCTCCTATACATTTTGTATGAAATATGAAAGAAGCGGCGCAACGGCCACGCCGCCCTGCCCCGCCTCGCCTGCGCCGCTCGCCTCTTGTGTATGTCCCGCGTCTAAGTAGCAATAAATCAATCAATTTGCCCAGCTGTATGCAGCCGAATACCAGTATTTTACATAGAGTGACTGCCTATCTGACCTCCACAACCCACATACTGGGTAACACGATAACCCTCGGTAAAACTGGTTGTCAGACTTTTTAGCTTCTGACAACCTGTATCGGCTGCCAAAGATCTACGAATTAGCCGGGAGCAAAGGCCTTGATCGTGCTTTCCGAGACACGGCGGGATCTCGATTTTGATAGATGGTCACTCATCCTCTAAACGACCGAAGCAAGCGTAGCTTAACCAATCGACTCATGCGGCAGTTAATATTTATGTTGATAAATAAACTACTTAGAAGAAAAATATTTAAAAGACACCGGTTGATGACTTACCTAAGTATTTAAAACTTAAAATAACTAAACCTTGACTAAAATGTTGTTTTTAGGGTTCCGTACCCAAAGGATAAACGGGACCCTATTAAAAAAGACTCCGCTGCCGTCCGTCCGTCTGTCACCAGGCTGTATCTCTGCTAGCTGAACCGTGATAGTTAGACAGTTGAAATTTTCACAGATGATGTATTTCTGTTGCCGCTATAACAACAAATAAAATAAATATTTAAGGGGGCTCTAATACAACAAACGTGATTTTTTTATAGATAATAGTACGGAACCCTTCGTGCGCGAGTCCGACTCGCACTTGGCTGGTTTTTTTTTATTAATCTGTACCCGGTATGCCGGTGCATACCGGGTCAATGCTCATGTCATTCATTCTTTGTTGTTTTGCATACGTTCCACCGCTCGTTCACCGATCCCTTTCATTCGTTCACTGTAGGTTTTCAATCATGGAATCCAATTTACGTTTGTAGGAAAATTCTATTACCATTTCAAAGTGACAATTCTTTGAAATGTATTGAAATACGTGACCGAATTGAGGTGATGCACCATATGGGTTTCATTGTATTTATTTATTCTTTTGCATAATATCAATTCACATTAATTTTTGCCCGACTACGGCGAAGCAAAAAGGAGGGTTATGATTTTGACCGGTATGTATGGATGTATGTACGTTCATGTGTTCCCTAATATCTTCTAAACTATTACTCATCACGATTTGACAAATGAGGTATCGCTGGAAGCATCTTGATGGTCCGCTGGTTAATAGGCTATGTGACGTCACATTAAATTGAATATTGCGCCCCCTGAGGACATAAAGTCATGAACTAAACAAAAAAAAAATGAGGCCATCTTGGGTATCAAATGAATGGGCTTAATTAGCAAACAGAAATATATATATAAAAACCCAAATAAAAAAAAAAAAAATTAGTCACTCGCAGTCTGTTTGATTTAAGCCCTCGTGTGACTCCGGATTTTAATCTGTCTGTGATTCTTGTTTATTCCTTTTTAGTTGACTTTTATGTGGTGGTTGGGATTTAGATTGCTAAATTTTATTTTTATTCCGAAAAGGAACCGCTGTTCTTTTCATTCATTTCATCAGTTTAGTGCATTTTTTTGTTCAGTTACAGCTTATTTTGTTCCAACAAACAAAATAATAGTAGACTATTCAATAAGGAGCTAAAGCAAGCTGCCTTGTTGGTCTGGACACCGACTTCCGAAATTAAAGTTATTTTTCACGTTTTTTGTTTTTTTTTGGAAGTCGGTTGTTTTTTTTTGTTTTTTTTTTCACTTTTTCATTGTGGTACCCCACACAAATTCGAATACCACACCACTACCCGCTATCTAAATAACAGTGACCGAGTCATGAGCTTGAGTTCGTGGGTTCGAATCCCGGGTCGGAAAATGTGGGATTTCCCATCTGGAATTTCTCAGTTGCAGCCCGAAGCCAGGATTTGTACCCGGTTAATGACAATAGGCTCGCCCCCTATTACATGGGACTTAAACAATAACTGCTAGCGAAATGTGGGTTTAAAAATAAAGTATTAATAGGTACATTCTTATTTTAATTTAAATGAAAAAATACATAACTTATGATAACTTAACATAGTGCATATATTCACTGAAAGCTTAGACTGAGTGGTATTTCACCCACACAAAATGTGTAGGTGAAATACCTCTGTCTAAACTTGATACCTAATATAAAGTGGACCTCGTAATTGCATTATCACCTTAAGGTTGAATATCACTTGCAAGTCATAAAGCAAGGTCTAGTGACAGTTAGATAGTACCAAACTTAGTGAAGTTTACTGTATTGTTGTCAAAATTGACAAAGAAAATTACTGACCAAAAAGTTTTGAATAGGTACTCTCTAATTGACGCGCTAATGGTGGATCCACACAGCCCGGCGGCATGCGACGGCGGCATTACCGCCGGTCAGCCAATTGCCAGCCCGCCGCCTTTACGTGCAGCAATCGCAACAAAGCCGGCGGCACCGTGCGGCAGCGGGGGAACAGTCCAAGCCATTATCGATGCACAGCCGCACGTGTAATCATAATGTATTGCATAATATTTTGATGTACATACTGTAGTTTAACCATGTTCCGGAATTTTAACATGAATTTTGTATGCCTCAATGGCGGGACATAGCAGACTTACCTGTTACTAACACAACATCTTATGAACCTATGATCCACAATAAATGATTTGATTTACGTGTCTGCCACCGGCAGTGCCGCTGTGTGGATCCACCATAAGGTAACAACCTCTATAAGTTCAAATTACATTTGAGGCCAATTCTGACTTAGAGAGTTGAGTTGTAGGTTCTAATAATTATACATTCCTTAAATACTTCTGTATAGGGTAAATACATATTTTTTATGATCCCGAATCAACTTTTAATCCACGTACAACCTGACACTGCCCTGATAATTACAAAAAACGTAAGAAAATTTGAATTTTAGCAGGCTACCGTGACGTACTCGCCTTAACAATAAACATTTTTGAATACAGTTCCAAAGCTAACAGTAAAAAATCTTCGTCTTATAAATCCACGTATCCACGTACATGGATACGTACGTGGATACGAATCTCTTGCTTCAGAATCCTCATTCCTCAATTGAACTCTCCCATTTGTGGCCATGTAGTGTAGCGTGTATCCAAGTGGAGATATTAGGTGCCGAAACTAAAACGACGAAGGTAGATCCGGCCGAACTGCTGTCACAGTTGTTTGGTCTCCATGAAGATACAATGCCCCATAATAATCCGTTTAATACCGCTGGCGATCCGACATCTCTCTGGAAATATAAAGACGGTTTTTTTTAAAGTTTATTTTAAACTATCTTCCGGCCGCGGCTTCGCCCGCGTGGTATGTCGGTAAAATCCTATGTCCTTTCTCAGGCTCTAGACTATCTGTGTACCAAATTTCATTTAAATCTGTTCAGTCGTTTTGGCGTGAAAGCGTGACAGACAGCATAGAGTTACTTTCGAATTTATAATACTAAGTAAGGATTGTCGCACACAATAAGGTACACTGGTGGACTTAATGCCCTAGACATTCTCTGCCAGTCAACCAGGACTAGTGAAGAGATTGGATGTGGTATTCAATACTACAGTTCGATTCAAACTTAATGGCTGCTCAGAAGTTAGCTACTTGCTGCGCAGTACCCCAACCCTCACTCCCGCTGCCTCATGTTCCGAGCCGCCATTCACGTCGGTAGCCCACCTGCGCTGCAAAATCATAGCAGCGAAACCGCAGTAGTTCAATTGTACTGACTCATGTTAAGCTACTCGAATCGGATTCGCAGAGCATTAAAAATAATGGCTTAAAAATAAAAATAAAAATTAGCCTCGAAAAAATACAATAGACGTAGATATTTAGTAACCTATTCCGTTTGACTATTCTTCAAGAGTCATAAAAAACCCTGTACGAAATCGACACGTGTTTCACCTCTCAACGAGGCATCCTCAGGATGACGATTGACCAATTGCGAACCAGAACGCGACGTGTTACAACACCGAACGCTGGACGCAAAAGACTTTTTCGCTGTAGGCTGGACTCTTACGTCCAGCGCTCGGTGTGGTAACACGTCGCGTTCTGGTTTGCAATTGGTATATTGCACTTTTGTATTGTAAGGCACTATTGTATTTTATAATGGATTTCCGCAAAGTCAACCCTGAAGTAATTAACTAATTAGCCACGAGTCACAAATAAGTAATGGTATATTCTTTTTACCGAACAAGGGTCTATCATGACTCCAGTATCCAGACACATAATGTTCTCAGTCTCATTTACACCTATCGATGATAGATTTTCTTCGCATTCGTCTTCATCCGTGGGGTGAAGATGGGTCACTGATAGGACACGCCGCCTTTTTATCAATTCTGTTGACTTCAGCTGCTCTGATTCAAGAGACGACATCTGCGATTTATGAAACATAAACATTAAAGGTAAGGCAGCTTGTGGCTAAGCTACGCACGAGTTTTTAGCTTTGCTTTGTAGGCAAATACTGGGTGTAAGGGTAAACACCGTTGTCACTCCAACCATACCCATGGTTGGAGTGAGAACGGTGTTTACCCTTGAGTTGACTTAAATCTATATATATAAAAATGAAACCCGTTTTCCGTTGTCACGACATAACATGAAAACGGCTTGACCGATTTGGCTTATTTTTTTTTTGTAGTTTTCTAATACTCTGTACAAGGTTCTTACGGAAACAAATATTAAGAAAATCTCTCAGAAAGATTGAAAAATATACATTTAATTTTGCATATTGATGATCTAGACAATCACCTATTGATCGCCACGATATCACTGCAAGGGTGTTCAAAATGAAATTAAAATCACTCATGGATTTCATTGTTAAGCATCGCGTGTTCGGCGAGACGCGCTGTTGGATGTACTCAGTTGAGTGGCAAAAACACGGATTGCCACATGCACATATCCTCATTTGGTTAGTTGAGAGGATAAGACCAAATGAAATTGATAATGTGATATCAGCAGAAATTCCCGATAATAATGAAAACCCACTGTTACATGAGGTTATTACGAAAAATATGATACATGGTCCATGTGGAATATTAAATCCCATTTCTCCGTGTATGGTTGAAGGAAAATGTTCAAAGCGCTACCCAAAACAATTAGTAGCAGAAACTATTACTGGAAATGATGGATATCCACTTTATCGCCGCCGATCCATTGATGACAATTGAAAGACAACAAAAGTCAAAGTAAATCGACAAGACATTGAAGTTGATAATCGTTGGGTTGTTCCGTTTTCGTAGGTAGGTAGGTACGGTAGGTACGGTAGGTAAGGTAGGTAGGGTAGGTAGGTTGGTAGGTAGGTAGGGTAGGTAGGTAGGGTAGGTAGGGTAGGTAGGTAGGGTAGGTAGGTAAGGAAGGTAGGGGTTGGGAGGTAGGGTAAGTTGGTTGGGTAGGTAGATATATTGGTAGGTGTAGGGAGGTAGGTGTAAGTAAGTAGGTGTAGGTAGGCAGGTATGTAGAGTAGGTAGAAGGCAGGTAGGTAGGGTAGGTAGGTGGTGTACGTGCGCCGTAGATAAGTACTACTACCCGTGCGAAGCCGGGGCGGGCAGCTAGTTACATTAATAAATAGCCACAAGGTGCCAGTATACAAAAAAACAATAAAACAAGAAAAATCGTATGTCGTGAATGTTTTTGGTTGTGAGAAGTTGGATGAACGATAATGATAAGGTTATTTTTTTCTTTAGATTACTCTTTGTTAATTATATGTTACTAGCTGCCCGCCCCGGCTTCGCACGGGTAGTAGTACTTATCTACGGCGCACGTACACCACCTACCTACCCTACCTACCTGCCCTCTACCTACTCTACATACCTGCCTACCTACACCTACTTACTTACACCTACCTCCCTACACCTACCAACATATCTACCTACCCAACCAACTTACCCTACCTCCCAACCCCTACCTTCCTTACCTACCTACCTTACCTACCTACCCTACCTACCTACCCTACCTACCCTACCTACCTATCCTACCTACCTACCAACCTACCTACCCTACCTACCTTACCTACCGTACCTACCTACCTACGAAAACGGAACAACCCAACGATTATCAACTTCAATGTCTTGTCGATTTACTTTGACTATTGTTGTCTTTCCATTGTCATCAATGGATCGGCGGCGATAAAGTGGATATCCATCATTTCCAGTAATAGTTTCTGCTACTAATTGTTTTGGGTAGCGTTTTGAACATTTTCCTTCAACCATACACGGAGAAATGGGATTTAATATTCCACATGGACCATGTATCATATTTTTTGTAATAACCTCATGTAACAGTGGGTCTTTATTATTATCGGGAATTTCTGCTGATATCACATTATCAATTTCATTTGGTCTTATCCTCTCAACTAACCAAATGAGGATATGTGCATGTGGCAATCCGTGTTTTTGCCACTCAACTGAGTACATCCAACAGCGCGTCTCGCCGAACACGCGATGCTTAACAATGAAATCCATGAGTGATTTTAATTTCATTTTGAACACCCTTGCAGTGATATCGTGGCGATCAATAGGTGATTGTCTAGATCATCAATATGCAAAATTAAATGTATATTTTTCAATCTTTCTGAGAGATTTTCTTAATATTTGTTTCCGTAAGAACCTTGTACAGAGTATTAGAAAACTACAAAAAAAAAAAAAAAGCCAAATCGGTCAAGCCGTTTTCATGTTATGTCGTGACAACGGAAAACGGGTTTCATTTTGAACACCCTTGCAGTGATATCGTGGCGATCAATAGGTGATTGTCTAGATCATCAACATGCAAAATTAAATGTATATTTTTCAATCTTTCTGAGAGATTTTCTTAATATTTGTTTCCGTAAGAACCTTGTACAGAGTATTAGAAAACTACAAAAAAAAAAATAAGCCAAATCGGTCAAGCCGTTTTCATGTTATGTCGTGACAACGGAAAACGGGTTTCATTTTGAACACCCTTGCAGTGATATCGTGGCGATCAATAGGTGATTGTCTAGATCATCAACATGCAAAATTAAATGTATATTTTTCAATCTTTCTGAGAGATTTTCTTAATATTTGTTTCCGTAAGAACCTTGTACAGAGTATTAGAAAACTACAAAAAAAAAAATAAGCCAAATCGGTCAAGCCGTTTTCATGTTATGTCGTGACAACGGAAAACGGGTTTCATTTTTATATATATAGATAGATTTCGTTTGCTAATTTTGTTCTTTCTCGTTATTTTATGTTTTTGGTTTGTATTTAACTCAACCTACGTATAAGTGTCAATTTTTAGTTTGTATTTTTTTGTTCCGTACTACGCCTTAGGATTTCATTCTGTGATGTTGTGCAAGAAAACTTAAATAAATAAATAATGAGATACAATTAACTTACCATTGGGCTAGACCATGACGGCACAATAAAGTGGGTTGCATCAGCCTCTTTCAAGATTTTTTGCAGTCTTATAGGCTGAAGGCTAGGATTATACCTGACGGGCTCAGGCAATCTGATCATAGCCAGGTCGTAACTCGGTGTTTCGTCCTCAAAATTCGGATGCATTACAATGTATTTGATTGGCAGTATTATCCCTCCTTTTCTATAGTTAATACTGCCGAGTCTTATCCGAAGTGATCGTGAAGCTTCTCGTAATCTGCAATAAGATAAAGCAATTTTAATTCCTATTAAGAGCGAATTATTATTCTGAAAGTTGGCAACGTCACCAATATAACTGTCAAATATTTACCTGTTATGATTAATCTGGCAATATTACTGTATGGAAATATGAAATGTTGCTAGACAACTGTTTAAAATATTGATTATGAATTGCAATTATAACACTGAATTTAAGTTTTAACCGGTTTAGGTGTAAAAAAGGCATACACAATATTATTTTTGATATTTTTTATTATGTTTGGAAAGATTTGTGGGAGGCCTTTGCTTAGCAGTGGGACAGTGTAGGCTAACATAAAAAAAAACAGCGAAATATTTGACATCTATTTGCGACGTTGCCAAGTTTCAGAATAAACGCTCCTAAATGTGGATCAAAAAGATCATGGTGTTGTTAAGTCGATGCCAACAATCGTCCAATTAGATTTTGTGATCTAACAACGTAATGTTGGTTAGAACTCTTCTGGAGAATCATACCTTTTTAACATAGGTTTTTGGTTTATAGAGTCTGTTATAGTCCACCTGTCTCCGACCCAGAATTCCCGGGTTCGATTCTCGGTGGGGGCAAAATTTTCTGCTCGGTTTGGTTGGTGGTAGGGCTTACCACCTTATTTAAGTCTGTCGCCATAGCAACAATGTTAACAGCATAGTTGTGTTTCGATAGTTAGAGGTAAGATAGACAGTTCGAGTGAAGCTCGCTTTCACCTTCGGCCAGCACGCGTAGCATGACGCTTTCTATCTCTACGAAGAATAGACATAGCTTTTTCTATACAAAGTGACATTTCGTTTCTTAATTTTTGACATCGCACTGTAGAAATCCTTCTACAATCTGTCATTTTGTCTTTCGTTTCCAGCGATCTTTGTCTAGGTACTTATACATGTAGACTATTTCCGAAGAAAGTTGTCGACTCAAACTGTCAAAATCTGACATTTGTCTATAGTAGTGAAGACAATTTGATTTTGGAATCGCCAGTAGAAAACTTTCTACTCGACGGCCACAAAGTATAAACGGTTATCTACAAATTCATGATTTTACAAGGGAGCCTTTTGAACGCAAAACTGTGATACCCCGTGATTTTTTTAGAGCCGGAGACGCGCAGAGACAGTACCTTCGACGTGTTTTTTTTAATGGAATTTTTCACATATTGTACGGAAAATAAGCAAAAAAAAAAAAAACCACCTTGTTGAGCCTCAGGGGTTTATGGTTTTCCTAAAGGGTGTCGAAATTTTCATTATTTTTGCGGTAGGACCCACCATTTTCGAGATATAAGCTAAAGAAAATAAAAAAATACAGTACTGTTTTGCAACTGAAATCGAGCTGTTGGTTCGAATTTTAGTTCATGACATCTAATTTTATTCCACACATTTAAAAGAATTCTGAGTCGAATTATATAAAAGAGTGAATTTCGTAAAAAGTGCAGTTGACTCTTTCTACTTTGCTGCCGTCGTACTGTCTACACGAAGCGTCATCTTTGTCTAGTCTTCCGTCGACAAAACGGTGCTCATGCTACGCCTGCTGATCATCACTTACCATCCGATGGGATGCAGGCCAAGAGCTTCCCCGTTGTGGTTAAAAAATAACAGATACACGAAACATTTCGGCTTTGTCTTCGGGATAGAAACGTACTTGTGATTGCTATAAGCGGTGTTATACCACTGTGGGCTGCCCGCCTTTTTCGACTCAATAGTCGGAAAAAGTCGAGGAGCTCGTGGCTAAGTAATAACAGCCACGCGGGTCGATTCATCAGGTTAAGCTACGCTTGCCGGAGTTGGTGACTATCTTTACATATCGAGACTCCTCCGTGCCTCGGAAAGCATTTCCGAGCTGTCCCGGCTGTCATTTGTAGATCTTTGAAAGTCGTTACGGGTCGTTAGAAGCCCGAGAGTCTGACAACCAGTCTTGCCAAGGGGTATCGTATTACCCAGTTACTGGGTTGTGGAGGGCAGATAGGCAGTCGCTCCATGTAAAATACTGGTATTCTGCTGCATCTGGTTAGACTGGAAGCCGAACCCAACATAGTTGGGAAAAGGCTATGCGAGATGATGAGTCCAAAAAATGCCATAGTTAATAAATAACGTGGAACTTACAGAAAAAAAGAGTCGGCGGCGGTCAAGACCCAGCTATTATCAATTAAAGCTCCTGCACATATAAACTTGGACTGCAACAAAATGGCGACCACAAAAGGAAATACATTGCTGTCAGTAACCAAAGTATGTTCATCCAACTCATTGTATTTAATCTCATTGGAAAACAAATTTCTTGTTTCTATTTGTTTGAAAAAGCCTTCATAGACAACTATGAGGATTAATACTTTTAGTCGCATTATTGATTGAATTACAAACGCGTTGGATTTTTGTGAGCTTGAGGTTTCAACGCCTTGTACGGTGGTTTATTCGATAACAACTCAGAACTGATTAGATCTTCAATACACACAAATAGAATCCTTTAAGTTATTTTTTGCAATCAAATCTACACTATCCTTTGACAGATAATCTTTAACACTTTATTCATTTAAACATGTCAATGTTGAAAGACAAACTAACAGTTACTGGTTCGAGGGATACCGTGACGGACAATGATACAATATTTCAATGTAAACTTGGTTGACTAACTGGTAAGGCACCAACACTGTGTAAAGGACTAAATAAATGCTTCTAGGTGAGTTTATATAACAATGTAAGGTGCAACCACAGCGTGGACAAGAAAGAATAAAAAAAAATCAATTCATTAGGAATTTGTAATACAGGGTGTTAGGGTAAACACCATTATCCTTGAAACCAGTGGTTTGGTTTCATTTATAGAACTACCCATGGTTTGAGTGACAACGGTGTTTACCCTTACACCCTGTATTTATATTTGGATCGGTAAAGAGATTGACTAGAATATGGTTCACAGGATTTTGAGATATTTCGTAAAAATAATTATCATCATCATTTCAGCCGAAAGACGTCCACTGCTGGACATAGGCCCCAAGCACCGCCACTTCGACCGATTCTGTGCTTCTCGCATCCAGCGGATTCCCGCGGCCTTTTCGTAAAAATTGTGAATTGTAATTCAAATTGTAGATTGATGAAAAATAAAAGAAAAATCATTACTACCATTTACTACTATTTATACCTTTTTTTTTTT
Organism: Lithophane ornitopus; assembly: GCA_948473465.1. Taxonomy (NCBI): domain Eukaryota; kingdom Metazoa; phylum Arthropoda; class Insecta; order Lepidoptera; family Noctuidae; genus Lithophane; species Lithophane ornitopus. The sequence goes on along the minus strand of OX419635.1, from coordinate 11,873,943 downwards.
GAGTGTGGGAAATCATCAAATGACTTCTCCCGCTCTGGGCGGAGCGGAATGTCAGACTTTTACTGACTAAAACCCACCCGTGTTCCTTCAGTTGCCTGTAGGCCAAGGTCCCGGTATCCCTTTCGGACTTTCCCTCGACCCTGGCAGGTACTATTAATACCTAAACTCAGTAAAACCTTAAAATAGTGATTTGAAAAAGATAATTATGGAATAAAAACTCATTTTTTTGTTTTAATAATTTGGCTTAGGTGAACAAGACTTTATCAAGAAACATTCGATAAGGCATTATGAAAGCAAAGTAATTGTTTACAAAGAAACTGTATTATTACAGTTATAAACATAAGGTTACTACCATACACATTGACTTATTGTTTGTACTACGAACGTAATCACAGTCCCTGATATGAACTATGTTTTTGCGAAACTGAAATAAACTTTTCACTTGAATTTGTGAATTCAATTCCTTGTTCATGTACCATATATTTGGGTATTTTGATTCATTACATAACCTTAAATATATACATCTAAGACTAAAATAACACTACATCTAAAATATATAAATTATGTACTAAGAAAATAAATATGATAAAAAATAACGGTTTTTTGAATGCCCATTGAGCTCCATGATGGCATAAAAAAAATCGTCCGCATCGCTCAGTGGTAAAGGTGCCCAAAAGGTTGGCACCATTGCCACGTTGGATGTCAACAAGCTTCCTTATCGATCCATACAAAGCTGATGACCGTGCCTACGCAACATATCAACATATTATAATCAGCCGGATAATGTTCCCACTGCTCGCACAGACCTCTCTCTGAGAGGGAGTGGGCCGTAATCCACCACGCGGGTGGGGTCATGTGACATCTACCAACCCAGTGCGGGTTGGTAGATGTCACATGTCTTCAAATTTTTGGTTCTAGGACATGCCGGTTTCCTCACGATGTTTTCCTTCACCGTTTTGAGAGCAGTGGCGATGAAATAATTTAAACAAAGTAAAGCGCCTGTCAGGGTTCGAACCTACAACTCGTAAGTCGTGGCCGTTTCCACTGGGCCACCAGTGCTCTACTGGGCCACCAGTGCTTGTCTGGGCCACCGCTGCTCTTACAAGTGCCTACACACGGCGAATAAACCGTAGGTAGTTTTTCTCGGCAAATATTTATGCAGTTTACCTTCATAAAGTCCAAAATCGTTTATATTAGGTTCCTCAACAGATGTTATTTCCCAAATGTTTTGCTTCAGCAAATATGAAACAATAAAATTGATTCCTAAGACAAATGTTGACACAATTACGTTCTTTGTAAAAAAGTATTTGAACAGGACTTGAGCGCTACCATCGTTCGCAAGGAGTTTTGACAATAATTACGAGACATGATTTATTTGTGACCAAGTTGTATAAAGGTTTTTTAATTCCTGGGTAGGTTTTGTAAATGCTGGGCGCGCTACCTGTACCGGGAATTTCTGAGTAGCAGGCCAGAGTCTGGATTTGTGCCGAGTCGTTGAGCTCCTTAAGTTCTGAGTTGAGCTCCACCATTACTGACAAATGCTTGCACTGACTGGACAGGTCCACTCAAATCGTTGTGGTTCTTTCCTCAAAAGACCTTTTCAGACGCTAATCTACATGGTCCTCATGAGGCCTGACCAATATTATGTCTGGACTTTAAAAGAGACTGCGACCTCTGAGTTTGTTTCGGCCTTTCTTCTCAGAGTAGTAAGATAGGAAAATCTAGTTTTAAAAATGTGATTGACGTGTAAATGTGTTTGTACAAACCTACTTACAAAAATGAATCATTTATCATTTGCCACAAATCCAATAACAGAAATCGTTATTGAAGCATTTCATTAAATGAACCGGCACAACAACAAAACCAACGAAAATAAAGAGCTTCATGAAATTCCCCGCGCAGGCAATAAAATACTAAAAAAGTATCAAACAGAAACCAATTAATCAAACAACCCAATCACAAAATGTAATTTTAGATTGTTTTTCTGAAATTATTTGATTTGTGACAGTTCAATATCATTGCTTATGGAGTGTTCTGACTAACGCGCAAAGTAGTCAAGTTATTCAAGTGAAATCATCAATATGATTTGTTCTGATACTAGAGTAGATCTTGTCGATAATACCGCTACGTGTCGCTTTTTAACCGACTTCTTCAAAAAGGAAGAGGTTCTCAATTCGTCTGTACTTTTTTTTTTTGTGTTACGTGATTACTCCCCGTGACTACTCTCAAAAGATTTGATAATTTTGTGAATACTTTAGTAGAGCGCCAAGACGACTTGGTAAAGCGAGCCTCTACCAACTTTTAGGATCAATAGCGCAAGCGTTAAGATGTCTCTTGAGGAGATCCTTTTATCGAATATGTTGACTTCCACGCGATGCGATGCGATGTGTTGATTTAATTCGGTCTAGCGAGGCATAAGGGTACCTACACGCAAATAATTGTTTTCTATGGATCGCTGTTATTAAAATCGATAAGGAGCATACACATTATGTAAACAGGGTGTAAAAATACCTATTACATAGCCGTCAACTACGCATTCTGTACATCAAATTAAGTACCTAACATTGCACAAAAATAATTGCTGGGAAACAACTTTTATTTTTGGTGTGAAAAATCACTGTTTACGGTAGTGCGCAACGTAACGAACGCAAAACGTTGTGTTTATGGGCGCATGCAGCAGTTCAGGGTTCAGGGGTAGGTATTTAAAACGAATTCATAACATTAAAAACTTACTTTCTTTAACCATACCATACCATACATTCTCGACCCAAATGTATGGGACGGTTGATCATTTTTATGTCCACACCTTTCTGATGCTATAGAACTAATCTTCCGTGTCATATTTGTTTAATATAATCCTTTCTATTAGTTGCTTAATTGCCTAGCAATTCAAATTGTCCTTATGTAGGTACTCTAATCACAACGGCAATTCTTTGACCACAATTAAAACCTACCCACAATTAACGGTACCTAAATGAGGGGACTAAATGCAAAATCGCCTCTGTTGACTTTTTGCGATTTTGAGCTAGAGACCGAAACGTTATACTGTCTAATACAGATGCATAATGCACAATTATTCACCGTCCATACATTTTTGGGCCATATTTGTAAAATCACCGGCCAAACAAAATAGAAGCTATATTCCGAAAGAGTACGTTTTTCTCTTAATTTTTTATTACTACAAGCTATTACTTTAATTAGATTAGTATTAATTTATTTTAACTAAAACATACTGAAAACAGTATTATTCTAAATCGTATAACAGCGCAGGGAATTGCCCTACAGATTTGGTCCGATAGTGAAAAGTGAAGAGAATAACATGTTCTAATGGAATATATCATTTTTCCTACTTGGCTTGCTAGTTTCACAATTTAGCCCAAAATGAATAATCTCCTTTACCAACGGAATACTGTTGTTAGTTTAGAAGTAAAATTGATCAGTATTTTACAATACGTGGACATAATCTTATTTATTCAAGTTTGAAAATTGGATAGAGTAGGTTTTGAAAATTTATCAATGGATAGAGGCGCTTCTGTACCTCAGTGGTCTTTATAGAAGCGCTTTTATAGTTGATTATGGGGCATTGGGAACAACTTTCTCAACAACATGCTAAGCTGTCATTGGTCGAGCCTCGATAGAGTCGGTTTTGCACCTAAGCAATTATTTCAAGCGACTTTTTATATAGGATAGAAGCGATTTTACTCATTTTTGTTTTGGTCCAATGCAAATAGAAATAACAAAAAATGTTGCAACATAAAAATATTGCATGACAATAATTTACTCCCCAAATGGAGAATTTCGTGATGCGTAAGCTGAAAGTCCATTCAAGGTTCATTTTCACAGATTGGTAGTAACAAACACCATTACGATCCCATAAGCCGAGTCTAGACAGATACTATTTATATATATTTGCAGCAAAATATTTGGCGTTCCGATCGACTGAACAACTCTAACTTAATGCATGTAAAGGTGCCTACCGATACGAAATATTCCCGACGAACTTTTAGGAATAAAAATCGTGTTGTATTTTATTTACAAGTATTTAACACATACACAATCATACATAAGCTCACGCTTTCGTCCCATGAGAGTAAGCAGAAACTGCAGAACGCCACCAGTTACGATCTTTACATACTACTTTTGCCTCGTTTACGTTCATAAATCGTACACGCACGCAAGTATCATACAAAATGTTACAAGTATTTAATTTATTTAATATTTATTTTATGTAAGGTAGCTTCAAGCCGACAGTAACAACAAGAAATATACAAGGAATACATACTGATGTTTATATCAATCAATCAATCAATCTGCCTAGCCTTTTCCCAACTATGTTGGGGTCGGCTTCCAGTCTAACCGGATGCAGCTGAATACCAGTATTTTACATGGAGCAACAGCCTATCTGACCTCCACAACCCAGTAACTGGGTAATACGATACCCCTTGGTTAGACTAGTTGTCGAACGTTCGGGCTTCTGACGCCTCGTAACGACTGTCAAAGGTCCACAAACGACAGCCGGGACCAACGGCTTAACGTGCTTTCCGAGGCACGGTGGAGTCTCGATATGTGAAAATGGTCACCCATCCACAGACCAACCCTGGCAAGCGTAGCTTAACCTGATGGATCGCCCCGAGCGGCTGTTATTACTTAGCCACGAGCTCCTCTACTGATGTTTATATCGAAGACATGTTATCGGGCATGTTAAATAGCACATGTGTAAAAATATTAAACAGCGATAGTTACTTCGCTGTTTAATATTTTTGCGACCAACTTGAATTAAGTGCTCGCCGGCCGCTGCCGAAGCACCGCTCGCTTTGCTCGCTCGGCTCGCTTTGCTCGCTCGGCTCGCGCGCTCGTTCTAAGTTCGACTTGCGTCACAGTTTTAACATAACCCGGTCGGGGTGACCTAGCTTAGTTACTGCGACCAATTTGGCATGTATCGGTGGTGTATAGCATCTCTCAGGGCTATTAGTGTTAAACGAATCGTCAAATCTTGCTGTGGTCAAGACAACGACTTTGTTTCTAAAGAAAAATCTATTGCAGTATGAATACAGGCGGTCCTCGAAGGAATACAGGCGTGATTTTATTATGATAATCATCATCTGCTTAATCTTTTCCCAAGTATGTTGGGGTCGGCTTCCAGTCTAAGGCCGTATACAGAAAGAAAGCTGGTAGCCGGCGCCGATCTACCAGCGCTTATCGGCGCTGGTCCATTCTGGTAACAGTTACATAAAGCAAGCGGTTAGGTTAGTTAGTTAAATGGCGGGCGGCGCCAGCGCTGACCAGCGCGTATCGAAGGTTGTCGGAACTTGTCAGCGACGTTCGGCGCTTATCGGCGCTTGTTCATATAAATGCCTGCGCCGGTTACCTGCGTGAACCGGTTACTATAAGTGCTCGTAGGCTGCCAGCTTTCTTTCTGTATACGGCTTAACCGGATGCAGCTGAATACCAGTATTTTACATGGAGCGACTGCCTATCTGACCTCCACAATCCAGTAACTGGGTAATACGATACCCCTTGGTAAGACTGGTTGTCAGACTTTCGGGCTTCTGACGACCCGTAACGACGTTAGTGTAAACTGTAGTTAAAGCTTACAACTTCAACCAGTGCACACCTACCTTTATATTGCAAAAATACACAACGACTCTTATCAAATACCAGCAGACCGTAAGGAGAAGGTAAAAGACTCCATAAATATAAAGTACAACCTGTTTTTACGGTTTTAGCTCTAAATACTATGTCGTGCAAACTGTAGTGCATGATTAGGTAAAAATGTCGCTGACTCCAACTTAAGATCGTGTTCAGGGAACGATAAAATTTGAATAAAATAAGGTTTAAAAGGTTGTGGAAAAATAAAAGGTAAAATTGGTACCGTGCATCAAAATCTCGAGATTTCGTGATAACAAAGGTTTTGCATAATCTAGACTAGATTAAGCTAAGTGCATATTATTCTAGCAACTTGATATCGTTTGTAAGCTCAGCAATCTGTGCCCAGCGGATGAGCCATCGTGTACGTATTGTAAGACAGAATAAAAGTCGCCTCCTTATCGGTAGTAAGTATGATCAGAAAAGTCTTTTCAGAATGATTTTCTTTTTCATTTTTGATCCTCAGTAAAAACCTGGAGTACTTAAGTTTTAAACGCCCCGAAACCAAAAGTGGTGCAGCTGGTAAATGAACGCAGGAAATATTAAAATCCAAAGTTGCTAAGGGTAATTGAACACAGCGCCATCTGTGGGAATTTTCATGAACTACTTATGATTTTCCTTGGGAAAAGCACTTTGCCATTCAGCGATATGGTTGGCTCTGTGATTTTGAGGAGAGTAGCCATATTGATACGAAAACTACTTCATAGATGGCGCTAAGTAGTAACTAATGCCATAGAGACTCGCCCTATTTTATAAACGTTGCTCAAAGTATCATGTTACCCAGTAACTGGGCTGTGGAGGTCAGATAGGGAGTCGCTGCATGTAAAATACTGGTATTCAGCTGCAACCGGTTAGACTGGAAGCCAACACAGGTGGCAAAGGCTATATATATTGATTTATTACTTAATTTGCGTTAGAAAAATAATACCATCACTCAAAGAGATTCCATAAGGTTCATCCACGAGGATAGGTAAATATGTTTCACAAGATTTAAAAGCGATTTTCTCCTACCAGTATTGATAGGTGTTACGGAAATTCTATTAGATTGTCATGACATAGACATATTATTTAAGACATCGGTAATTTCTCAAAGTCGCAATTATTTCTCGAGAAAAATGCTTTTGAATTTTGCATAACTGTAAGGTACCTATGCACGTGACTGTACATGCACCCAGTTTTGCACATTCAGTGGCGGATTTACAAATTTTCAAGGTATAGGCCGTAAAGTTTTTGCCGCCCTACAATTTCATGTACTAGATTTTTTTTTTACATTTTCTATAATTTCGCTCCTTTCACTCATTCAAAGTGCGGGCAGAGGGCGCAGAGGCCGACTACTGGTTGGGGGGCGGCGAACTAGTTGTTTTACTCTAGAATATGGAAGTTTGCTACACGGAAATTGTACAATGACAAGGAAGAGGGGAAAGTCATCGGCATTTTTGCAGACTTTTATATGTAAACCATCAGAAAACAAAAAACCGTCATGCAGAAATCTTTTTGATTCTAATAAGGTAGAAAAAAAAAAAGACGGTCCCCAAAGCCACCCCAAAAATCTGCCGCCCTAGGCTCAAGCCTACTCAGCTTGCTGGTAAATCCGTCACTGTGCACATTGCTTGATGAAAATACGGCATATAATAAGATGCTGAAATTATTATTAAAATGCAATATTTATTACTGAAATAAAACTGCAGTACATTATAAAGTAATTCACACAGGCAATAAAAATTTTAATACACATCTGTACAAATTAAATTAATTTCATATTTTACAAAACTATAGAATTTTTACAAATATTTTTATGACTAGTGACATACTTACTACTATTTTATAAATAAAATACTATACAAAAAATCATCAATTTTCCTCAAATATAACTATTTATTTTTTAATTATAAAAAAATACAATACAAAAATTGGCCCAATAAATAATTTTATTTCATGTCGCTTAAAAAGACAACCATTTAATGATTGTTGAACAAAATTTTGAAGGAGCAGCAAAATATTGGCTACTTAAATTAAAGTTTAACATGTAGAATAACGAGAGTAACGTGTTCTATACTGTATTTAATTTATGACAAGGGAGAACAACTTTCGCTGTGAAACGGATTAAAAAATACCGGAATCGTAAAAACATCTTACCTACATATAGCGAAATAGTCTGTCTACTGATAAACAACGTGTTCCTTTTGATATTCCATAACTCTAGGGTATTAATGAGCCCATGTCAAAGAATCAACGGCATACGAGTAGTTTATTTTTATTTTTTTTGTTTTATTTTTTCATTGGAAAAAAGCTACAAACTCACGATTATTTTATGTAAAACTTTACGTGAAATATAAAAAAAAGTACTCAGAGTATTTTTGTCTATAAAAAAAATGACAACGTCGCATTTTCTTAGCTTTAAATATGAATGACTGGTTTCAATGAAAATGGTTTACTCGTACTTATAAACGAAACTTAGATACCCACATCGAGAGTCTATTTATAGTTTTATGTTATTTTCAAAACTATGTATTTTTCGAACAATAATAATTTATTCTAGGATTTTTTGTATTATTTTTACTTACACTTACTTTATTTTTACAATTATGGGAGATCAAAATGAACACGTTATTTGTTCGTTAAATAGGAATTTGTTCTTTTTACCCTAGCGAAAGTTGTTTAGCATGACGGGTTAACCCCCTTGACGGACATCGCCACCCTGTATCACGCCTGTTTCATGTATTTACTTAAAAACTTAGCACATGCTTCCATATTATGTCCATTATGTTAATTACTAGGTCCACATAGAATATTTTGTGGTTTAATTAAAGCTTATTCATTAGATTTAATTTATTCGAATAAGATTCACAACAAATCTATCATGGCTACAAATAAATACATACAATGATAAATTGTTTAATTTAAAAATACAACATTATTTTTAAAATGTACTTTAAAAATTCGTAATTGTGACCAAGATTTTATAAATTTTTATTTAAAAAAATTAAATAGTTTCTAACTCTCCTACAAACCTACATACCATTCCTTCCTCCAATACTAAATTATCACCGATTTTCTACGAATATTTAATTGCACATCAAATCCTTGAGTTTGTAATACAAATGTTAATAATTTGTCATCATAAATAATGAATGAGCCTCTAAAAAGTTTTAACTTATAATCATAATCTATTGCAAAGCATTTTTTTTTTACTTCCAATCATTTTAGTGTTACAAAAATCTCTGCAAAAATAGTTAATCCTAGATAAAGTATTTATTCTAAATTCGATTAAACAGTTTTTCGGACCCCAAAAACAATAGCTATTTAAAAAATACTGTGATAGAACACAGAATGCACTGTCCATTTCAAGGTTACCTGGAAAAGATCGCAGAGAGCAATAAACCTGCCCATTGTATATTTTGTAATGTTTGATTTATTTTTTGTTAAGTATTTTTGTGGTGTAATAAAATAAATGAATAAACTCATGATTGGCCTAAATTCGTACTTTGATAATTATGCTCCCGGTATTAATCTTCGCAGGGTGGCTGGTAGCAGCTGGATGAGAGCTGCCGAGAATCGAGCTGAATGGCGTGCAATTGGAGAGGCCTATGTCCAGCAGTGGACTGCTATAGGCTGATGATGATGATGATGATTAATCTACAGTTGTGAATAAATAATAGTAGCTTGAACAAAGGCATGTAGGTTTCATACCATTTCTCAACAATAAATTCCGATTAGTGATAACGAAAATACCATGCAAACCACTTTTCTACCATTGTGTAAGCAATTTGCATTGTATTTCCGACTCTATTCATGATACAAATAGATGTGAAATCAATTTTTGGCCTCGCACAGGCCATTAAATTTTTTATTTTTTTATTTTCGTTTCTTTAATAAATTGTTAATTTTAAATGCTCCTTTTTTAATAAATATTTTTCTTTCTTTTTAATTTGAACACCGGACTCGATTAGGTGCTCGTTTATTTTTTTTGATATGCAATTAAATATTCTCGAATGACTACATCCTAACTTCAGTCCCACTTTATGTTACAATGTACTTATCCTTATAGCTATTGTGTATGAACGTTGTACTGCATACGTTTCGACCTTGGGCCTTAGTTTCGAAGGTCATGAGGTCACAGGGTCGTTTCTTCGATGTGGTGATGCGGCTTAAGGTGGTGAAGTTTTCCAAGTCTGAAGCTGTTGAACAGCAGAAAGCTCGGCGAAATTCGCGACGGAATTTACCTGAAAATTAAAAGAACATTAGAACTAAATATTTTTGGGTGCTTTGATATCCTGAAAATGCTATGAATGATCTAAATTTCTGGACACGTAAGTCACGTCTTTTACCAACTATGTTGGGGTCGGCTTCCAGTCTAACCGGATGCAGCTGAATACCAGTATTTTACATGAAGCGACTGCCTATCTGACCTCCACAACCCAGTAACTAGGCAATTAGATACCCCTTGGTAAGGACTGGTTGTCAGACTTTCGAGCTTCTGACGACCCGTAACGACTGTCAAACATCCACGAATGACAGCCGGGACGAACGGCTTAACGTGCTTTTCGAGGCATGGAGGAGTCTCGGTATGTAAAGATGGTCACCCCTCCACGGACCAACACCGGCAATTGTAGGTTAACCTGATGGATCGACCCGTGCGGCTGTTATTATTTAACCACGAGCTTCTCCCTGGCCGTGAGTTGCCTTGGGTATCCTAGAAGTCTTTAAACAGACTCCGGACCCAGATTGGCCGAAGCAAAGAAATTCTGTTCAGATGGAGATGCATAGACGACTCCGCCTTGGACTGTAAATTAGGTGCTGTTCCACAAACGATGGGACACTTAATGTCGTGTCCTGTGTGTCCTGTCACCTGCACGATACAGGAACTGATGGACACTAGTGATGGCGCCAAACACGTGGCCGGATTTTGGGCCAAGTCTATTTAAGGCCACACCTGGCGAAGTGCAGCGCAGCGCATTTGTCACTTCCAAACAAATATCGACCTTGCATCAGTTGAAATAAAATTGAAAATAAATAAACTGCCATTATCTTGATAGCGCGTGGCGGAAAGAAGCGCGTGTCTCCGGTTATTTATTCTTAACTTTTTTGTTTGGCACGCAACGTTGATATTTGTTTAACAGTGACGAATGCGTTGCGCTGCGCCTCGACAGGTTTGCGCTGGCCCTTAGATTGCCATCGACACCCTAAGATGAAGTGAATATCGTTCCTTTAAACTTTAAAATTTAAATCAAGTATGTTTCAGGATTGCCAAACTTGGTACTTCAGAACCGAACAGCAGCCATAGTTACGAGTATTGAAGTTGCGATCTCGCTGAAGTTGCGAAACTTGTCGAACAATCCCGAAACTTATACTTTGGAACATGGCATCTGCCCACGTTCTCCTGTCTTGTTTATGCCTTTTTAGTACACTATTTTGTTGTAGTTGGGTTTTAGTTGGGAACAAATATGAAATCGCGAAAAAAACAGCTGTTCAGTACATTTATGTTCGCATAACTCGTCAAAACACGTCGTATGGAACACCTGTTATTTTTTTCGGGATTTCATAGTTTTCCCATAGTAAAAGTTGTTCATTGTAGTTGTATAGTTGAGGAGCTCGTGGCTAAGTAATAACAGCCGCTTGGGGTCGATCCATCAGGTTAAGCTTAAGCTTCCCGGGGTTGGTCCGTGGATGGGTGACCATTTTCACATACCGAGTCTCCTCCGTGCCTCGGAAAGCACGTTAAGCCGTTGTTACGATTCGTCAGAAGCCCGAAAGTCTGACAACCAGTCTAAACAAGGGGTATCGTATTACCCAGTTACTGGGTTGTGGAGGTCAGATAGGCAGTCGCTCCATGTAAAATACTGGTATTCAGCTGCATCCGGTTAGACTGGAGGCCGACCCCAACATAGTTGGGAAAAGGCTAGGCAGATTGATTGAGTAAAAGTTGTTCATAATGATGAGTACAATGACTCCTTAAGAGGTTGTTGGTGTTTTACCAATAACCCTGTATAAAATATAGTGAAAAACGGTTGAGGATGGGCAACAGGGATGATGCTTGGTTAAGAAACAAGAAGTCAGTCAGTCAAATTATAAAAAAAATATTAACACGTATTTATTTATTTTTGAGCAGTCGTTCCTTTTACAATACTGGCTGCATCCGGTTAGACTGGAAGCTGACCCCAACATGGTCGGACCACACCCTTAAAATATGACCACCCATCTGATACAGGCTGTGTGTTCAAAAACCCAACTACGACTAAAAAGGTATAAACAAGACACCACAGACAGACAAATTAAAAATCCGGAGTCACACGTGTTAGGGCATAAATCGAACCGATTACGTGTGACTCCGGATTTTTAATTTGTCTGTCTGTTGTGTATTGTTTATACCTTTTTGGTCGTAGTTGGGTTTTAGTTTTTATTACTTAATTTTTTTTTAATTCTTTTGGGGTTATAATATATATTTTTTTTAAATTTGCTCATTAAACCCTTTCATTTGATACCTAACATGGTACGATTAAACAATTTATTTTTTCAAGTTCCTGACTTTATGTCCTCTAGAGGGCGCCATTTTTAATTTAATGTGACGTCACATGGCCTATAACCAGCGGACAATCAAGGGGCTTCCAACGATACCTCATTTGTCAAATTGTGATGAGTGGTTTAGAAGATATGAGGGAACAGATGAACATACATACATACATACCGGTCAAAATCATAACCCTCCTTTTTGCTTCGCCGTAATCGGGTAAAAAAAAAAACAATCATAGCGTTTTTTTTTTAATATGAGTTTGCTTACCACTCATAAAGTTGTATATCAGCGGGTTGATAGCAGAGTTGGCGTAGCACATGACATGAGAGATCAGAGCGAGACAGGTGATCACATCGTTCTGTTCCATATCCAGGGTATATCTGTAAGAAGGAAAGAGACGACTATAGTTAAATGTTAATGTTAAAAAAATGAGTCATTTCAATGTTCATTTCTGTCAATCCCCGCAGCGTGACATTCACGCGCGACGAGATAAAAAAAACTACCTACCTACCTAGGTAGGATAGGTATAGGTAGGTAGGTAGGATAGGTAGGTAATGGAGGTATGATACCTACACCTACTTTACGTACAAATCTTGTCCTGAGAATAACGAAAACAACAAAAAAAGAATTATCCTAATCGGTCCAGCCGTTCTCGAGTTTTAGCGAGGCTAACGGATACCAATTCATTTTTATATACCTACATACTAGCTGATGCCCGCGACTTTGCCCGCATAGATGTCGGTTATTATACACTAAAACCTTACTCGAGAGCCACCCTATCCATAGCTGAAAACAGCATGAAAATCGGTGCAGTAGTTTTTGAGTTTATTCCGTACAGGACGACAGACAGACGCGGCGGAAGACTTTGTTTTATAATATGTAAGTATAAGATTAACTCTTGTGTTTCTTTTACTTTTACCAGATAAAAACCCATCGATACACAAAAAGTTTATGTTTTCATTTTCTGTTTTCGACCGAAAATAAAAATCAGGCCTAATTTCGTTTTTGTCTTTAGGGTTCCGTACCCAAAAGGCAAAATGGGACCCTATTACTAAGGCTCCGCTGTCTATGTCTGTCCGTCTGTCACCAGGCCCGTCTGTCATGTATCTCATGAACTGTGATAGTTAGACAGTTGAAATTTTCACAGATGATGTATTTCAGTTGCCGCTCTAACAACAAATACTAAAAAACTGAATAAAATAAATATTTAAGGAGACTCCCATACAACAAACGTGATTTTTTTGCCGTTTTTATAGATAATGGTACGGAACCCTTCGTGCGCGAGTCCGACTCGCACTTGGCCGGTTTTTCAAACTCAAAAAAAGAGGCTCTGCCGACATTGTTAAAAGTTTTAAAAGTCAACCTACAAGTTTGTATTGCCATCGGATTGCCACTGGCTTCCTTCCGAGAATTCTAAAAACAAGTTTACGTAACTTTGAATGTCAAAATATTAAGTTACCTTTGTCAGTAAAGGACATGCAAATCGGTGAATAATCATCTGAGACGAAAGAAAGTATTTCCAAAATAAGGGAACAATATAAAATCCTTTGGTAATTTTGCGAAAAATTAACCAACAGGCAATGAATTTGTAGTAAAAAAAAAGGTGTAAAACAATGAAAATATTACGACTTTTACACAATTAAAACAAAAACATAATTGCAAGAACCTACCTAACCTAGATCTTATGGTCAACCCTATAAAGACGCAGGTTGTGGTAGTGGGCAGTTCTAGGATCGTCTCAAGGATCGACTGGACTTCCCCAAGTTTGTTTGTGACCATTCCGTTGTTCCCTTTAGTGAGAAAGTTACAAACTTGGGGATATTCATCGATAAGAACTTCTCTTGGACTGCCCAGCCGCAGGAAGTTAGCCGCAAACTATTTGCATCCGCTGCATCTTTGAAGAGATTACGTAATTTTCTACCGACTGCCACCAAGATTGGTCTTGCACAATCGCTTCTTTTACCCATCCTTGACTATGCTGATGCCAGCTATCTTGACCTTACCCAAGACCAACTCGATAAACTTGAGCGGCTTCAAAATGTTTGTATAAGATTCATATTCGGTTTGCGTAAATATGACCATGTTTCCGAATTTCGTGTGAAACTCAAGTGGTTACCAATCCGCCTTCGTCGGAATGCTCATATTCTTTCCCTTTTGTTTAATGTGCTTTTTTCCCCTCTCACCCCTCTGTATCTCAAGAATCGTTTCCAGTTTCTTTGTGACTCCCACACGTAATTCTTAAGGTCATCGGATAACTTAAAGCTTAAAATGCCTATGCATTCCACAACTTTCCTCGACAAATCCTTTGCCGTCCAGGCCGCTCGTTTGTGGAATGCATTGCCAGTAGAAATAAAACGCGCGCAGTCGATACTAGTGTTTAAAAGACTCGTTAAGGAACATTACTTGTCGTTGTGATCTTGTTTTCGTAACTGTGTAGTTATCTATAGTCATCATTAATTTTTCGTTGCTTATATACTTATTTCGTATGTATGTATGTATGTATCTATTATTATTTAGGATATGTATGTATATGTGTATCTATTTTAGTATATTGTGGACTTATTATTTGCACCTACGACAGCCCCATTTTATGTCCAGGCAAATCACTGTCCATTCCAAGGTTGCCTGGAAGAGATCGCGGATAGCGATAAGGCCGCCCATTGTATATTTTGTAGTGTTTGTTATTGTTTTTTTGTTATATATTTTTGTGGTGTACAATAAAGAATATATAAATATAAATAAATAAATAACCTAACCTATGTTGGGGTTGGCTTCCAGTCTAACCGGATGCAGTTGAATATCAGTATTTTACATGAAGTGACTGCCTATCTAACCTCCACAAACCAGTTACTAAGACTGGTGTCTTACCAAGGGGTATCGTGTTACCTACTACTGTCATACTTTCGGGCTTCTGACGACCCGTAACGACTGTAAAAGATCTCCGAATGACAGCCGGGACCAACGGCTTAACGTGCTTTCCGAGGCACGGAGGAGTCTTGATATGTGAAAATGGTCACCCATCCACGGACCAACACGGGTAAGCGTAGCTTAACCTGTAGAGCTCCTCTCTCTACCTATTTAAAAATTTGCTGTGCCCGACAGGGTCCATAATTGTTTTTTTTTTTTTTTTACCACCTATATATTTTGTACATTATGGATTGCAATAAACGACTTGATTTGATCGATCCGTGCGGCTGTTATTACATCATCGTCTAACTAATGAAAGAAAATGGTAACTAACAACAAATATCGCCTCATGGTCGATTCGTATAATTTACGGACCGTTATTGGTTAAAATGAAGACTCTTATATCTTTATCAATAATGAAGGAAAGACCTCATAACTTTTCGTAGCAGACCCTCTCATTATGGAAGTAGCTATCACAGGTAAAATTAAAGTAATAAAAACTAAAACCCAACTACGACTAAAAAGGTATAAATAAGACACCGCAGACAGACAAATTAAAAATCCGGAGTCATACGTGTTACGGCATAAATCGAACAGATTACGTGTGACTCCGGATTTTTAATATGTCTGTCTGCGGTGTCTTGTTTATACCTTTTTAGTCGTAGTTGGGTTTTAGTTTTTATTACTTTTTTTATTTTTTATTCTTTTGGTGTTATAATATATATATATTTTTGAAATGTCCTCATTAAGCCCTTTCATTTGATACCCAACATAGTACGATTAAACAATATTTTTTTCTTAGTTCCTGACTTTATGTCCTCTAGAGGGCGCCTTTTTTAATTTAATGTGACGTCACATAGCCTATAACCAGCGGACGATCAAGACGCTTCCAACGATACCTCATTTGTCAAACTGTGATGAGTCGTTTAGAAGATATGAGGGAACAGATGAACATACATACATACATACCGGTCAAAATCATAACCCTCCTTTTTCTTCGCCGTAGTCGGGTAAAAATTAGCTTACGAATCTATTTATATGCCCAGTTTGGCAATAAAAAAAGCTACCATTGGTAAACAAAACGATTCGTTTTCGTTTATAGGAACCGAGCTTAAAACTGCTTGTCATACTTTCGGGCATCTGACCGACCTGTAACAACTGTCAAAGATCTATAAATGACAGCCGGGACTAACGGTATAATAAAGTAACAGTATTATATCTCTGCAGTGACGTTAGTTACCTACGGCTGCTCAGTAGATAAAACCTTCCGCGTCCGTGCGTAACTGCCGCGCACTCAAAAACTCGTGCATACTGATATACACTGAGATTTTGAAGCACGACATTTCGGCCGTTTTCTATGAAGATTATAATACCTACTGTTATTTATTTATACAGTGAAGGTACCCATTGGTAAGACCTACAGAACCTACAACTTTATACTTATCTAAAAAAAATACAAAAAGAAACGTTAACAAAACAATACCTTCTATAATAATTCTTTCTTTATACAGGTAAGTAGTAGAAAAAGTAAGAAATATAATAATTATAATTATTATTTACAAAAGCAGTCACAATGTCTGTGTTGTCGCTCTAGGGAAAACAGTGTCTATTTGCACAAAAACAAAGAATTCTCTTTTGTACTAATTAGCTACTTATTCCAAACTGAAAGTTTTTTTTTTCCTTGATAATATTTTTTATAGTAAGGTTAATTAAATAAAAACACAAAGCGCGCCCCAAATTTTAAGAATATCTCCCATTTTTAACCGACTTCTTCAAAAAGGAGGAGGTTCTCAATTCGTCTGTATGATTTTTTTTTGTATGTTTGTTACGCGATTACTCCGCCAATGATGAATCGATTTTGATGATTCTTTGTTTGGTAGGTCATGCTTCCGAGGTGGTCCCATATAAATTTTATTAACTTTGCTTGCGTAATTTTTGAGTTAGCTTCAATATTACGTATTTTTCCCGCTTAGTTTATCTAGACGATATCCTGTTTGACTCCTTCACTGTTATTTACATAGCAGGTAGTGGTATTCGGATTTGTGTGGGGTAGGTACCACAACTAAAAAGTGAAAAATAAAAACTTTTTCCAAAAAAAAAACAACCGACTTCCAAACAAAAGGAAGTCGGTTGTTTTTTTTTTTGTAAAAAGTTTTTATTTAAATCAAAATTAAAGTTTCTAAAATTTTAATGCGCAGTTAGTACTAATTGTAGGTAGGTTCTCTTAAAACCCATAACTTCCATTCTAAATCCTAAATTATTAATTACTTGTTTGTTTGTTTTTTACGCTTTCACGCTTAAACGGATTTGGATGAAATTTGGCATATGGGTAGACACGTAGACCATGACCTGGAATAGGACATAGGATACTTTTTATCTCGGTAGTACGTTCCGGTGGGATAATTTCCGCCCTCCACCCGAGCGAAGCTGCGGGCAAAAATCCTAACTTATCCTAACTAATATTATAAATGCGAAAGTGAATTTGTTTGATACGCTTTCACGCTAAAACGGCTGAACGAATTTGGATTAAATTTGGCACATGGGTAGACCATGACCTGGAATAGGACATGGGATTTTTTATCCCGATATCCCCACGGGATCGAGACTAACGCGGGTGAAACCGCGGGGCGCAGCTAGTATTATACAATGATAATAGGTATTAACAAAAAATAACATCACGCCTGTATTCTCCGAAGGGTTAGACAGAGGAGTACCTATAGTACACCCACATTTCGCCAGTTATGTTTAAGTCCCATGTAACAGGGGATGAGCCTATTGCCATCAACCGGGCACAAATCCAGACCGGCTGCTACTACGAAATTCCGTATGGAAAATCCAAATAGGTAACACTATTGGGGATAGAACTCAGGACGGGCGCCATCAGTAGGGACTGGTCATCTCTTAGCTGCCACGGCTTATTTTAATTTTTGAATTGTTTTGTTTCTTTTTTATCGTTTAATTACGGACGCTTTTAACGAGCACGTTTCTCTATATTGTACTCACATGTATAACTTCAACATAAATGATGTAACCAATATATTGTAACAATATTCTGATTTAAAAGAGTGTCCGTGGAGTTTCTTGCCCGTTCTTCTCCATAGGAACCTACTACGCTTTGGAATGGTATACTAGCTTCATCTTTCTGACTGACCGACCCCTTGACAATTCAAAAGTGCCTGTAATTGGTTTATTTGAAATAAATGCTTTGAGTCTGCGTTTGGACTCTACGCCATAATACTAACGAGGCAATCTGAGAGGTTTTTTTTTGTACTATCCTTCACTTTCCCACTTGTGGGCAAAGGCCTCCCTCCACTCGTTCCATCTTTCGCGAGCCTGCGCGTCCTACTTCCAGTTTTGTCGGAACCTATCCAGCTCGTCCCGCCATCTCCTAGGTCTGCCGCGACCCCACCTCACTATCTCAGGGCACCAGAGGCAAAACCCGTATTTTTTTAAAACGTTCGAATTCTAATCTTATTCGCAATCTGTCAATAATACAATCTATTTAGGTACCAATATTTTTGACAAGTTTGACATATTGCGACTTGAATGTGAACGTTTTCTAATACGAGTATTGGCCTTCAGTTCAGTGATATTTGGGCCCACAGTTTGGCATGCGGTAGGCATTTACCCAGTCCCATTTAAGTTGGGCAGCCTTTTGAGCCACGTCAGCTATCTTTGTTTTAGAGCGCAGTATTTTGTTTCGAACACGATCCGTTAATAAAGGATATCTGGTGCCGTATTATGAAGTATTAATGCCACCATTTTTCCAGTGTGAGAGAGAGACGGAGCTAGACAAGGCCGATAGCACCATCCCGTTTTCGCAGTGGAATAATGATGGCATTAATACTTCATAGTACTACCCCTGGGGCCTTAAAACGGTCACTTTAGCAGAATCATAATATGAAAATATTATGAATCATCGTAAAATGTCACAAACTGAAAATTTATAATATGATCTGCGTGTAATTTATATTACGAAATAATTCATCTGTTTGACAGTTTTTATGGAGATTCGTAAAATGGTCCACAAATTATGAATTGCTTTTATGTCAAATTAGAGGAATTTCTAATGACAGCTGGGATTCAGGAAATGAACTGCTTTTAGAGGAATTGCTAATGTGGCCGGATTAAGCCCCCTGAGTGAAATTCGACTGACAACTGGCCTAAACTCCGGCACTGCCCAGTAATTGGGTTGTTGGGTCCTGTGTGCCACATGACAGTCGATCCATCAGTCGCATCTGGTTACTTTAGCAGCCGATCGCAAGTAAATAGGGTAAAGTAATAAGGTAAAGTAAAAAAAAAAACTTTGATATTTTATACCTATTTATGAATAACTAGCTTATGCCCGCGACTCGTCTCTTGTTTTAACATAAAATAATTATATTCTATTAATAATTCCGAACATTCTACGATCGTTCGGGTTAAGTTTCCGTGGTTGGATGACCATCTTTACATACCAAGAAAGTTAAGCCGTTGGTCCCAGCTGTCATTTGTAGATCATTGACAGTTGCTACGGGTCGTCAGAATCCCGAAAGTCTGGTAACCAGTCTTACCAAGGGGTATCGTGTTACCCAATAACTGGGTTGTGGAGTTCAGATAGGCAGTCGCTCCATGTAAAACACTGGTATTCAGCCGCACCCGGTTCGACTTGAAGCCAACCCCAACATAGTTGGGAAAAGGCTAGGCAGATGATGTATATGTTATGGACCAAGTAATAAATACGGGCATTTTTCATAATGCCCACGCATTATGAATAATGACAAGCTACTTAGGGCAAAATAATTAATTATAATTTGAACTTCCTTATTTATCACATTGCCTCGTCATTATAAATATTGCCGTGTGGTCTTTGGGCAATCTAATAGTACACAGGTATTTAATTATGACAAAGTCATCATAGGTCAGCAGAGTTTCTATGAATGGAAATATTTTATTTGATTTTAAATTTTGATTCTACGTTTGCAATCAAAATAATAGTAATAAAACCTGGTTTTAATTGTGCTGCCCCAAGGGTGACTAGCATAATAAAAAATGCCCGGTCGATTTGATTATTTCAATAGCTGTTATCATACTGCCCTCTCATATTGGGCATTTTTCAAACTACCCGGGCATTTTTTATAATACCCTAATAATCACTTGGTCCATACATAATCAGCCTATAATGTTCCCACTGCTGGGACACAGGCCTCCTCTCTGTCAGATTGAGTGGGCTGAAATACACCACGCGGGCCCAGTGCGGGTTGGTAGATGTCACATGTCTTCGAATTTTTGGTTCTAGGACATGCCGGGATGATGTATAGTTTAAAATAATTAAAAGATCACACAGACATACATTTATAGTTTTGGTGACCGTAATATATTAGTAACCGGACGACACGAACAATGTTACTAATAGAAATAATCAACCCAAGATGACAAAATTGTTTGACACCAAACTACTAGATACACACGGCTACAAATCAAGCTATACATTTCCAGTTTATGCTGATCTCACATTGTATAGAATTTCCGACAATGCGAGATCAGCATATACTGGAAATGTATAGCTTGATGTGTAGCCGTGTGTAGATATTGACAAAACTATAGACGCGAAAAATGTAATCTCATAGTCAACAGTCATAAAGAGCAAACATGGTCGACGGATAATTTATTCTCATATAAAATCTCTTGTATCTTGGATCCTTGTTTGCTGAGATGATTGCAAAATGGTGTGATATTTCTCCGAAGCGTAGTGGGTGGCTCCTAGGCCAATTTGTTTATTTTAATACTTGTCCTCAAGCAAAAGGTAAATGCCGTGAAGTTTTGTAGTACAACCTATGAATTCTGATTTCATATCAAAATCAAAAATCATTTATTCAAACTAGGCTGAGAATCAGCACTTTTAGAACGCCATAATTACATAAGACAGTCCCCCAAAACGCCCGCCCTTCACCACTTCCTAGTGCTTTAGCTGGGAAGAAGAAGTGGTGCAGCAAACTCCCCAGCAGCACAGTCTGTTTAGTTAGAGAAAAATGATTCTATTTACATTACACAACATAAATCTAATTATTAGCCATATGTCAGCTAGCACGCGCCAATAGACCAACCAAAAAAAACGAGAAGTATATGTACTCAAGCAGAAATAAAAGTAAATATAAACATAAATTAACTAAATAAAAGCCTCCAGGCACAAACAAAGGGCGTACCCGCTTACATATAGCTGTAACTGGAAGATGGAAGGGTGTGAGACTGTATATGGAAGGGAAGACCAAAGAAACGATGGATGGAATATGTGAAAGAGGTTATGGCTAAAACGGGGCTGACTACCGAGATGACGACTAATAGAGAAGTCAATCTGCCTAGCCTTTTCCCAACTATGTTGGGGTCGGCTTCTAGTCTAATCGGATGCAGCTGAATGCCAGTATTTTACTTGGAACGATTGCCTATCTGACCTGTATAACCCAGTAACTAGGCAATACGATACCCCTTTATGTACTTGACGCAAAAACCTTTATATTCGGTTTCGTTCGCATATACTTACCGGTTTTTGTAAACTGGTATTTGAAAGAAAAATCTCCTGTTCCATACATTTTGTCGATTTAAGTGAACACAAATGTATGGAACAGCTGATTTTTTTTTCGCGATTTCAAGGTTGGTCCCATAGAAAAAGTATATTATAGATGACACCAAACCACTAGTTTCAAGGATAACGCTGTCTACCCTAACACCCTGTATAAAGGTTTTTTCGGATTTACCGGTTATTCAGCGCGGCATTCTCACAAGTAGTCACAAGTTGCAAAGCGTTTACGAACATGCCCCTCGTCAAATAAACCGGTTAATATATGTTAAAATAAAGTTCTCTAAACGTTGGCTTTCTTTAGAAAAGTTCGGAGGAAAACCGAAATAAACCGGTATTTTTCAAACCGGTTCCGAGCCTTGCATCACTGCTCCAAGTACCGCTCAAGCGATGAATAAACGGTAAAGTGAAAACCAAAAGAGGTTGAATGTCATTACTTCACGTCTGACCGCTTCATTCAGACAAGACCGTAAAACTAAGGTCAGAGGGCAAGGATGGTTCTAAAAATATCTACACAGACCTATTTATTTAAATGTTAAAGTAGGATCCCAGTTGAGGGACAAATATATACAGGAGTATTGGTAAAACACCAGCAACCTCTTAAGGAGTCATTGTACTCATCATTATGAACAACTTTTACTATGGGAACAAATATGAAATTGCGAAATATGTACCTACTCAATTTGATTATAAACTTACTTAATAAACGTTATGCTTCTATATCTACATATATACAAATTTTATTATATTATTATCCATACAAATTATGTCATCATCTGCCTAGCCTTTTCCCAACTATGTTGGGCTCGGCTTCCAGTCTAACCGGATGCAGCTGAATATCAGTATTTTACATTTAGTGACAGCCTACCTGACCTCCACAACCCAGTAACTGGGTAATACGATACGCCTTGGCAAGACTGGTTGTCAAACTTTCGGGCTACTGACGACCCGTAACGACTATCAAAGATCCAAAAATGACAGCCGGGACAAACGGCTTAACGTGCTTTCCGAGCCACTGAGGAGTCTCGATATGTAAAGATAGTCACCCATTCACGGACCAACCCCGGCAAGCGTATCTTAACCTGATGGATCGACCCGTGCGGCTGTTATTACTTAGCCACGAGCTCCTCCATACAAATTGCGTATAGGGTGAAATTAAATTCATAGGCATCTTAAGAGGTCAAATCAAATCAAAATTATTTTGTTTCACATAAACCTACATGGGCACTTAAGAAACGTCAGAAGCTTGGTGCACGGTTCCAATTGGTCGTTTCCTATGCAGAAGAGCCGGCAAGAAACTCCACGGTTACTCTTTTAAAAATAATTGGATTTTACAATATTTTCGAATTACAGTGTTAATAGGTATGGGAGGACAGTGTAGGCCTTTCAACAAAGTTCAACAAAATCTACAGTCCACTAAGCCTACAACGTTCTCCCATTCACAAGATAGAAAAGAATCTACAACGTGCCGCTACAATGGTGACATTAATTTAACACACGTATACGAAATCGCGTATTCGTTTTATGAAAATATTTGAATTTCATTAAACGTTATTATTTATTGATTTATTTAGAATTTTCTAAATTACCACCTTAGAGCAACCTGTACTTAAAGAACTGTAGCGAAGAAGTCATTTGCCGGGGTCACGGAAAAAGAAGGAAAGGCGAAAAGAAGGAAAGCCGCACAATTTCTTAGAAATTATGCCGACAAAGCGATAGAACGTAAGCCAGCTAGTAAGTAGCTTCATGAATGAATCTTTTACACAGAGTGATCTCAATTTTGGTTATGTTTTTATTATTTAGTTTGTTTGAAAATGTAAATTTTTCAATTTACGAATTATTTATTTTTATTATATTTTTTATAATTACTGGCCACTAGCCCTACCCGTGTGTTAAATTAATGTCACCATTGTAGCGGCACGTTGTATATAAAAGATAAATAAGATATTAAAAACCTATGTAAACTAAATGTCATGATTGGCATTATAAAAATAGTGACATGAACAGGAACCGGCTTTAACAGCGGCCCCCAAGGCATCTCCATACTCTGTGCATTGAAGGGCGGTTTTTGTAATTCTTCAGATATGTGATTGACGATACATGTAATTAAAACCTGCTAAATTCAACAATTCTTTTTTTTCCTGTCCTAGAACCAAAAATTCGAAGACATGTGACATCTACCAACCCGCACTGGGCCTGCGTGATGGATTACAGAGAGGAGGCCTGTGTCCCAGCAGTACATTATATGCTGATTATGCTTATGTTATGCTTTTATATTCTTCTATCTTTCTTCTTTTTATCTTCTTCTTTTTGAATAATATGGAAAATCATCAAAGTATATCTACCAGTTTTATTTACAAATTGACATTATTGAATATTCTATACAAAATGACATGATTACTTTGTAAAGTATTATAATATTGTGAATGTGAGGACTATGTGAATTTTTTCGCTCTCAGTTAATTTTATCCATGGTCTGGCAATTTGAGAATTTTATGCGGCCTACCCAAATGTCCTTTCTTTGGTATTGTTCGTCGAGTCGTTGAGCTCCTTAAGTTCTGAGTTGAGCTCCACCATTACTGACAAATGCTTGCACTGACTGGACAGGCCCACTCAAATCTGTGTGGTTCTTTCCTCAAAAGACCATTTCAGACTCGAATTTACATGGTCCTCAACATATGGCTTGACCAAGATTATGTCTGGACTTTAAAAGAGACTGTGACATCTGAGTTTGTGTCGGCCTTTCTTCTCAGAGTAGTCAGATAGGAAACGCCGACCTCATCTAGTTTATTTTTAATATTTAAATATGACGTGTAAAAATGATTCCAATATCCTATTTACAGAATAAACAATTTCATTTCATTTCATTTCATTTCTATAATTCTTTCTTTATTTCTTACCTGAGTACTGAAAGCAGGTGAACTGGGAAGTAGCATACTGCGAACATGACGACCACTGCCACTAACATCTTGGCTGCCTTCCGCCTGGAACGCAGCTGAGCTGCAATTAAAAAAAAAAAAACATTAAAAATAGAGCTCTTAAAATAAACTGTTCAATATTTGTTGTTTCTATAAGGTGTATCTGTTCATACACGAAATATTTTAAAAGGTCATTGTACTCATCATTATGAACAACGTTTACTATGGGAACAACCTGAGGCCCTAGTGTGAGTTTCTTTTAACTATCTCGATTTTACGCATCGACCGCGTTCGGCGCTCCGATAGGCCCTACACTGGCCTTCACTGGCGAAAGGCCAATCGGAGTGCCGAACGCGGTCGATGCGTAATGTCGAGATGGTTAAATGAAACTCACACTAAGGCCTCTGAAATCGCCAAAAAAAATCAGTTGTTCCCTACATTTATGTTCGCACTAGCACTTTGCCCGCGACTTCATCCGCGTGGATTTCGTACTTCCCTCTAAAAAAATCAACAACCCCTCCACCCACTTTGAAAGGTAGTTTTCGAAAATTTATATTTACGATCTTTAACATTTATTTACGATCTTTACCCCTTAAACTTTTTCCTTTTACACCCCGTTAGGAGCTGATTTTTGAAAAACCCCGTATTAATAAATTACTTACTTAGTTTGACACCCCGTTATTTCTCTATGGTAAAAGAATTTCCAAAAACCCTTTCTTAGTGGATGTCTACGCCATAATAACTATCTGTATGCCAAATTTCAGCCCAATCCGTTCAGTGGTTTGAGCTGTGCGTTGATAGATCAGACAATCAGTCACCCTTGCCTTTTATATATATATATGTAGTGGCGCGAGACGATGGTGTCAACTCACACCTCGTCCAGTTCGAATCAGCGCGAGACGATGGCGTCATTCACACCGCGTCTAACTCTCAAGATCACTGTGGTCCTTGTTAGCGCGCAGAGCTTATTGATATTAAATAATGAATTATTGTTTCCGATAAGAAAGGCGACGTGGCCGGGGGTCGGCTTAATATTCCCGTGAGAACGTTTTAAGACGATAAGAGTTAAGCATCAGAGGAGCTTGGATCAGGCAGTCAGTTCCATTCAGACCACGAGACCGAGCACGATCCACGGACTCGTTGCGCCCTTCTAATTCGTTTAGACTTCTCTAGTTAGAGTGATTATACGCGTTCCCTTTGCCCACGAAGTAGACATAAAGTTACATAATGAACAATTTAATTGATAATTGCCCTTCTGATGATTTTTGTGAGCCCGAGTCCCGTCCCGGCCGCTCCGACATATATATATATATATATATAGATAACTCGTCAAAATGTAGGGAACAGCTGATATTTTTTTCACGATTTCACGTTTGTTCCCTTAATAAACATTGTTCATTGATGAGTACAATAACCTCTTAAAATATTTCGGGTATGAATAGATACACCTTTTATAATAGGGTACTGCTATGAAATCAACGCTACTTCTACGAAAAATCTGCTGCTCCTTAAATTTATGTTTGCATAACGGTACGTCACCAAATGTAACATGTTGGTTATACAAACTTCCAACATGTGAAATCCGAGAAGCAAAATGTGACGTCACACAGCTTTATCCATTACGAACTCACATGGAACACCACAAAGTTTTACCGAACATTCCTATTTACGAATTGCGGGAAACAGTTGATTTGTTTTTCGCGATTTCTGTTTTTTTCCCATGGTAAAAGTTATTCACATTACTGAATAAAACCCGTTGAGAGCTTTTCAGTTATTTAAATAACACTTTGTAAATATTAATATCTTTCTATGAAATATTATTAACATTCGCAATATCAAAAACTCCGCAGTACATTTTCCTGACTTTACAAGGAGATTAATTAATCCGGGTAACGTTGGGGACCCTGTTTGAGCTGAAACTCATCAAAGAGATTATATCTGTACTAACTCTATAATATCCTCGAACATCTATTTGTGACCTTCATACTTCTAAAGGTGTCCATTGTCAACATTGCGCGGCAAGAGCGCGGCAGCAACACGCGGCATTTGCAGTACACATTTCTGCCGCGCTCTAGTGTGGACTAAACCGACGTATGTTTGCGCGACATATCCGAGATATGCTGCGCACTTCAGTTGGCATGAGAGCGGTAGCGTGTGTCGTAGCTCTGCATAAAATTCGTCTCAACACAATTTACGAATTTTTGGTAGAAATGTTTGTGCGCGGCAGTCGTCCAAACACAGCGCGGCACGCCGCGCGTGTCAGCCGCGCACGATTTACGCGCAATGTTTGGACACACCTTGATTTACCTACGGAGAGATTTAGAAACTTTCACAAATAGAGGATGTCGTAAGGATAAACTAACTACTAATGAGGGTAAAGCGGTTGACCCATATCAGGATCTACAATACAAGGTGTTAGGATAAACCGATGCCTGCCAGGGTTGCGGGAATGTCCGAAAGGGATACCGGGCATCAGGCAACTGAAGGAACACGGGTGGGTTTTAGTCAGTAAAAGTCTGACACGCCCTTCCGCTCCGCCCAGAGCGGGAGAAGTCATTTGATGAATTCCCAACAACAACAAAAAAAAAAGGGTTTAGGGTAAACACCGTTATGCTTGAAACCAGTAGTTTGGTTTCATTTATAGAACGTAAAATCAATGGAAAATTACAACTTTTTTTTTAAAGAAAATCTTCATTTTACCACAAGAGTATTCCAACCTGGGTGGCGCGGGACGTGACTTAGAATCTTTTAATGAATATAACATTTTTTTTTATTGTTACTCGGTCCATTATTTTTATATTTAAGTCAACTAGCCATGGTTTGAGTGACCGATGTGAACGGTGTTTACCCTTACACCCTGTATTATTATACCCTTGATAGAAAATTTTGCCGTTGGCTATACTGGGTAAAATTAAATTACCTAGCGAAACTTTGCAGACGTCATAGGTGTCGATATCTATAAGATCATCGCCATTTAGATTAACGCGGCAAAGATGGTGTTTCAATCTGGGGCCGTATTATGAAGTCTGAAAAGGGATGGTGTTATCAGTTATATAAAGCTGTCTCTCTCTAGCACTGGAATCATGATAACATTAAAACTTGGCGTTTGAATCAAACCGTAGAAAGGTGTGAAAGGAGATGGAGAGGGGGGGCCTTTGCTAGTGCCCACCAAAAAATGGATTTTCAGCCGAAAATTAAAAAGAATCGTCGGCTTTAGCCTTATTTTTAGCCGAAAACGAACCCGAAACCGAAAATGATTTAGACATTAAAAATATTAATAGGTACTTCCACCGCACTGAAATTATGTTTGCCTTTTTTAAACCTAAGGAGAGAAAAAGCAAATATAGGTAGGTATTAAAAAGAAATAAAAAACGATAGCCGAACGTCACCTGATATTGCTGAGCTTTACGAACTAGGCCGAATGACGCCCAACAATTCACGTACTTCTGATTTTCTGCTTGGCCGAAGGTGGTTTATGGCCGAAAACTAAAACGAAGCTTCGATCGATCAGTAATGATTGCCCAATAAATATTAGAATTGAAACACACACAAATCAATGACGAACAAATTATTGTCAAGTTAGGGAAATTAACTGTTAGGCAAAAAATTATCCATATATTCAAATCACAGCTGTCATAATGTAAACAGGATGTCCCAGGAAGTATGGAACTTTTAAAAGAAAAATAACTGACTGGCTTATCACTTTAGATTATACCCAAATTGAAGACCTTTTCAAAACCGTATCCTAACATAATGTTCCCCGCACTCACAATTACCCCGCACCACACACACTCACTCCACATCACACACACTCACCCCACACACCACAAATATACTCACCTACATCCTCCCTTGCATGTACTTTTATTTCTTATATTTTTAATTTTACATTATTCCTTTATTTTTATTTTTGTATAAGTAGATATCATTTTTATGAGCAATATTGTAATAAAATTGTAATGTATGAGAATATTATTTGAATATTATATGCGAATCTGATCGTCTTCAGTACGACATAATAATGTAAAACTTTGTTCAGGGCGCCTGGTGACCTGGCATACAGGTTTTGTAAAAAACTTCACCAGTCTTCCACAAATTAATTATAAATTTGTGTATGTAGACTAGTTAATTACTTTCTCTGTAATTTGTAGTAAGAAAATTAATAAATAAATAAAATAAATGGATCAAATTGAATACGGGTATGGGCAAGGTCATTTATAATCTTTGTAACCCTGAGAAACTTTTTTCGCTAGTGAAACTTTTTCCCCTGAAAATCGCTCGAAATTTGAGTAAAATTTTTGCCAGATCAAAGCTTTTGCGGTTGTTTCTTATTGAACATACATGTTTTCTGGCAACGTAAAAGTATTACCACAGGAAAGCCCTGATCAAATTTACAAAGCCCTGAAAAAAAAAAATAAAGCAGAAATATAATATATATAATATAATATATAAATATAATATAATATATATAAAAAGTTGATCATAACTTTTAAGCCGTAAAAAATGGCACCGACATTCTCAGGGTTAGAAAGTTTGGAAATTACTTGCTCGCTCCCCTATTCGATTTTATCCATACTTCCAGAGACACCCTGTATAATATGTATGGATATATCAAGGTGGCTATCTAGCTACGCCTATTGCGCACGGACAGATAAAGATTATAAAATATTGCCAATAAATTATAATACTCGAAATAGTAGATAAGTATTATTATGGAATGTCCATAAAATAGTAGGAGTGAGTGCGGACTGATGTTTTCAATATTTATTATTGCTGAAATATTTTTATTTACTGTATCTGTGATCGGAAATAGAATCCGATCTCTTGTATCTGATAAATAAGATATTACAAGCTATCGACATTCACATCTACATCTCAATTAGGTACATAGATAATAATATTTTGGACTTCCCAAAATATACTTCCGATGAGATTTATCGGCTATCTTATTTCGATCCATACTAATATTATACATTCGAAAGTAATTCTGTCTGTCTGTCTGTATGTATGATACCTTTTCACGCCTAAACCGCTGAACGGATTTCGATAAAATTTGGTATGGAGATAGATGCCATCCCAGGGAATCCGCGAAGCCGCGGGTGGGAGCTAGTTATCTATAAATAGCGACCCGCCCCTCCTTCACACGGTTTTTTCGTCTTAACAAAACATTAAGATTTCTATACTATATCTATAAGTATAGACTCTAGCATTTACTTGTAACAGATAGTGCGGTGAAGCAGTGTCGACTCGCCCGTTTCGGGCGAGTAAATTGGGGCGAATCACCAATAAGCCGAAACGTCAACATCAGAGCAACTGTAGTTGTTTTTGTAACTTTTTAACCAAAAACGACCTCTTGCCTTTTTTGTGTTTTTTAACCAAATCAAAAAGGAGGTAGTTCTCAATTCGTCAGTTTTTTTTTTAAAGAAAAAGTGGTGGCAATAAACGAAAATTGAAAAGCAAAGACACCGATTTCCGAAATTAAAGTTATTTTCACTTTTTTATTGGGTAATATGGTGTAGGCCCCACTCGCCCCTTGGATCTTGCCCCTTCCATTAAAATGCGACATTTTAATGGAAGGGGCAAGATCCAAGGGGCGCCACTCGCCCCATTTTTTAATCATTTTTGTGTACTGACTCGCCCTTTACTAAGGGGCGAGTCAGTACACCAAAAATTCACATTATAATAATTATTTTGATGTACCCATTCGCCCTTGCGGCATTTCCTTTGAAATTTAACCAAAAAAGGTACAGTCAGACAGAAAAATGCACACATTATGAATAACGCTAAGTTTGATTACTTTAATAACTCTATCTGTAATCTCACCATCTCATGACACTTATGAGTTTTTGCTACCTGGCTTACCTATAAGTAATAACAAAAGGAACCTTTTTCATAGGTCCAATAAACAAAACGTTTAGTAAAATACCCGTTGAGAAAATCGGAGTAGAGTCGAATATATTATGAATGCTTTCGCTTTCTATGTTCGTATTATAATGTGGAAGCTATGCGTTTTGCGATATTTGCTAATTAGTTTATTACTTATCTCCAAGTGTAACTAAACGTGTTTTTATGCAAGCCTAGTAGTTTTTTGTTAGTTATAAACTATTTGTGTGCCTTTCATCCAAATCTTCTTAGTGGGATAATACTAATGGTTGTAATACTGTCTTGAATTCATGCAAGCCTAGTACTTTTTGTTGGTTATAAATTATTTATGTCCCTTTCATCCAAATCTTAATATTGCGTTAATACTAATGGTTGTAATACTGTCTTGAATTCATGCAAGCCTAGTACTTTTTGTTAGGTTTTGATTGAAGTTTTAAGAAAACAATATTTATTTTAATATTTAAAAACTTAGAGTTTTGACTGTACTTTTAACCTACTATAACAATCGGGGCGAGTGGGGCCATCTAATATTCAAAGGGGCGAGTGGGTACACTTAGGTAATTAGGGGCAAGATCAAAGGGGCGAGCGGGGCCTACACCTTGTTTTTTTGTAAAAATTTTGTTTTAGTAACTGAATGTTTTACAATGTATTTCGATCATGATTTCACGTGTTTTTCAAGTCATGCGTTTAAATTAATCAAAGCTTTGTTGAATAAATTAAATTCGATAGTCGCTTTGGAGTTTATCGACATTTTGTTTTGCTTTTCTAACAACAATTTACTTTAATTGAGTGTTCCAAATTAGGTAGAGTCCAACAAAAGCTGTCCAAGAAAAATGGCCGCAATTTAAAAAATCAAGAGCTGTCAACCCACTGCTTAAACAGTCGATACTATTATTCAAGACATATTATGCGATACTTACATCAGTATTTCATATTTATATAATAACTAGCTGCGCCCCGCGGTTTCACCCGCGTAACCGCCTGGCCACGGGAAATTCGCTACAGCGAATTTTCGGGCGGCGCGAATTGCGGTGCGTTTTGCGGCAAAACAAAATGTATAGAAATGTACTAAGCATGCCACGCGAACCGCGGCAGGCGGGGCGATTTGCGAATTTTGCCGAGCGGATTCCGTGGCGGAAAAAACAAATGCGAATCAATACAGGGCTGCCTAGTTTTTTTTACAAGAAATAAAGTACGAAAGAGACGGAATATAAACAGTATTTTGAAAAAATAAAAAGTGTTACGTTTTTTAATGTTTTGAATAAGTACATTATTTTTTGGAACATGTTATTATTGTAGGTATCATCCATCATTTAGGCTTCGTAAGCCTCATCACATTTCCATGTAAAATTAAAGTAGGTAAATGAGGAGCTAATTTTTTATTAACTTTATTGTAGCTTTAATTCTGTCGTCCCGCCATTTTGTTTACTTAAGTATATTTTTGTTTCACCATAGAGTCCGTTTTTAATCTCGTAGCCTATTTTGACATTTCAAATTATTGTTGTTTGTTTTTTCAATTTGGAGTTTGACATTTGCACCTGCCAATTAGCCTACGGGATTAAAAAATGAACTTTACACTTTAGACTTCGACAATTTGACTTTTTAGGGGGTTTTCGAAGAGAAGATAAAGGTGAATGTGAATCGTTTTCATTTTCTATTTTTGTGCACTAACTAACTAAGTAATCACAATTATGATAATAGGTTTAGTTGGAAAACTTGGAAACTAACAAAACGAAGGCAAAAGCCCGAAAAAAGGTTATATTATCCGCGCGTATTTGCGTCAGTAGACATCACCGTCGCCGTCGGCAGACTGTCAGACGGACGGTGACCTCAATTTGACATTTGACAGAGTACTTCTGACATCCACCGCTAGCATTTATTTTCTTAAACAAATTTTATAAATGGTTCTGTATACACGCGAAAAAAGTATTTTTGAATACTTTATTTTTATTGAATAGTAAAAAGTATTAAGTTCAAATAAAGTATAATACTGTTTTTAACAGTATGGTTGGCAGCCCTAGGCACATGCCACGCCCACGGATAGTATAGAAGCCAGGAACTTGAAACTTACACAAACTAACTTACTTAGGGGTATGAGGTATGATAACGTTACGTAATACGTTAGGTATAGTTCCAGTAACCATTTACGAACTAATTTCTTGGCAATATTACGAAAATTTATCGGAACGACATCAACTATTAATTTAGTTACGATCCAAGTGGAACAATAGAAATTATCGCTACTGGAACGGATTGTAACGGTATTTTAACGTTATTTAATAACGTTTCAAGTCCCTGATAAAAGCCCAACAAGTCTTCTCGTGAAATTCTCCGTCCATACCCCGACTTTTAGTTAAATAATGAATACACAATCTCTTTCAAATATTTAACAAAAAAATCTACTCTCCAAGCAATATCGAGATAACTTAGATAAAGACATTTTGCCCTCGGTCTATAATAATCGCGGTGGCGAACACTCTTCCCGTAGCTTGCATTCTGTGCCACTTGTTTTGCCGCCCCGCTTGCCGCACCGCAATTCGCGCCGCAATTCGCGCCGCCTGTCCCGTGGTAAGTCTCGATCCCGTGGGAATATCGGGATAAAAAGTATCCTATGTGTTAGTCCAGGTTATAAACTATCTGTTTGCCAAATTTCATCCAAATCCATTCAGCCGTTTTTGCGTGATTGAGTAACAAGCATCCAAACACACAAACTTTCACATTTATAATAATAGTAGGATTAAAATATAATATTCAACAGATAATAATTCGTGGTCAGCTTTCGTTGGCCAGACTCTACGTGGATTATGAAACATGAGTTCTCCAAACCTGTTGAATTGTTGTACAACATTAAGGCTTCCTGTACATGACACCGGAGCCACACCGGCGGGCGCCGGAACGCATGGTCCAGTGATCGTTGCTTTATTATTTAACTAGGCATCAATGCTAGTTTACACGCGGTTCAGTTGCGCCGCCGGTGCGGCGGCGGTGCGGTGCATGTTCGATATTCTTTCGTATATGTCGCCGTGATATAGTTATATCCCTAGGGATATAGCTATCCTTAGGGATATAGCTATACATCGTAATATAGTTAGGATATGAAAGCGGTTCATAACTGTCGGAGTGCCCTAATTTTGTTAGGTACTGCGACCAATTCCGACGTAGCGCTCGCTTGCCTCACGCATTGTTGGTCACAGTTCTAACTTAAACCTATTTGGTCGGAGTGCTCTTATAGTTATATTACTAGATCGCTACCCGGCTCGGTCGTCGAACGGCATGTCTGAGAGATATTTCTCGACGGCATGTGAAGCCAAGTCAGAGACCCATGGGCGGCTTTAAAACTCTATCACCAGGTTAGTCGCTAACCTCACGAAAAGAAGAGACTAGATCGTAGTTGTATCATAGTTATATTCCTAGTAAGACAGTTATGAACCGCTTTCATATAATTCTATTACGGTATAAATATATATTCCTAGGGATATAACTATAACACGGCTTCAACCATCTCACTGCGACATATACACAAATGCCGGACTGCAAAAAAACAAAATAATCCTTTCTCTTTATAATATTAGATGTTATTCTCGAAACAGGAATACATACCTCTATACAAGCAGTCTATCCCCCACACAAATAAACAATTTTTTATTTTGTATAGTTAACCAATTTTTCTGAAAATCAATGGATATGCCACATTTCCTTTCAAACAATTTTTTTCTTAACCCATGAACGTCTACTCTAGTGGTTGTTATAAACAGTATAAATATTGGTTCAAAAGAATGCATAGAGCTAGCACTGCCACGTAAACTTTCTCATCGTAATTTATTGCAATTATTATAATATGCTGCAACGTGTCTGGCATGTTGGTATTTCGTGCAAAAAAGCATGATAATGTATATGTGAATTTTGTTTGTTATACGGGCGCAAAAACGGTGTTCGGATACGCGTCGTATTTTAAAATAAATTGACGATGAAATTTTACCTTGAGTAATCTTTGAGAAATGTGGGTAAGTATTTGAATTTTTGGAAACCTTTTGTTTTTATTTTATTTTTCTCAGACAGCGAAGAATTCTTTGAAATATTTTCAGCTGATATTGAAGATGAGATACTTAGAGCGACGATAAAGGCAAGATAGACATTTACCTAATATAAATAGCTATAATCAGTACGAAAACAAAAGGCTCCCGCAGACAGGCGCAACGCGATGTATAGGCCTTGTGGACTGTAGATTTGTTGACCATTTTCTATTTATAACCGACTTCTGTTATGTACCTAGTATTTGTTGACAAACCCTACACTATCCTCTCATATCTATTAACACTGTAACTGTTGTAAAAACCTATTATTTTTAGGCTCTTCTCCTCAGGAAACGACCAATTGGAACCGTGCCCCTAGCTTCTGACGTTTCATAAGAGCCCATGTCGGTTTATGTGAAATAAAATATTTTAATTTTGATTCTAGTAGAACAACTTCTATGAAAAAACCAGCTGACATCCAAAAAACAAGACTACAAAGTGAAATATTACTTTAATTTCGGAAGTTAGTGTCTGAAGTTAACTCAAAAACTACCTAAAAATACACGAAACCACCGCGAAAGCTTCCTCTAACAAATGAAAAATGAATTTTCAAAATCCATGCACAATTGACGAAAATATCGATGGAAATATATTTAAATAAAATCATAGGCTACGAACATTTACATACCTCCTATTTGGAAGTCGGTTAAAATGTCCGGTCTTCATGGAAATTGTACTAACCAGAATCGCATCGCACCGAGCGATGCGGCGACGATGTGTTACGCTTGTCTGAGCCTTTTGATAAGTGTCAAAGTATCGGAATTCGTAATTACAGACGTTAACTGTTAACGCTTTGTTCTGAACGTGACCCAACTATACCCCATTTGAAATAAGATTAGACATTAACACAAACCCTTTTACAGTCCGTTCAACCGATTTTGACTTCTATACCGTAGGCATAAGGATAGCATTAAAAGCAAAAAAAGTTACACAATACCAACTATCTACTGCGGCTGCCATTTGTCATGCCACCAACGCAATAGAATTCAAAATCAGTTGAACGGAATGTAAAAAAGGCTTATCTATACGTCTAATCTTATTTCAAATGGAGTATAGTTTCACAGAACTTCGGTCTAATCATGTTCTGATAAATTGCATTTGTACGAGTGTTAATTTAATGAGTTTTATTAAATAGGTAGGTACATACACATATTATACATAAAATCACGCCTTCTTACACATGGGGGGTAGACAGAAACCACAGAACGCCACCTGCTACGATCCTTACACAGGTACTCCTTTATAATCAGCCGTCCCATACATTTGGGTCGAGTAGGTAGGTATTGAAGTTTTTTATGGGGCTGTAGTGATAATATTTTCGCGATTTCAATGTTGGAAGAAATTGGAGAAAGATGTTCAGTACCTACGTCGTTTCTGTAAAATTCAAACAACTCGCATCTCACATCGCTATTCACTCTCACTTCGAATTTTGAATCGGGCTCAAGTGCGAAGTGAGCGTAGAAGTGACGGGGGAACCTTACTGAATGCCACTTCTTACGTCATCTCATACTTTATCTATCAAAATCTCACGGTCAATTTATTTCAACTTGCTGACACGCTCGCAAAGGTAGCGCTAGTATATCAGCCGAGTTTTTAGAATGCCAATCAAGAAACTCACAGCGGATTCAGATTCGAAGTTTAGAATGAGGTCTTACAGAATCACACCCCAGTATGATAGTCTGTACCACCTTTTGTAGTTAGGATAACCCTTCGTCTTCTCCTATAGGATGCTGTAAACCCCGTGGCTTCGAGCTACACGCTCAAAAAATACGCGTTTTACGACAGCAACTGCATAGAAAACAAATAAAAGTTGTTTAGCCACGAGTCACCGCGACGCGACTTGCGGTGCGACTGACGGAAACAGGTGACACTCGCATATTTCATTTGACGCAAGACGCCTCGCATGTTGTAATGCTCGAGAGACCAAAAGGCCAGGGCTACGACATAGGGCGGTGCGTCTTGCGGCGTCAGGCGGCGCTCGAATGTTCCCGCAAGAAGCAGGTCGCACAAGCGGTGATGTCGTGATCAATGGGTAAGACAATTTTCCCAGGAATTACAAATATTGTAAGGGTTTGCTTACCCTGTTCAGCAGGTGCTAACTTGACGGTTTCAGCCTGTCCTGGTATCTTCTCGGAGCGCCATAACACCTTCACTATCTGATAATAAGCCACGGTCATCAGAAGAAGTGGTAGCCTGAAATAATAACATTCATTTAAAATCATGCCTGTGCGCCGGACACAAATCCAGACTCCGGGTTGTTACTGAGAAATTCCTGATGGGAAAAATCGATACACTTTGCCCAACCTTTTTTTTTTTTTCTGGTTGGAGCGGAAGCCTTTGCCCAACCTGGGAAGTAAGTGCTACACAACACAAACACTAAATACATCCTTTATTTATAATGCATCATAACATTAGATAATATCTAATAACGCCATGTTAATTGTTACGTAACCAAAAGGTCAAAACGTCTTGTCAAACATACTTTTTATGACAGCTGCGCGCACAGATTGCAGTAAACCTGTGGCGCGTGAGTCGCTGACGGAACAGAATGTTGCCATCAATAAATATTGTATTTTTGTAAACACTTAGTAATGTATTTATTTTATTTCTTATTTCTTATATTGATCATTCATTATGTGCTGCACCGATTGACGTCATGACGTCACCGTCGGCTGTCACTGAAAACCAGAGCTGGGGCTCTGTCTCGCATAGGGTCGCAGCATTATGCTGAGTGATGGCCGTTTTGCGTGAATGTGACGCATATTTTCCCGCAACTGGTTATTTTAATTTTATTATATTTGTCCTTTCTTAGCGTCATTTTTGCCGCAAATAAACTTATTTTCTTTCTTTTCTAATAGTCCGGTTTTTCAGTGAGACGTAAATTCCAATTGATGGCCGACCCATTTATGGGCAACTAGCTGCGGCCCACGGTTTCACCCGCGTAAGTTTCGATCCCGTGGGAATATCGGGATAAAAAGTATCCTATGTCATGGTGTACCCATGTCCCAAATTTCATCTAAATCATCCGTTCAGCCGTTTTGGCGTGAAAACTTAACAAAAAACAAACAAACAAACTCATTTACGCATTTATAATATTAGTTAGGATTAGGATTAATATTAATAAAAACTAAAATAATAATAATATACGTTGGGATTGGGTCTGACGTCTCACTGAAAAACTGGACATTTCAAACAAAAGGATACATAGCCGAAATATGCAGGGGATTACAGGACACAGACCATTATACGTAACAAGATTTGGGATGTGATCAAAATGTGTCGGATAAAAGTGATTTTTTCTCATTTGTTACATCTAGGGTTGCCACATCTCCCGGAATTCCGGTAGTCTCCCGAAATTCAGCAATGACCGGCTCCCGGAAGGAATTTCAAATAAACAAAATTCTCCCGGAATTTAAAATTCACTCGCACTGGCGGAATAATTGACAGTGGCGAAAATCATACTAGTGTACTGACTAATGTAGTAGCTCTCGCGAGCCTCCAAACTACGTTTTTCCTTATCTGCATCAAACGCCGCCTGCGCTGCGAACGTGTTTTAGTATACCTATACCCCATTTGAAATAAGATTAGAAATTAAAACAAACCCTTTTACAGTCCGTTCAACCGATTATGACTTCTATACCGTAGGCATAAGGATAGCATTAAAAACAAAAAAAGTTACATAATACCAACTATCTACTGCGGCTGTCATTTGTCATGCCACCAACGCAATAGAATTCAAAATCGGTTGAACGGAATGTAAAAAAGGCTTATCTATACGTTTAATCTTATTTCAAATGGAGTATAGTATTCGTTAAATGGACAAATTAAAAAAATAAACTGCTTAAGGCGAATGCGCCAGATAAAGCCGATTTTTGCAATTTGCAGTATCAGGTTGTATTTTGATCTAAATATGATTCGCGACCGTAACAGAATATTTATTTATTTATAAAATTATAATCATAAAAATCATCAAAACAGTGTCGCCGACACGTATCTTAGAAAGAATCGTAGATGCGCAGAATTTGTTTTCGCTTGAGTTACATAATAGACATGTCCAAAAATAAATTATGACAATAACAATAAAACATGCAATAAAAGTGACAATTTTTCTGTTGCAATAAGTGTAAAAAGAATTTTATTGATTGATGGAGTAAAAAATTAACTAAGTATTTGCAAACTCATTAGATTTAAAAGCATTCATTCTAAAACTAAGCCGTTCATAATTATGTAAGAAACTATTCGAAGATATTTTTAAAGAGTCTGAGCCCAACATAAATCGAAATTAATAAGTAACAAAATTGATCATTCTAACAATAAAATAAATACTGTATGGCGGTTAATTAACAAAGAAACTGGAAACACAAAACAACGATATGGGATTATTATCGAAACTTAGTCCCACTAAGTTAGCGCATCAAAATACCACAAAACCTTGCCAAATTACCGGCGACTATACAACTCTCTAAATATGTAATACTATTGAATGATTATTTCATGAAATCATGATGTTTAGGATTATTCTAACTTAAGAAGCTGTATTACTGATTCTAACAACAGATGGCAACCCTAGTTGTAACCCGTTTTGCTGCTTTTAAAACTGGAACCTACAGGTTGTTATTCCTGTAAAGGCTCGTACAAACCGGCGCGACAAGCAGCGGTACCTTTGTCGACAAAGGTACCGCTGCCTGTCCCTACAAAATGGTTGAGCTGGATGGTGCTGATCCACATGTCATGTTCGTGAACGGGCGCCGTCAGTTGAGACTGGTCACCTCTTATTTGCCAGAGCTTATTTTTAATCTTAAATTTTGAATTGCTTTTGATTCTTTTTTTGTTTTACATTGTTCTCACATATAGAAGCAACATGAATACTGTACCCAGGATTTTGTAATATCTATATCCATCTTTTAAAAGAGTGTCCTTGGAGTTTCTTGCCCGTTCTTCTCCATAGAGATCTACATTTTGGAATGGGCAACTAGCTTCAACTCTCTGACTAACTGACCGACTCTTTGACAATTCAAAAGTGCCTGTAAATGGTTTAATTGAAATAAATGCTTTGAGTTTGAGTTTTGAGTTTGTCGCGCCTGCGATATCGCGCCTGTTTGCACGAGCCTTAAGACCGCGGCGACGGATGAATTTTCCATACAAACGTAATACCAAAATCATTTGCAATTTAAGCATATTTCCACCATAATGTGTTGTTATTCGGATTGAGACAGTATTTATCTAGGTACCTACATATTTTTTTTTAACTAAAATGAAGTTGTAGCCAATTGAATTTCGCACATTTTTACAGCGTAAATTACATGTTTTCATATTGTTTTTTCTGTATTACAAACAACAATACTTGTGATATTGTTTCAGCAGAAACATAGCCTATATTATCAAGTTACAAATTATCAAAAAAAAAATGGAAAAACATTAACTTTTCGTTCATCATTTTTGGTATTAAGGAACACATCCAAATTTATCATAAATTTTCAATAGCTAGTAGTGCTATCGCGTCAAGCAAATGTCATGTCTATGAAAATGTGTGCGTGGTCGTATAGTTCACGGTGGCTGTGTGTATCGCTCCGACAGGCACACTAGCACAACATTTGTAGCACTCGATTCATAGTTGAGATCGATGCTCCGCCGGCCCCTTAATTCTGGGAATTATATTGGGGTTAGGAATGGAATTTACATTAATGGAATTAACATTAATTTTGGTTTTCCTGCTTGGCAAATTCGCTTATAAATATATGTAAATAAACAAGTACTTTGGCTCAAAATAAATTATTGCTTTGGTGTAATTTTCAATTTCAAGGAAACCAATTAGATATTCCCATTTTTTTTAAAGCCCTCAAAATATTACAAACCATCTGTTCGTCTGTGTTCTGAGAAAGTTCGTATTTATAAAAGTAGACCAGTCTTGTAACTAGAGTGTGACCAACGAAAGCTGACCACGAATTATTATCTGTTGAATATTTTATTTCACTTCTAAATACAATATAACAATGTCTAATTATTATAATTAAATATGAAATACTAATGTAAGTATCGCATAATATGTCTTGAATAATAAATAGTATCGACTCCGTATAAGGAGTGGGTTGACAGCTCTTTATTTATTTAAATTGCCGCCTTTTTTCTTGGACAGCTTTCGTTGGTCAGACTCTACGCCTCGTTTCTGATTACAAGCCGCGTGAGACGTAATCTACAAGTACCTATATTTAAAAGAGTGTCCATGGAGGTAATTGCCCGTTCTTCTCAATAGGAACCTACGTGCTACTACGCTTTGGAATGGCCAACTAGCTCCATCTTTCTGATTGATCGACCCCTTGACAATTCAAAAGAACCTGTAATTGGTTTAATCCTAACTAATATTATAAATGCGAAAGTGAGTTTGTTTGTTTTTTTGTTTGTTACGCTTTCACGCTAAAACCGCTATACGGATTTGCATGAAATTTGGCACAGGGGTAGACCATGACCTGGAATAGGACATAGAATACTTTTTATTCCGATATTCCCACAGGATCAAAACTTACGCGGATGAAACCGCGGGGCGCAGCTATTTGAAATATAAATGCTTTGAATTTGAGTTTGGAAACTCCTCACAAAAAGCCGGACATTGCAAAAATGTGTAGACAATACTTTATAATAATACTTTTTCAGAAATCATTTTTCACCTTTTTTATTTTCCATAAAAAATCTCCGGAGAAAGACCGTGTGGGCAGCCAAATAGCCGGACTTGTCCGTACAAATCTCTGGGCGGATAGCAACCCTATCTGCGAGGGTTCCTGCGGTTGTCGGTCAGTCCGTGGGCGACCACCATTTGACATCGAAGCTGGCTACACAGCCGTAAGTTATTCAACCGAATCTAGTTAGAAATGCTGACAGGTAAGGCCGACCCTTTTTAGAATAAAGGGTGGGATAAAGGGCCTACCTTCATCCCTCGTCTCAAAAATGTGCTCCTAAGTAGGCACAGAAATAATTCATAATATTGTCGTGATTTCTTTGAAGAAATGTAGGTGTAATGGTAAAATTACAACATTAACAAGGTACAACATTTATTAAAAAAAAAAACATAAAATTATGTTTTATTCTTATTTTTTATGTTATTTTTTCGTGTTTAGATATCGACACCCAACACGTTAGTTTACGTTACCCAACACGTTACTTTACAAAAAAAAAAACGTTTTTTTAAGCTGATATTTCAAGTGGCCACACTATGTGCGGATGATGAACCAAAAAAAAAAAAAACATCATATTAATTTCATTTTTGTTACATAATGTTAAGATTTCGACACCCAACACGTTTGCGAAGTTTATTTTGCTAATTTCATTGGATCCTGTATTGGGAAATGCCTTTTTAATTAAAACAATAATTATGTTTTTTTTTATATTGTACCTAATTACAAGGAAATTAAATAACCACAATACGTCTGCCGTGATTTAGCCATTACCCATACAACTAGCCACACAATTAGCCATAAAACTGAATTGAAATGAAAAATTATTTTTTTATTTGAATATACGGACAATGTAAGTTGGTGGTCAATTTTGCTTATCAATTAATTATTATATTTGTATGTAAATAATATTTTTTGTTTTAGTTTATTAAATGAATTGTTTTGATTATATGTATTTTACTTTCTCACGAATTTTACACACGGTGACTACATCTCTTATCTACTTTCCTATCGCAGGTGTGCTGGAAGAGATTTCTTTGGAAATATGCATCACCTTTGTACGTATTTATCTGTTCTTTTCTTCTTGTCTGTTTATTATGTGTGTAAATAAATGGTTAAATAAATAAATTCCCTGACTTTAAAAAGTACTATTATTAGATTTTACCAGCAACTTCGTCCACGTGAATGTTGGAAAATATCCCACGGAACCTTAGTATCTAAGTAAATACATTGTTTTCTTATTACTCTATTTGTTTACGCGATGCACGCTTGTAAAGGTCTCAGTCGGCATTTTTTTTTTCCGACGTCTTTAACAATCATCGTTATATTTCAGCCATTTTACACAAAACCTTAATGAATTAAAATAAACACTCGAACCTTTCTTATGAATCATTCCGTCCAATGGCGAAAACTGTAAGTATGAAAATCCGTTCGGTAGTTTTTGAGTTTATCGCATTGCGACAGACAGGCGCGGCGAGGGGAGAGGACTTTGTTTTTAACGATTCTACTGGGTGGTCATTTATAGAACGTAAAATCAATGGAAAATTACGACTTTTTTTATATGAAAATCTATATTTTACCACAAGAGTATTTCACCCTTTCACCCTATGCGCTAGGGCAACAAACTTGCGTCTCAACACGAGCGGGGGGTGCGGACGTGAACTGACCGGCCGCGAGCGCGACCCCTCCCTCAGTCAGTCAACTGTTTCGCTAGCGAGCACGGTGTCGGATACAAATCTTTTAAAGAAATTAACGCTTTTTTTTTTTTTTTGTTGTAACTCGGTCATTTATTGTTATATTTAAGTCAACTACCCATGGTTTGAGTGACAATGACAACGGTGTTTACCCTTACACCCTGTATTATCTGACCTTTTATGGTATGTTTATAACTATAAACAACATATTTCCATAATCAAACTTTAAGGATAACACGCGCATTACATGCAAATCTTGAAACAGTTCAGAGTTTCAACATGGATCATTCTAAGAGCTCTTAAAACGTATTGTTGCTAATGGTACAGTGTTATTTATAAAGCAATTACTTAACAAAGTGATTAACATAATTAACTTGTCAGAAACTTTAGAGAAACAGTGGATTGTTCCGGTAATTAAATACTTAGTATCGTAGTAGTAGTAATAACAGCCGCCCAGGTCGATCCATCAAGTTAAGCTACGCTTGCCGGGGTTGGTCCGTGATCATCTTTACATATCGAGACTCCTCCGTGCCTCGGAAAGCACGTTGGTCCGGGCTGTCATTCGTAGATCTTTGACAGTTGTTACGGGTCGTCAGAATCCCGAAAGTCTGACAACCAGTCTTACCAAGGGGTATCGTTTTACCCAGTAATTGGGTTGTGGAGGTCAGATAGGCATTCGCTCCATGTAAAAAACTGGTATTCAGCTGCACCCGGTTAGACTGGAAGCCGACCCCAACATAGTTGGGAAAAGGCTAGGCAGATTGATTTTTATCGTAGATAACACTTGTCTTAATTCACTTTTCTTCATTTATTATGTCGACAAAGAAGTAATTCTTAGCTCTTTTGGAATGATCAAAAGAAA
Source organism: Lithophane ornitopus (assembly GCA_948473465.1). Taxonomy (NCBI): domain Eukaryota; kingdom Metazoa; phylum Arthropoda; class Insecta; order Lepidoptera; family Noctuidae; genus Lithophane; species Lithophane ornitopus. The sequence continues at coordinate 11,830,225 of OX419635.1, read as the reverse complement.
ATTTTACGTAGGTACTATCCGAGAGTGTTCAAAATGTTTGAGCTGTCTTCGCTCGCTCTTTTAGTCTACATTTCATATAAATTCCTTGGCCTTTCCTGCATAAGTGGACAATGTAAATCCTATTTTTGTTTGAAAATGTAAATCGAATTCTAACCTATCCGAGACGGGGTATTAAAATTGTGGCGGTATCTACATCGCCACATGCGAACTACGCATCAAAGACCTGACGTCACACAAAAATCCTGACGTCACATATATCCTGCATCGCGCAATTAAAGTTTACTATTTATTTTTTAAATAAACAATAATATTAAAACCTTGAAATCGCGAAAAAAAAATCAGCTGTTCCATACATTTGTGTTCACTTAAATCGACAAAATGTATGGAACAGCTGATATTTTTTTCGCGATTTCAAGGTTGGTCCCATAGAAAAAGTTGTTCAAAATGATGAGTACAATGACCCCTTTTCGGGTTTGGGGTAAACAAAAACTAATGTTGTATACAAGAACCCAACATCAACCGTTAGGCAGTTGCCCGCCTGACACAACACCCGTCTGGTCGGAGGATCCTCCCTTTTCTATGGGGGATGAGTGAACTTTACACCCTGTTCCTCATACCCCTAAATTATCGAGTTAGCTTCGCTAGCTCTTATCACTCTACATAATCTACTATCCTAATACCTATTATTTATTACCTCCTTAAAAAAATGGCATGTATTTAAGCGAACCCCAAATATTTCCTATTTTGGGGTCCTTAAAATACTAAATAGCCTATTCATTACAAAAAAAAGCCCAAGCAAAGGCGAAATGTGGGTGTACTATTAAGTACACCCACATTTCGCCAGTTATATCGCACGCTGAGAACGAAAGCGACTCAAGGCAAAATTTACGATTTTTGGGAATTGAATAAAATGTGTTCGACTGGTTAAACATTTTCTATTCTTTCTAAAATAACTTTTTAATATGAAAAAGAAAGTCTTATGTATAATATTATTTGGCTTTATCACTTTAAGTATACGTATATAAAAATATAATTTTTTCTATAAAAAATTACTTTTTGAAAAAATAGGTCACTTTATTAATAGAAATGAGTTCATGAGTTTAACTCATGCCTTAATAAATAAGTGACCGATTTTCATTTATGTCACCTAGGTTGTTAATATAAGAAATAAGAAAGTGACCGATTTTCATTTATGTCACCTAGGTTGTTAATATTAGAAATAAGAAATTGACCTATACCATAAATTGGTCACTTTATGATTATAAATTGTAGCAAAACTTACGCCCACAAATCGGCACTAAACTGACGAAAAGTGTAATCGGTCGCTACAGTACTAAACTTGACACGTTCAGCTACATCCACTGAAACGGGGACTGTGAAGCGCTCAAAAACAAAGAGACCGAAAAGCCCTCTATCCCTCTCTGACCATTAATGGTCTGTTTTTTAATATAAGTGTGATAAAGTGTACTTTTTTGAGTCATTTTGTATATTTAACTCATTTCACTAAAATTTTGAGATAGGTCACTTTCGTTCTCAGCGTGCGATATGTAAGTCCCATGTAGTAGGGGCGAGCCTTTGCCGTCGCCTTCATCGTCAACCGAGAAAAGATTCAGACTGCAGGCTGCTACTGAGATTTCTAATGGAAAAGCCCGATAGCACTTTACCGACCTGGGAATTGAACCCAAGACCCATGCACAGCCTGCCAGGGTTGCGGGAAAGTCCGAAAGGGATACCGGGACCTTGGCAACAGGCAACTGAAGGAACACGGGTAGGTTTTAGCCAGTAAAAGACTAACACGCCCTTCCGCTCCGCCCAGAGCGGGAAAAGTCATTTGATGATTTCCCACACTTTCAAAAAAATAAATAAAGAACCCATGCACAGCAGTAACTAACTAAAAATAATAAATAAATAAACGTGTCATAGACAATAAAAGCTGAAGGAAGAAAACCGTTGCCATTGACAACTAATTTCCTATAACCGAGGTTCTTTCCTTTTGTATATAACAAATATAGTCTCAGTATCAACACAAGACATCCTGTATCTATTATAAAGGGTGACATAGAAACATGCGTAGTCAAGGATGATAGCTCCTCGTTGTCTATTAATATTATAATACATATATTTTAACGGATAATAAGGCGTTTTGATTTCTTATTTTTATTTAAATATATCATGAGTAAATCAGGAAGTATTATTTCAGTACCTATTGTTCAGATTGCTTGAAAAGGGGCTCGTGGCTAAGGTTAAGATATGCTTGCCGGGGTTGGTCCGTGGATGGGTGACCATCTTTACATATAAGTACTTATGAGTTACAGGTCGTGAGAAGCCCAAAAGTCTGACAACCAGTCTTACCAAGGGGTATTGTGTCGCTCTAACGTTCAATGGTAATTCTATATACCGTACGGGACTCGATAATTTCAACCTTAGTGAAGTTACAATTTAATAGGAATTGTTGTCAAAACTGATAACGCATTTACGTGGTCGAGGATAAGTATGCACCTCATTGCAAGCGTAATATCCTAGTCCTTAGTGTATTTACCTTGCTCATAATATCATCACCTTCATAGGTTCATCAGAATCATCATCATTTCAGCCGAAAGACGTCCACTGCTGGACATAGCAGTCCCCCAAGCACCGCCACATCAACCGGTTCTTTGCTTCTCGCATCCAGCGGATTCCCGCGGCCTTCACCAGGTCATCGGTCCACCTTGTGGGGGCCTTCCAACGCTACGTCTTCCGGTACGCGGTCGCTACTCCAGAACCTTTCGGCCCCATCGGCCATCTGTTCTGCGAGCAATGTGCCCTGCCCACTGCCACTTCAGTTTAGCAATACTTCGGGCTTTGTCGGTTACCTTAGTTCTCCTACGGATCTCTTCATTTCTGATTCGATCATAGGTCTTCTTCATAGGTTATTATATATGTTAGTAAAACTCCATTTTTATTACCCGACTACGGCGAAGAAAAAAGGAGGGTTATGATTTTGACCGGTATGTACGTATGTATGTATGTATGTATGTTCATCTGTTCCCTCATATCTTCTAAACGACTCATCACAATTTGACAAATGATGTATCGTTGGAAGCGTCTTGATCGTCCGCTGGTTATAGGCAATGTGACGTCACATTAAATTAAAAATGGCGCCCTCTAGAGGACATAAAGTCAGGAACTAAAAAAAAAATATTGTTTAATCGTACCATGTTGGGTATCAAATGAAAGGACTTAATGAGCACATTTCAAAAATATATATATTATAACCCCAAAAGATTTTTTTTTTTAAAGTAATAAAATCTAAAACCCTACTACGACTAAAAAGGTATAAACAAGACACCACAGACAGACAAATAAAAAATTCGGAGTCACACGTAATCTGTTCGATTTATGCCCTAACACGTGTGACTCCGGATTTTTTATTTGTCTGTCTGTGGTGTCTTGTTTATACCTTTTTAGTCGTAGTTGGGTTTTAGTTTTTTTTTTTTTTTTTTTTTTTATAAGCTGTAACGCGGCTAAACGTAAGCTGTAACGTGGTGAGATACAATCATATCGTACTTCAAATATGTTGTGTTACAGGAAATTATTGTCAAAAGTGTTAGTGCATTTACGAGGTTGATTATACAAATTGTTGTCAGTCCCTCGCTAATGTCAAAAGGTCTTATAATTAAAATAAAACGAATGCCAGAGATCGTCTAGCTAAATAAAAAGAAAAAAAAACACAATGCCAGAATTTTCTTTAAATAAAAGAAAATGAAAATAGCCTTCAACCCAAGAATTAAGTTTTTTTTTTTTAATTTACCAATTTAGATTTAAACAGTACAGCCGTGTTCGTAAACAGAATTGAAATTAATTAATTACTCAATTAAAAAAGAATTTCCGTGTTTTTCACTCCCAATGAAAAATACGAATTAATCTGTAAAACACCAAAATCTTTGAGTGTTCTGTTATTTACTCATTAAATTCTCCGAGATTAAGAAATTTACGGGGTTAAGAAATAAAAATATTTTAACATTTTAATTATACACGATGATTTTTAATTCACTTTTAACCTTTCAGGGGGTGAAAGAAATCATAATTATAAACAACTTTCACTATGGGAACAAATACGAAATAGCAAAAAAAAAAAATCGTTTCATCGATTTTCATCGGGTAAATATTGCATTTTTGTATGAAACTGTTTTTTTTTTCGATTGTTCAGAGTTAATCTTATAGTGAAAGTTGCTCTAAATCATGAGTACTTTCACGCCCTGAAAGGTAAACAGTGAATTAAAAATCACCGTGTACAGTCGAAGGGTTAAGCTAAGTAAGACGATTTCGTTATTGCAAAGGGGTTTTATTTTTACGCTATCACGTCCACGCAACTTAAAACACACAATTAGGCACACAACAGTTACACAATTACCGTCTTATTCCAAAACGCGATCTAAATTTAGTACTGGGATTATTACTAGGTTTAAACCATGACTAAATAAAACGTTATTATAAAACGAAGTTTATCACTAGTTCCAGAACTATCTATGGTACTAAAGTTAGTCCGCCGAGACCCCTAGTTTAACTTTGGTACTAATTCATTTGACGTTTGCGTGGCGTCTTGGTTATTGTGTTAATTTAAATAAAAATCGTAAAAAAATGAATATTAACATGATCGACGTGATGGATTTGGAAGATTTGGATATGCTGGAGAGGTCTCGGCGATCTTACAGACATCTTCATTGTGTGAATCCGTTTGAATTGAGTGACGAAGATTTCAGATACAAGTATAGGTTCATAAAACGTTTTGGTGGAAAAATAGTGGATCTTTTATGTGAGGATTTATCCCACGACTCCCGAGGATGCCTATTGAGTCCTGAAGTGCAAGTGGTTTGCGCATTACGCAACTGGGTTCGCCATGAAGTATGTAACCTTGGTCAATGCTAACCTAACATTAGACAAAATCAAAATAAACTAGGTAATATTATCGTTTTATTCGTAGATTCATTCAAGTAACACAAGTAACTCACTAACTATATAGAATTGTAATCTGTGCTCACGAACAAACCACGTATGTAACAGTATTGTTAATAAAAACATTTTACAAAAAAAAAAAACAACCGACTTCCGGAAGTCGGTTGTTTTTTTTTTTTGTAAAATGTTTTTATTTTTCAATTTTTAGTTGTGGTACCTACCCCACACAAATCCGAATACCACTACCTGCTATGTAAATAACAGTGAAGGAGTCAATCAGGATATCGTCTAGATAAACTAAGTGGGAAAAATACGTAATATTGAAGCTAACTCAAAAATTACGCAAGCAAAGTTAATAACATTTATATGGGACCACCTCGGAAGCATGACCTACCAAACAAAAAAAGAATCATCAAAATCGATTCATAATTGGCGGAGTATTCGCGTAACAAACATACAAAAAAAAAAAAAAAAAAAAAAAAAAACATACAGACGAATTGAGAACCTCCTCCTTTTTGAAGAAGTCGGTTAAAAACAATGAATACAAATACTTCATAATATTTATTTAATAATACAGGACAATTTTATTAATTATTTAACAAATTACGCGCGCCTCCGCCGAATGTAAGGCGCTCCACTTTACGCTAGAGGTCTTCAAAAATATGACAACTTGATTATAAAAAGCGCGTCAAAAGTACAAGTTGTGCTTGTTCAATATATTCACACACATACATATAGAAACATATAGAAAGAACAATTTATGACATATTTTAAAGTTGATAAATAATTATTTAAGCATTTCAAGTGTTATTATAATAATATATCAACATTTAGAGAAACAGAACGTTGCTTCAAATAAAGCCTGCGTGAACGAATGAAAGAATGCCATTTTTGTTTTTTTATCTATGGACATTATTTAAACCATGAACCTTCTTTGGTACTAACTGATCCTCGAATAGTCTTCGTTTTGTAATCGTAACATGTTTTAAACCTAGTACTAGCTTTATTACCGTAACAATCCTAGACCTTTTAGTCTTGGTTTAAACCAGTACTTTTGCAGTTTTTTGTAATAAGACCGTTAGGGTTCTGAGGCCCTAGTGCGAGTTTCTTTTAACCACCTCGACTTTACGCAACAACCACGTTCGGCGCTCCGAGTGGCCAATCGGAGCGCCAAACGAGGTCCATACGTAAAGTCGAGATAGTTTAAAGAAACTCACACAATATTCTCTGAATCATGTTAAAGGATATTGCTAATCGACTGCTTCATTTATATTCTAAAATAGCAATTAATGTTGTTGAACGGTCAAAATGAACCAGATTGTGATTGATCGTGTGTTATCGACGCAATTAGTGTGCTAGAAGGAATTCGATATTGCCACCCGTCTCTGCCGAATCAGGCCAACCCGAAAAAGTATGTAGCACACCTTAATCGGATCAGCCGGATTGACAGTAGTATTCAATCTATACTAATATTATAAAGCTGAAGAGTTTGTTTGTTTGTTTGAAAGCGCTAATCTCAGGAACTACTGGTTAGAATTGAAAAATTATTTTTGTGTTGGATTGTCCATTTATCGAGGAAGGCTGAAGGCTATCACGCTACGACCAATAGGAGCCGAGCATAAATGAAAAATGTTGCAAAAACGGGAATAATTATTCCTTTTTGAGAGCTTCCGTTGCGTGCGCTACGTAAACGGTTTAAGTTACGCAAATATCATGTATCATGGGATTGATCCTCTTTAAAAGTTCCAAAAAAAAGTCCGCGACAGCATATGTCTATCTTTTAAGCTTGACTCACTATAACCTTTTTTACGGTAATCAAATTTTTTCGAAGTTAATGCATTACTTGCGAAGGAGTTTTATCGACATAATATTAATTCTTATTCAAATAAATAGTTTTAACATCAAGGGTATTTATGTAGCAGTAAAATACTTTTTAATTCATTCGAATCGGACATTTAATTTCGAAGATATCACGAGTATAAAAATGCAATACGCGAACCGTTCGACGCCGGCGCCGCGCCTCCGCGACGTTCCCTACTTTAGAGAGGAGAGGATGAGCACACGGGTAGACATGACCCGGAATAGGACATAGGATACGTTTTATCCCTATATTCCCACGGGAACGACATCTACGCGGGTGAAACCGCGGGGCACAGCTAGTTGAATAATAAAAATCATTTTGCTTTATCCGGATTTGACGTTGAAACCAATCGGTAACTATAAACATGTGAGATATTTCGTGATTGGCAGTCTGACGTACTGACAGTACCTATAGTGAAAACCGAGCTTGGTGTGGGCCCCGCTCGCCCCTTGGATCTTGCCCCTTTGATTAAAATGTTCCACTCGCCCCGTTTTTTATTATTTCGGTGTACTGATTCGCCCCTTACTAGGGGGCGAGTGGAAAATTGACATTTAAATAATTATTTTGATGTACCGATTCGCTTCTTGCGGCATTTCCTTTGAAATTTAACCAAAAAAGGTACTGTCAGACAGAAAAATGCACACATTATGAATAACGCTATATTTGATTACTTTAATAACTCTATCTGTAATCTCACCAACTCGTGACACTTGTGATACTTTTTGCTACCTGGCTTACCTATAATAACAAAAGGAACCTTTTTCATAGGTCCAATAAACAAAACGTTTGATAAAATATGTTACCCGTTGAGATAGTTGTATGAGAGTCGTATAAATATGAATGCTTTCTCTTTCTATGTTCGTATTATAATGTGGAAGGGATGCGTTTTGCGATATTTGCTAATTAGTTTATTACTTATCTCCAAATGTAACTAAACGTGAATTTATGCAAGCTTAGTACTTTTTTGTTAGTTATAACTGTTTGTGTGCCTTTCATCCAAATCTTATTAGTGGGATAATACTAATGATGATTGTAATACTATCTTGAATTCATGCAAGCCTAGTACTTTTTGTTAGATTTTGATTGAAGTTTTAAGAAAATGTATTTATTTTAATATTTAAAAACTTAGAGTGTTGACTGTACTTTTAACCTACTAACAATCGGGGGCGACTGTGGCCATCTAATATTCAAAGGGGCGAGTGGCGACACTTAGGTAATTAGGGGCAAGATCCAAGGGGCGAGCGGAGCCTACACCCCGAGATTTGTTCCTTATGGCCACCGCCTACCCTACCTCAAATTTTATCTCGCTCGCACCATACTACTCGCGGCCTGAGTGAGAGTGAGACGATGTGGGGTGCTGGTGGCTCTCAAGCCTCAAATAGTTTAGGTAATGCTTTTTAGTTAGTTCAGTTATTAATGCAAAGTTTCATGATCTAATTTGAAGTATATTTTTGAATAACAGCGGTCGGTTTAGAGGTAACTTTGTTTTTTTTTTTCTATCAAGAAATTTTGATGTAATCGTGTTTTCGCCAAACATAGGACCTAGCATCAATCCTCAACTTTAACATATATTTATTTTATAATTAATGCTGCAGTATTTTCGGCATAACGGAGGATCATGCTAAGCAATTTGATGTATGGTACGGCCTTAACCCAGTAACGAAATGAGGGTAAATTAGGTATCAGCGGTACTCGATATTCCCGACATTGTTTTCAATACGTCTCGGTATTTTATCCGATCCCTGGAACAAAAGTCATGCTAACTGTATTTAATGCCTAAATTGGAAAAAACTAAGTTTCAATTTAAAGTTTTAGTATTATCCCATTTGAAATAAGATTAGACATTAAAACAAACCCTTTGACAGTCCGTTCAACCGATTTTGATTTCTATACCGTAGTCATAAGGATAGCATTAAAAGCAAAAAAAGTTACACAATACCAACTATCTACTGCGGCTGCCATTTGTCATGCCACCAACGCAATAGAATTCAAAATCGGTTGAACGGAATGTAAAAAAGGCTTATCTATACGTCTAATCTTATTTCAAATGGGGTATAGAGTGATTGATAAATGTTTTCCGGGTATTTTAATTTTTCACGTAAAAGTTCCCTATGCACTTATGTATTCAAATTCATTTAAATATTGTATGTTAAAGTCAGTTCTTATGATTATCACAGGATCTTCTATATAATTGTTTATTGATGATACCTATAAAAGGTGCTAAAAAACTAACTTAACAAGCTTTAAAAGGGGTAATAGACGTGCTTTTGGCTCGGCGAGCTTACTCGCCTGTGTCATGCTAAGTACGCGGACTTAAAAACCTGAGTAGGTTCGTCGGCGATCCAACAGGTTTTGAATTTTGCTCGTAGCCCGATTTGGCTCGTCGTCACAATGAAACTTTGAGCAAGCTTCACGTTTGTCACCGACGCACAGTGGAACGAATGTATGGGAGAGGTTGGACTTAGTCATTTCTGAGAAAAAGAAGTCTAATTTTGAAAAACGAATATGCCATCGTATTTAGTTATCAAATGCTTTCAATACTTGTGCTGACAAAGGAGGAAATTTATTTTGGGCTAAATTATGAAAGTGTACCAAACAAAAAAAAAAAAAAATCCGTTAGAACATGTTATTCTCTTCACTATTGGACCAAATCTGTAGGGCAATTCCCTGCGCTGTTATACGATTTTGAAAAATACTGTTTTCAGCACGTTTTGGTTAAAATAATTAATAATTATCTTATTATAGTAATAGCTTGTAGTAATATTATTATAATATATGTTATGTTATGTTATGTAATATTATTATTATTATATATTATTTAAATTGCGGGTACTTACGTAATTTTAGTCCGTACATTCCATGTTTCACATAACCAAATATTCACATATTAATCTCATGTAACATCTGCTCGACGTCCGAATGTCACTGCAGGGATCCAGCAGAATATCAGCGTCAGGTATATTTGCCTGACACATGCTGAGTTGGACTCCCGTTTGGTGCAACGTTGAGACGCACACCGCGCTTTGTATGTTTCGTTATTTTTTTAAGTATGTCATAGACAATATTGTCTCGTTGTGTCCAGTTTTTTTTTATTGTTTTTATTTTTTTTGTATTTTTTTGTATTTTGGCACTTTGTAGCTATTATTATTTAACCGTGCTTTTGTATGTTGTGTTGTCTTTTGTATGCACCAAATAAACGTTTTATCTATCTATCTATCTAATAAAAAATGAAGAGAACAACGTACTCTTTCGGAATACCTATAGCTTTTTTTTTTTGTTTGGCTGGCACTTTTACAAATATAGCCCAAAAATGTATGGACGGTGAATGATCTCCTTTCTTTCTATCTCTCGTATTGCGTCTGTCATCGACGACGGCGAGCCGAGTAAGTTCGCGAATTTAAAAACCTAAGTACGCACATCTATCACCCATTTATGAGGTGTTTTAGACCACTTTTATAATGGGAACAACTTTGAAATCACGAAAAAAATCAGCTGTCCCATACAGCTTAGAAGAGCAGGTATTATAATTTTTCGTATGGAACAGCTTTTTTTTTTTGAGCTTTGATATCTTACTGCTTGCCCAAAAAGGCTTTTCTTTCTCCAGTTACCGAATCATCGTCGTCTTATAAATTGTTCCAATCCTACTAATATTATAAATGTGAAAGTTGTGTGTGTTTGTGTGTTTGGATGTTTGTTACTCAATCACGCAAAAACGGCTGAATGGATTTGGATGAAATTTGGCAAACAGATAGTTTATAACCTGGATTAACACATAGGATACTTTTTATCCCGATATTCCCACGAGATCGAGACTTACGCGGGTGAAACCGCGGGGCGCACCTAGTATAAACTATTTTCAAACTAGGAAAAAATCCTATGAAAGTGAGAAAGTCAGAAATAAAGGCAGCAAAAATAACGGCTTGGCACGCGACGACGATGGGAAAATAATGCCTTGGAAATTAGGGAGGCCTGTGGTGTGGGATGCAACGTGTGTCGGCACACTTGCACCATCCCATCTTGCTAGCACGGTGGACTGGCGGCTGCTTCAGGTGCGGGAAACCTCAAACGGCGAAAATATTCAAATCTTATTCGGAGTTATATTATTATTTTCGAACCGTTTGGGGTTGAAACGCTACGGCCATGGGGCGAGTGCCCACTTGGTTTTTCGAGACTTCGCCTAGCGGTTTTAACCTTAATTCCACTGTTGGATTTTCAACTTTCGGCGCTGAGCCGAAGAACTTGTATGTAGGTATCAATGTAGGTGTCGCTAAGAAAAAACGAGCTTAGGGTGTGCAGTTTTTACCTCCTCTTGTCGGGAAGATGCAGATGCGTATGACATTTTACGAAAAAAATAAAACTACTTACGTGTAAATGAATATGACTTTAATGATGTGCCACACAAGGTCGCTTTTTGAAGACCAGGTCGCGATGCACTGGACCAGGTACTCCAACTCGAAGCGAAGTGGCACTGACTTCTCAGTTGTCAGGACTATCAGCTCTGGGGCATCTGTTGGTAACAAAACAAAGATAATACAGGGTGTTAGGGTAAACAATGTTATCCTTGCAACCAGTGGTTTGGTTTCATTTATAGAACGTAAAATTAAAGGGAAATTAGAAAAAAAAAAAAAACTTCAGTTTACCACAAGAAAGCAAGATCGTTGCTCTTTGCGCTAGGGCAAAATCTTGTAATGAAAATAACGTTTTTTTTTTGTCATTTATTTTTATATTTAAGTCAACTACCCATGTTTTGAGTGACAACGGTGGTTACCCTTACACCCTGTATATAAATAAAGATAATAATAATAAAGATAATAATAATAAAGAAAATAATCTCTAAGAGACACACGAAAAACATCGGGAAAAACCTGCACTTATAATCAACTAGATAGAAACTCACGAATTTTACACACGGTGTCTACATCTCTTATCTACTTTCCTATCGCAGGTGTGCTGGAAGAGATTTCTTTAGAAATAAGCATCACCTTTGTACGTTCTTTTTTCTGTTCTTTTCTCCTTCTCTGTTTATTATGTGTGTACATAAATGGTTAAATAAATAAATAAATAAATAGATTTTGCCAGCGGTTTCGCCCATGTGGAGGTCGAAAATTATCCCACGGAACGTACTACCCGGATAACCCAGGTCATGGTCTACCCGGGTGCCAAAGGAGAATACCGTCCAGTATAGGACATCCCTGTTGGAGTAAAGCAAAAACAAATCAATCCTACTTCAACACTTGCACTATAGTCGTTCTCTTTCTAACCCATAAATATTGTTTTTTATTATCCGAGCCCGCCCTTACCACTTGACTGAAATCCTTACTTTCTCATAGAGACTGTACTATACTTGGAGCCTTGTGTGGGATCACACGTCTCTCATAATACTAGTAGAACACACCTTCCAATCTATAAAGAAAAGGATAATAAACGTATTATTGAAATCCTTAAAACGGTTTTTACTTTGGTGTCCAACCATTAACCCTAACAATCCCTGCCCTAGGAGCCTGCTCCCGACACCGGCGGACCTCAATATTTTTATATTTTAAAATGTTTTTTTGTTAAATATTTTTTATCTTTAAGAAATATTTAAAAATGTGAATAGGTAAGAAAGACAATAAATAAACGACATAAGAAAACTACATGTGGCTTAGCAACTTATACATTTTAATTTTACAAAATGTATATTTTTGTTCTAATACGAAGGAAATACTTAAACTAGCGCGCAAACCGATTCTTCGCCAGAGGCCCTAGACAAAGTGACATTTTATCAGCGATAACGATGATAGAAAAGGCAAAAATGTATAGGACTGACATAAGCTATCGAAAAGCTTATGTCAATCCTGTTGAAAGTCGTTGTAGAAATACGAAACTCTTTAAAAGCGATTGTCTCTTGTCTAGGCCCTCAGACCCGCCACGCGCTCCCCGCACGCTCGAAAGCTCGGTGCGCTCACAAAAGTAAAAGTATATTTTATAGTAAGTCTGTATGTAAGTATATGTATCATAAGTTTATAGCGTAATTATACTGTAAAACCTGTTTTTATCTATAATGCATTATGATATATTATTATTATTATTTTCTCTTTGTTCCCCTGCTTTCTAATCTCTTCACCACCCTCGGTTGACTGGTAGAGAATGCCTAAGGCATTAAGTTCGCATTTGTACCTACCTATTTTTGAGTGCGATAAATAAATAAAAGTTAGAACTAATTCAGTAATGAGACGGAGAAAGTTCTATGTTTTCACCGTAATTCGCCACTTTGTTCGAAAACATCCAATAAAGTTCAGCACAGTACATGGATTGAAATAAGCTCCTTCCTAATTAATTAGTGTGTTGAGCTGTCCTAAAGCTCAACACATACACAAGGCGGGTGCGGGTCCGGATGCCAGTACGGCGGGCTTAATTCCTTGTATTTATATGGATGTCAAAACACAGAAGCCGTGCCCTTGGCTCGCTGCCGCTTTGTGTGAAAACGATAAACAGCGCGTCTCACGCGAAGAAAACGATCCGACCCCTTGTGTGGGTGTTGAGCTTAAAACATTCTGTCATAGGCTTGCAGAAAAATATCGAAATATCGATATTTTTTGTTCGATATATCGATATTTTATTTTCACTGGTAAATAATTTGTGTAACCTAACTATAGGTAATATTGTAACCTGCAAACCATTTTTGTAACCTGTAAACGTGCTTACTGTAATATTACCTGGACAATAAACGATTTTCTATTTTATATTTTTTTGTTCGATATATCGATATTTTTTGTTCGATATATTGATATTTTAGGCGATATTTATTATATATCGATGTATCGATATAAAATATTAAGTATCGAAAATGTATCAAAAACGATATACTTACGAGTATTTACAATAATAGCAACAGCGTTGTCGCCACTGATTAAAACCACTGGAATTCAGAGCCGTAAAAAGTAAACAACAATTAATTATTGTAAAACTTGAATTACCTACATAACGAAATTTTGTTGTTAATTCTACCGGTATATCGATATTTTTTTTCGATACATCGAAGTCGATATTGATATTTTTTTTAAATATCGATACGATATATTATATCGATACTATTTCAGACTTCTTGCATCCCTATTCTGTCAAATAAAATTTAAGCAAATCAAAGTTAATTGGCCTTTTCGTAAACCGTTCAAGGAAATTCCCGAAAACAATGTTACATTTACCAAGTTGAGGCAATTCGTGAAAGTTTGTAATGCCATCAAAAACATGGATCTGGATCCTCGTGTACCTATTAAAAAGTTTTAAGTCCAAGTTATTGACGCTTACCTGGGCCATTAAAATGATTAATTAGCTTAATAATAATCTGCCTTTTATGTAGCAGTGGGGACTGTTGAGACACGGACCTCCTTGTGGGAGGATGTGGGCCGTAAGCGTCAGCAGAGCAGAGCATTTTCTGAGACTACTGAAAAATTAATCTTATTACAATTCCATATATTCCTAAATTAAATACACGTTGAGCGTCCAACTTGATGCTCGACAATTATCAAGCTTGCGTGTTCGTGTATTTAATTTTGGAATGTATGCAATAATTGTCATAAGATTCATTTTTCAGTAGTCTCAGAATAAGCTTTTGGTTTAGGATAATTATGCTGGTTTTCTAACGATGTTTTCCTTTACTATATTGAGAGCTGTGGCGATGATCCTTCACTTTGTCTTTACATAGTGAAGTGTCTGGGTTCGAACCTACGACTCAGTGCGTAGGAATCGTTTTTGTCCGATTCTCGAAAACGGCTGGACCGATTTAGATAGTTCTATTTTCTGTTTGAAAGGGTATGCTCTCCAGGTGGTCCCATATTTTTATTAACGTTGCTTGGTTATTTTTCGAGTTCAATAATATGTCTGTATGGATGATAATGTTATAACTTCCCGTCACTGTTTTTTTATTGTTTAGTCATTTACGAATCTCGAATGGTGGTACTCGAATGGAATGGTATTCGAATTTGTACCTATGGGGTAGGTATGTTCCAAAAATGAAAAAGAGAAAAAAAAAAGTTTCGTAAAAAAAAAAAGTCGGTAGTTTTTTGGTATTTTTTTTTTAACCTGAACTTCAACCATTTTATATTGTTTATTTGTAAGTTTTTCGGTTGTTTATGTCAGTTGACCATACCTTTTAGAGTTTTTCATCTTCCTTAGGTATCGCTGATAATTAAGTCAGTTTGTGTAGGCCCTCAGATCATACATACATAATCAGCCTATAATGTTCCCACTGCTGGGACACAGGCCTCCTCTCTGTGAGAGGGAGCGGGCCGTAATCTACCACGCGGGCCCAGTGCGGGTTGGTAGATGTCACATGTCTTCGAATTTTTGGTTCTAGGACATGCCGGTTTCCTCACGATGTTTTCCTTCACCGTTTTGAGAGCCCTCAGATCATCAGAACGTTTTTCTAAAAGCTATGAGCGAATCAATCTACACGTTCTAATGTTATAAAAAATGTCACAAAACTTATAGTTGTCTGGCATTTTTACAGAATTGGACCTTTTTGGTGCAGCCGTGAGGCACACTCCCCTGATAATGTCCTGCATCGCACTTTTACACTTTTTTTTATTTGTAACTCTATTTTATTTTTCACCTCACAAGCTCGGAAAGATTCTGTTTGTCATTCGAAATCTGCGTCCAAAAGTGTATTTTATCCTCTAGCGTGGAAAGAGTTTTTAAAATTCGAACCTTTCTATTCAACAATTTTCTATACCGCCGGGTCCAATGATAATGAATCAATACTTATTTTATGTCAGAGCGCCAACCTCATTTTTAGAATAATCGCACTGGCCAGCACGAAAAAAATCGCTCAACGCGCCTAAAGTTTTCACTTAAAAAAACTTTATATAATTTTTCTTCTGTATATACAATTCACTTTCCACCATTTGGGTTTGTTTAGCAGTGCAGAGTTAGTGCAAGCGGTACATAAAGCCGAATTGAGCTTTTTTCCGAAAAAATTGCGCGAAAAGTACATAAACAATATTTTTGTTCTATGCATGGAGACACCTACCATTTTCCTCGCTGTAGTGAGGTGAAAAGTTGTGTGTTTCGCTCGGCAGCAAAGTTTTTCTGAGTTTTGTACCTTTGAAACCCTCGCAACGCTCAGGATTCTATATATGAACCATGCGCGAAGCGAATGGTTCAATCCTAGAATCCTTCGCTTGCTCAGGTTTCAATACAAGTACTCGCGCGAAGAAACAACTTTGCAGCCTTGCATAACAAAGAACCATTGTTATCTGCTGTATATTATGTATATTTTGTGCCTTTCAGTCTGTGCTGAATAAATGTATTTTTGTTTCTTTCTTCTAAATGCGCTTTTGTAGGTATGCATCGGAATAGAGCAGATAAGCAATGGTGAGGACTGGATCACTAGTCACGTTTATGCAATACTTTATCAGTATGCGAATGTAATGTAAATAGTGTGTAGTAGGTACTTATCAATGTCACACACTGGGCTACTTAAAAACCAGCCAAGGGCGTGTCGGACCACGGACAATCAAGGGTTCCATAGTTGGGATGAATTTATCCCAAAAACAAACTGAACATGTTCTCCCGTGCGTTCCAACTGCAAAGTGTAAGTTTCTATGCACAATATTGGGAGATTTACCATGTTTTTAGGGTTCCGTACCCGATGGGTAAAACGGGACCCTATTACTAAGACTCCGCTGTTTGTCTGTCTGTCTGTCCGTCTGTCACCAGGCTGTATCTCATGAACCGTGATAGCTAGACAGTTGAAATTTTCACAGATGATGTATTTCTGTTGCCGCTATAACAACACATACTAAAAAACAGAATAAATAAATATTTAAGAGGGCTCCCATACAACAAACGTGATTTTTTTGCCGTTTTTATAGATAATGGTACGGAACCCTTCGTGCGCGAGTCTGACTCGCACTTGGCCGGTTTTTTTTTAAGACCATAGACTTATAGGTTTTCCTGTAATCTATAAGTATCTATAGAACTATTTTCTGTATCTTTTTCAAAATTTTAGCCTCAATAGTTTCGGAGATAAGGGAATGGTCAATTTTCATATATTTTCTTAATAAATATCTTTAAAAGAATTTAAGATCCTCGCCACAAGCCCTTTCATTTGATAAGTACAGTTTGCAATCCTTTTTTTTTAATTTCCTTATTTTCCCTCCAAAATTTTTCCCGATATTCAAAATTCATTTATTTTCGTTACACGTCCGGGTTTCGGGTCACAGAAATACATAATTGTGTGCCATCGGTCCATTGGATTTGACAGACGGATAGATACAGACACAGGAGTGTCTTATAAAGGTTCCGTTTTTGCTTTTGAGGCACGGAACCCTAAAACCTGTTTGCGTCATCACCCATTCAGAGATACGCAACCTTTTAATTTACGGCAATATCAGAAGCCCTGAAAGGGGTACTTGTATCTTTAATGCTCATTCATTTAACATTCAAGTGGATTTAATTTTGCATCTTATGAACAACCCAGCGAGTTTTAAAGTATAATCTGTTCCAAAAGTTGAAAATTGAAATATAAACAAAGAAATGGGATTGAAAATGTACCATTGGATGCCATTTCTAGTGCCTCATATTTCGTACTGATTTGATAACATTGTTTATTAAGAATAAACAAAAAAAAAGTACGTACATAGACTTGAAATTGTAACTATAAATCAGCTTAACCATGTTTTTCATTTGATAAATTGAGGTTATGTAAGATGATTTTTCAAATATATAATGATGATATTCAAACTATGTATATTTATTGGAAAAACGTTCTGAGTTAAAAGGTTACAGATTCAATTCCCTGATTGCGTAAGAATGTAACCTGAACAGAATAAAAAAAATCAAAATCAAAAGTCATTTATTC
Organism: Lithophane ornitopus; assembly: GCA_948473465.1. Lineage (NCBI taxonomy): Eukaryota > Metazoa > Arthropoda > Insecta > Lepidoptera > Noctuidae > Lithophane > Lithophane ornitopus. Next base: position 11,812,586 of record OX419635.1, on the reverse strand, counting down.
AAACTAGGCTGAGAATCAGCACTTTTCGAACGTCAAAATTACATAAGACAGTCCACCAAAACGCCCACCCTTCACCACTTCCTAGTGCTTTAGCTGGGAAGAAGAAGTGGCGCAACAAACTCCCCAGCAGCACAGTCTGTTCAGTTAGAAAAAAATGATTCTATACAAAATCATTTACATTACGCAACATAAAACATAAATCCAATTATTAGGTAGCCATTATGTCAGCTAGCACACGCCAATATACCAACCAAAAAAATTAATAAAAATACCTTCCCAGAATAATAACTAGAATCTCACCTTGGTTCATACCCGTGAGATTCTGAAAATACCAGGATCTAACCTGAGAAAAATAAATTTGAAAACCAAAATATATATATATTTTTTATCAAATAGCTTGTTTACATTTTCATCATATTCTTTGGAACAGACCATAAGTGCCCAATGAGGAATAAATTATAAGATGAGTACGACGAATGAACATTGGTAAGAAACTGTGAATAAAATGTTAAATGAACATCAGCGAGAACCGTAAATAAATATGTTTAGCTGAAGAAAATTAGTTCCAGAATGTATCAATCTTCAATTTCAGAACTGCATGTTGTTCTTCTAAACTGCGCAACGGACTTTGATTCAATTTTTGCAGGTTTTCGACATCATTTAAAGCATTTTCCCTGTATCTAGACCCAACAAAATATCGACATGGCAAATTATCGTGATCGATATTTTGGCGGGGTTCACTATTGAATATTTTCATAACCTAAAAGTATTACCTATTTTTTAGATGTAGGCACAGTGTAATAAAGTAACAGTATTATATCTCGGTAGTGCCCTTGAAATAATTACTCACGGCCGCTCGGTAAATAAACTTTAGAGGTATGAGGAACAGGGTTTAAAGTTCACTTATACTCCATAGAAAAGGGAGGATCCTCCAACCAGACGGGTGTTGTGTCAGGCGGGCAACTGCCTAACGGTTGATGTTGGGTTCTTGTATATATGTCCATTGCACGGTAAACTTTAATTGCGCGATGCAGGATTTATGTGACGTTAGGATTTTTGTGTGACGTCAGGTCTTTGATGCGTAGTTCGTATGTGGCGATGTAGATACCGCCACAAAACCTTCCGCGTCCGTGCGCAATATTGTTGCGTACTGATACACACTGAGAGTTCGAAGCGCGTCGCTTCAGCCGTTTTTAATAAAAATATAATACTGTTACTTATTGATACTATGATATAGGTACCTTTAAAAAACTTACACATTTTAGAACAAACAAATTACAATACTGAAGCTCGAAGCCCTTATAGTATTTATTTTCCACCCACACATACGGAATAGGTTACAAAATTAAATATTACATCACAAAAGAACTCAAGTACCTACGAAAGCGGTAGATATGAACTATTATTTTTACGTTACCCTATAAGCTGTAGATAAGTACGGTTATTATAAACCTGATAACATCTGTTTAGTGTTTGCCGTTATTGGCTTAAATAAAAGTTAAAACACTAAAGCCTGAATCCAGGAAAACGAAATGAAAAAAACTGGCCAAGTGCGTGTTGAACCACGCACAATGAAGGGTTCCGTAGCTGTTGGGATGACATTTATCAAACAAACTTAACATTGTAGTTAAATCAATCAAATAAGTATTCATGGTTTTTGCAACTGCAAATGTAAGTTGGTCGATTATTACTCGGTAACTTGTGGAACTTACTGAGCTGTGATAGTTCTCCTTTTAATTTCGTTATAATTATATACTACTACCGTGAATTTTTTCACATAACCAAAATCAAACATTTAGCGGGCAGGGACACTTGACTGCAACAAAAATTAGCACTTTAAAGCTTAATATTTCGAAAACGTATCACTGAATCCAAAAATGGATTTCACAAACTCACAATATTTTAATTACCTTTCCAACGACACCCCACACCATGTGATAGGCGAGAAAAAAAAAAGGTACCACTTTAAGTGTAGGGGAGGTACCTTAAAAATAAATATTTCATGTTTTTTTTTACCACTTTGTCGGCGTGATTTATATATTATATTATATATACCTACTCATACCAAATTACAGCTTTCTAGTGCCAACAGTCTCTGTGCTAAGCCGCGGACAGACGGACATATTAGTCAAAATACTAAGTAAGTAATACAAAACATATTAGTCAAAATACTTACTGAATATAAGAGCCAAAGCCCAAATTATAAGTATGGCGGTCTTGACGCGTCCCGTGGTGGACTTGAACTTGAGCGGGAAGCAGATGGCGTACCAGCGATCCACCGAGATGAACGTTAGCGTCAGCACTGACACCGTCACTGAGACTGACTGGAACAAGAGAGAGAAAGAAGGTTAATTACAATACATAGTATTACAATATACAGGGTGTAAGGGTAAACACCGTTGTCACTCAAACCGTGGGTAGTTGACTTAAATATAAAAATAAATGACCGAGTAACAAAAAAAAAAACGTTATTTTCATTAAAAGATTTTAATTTTTTTTTATCTGATACCGTGCTCGCTAGCGAAACAGAAGAATAAATAAATCAAAGGTGTAGTTAAAATAACTAAAAACAGGTTACTAAGAACAGTTTTAAATGTGAGAGAGCCCATGAAATCGCGAAAACAAAAGCAGTTCTTCCTACACCAATGCGGCGCCGCGCCTGCACGAAAAAACCGGCCAAGTGCGAGTCGGACTCGCGCACGAAGGGTTCCGTAGCATCCTAACTAATATTATAAATGCGAAAGTGAGTTTGTTTGTTTGTTACGCTTTCACGCATAAACGGCTGAACGGATTTGGATGAAATTTGACACACGGGTAGACCATGACCTGGTATAGGACAATAGGATACTTTTTATCCCGATATTCCCATGGGATCGAGACTTACGCGGGTGAAACCGCTGGGCGTAGCTAGTTATCTATAAAAACTGGAAAAATATCACATTTATTTTATGGGAGCCCCCTTAAATAATTATTTTATTCTGTTTTTAGTATTTGTTGTTATAGCGGCAACATAAATACATCATCTGTGAAAATTTCAACTGTCTAACTATCGCGGTTCATGAGATACAGCTTGGTGGCAGACCGACTGACGGATGGACAGCGGAGCCTTAGAAATAGGGTCCCGTTTTACCCTTTGGGTACGGAACCCTAAAAACAAACATAATGTATGGAACAACAGCACCCTAATTGCGTAATATACGATTGGTCAGATATGGAATCGGTTTGAATCAAATATCTAATCCATTGCTTCATAAGTTCGAAAAATAAGTCCTCCTGACCGTATTTTCAGCCACGGCGGCCAATCTCAACGGAGACTAGCCTTCGGCGCGGGAGATATTATAGTGCACAAGTGTATGCGCAGACACAGGTGCACTCTCTCTTCCCTCACTCTCATAGTCCGATGGGACGGCAATCCGACACGACCGGAGAGAGATCAGGCGCAGGACCAACGGCTTAACGTGCTTTCCGAGGCACGGGTGTATCACACCGTCAACTTCCAAACTCCGGGCTGTTACTACGAATTTCCAAATTGAAAAACCCAATAACACTGCCCGACCCGGAAATCGAAACCAGGACCCCACACTCAGCAGTCGCGCTTGCGACCACGAGACCAACGGGGCAGTTAACAACGTTACTTACGAACAGAAGCAAAAACGATTCCAATTCTGATTGATCGTGTATTACGTAATTAGGGCGCTCTGGTTTTATTTCGCGAGTTCTGGTTGATCCCTCAATAACAGTTGTTCCTTGTTTATAATAATGAATAAAATAACCCATTCTCAGGTTTCAGGTATTTCAGTTACACTTTGTAATTACAAGGTATAACTGAAATACTACACAATAACAACACGCTTGTGAACAGCGCACCGCAGCGTGTTTGTTTTTTGTCATTTAATCACGTAGCAAACGATCAACGTGATTTTTAAGGTTCCGTACCTCAAAAGGAAAAACGGAACCCTTTTAGGATTACTCGTGTGTCTATCTATCAGTTTGTCCGTCTGTCACAGCCAATTTGCTCCGAACCCAATGGACCGATTTAGTTGAAATTTGGTAAGTACACAACATATTATAATGTTTTTCTGTAACCCAAACACAAGAGTCTAACGAATATAAATCAATTTTGAATATGGGGTCACTTTTAGGGGCAAATTAGAAAATAAAAATAAAAGTGTTGCAAACTGTACCATGTGAAATGAAAACGCTTGTTACGAGGATCTTGAACACATTATTTTTTTATAATTTTAGAATTAATACTTTTAAAGATATATAAGAAAATTGATGAAAACTGACCATCCGCTTATCTCCGAAACAACTGAGCCTAAAATTTTGAAAAAAAATACAGAATATAGTTCTATACATACATATACTGATAGATTACAAGGAAACCTATATATGGTCTTAAAAAACATGGTAAATCTCCCACTATTGTGCGTAGAAACTTACATTTGCAGTTGGAACGTAAGGGAGAACATGTTTTTCATGGAACCCTGCATTGTGCATGGTTCGACACACACTTGGCCAGTTTTTGACACATAACAAAATCTAAAGGCCTAATTGGTGTCCTAATCCCTCGGGGAAAACCGGCGCGATGTTATGTTATTCCAGAAAAATGGAAATTCTTTTGGTACGAACCATAGCCGTGAGCCTGTTGTTACCTGCCTGCTACTGATAAACACAGAAATGGTAAGCAGTCGCGCTAACCAACACGGCAGACAACTAGGGGAAGTAGGTCCAAAATGACATACGGTTTTGTTTTTTGATCATATATTTTTATTTAACAGTGTTACAATCAGTGTTTAGTTTGAATAATCATCTTTGGTTTATTAGTTGTAACCTACGTAAACTTATAATTGAATAGGAACCATAAAACAAAATATAATTTCAATTAATCACAACCTCTAAGGAAATTCATTTTGAAATTCATCATGTGCTGATGTACCCAAGAAGATAAAAACTTCGTCTTTGATATATGTACTTCACAATTTTCATGTTTATAATGTATGTCATTTTGTCCGTATATGTGGACGGACGTACTTCCCTAATTACTAGTAAATATTAAATATCCTCTAAAAACTTACTGATCTTCTAAGGATGGAAATATATATAAATTAAAGACCCTCAAAAAAAAAATGCACTTCTAATGCACACGTTTTTAAATCATTGGGCCTCTTTTTATCTTTCTCACCTTTTCTCACTGTTGATCACAATAACTAAGCTCGGGTACCCAGACCAAGGTTAAGACTAGCCTGGGTCAAGTACCAAGTTGGTCGCAGTTACTTGCCTATTTACGACCTCAAAATAGATAATTATTGATGTTCAGAAAAAAAGGCGCAATCATTATATTTAGAGGGTTCAATAATATTTTTAGGAGTGGAAAACGGGAAGTGTTTAGGTCCAAACATTGCGCGGCAAGAGCGCGGCATTTGAGGGACACATTTCTGCCGCGCTCTAGTGTGGAATGTTTGCGCGGCATATCCGAGACAGGCCGCGCACAATTGGCATGAAAGCATTCGCCTGTCTTGTAGCTCTGCTTAAAATTCATCCAAACACAATTACTGACGAATGTTTACTAGAAATGTTTGTGTGCGGCAGGTAGACAGAAGCGTTCGCGCGCGGCATTCGTCCAAACACAGAGGTCCAAGCCGCGCGCGGCAGCCGCGCATGATTGCCGAGCAATGATTGGACACACCTTTTAGGTTCGATTAATTAAATTTCATTACTGTGTACCTTGACTAAACAATATCAGAAACACGCGATATTAGTGTGGCTTAATCATAATTAGCGTGAGATCGGATAATCTGAGATGTCTTCCGCCCGACCGACAATCTTAATTACGAAGGTAATATTATACATGTTCATTTTGATATACCTACCACAACTCTAGGGTATTAATGAGATCATATCCAAGAATCAGCATAGGCATATTTATTATTATTTTATTTTATTTTTTATAAAAAGGTTCTGGGGGCTTAAAATAGTCACTTTGGTAGAATCATAATAGGAAAATATCATCGTAATATGTCACAAACTGACAATTCATAATATGATCTGCGTTCGATTCATATTACGAAATAATTCATCTGTTTGACAGTTTTCTATGGAGATTCATAAAATGGTCCACATAATATGAATTGCTTTTGTGTTGAATTAGAGGAATTGCTAATGACAGCTGGAAATTCAGAAAATGAAATGCTTTTAGAGGAATTGCTAATGTGACCGTTTTAGGCCCACTGAATTGGCGACCGCGTACCAGGGGGCCCGGTGATCTGGTGAAGACCGCAGGAATCCGCTGGATGTGAGAAGCACAGACTGGTCGAAGTGGCGGTACTTGGTGAGGCCTATGTCCCGTAGTGGATGTCTTTTTTGGCTGAAATGTTGATGATGATGATTTGATTGATGATTCAGTTATTTTTTTCTTCGTTTTAATTTTTCATTCCACCACGCCACGAAATTATAAAAAAAAACCCCTTTGGAATATGATTCAAAATAAGGAGCTGAATGCCCCCTGTTAATTTTCCGGAGGGCTGTCCCTTACAATACAATATGATACTGTAGCTTCCTATTAGTCAAAGAATTTTCGAAATCGGACCAATTGTTTCGATGATACCAAATTAAAGATACAAATGAGGAAAAAGTGAGTTTTGATATAGTAATAGAAATTTTGCGCAACGTGGTAAAATATTATGAGAAAAATACAAAAATGTTTTTACCAATATTTATTTGGATGAATATTAATTGGTTTTCCTCAATCCATTCTAAAAATGGATCTGAAAATTCCTTTGATATGAATTACAGGAATTTGGAAGATTGTAACAAACGTCAAATCATGGAGTATTTCTTAGTAATTAGCATGAAAATATTAATAAAAAAATGTTTTATGTTCGTACCTACTCAGAACTTTTTTGATTAACATAATGGATACCGACTTACGTACCGTCTTGATTTTTAGTCAGATTTTCCTGTTACAACTTCCGAATTTTTTGTTTTTGCTATTTAATACAGAGCCATTAGTTTTTAGCTTGTTAAAAACTGCCCTAAACTTGCAAAAAAAAAATTAATACCATTGTATTTTTTTTTTAAATAGCGATGTAAATATAGCTTTTAAGCTCTATAATAAAAAAATTAAACCTTTTGACACTTAAAACAGATTTTTTCGGGAATAACACTTTTTCGTTACGTGATGTTTACGCGCTAGTATACTCCTACCAAAAGCCGTGTTACACAAATTCGTTCCAATACACAACCAGTCTTAAGATTCAGCAAATTCCTCTATATCACCCAAATAAATTAATCACATTTCACAGATCATAATAATTTAGGAATGCAAATACCATTCCATCTCAACTATAGAGACCCAACTTCGCCGGAATTTATGCATTTTAATCAAATCGCTGGTTTAAATTATAAAAATATTTCTTCAAAAAAAAAAACTAAATTAATAATTTTTCTCTAAAAACTTACTGACTTTCTACAAGATGCAGGTACTTACACTTTTTTAAATTAATGAAACTCTTAAAACTTTTTGGGCTTGTAATGATGCACATTTTTAGGGTTCCGTACGTCCGAATGAAAAAAACGGAACTCTAAGATCACTGTCTGTCTGTCTGTCTGGCTATCTGTGACAGACGCGTCTGTCACAGCCAATTTGCTCTGAATCTACTGGACTAATTTAGTTGAAATGTGGTTCACATATGAATATTATTTCTGTGATTGGTTCACAGAAATTCATACACGGTCGTGTAACAAAAATAAATGAATTTTGAATGGAATGGAAAAATGGAATTAATTTTTATGGGGGTCACTTTTTAGGCGGCATATTGAAAAAAAAAAAAGTTTTGAGACTGTACCGTGTAACATAATTATCAAAAGACTAGCAGCCGCGCGCGGACGGATATAACACCCGCATTCAAGAAATACCTACAAGCTAAGTAATTCCCTGGTACAAAAATATTAGCCAGGCAGAAAGTACTTGCATCTGTAAACGCAACCTCGATAAAAAAGAAATTTCTAGTATAAGTCAATGTTAAAAAACAAACTGTTTTCTACATCAGAAATACCTACCTTGAAAGCACTGCAGCATTTTCTTTCCAGTTCATGAATAAATAAAAAATAAATAACAAACATGAATACTTAAGCTGAGCAGTAAGTAGTAAAGAAACGTAAAGAAATTGACATATCAAAGGAAAACATGAAACATTGAGAAAAGCTACGAGAAATAGAAATATTATGTTCTGAACTACGGTTTATGAAATGAAACATGCATTTAAAAGTACAAGAAGTCTGATTTTCTTTCCATAACTTTCACAATATGAAAATTTTAATAAGTTCAGTTTGATTTCCGACCCTCTAGATATAAGCACATGCCTATTAAGGGGTCATCGTCCAATTTGTTCTTATACTGGGTGGCGCAAAAGATACAACGAGGTTTTAAAAATAAAATATGACATTTGCTGTTTTTTTTTTTACAAATTATATAAATTACATTTTGGAGATTTACCATGGATAATTTCATGGAGCCACAGCGCATACGGATCGAGCCACAATGAGCAAACGTTTAATTTCGAGATTTTTAGGTTTCCGTACCCAAAGGGTAAAACGGGACCCTATTACTAAGGCTCCGCTGTCTGTCTGTCTGTCCGTCTATCACCAGGCTGTATCTCATGAACCGTGACAGTTAGACAGTTGAAATTTTCACAGATGATGTATTTCTGTTGCCGCTATATCAACAAATACTAAAAAACAGAATAAAATTAATATTTAAGGGGGCTCCCATACAACAAACGTGATTTTCTGCCGTTTTATAGATAATGGTACGGAACCCTTCGTGCGCGAGTCTGACTCGCAATAGGCCGGTTTTTCAACATTTCACTGGCCGATTATTTTGTCTGGGGTTATTTAAAAGACAAGGTGTACATTAATAAACCCAGGACAATCGAGCAACAGAACGCGAACATAAGAGCTGAAATACAGTTGCTAACTCCTCATGTTCTGGAGACAGTAATAAGGAACGCTCTCAAAAGAGCCCGTTATTGTGAGGCTGTAAATGGTGGTCATTTACGTGATGTAATATTAAAACCTAACTTGAAAATATATCCATGAGTTTTATTTTTAACCGACTTCTTCAAAAAGGAGGAGGTTCTCAATTAGTCTGTATGTTTTTTTTTTTTCGTATGTTTATTACCCAATTGCTCCGCCAATTATGAATCGATTTTGATGATTCTTTTTTGTTTGGTAGGTCATGCTTCAGAGGTGGTCCCATATACATTTTATTAACTTTGCTTGCGTAGTTTTTGAGTTAGCTTCAATATTACGTTTTTTTTCCCACTCAGTGTATGTAGACGATATATTGTTTGACTCCGTCACATAGCAGATAGTGGTATTCGAATTTGTGTGGGGGAAGGTATCACAACTAAAAAGTTAAAAATAAAAACTTTTTACAAAAAATAAAAACGAAAATTGAAAAGCAAAGACACCGACTTCCGAAATTACAGTTATTTTTCACTTTTTTGTGTTTTTTTTGGAAGTCGGTTGTTTTTTTTTGTAAAAAGTTTTCATATTATCTGATAACAAATAACATTAGTAAACAAAAATAAGTAAAGATATAAGTAGTTGCGATCCCTTCACAACTTGTACAACATGTTTATGAATATGTCGCAGATTATAAAAGTTGAGCGATAATAGTCTCTCAATTGATTATTGTAGTACTAAGGTGAGGGTAAACGCCGTGACGTGGTAAGGGAAGTGGCTGAGCGACGAGTCAGTGTTGTGAGGGCAACGAAAGGATGCAGACCTCCACTTCTCTTATGCGAAACAATCTTTAATAACTTTTATCAATATGCCTAGCCTTTTCCTAACTATGCTGGGGTCGGCTTCCTGTCTAACGGGATGCAGCTGAATACCAGTATTTTACATGAAACGACTGCCTATCTGATCTTCATAACCTGGTAACTGGGCAATACGATACCCCTTGGTAAGACTGGTTGTCAGACTTTCGGGCTTCTGACGACCCGTAAAGACTGTCAAAGATCCACGAATGACAGCCGGGACCAACGGCTTAACGTACTTTCCGAGGCATGGTGGAGTCTCGGTACCTATGTAAAGATGGTCACCCATCCGCCGACCAACAGCATAACTTAACATGATGGATCGACCCGTGCGGCTGTTATTACTTAGCCAGGATACGATAACTTTTATCTGAAGAATAAATGTGACAGTTTGACATATTGTCTACACAAAAGCTTATCATCTGATTTATTTCCATTTTAATTCTGATCAAATTGGCTGTGACAGACGGACAGACAGACACGACGACGAGTGATCATAGGGTTCCGTTTTTTCATTCGGATGGAGGGAACCCTAGATTTTATTTCATAAACATTTTTTTTTTTACAACTAATATCTTCTTTGGTCTGGTCTTAGAATAAATTAGTCCACGCGAACGTCGCCAATGAAGTAGCTTGACAACCCCGGTCCATTGACCACTGTCTACAAACCAGCTTGAATTATTCATGATTTCAACAAACTAAAACAAGCTCCGTGTTATGGTTTTGAACTAGATTTACATATAGGATTCTAAAATAATCCCTGGAATAATCAGTCTCGACGGACTTATAGAACATCCATTTTGAGCTTTGCTTCTATACATCACTACATATTACTATAGTTCTGCGAACAGTAGACCTCGCGAGCACAAACATTTTTGCAACAATTAACCTTTAGCTAGTCGCGCTAGTGAGCAGTGGTGGCCCAGTGGTAACGGCCACGACTTACGAGTAGTAGGTCGTAGGTTCGAACCCTGACAGGCGCTTTACTTTGTGTAAATTATTTCATCGCCACTGCTCTCAAAACGGTTAAGGCAAACATCGTGAGGAAACCGGCATGTCCTAGAACCAAAAATTCGAAGACATGTGACATCTACCAACCCGCACTGGGCCCGCGTGGTGGATTACGGCCCGCTCCCTCTCACAGAGAGGAGGCCTGTGTCTCAGCAGTGGGAACATTATAGGCTGATTATGTATGTATGTATGTAGTCGCGCCAAAATATATAATGAACCTATTATAGACAAACTCGCAAATTTTGCCAGACTTGGTGCAGAGACGCTTCGCTCGCACGGTCAATATAACAAAGTACTCCGCCGCGTCTGTCTGTCTGTTTGCGATAAACTCAAAAACTACTGCACTGATTTTCATGCTGTTTTCACCAATGGATAGAGTGGTTGTTGAGGAAGGTTTTAGTATATAATAACCGATATCAACGCGGGCGAAGCCGTGGGCATCAGCTAGTATATTATAAATTAAAGTCGCTTTTCGTGTTTGTCTGTATTTACGCTTTCGCGTTGTTCTTCTAAACCACGCAACAGATTTTGATGAGGTTTTTACCATCGCTTAGTCTAAGCGATTAAAGATAATTATCTAAGCGGCTTAGATAATTTATTCCAGAAGGTTTATGTGTATATTCGTTTATACTAAAGTTACATATATCTAAGAAATCTCGATGTTCTGTCCAAGCTGGAGCGGGTCGCTTATAGTTACGAATGAAGACACATTTTACCGATAATATTTTTGGCAAGTTTGTCGAAAGACCGATGGTTGGTGAAGCAGACAAGACCTGAGGACCTTCTATCAGCGATAACGATGATGGAAAAGGCAAAAATGTATAGGATTGACATAAGCTATCGAAAAGCTTATGTCAATCCTGTTGAAAGTCGTTGTAGAAATACGAAACGCTTTGGAAGTGCCAAGCCCTCTGGAGTGAACAAGGCAGAACAGACGCTGCGCTATAATACCCATATGCTAATACTAATACTCGACTGCGATAGGCTGAGTTGATTTATAGATATTTTTGGCTTTCAAAAATAGTGTTTTAAATAAAATAAATGAGCCGTATTATAAACTACGCAGCTGTGTAAGGTAAAACAAAGTTTTACCTACGAAGTGTCCTAACACAGGCAATTATGTCTAAAAGGTAACTTCAACCACTAGATGTAGTACATAACTTGTGAAAGAAAATAAATTACTTGTATTTGTATTACTTAAAGTTATTTATAGTTACCTGGTGCTTTAGATAGGGCAAAGTTTTGTGAGGAGAAAAAGTTTCTGCAAACAATTGGGGAGTAGGAGCGCTTAAATTAAAGTAACTTTAAAAAGTGATAGAAACAATAAAAACTTTTTACAAAAAAAAAACAACCGACTTCCAAAAAAAACACAAAAAAAGTGAAAAATAACTTTAATTTCGGAAGTCGGTGTCTTTTCTTTTCAATTTTAGTTTTTTGCCACCGACTTCCGAAATTAAAGTTATTTTTCACTTTTTTTGTGTTTTTTTTGGAAGTCGGTTGTTTTTTTTGTATTTTTCACTTTTTAGTTGTGGTACCTACCCCACACAAATTCGAATACCACTACCTGCTATGTAAATAACAGTGACGGAGTCAATCAATATATCATCTACATACACTAAGTGGCACAAAATACGTAATATTGAAGCTAACTCAAAAACTACGCAAGCAAAGTTAATAAAATTTATATGGGACCACCTCTGAAGCATGACCTACCAAACAAAAAAAGAATCATCAAAATCGATTCATAATTGGCGGAGAAATCGAGTAACATACACACAAAAAAAAAAAAAAAAAAACATACAGACGAATTGAGAACCGCCTCCTTTTTGAAGAAGTCGGTTAAAAATGAGCTTTTCGAGCGAACAAGCTGTTGTAGACCAAACAATCCTATCTATCCATACTAATATTATAAATTCGAAAGTAACTCTGTCTGTCTGTATGTCTCTCTGACATAGGCTACTTTTTATCGACATACCATGCGGGCGTAGCCGCAGGCGGAAGCTAGTATAATATTATAAATGCGAAAGTGAGTTTGCTTGTTTATTCGTACGTGTTACGCTTTCACGCTAAAACGGCTAAACGGATTAAGATGAAATTTGGCAAATAGGTAGACTATGACCTAGAATAGGACATAGGATACTTTTTATCCCGATATTCTCACGGGATCGAGACTTATGCGGGAGAAACCGCGGGGCGCAGCTAGTTTTCTATAAGTACTACACAGAAGCCCAATTCCCGTGATTAAAACCATTCAAAATCTCGTCGTAATCTCATCTCAGCGACAATCAACGTCAAAAACTTGTCAAAAATGTATGAAAGAGGAAAAAATAATTATGAAAAAGAGGCATTTTTGACTGATTGAGATTAAAATGCGAACGTTTTTAAAATTTCCCCTCAGAAAGCCAATGCCCGCGCAATTTCACAGCACTGACAATCAATGTCAAAACTTAACAGATTGACTTGACAGATTGAGACTGAGATTTGAATGTGAAGGTTTTAATAATTCATAAAAATATGGAAATTTTCCTCTCTGGGCCTCAAGTCTGTGACGTTCCTTATGAAATTAAGGCTGTACTCTACCTCAGATTTTATCTCGCTCGCACCATACTACTCGCGACCTGAGTGAGAGTGAGACGAAGTGGGGCGCTAGCGGCTCTCAACCCTCGAAAAGTTTAGGTAGATAATTGCTTTTCACGGTGAAAATAATGGTAATTAAAAAAAAAAACAACATAAGACCTGCTTTATAGATAGTTCAGTTATTATGTATTTCATGATATAATTTGAAGTATTTTATGAATACCAGCGGTTTATAGTTCTGATTAGAGGTAACTTTAGATTTTTTTTCTATCGAGAAAATTTTATGTAATCGTGTTTTCGCCAAACATAGGACTTAGCAACAATCCTCAACTTTAACATATATTTATTTCAAAATTAATGCTGCAGTATTTTCGGCATAACGGAGCTTTGAAGTAGGGTGCGCCCTTAAGAGTCATTTGACACCGAGACACGACGCGACGCGCACTTTTTTATGATCCGATACAATATCGAATTTATTTACTACACAATAAGGTCCACGCTCTACGCAGCCCCGCGCATCTCAGCGTACTTTGACACGTGTCAACCCTCGCACTGAAATTATACCTTTTCGTGAAGAAAATAAGTTCGATAATTGTTAAAAAGTGCGTCGCTTCACCTCGCGGTCTGTGCTGACCCTTACGTAGGATCCATAAAAAAGAGGTCACTGAAATTGGATCTCAATCTCTTTATTACTTATAAATCTCATTGACAAAACAAACAAAATCCAATCAGTGCGTTTTGGTTTTGTAGGTCAGGACCACAGAGCACGGAATCGTTAGAATCAGAGGCGTCTCGAGACGACATCAGTACTAATACAATTTGTCAGTGCGTAGAGCGCAAGTGGAGGAGCTCGTGGCTAAGTTGTAACAGCCACTCGGATCGATCCATCAGGTTAAGCTACGCTTGCCGGGGTTGGTCCGTGGATGGGTGACCACTGTCACATATCGAGACTCCTAGCAAGATGTCTGCTTTATCGGTATTCCTAGATATGAGCAAGGCATTTGATTTTGTCTCACATGAGCGACTACTCTACAAACTAGAGAGATATGGAATAAGAGGCAAGGCGCATGATTGGCTTAAAAGCTATTTGTCTGATCGCCAACAGAGAACAGTTATTTCTAAAATAGAACAAAGCACTAGGACGACATATAGCTCAGAATTAAAAATTAATAAATCTGGCGTTCCACAAGGAAGCGTACTGGGCCCGCCACTATTTATATTATACATAAATGACCTCAAAAAATGTTTAAAATATGAATGTATCCAATTTGCTGACGACACTACTTTGACTATTAAATCTTCCAACAAAACTGACATAGAAACTAATACTAACATTGAATTAATTAATGTAATAAAATGGCTCGGGGACAATAATCTTAATGTTAATATTAATAAAACCAAAATTGTTCAATTTCAAACATGCAACATGTCGGTAACACCAACAACAATTCGACATGATAATACAATTTTGCAACCAGAACCATCGGCTTTATTTTTAGGTATAATAATTGACAATAAACTGAACTGGAAGGAGCATGTAGATAGAGTATGTAACAAGCTTGATAAGTTTGTATATGCCCTTCGCAAGTTAAGACTGGTGTCCAGTAAACAAACTGTCCTCAATGCATATCATGGGTATGTTTCATCAGTACTGCGTTACGGCCTAGTGATATGGGGTAATTCAGTGGATGTGGGCAGAGCATTTAAAGTACAAAAAAAATGTATCAGAGCCATGAGCGGAGCAGAATACTTAGACCATTGCAGGCCATTATTTAAAGAATTAAAAATTCTTCCGCTCCCGTGCCTTTATATTTTTGAGGCTTGTTTATTTGTAAAAAAATACCCACATTTATTCCTATTAAATGAACAAGTCTCCCAAAGACTGAAGAAAAAACATGCCGGGGAATTGCTAGTACCTCCTCAGAGATTGCAACTATATAGTAGAAATGCCAGTTGTATGACAGTAAAAATGTATAATAAATTACCACCTGGCTTGAGAATGTTACCAATTAATAAATTCAAATGTAAAATGTTTACTTGGCTCTTAGACATGTGTTTCTATTCTGTTAATGAATTTTTAAATCATACTTTTTGCCATAGTAATTAATATTCTATGCTTTTTGACATAATAATTAATATTTTGACATTACAAATAATACTATTCTATTAATCTGAATCAATATTATTGTATAAAATATAAATTTAAACCAATTTTGATAATTTAATATAACTTTTATTGTAATGTCTACGATTTGCATGCACTTAGCTTATTTAATTTTTCTACACCAGCAATGGTAGTATATGTGAATCAATGTTTAATTTTAGATCTCAATGCACCATATACTTAGAAATAAATTATTCTTATTCTTATTATTCTTATTCTTATTCCTCCGTTCCTCGGAAAGCACGTTAAGCTGTTGGTCCTTAAAAAGTGACAGTCGTTACCAGTCGTCAGAAGCTCAAAAGTCTGACAACCAGTCTAACCAAGGGGTATCGTATTACCCAGGTACTGGGTTGTGGAGGTCAGATAGGCAGTCGCTCCATGTAAAATACTGGTATTCAGCTGCATCCGGTTAGACTGGAAGCTGACCCCAACATAGTTGGGAAAAGGCTAGGCAGATGATGAGTGCGTTGAGCGCAAATCTTCTTTCACGGACCGTTATTTTAAACCGTTTGGGATGCATGGCTCCTCGCAGTTTGTTCCTCTCGTCACTGAACGGAACCGAGCGCTCGGCGCATCCTGAACAGTCACACCTAATCACCTTGTATGACTGGCTAATTCTTCCCATGCGGTGTAAGTAACGCCCGCCTGCCTAGCAACCTCTCTCCCACCGGTATTAGGCGTCAAGAAGCCTACAGAGTTTCATCGACACGTGGGAGTGCCAGTATCCATAGTTGAGAAAAACTTTTTACAAAAAAAAACAACCGAGGTCCAAAAAAAAAACACAAAAAAAGTGAAAAATTACTTTAATTTCGGAAGCCGGTGGCAAAAAAATAATTAAAAGCCAGGTCGGTTGTTTTTTTTTTTTGTAAACTGTTTTTATTTTTCATTTTTTAGTTGTGATACCTTCCCCCACACAAATTCGAATACCACTACCTGCTATGTAAATAACAGTGACGGAGTCAAACAATATATCGTCTACATACACTAAGTGGAAAAAATGTGTAATATCGAAGCTAACTCAAAAACTACGCAAGCAAAGTTAATAAAATTTACATGGGACCACCTTCGAAGCATGACCTACCAAACAAAAAAAAAATCATCAAAATCGGTTCATAATTGGCGAGGCAATCGACCCACATATTTAAAAAAAAAAAAAAAAGAACATACAGACAAAGAAAATTGAGAGAAAGAAAATTCCTCCTTTTTGAAGAAGTCGGTTAAAAAGGCTGGCAGATTGTTTTTTGTTTGTCATAATGCGAGTAAACGTAAGCTTGGATTGTAAGGGAAGTGTTGACAATGCCGCCTTTAGCAGCGGCCGTCGAGGCGTCTCCGTGCTCTATGGTCAAGACAATAACGATTCAATAGAGTTGACACTACATCAGCGATGCCATTATAGAGGTATGAGGAACAGGGTGTAATGTTCACTCATCCTCTATAGAAAAGGGAGGATCCTCCAACAAGACGGGTGTCGTGTCTGATGGTCGCGTGGTAAACTCTACTTGCGCGATGCAGGATTTGTGTGAGCTGTGTCTTTGATACGTAGTTCGCATGTGGCGTTGTAGATGCCGCCACACCTGAGGGCCTAGACAAGTGACAATCGCTTTGAAAGCGTTTTGTATTTCTACAACGACTTTCAACAGAATTGACATAAGCTTTTCGATAGCTTATGTCAGTCCTATACATTTTTGCCATTTTCATCATCGTTAGCGCTGTTAAAATGTCACTTTGTCTAGGGCCTCTGTTTCGGATACTACATTCGATTAGAATTGGATTATATTAAAACTAGCGACCAACCACTGCTTCGCACGTATGTACTGATGTGGTGGCATCGCATAGGGATTCCTATGCTTTAGATAATATCCTAACTAGTCCTAACTAATATTATAAATGCGAAACTGAGTTTGTTTATTTGTTTGTTACGCTTTCACGCTAAAACGGCAGAACGGATTTGGATGAAATTTGGCACAGGGGTAGAACATGACCTGGAATAGGACATTGGATAGTTTTTATCCCGATATTCCCACGGGATCGAGACTTACGCGGGTGAAACCGCGGGGTGCTAGTTGTAATATAAACCTTCTGGAATAAATGCTGCAAATGATGGCGCAAACCGCATCAAGATCCATTGTGTAGTTTAGCAGAAATAAACGGTCACACGGTCGGACGCAAAAAGTATAATATGTATAATATAGAAAATTAATCTTACCTGAAAGTAAAGTAGCATCTTACACAGCACATCTCCCAGGAACCAGGTTTCAGTCACATCCCACAACACCGTCGCAGGCAAGCAGAACAGGATCACCATAAAATCTGCTGCAGCCAAGTTTACTATGAAATAGTTGGTCACCGTTCTCATTGAATGGTTCCTATATACTGCCACACACACTAATGCATTTCCAACCAAACCTGTGATGAATACTAGTGAGTGTGTGCCAATTAAAATCCATTCGTACGTATGCGGATAGATATAGTCATTCAACATTGAGACGTAATCCTCTCGAGATAAGTTACAGAATTCTTTCTGTCCTATACACTCTTCTGTCATATTGTCTTTTGTCGTTTCTTCAGCGTTTGTTACATTTTCACCTGCTGTGTAGTTTTCAGATGTTCTTTTCTGCCTCGATTTGATTAAGCTTGATGTGAATAAGAGCCGTCGTGTGTAATTGAGATCTATGTTACCTTCTTCGTCATATTTATCTGCATCGATTCTTTCAATGCTCGCAACAAGAATGATGCTTATAATTAAAAATGTAACCTTCGTGATATACATTATGTTACTTTTCTGCCGAGTTTTCAATTATCCCGGATCTGTAACAAGGAAAAAGGAAAGATTAGTTCGTTTGGTATATTTATGTACAGTCACGGACTTTAATTGATGAGCCACCTGGCACTGTTCGTATTTTAGTCGTGTAATGCAAATCGGGTTTATTCGGTTCCCGACACGGAAAGTCATAATGTTTTCGTATTAGTAGAAGAAAATTATATTTAACCGGGAACAAACCACGGATGTACTTGCCGGGACCAAGTGGCATCACCAAGTCTCTGACTTCGACATTTCAACTGTCACTGTCTTCAGTTATGTTTTCAGAATAACCGAGTTAATGAGCTCTGATTTAAAGGAGGTCAGTATCAAATAGATTGGATAAACTTAATGCAACATTTTATTTATTTTTATCATTGAGAATCTCAGGAATCTCGTGAATGTATGAAACTGTAAAATTGAAAAGTTTGAAGGTGGCTTATCAATTAAACTCCGTGACTGTACGTTAGCGTGCTATATTTTCATCTGAAAATACGGTCGGAATTAATATCACAGATTTTCCTGTCGTAATGCAGTAGGCGACATACCATAAATCACAGACAGATGATATAACATAAATCATGTCTGTACCCATGAGGGTAAGCAGAAAATACAGAACGCCAACTGCTACGTTCTCTATACATAATCCAAAATAAACACCCGACACAAACAAAACATCTAAACGCTCGTACAACTTTGTCGACAAAGGTGCCGCGGCCTGTCACGCCCGCGATATCGCGTCAGTTTGCACGAGCCTTAAAAAGTAAAAAAAAAAATGTATTGGCCCTTTAATAAGTTTAGTATAAGTTGTAGGTAATATCTTTTTATTTATTTTTTTATTTTATTTTATTAGGGACAACAAACCGCAGTATATTAAATATTACACATGATTGGAGTAAAGAAAAGAAGAAAGAAAGAAAATACATTTATTCAGCACAGACTAAAAGGCACACAATATACATACACAATATATACAGCAGTTAACAAAATAAAAATAAAGAAACAAATTGAGAAGGTAAAGAAGGACATTATCAGGGGAGTGTGCCTCACGGCTGCGCCAAAAAGGCCCAGTTCAGCAAAAATGCCAGACAACTAGTGCCTGACGCTGGTTTTCAACCGGACCCGAAAGTACCCGAGTACTAAAATAATAGAATTAACAAATACACTACTCACGACGCTATCCACAGATTACCATATAAAATACTTACCATAGTTACTGTTAATAATAACAATAAGGGCAAACTTAAAAGTACTCAAAACAAAGTTAAAAATTATTACTCGGTTTGGAATCGAATAAAATCGGCGTGTAAGAAACAAGAAAAAAAAAAAAATTACAAACTTAAAGCTACATAAATACATGAGGTGTAGGAATAAAAATTAAGTAACATAAAAATAATTATGGCTGTTCCCTTAAAATGGATAAAATTTGATTTTTGAACCCATTCTTATTTACTAATATAATATCAATTGATCCAAACTTTTTATTATTTTTAACCGACTTCTTCAAAAACGAGGAGGTTCTCAATTCGCCTGTATGTTATTTTTTTTTTTTTTGTATGTTTGTTACGCGATTACTCCGCCAATTATGAATCGATTTTGATGATTCTTTTTTCGTTTGGTAGGTCATGCTTCCGAGGTGGTCCCATATAAATTTTATTAACTTTCCTTGCGTAATTTTTGAGTTAGCTTCAATATTACGTATTTTTCTCACTTAGTTTATCTAGACGATATCCTGTTTGACTCCTTCACTGTTATTTACATAGCAGGTAGTGGTATTTGGATTTGTGTGGGGTAGGTACCACAACTAAAAAGTGAAAAATAAAAACTTTTTACAAAAAAAAAACAACCGACTTCCAAAAAAAACACTAAAAAAGTAAAAAATAACTTTAATTTCGGAAGTCGGTGTTCTTTTTTGCCACCGACTTCCGAAATTAAAGTTATTTTTATTATAAGTGTCGACCAATCGGTGCAGTCCAACCTTGATCCAAGGGTCGATCTTCGTCGCGTCGGGTGATGGCTAATGCTGCCCGGGTGGATAGTTGTTATCCCGATATTCCCACGGGATCGAGACTTATGTGGGTGAAACCGCGGCGCGCAGCTAGAAATATAATTTTATTTTTTATTTTTTGTCTAGCAGACTTATTACCCGCATCGGCGATTCCTGTTTTGAAGCGTATCGTTGTATTTTGTATTCGGTCGCTGATTTTAATACCCAATACGCTACGCACTATCGCTCAAACGAAAATCTAAAAATTTGCGTTGGTTGTTACCTACTTCGGATCATGAATTTTAATTTGCATTCGTTGCACGAGCTTTTTTACGCAATGAATATAATAAAGTAAACAGTTTAGAAATCACGTAAATTTGAACACGAAAAACATATTCTAATCGATTGAAGCCTATCAGAAGGCCAATTCTCGCACTTAAAAAACGTTCACATTTACGCCGGTAGCACACCTCCGCCGCGAAATCATAGCAACGAAACCGCAGTAGTTCCTCACCGTTTCGAGTAGCGGAACGTGACGCGCCATGCGTAGCCTTGACTGCCTAAGTTTTATTACGAGTTTTATTGTGTGGTTAGGTTAGGTTAGATTTTTTGACGCGTAATAAATAATCAGTAATAGGGTAAGGGTGCCAGCGGTGCCCAGGCACAGGGCGCAGAAATGACAAGACCAAGGCCACTAACAATACCTATTATTTATTTATTTATACGTGTGAAGTCGCCTCGTCCGCGTATATTCTTCCTACAAATAAATAATATTATTTTTATCAATATTATAGACGATGAGATCGTAGGTAATTGTCGATCGATATTACGAGTTACGATCGACCGGCTGGACCGCGGTATCTTCGAATAAACGTTTTTTCACCTAATTTATAAACTTCGACGCCTAAAGATCCCTTTGTTTTTATATTTATTTAGTTAGTCCTTTTAGTTTTAGTTTTTTATGTAAATAGTTACCTAGTAGTTTTATATAAATATTGTGTATAGTAATTTATAAACGAAATTCCTTGGAACTTTCTTATTCTTATTAAGTACTTAAAATTAAGTTTACAAAAAATTTTTTGGTTGATAGATTTATTTTTATAGACAATCCATTTTATTGTCAAAACCGGTTATGATTAGAAAATATTTCAAGGGCGCGGTTACAGCAGCTCGCACCGGGCGCATAAAAATCTAATTACGGCACTGCCCCTTGGTAAGACTGGTTGTCAGACTTTCGGGCTTCTGACGACCCGTAACGACTGTCAAAGATCCATGAATGACAGCCGGGACCAACGGCTTAATGTACTTTCCGAGGCACGGAGGAGTCTCGGTATGTAAAGATGGTCACCAATCTACTAACCAACCCCTGCAAGCGTAGCTTAATCTGATGGATCGATCCGTGCGGTTGTTATTACTTGGCCACGAGCTCCTCCGCCGCAAATCCTTAAATCACCTTTGAAAAATTACATATTTTATCGATTCTCACATTACAGCCATAAAACACATAAAGATAAACCCTAAGTTTATCTGACAGATAAGGCAACCTAATTAAATGGGGTTTTTTTCGGCAGAATTGATCCACGCGATAAAATAAAATCGCTGATAAAAAATGTGTAATCGTGTGAGGACCTTTTATCTAGGAATTATTTCACAAAGTCGCTTTTTGTGTCTGTCTGTGTGAATCATCATCATCATTACAGCTGAAAGACCATCGACAGCCAGTCATGACAGATTGGTTGGACAGATGGCATTTACATTTTTTTTAAATAGGGGTGAGGCGATGTATCGTAACAGATAGAAATAACAGATATTAAAAAATAACAGTTCACAATTCTTCCTAACAATAAACCACACCTTTTACATAAAATAACAGATCCTCAAGACTGTTACCGCGGTCTTTACTTTTAATACATTATAACAATCCCCACACAGATTGTTACCGTATTTATCGTTCATAACTATATATATATAACGGATTTTATTTAATAACAGATAGATACGATTATCGAATTTAAACCAAAAGAGATATAGCAGATATTCAATTGAGATTTAAATACGTATTTATCGTCCGCACAAAAATAACAGGTTGTTATTTAATAACAGATATTTGATCTGTTATTTTTTTGTAACAGTGACAGTGATAACATTTATCGTGTTTAATCTATTACAACCCATCTCTATTTTAAAATCTAGAACTGTCAAAGATGTGATGTCAAATACCAATTGAATATTTAGTCCAGAAGTACCTACAAATCTACAATGCTCGTTTTTTTTTTAAATGATGAACCACACTTTATAATTAATCAAAAAACTTGTTTTTAAGGTAGTTATCTTATTATCTTATCTTAATAGCAGAGAAATACATGCCTTTCGTATTATTTGAACAACGTCTACGAGATTTTATTATGTTTGTAATGTAACATGACTTCTGGACGAAAGCATTTGTGTAAGTAAGACGACGCCATGATCAATAGAATATGGCAATAATTTGATAAACTATTATTTTTTTGTGCCAAAGAAATCAGGGGAATATTCAGGAAAGAATATTTTTCCTCAATTCGTGGAATTTTTTCCTTTTTTTTCATTAGCGTACACTTTATGGCCGAAAATGTAACATCTCCTTTTAATTTAACACTAGTTTTGACGGATCAGCTGCTTTCCGTCAAGCCCGTATCTTTATCGACGGATTTAGATAGTAGACCCCAGATCAATCAATCTGCCTAACCTTTTCCCAACTATGTTGGGGTCGGCTTCCAGTTTAACTTTAACCTTTGACTTTGACCCCTTGGTAAGACTGGTTGTCAGACTTTCGGGCTTCTGACGACCCGTAACGACTGTCAAAGATCCACGAATGACAGCCGGGACCAACGGCTTAACGTGCTTTCCGAGGCACGGAGGAGTCTCGGTATGTATTGATGGTCACTCATCCACGAACCAACCCCGGCAAGCGTAACTTAACTAGATAAATCGACCCGTGTGGCTGTTATTACGAGTACTTAGCGACGAGCTCCTCCCAGAAGACCGCTGATCAAATTGTATGAAAAACTATCGCGTTACGCAGCCGGAGGGATTAAAGTCAGTGGAAAACAAGGTTATATGTCTTCGCAATGGATTTCGATGCGATCATAATTGAAGTAAGTAAGTAATTTAGAGCATTTATTCCGGAAGATTTTTACGAACAATACATTCATAATTAAACACAAATATTTTAATGAAATCTCGATATTTTGTCGAGTCGTAAAACTCTTTACAAAGCTGGGGCGGGTAGCTAGTTATAAATACTTAAATGTGTAGGAGAATATGCCAATTGCTTTTGTTTGTTTTATGATAATGGCAATTGAGGTATATTGACATTTGATCTGGGTCATTGAACTCCGTCTACAAACTACACAACCAACAGCTCCCACCTATCAACGTCATTCGAACGCCAAAAGATTCGTATACAATGTACCATTCAAATCCGAATAAGTATCAAGAATTCATAAATTTTGCGAAAAGATTCTCTTTTGATTGGGTTCCCTTTTCAAATACTACATCTGCGGATCAGTTGGATACAAAAAGATGATGTAGATGCTTCTGGCGCGACACTATGGTAGCGTAAATGTAACTTTATGGTGAAAACACACTGGACGAACTTCACCAATGAAACTAAACGTGATCACCACATAAACTACGCTTAAGACCTGTCAGTGGCATTAACTTCTGAGTAGGTATTGAATTTCACCGATGAAACTAAACGTGATCACCACATTATTTTAACTTTTTTTAAGGGTTGTAGTGTCATTAATTACTGTGTAGGTAATATTGGCACTGACGACAGCTTTTGAACGCGATTTCGTGCATCCAGTTTCATCGGTGAAATTTGCACAGCACTGCACGGGATCGGCACGCCTGAACGGAGTCATTACTTAGTGTTCGTTGAACTTTAGACGTATTTTTTCCGCTGCAGTGTACTCACTCTGCTTTGTACTTGAGCGTGCTATTTATTGCCTCAACGTATCCCACACAAAAGACAGGTGGAATTCCTCTCCATCTCCATTACACGATTTATTACAAAACTGTTTTTTCACTGTTTCCCTTCAACATGTTAATGTATTTATTACTTCTATGTTTGTAAAATGTTTCAAAGAACAATATTGATTGGGGTAAACCAATGATAATGGTTAGTAAAAAGAGGTAGCTACAACATTCGATTTTCAAAAACGTTTCCTTTAAGAGCGGTTCCGACATTAAACGGTTCGTCATGAAAATGTCATTGTCATGTCATTTAGGTGTCAAAAACGCATGTGTGTTTATTTAGACAGTCTTTATTGTGGGACCGTTCACCGCTTTCATAACAAAACAAAGCTGAACGCACACTAAGTTCGTAATAATGTAATGTCACACTACCTATAATAGATTACACGTGGAAGTATGAAGCATGTCATTATTATCGAGAGCGAAAACGAGACAACTATAATTAAACAGCTGTCAGTGTCAATATTCCACAAAATGATGACACTGACTGCAATTGAACACGGTTCAGTTAAGCTGGTATCAATTTCATTGTTGAAATAGAACGTAGATATACACTATCTAGAATCAGATTTACAAACTTTTATTTACCATCAAAATCAGTATAAATTACAAAAACACAACTTCCGCTTTAATCAGTTTAAATCATCCTAAACGAATTAATTAATAAATCAACGCCACAATTTATTTATTTTATACTTGGCAACACCTTGTCCGTCACCTATTAGCGGGTTCAATAAAATAAACATGGCGGTTTTTACGTTCCATTTATAAATAAACACATCATAGTTGATGGTTCATAAATCTACCTCGTTTTCACCAGAAATGTTCAGTTGTAAATATTATTTTAACGCGAGCATCTAATGGGCTTATTTCGGTCCTATTTTTTTAAACGTCAAGTAGATTAATGTTTCCTACTTAGTTAAAAAGTTGTAAAAAAAAAGAAATAAACTTGGAATTCACTTTACAGGATGGATTTTTGAGATGGGCACGGTAGGTACAAGTATGGAAATAACATGATTGATTTGATTTGATAAAAAAAAAACGTACAGGCGAACATAATTAACCTCCTCCATTTTTGAAGTCGGTTACTGACATGAACAGAGCCTTTGCAAGCGATGAAATAGGTTATAATTATAACGTTTTTTTTTTATGGTGGGAAATCATCAAATGACTTCTCCCGCTCTGGCCGGAGCGAAACGACTTTTACTGACTAAAACCCACCCGTGTTCCTTCAGTTGCCTGTTGCCAAGGGTCCCGGTATCCCTTTCGGACTTTCCCACAACAGGTGATAGTACCTGCAGCATATTCATCATCATCTGCCTAGCCTTTTCCCAACTATGTTGGGGTCGGCTTCCAGTCTAACCGGATGCAGCTGAATATCAGTATTTTACATGGAGTGACTGCCTATCTGACCTCCACAACCCAATAACTGGAAAATACGATAACCCTTGGTAAGACTGGTTGTCAGACTTTCGAGCTTCGCAGCATATTATACCGGTAAAAAAAGAAACATCAGGCGTTCGTCAATTGTTTTTCCAACGTAACACAAACAATATTTATTTTCTCGTTTTGTTATCGGTTCACTATACCTCCTCATCATACTATCAGAAGTACAGTAGGCACAGCCCAGTCCTCGAGAGGATGTGTTCCTGGGACCTATCAGTTGGACATATGGATCAAATTCGTAAAACACATATTTATTCGCAAGTGTGAAAGTGACATGTGTCAAAAACGCATCGTCTCGACCGCCAGACGTATGTGACCCTTCCTTTTTGCCGTAATCTGACTAATATCATTGGTTCCGGGTTTTTCTTACATTTCCTGTTTATTTTTTGACATAAAGATTTCTTTTTCCTAAAAATTAGATCGTGTTTATCAAACGTACCCATGTTATAGAGAACCTTCCTTTACAAAAACTGACATAGGTAGTTCTACCCGAGAAAATGTTCATCGATGTTTTTCTTCAGACATTGTTACAAAAAACATAAATATAGGTAATAGTAAAGAAAGAAAGAAAGAAAGAAAATACATTTATTCAGCACAGACTAAAAGGCACACAATATACATAATATACAGCAGATAACAAAATAAAAATAAAGAAACAAATGAGAAGGTAAAGAAGGACATTATCAGGGGAGTGTGCCTCACGGCTGCGCCAAAAAGGCCCAGTTCAGCAAAAATGCCAGACAACTAGTGCCTGACGCTGGTTTTCAGCCGGACCCGAAAGTGTGAAGTTACGTTAGTTAGTTAGTAATAAACATAATCACCTGAGGAGACTCTCGTTAGGCAGCTGGATCAAGGGCTTGATCCAGAAGTACCGCTTTAATAAATGGGAGAGAGGTCTCAGGAGCCCTGACTACCGGTAGGTTGGACCCTGTGCCCGATACCGGTGGGCTACAATTTTTTATATTATATTTAAATGTTTTTTTTAGTAAAAATATTTCAAAATGCAATCGCTAAGGACAAAAATGAAATAAAGAATATATACAAGTACACAAAAGTCAAAAAATTATATTATGTAGGTGCAAGTATTATATAAAAGAGGGTGAAGAGCTCATTGGGCATAAAAAATGGGGTACTCCACTCCCCATTCATAATTCCCACCAATGGAATGGGGATTTAAATCATCTGCATCGCTGTCAACAGGAAAAGTGCCCAAAACGTTGAAACTTCACACACGTTGTTTTGTATAAAAAGATATAACAAGATACGAGTACATTTGACTGGACTATACGACTCAAACTGCGTTTAATTATAATTGTATCCACTGTTTTCAACATAACAAACCGCACACGCATCACGCCTGAAATCCACGAAGGGTTTAGAAGACAGAGCACCACATTCCGAGACAACATATTTTGGGTCCAGGATTTGGGTTTGTAAAGGACAATAAGCCGGCTTTAGAGCCAGACCCAGAGAGAGCCAGAGCCAGAGAGAGCCAGAGCCAGAGAGAGCCAGAGCCAGAAAGAGCCAGAGCCAGAGCTATGTTTAAGGCACATGTAAATATTAGTATTTAAATGTGCCTTAAACTTTCATTTATAATAATTATGTATAGATTGTAAGTACACCACAAAAATACATTAGGTACAAAAAATCAATCAAACACTTATACACCTCACATTATAATATGCATACTCCCTGACCGCGCCACCAAGAGTTATTAGGCGTACTATACTCCATTTGAAATAAGTTTAGACATTTAAACAAACCTTTTTACAGTCCGTTCAACCGATTTTGACTTCTATACCGTAGGCATAAGGATGGCATTAAAAGCAAAAAAAATACACAATACCAACTCTCTACTGCAGCTGCCATTTGTCATGCCACCAACGCAATAGGAGTCAAAATCGGTTGAACGGACTGTAAAAAAGGCTTATTTTAATGTCTAATCTTATTTCAAATGGAGTATAGACATGGTATACACTAAATAAATGTACGCATACACCTCTGCCAAATCCTTTTGGGACAATAGGCGAGATGTTATGATGCTACAGAATCTGTTTTGACCGACTTTTTGACTTGTTTGCAAACCTTTTTGCGTTCAGGGTCAAAAGTGTTGAAACCAATATTTAAAACCCATTAGTAAAACGTCACATTTCGCCTGTTTACTCGAACCTGTTTCAAACGTTATTGTGGAAGAAGCCAATGTAGTGTGAACAAACAAACGAACAAAAGGGCGCAGTAAAGGTGTGTCCAAACATTGAGCGGCAATCGTGCGCGACTGCACGACTGCCGCGCGCGAACGCTTCTCTCTACCTGCGGCGTACAAATATTTCTAGCAAACATTCGTCAGTAACTGTGTTTGGACGAATTTTAAGCAGAGTTACGA
Organism: Lithophane ornitopus; assembly: GCA_948473465.1. Classification (NCBI taxonomy): domain Eukaryota; kingdom Metazoa; phylum Arthropoda; class Insecta; order Lepidoptera; family Noctuidae; genus Lithophane; species Lithophane ornitopus. The sequence continues at coordinate 11,784,377 of OX419635.1, read as the reverse complement.
CACACGCAACCGCTTTCATGCCAAATGAAGTGCGCGGCATGTCTCGGATATGCCGCGCAGTACTGCCGCGCAAACATTCGTCGGTTTAGTCCACACTAGAGCGCGGCAGAAATGTGTCCTGCAAACGCCGCGTATTGCTGCCGCGCTCTTGCCGCGATATGTTTGGATACACCTTTACCCTCGCACAATACGTGAATTTAGTGTGAGGTATAAGGTTTGTTACGTATGAAATAGGTTTCTCACGCGAGAGTGGGTAGTTACTGCCGTGCCGTCAGTAGTTTTGATTTGTTCCAGTTTTAGCCCTGTGGCGGCATCGACATCGCCACATGCGAACTACGTATCAAAGACCTGACGTCACACAAAAATCATGACGTCACACAAAATCCTGCATCGCGCAATTAGAGTTTACCGCGCGATCCCACCCGGCGATGCCCGCCAGACAACGCCCGTCTGGTGGGAGTATCCTCCCTTTTGTAGGATGAGTGAACTTTACACCCTATTCCTCATACCTCTAAAGCCGCTATGTCCAGACGCTACTCAATAGTATGCTCTCACAAGCTCAAATCACCAATGAGTCTCCTAGCCGGAATGTCACAGTGTCAGAAGCACAGGAGCGGGAGCTCTTTCATATGGGAAGATCTAATAAGCAAAGCAATGAGGTGTTTGCTTCATTATTGGTAAATATACAAGAGTCTTAATTTTAACCAATAACGGTCCGTAGGAATCAGCCATTATAAAGTTGTATTCATAATGTTTGAGCCCAGTAGATGACCACGTTTATTTCAGCGGCTTTCTTAAGTTTATTCGAGGTGCAGGTGAACAGGAACTTTGGATACTCCAGCAAGTACGACATGGTCTAATCAGGAGCAACGCACTCGCGCTGGGTGTTGGATGTGTCAGTGGGGATGAGGAGAGGAAATGGGGATTCCCATTTCGACAAATTGTGTCTGCAGCGGCCTACTTGGAAACGCAATCGATTCAGAGCTTTCCATACCTACATCTTCCTCTCGGGCGTGATAAATGCAGTGGCCTACCGCTGCAGATCCCGCCCGGGAGGAAGATGTGCAGTGTGTAACCGAAATCGAAAATTGCAAATCACTGGAACAAAGTGAAAATTACCTCCTCTGTGTCAAAACTCCAGCCGTTTGAGAGAGCGGTTTACGCTTAAAAACATTATTTACATACATAAAGGAAACGTGGCCGAATGGTTGATTGGAACTGATGTGTTTTCTTTATGGTACGTTTACACCAAAAATTTCTGATATGTTTAGCGCTAAACGAATTTAAAATAGAACGCTGTTTTTTTTTTCAGCGCTAAACGAACGCTTTAGAGGAGCTCGTGGCTAAGTAATAACAGCCGCACGGGTCGATCCATCATGGTACGTGGATGGGTGACCACCTTTACATATCGAGACTCCTCCTTCCGTGCCTCGGAAAGCACATTAAGCCGTTGGTCCCGGCTGTCATTCGTGGATCTTTGACAGTCTTTACGGGTCAACAGAAGCCCGAAAGTCTGACAACCAGTCATACCAAGGGGTATCGTATTACCCAGTCACTGGGTTGTGGAGGTCAGATGGGCAGTCGCTCCATGTAAAATACTGGTATCCAGCTGCATCCGGTGAGACTGGAACCTGACCCCAATATAGTTGGGAAAAGGCTAGGCAGGCTAGACGAACGCTTTTGTTGAGTTACAAAACTGTTCCATATATTTCAGGGTTGGTCACATAGTAAAAGTTATTCATAATGATGACAACTGTAACTCCTTTTCGGGTTTTCAATTAGGTATTTTAATTACAACTTGTGTACACACGCAAACCAGTCTCTACTGTACTGTCGTGGCCTGCAACGGGGGCATAGTTGATGGACGTACGTGAAAATTTAGGCCGAGGAGAAGCCGAGCCGTTTTAACAACGAGATATTTAACGATGGTTTACACTCAACGGGTGTCGAAAGGCGATTAAAGGATTGCAAATTATGAAGGCCTGGGCTCGGTTAAATGTGGGTAACTCACAAATAATCTCTGAAAGCTGGAATTTATCACGCTATGCTGAAAACATGCAGAATGTATTTTTTCATTGAAATTAATTTAAAGAGTTAATATTGTTTGTTTGTTCGTAAGAGGTTATCTCTAAAAGTACTGATCCGATTACAAAAAATACTTTCACTGATAGAAGCTATTCGCCGAGTGAAAATAAACATAATAATTATTATGTTCATTTGCGGTAAACATGACGCAAAAAAAAAACAAGTTGGGGGAAAATATGCTGCCATCGCTCAGCATAACGCATGTATGCGTTTTGTCATGCGAATGAAGTCGCAAATAAATATAATACGTTATTTGCCGTAAAAATGACGCAAAAAAAAAAAACAAGAAAATACAACAAGTTGGGAGAAAATATGCTGCCATCGCTCAGCATAATGCATGAATGCGTTTTGTCACAAGAACGAAGTCGCGGACGGAATGGTTAGTTTTTAATGCATTTTGTTATGATTGCTCGCATAGCATGAATATCGGTAGGTAATTCTAACGGTCACAGTAACTGGGTTGTGAAGGTCAGAAACGCAGTCTCTTCATGAAAAATACTGGTATTTAGCTGCATCCAGTTAGACTGGATGGAAACTATGTTGGCGTCGGTGGAGGTAACGACGCCAACATAGTTTCGAAAAGGCTAGGAAGACGATGATGCATGTCCGGTAGGTTGCACCTAAATAAGTGGGCATTTCTAGATTAGTTAAGAAGTTAGGAGAGCAGTGGTGGCCCAGTGGTAACAACGACGACTTACGATTTGTAGGTCGTAGGTTCGAACCCCGACGGGCGCTTTACTTTGTGTAAATTATTTCATCGCCACTGCTCTCAAAACGGTGAAGGAAAACATCGTGAGGAAACCTACATGTCCTAGAACCAAAAATGCGAAGACATGTGACATCTACCAACCCGCACTGGGTCCGCGTGGTGGACTACGGCCCGCTCCCTCTCACAGAGAGGAGGCCTGTCTCCCAGCAGTTGGAACATTATAGGCTGATTATGCTATGCTAGATTAGTTCGACTTATACTTACGTAGATGAATCGAAAAGATCGTGCGACTAACTTCGAAAACCAACCATATTCAGTAACACAATGAAATCTGCAGGGGAGTTTATTGCGCCATTTCTTCTTCCCAGCTAAAGCACTAGGAAGTGGTGAAGGGTGGGCGTTTTGGGACTGTCTTATGCAATTTTGACGTTCGAAAAGCGCTGATTCTCAGCCTAGTTTGAATAAATTACTTTTGATTTTGATTTTCAACAAAAAAAATCTGCATAAGTAGTCATTTGAGATAAGTCCCAAGACTCGCAAAATAAATCGAATGAAGTCAAATTATCTCCTAATAAAAACCATTAATTATAATCTGAATAGCAAAACTATGGGCACAACAGTATCAAGTAATTACAATAACAGCAATACCTGTAGACTTTTTACGACTACATTTTACGAGAATTTTACGATCCAATTATTTTATTAGGAAGTGCCATTACGGGGGCGAAAATGACATGACGTTTAACAGGGAGTGTCGATATTTATGCTTTTATCGAACGTCTGAAATTGTCGACGGTTCTCAATCCGATTATTGGACAGAACGTTCCTGTTCGAGGAAGCACTTTGACCTTCAATACTCGTGCCTATTGCCTATATGTAGAGATTGTGCACATGTACAATCCGGGACTACGTGGGTTGTATCGGAATTTATACAAGGGCGTGGAAACGTCAGCTGGTGCTGTTGTTTTTTCAGGTTACCACAAATTAACAATACGTTTTTTGTTTTTTTTACCGAATTCTTCAAAAAGGAGGAGGTTCTCTTCTGTATGTTTTTTTTTTTTGTATGTATGTTACGTGATTACTCCGCCAATTATGAATCGATTTTGATGATTATTTTTTGTTTGGTAGGGCATGCTTCGGAGGTGGTCCCATAAAATTCTTATTAACTTTGCTTGCGTAGTATTAAATTGAGTTAGCTTCATTATTACGTATTTTTTCCCACTTAGTCTACATTATGTAGACGATATATTATTTCACTCCGTCACTGTTATTTACATAGCAGGTAGTGGTATTCGAATTTGTGCGGGGTAGGTACCACAACTATAAAGTGAAAAAAAAAATTAAAAAAAAAAAAAATAACCGACAATAAAACACAAAAAAATGTGAAAAATTGAATTGAATGTGAACGTTAATTTCGGAAGTCGGTGGCAAAAAACGAAAATTGAAAAGCAAAAACACCGACTTCCGAAATTAAAGTAATTTTTCATTATTTTTCGTGTTTTTTTGGAAGTCGGTTGTTTTTTTTTTTTTTGTAAAAAGTTTTTTTTATTCTGTACACAACAATAAGCAAGATGTATGTAGCAGGTGGCGATGCCGATGGCGTTCTGTAGTTTCTGCCTACATGAGATAGCTCTCTTTTTTGGCTTCGCCGCAGTCTGTTAAAAAAGGCGTTATGTATGCATTTATGTAAGTATGTAAAATTATCTAATAAATGCTGAGTAATTTTATTAAAGGTTTTAGGTATTCTAAAGAACAATATCACTGAAATTAGTAGCAAACGTACCTACCTACTTGCTTGCGTTGCTATTATAGGTTCTATAACAAAATAGTCTGAAAATGTTTGTTTTATTTACGATGATGTGCATTCACGCGAAGATCGCTTATATTCAGATACAGGATAGCAATTTTTCTATGAATGTTTGATGAAAATAACTCCCTCCAGTATCAAGTAAGCTCCATTCCTGTTGCATACACTTTCTATAAATATGATCGCACACCTATTTCTATGGATTAAATAAAACTGACTTACGGTAAAGGAAAATATTGTGCTTATTTAAAATGTGCATAAAGGCGAACATCCATCCTCCTTATATAAGTCGGTTATAAATACAAATATAATCATAGAATTTTCGTTTAAATGTATGCGGCAAACACAATGATTAGTATCACCCTGGGTGATGTTAATAATTAGGTTCCATTTATTATTATTCTGTAGATATTACTAAAATCTTAGAACTAAATACATTTATTACTATAACAATTTTAAACACTCATTATTTATTTTAAACTAAATAAATATAACTGCGAAACGAGTATGTTATACCAGAAGTATCAATTAACGTAACGGACAAAACACGGTTTTTCAGGAGAGCCAAAAAACGTTTTTGTTTTTTAATCTGTCTGTAACTTTTTGCTGTCTGCTCCAATTTTAATTGTGTCTAGAGCAAAGTTTCTTAGTATTTCCTATTCTTTCATCCTATAAACAAAAGATTTACGAATGCCCAGTGGTTTAGAATATAGCACGTCCCTTACATTAAAAAAATATGTTTAGTTGTCCCTTATGTTACTGATATTTTATGTGTAAGTCGTCAAAGATAGTGTATGCAGCAAGAGAAATAGAAAATTATACGTAATTCTATTGTAAAAGATTTTTACAGTGTTGCAATTAGATGTAACTATAGACTATCTACTAAATATGATGGTATTTTAACACCATGGAAATAGGTTCTTTGCATGATTAATGTTGGTATGAACCAAAGTTAATCATTCAAAGCAAATCTATACGTTAGTTTCAGGTTTTACAGCTTAGCTATCACAGATTTAATTGAAATTTAGGGATAGATTCAAAAATAAAACAATTGTTAATATTTCAACAGTCGTATTTATTAAAGTAGTAATGAAAGTTATGTATGGCACTGCATTTGGTATGGGCAGGTGTGACCATCAGGCGAACGTCCTGATCGTCTCGATCGTTCACACATTCATCCACCTCTTATTCGATCTTCTTTCCTTGCGCGCCCTTATTCACCCCTTCTATTCGTCATTTCAACTTTCACTGCTATCATACTACTCATCTTTCACACAATTCATATTCCATTTATTTATCCAGTCTTTCATTTCCAGTACATTGATTCAATTAGGTACTTTAATAAATACGACTGTTGAAATATAATTGTTTTATTTTTGTATCTATCCCTAAATATCAATTAAATCTGTGATAGCTAAGCTGTAAAACCAAAAACTAACGTATAGATTTGCTTTGAATGATTAATGTTGGTTTGAACCAACATTAGGCATGCAAAGAACCTATTTCCATGGTGTTAAAATACCATCAATTTTAGTAGATAGTCTATAGTTACATCTAATTGCAACACTGTAAAAGTCCTTTACAATAGAATTACGTATAATTTTCTATTTTTCTTGCTGCATACACTATCTTTGACGACTTACACATAAAATATTAGTAACATAAGGGACAACTAAACATATTTTTTTAATGTAAGGGACATGTACAAACTACGGTTAGTTAAATTGACTGATTTGAAGTTTAAAGTAAGGGTGTATATAGTTTAAAACGATAACTTACTTTATTTTTCTGAGAATAAAAAATGTTAATGTCCGTTAAATCATTTTTTTTTGTCATAAATCGTTTTACGCAGTCCAAAAATTTGTACTGTAAGGGACGTTTTTTTAACGATAGAGATATTTTAATAATACCAATCGATAGAGCTGGAAATTCTGAATCCAATGATATATATAACTCATTTTCGCCAAAATGTCCCTTACGTTAATTTATACTTCGGTATCGAATATTTTAAAATAATTCGAAATCACGTTATGTTTACTCTCAGTGTTCGTTCTATGCCCGCAGTCCTGTGACTATCCCTCCAACTAACAGACAAAGGCACTGCCAGATATAACCGCCGAAGACGGAAATGTAATATTCGTGGAAGATCCCTTTGAAGGCGTTTAGTGGCGGTGGACTTGCAGATTGCGTATAATACAGGGTTATTGGTAAAACAACAACAACCTCTTAAGGAGTCATTGTACTCATCATTATGAACATCTTTTACTATGGTAACAAATATGAAATCGCGAAAAAAAAAACAGCTGTTCCGTACATTTTGACGAGTTATGCGAACATAAATGTAATGAAGAGCTTTTTTTTTAGCTCCTTAATAAACAAACAAAATCAATAAATACTAACTTTTAATGAAATTAAAATATCTTCATATAACGAAAATGCGAAACCGTGTAATAAATTAATGTCGCCATGCTGTAGAAACGAGTATTTTAACAAGAGCTAAGTTTGACATAATTATTTTGCACTTTGCTAGAGCAGTCAAGTGGTGACCCAGTGGATCGTCGGTCGATCGGATGTGGCTTCGAACCCAGACAGACACTTAACTTTCAAAATCAAAATCAAAATATTTTATTTCACATAAACCTACATGGGCACTTATGAAACGTCAGAAGCTAGGTGCACGGTTCCAATTGGTCGTTTCCTATGGAGAAGAGCCGGCAAGAAACTCCACGGTTACTCTTTTAAAAATAAGTGGCTGTTACAATATTTTCGAATTACAGTGTTATTAGGTATGGGACGACAGTGTAGGCCTTACAAAAAGTACCAGGTAAGTAATTAACAAAATAGAAAATGTTCAACAAATCTACTACAGTCCACTAAGCCTACATCGTTCTCACATTCACAAACACACACTTTGATACACCACAGCTCACAACAAGGTGAAGGGAGAATCGAGAGGAAACCGATTCAAAAACTCGAAGACATGCGACGTACACCAAACTGGGCCCGCGTGGTGGATTATTGTCACTTATAGGAAGCCTGTGTGCCTGTGTCCCGGCAGTGGGAACGTTATAGGCTGATGATCTATCCAAATGGCAGCATACCAGTGGGAAATCGAAAATATCAGCAAATGTTTTTTCAATACAGCCATTTAATTTCATAGCAACTGGAAACCGCTGTAGACGAACAACCATTATATTGTTTTATGAAACTCAACCACAAACAGAGAAAATTATTATTTTGATATAATTTGGATCAAATAGCCCCCCCCTTCCCTCTCCCTCTCACTGAGAGGAGGCCCGTGTGAGCGACGGCTCCCTGTCGTTTCGGGTGACGCAAGTGCTCTCGGGGTATGGTTGCTTCGGGAAGTACCTGTGTCGCATAAACAGGGATCCGGACGACCGGTGTCACCACTGCGTCGACTGCCGAGAGGACACGGCGCTGCATACGCTGGCAGAGTGTGCCGCTTGGGAGGGGCCGCGCCGTGCCCTCATCTCAGAAGCAGGTAGTAACCTTTCGCTGCCGGCCGTCGTCGAGTCGATGGTCGGTGGCGAGGAGTCCTGGGACGCGGTGGTTTCCTTCTGCGAAACAGTCGTCTCACAGAACGAGGCTGCGGAAAGGGAGAGGGAGATCTCGTCCACTCACCCAGCCTGCAGCAGGCGCACCAGGCGTCAGCGGACGGCGGCAACGCTCTTCCAGCCCCCCTAAATGGGTCCAAGGGCGACGGACTCGGGGACGTCCGTCGCCCCCCAAACAGGACCTGAGGTGGCAGCGAGTAGTGTTCCACGCGCGCCCCTCTTAGATGTCAAGGGGGGAGGCAAACACCTCCCCCCTGACCCGTGGCGGGCCTCCTCGCGGAAGATTCTTGCGTTCCCGCGACCTCCGGCGTAGGTGTGAGTCGGAACACCGGGGTGGTTTTTAGTCGGAACACCGGGGTGGTTTTTAGTCGGATAGAGTCTGATGGACCCCTCCGCCCGCTCCAGGGCGGAGGACATCCATGAGGATTTTCAAATCGGAAAAAAAAGGCCTGTGTCAGTGGGAACATTAAAGGCTGAATATGTTAGCCCGCACTGCGCAAAATACTGCCTTCTCCCGTCTTTGCCCATTAACTCTTTATTAGCCGTTCGATGAAGTAAGCTTGTCATCCCACCTGATGCCAGAGATTGACACGAATTATTTTACAACCTGTGCGCATTAACATGGCACCTGGCTTAATGACATTTGGAGCTCGCCAGCCAGGTGCCATGTTAATGCGCACGGGTTGTACGGGTTTCCGGGACATCACAGTGGGCCCTATTAGAATACCAGCGCTGCGGTAGGTATTTGTTTTTTTTGTCATTATCGAAGCATCATGCTGAGATAGGTGCCTTTTTGGCATCGCACAGGTCTTATTTTTCTCTTTTTTTAAATTTTGTTAGTTTTAAAATTTATTTTTTATTGTTTTTATAATTTTGTTAGTTGTAATGTTCTTTTTTTATTGTTGTATTTCCTGTGCGTATTCTAAATAAAATGTCTTTCTTTCTTTCTATTGACAGCTCAATTCAAACTCGGTGAAATTTTTACAGAAAAGATCAGCAGGTAATCAAAATTTGATTTCCTCTCATACCAGTTCAAACCCAGTCAATATCATCATCATTCTGCCTAGCCTTTTCCCAACTATGTATGAATCACGACCGTAGGGAGTGAGCAAGTGATTCAAGTGTTAGAATCCTGAGCGGCGCGAGTGATTCATGGCCCTCGATATAAATCCGTTTTATTCAAGAGTTGCATACTATACTTTATACCATTATTACGAGATTAAGAAAGATTTAGGCGAAAATAGACATTTAATAAAGAAAAATTTCGGTTTGTAGCCTTCTGATAGCCTTTTAAGGTGGGTTTGCAACTTCGTGTATGTTTTTATGTCAATGTTATGCCTTGTTTTAATAGTACACCGTAGCATAGAATACATAATCCATAATGTCGATGACTTCTTTTTCTGCGACAGCTCATTAAAATAAGATAGGAAAACAGACTCTGAAAATGTGCCAAAAGCTTGATTTTCATTTTTCCATTTGTAAAACTCATCGTAGTGAAATGATTCACTCAATGATTAAAAGTGCTTTTTATTCATTGTGTTCATTGAATAAAATTATCTTTTTAGAGGGGGATTGGTATAAAGATCATGGTTGCTCTAAAGATTAAAAAAACAAAAATTGATCTTGTCCCGAAATTGGAAATCTTCAATAGAGGCCAATACTCTCATTATAGAAAACGAAGAAAGTAACCAAGTATACTTTATAAAATACAAAAAAACATAAGTCGCCTTCTGGGGCAGTCGTCCTATGTCCTTTATTTAATCTTATCAAATACTCTAAAACATAAAACCGGAGTTGGCAACTCTAGTAATAGGTGACGTTGGTGTAGTTTCTGCCTACCCCCATGGGAAGAAGGCGTGACTAATACAGGGTGTAAGGGACAGCCTCCGCAAATTAACAGGGGGCATTCAGCTCCTTATTTTGAACCATATTCCACTGGAAATTTTCTCAGGACAGTTTTCATTTTTTTATAGTTTTTTCAGTTACTGTTCCTTTATTTCAATGTAAAATTACATTCTTTGTACGCAGCACTCCATAAAGGTAAATAAAACAGCTAAAATCAAAAAACCAGCAACCGATGTTAAAATACTTGAGCGCGCCCCCCCGACACGGGGAGTGCGGCTACGCGGGTTTTGCCACTGTAACGATACATTGCGCGTGAGCTAATAATACAAATCAGATTTATTGGATTCTCATAACGTTCCTGAAATAATTTCATGTACCGATCGTCTTAGTATGATATGCTGAATTCATCCCATCAGTCTGCGGACGGCTGTCCCTTACACCCTGTATATTATGTAATACACATTCCCGCATTGTGGAAAATACATAAAAATAACCCATTACGGACGAACTCGAAAGCACATTACTTTTCGGTCCGTTAAACCATGACAACTCATGAACTCTGAGATTGAGGCATAAAGTTTAACAGAGCGGTTTAAAGTGATAACAGCGAATTCAGCAACTTTTAGAGACATCTCGCGCTCATAAAATAGCAATTAATGTAAGCAGGAGTGGAGGCAGAAAGTTCACAGAACAAATCTCATAAGGAAAAGTTCTTATGGAACAAATCTAAGTTAAAGAGATGTATTTATTAATGATTTAGGAGGACCTTGTGGCTAAGTAATAAAAGTCGCACGGGTCGATCCATCAGGTTAAGATACTACGCTTGCCTGGGTTGGTCCGTGGATGAGTGACTATCTTTACATATCGAAACTCCTCCGTGCCTCGGAAAGCACTTTAAGCCGTTGGTCCCGTCTGTCATTTGTGGATCTTTGACAGTCGTTACGGATCGTTAGAAGCCCGAAAGTTTGACAACCAGTCTTGCCAAGGGGTATCATATTGCCCAGTTACTGGGTTGTGGAGGTCTGATAGGCAGTCGCTCCATGTAAAATAGTGGTATTCAGCTGCATCCGAATAGACTGGAAGCCGACCCCAACATAGTTGGGAAAAGGCTAGGCAGATGATGACTTATAGTCTAAACACGGTAAACCTTCTGCGTTTACCAACATAGGAGGGTAATTTGTATTCAACATCTCAGTCTCATCAACGCCATCAAAATTAGCATTTACGTAATTTAAATAGAGCGACGTTTTCATGATGGGAAAGGTTAAGAGAAGGATTGAGAGGTCAACGGTTTATAGAGGTCAACGACTTTTGTTTCAGACAGGCATATTATCACGCCTGTATTCCCTGAAGTCGTAGGCAGGTGTGTAGTGGTGTACGTGGGTAAGTAAGGTACCTCCTCAGTTATTTTTAAGCCCGTGGAAGGCCTTTTCCAAGCCTTTAACTGAGCACAATGCATGTGTGCTCACGGTTGTAATGCAGGGTTTATTTTATTTTATGATTTTAATCAAATTTTAATTTTATATGCTTAATTTTATTTTTATTATAATTTTAATCAAATTTTATATGCTTAATTATTTTTTTTTTTTTTTTTAAATATGTTTATAATTATGTTTCCGGGACATCACAGTGGGCCCTATTAGAATACCAGCGCTGCGGTAGGTATTTGTTTTTTTTGTCATTATCGAAGCATCATGCTGAGATAGGTGCCTTTTTGGCATCGCACAGGTCTTATTTTTCTCTTTTTTTAAATTTTGTTAGTTTTAAAATTTATTTTTTATTGTTTTTATAATTTTGTTAGTTGTAATGTTCTTTTTTTATTGTTGTATTTCCTGTGCGTATTCTAAATAAAATGTCTTTCTTTCTTTCTATTGACAGCTCAATTCAAACTCGGTGAAATTTTTACAGAAAAGATCAGCAGGTAATCAAAATTTGATTTCCTCTCATACCAGTTCAAACCCAGTCAATATCATCATCATTCTGCCTAGCCTTTTCCCAACTATGTATGAATCACGACCGTAGGGAGTGAGCAAGTGATTCAAGTGTTAGAATCCTGAGCGGCGCGAGTGATTCATGGCCCTCGATATAAATCCGTTTTATTCAAGAGTTGCATACTATACTTTATACCATTATTACGAGATTAAGAAAGATTTAGGCGAAAATAGACATTTAATAAAGAAAAATTTCGGTTTGTAGCCTTCTGATAGCCTTTTAAGGTGGGTTTGCAACTTCGTGTATGTTTTTATGTCAATGTTATGCCTTGTTTTAATAGTACACCGTAGCATAGAATACATAATCCATAATGTCGATGACTTCTTTTTCTGCGACAGCTCATTAAAATAAGATAGGAAAACAGACTCTGAAAATGTGCCAAAAGCTTGATTTTCATTTTTCCATTTGTAAAACTCATCGTAGTGAAATGATTCACTCAATGATTAAAAGTGCTTTTTATTCATTGTGTTCATTGAATAAAATTATCTTTTTAGAGGGGGATTGGTATAAAGATCATGGTTGCTCTAAAGATTAAAAAAACAAAAATTGATCTTGTCCCGAAATTGGAAATCTTCAATAGAGGCCAATACTCTCATTATAGAAAACGAAGAAAGTAACCAAGTATACTTTATAAAATACAAAAAAACATAAGTCGCCTTCTGGGGCAGTCGTCCTATGTCCTTTATTTAATCTTATCAAATACTCTAAAACATAAAACCGGAGTTGGCAACTCTAGTAATAGGTGACGTTGGTGTAGTTTCTGCCTACCCCCATGGGAAGAAGGCGTGACTAATACAGGGTGTAAGGGACAGCCTCCGCAAATTAACAGGGGGCATTCAGCTCCTTATTTTGAACCATATTCCACTGGAAATTTTCTCAGGACAGTTTTCATTTTTTTATAGTTTTTTCAGTTACTGTTCCTTTATTTCAATGTAAAATTACATTCTTTGTACGCAGCACTCCATAAAGGTAAATAAAACAGCTAAAATCAAAAAACCAGCAACCGATGTTAAAATACTTGAGCGCGCCCCCCCGACACGGGGAGTGCGGCTACGCGGGTTTTGCCACTGTAACGATACATTGCGCGTGAGCTAATAATACAAATCAGATTTATTGGATTCTCATAACGTTCCTGAAATAATTTCATGTACCGATCGTCTTAGTATGATATGCTGAATTCATCCCATCAGTCTGCGGACGGCTGTCCCTTACACCCTGTATATTATGTAATACACATTCCCGCATTGTGGAAAATACATAAAAATAACCCATTACGGACGAACTCGAAAGCACATTACTTTTCGGTCCGTTAAACCATGACAACTCATGAACTCTGAGATTGAGGCATAAAGTTTAACAGAGCGGTTTAAAGTGATAACAGCGAATTCAGCAACTTTTAGAGACATCTCGCGCTCATAAAATAGCAATTAATGTAAGCAGGAGTGGAGGCAGAAAGTTCACAGAACAAATCTCATAAGGAAAAGTTCTTATGGAACAAATCTAAGTTAAAGAGATGTATTTATTAATGATTTAGGAGGACCTTGTGGCTAAGTAATAAAAGTCGCACGGGTCGATCCATCAGGTTAAGATACTACGCTTGCCTGGGTTGGTCCGTGGATGAGTGACTATCTTTACATATCGAAACTCCTCCGTGCCTCGGAAAGCACTTTAAGCCGTTGGTCCCGTCTGTCATTTGTGGATCTTTGACAGTCGTTACGGATCGTTAGAAGCCCGAAAGTTTGACAACCAGTCTTGCCAAGGGGTATCATATTGCCCAGTTACTGGGTTGTGGAGGTCTGATAGGCAGTCGCTCCATGTAAAATAGTGGTATTCAGCTGCATCCGAATAGACTGGAAGCCGACCCCAACATAGTTGGGAAAAGGCTAGGCAGATGATGACTTATAGTCTAAACACGGTAAACCTTCTGCGTTTACCAACATAGGAGGGTAATTTGTATTCAACATCTCAGTCTCATCAACGCCATCAAAATTAGCATTTACGTAATTTAAATAGAGCGACGTTTTCATGATGGGAAAGGTTAAGAGAAGGATTGAGAGGTCAACGGTTTATAGAGGTCAACGACTTTTGTTTCAGACAGGCATATTATCACGCCTGTATTCCCTGAAGTCGTAGGCAGGTGTGTAGTGGTGTACGTGGGTAAGTAAGGTACCTCCTCAGTTATTTTTAAGCCCGTGGAAGGCCTTTTCCAAGCCTTTAACTGAGCACAATGCATGTGTGCTCACGGTTGTAATGCAGGGTTTATTTTATTTTATGATTTTAATCAAATTTTAATTTTATATGCTTAATTTTATTTTTATTATAATTTTAATCAAATTTTATATGCTTAATTATTTTTTATTTTTTTTTTAAATATGTTTATAATTATGTTTTTATTTATTGTGTTTTTTTTTTTCATTCTATGATCTTTAAATGGATTGAAATAAATGAATTTGAATTTGAATTTGAATACGGAGCTTTAATATAGGATTGCTACTGAGAATAATCCTAACTAATATTATAAATGCGAAAGTGAGTTTGTTTGTTGGTTTGTCACGCTTTCACGCTAAAACGGCTGAACGGATTTGGATGAAATTGGGCACATCGGTAGACCATGACCATGGAAATTACATAGGATGCTTTTATCCTGATATTCCCACGGGATCTAGACTTATGCGAGTGAAACCGCGGGGCGCAGGTAGTCACTAATTATTATAAAACAAAGTCCCTCCGCCGCGTGTCTGTCTATCGAAACTCAAAAACTATCGAACAGACTTTCATACGATATTCACCAATGGACGAAGTGATTCATGAGCAAGGTTTAGGAGTAGGTATCATTTTTTTTTTAAATGGCATATAATATGCTCTGCCACCCGTGAAAATCCGGAGCGGGTTGCTAGTAGTTAATAGATTGAATAGTCAATAGTCATTGATATAAAGCAATAAACATTAAAGTAATAAAATCTAAAACCCAACTACGACAAGAAAGTCAATAAAATATAATGGTATAAACAAGACACCACAGTCAGACAAATTAAAAATCCGGAGTCACACGTGTTAGGGTATAAATCGAACAGATTACGTGTGACTCCGGATTTTTAATTTTTATTACTTAAATTTTTTTGCGGTTATAATAATATATATATTTTTGAAATGTGCTAATTAACCCCACTCATTTGATACCTAACATGGCACGATTAAAAAATATTTGTTTTTTCGTTCATGACTTTATGTCCTCTAGAGGGCGCCATGGAAGCCGCGTTGGAAGTAATGTGACGTCACATATCCTATATCCAGCGGACGATCAAGACGCTTCCAACGATGCCTCATTTGTCAAATTGTGATGAGTCGTTTAGAAGATATGAGGGAACAGATGAACATACATACATACATACCGGTCAAAATCATAACCCTCATTTTTTCTTCGCCGTAGTTGGGTAAAAATAGTTGAAGATAACAGTATTTAAACGTAGATAAACTTAATATAATTAATTATTAGTTGGGATATTGAAAAAGGCCAAATAACTACTACAAAAGCCGCTGTTTATTTCTGTCAATAAAACCGGGTATTACGTGGCTTAACTTGGGTTTTATTGTAACTATAATCGATTTCAGATCATCCCGTAACGCCCAAAGGTACACAACACGTCACATCAAAGTATCTCCAGAATAAACTTACCCCGCATTGTATAGGCTTTCCGCAGAATGAGAGGTCTACTTATACTGGAAATGTAGGTAGATATATCTTGATCACGTCGTCGTGTGTAGATAAGAGTAAAAGTGAGTACTAAAGCGAAACTAAAAGAGGACTTTAGTAAAGCCTGTAATAAAAAGTTACGGGTTTCAGACAAGACTATGTACTTTTGTTTATTTGTCATTAACTATCGTTACTTTGTGACCTTTTCGTTGAGAAGTACAACGTGTAACGTTAAATGCGCAAAATCTTAAAATTGTTTGCTCAGAATAACGAGCAGAATCAATTGAACCACTTTGTAATATAGGTCACATTTTTCAAAAAATCTTCATTAAAATCGTTGCCTTGTCTATTTATTAATAGGTCAACCCAGCGCAGCGCAGCGGCCCGGTGACGACCCCTCACTCGATAGAGCGTCATCGCAGACGCAAGAAACGATCAGAATTGCCAGTAAAACTAAAACAGCACATAAAACCTTTACAATATTTTTAATGTTTGTAATTTTTTTTTTTTTCGTTCTCAGTTAATTTTATCATTGGTCTGGCAATTTGAGAATTTTATGCGGCCTACCCAAATGTCCTTTCTTTGGTATTGTTCGTCGAGTCGCTGAGCTCCTTAAGTTCTGAGTTGAGCTCCGCCATTACTGACAAATGCTTGCACTGATAATATTAAAATATTTTATTTTTAATTGAAATATTTTTTAATATGACGTGTAAAAGTGATTCCAATATCCTATTTACAGAATAAACAATTTCATTTCATTTCATCGCATCGCCCACCCACGCTTTTACTTTGAGTTATTTCTAAGTATTTTTCCTTTTTGCTCGTCTCCTAAGGGTCGTAGACTCGTAGCGCGATGTTAATAGCCTTATAACCTTCCTCAATAATTGGGCTATCAAATTCAAACAGGGTTTTTCAAATCAGACTGGTATTTCCAAATTAGCGCGTTCAAACAAACAAACTGTTCAGCTTTATTACTATTTATTTATTTTATTACTAGCTGCGCGCCCCGGCTTAGCACGGATGGCACTAAGTACCTAGCGACCTACATTCCTACCTAGGTCTACCCTACCTGCACCTACTTTACTTACAAACCTTGTCCTGAGATTATCGAACATAACAAAAAAATAATTATCCTAATCGGTCCAGCCGTTCTCGAGTTTTAGCGAAACTAACGATCAAGAATTTATTTTTATTATATAGAAGATTTAGTATAAGCCTGGGTTGTGCCACAGTAGGGCAAAGGCCCCGGCCTTCCTACTGCGATTGCGTGCTAATCTTAAAAAGGACCCCTACTTAACTTTATTACATTACTAGCTGCGCCACGCGGTTTCACCCGCGTAAGTCTCGATCCCGTGGAAATATCGGGACAAAAAGTATCCTATGTGTTAATCCAGGTTATAAACTATCTGTTTGTCAAATTTCATCCAAATTCATTCAGCCGTTTTTGCGTGATTGAGTAAGAAACACCCAAACACATAAACACACAAACTTTCACATTTATAATATTAGTAGGACTATAGATTTGAGCTGAGACAGAAAGATACCGGAGTGACCCTCATTGTCAAGTAGAGCCAAAGTCTCAATCTCAATTGCCCGTAATTTTACCGGCGCACACAGGCGAAAAATGCATAATTGTTGGCAGAAATCCAAAATATAAATTGTGTCCGAAACCGGTTTTCATTGTTTAGATATCATCTCAATGAATATGGCTACCTATTTATGCAAGCAAACTACGTGCAAATACCCACAATTACACAATATTTTTATCCAAAGTATGACTTGTTAAACGGCGGATGTGTTTTGCGTGTTTAGAATGCATTTTTATTATTAATTGCATTTATTATTTTAATTAATTAATATTTTTGTTTATTTTAATCATGTGGCGTTTTATTTATCACCCTATATAATTAAAAAACAAAATATCAACATTTTTTCAATATACTTTGTATTACTGATAATAATTAATAATAAGCTAATTAAAAAAGTTACAAATAGATTTCTGCCATGTTTTATCGATTTTTCGCCTGTGTGCGGCGTACGTAAGTCTAGAAAATTAAATTAATTCTTGTCGAAATAAAGGTACCTTCGACAAGAATTAATTTACTTTTATCATCTGCAATATTTGTTCCATGATATCGTATCAATGTGTATCCAGAAAACATAATTATGACACATTTGGTACTTAACTGTAGTAACATTGATACAGTATTAAGCCAAGCACTCATGACAGCCGCAACGACGCAACGCATTTTCACACGCTAAACGTACGTCACAAACTTACAACCCGCCTGAAGTGTGCGTTCGTTCATAGAAATGTAAATAAATAATAGAAATAAAATAAAAAAATATAAATAAAATATAAATAAATATAATACAAAAGAGAATTTTGGCAATGATTTGCTTTGCGGGGCGGCCCACCCCAATCTAACAAATTGACGATAATACTTATACATAACAATCTGTTTAGTGGTTTAGGCGTGAGAACGTAAAAGCCAGACTGACAGACAGACATACAAAGTCACGTTCGTGTCTATAACATTAAGTTTTCGACTACAAAAAGGAAACTTCTTGGTTTCATGATAAAATCTTGACATTTCCATGAAAATAATGTTTAATTATTCATAATACTTCAAAGAAGAAAGCCTACTTCACTAACAATACTTTGCCTGGCTTTAAGACTTAAAATAGCCTAAAAGGCCTGTCAAAGTCGTGAACGATCACTTTGTACTAACAAAGACAGATAGAGTTTTAGGATAAATAGCTAAGGGCAGGCGCCCACTGGCGGCGGCACGGCATGGCAAGGGATATTTATGCGACGAATAGAAATATAACTTAAGTGTATGACAATAACATTGAAAGAAAGAAAGAAAATAAGTTTATTTGCGGCAAACATGACGCTAAGAAAGGACAAATATAGCATAAGCATAAGCATAATCAGCCTATAACGTTCCCACTGCTGGGACACAGGCCTCCTCTCTGTGAGAGGGAGCGGGCCGTAATCTACCACGCGGGCCCAGTGCGGGTTGGTAGATGTCACATGTCTTCGAATTTTTGGTTCTAGGACATGCCGGTTTCCTTACGATATTTTCCTTCACCGTTTTGAGAGCAGTGGTGATGAAATAATTTACACAAAGTAAAGCGCCTGTCGGGGTTCGAACCTACGACCTACAACTCGTAAGTCGTGGCCGTTACCACTGGGCCACCACTGCTCCCTGGACAAATATAAAGGACAAATATAATAAAATTAAAATAACCAGTTGCGGGAAAATATGCGTCACATTCACGCAAAACGGCTATCACTCAGCATTGAAATTTCAATGGTGATGCTAAGGACGTCGCTAAGGATACCTTTACATCGTTGCCGTCGACATTTCAATTTTATTGTCATAGTACACGGGCCTTCAAAACTTAATATCATACTTTTAAAATTGCAATTTTTTCCTAAACTGTAGAAGCCAGAGTTACGAAATAAAAACGTTTTATAGCAAATTTCATCAGCTTTCTTGTAAATTATAGTTTATTAAACATATGTAATGTTTTTAACTTAAACCAAAAAATTGCAATTTTTGACTTACTGGCAAAATACTCAAACAACATTTATAAATACAGTTTTACGCCTTATTTTTTTTTTTGACACCTTGGCTTTTGAATCGAAATTCATCGATCAAGAAATAAATGTGAAAACAAAAACAGAAACAAGAAGAGTCAAAAGTTGCAACAATTTGAAAAGGAGTGTTTTTGTATACAAGTTTTTTTTAACCATTCCTTAAAAGACAAATCGGCTATAAAGTTTTTATATAAAAAAATTAAATTATTTTTGTAATTTCAAAGTTATTGCAATTTTAGAAGTGTGGTACTAAGTTTTGACGGCCAGTGTATTAATTTCAATTTCTATTCGTCCCATAAAAATCCCTTGCCGTGCCGTGCCGCCAGTGGGCGTCGGCCCTTAATAAACAAAGCAATGTTAATTTTATTTTGAAGCTCTTTTTTTGAGAAGTGATTTATAGCGAGTAGCGATTTAAAGGAGAAGAAAAAGAAGCTGCCTACAGACTGGAAGCAATTACAATGGAGCAAATACTTCTTCAGTGTCAACTCACCGCACAGACTTCATGCACAGTTGCTTCTTCATTCAGTCCATAGAAATTTATTATCTATCTCTCCGTGAAATGCGCTCCCCCAGAAAATCAGGATGGCAACCAACCGATTTTCAGAGTTAAAGTGCGCGAGTACATTCGCAAGAAGCTGGCAATATCACCACAACGGTAATGTTTTCCCATTATTTGTCTATTATTTGTTTTAGTATAATTATTCGTTTTATTATATTTATACTGATTTATTTGTGCTTATATTAGGTCTTTACCTATGAAATTGCCGTTCTGCAGTACTGGCCATTTCAAATCAAAATAATTTTTGTTTGGCTAAGAATTCTAATTTCAAATTAATTTTATTTTAAAAACATGTTTTTTTTTTTCCAAAAGTAGTCATTTCTTTATTGATTAGTGTTACATTTTCATCGCATTTCAATCTTTTTCGTCATCATGGATACGTTAAAAATTCGAGTAATTATGGAATATGAGTACCGTCGTGGCAGCAACGCGGCACAAGCGGCACGCAACATCAACGACGTTTACGGAGCTAACACTACAAACCAACGCACCACCTGTTATTGGTTTGCTCGCTTCCGTTCTGGAAATTTCGACCTGAAAAATGAACCTCGCGGTCGTCCGAAGACTTTGGTCGACAATGACGAAATAAAGGCGATTGTGGAAGCTGATGATACACAATCTACGGCTGAATTAGCAGCAGCTTTCGACGTTAGCGTCAAAACAATATTGGTCCATTTGCGTCAAATTGGCAAGGTAAAAAAGCTTGACAAATGGGTGCCCCACGAACTCAATGATCGCCAGCGCGAAGTACGCGTCGAGACGTGCCTTGCACTGCTCAACAGACACACAAATGAAGGAATTTTGAACCGCATTGTTACCTGCGATGAAAAATGGATTCTGTTTGATAACCGCAAGCGCTCAGCAAGTTGGTTGGATCCTGGTTCAGCACCTAAACAATGCCCTAAACGAAAACTTACCCCTAGAAAAGTGATGGTCACTGTTTGGTGGTCTAGCGCCGGTGTGATTCATCACAGCTTCTTACCAAACGGGGTGAGCATTACTGCAAATGTGTACTGTGAAGAACTGAACACAATGATGGAGAAGCTGGCGCATCTCCAACCAGCATTGGTCAATCGCTCGTCTCCCCTGCTCCTGCACGACAACGCGCGACCTCATACTGCACAGCAGACGGTCTCCAAGTTGCAAGAACTGGGGTTGGAAGCTCTCCGTCATCCGCCCTACTCACCAGACCTTGCGCCTACAGACTACTACTTTTTCCAGAATTTGGATAACTTCTTGGCGGGAAAAAAATTCAATACCCGAGAGGCAGTACAAAATGCTTTTGAAGAATTTGTTGCCTCCCGTCCAGCTGATTTCTTTAAGAAGGGCATCAATAAACTGCCACTGCGATGGCAAAGATGCATTGATTGCATGGGTTACTTCGATTAATACAAATAAAAAATTCATGAAAAAAATTCGTTTAAATTTTTTCATACAAAACGGCAATTTCATAGGTAAAGACCTATTATTTTTAAATAATTAGGTATATAATTATATGTATAGGTTTAAATATTTATTCCTTTATTTTCGATATTGCATCTACAATATTGTTTGTTTCTGAATCACCCAGAGGTTGACTGGTAGATATACCGCCTTTTTTTTTTCTTACTGACAAAAACCCGCCCGTGTTCCTTCAGTTGCCTGTTGCCAAGGTCCCGATATCCCTTATTCCCGGTATCCATTATTGTTTTCTGCCGCGGCACGTTGCGTCGTCGGAACGTTTTTATGTGTTTTTGTATCGGGATCATTGTACTGAAATATCGGCTTTAGTCGGGCTGTTTGAATGAGCTCCATTATAAGAATAAATGACTATGTAGAAGAAATAATAATGTACCAAAATGGCTTCCGGCAAATTACGTAATATAATAATATTGACCCATTTCAAATCGGGCAACGATGGCCTAGAGCAGATATTGTTGTTGATTCTTCTCCAATTTCCGGACGGTCCCCTTTTGTTTTAATATAAAGGTTCTTCCTAATTTAATTTGGGCCTCCACTGACTCTAAACAAAACATCGCGTGTAGAATAAATTGTCTGTTGACTGAAATAGTTAACGGGCTGTGAGTAATCCCTCGTGGGTAAGACGAAACGACGAAAAACCATTTTGTCAAGCACTGGATTTTTAACGCACTGCTTAGCAATGAGAGATGAAACTTCAAATGTTGGTTTTTTGAGGCGCTGGGATGCATTCTCAATGCTCAGAACCGAGAGTTGACAATCCAGGGCGCGATAAACGAAGGAATTAGGGTCGGTCTTTTCTCAATACAAAAAATCATAATTCGAGGTTCGGCTCTCGTCTATTTCCTCCTCCAATATTGAACCAATTTGAAAGTAATTTTAAAAATTGAATAAAACAGATATTTACTGTGCCCTTATGATTTTCTTTTTTCATTAATAGTTGCGAAATTTGTTGGGCTCTTTATTGGGCTCTGAATACAGCGGTCTAAACAGGCAATTTTGAGCATTTTCTGAGGGTTCTAGTGCTTCTATAGATAATGTATCATCAAAACGGAAAACATAGCGTCATGGAACTAGTTGTTATTTATTTTACTGTAAAAAATCTTTGCTCTAAGATTATAAATTAGAGAGAAAACAGGCGAGAACGTTTGGATAGAGAGTGGACCGACCATAATTCCTCATAAGAATTCGCCAGTGGGAACCTGGGCTAAGGAAACCTACTCGCTCCTTCCTGGGTGCTACGAAAAGAAGTGCCGTTTTTAGTGCAATAGTAAAATGTTACCTCATTATTATGGAGAGGCCAGAAGTCATCTGAAATTCGCCAAAATACCAGTATTAAACCACAAAACAAAACCATTGAATAATTTATTCCATAAGATAATCTACATTCCATGAGTCAATCTGCCTAGCCTTTTCCCAACTATGTTGGGGTCGGCTTCCAGTCTAACCGGATGCAGCTGAATACCAGTATTTTAAATGAAGCGACTGCCTATCTGACCTCCACAACCCAGTAACTGGGTACGATACCCCTTGGTTAGACTGGTTGTCAGACTTTCTGGCTTCTGATGACTCGTAACGACTGTCAACGATCCACAAATGACAGCCGGGACCAACGTCTTAACGTGCTTTCCGAGGCACGGGGGAGTCTCGATATGTGAAAATGGTCACCCATCCACGGATCAACCCCGGCAAGCGTAGCTTAACCTGATGGATCGACCCGAGCAGCTGTTATTACTTAGCCACGAGCTCCTCTACATTCCATGAGTAACGTATTTAATCTCTCCCGCAGATCCTGGTTTCACTTGCAAAATATTTATGCATAAGCCACCCATTCCGCGTACAAATTATTGTTCGATTACATTTTCTAACGAAATAAACACGACTGGATATGACAGAGATTCTGATGATATTTCAACTAAACAGAGCACTATTCTTTGTAGTTTATTTCTGGCTGGTAACCCATTTTACACAGCTATTGTTTACTGCCTGTCAACACAATTAGGCACTATTGTTCGGTATAAAGGCTAGTGCAGATTGGGATGGGCCGCAACGCAACGGATTGCAATCCCACTTCGTCACTTACGTACATACGTAAGTACGTAGCCGTGTGTATATTTTGTATGAACCATCGCATACTACGGGGGGCATCGCATACTACACCGGCCATAGTAGGAAAAATTACGAAGCGATAAATTCACTTAGCATTTCACAGAATTTCGCAACTACATTTCAATAGCTAAATGCTAAATTAGAATTCACTTGCTAACAATGAATGCGAATGCTAATTAATCCATCACTAATAAGTAAGTAGTTATAGTTAATTAGGTCCTATAGTTTACTTTACACAATCTAATAAGAAATCTATAAATACATGAGCCACTAACTAAACCCATAAAGGATCGTTTTCTTTAAGGGGTTGTTTAGCAAACACTGAAATGTCCAAATTAATGTTTACACAACTGTCAATAATAGCCTCACATGTGACGTCACATCCCCTTTATTAGTCTGTGGTCATTATAGTTGTACACTCACGGAAGCCATTTTGATAAAATTGGAAAGGTCAGGTAATAATCTAGTTGGTATAATACCTAGTTTTACGAGCAATTAAATCGTCGTCATTTTTGTATCACGTCACGTCATTTCGTATAAGATATCATTTTTATTTTTCTTTGCTTGTCATATTATCTTTTATTTTAATATACCTATTTTTTCGTTTTTTAAACCGGTTTTATTTTTTCATTTTTATATTAAAACGGTAAAGGAAACCGGCATGTCCTAGAACCAAAAATTCGAAGACATGGCTGTTACGTGACTCGGAAACCACGTTAACAAGTCGTTGGTCCCGGCTGGTATTCATGGAAGTTTGACAGTCGTTACGGGTCGTCAGAAGCCCGAAAGTCTGACAACCAGTTTTACCAGGGGCACAGATGACTACAGATAGTTCACTTTGCATTGTACGTATGAAGCTACAAGTACGCGCGGGGCTATAGTGTCGGGTCAATTAACGTTATCAGAAAATCTATAAGTTACACGATAGAAAAGGTTTTCTAACGTAGGAACCTTTCTATCGTGTAACTTATAGATTTCTAGGTGCAAGCACTTCTAGGTGCTTGTATGTAATTAGCGCAGTGCGAACTTATTTGCACTTTATTGTGTCGTAGCAAAAGTCGCTTTTTATTTAAATAATGATGCCGAAGGCGTACCTAACTAAAATAGTGATCAGGCAAAGAAAATAATCGTATTAAAATTAAATGACGCTTACCTTCTTCTATTAACGTTGTGCCTACTTTATCTATTGTTATAGGTAGCTTCACTTTCCCCGAATAATATTAACTGAACTATATAAGGGTATTTCTCACTCTTAAACACAGTATTTTTCTCTATTCGTCAAATATAATACGGAGCAGTGGTGGCCCAGTGGTAACGGCCACGACTTACGAGTCGTAGGTCGTAGGTTCGAACCCTGACAGGCGCTTTACTTTGTGTAAATTATTTCATCGCCACTGCTCTCAAAAACGGTGTAGGAAAACATCGTGAGGAAACCGGCATGTCCTAGAACCAAAAATTTGAAGACATGTGACATCTAGCAACCCGCACTGGGCCCGCGTGGTAGATTACGGCCCACTCCCTCTCATAGAGAGGAGGCCTGTGTCCCAGCAGTGGGAACATTATAGGCTGATTATGCTTATGCTTATGCGTCAAAATACCTAACTGTCGGTGGTTTGTCTACCGCGGTCGGCGGCCTGTACCACGTGAGCCCACCGTGCACGGATCAATCTAATCGCTAAGAACAAACAGGTTTTGCTAAGTCGGTTCTTGTTGTTTTTGTAATGTTTTTTTTTTTTAAATTACTGGTTTATTTATTTATAATGATAAAATATAATTGATTAGGTATGTTGAAACTGTGTGTACTTCCCGTCACATGTCTTTAAAGGTTCATTAGAAAACCAGCGTCAGACAGTATCTGTCTGGCATTAATGCTGAAATGAACCTTTTTGGCGAAGCTGTGAGGCACACACTATTGTTATTAAAACATAATTTTTAACCGACTTCTTCAAAAAGGAGGAGGTTCTCAATTCGTCTGTATGTTTTTTTTTTTTATGTTTGTAACTCGATTACCCCGCTAATTGTGAATCGATTTTGATGATTCTTTTTTTGTTTGGTAGGTCATGCTTCCGAGGTGGTCCCATATAAATTTTATTAACTTTGCTTGCGTAGTTTTTGAGTTAGCTTCAATATTACGTATTTTTCCCACTTAGTTTATCTAGACGATTTCCTTATTTACTCTTTCACTGCTATTTACATAGCAGGTAGTGCTATTCGGATTTGTGTGGGGTAGGTACCACAACTAAAAAGTGAAAAATAAAAACTTTTTACATAGTGGCATAAAACGAAAATTGGAAAGCAAAGACACCGACTTCCGAAATTAAAGTTATTTTTCTCTGTTTAGTGTTTTTTTTGGAAGTCGGTTTGATTTTTTTTGTAAAAAGCTTTTTTGTTATTTGTATTTTGTGTTATGTAATTGATTCAGGCGTGACTTTGCGGAAATCCAAAAATACAATAGACGTAAATATATTTACTCGCTTTTAAGCGGAATAAGTCTACGTATATTGTTTTTTGTGTTTCACGAACTGTGTCAAAATAAACGTTATTCTTTCTTTCTTTCGATTGAACCATCTATGTTCATCTGTGCCGAGGGGTATCGTATTACCCAGTACTGGGTTGTGGAGGTCAGACAGGTAGTCGCTCTCCATGTAAAATACTGGTATTCAGTTGCATCCGGATAGACTGGAAGCCGATCCCAACTACGTTGGGAAAAGGCTAGGCAGACTGATTTTCTCCTATAAGTGGCGAGTCAAAAGCAGGGTGGGAAATCATCAAATGACTTGAAATGACTTCTCCCGTTCTGGGCGGAATGGAAGGGCATGTCAGACTTTTACTGACTAAAACCCACCCGTGATCCTTCAATTGCCTGTTGCCAAGGTCCCGGTATCCCTTTCGGACATTCCTGCAACCCTGGCAGGGAGTCAAAAGCATCTAAAATAGAATCAATTTGGGCATTTGGTAATTGAAAACAAAAATAACAGAAACAATCCGAATAAACAAAACAGCGTAGTTTATAATGGCCAGTCCTTTGAACCACGATCAAAGCAAACTTACTATTAGTTAATAGTTTTGATAACCAATGTTAGTACTGATATGAGTGAACTGCCCAAGTATTTCGATACAAGTCAATCTAATGATATCGTGTTTGTTGCGACTGCAACTCTTTAAGAAAACTGTTTCACTTTCATATACTCAGAAAGCGAACGATTGGATTTCGTTATACACGATCAATCAGAATTGGATCAGAATTGGAATTTCTGAGTTGAACTCCTCGGCTACTGACAAATGCTTGCACTGACTGGACAGGTCTACTCAAATCTGTGTGGATATTTCCTCAAAAGACTATTTCAGACACTAATCTCCATGGTCCTCATATGGCCTGACCAAAATTATGTCTGGACTTTATATGAGACTGCAAACTCTGAGTTTGTTTCGGCCTTTACAAAATCAAAATATTTTACTTCACATAAACCTACATGGGCACTCATGACACGTCAAAAGCTAGGTGCACGGTTCCAATTGGTCGTTTCCTATGGAGAAGAGCCGGTAAGAAACTCCACGGTTACTCTTTAAAAAATAATTGGCTTTTACAATATTTTCAATTAAAGTGTTAATAGGCATGGGAGGATAATGTAGGCCTTTCAACAAGTACCAGGAACTTAATAAAAACTAAAACCCAACTTCGACTAAAAAGGTATAAACAAGAGACCACAGACAGACAAATAAAAAATCCGGAGTCACACGTGTTAGGGCATAAATCAAACCGATTACGTGTGACTCCGGATTTTTAATTTGTCTGTCTATGGTCTCTTGTTTATATCTTTGTAGTCGTAAATGGGTTTTAGTTTTTATTACCTTTTTTTATTTTTTATTCGTTTGGGGTTATAATATATACCTATTGTTAACGCCAATTAGCAAGCTATGTAAAGAGATGCATGAACATCTATCAAGTTAGTTGCCAATAAACCTTGTAAAGGATAGACGCATTTCATTTCAAAAATCCATTGACACTGTGCTATCTAAAGTCAACCCTATCACCTCAACATATGGTCCTTCGAGCCGGATTAAAACCTCATTAAACATCGACGGAGCGCCGCCGTGAGAACAAAAGAACCGCATTCCATTGAGCGATAAGGGAACACCTGGTGTTGTTTTGCACGGATTTCTTAGAATTGGTCAATTAGTGTGTGTGCAAAGTGTATCATTTGAACATTAATAACTTAGCAAATAGACAACATTTTGAAGATTTTTGTGATTTTACGCTTAAACAATGACAAATCAAGCAGACCAAGCATTAAGTGTACTAGAAGATTTGGCGTCAATACTCAAAAAGACTCAGATAAACCTTAAAAAGTGCCCAAAAGAACGGTTATCGAAACCTGGATATTTACAAACTCGTATTCAAACTATTGAAGAATACTGGGTAGCTTTTAAGAAAGCACACCATGATCTGTTGAAAAGTACAACTCGGGAACAACGTGGACTTATTCCGTACTACGTGAATGAAGAATTTCTCCTTCATGAAGACTTATACCTATGTATGTTAGGAGATCTTAGAGACATGTTGACTTCATGCACTTTGAAGACGACTGACCAACCTTCATGCAGCAATACGTCATGTGATGGAAAATTACGGGCTAAAGTGATGCTACCTAACATACAACTCCCTCCGTTTTCCGGTAACTACGAAGAATGGCCTACATTTAAGGACTTGTATGTGTCATTAATACATGAATGCACTACACTAAGTGAAGTTGAAAAGTTACACTATTTGAAGACCAGTATCACGGGCGAAGCGGCATCATTACTGAAGCATATTCAGGTGACGGGTGCTAATTATGTTCAAGCTTGGGAAACGCTGAATCATCGATACGATAATAAGCGCATAATAGTAAATGCATTGATGAAGCGATTGTTTTATCAGAAAAAATGTACCAATCAAACTGCAGCACAGCTGAAAGCCCTCCTGGATTGTACCACTGAGGTTATTAACAGCCTAAAAAACGTAGAAGTGCCTACCGATTCCTGGGATCCAGTAATTATATTTCTGGTTGTGCAGAAGTTGGACCCGGAGTCACACAAAGAATGGGAACAGAGTGCCTACTCGGTGAACGATCAAGAGTTGCCTACATGGAAGGAATTGCGCGAGTTTTTAGAAGCCAAATTCCGGACGCTTGAAATGGTTTCCCCGACGTCTACCACTAAACCTACTAAAGAGCGTGTTCTTCATGTAACAACAACAGAAAATGATAAACAAAAACCATGTGCTTTGTGTAAAGAAACGCACACACTGTGTCATTGCAGCATATTCAATAAAATGACGATTAATGAAAGAAGCGAACATGTCAAAGCAAACAAACTATGTTTCAACTGCCTTGGGGCGGGACATGCGGTGTATAAGTGCCGTATGCCAATGTCTTGCCGCACCTGTAAGAGACGACATCACACACTTTTACATCAACCCAAGAAGATTGATGAAGCGGCTCCAAATGTAGAAACCAAACAACCGACTTCATCCAGCCAAGCAGATGTAGAAGAGAAGAAAGTTCACACAATGATTGCGTCTCATTATACCGCGGGGCAGAAGATATCTCTATTGGCTACCGCAGTAGTAATTTTGAAGAGTGAACATGGACACACTACTGTTCTTAGAGCGCTGATAGACTCAGGATCTCAAGCATGTTTTATAAGTGAGAAGGCAACTCAGATCCTGAACCTAGAAAAATCACCAGTAAATCTAATCGTCTCCGGAATGGAATCCATGAAAGTCAGAGTTAAGCATGAAGTCAAGTTACAAGTATTGTCACGATGGGAAAACCAATTCAATTTACCTATCAGAGCCTACGTGATGTCCAAGCACTTGACCTCCAACATACCTAGAACCACCACGATGGGGACCGATTGGCCGCATATAGCAAACCTCCAACTAGCAGATACAAAGTATTATGCATCAGGACCTATTGATCTGTTGTTGGGTGTAAATGAATATGCAACAATTCTCAAGCAAGGACTTATTAAAGGTCCACCAGATACACCATGCGCCCAAAATACCTACCTGGGATGGATATTAATGGGTGGAATATCAATTAAACTGAACGCACGAGAAAAATCCTTGACGGCCATGAAGCAAGAAATTAACATAGAAGATTTACTGACCACAATATGGGAAGTTGATACGGACACGAAAAGAAAACTTACCCTAACTGAACAACTATGTGAAAACATATACGAGAAGACACACAAGCGAGATAATGACGGAAAATACATAGTCAAGCTACCGTTTAAAACAGAACAACCAAAATCAGTAGAAGGCAACACAAGAGAAATAGCAAAAGGAAGACTCCTTCAACTAGAAAAAAGATTTAATCAAAACACAGAATTGAAGCAAGAATACACAAAGGTGATCAACGAATATAAAGAATTAAAACATATAGAAGAAATACCTAAAGATGAAATAAATAATAAATCAGTATACTTACCTCACCACGCGGTGATCCGTAGTGACAAGGAAACAACAAAAACTCGTGTTGTATTCGACGCCTCGTGCAAGGGCTCCAACGGTACTTCACTAAACGATGAACTCTTGTTGGGTCCGATGTTACAAGATGACTTGAGAACCATTATCATTAGATGGAGAATTCACGCAGTTTGCTATGTTTCTGACATTCATAAGATGTACAGAATGATTTGGACAAACAAAGAAGACATTGATTATCAAAGAATTCTATGGAGAGATAATACATCGGAAGACATTAAAGACTACAGACTTTTGACTGTGACATTCGGAACGGCTTCCGCACCCTATCTTGCCGTAAAGACACTCATGCAATTGGCTGATGACGAAGGTGACAAATATCCCGAAGCTGCAAAGATATTGCGCGAAGACTTTTACGTCGATGATGTTATGTCCGGACACGATGATCTGGAACAAGCTATAAGAATCAGTCAAGATCTCAAAAAACTACTGCGTCTAGGTGGCTTCGAACTGAAAAAATGGTCTTCTAACAACCGTGATTTTATGGAGACTATTGAACCAAGTGAAAGATCATCCAATGCACATCTAGAACTAAAAATTGATGGAATAATTAAAGCCCTGGGCATACAATGGAATTTGGGTAAAGACCAATTCGAATATAATCTGAACTTACCTGTTATCGGCAAAGCAATCACGAAGCGAAGCATTCTATCCGACATTCAAAAGTTATTCGACCCGCTCGGATGGATTGCACCTTGCCTTGTAACGGCTAAGATTTTAATTCAACAACTCTGGCAAGAAAAGATTGATTGGGACGAAGTCTTGAATACGACTCTGGCTGAAAAATGGGCTACAATGCGATCTGACCTCGAACATGTAAATGGAATCTACATAAATAGATGGATGGGAACGTCTAGCACAAGAAAAGATTCTATAGAAATCCACGGATTCTGCGATGCCTCTGTACAAGCATATGGTGCTGTCGTGTACTGCCGAGTCATAAACTCAGATGGCACCGTAAAAGGCACAATCATTGCTGCAAGAACAAGAGTAGCTCCTTTGAAAACGATTTCATTGCCTCGACTAGAACTGTGTGGAGCTTTGCTTCTATCCAAGCTACTAAAGCAAATCATGCAAGCAATGAGAATACCTACAACACAAATCTATGCTTGGACAGATTCTTCTATTGTCATCTCCTGGTTACATGGAGATCCGAACAAATGGAAGGCGTTTGTGGCAAACCGCGTTGTCGAGATCACAACCAATGTAAGTTGCAGTCAGTGGCACCATGTCCAATCTCACGATAATCCAGCTGACATAGCGTCAAGGGGCATGTCAGTAGCCAACTTGAAGGGTTGTGACCTATGGTGGAACGGACCACAGTGGTTATTACACCAGAAGATACAGTTCACTAGACTAAACATAACACCAATAGACCTAGAAAGAAAGAAAAACACAATTCGAGCACTGAAAATAACAAAAAACGAAGAAGTTAATAAACTATCCGCACGACTCGATGACTTTGATACACTGACTGAACTACTGAGAGCAATCACCTACTGCCGAAGATTCCTGAAACAAAAGAAATTAAAGGAAAACATAGATAGTACAATCACAACTGAAGAACTCCAACGATCCCTGCAAACCTGTGTAAAAAGAGAACAAGAGGAAGAATTTACAGAAGAGATAGAAAGCTTAAAGAGAAAGAAAAGAGTAAAAAAGTCAAGCAAAATAAAATCATTAAATCCTTACCTTGACGAAAATGGCGTCCTCAAGGTGGGCGGCCGGCTCAGGAACGCAGAGTTGAGTGATGAATGCAAGCATCCAATCATTCTGGGTCGTAACAGTAAACTTACCTATCTTATAATAGCAGAAGCCCACTCGAAGACGTTGCATGGAGGCATACAGTTGATGCTTACTTACCTCAGATCCAAGTATTGGATACTGCGAGCAAAAACGCTGGTCAAACAATACATCCATAGTTGTTTGGTATGCGCCAAACTAAATGCAAAAGTGAGAACACAAGTAATGGGTGACTTACCAAGCGTACGGGTGAAACCTGCACGAGCATTCCTCAATTCAGGAGTCGACTTTGCGGGACCATTCCAAATATTGCTGAGTAAGGGCAGAGGAGCCAGAACTAGCAAGGCCTACATAGCTATATTTATTTGCATGTCCACCAAGGCACTACATTTGGAATTGGTTGGTGACTTAAGTACCGCAGCATTCATGGGCGCCTTCAAAAGGTTTTGCGCACGCAGAGGAAAATGCATAAATCTGTGGAGCGACCAAGGGCGAAATTTTGTTGGCGCTAACAAACAACTATTTGAAGCCTGGAAGGAAGCTGGTTTGCAATTTGATGGAAATATCGCTGAATTACTTGCTAACGACGGGACTCAGTGGCATTTTATACCGGCATATTCACCTAACTTCGGAGGATTATGGGAGGCCGGAGTAAAATCCATAAAATATCACATGAAGAGAGTTCTCACTACAAACTTGACATTCGAAGAGATGACGACGGTTCTCTGCGAAATAGAAGCATGTCTGAACTCGCGGCCTTTATGTCCAATGGACGACGACACCATGCAAGCACTGACACCTGGTCATTTTTTAATAACGGAAGCACCAGTCACCGTCCCGAACCCAAACTTAAAGGACGCTAAAATAAGCAATTTGACACGCTGGCAATATACTCAGAAATTGTTGAGCGACTTCTGGTCGAGATGGCAGAAAGAGTACCTAACGAGACTCCAGCAGAGACCAAAATGGTTAAAACGCGAAGAAGAGTTTAAGAAGGGAGATATAGTGCTGATCAAGCAAGACAACCTCCCGCCGGGAAAATGGTTCATGGGACGCATTCTCGACAAGCACCCCGGCCCCGACGGTTTAACCAGAGTGTACAGCGTAAAGAGCGGTGACAGTATAACCAAGCGATGTGTGACAAAGTTGTGTGCTTTACCAATCGATACAGCACCAGATGATGAGATGATTGTTTAATGTAACTAAGCTTTATTTTGCATGTAACTTAACTTAATAAATTATTGTTTTTAAAGGACTAACATAGTCCTTTGGTGGGCGGCTTATGTTAACGCCAATTAGCAAGCTATGTAAAGAGATGCATGAACATCTATCAAGTTAGTTGCCAATAAACCTTGTAAAGGATAGACGCATTTCATTTCAAAAATCCATTGACACTGTGCTATCTAAAGTCAACCCTATCACCTCAACACCTATATTTTTGAAATGTGCTCATTAAGCCCTTTCATTTGATACCCAACATGGTACGATTAAATAACATTCTTTTTAGTTCCTCACTTTATGTCCTCTAGAGGGCGCCATTTTTTATTTAATGTGACGTCACATAGCCTATAACCAAGACGCTTCCAACGATACCTCATTTTTCAAATTGTGATGCGTCGTTTACAAGATATGAGGGAACAGATGAACATACATACATACATATATACATACATACATACATACCGGTCGAAATCATAACACTCCTTTTTTCTTCGCCGTTGTCGGGTAACAAAATAGAAGATGTTGAACAAATCTACAACAAGTCTACAACGTTCTGTCTTCTCACTAGTCAAGTATAAAACGCCGACCTCATCCACCTTATTTTTTAAGTAAGTAAAAGTGATTCAGATATCTCCTATTTGCAGAATAAATAATTTCATTTCATTTCATTTTTGTTTTCGACTGTCAAATTAACATCGCTCACTTCTTTAGTCTAAACCGACAAATTCCCGGTACCATTTCGTCGATTCTAGCAACAATACAAATATCTGTAACGTAAACAAAAAAAGAGAAATATGCAATAAACCGTAGAAGTGAGACAGTAAATACGCTTAACAATAATAACTGTGCCGATAAATAATGCTTTTACAAACAGTCTCATTCCCAATTGGTTTTTGAACAATGGTTCCGTATGATTTAAAGAGGTGACTCACTGGCTGGCCTGAAATAGACCGGTATTGTTTACTCGCAATGTTTTTGAAGTTTTCCCAATATTTGATACTTATTTCAGAACAGAATTTTTTATGTTGATACAAAAAAGATAATCGAATCTTCGACAGCTCAACTCACGTGCGAATCTTTCCGAAAGCACGTGGAAATAGGGCATTTCAACAAGAAGAAAAAAAACCTGTGCGGACGGGGGCTCCCGTCAGGAACGAAATTCCTGACCTCTCTCGTGATTTAAAACAAAATCTTAAATACGCAGCCGCCATCTTGGATTTACATTTTAATGTCACTATTGGCTTAAGCACCCTCGAAAACTATGAAAATGACACCCACGACGAAAAATTTGAAAATTTTCGCAGCCGCCATCCATCTTGGATTTTCATTTTGACCATATTCATACTTTCTCCGGCGTGCAGTGTACTCGGGCCGATGTGTACAATTTTATCCCACGACATTGTAATCACTTTACTCTTTTCTTTTGTTTTTGCTCTCTCGCTTTCTTTTTCTTTGAATTGGCAGAAGACAGTCGCAAATATTAACACTTCTTAGTGTGATGATTTCTGCCAGTTTGCAAGCCGCGTTAAAGAACTTTGTTCCAACAACAACTTTGATACGAAATAGTACTTACTTAGAGAAATTGCTAGCTTAGGGTTTAAAAAAAGCAGGACTGCCACGATCTGTATTGTTATATGGAGCGACTACCTAACTGTCCTCCACAACCCAGTTACTGGGTAACACGATACCCCTTGATAAGGTTGTCAGACTTTCGGGCTTCGGATCTAGAACGGAATAGATATAATTATCATAACATATTTCATCATTATGAACACATTTTACTTTAAAAAAAACAGCTGTTCCGTACATTTTGACGAGTTATGCGACCATATATGTACGGAACAGCTGTTTTTTTTCGCGGTTTCATATGTTTTCCCATAGTAAAAGTTGTTCATAATGATGAGTACAATGACTCGACAAAACACCCATTTCGCACAGAAAAATAAATAAAATGTTGTTACTTAATAGATATATTTTGCAATAAAATACAAGGGTCATCGCGGTTCTTTTTAACCGAATTATTCAAAAAGGAGGAGGTTCTCAATTCGTCTGTATGTTGTTTTTGTTACGCGATTACTCCGCCAATTATGAATCGATTTTGATTATTCTTTTTGTTAGGTACCTAGGTCATGATCTAGAGATGGTCCCATATAAATTATGTTAACATTGCTTACGTAGTTTTTGAGTTAGCTTCAATATTACGTATTTTTTCCATTTAATATTATTATCTACACGATGTTTTAAGTAGCTCCGTCACTGTTATTTACATAGCAGATAGTGGTATTCGAATTTGTGTGGGGTACGTACCACAACCAAAAAGTGAAAAATAGAAACATTATCAAAAAAAAAAACAACCGTCTTCCAAAAGAAAAAACACAAAAAAAGTGAAAAATAACTTTTATTTCGGAAGTCGGTGTCTTTGCTTTTAAATTTTCGTTTTTTGCCACATTTTTTTTATATCGGTTGTTTTTTTAATTTTTTTATGTTTTTATTCTTTTATATGCAGTCCGACAAGAATCATGGTTTAGCTCTTGTTAGCGTCTTAAGTTGGCTAAGCAAAAACGAGATCGACTAATACAAGCGACAACAACAGTCGCTAAGCAAAAACAAAGGACAGTGTTGAAAATGTTTGATTTTTTTTTATGCAGAAAATGTTTTTTTTAAGTACTTTAACTTAACTCTGTCGAACGTTATTTTCAAGATTAGTTTATACCTAATAGACTAAAGTTAGCAACTTATTGCAAGTTGTACCGTAAGCCTCCTTTACGCTCGGAGAATTGATGGATAAGCTTAAAGTTGGGATGCCTAGTAGTACAAGCTCTTCATTGTTGCTGATACAATACACGGTTCTCATCTCAGAAATATATATACAAGAGAGAGACTTGTAATCTTTGAATAATTGTACCTAATGGAGTTGGCACTTTAAAACTTAATAAATACTTCGCAAACGGATCCCTCAATCCAAAAATGGTTTCCTTAAACTCCCTATATTTTTGAACGACCTTTCCAACGACATCCCACACCATGGCAAAGACGAGAAAATAAAGATCCCCACTTCACGTACAGGGGTTACCCTAAAAACATTGTTTTCATGATTTTATTTTACCACTTTGTCGGCGTGTTTAATATTTATATGTATACCTATGCCAAATTACAGCTTTCTAGTACTAACAGTCTCTGAGCTAAGCCGCAGACAGACAGACAGACAGACATGGCGAAACTTTAAGGGTTCCTTGTTGACTACGGAACCGTAAAAACGTACGGGTAAAGTTTTTTTTTTCAACCTATTCCTGATTGATGAATGCAAGGTGAATATATTAAGTGTAGTAATATAATTGCATCCAGTTGGCACTCATTCACACACACACGCTCACAGTCACACACACTCTTTCACAAACATTCACACACCCTCAAACGCCGTCACACGTGTAACTCCAAACACACACACACTCTCATTTAAAGTATTTTTTATTTTGATATTTTTTTTCCTGTTTTTTTTTTTTTTTAGTTTTCCTTTTGTTTTTTGTTTCTCCTGGATTTGCCCTAATGGATATTTCTGTATAATGTGTCCTTTTTAACCGACTCCTTCAAAAAGGAGGAGGTTCTCAATTCGTCAGTATGTTTTTTTTTTTGTATGTTTGTTACGCGATTACTCCGCCAATTAAGAATCGATTTTGATGATTCTTTTTTTGTATCATGGTCATGCTTCCGAGGTGGTCCCATATAAATTTTATTAACTTTGCTTGCGTAGTTTTTGAGTTAGCTTCAATATTACGTATTTTTCCCACTTAGTTTATCTAGATGATACATTCATTTACTCCTTCACTGTTATTTACATCAGCTAGTGGAATTCGTATTTGTGTGGGGTAGTTACCACAACTAAACAGTGAAAAATAAAAACTTTTTCCGAAATTAAAGTTATTTTTCAGTTTTGAGTATTTTTTTTGGAAGTCGGTTTTTTTTTGTAATAAGTTTTTACTATGTGCACATCACGATGAAGGGACACTGGCTTCTAAGATACAGAGAAGCCTGGGTTTTTCACTCTGGAGCACTATCTTAAGTCATTTTTATATCAAAAATTGTAAACTGATTTATGGAGAAATAAAGATTATTATTTATGTTGTTCATCAAATACTGCCGAATCAAATGTGCCAACTGGAATAACTGAGTAGCACCCCAGACTATTATCAACACTTTCAACGCTCGTCTCTTGAAACTAATCAACCCTGTTACGCTGTTGACGGAAAATTCTTTTTCCACTTTGTCATATTGTAGCTTTTATAATTGCCTTGTTCCGCTGCAGAGCTTAGCAATTATTAAAATTAAATTAATTTATTTCAGACTAAGATAATGTCCATATAATGTTAGTAACAAAGGTCAATTGTATTGTTGTAATTATATATTACTAGCTGCGCCACACGGTTTCACCCGCGTAAGTCTCGATCCCGTGGGAATATCGGGATAAAAAGTATCCTATGTGTTAATCCAGGTTAAAACTATCTGTTTGCCAAATTTCATCCAAATCCATTCAGCCGTTTTTGAAAGAAAGTAAGAAAGAAAGAAAATTATTTTATTTGGAACACGCACAGGAAAAACAAGCAGTAACATAAAGTAAGTACTAAATTAAAATAAAAGAACAATCAAAACTAACAAACTACTTAGACGACCTGTGCGAGGCCAAAAAGGCCCCTATCTCAGCTTAATGCTGCGATAATTTTGCGTGATTGAGTAACAAACACACAAACTTTCACATTTATAATATTAGTAGGATATAAATAATATAAATCTCAAGTTTTAGTTCATATCAGTTTCACAATTAAGTATATCAATTTGCCAGTATAATACTCTTAAATAGGGGCCTCTATTTGCATTTCCAAGTAGAAAGCTAACTAGCTAACATTTTGCAACGAAAGGGGTATCTTGTTTAGTCCAAAGATATTTCGGAGAAATACTTCAGAATAATAATATCATTAATAAGGTTGCTAGACGTCCTCAGAAAATATTTCCCAATAAGAATATTCCGTTTTCCAATAAAAGCCATAGTCTACTAAACGGATATTTTTTACATATAAAAACTTCTTAAAACATTTTTTTCTGGGAAAATCGTCTCAAATCAAGGCAGAAAAGGTTCGTATTGCTAAAACCGATGATTAGGCTGAAAGCCATGAAGGACATTCTTTTTGTGGATTTGCTGATAG
The DNA here is from genome assembly GCA_948473465.1 of Lithophane ornitopus. Taxonomy (NCBI): domain Eukaryota; kingdom Metazoa; phylum Arthropoda; class Insecta; order Lepidoptera; family Noctuidae; genus Lithophane; species Lithophane ornitopus. The sequence continues at coordinate 11,746,243 of OX419635.1, read as the reverse complement.
CAACATATTTCGACCACTTATTTATTTATTTGGCTGTTGCCCAAGGCTTGGATATTGGTTAAATTTTCAAACCGGTAGGTATGATGGATGTATTTGACGCAAAAACCTTTACATTCGGTTTCGTTCGCATATATCGGTTTTTTTAAACCGGTATTTGGAAGAGTATTATATAAAGGTTTTTTCGGATTTACCGGTTTAAGAGCAATAAAAACCAGTTTTTATTCAGCGCGGCGCGGCGCGGTAGTTTTTATCCTCACAAGTTGCAACGCTTTTACCGACATGCCTCTCGTCGAATAAACCGGTTAATTTAGGTTAAAATAATGTTCTCTAAACGTTCGCGTTCTTTAGAAAAGGTCGAGTGACTTTCTAGTAGTCTAGAACGTCACTCATGCTTGGTTTCTATATCATAAAACATTCTCGTCATTATCTACCGGTTCATAAAACATTTAAAAGTCGAATAGTTGCACTTTTCAAATGCAATGTGCTGATGTTGTGTGTGTCACCTTTTTGAACTGAATTTTCATTAAAATTATTGAAAAGGCGTATTCTGAAAATAGTAGGTAATCTTTTTTGTTAATTTCACTGTGCAAAAAGGCGAGTGTCATGCAGAATGTATTGATACGGGCTGTAGGACACTCGCCTCGCTAGAGGAATTTCCTGTTTGTTTGTTTGTTACGCTTTAACGCTAAAATGGCTGAACGGATTTAGATTAAATTTGGCACAGGGCTACCCATGTGCCAAATTGACCACGAACCATGACCTGGAATAGGACATAGGATTCTTTTTATCCCGATATTTCGACGGCATCGAGACTTACGAGGGTTAAACCGTGGGGCGCAGCTAGTAATTTTTAGGGGTATGAGGAACAGGGTGTAAAATTCACTCATACTCCATAGAAAAGGGAGGATCCTCCAACCAGACGGGTGTTGTGTCTGGCGGGCAACTGCCCAACGATTGATGTTGGGTTCTTGTATACAACATTAGTTTTTGTTTATGCTAAACCCGAAAAGGGGTCATTGTACTCATCATTTTGAACAACTTTTTCTACGGGACCAATCTTGAAATCGCGAAAATAAAATCAGCTGTTCCATACATTTGTGTTCACTTAAATCGACAAAATGTATGGAAAAGCTGATTTTTTTTTTGCGAAAAAGTTGTTCAAAATGATGAGTACAATGACCCCTTTTCGGGTTTATATCCACTGCACGGTAAACTTTAATTGCGCGATGCAGGATATATGTGACGTCAGGATTTTTGTGTGACGTCAGATCTTTGATGCGTAGTTCGCATGTCGCGATGTAGATACCGCCACAAATCTTAACTAATATTATAAATGCGAAAGTGAGTTTGTTTGATTATTTGTTTGTTTGTTACGCTTTCACGCTAAAACGGGTGAACGGATTTGGATGAAATTTGGCACATGGAGACCAAGACCTGAGTTAGGACATAGGATACTTTTAGGGTTCCCTAGTAAACAAGGAACCTTATAGTTTCGTCATGTCCGTCTGTCCGTCTGTCCGCGGCTTAGCGCAGAGACCGTTGGTACTAGAAAGCTGTAATTTGGTAAGGATTATACATATAAACAACGCCAACGCAAAGTGGTAAAAAAAAATCGTAAAAAATATATTTTTTTGGGGTGCCTCCCCTACACGTAAAGTGGGGATGGTTTATTTTTTCTCGTCAATCCCATAGTGTGGGGTATCGTTGGAAAAGTCGTTTAAAAATAATGTGAGTTTGTTGAAACCATTTTTGGATTCAGAGATTCGTTTGCGGAATATTAAGCTTTAAAGTGCTAATTTTTGTTAGAGCCAAGTTTCCCCCCCCCCTGCCAGCTAAATGGTTGGGTTTGGATATGTGAAAAAATACACAGCAGTAGTATATATAACGAAATTAAAAGGAAAACTATCACCGCTACGTAGGCTCCACAATAGTTACCGAGTAATAATCGACCAACTTAAATTTACAGCTGTAAAAACATGTACTTCCATACATTCTGTATCGGAGAACAAGTTTTTTAACTACAATGTTAAGTTTGTTTTATAAATTCATCCCAACTACGGAACCCTTCATTGTGCATGGTACGACATGCAATTGTTATTTATCCTGATATTCCCACGAAATCGAGACTTACCTATACGGGTAAACGCGGGGCGCAGCTTGTAATTAAATAAATCACACTCAAGAGTACCTAATTACAGTGGGCTGTTGACTCAGGTCAGAGGTAAGTACCCTAGCGATAACCAATTACCCAATATTAAAAAAATATACAAGGTGGAGACGACATTACGACAAAAAATAAAACTCCGTATATGTAATGACGTTCTTGGCTTAATTTCCAAAAAATAATCAAATATATCCAATAGTTTAGTAACGATAGCTAGTCAAAGATCGGCAAACCCCATAGTCGGTCCATCACTACTATTTAATTTGTTTGAAAAAATGACATTATTAATTTCGATTTTAGGATTTATTTGATAGTTCCAAAATACTCTTATGCATTAGTATTGCCAGTGTTTTCATTTATTGTTGTATTGTCGTCTCCACATTGTATTAAGTGTGTATGTACTTTTATATTTATTAGTGTTAAATATTGTATGTAAAAAACCAAAAAAACATTTTGTATTTTTTTTTGTTTTGTTCCTATTTTTTCCTATTTGACGGTGTATTGAAAAAAACCTCCTGCCCCAGTTTACATTAAAATTAACAATACTTTACCAAGTTAAACTGTACATATCCATTTTTAAAGTGTTCGATTAACTAACGACATATGTTTTGTAAACACCTCTGACATACAAAACTTAAGACTTATCGTTATTATAATCTCAAGTGGACCCGGGATGAGACCACGCAGAAGTGGCGTGACAAATGCGTCATACGCGCGTAGTACGCCAAAAACACACGGCGCTCGAGAGGTAATTTCTCAAAATCAAATTCGCAGTACTCCCAAGATTATTGTTATTAAATAAGCCTCTCTCGTAATACTATAGAATGCGCAGAGGAACGACCTTCACACATCTGTTTAATGGATGAAAACTTTTATAAACCAAAATTAGTATGTTAGCAAAATTTATAGCAAGTTGGATAAAAAAATCCTGGTCGCACTGTGATTAATAAAAAATTCAAAATGACTTATTTTAAAACATTGCAAGATATACACCAATAATTGAAAGAGCTGGGAAAAAGAAGTGGCGCAACAAACTCCTAGCAGCACAGCTGTCTGTTCAGTAATAAGAACTTGATTAGCTATGCAATAAATAAACGCAACGTTACACACAAAGAAATACAAAACATTTAATTAAATTATTTGCCATAGTATCCCAGCTAGCACACGCGAATCTAAACAAAAATACAACAATATAACATTATCGATATAATGCTTATGTCGCAACAATGGTTCGACGTTGTATTCATAACAACTCAAATCGGGTCACAATACTAACCCAGCAACCCTGACATCGAATCCAAGATGGCGGAAAACATAAATACATCGGATATTGCTTACATTACAATATATTCATTCGCGTAGGTTGTGATAAATTCTTAAAGCAAAATAAATGTTTTTAAATTCCTTTAGAATAGCTACGTTTCAATTGACGTGGGTAATCTATGTATTCACTGAGTCACGGGTACGGTAAACAAACTTCTGAGCTAGTTACGGGTGGAGTTGGGATTGCAGGTAGGTAATTGTGTTGTTGAAGTATTTTTACGGCTTGCAAATCCGAGCATCACGGTATGTGTTTGGTATGAGTGCACTGGACATCATTCAAATAAAAAAAATAGGTGGGGACTAGCAAAATCGGTTTAAGAACGAAAATTTTATGCCAGCTATAGATTAAAAAAATATACAGACTAATTATTGAGAACCTTCACCTTTTTAAGCCGGTTAAAAACAAATCAGACGATTTTTTTTTAAACCCGAGATTAAGACAAAATAATTAATCGTTATTTTAATAATTATTTTTCGTAACAAAATTGAGTTTATTTGGGTATCAGATTTTTTTATTTTTACAACTTTTTACATATTTTTACTTCATATCAAAATGCCTCTCACTTGACATTTTGAAAATTAAAATTAACTATTAGTCCCCTTTCAACTCGTTTATAGTAATAAAAATTCTTACAACGTATTTTGAACGTCAACCCTACTGATTTTTTATTGGTTCCACGAATCGCTCAACAGAGTCAATTCAATGTAGATACAGGTATCATTTACCACTTACCTTGATCTGTTGTATGTTAATAAAAGTCGTCCGAAACTTCCTCTGATGTGGGCCTTTCGAAAACTGACGTGGGAACGAAATTCTGAAGCAATAGAACGCTTTTGTGAACGTTTAATTATTTAAAAAAATCGCTTACTTTTTTAACCGTCCAATCTAATACCAAAAACGAATGCCTGGTATTAATTTCTTTCAACTAAAAATGTTTATTTTTTAAGTATTCCGAACGGATACCATTCTTTAACGAATACCAAAACAAGTTCAAAGATACAGTCAGTACAAATATAAGTTTTAACAAATAACAGTGGTATTCGTTTTTGGTATTAGAATGGAATAAATTGCCAAAAACGAGGAGGTTCTCAATTCGACAGTTTTATTTGTGTATTTATTACGTAATTACTCCGCCAATTATGAATTATTGATTTTGATGAATCTTTTTGTTTAGTAGGTCATACTTCAGAGGTCTATTAAATTTTTTATTAACTTTGCTTGGATCGTTTTTGAGTTAGCTTCAAAGTAGATAAGTATTTTTTCCACTTAGTCTATAAGGATGATAATAATGATAATAGTTCCTGTCACTGTTATTTATATAGCAGGGAGTGGTACCTTTTCGAATTTGTGTGCTACCCCACACAAATTCGAATAGGTACCAAAACTAAAAACTGAAAAACAAAAACATATTACAAAAAAAAAAACGGCTTCCAAAATAACACTACAAAGTGAGCGCTTTCCAACGTGTTATGTTGAAAGCGCTAACTCTTTTACAAAAATAAAAACCGACTTCCAAAATAACATTACAAAGTGAGCGCTTTTCAACGAACAGCATTTAATTTTTATTTATAAGATTTCGCTCGTCGACTGTAGGTACATTTCCTCTCGTGGAGTTCATTTTCCACTCAGTGGTGCTACTCAAAAATCTCTGAACTATTTCAATAAAACTGATATCAAAAATATTTTTCAAATAAAAAGCCCACGCTTTGAAAGCCACGTGTGGTTTCAGCACGTGAATTTACTAGATTTATCGCAATAATATATTGTATAAAAATATTGTGACAGCTTTACTAGATTCAGATACTATTATAACTTTTGAATTTTACAGCTGAATTACATCTAAAGTGGGTAGATAATCAATGTGTATTTTATAAAATATAAACATAATAATATATCAAGAAGAATTGTTGAAAAGAGAAATGTTTTACAATTCGTTCCATTGGATTTATTTTTATAAGTGTGCAAGTGTGAGTATGTGTGAGTGTGTGTGTGTGTAATTGGCAATCAAAGTCGTTAAAAGTTTTGAAGAGCATGAAATTCAGAAACGTGTTGCACCACTTCAGTATGCTCTATTCAAATTGTTGTTTCCGAATTGATGTTATTTCTGCAACTCATAACAACTTTATTTTCTTTTCAATTATGTGGGTAGTAGAATTACATACATAAACTCACGCCCTCTTCCCATGGGAAGCTGAAACTTCAGAACGCTACCAGCTCGTTATTTCTCCAAAAACAATGGTTATCCACCATTAATTATTTGAAGGCAAGCCGAAACCTCTTTCTATTAAAGTAGGTTTGTAGCATGTATTTCTGTCGAAAATGACTCTTGAATACATAGGGCCTACTTAATTTTATCACCACCCGACCTTGTTTCCAAAACTATATCAATTTACGTCAATAACCCGGAGCGAAACGGAGAACAAATACAAGCAACTTTACTTAAACTTCCAGTCAAAAGAACAATGTATCTAAATGATCTTTGTAATTGAAATAAACAATTTTTATTTTATTTTATTTATTTATTCACAAAATCCACAGCTCTTTAAAATGCTAACTTAAATTAAATAAACTAGTCTTACAGCCAATTACGGATTTACAATTTAATAACAATACATGCAGCAGAAACAAACTTATTATAGAGTGAGTAGTGAAACTGCTAGCACCATCTAAGCATTTCTAAGTGTACAGTGTGGGTGAGTGTTTATGAGTGCATGAGGAGTTGTGAATGGGTGTGTGAATATGTCATGATGTTATTAACATTTAGATTGATTTGTCAGTTCGTCACATACTGACATTATTAACTGTTTCTTGAATATACCTTTTTTGGTATTAAATATATCAAGATGAGAGAATCTTTTATTAAAATTACTTAGTGTCCTAGCAATGGTTGAGTTTTCAGCGTAGTTTGTACCACCGTGTGGTACATTTTATTTTTACCTAATCCTACCTACTTGTTCAATTAGCCACTTTGTCTGAAAGTTTTTTTTTTCCTTCCAGGTACTTACCCCTGATTTGAAAGTTTTCGAAGAACTCAAAATCTAAAAAAAAAATTTGGTTCACATATCATAACATGGGACGAGCTCGTGGCTAAGTAATAACAGCCGCACGGTTAGATCCATCAGGTTAAGCTACGCTTGCCGTTGTTAGTCCGTGGATGGGTGACCATCTTTACTTACCGAGACTCCTCCGTGCCTCGGAAAGCACGTTAAGCCGTTGGTCCCAGCTGTCATTCCTGGATCTTCGACAGTAGTTACGGGTATCAGGATTGCCCAGTTACTGGGTTGTGGAGGTCAGATTGGTAGTCGCTCCATGTAAAATACTGGCATTTAACTGCATCTGGTTAGACTGGAATTCGACCCCAACATAGTTGGGAAAAGGCTAGGCAGATTGATTGAGGTTGCATTTTGCCCGACCTAGAGTAACCTAGAGTTTGCGCCACCACTGAAGTCCATTCGACGCGGCGCGGCGCTATTGATGTCATTGCATCACATTGCATTAAAATAAATGTAGTTCCACAATTTTTCGCGGGCATTCTTTCGTGGCAAAAAGATTATTGTAGCATTCTAGAGTGATGTTAGAATGCTACAAGAATATTTTGTAACCTGAATGAAATTGACACGGGGCGTTGTTGATAAAATTTTGGGAAAGTCACAGAAATTGTATTGAAAAAACTAGGTAAATGGCAGCCGTAGTCCGATTTTGGCCACACACCAAGGTAACCTTGTTGCGTTGTAATGATTAAAGTCGACTTTTCTTTTAAGCAAAGAATTAGCATTGTCAGTTATCGTGTCAGACGAGCTATCTATCAACAGCTAATAATCATCGTTTCAATTTCATTCACGATTAACCTCGAATAATGAGTCTCTAATCGAGGAATTATTTTAAAAAAGACAAATTTGCAGAAAGTATTTGATTAATAATTTAAAACTAAATACATATTAATTAATCCCAAAGATCGGAAATATTCAATAAATACAAAGTGGTTTTTCGAATTACAAATGATTTTTTCCTATAAAAAATCGTGTTAAAGAGTTTGGTATATAAAGTGAAGTACTTGGGACATCTTTTGACCGCTGACCTCAAGGACGATGATGATATTGAAAGAGAAAGGAGGGCGCTGTCGGTGAGAGCTAATATGATCGCTCGCAGGTTTGCACGTTGTTCTAGAGAAGTAAAGAGAACTTTGTTTCGTGCATATTGCACCTCATTTTACACGTGCAGCTTGTGGGTAGATTACACTCAAAAATCCTACAGCGCCCTTCGTGTTCAATATAATAATGCGTTCCGGGTATTGATGGGGCTGTTCCGCTTCTGTAGCGCATCAGGGATGTTTGCTGAGGCTCGTGTCGATTGTTTCTACACTACGATGCGGAAAAGATGCGCTTCCCTGGTGCGCCGGGTGCGGGCCAGCCCCAACATTATACTGCAGTGTGTGGCGAGCAGACTGGACTGCTTGTGTGTGAATCGCTGCTGCAAGCTTTCTACATCGGTTTTGAGCTTGTAGCAGGGATTCTCATATCTTTAAGGCAGTGTTAGATAAGTATTTAGGTTAAGTGTACTAACATAGTTGATAAGAAAGATTGTTACTAACGTTTTGAGTCATGTTACTTGTGAATTAAATATAAATAAATAAATAAAATAAATAAAGAGTCTAAATGACTAATCCTCCTAAAATTATCTACTTGTTTAAAACACCCCGTATATCACTATGTATGCCAGCAACACACCTCCGTATATTAACAGTCATAAACACATGTCATGTTGTAACTACTAAACTAATTGAATTACAAACAGGATTCAATTAATTAAGCCACATCTCTGAATATGAATGTACTCTATTATTAATTTAGTAGAGCAGTGGTGCGACTTACGAATTGTTGGTCGTAGAATCGATCAGTGGGCTTAAAACAGTCACTTTGGCAGAATCATAATAGGAAAATATTATGAATCATCGTAAAATGTCACAAACTGACAATTCATAATATGATCTGCGTGCGATTCATATTACGAAATAATTCATCTGTTTGACAGTTTTCTATGGAGATTCGTAAAATGGTCCGCACAATAAGAATTACTTTTGTGTCAAATTAGAGGAATTTCTAATGACAGCTGGAAATTCAGGAAATGAAATGCTTTTAGAGGAATTGCTAATGTGGCCGTTTTAGGCCCCCAGACAGGCGCTTTACTTTGCGTAAATTATTTCATCACCACTGCTCTCAAAACGGTGATGGAAAACATCGTGAGAAAACCGACAGAACTAGAATAAAAAATTCGAAGACATGTGACATCTATTAACCGTCAATGGGCCCGCGTGGTGGATTACGGTCCACTCCCTCTCGCTGAGACGAGGCCTGCGTCCCAGCTGTTGGAACATTATAGGCTGATTATGCATTATTATATCTTTGAAGCCTGATGACCACGCTGCCTGCATCCAGTGGATTTTACGTGGATTTATTGAAGCCAAACAACCCTTGAGTCGGTACTTGACACAAAAATATATAATATTGTTCATTTCAACGATTTGGGATGATCCTTTATCAAAATTGGGCCAAGCATTCACGGAAAAATTATGATACTTAATCGCCTTGTTTTTCAATGTAATGATAATTCAGAAAATATAAAGTTAGTAGTATACTAAGCGAACATAATTCTACTCGCTTCATCGGCACGTGTACTTTTCGTTTTTTTATCCACCCTAAGCTGGTTACTCGGAAACGTATGTCCGAGAATCCACCCTAGACCTAGTTGAATAAACGGAATTTATATATAGGCTTAGGGTGGATTCTCTGACATACGTTTCCTAGTATCCACCTTAGGGTGGATTTTTTGGGGAGGATAAACGGAATAACCCGTGAAAATTTTTCTTTTAACCTCAGACCAAATAAAAAGCCAAGACAAGAGCGCTGTCAAAAGTTACGTGAGGCCGGTTTCGTAAACATGCGTGCACTTAGTGTTTTATTGTAGCTTCAATGTAAATGTGTGCGTGTGTGCGTGTATGCACAGAGCGGAGGTGTAGTTTTGCCATGCTTCACTGTATTGTTCGCAGCGCTATGTCTTAGTTTTTTATTTTGTCCTGAGGTTTTAACATAAAATAATTATATCCTACTAGCTTTTGCTCGCGGGAACGTACTACCGGGATAAAAAGTATCCTGGTGCACTAACCCGAATTGCCAAGGGTCCCGGTATCCCTTTCGGTATTTTGATAGTAAGTACCTAGATTGTAATTTATGTGTAAAATTTTGCATGCCCAAGTGACGGCAGAGCATGGAGAACATTATCAAACATGTTGGTGGAAACTAAATGATTTGATTTGAAATTCAAATTTCTTGTAACTTGGTTCCGGAACATTCGATAGAAAACACTGAATCTACATCTTTCAAGAATCAGTTGGTTGGGATTGGGACTTCTATTAACGGTACTTGGGGGCCATTTTTTTTTTTTTTTCTGTGGGAAATCATCTTTTGACTTCTCCCGCTCTAGGCGGAGTGGAAGGGCGTGTCAGAATCTTACTGACTAAAACCCACCTGTGTTCCTTCATTTACCTGTTGCCAGGGTCCCGGTATCCCTTTCGGACTATTCCGCAACCCTGGCAGGCATCGGTCCTTAGGACCCCGTCAGGTGTGCTGACATCTCTTTGAGGCGCGCGTGGAACACAACGCGCCATCGACCCGGGCCTGGTCCTTATCGGACGGCGAGCTACCCATTGCTCGCCGTCCGCAAGCCCGCGCCTATGGTGGCCGGGAATCCGCCTGGGATTCCCGACGCCCAGGGTGTCTCCAGCGGCGGCGGTTAGGGGCGTGAGGGCGCAGGCTTTGCCTCTCCCTCACGCGTTCCGACTCCTCCTTCGCGAGCATCCCTGCTTCGCAGAAGGAGGTGACCGGCTCCCATGCCCTCTCGCTCCGTACCATGGCCTGGACCAGGGCCGGACGCGAGAGGTCAGTGCCGCCAATCTCCTCCACGAGGACACGGCGGTGCTCCGCCCAAGCAGGGCACAACTCCACCGTATGCTCCACCGTGTCCTCCGGATTGGGGGCCTACCACCATCGCTTACAGCAGTATTATTTTTATCTACCCCCTGGTAGGGGTAGGCCCCCTGTACGGCACGTGCTTTGACTATGTTCCCGTCTCTATCTCGCATTTTCAGTTTGTCAGTTGTGTGTGTGTTTGATGTTGACGGGAATTCCGCTTAAGAGCCTACCCTACCTCAAATTGCTTAGCATGATCCTCCGTTATGTCGAAAATACTGCAGCATTAATTTTGAAATAATTATAATTATGTTAAAGATCAGGATTGATGCTAGGTACCTACTATGATGAAACCCAATTACATAAAATTTTCTCGATAGAAACAAATTCCAAAGTTACCTCTAAACCGAACTATAAACCGCTGGTATTCAAAAATTACTTCAAATTAGATCATAGATCATGAAACTTTGCATAATAACTGAACTAACTATAAAGAAGGTCTTATGTTTTTTTTTTAATTACCTTTAGGTATTTTCACCGTAAATGCAAGCAATCACCTAAACTATTCGAGCTTTGGAGCCGCCAGCACCCGACTCCGTCTCGCTCTCAGTCAGTTCGTGAGTAGTGTGGTGCGAGCGAGATAAAAAGTGAATTGGAGCTGAGATAGAAGAGACAGAGACAGAGAGTGAGTTGGAGCTCTAAGCTACGGTCTCCTAGAAGAGCGATAGCGGTCACTTAACGGCTGAGTAACGGCTATCATAATTAAAAACGGCCAAGTCGACTCGCACTCGAAGGGTTCCGTTCCATTATCTATAAAAACTCAAAAAAAACACGTTTGTTGTATGAGAGTCCCCCCCTTAAATATTTATTTTATTCTGATTTTTAGTATTTGTTGTTATAGCGGCAAGAGAAAATACATCAACCGTGACAATTTCAACTGACTAGCTATCACGGTTCATGAAATACAGCCTGGTGACAGACGGACAGACAGACAGACAGACAGACGGAAAGCGGAGTCTTAGTAATAGGGTCCCGTTTTACTGGGTACGGAACCCAAAAAATGATGACAACGAGGATTCACTTTGCGTTGTCAAAAAAGGCTCTCTAGGAGAACCTATCAACTTACTTTCACTAATAATGTTCAGTGACGTCATTCGCCGGTAAATTACAGACGTTATGTGGCGGCCACCGCTCTTCTAGGAAATAATAGCTTTAGCCTAAGTACAGTAGACCTCACGTCCTGTTGCCATCTCTAAAAACTCCGAACCTGAACGAGATGTGTGAAAACCCCGAACAATATTATTTATAATTACTGAGGTATTAAATTCGTGCGGGGCCGAAACGTACACTCACGGTACGGCTGGTCCATCCATTCAAGGTTGCTCAGAGAGCTATGGAACGAGCTTGGAGTATCTCTGAGAGATAGAATCGGGATTGAGGTAATCCGGCAGAGAACCAAAGTTGACATAGCTCATAGAATAAGCCAGCTGAAGTGGCTATGGGCCGGCCATATTAGCCGTAGAACCGATGACCGCTGGGGTAGACGTGTTCTTGAGTGGAGACCGCAAATCGGCAAACGTAAGGGTAGGACGCCCTCAGGCTAGGTGGAGCGACGATCTTCGTAGGGTGGCTGCCCAGTCAGCACACAAGCCAGATAACTGGCCGACAATTTAACCTTATGCAGGGTTAAGCTTTATTATATATGTATAGAAGCTGTGTGTATTACGAAGTTCTGTATTAAAGTTCTTTTTTTGCTATAATAATACTATTAGCTGACTTAGTTTAGTAATTTGCGGATTATATTTCTTAAAACTGAACAATCGTCATAAAAAGACCTGTTATTCAAGAGTTTGTGTAACCATGGGTATAAAATTCCATTATCAAGCATGATACTGGATAAGTTATATTCTGTTCTCTTTTAGTTGTATTACACACCACATCTTGACAGTTATTCAGCTGCTGTATAAAATAGGCGTTATTTCTGTTATGAAGCATATAGTAACTTAACCGAAATTAAGATAGCTATATAACTACTTTACGCCGCTTTAAATACGAAATTACCGTCATAAAAAGAACAAATAAATACCTATACTGTGGGTTTTCATTACAATATGACTGAATCCTAATTGTTTGATTTACAGTACGAATGTGTGTGATTATAGAACAGTTATCGAAAAATGTTGAGTGCAGACCACTTTTCACCAGAGCACAACTTAATATGTGGATACATAAGGTCTGTTATGCCGACATAAGCCGATAAGCTGCTGTGCAATCAGATTTTATTCAGAATGAGCGTCGCCATATCGAATAACATAACCTATTATAATGATGTGGAATTTTATACTCAAATACTCAAGTTTAATAACAAAATCGGTATAATATTCTTATAAAAGTACTAAAAGGTTATTTTTGAACCCTTAAACTACATAAAACAAAAAAAACAAAATTCACACGTAAAAACACCAATAGACGAAATGTTTATTTCTCCAAAACCTGGCTTATCAGGTAGCGCGTGAAAATTTTACACGAAATGTATATATAAATACACGGTAAAGTTGCATGCGCACCTACAATTTCTTTCTTTAAGCATAAATAAGGGTAAAATTTATTACGATTAATGTAATTTGGCCATAATGCATTTCATTATGCATTCACGCTGTTCGGATTTGTCAATGTTAATTTAATTTGATTTAGTTCTTGATAAAATATACGAAATAAGCTAAACGCTGTGTATATTCTTAATATCTGAGCTTTGAAGGATTTAACTATAGTTCATTCATCATTCATTCATCATCTGGCTAACAGAGCTGTAATACTTGTATTAAAGAACAAAATGCTTTTATGCAGAAGATACTCAGCTTGTCGTACAATTATTCAAAACTGATTCATATGTTACGTTGGTATTACACAGCTATTAGCAGTATAATTTTGTGCCCAAATTGCTTGAATAACGTTTGAGTAAGCGCCAAATCAGCTAATTACGGTAGTCTTATTCAGCGATTAGTTTCTATGACTGCTGTTAAACAAAACTTACTCAGAATATTTGTGCTGGCTGGGTGGTAGCAGCTGGATGAGACCTGCCGAGAATCGAGCTGAATGGCGTGCAATTGGAGAGGCCTATGTCCAGCAGTGGACTGCTATAGGCTGATGATGATGATGAAATTCGTGCGAATCAACCAATAAGCCGAATTTTTGGGGCTTGTGGGTTGATTCGCACGAATTTAATAGCTCAGTAACTTGCAATGAGCTTCCAAACAAAGATTATGTTTTAATCAAGTAAAGTTCTACAATACAAATTGTACTTAGGTACACTTGGTAAAGCAAAACTAGTGAAAGTTTCAAAATCGTACTAAGTACCTACTTACCTAAAGTTGAGATCCATTTTAGAATAGGGTTTCTATTTACTTTTAGTTAGTAAAGTTACTAGTCAATTAATATCTTCGCACTACTTAAGCAAATAGGTCGTGGCTACGTAATAACAGGCGCACGGGTCGATCCATCATGTTAAGCTACGCTTGCCGGGGTTGGTTCGTGGACGGGTGACCATCTTTACATACCGAGACTCCTCCGTACCTCTGAAAGCACGTTAAGCCGTTGGTCCCGCCCGGCTATCATTCCTGGATCTTTGACAGTCGTAACGGCTCGTCAGAAGCCCGAAAGTCTACAACCAGTCTTACCAAGGGGATCGTATTGCTCAGTTACTGGTTTGTAGAGGTCAGATAGGCATTCGCTCCATGTAAAATACTGGTATTCAACTGCATCCGCTTAGACTGGAAGCCGACCCCAACATAGAAAAGAAAGGCTAGGCAGATTGACTACTTAAGCAAATACATCCATTATTTGGGTTCCTTATCCGAAGGGTGTCAAACGGAACGCTATTTCTAGGCCTCTGCTGTCCGTCTGTGTATGAGCAGCGAGTATGCAACGGCGACGAGTGAATACTCGCTGGTATGCGTATGTCATTTAAAGATGGATTGTAACAGGTTAAACACGATATCTGTTACCACTGTTACTGTGACAAAAAAATCACAGATCCAAATATCTGTTATTAAATCACAGCCTGTTATTTTTGTACGGACGACAAATACGCAGCCTGTTATTTTTATACGGACGATAAATACGTATTTAAATCTCAATTAAATATCTTCTTTATTTCTTTTGGTTTAAAGTCGAAAATCGTATATTTCTGTTATAAAATAACAGCCTGCTATTTTAATACGGATGCTAAATACGTATTTAAATCTCAATTGAATACCTTTTTTATTTATTTTCGTTAAAGTCGAAATATCTGTGATTTCTATCTGTGACGATAAATACGCCTCACTCTTAATGTCATTTCGAAAACAACACCCTAGTACTTAAAATCGTGAATCTCTCAGCGAGTGTTCTGCCCGTCTGTTTGATAGCTCTTGTCGCTGCGACAAACACTCTGTACACTCACTGACAAGTGTACTAGTGTGCGTGTACAGTGTTTCTTTTCCGTATGAATTTAATATTTTTTGTGAATATTTTACTATAAAAAAAAATAAAAAAATCGTGGTATTTTATTTTGCATGTATAGACGCTATACTATTTCAGGTAAACAGGAACGCCCTTTGTTAGTTAATATATTGTATATGTCTACGTACGTATGTACCAAATGTCTTTCTGATTGTTGATGTTACTAATTGAATCGATATTGTAGTAATTGGCCTTCTATTATACGTACGTTACAAAAAGATATTCAACGACCAGAAATTTTGTTATACGTAACGTAGTTATTTACCTAGAACGACTTCGTTAAAAGTTAGACCGTTTTCAACCGCAGCACTAATAAAATTACGTATAGAATAGGGAATAATATGCACGTGATTCAAATAATGTAGGGTATTTTTTAATATAAACTATATTACTTCAGAATTATGCCTCCATCAACATTTTTGAATAATATTTCTTTTTGAGCGAGTTTTTTTTTTAATGCTAATGTACTGTGTATCCAAATAGTTGAAAAGCTACGCTATTGGTCAGAGCGAATGTGACATAACAATCTATGACAACAATCAAAATGTCAAAATGTTTTGTAGGAGTTTTTGACATTGACTTGACACTTGTTTGTTTGTTTTCATAGACTGTGACATCACCGCGCCAAATGAAGGGCGTTTAAAAAGCCCGGGTCGGTTGGCTATTTTTAACTTTTTTTTAGGTAATTTAAATTGCTTTTTTGCCGTCGATTTTTTTTAAATTATTATTTAGCCATATAAACTATCGAATAAAAATATTTAAAAAAAATACTTGCTTAGGTATCCTTACTCGCTACCGACTCAATTCTAGGTATATGTACCTACTACTAGAGATGTATGAACATGGATGAAGCAAAATAATACGCGAATGTGAGTTTTAAAGACTAACAACATTGTTAATTGTCAGCATATCCATTAAAATAGAATTTTATTTTATGAAAAATATTATTAGGTACCTAATTATTTTTGAAAATCCTATGATGGAATTTTTCGTTCGGGATGACAACACTGAGTGGAACTACCTTTGTGTGGCAGACGATGAATGGTGGCAACAGGAATGCGTAGGTTAGGTAAGAAAATTAATAAAATTGAACCGTTATTCTGTCAGCAACCTGTAATCTCATGAACCGTAATAGATGGATGGTTGAAATTTTCACAGAGTGTATATTTCTATGGCCGGTAATCTAATTATCCATACTAATATTATAAATTCGAAAGTAACTCTGTCTGTCTGTATGTTACTTTTCACGCCTAAACTACTGAACGGATTTCGATAAAAGGAGAATGGGCCCTTGCTTATGGGGTTCTGCTCTGACGCTCAATAAAAATAAGATATATTGAATGGAAAGAGCTTTTCAAGGGGAACCTTTCCTACTAACACGACTTTTGCCCATTGTAAATCAGTTCGGAGTAAATGACCTAAATGGGTGTGAATATTCGGGCAACGAAGTTAAGGAATTTTCTTAGCCCAATAGCCATAAGATATACACCAATGGAAAGAGCTTTCCATGGAGAACCTTTGCTACTAACACGACTTTTGCTAATTGTCAGTCAGTTTGGAGTTATTGACCTACATAAATGTGACTACTGGGACACCGAAGTTAAGGAATTTTCTTGACCCAATAGCCATAAGATATACACCAATAGAAAGAGCTTTTCGAAGAGAACTCTTGCTTCTAACATAACTGTTGCCAATTGTTAGTCAGTTCGGAGTTAATGATCAAAATAGGTAATAAATTGCGCACCCAAGTTAAGGAATTCTTGGCGTCCAATTATAGCCATAAGATATATACCACTGAGAAGAGCTTTTTAGGGATAACCTTTTCTACAAACACGACTTTTGCCTATTATTAGTCAGTTCAGAGTTAATGACCTAAATAGGTGATGAATTTCAATAATGCTTAATTACTCACATTTAGAGCTCTGTAGCTCCTTTCGTCCTAACAATCGAGAGAAGCGTGCTATTACAAAATATTAGCCTTGAAGAGATCTTCCCATTGGCATATAGCTCAACTCTATTGGGGTACGCGTCAGGCTTAACGATCTGTCCGGTTGACCGACTCTTAAAAACATTGTTCCTAAAATGGCATCTATTGGAGACCAATGTTTTAAAATGTTCGCTTATAGGCTTCAAAGATGATGTTTGCAGGGCACTGGATCATTAAAGGTTATTTAATTGATGAAATACCAGAAGTCCAATAATATTTAATCACTCACATTTAAAGCTCTGTAGCTCGATCCTTTCGTACTAACGATCAAGAGAAGTCTTCAGAATAAGAAATATTCTTCTTGATGAGATCTTTCCATTGGTATACATCTTAACGCTATTGGGCTCCAGGGCAGAAACGCCCAATCTCCTTTGGCAAGGAGATAGATGGCACCCTGGGGAAGGACATAGGCTACTTTTTATCGAAATACCACGCGGGCGAAAACGGCTAAACGGATTTGAATGAAATTTGACACAGGGGTAGAACATGACCTGGAATAGGACATAGGATAGTTTTTATCCCGATATTCCCACGGGATCGCGCCTTACGCGGGTGAAATCGCGGGGCGCAGCCAGTAGTAGGTAATAAAAATAAATTAAAAATAAAAGGGGGCCCGATACAAGAAACGGGATTTTATCGGCTTTTTTGCTCGTCCATCACTATTACACGTCATATTATTAAAAATAAGCTAGAGAGGTCGGCGTTTTCTATCAGACTACTCAGAGAAGCCTTAACAAACTCAAAGGTCGCAGTCTCTATTAAACTCCAGACACAATCTTGGTCAGGCCATATGAGGACCATGTAGATTAGCGTCTGAAATGGTCTTTTGAGGAAAGAACCACACAGATTTGAGTGGACCTGTCCAGTCAGTGCAAGCATTTGTCAGTAATAGTGGAGCTCAATTCGGAACTTATGGAGCTCAACGCTGTATCTCTTGAATGGTTATAGATAGATACATGGAACCCTTCATTTGCGAGTCGGACTCGCTCTGGGTCGGCTATTTTTATTGACAAAGTGACAAAGTTTTCTGGTGACTTTTGGAGCGTGGGTAATTAAATTTTTAAGTGGTACACTATTAATTAGTGGGGAAAAAGTTAGAGATGGAGTTTATTCAATTTTTTTTTGTGACTTTGTAACCAGTTGCTTAAAACCAAAAAGGTCAAAATACAAGAAAGCCTTTCACGTTTTAGGCTATTTACATAAAATAGTATCTACCTATAACAGTCCTACGTACCTTACGATTTCACGTTAGGTTAAAAATCTCACTGTGAAAATGTACCTAGGTGAAGTGAGCTGAAAGTGAGCTCAGACCAAATAAAAAACCAAGAGCGCTGTTAACAGTGACGTGAGGCCGGTTTCTAAACATTGTGTGCACATATTTTGGTGTAGTTTGATTGTAAATGTGTGCGTTCGAGCGTGTACGCACAGAGCGGAGGTGTAGTTTTGGCATGCTTCACTGTATTGTTCGCAGCGCTCTCTCTTGGTTTTTTATTTGGTCTGAGAAAGTGAGTTGTTATTCCACTTCATGTTAGGGATTCACACTATTGGCAGCTCATTTCAACGCCAAGCTAACTTCACCTAAAATTTCACGATGAGATTTATTACCGACTTCCAAAAAGGAGGAGGTTTCATGTTCGTCATGTATGTCTATCGATATTTTCGTCAATCATGGACTGATTTTGAAAATTATTTTTTAATACACTTGCTCGTAAAGTGGCACTTATTGAATCGCTTTTAGGTTCATAATGCAGTGTATTTTGGAAGCGTGCTTTTTACTTTATATTACCGCACTAGTGCGGTAATGTGCGCCACAGATTAATATTTACTAGTTGGAGTAATGACATGGCAATATGAAATTAGTAAGTACTATCATGGCAGCATGGAATTTGTATAAATATAAATTGTTTTTGGTGAAGCTTTTTACCAAAGACAAGCGATCAAAAGCAAGTTTTTATTTATGTTAATTTAGTTTTAATTATGGTCATCCAAGATTTTAAAGGTAAAAAAAAAATTTATTCAACAAAAAACATAAATTAAGCCTTTTATTTCAATTTGAACCCTTAGAATGATAAAGTAGCCATCTGGTAATCATTTTTTTGAAAGCTCTTTGCATTAAACACGTTTTACTCAATGTGTCCTGTCATCAATAAAGGTAAGTTTTTGTTTAAAAAAAATCTAGTACTTTACCTATAGAAAAACAAAACCAGTGCGCCATTTTCCATAAATATTTATTATCGTTTTCGTTGTGTGGTTAAATAATATCAAAAATACAAATGTATTGTCACCAACCGACATAGAAGTTTTTAAAAGAAACTCCGGTTAGTCGGTACCTGGCAACAAAGGTCAGTTAAACTTTATAAATCTATCATCTCTAGTTACCTACGTTATTGTAGCAAAAGTTCTTACAACAAGTCTGGTTTTTCCTCGCAAGTGTGTTGAAAAACGTCGTATGAAACTCGTGTGCATTGATTATTATTATCGCGCTCGCCTACGGCTCGCGCTAACAATACCGCCTCGACTGTAATATCCAAAAGAGCACACTCGTATCACAATGTACTATTTTCATTTTATTTATTTTTAAGGCACCAAGTCCCAATATACAAATTATTACATACTAATTAAAATAAATACATTACATTACATCATCATCATTACATTTGGTAGAGAAAGCTTGCGCGGTGGTCCCTTTCGGACTTTCCCGCAACCCTGGCAGGAAACATCCATCCATCCATCCTCAGAAGCTTTCACATTTAGGATAAATGAATAATACTAAGTTATTACGAAGATCCTACAATTTTATCTTTTTCCTCACAAGACAGTTTCCAACTAAACGAGAATTTCAAGGAAAGCATCCTTCCTTTTTTTTACCACACCGCCGTCATAAATCTCCGTTGTGGATCACTTAGCTCTGTAATGAAAGATTCCAACGATGTAGAAAATTACCGACCGGCGGCATTTGAGTGCACACGACAAGAAAACTGAAGACAGAGCACATAACGTATATGTTATAGACCAAGTGATTATTAGGGCATTATAAAAAATGCCCGGGCAGTTCGGAAAATGCCCAATATGAGAGGGCAGTATGATAACAACTATTGAAATAATCAAATCGACCGGGCATTTTTTATAATGCTAGTCACTTTTGGGGCAGCACAATTTAAACCAGGTTTTATTACTATGATTTTGATTTCAAACGTAGAATCAATATTTAAATCAAATAAAATATTTCCATTCATAGACACTCTGCTGATCTATGATGACTTTACCATAATTAAATACCTGTGTACTATTAGATTGCCCAAAGACCACACGGCAATATTTATAATGACGAGGCAATGTGAAAAATAAATAAGTTCAAATTATAATTAATTATTTTGCCGTAAGTAGCTTGTCATTATTCATAATTATGAAAAATGCCCGTATTTATTACTTGGTCCATAACATATAGACGAACTCAATTTTATTTCTTCGTATCTAAGCCAGCAACCCGCCTCTGCTTCGCATGGATGCCGGGCGACATGTGAGAACATCGAGATTTCTATGATGCCTGCGGATGAATTTTCACGTTGCCCATTTAATAATATTTATTAATCTAATTCGTTTTGCTTAAAGTTACATTTTCTAAGTGCTGTTTATTTTATTTTATTTATTACCTATTTATTATGTAAAAATCGTTGAACCTGACATGATTTCCGTATGTCTTTTTCGGGTAACCACTGAAAATCAGCGCTGTGCTGTGGGACTTCATAGCGCAGCATCATGCTGAGTGGAAGCCTTCTTGTCACAGTCATGATGTGCAGCTGCCAATTATTTATCTATACACTCGTGATCTCATAATTGTACTTAGATCTATTTTGTTTAATATTGCTGATGACTGTTATCTTTTCACCCGACTACGGCGAAGAAAAAAGGAGGGTTATGATTTTGACCGATATGTATGTATGTACGTATGTTCATCTGTTCCTTCCTATCTTATAAACCACTCATCACAATTTGACAAATGAGGTATCGTTGGGAGCGTCTTGCGACGTCACATTAAATTAAAAATGGCGCCCTCTAGAGGACATAGAGCAAGGAACTATAAACAAATATTGTTTAATCGTACCATGTTGGGTATCAAATGAAAGGGCTTAATGAGCACATTTCAAAAATATATACAACATTATTTTTTCTTTATGTAAACCCGAAAAGGTGTCATTGTACTCATCATTTTGAACAACTTTTTCTATGGGACCAACATTGAAATCGCGAAAAAAAATCAGCTGTTCCGTACATTTTGTCGATGTATGTGAATACAAAATGTAGGGAACAGCTGAATTTTTTCAACAACACGTGTGACTCCGGATTTTTAACTTTTTTTTTTTTTGTAGGCACGTTTTTCTGTGGCAAATAAACCTATTCTTCTTTCTTTTTATTTCATTGCTAAATCTAAGTTAAATATTAATCCCAACCAAGACTACTACGAGGAAAATCTCCACTGCCCTGCGCTGCGTAGATGTGTCACCATTTTTTTTTTGTGGTTTGGAAATCATCAAATGACTTCTCCCGCTCTGGGCGGAGCGGAAGGGCGTGTCAGACTTTTAATGACTTAAACCTACCCGTGTTCCTTCAGTTGCCTGTTGCCAGGGTCCCGGTATCCCTTTCGGACTATTCCGCAACCCTGGCAGGCCAGACCTGCGTCACCTTCGTCTCAGCATACGTTTAGCCTTAAAATAATAAATTTTATTATTTCATCTGTACGTATTTTCCGAAATTTAAATCGTTACATTCACCCCGCGTCAAAAGATTGTCGCGTTTCTGTTTCGTTTTGACACCTCTAACACACTCAATGTCGCACATGCTATGGAAACGCCAATAAACGGGATACGTCAGTTCACTCTTCTCAGTATTGACACTTTTCGCGGTACAACCAGTTCACTGAGGCCAAATGTCGGTTTAGTCTTTGTTAATAGTGCGTTCGGAGCATGAATTTACTCCTATATTGGCACGT
This sequence comes from Lithophane ornitopus, assembly GCA_948473465.1. Classification (NCBI taxonomy): domain Eukaryota; kingdom Metazoa; phylum Arthropoda; class Insecta; order Lepidoptera; family Noctuidae; genus Lithophane; species Lithophane ornitopus. The sequence continues at coordinate 11,724,313 of OX419635.1, read as the reverse complement.
GCCGTTTATGACCTTGATTGAGTTTTCCGATGAAATCAGATACACTTGTCTAGATGTAAACACGTTAATGGAATCTGCACGGAACACCCACCTTGTCCTCCTTTATCAATCATTACATTGTTGCAATGCATTGTTATTGTTGGAGTACTTAAAGCAAAAACAAATCAATCCTACTTCAACACTTGCACTATAGTCGTTCTCTTTCTAACCCATAAATATTACTTTTTATTATCCGAGCCCGCCCTTACCACTTGACTGAAATCCTTACTTTCTCATAGAGACTGTACTATACTTGGAGCCTTGTGTGGGATCACACGTCTCTCATAATACTAGTAGAACACACCTTCCAATCTATAAAGAAAAGGATAATAAACGTATTATTGAAATCCTTAAAACGGTTTTTACTTTGGTGTCCAACCATTAACCCTAACAGGTTATGGGCCCAGAGCGCTAAGCCAAAGTGAGAATAAATAATAAAGTGAAATTAAAGGACACTGAAATAATAAAAACTTTCTGTGAAATAACCAGTATAAATAAAAAGTTATTTTAGTGGGAGTGCTTGAAAATGGATTCAAGATCTAAAAGGAACATCAGACAATTTGATGGAGATAAGTATAGTGTGTGGAAATTCCGATTTCGCAATCTATAAAGCGAACTGGAAATACTGAACGTTATCGACGATGAAGCTCCAACAGAAAAAAAATGCTGAGTGGCTTAAAAACAAAGATCAGTTGAAAACACGATAATCGAGTTTTTGTCAGACTCATTACTTGGCCTGACTACAGAAAAAGACACCGCAAAAGAAATGGCCACCGAACATATGGCTGCAGGTGCAAAATTAGAGGATTCCGTTAAAGTGACCCATTTATTCATGTCTCTACAGCAGCAGCTATAATAGCATGATCACCGCAATCGAGACATTGACTGAAGACAATATAACGTTATCTTTTGTGAAAACGAGATTATAAGATCATGAAATCAAACTAACAAGCGAAGGACATGATCTAAGTTTAAAAGTACTTCAGGCTGAAACTTCCCAACGTTCAGAAACAATTTTAAAACCAAGATATGTTATCACTGTGGCAAGAAGGGTTTGAAAAAGCATTGATTTCTTACAAAAGAGCTATTGGAAACAAAAGAACCAACCATAAAACGTATCAGTTGGTGAGCTCGAAACCACATAATGGAAATACTTCTGGATTTGCTTTTATGACGGGCAGTGATACAAATGACAGTAATGATGGCAAAACATTACATACTTTTGGATTGGATTCTGGAGCATCAGATCATTAGATAAATCGAGAAGATTTGGCACTAAACTTCACTGAAGCTAGAAAAACCAATAAAAATTCCTGTAGCGACAAATGGCACGTTTATTCTAGCGACAAAGTTAGAAAATCTCCCGGTTGCTGGTGAGATGGGTGTTCCAGGCATACTACAAGATCTACTTTTCTGTTTCTATATCCTAGGGGATACAGGAGTAGGTTGTAAGACCTACTATTGGTAAGGAAAGTGCAGCTAGCAGGAATGACGGTCGTTTTTGATAAAAACGGCAGTGTTATTGTGTACAATGATGGTAAGCCGGTAATAAAGGGTGAGTTTTTGAAAAATCTTATCGGCGTTAACTTTGTGCATTTGAAACATGCTTTAAATAGCGAATGCTCATTAAATAGAGTCGTAAATAATACTTATGAATTGTGGCATCAAAGGTTGGCAAATCAAAATTTATGGAAATAGAAAGATTTTTTGATATTGATAAAATTGATAGTTTTATGCATAACGATAAATTGTATTATGCTTGTATTTATGTAAAACAAGCACGTTTGCCATTTAACAAATCAAAAACAAAAGATTTGAAACGAACTCTATTTAAAGTGCACACAGATGTGGTCCTAAGTCCTTCGTCTGATGGCAAAAAAAAAAATATTTTGTGATTTAAGTGGATGACTACACTTATTATTGTGTGACCTATTTGTTAACTCGTACATCAGATGTTTTGATACGTTTCGGGATTATGTCGCAAAAAGCGAAGCTCTATTTTTGTCTCAGAATTGTTAACTTATGTTGTGATAATGGAGGAGAATTTGTCCAATGAAATGAAAGAGTTCTGTGCGCGATGAGGTATTAGCTACCACATTACAGTGCCAAGTACACCGGCTTTGAATGGCCGAATGTATGATAAGATCAATAACAGAACGGAGTCGTACAATGGTACAAGGATCTAAACTAGATCAATCGTTCTGAGGTGAGGCTGTGTAAATTGCTACTTATTTAATAAAAATCAGACCTACGAAAGCACTGAGGTTGGACGAGCGGAGTCGAAACCGGGTAAAACACCTTATGAGTTATGTTATGGTATAATACTAACTGTTCTACTGTTTATTTGTTTAAATAAAAGTAATAAAATGAAATTTGACGAATAATCGTCAAAGGGAATGTTCGTTGGTTATGAACCAAATGGTTATAAGGTGTAGGATGAGGTAGATGATAAGTTTGTGAGAGTCAGAGGTGTGGTAATGGATGAGATTAAATTCTTATCAAATTGGCCAGTGAAACCTGAGCCAGAACGGATTATGGCAAGAAATAGTAATAACTCTGTTGACATCCCTGACTCTGTACACCCTTTTGAAAAGAGGTGTGAATCTGATGAATCAATCAGGTTGTATGAATATACTAACGGATATGGTAAAAGAAGTTTGTTGCAGTCAGAGATGTGGTAATGGATGAGATTAAATTCTTATCAAATAGGCCAGTGAAACCTGCGCCTGAACGGATTATGGCTAGACGTAGCAATAACTCTGTTGACAACTCTGACTTAGTAGACCTTTTTGAAAAGAGATCTGAATCTGATAAGAATAAATCAGATTGTTGTAAACAAACTGAAGTAATACCTGCTAATCAATCTGTATAATATGATACAGCGACGCTTGAACTGGTTTTTCATATCACAATGGCAATGAGTTAACTTTATTTCAAGACAATGAAACATTACATAATTTGAGACGTAGAGGATAGTAGACGAATAGTAGGATTCAAAACATGCCTACAGTTTCTTATAATGTGAATGATGAGGGTAGCATTTATGATAACTACTTGTTGTGTGCTGAATCTTTAATATTTGAAATTCCTATCATAATATAGAAATTAAATCCAGGGATGATGAACATCTATGGTAAAATGCTATCAAAGAGGACATTAATTCCCTTATTGAAAATGATACCTAGTGTCTGGTACCAAAACCAGAGAATAGAAATATTCTCGATTGTAAGTGTATTTACAGTTAAAAATGATGAGTTTGTTTGGAAAACCCTTGAAGTATAAAGCGAGATTAGTGGCTCGTTGTTTTAGTCAGTAATATCTGATTGATTATAATGAAACGGTTGCACCTGTTGCAAGGATCGCAAGTTTAAGACTAATATAAGCTTTAGCGAATTAATTTAATTTGTGTGGTCACCTTATGGATGTAAAAATAGCATTTTTGAATGGGAAACTGAACGAGGAAATCTATATGACAATTCCCGAGGGTATCCCGGTTGCAAGTGATATGGTTTGCAAATTAAATAAGTTATTATATGGATTAAAACAGTCTTCACGCTGTTGTTTCCAAATGTTTGATAAAAAGGGGGTTTCAATACTCATCAGTGGACCGGTGCATTTACATTTTTGATGCAGGTCATGTTTTAAGAACATTTATGTTTTCTTTATGTGGGCGATCTTGTGATTTCAACCGCAGATATAAATACAATGAATAGTTTTAAAACATACATAATGCATACTTTTAAGATAGTAGACTTAAAAGAGATCAAATGTTTTCTGGGAATCAAAATAACCAAGTCTGAAAACAAAGTTACTTTGGATCAGGAAATGTGCATAAAAACAATTCTTGAGTTTAACAAAAGTGACTGTAATTCTGTCACTTCACCCCTTGAAGTTGAAAGTAAACTAGATTACGAAACATTAAATTCCTGTGAAATAACAAGTGCCCCTTGTTGAAATTCTATGGGTCTCTCATGCATATCATGCACTCGACCCGACCTAAGTATTTCGTAAACATCTTAAGTCGATATGCAAGCAAAAACAACCATTCATTATGGTCACACTTAAAAAGGGTCTTGCGTTATTTAAAGGGAACCATAAATCTCAAGTTAACTTTTACACGAAATGATTACAAAAATATTATAAGTGGCTTGTTGATTCTGACTGGGGTAGTAATTTAATGGATAGAAAAAGTACTACGGGTTATTTGTTTAAATTATTTGATTAATGCACAATATGCTGGCAAACAAAGAGGCAGCCAGCAGTGGCAACTCTGTCCACTGAAGCAGAGTACATGGCTCTATATGAAGCAGTAAAAGAAACTCTGTGGTTAAAGTTATTAGTAACAAGTATTGACATTGCGATTCCAGATTTTATTTGTATGTATTTATGAGGATAATAATGGATGCATACCTAAGCATCGCGAACAATCCTACTAGTCACAAAAGGTCTAAACACAAATATTAAGTATAATTTTTCTAGAAAACAGGTTGAGAAAAATGTGATTAAAATGTTTTATGTTTCTAAAGTTAACCAGCTGGCTGATATCCTGACAAAATCATGACGTTTTACCGAGATGAGAAAGAAACTCGGGGTGACGTTGTAATTATGTACAACGTGGATAAATAAATGATAAGGATATGTTAATTATAAGAGTTTGGTTATAATTATAATAATTAGATGAATAACATTAAGTATCCAGTTGTAATGGATGAATTGATTAATGATGGTCTGATTAGGTTTTCCTGGGTTTCCCTAATCCTGCGCAACGAATGTTGGACCATGATGATTGTATTCCCAGAGAGATAGAGGAAGGTGTGTGTGATTTTGTAATTGTATACAGATGTTTGATAAAGGTCGGTAAAGGTTAAGGTAAGGTAAAGGTATCGTAATTAAAAGGAAAGGGATTTATTTTTGAGGGGGCGTGTTGGAGTACTTAAAGCAAAAACAAATCAATCCTACTTCAACACTTGCACTATAGTCGTTCTCTTTCTAACCCATAAATATTACTTTTTATTATCCGAGCCCGCCCTTACCACTTGACTGAAATCCTTACTTTCTCATAGAGACTGTACTATACTTGGAGCCTTGTGTGGGATCACACGTCTCTCATAATACTAGTAGAACACACCTTCCAATCTATAAAGAAAAGGATAATAAACGTATTATTGAAATCCTTAAAACGGTTTTTACTTTGGTGTCCAACCATTAACCCTAACAGTTATATGGGACTGGGCAGGACACAAGCCTCCACAGCCTCGCCTCATTCGTGGTAGCACAGTGTGCTAGCACACTTTGTAAAAAGAGTGCCTCCCACGATCCCCATTTTAAAAAGGTATGCTACCCATCTCTAATTCATATAAACGAGCGCGACGATTTCGTATAATTCGCGGAACTCACTCAACTCACGTATTTGCTACGCGACGACGATCGCTTTAGGTTAGGAGTTTAGGACCCGGACTTTGGCATAAAAGTATTTATTATGCAAGGCTGCAAAGTTGTTTTTTCGCGCGAGTACCTGTATTGAAACCTGAGCAAGCGAAGGATTCTAGGAATGAACCATGAGCGAAGCGAATTTCCTTCTGCAATTTTCCAAATTTCCTTACCAAATTTTGTCGAAATCCGTTAAATGGTTTAGGCGTGAAAAGGTAACATACAGACAGACAGACAGAGTTACTTTCGAATTTATAATATTAAAGTAAGGATGGTACGGAACCCTTCGTGCGCGAGTCCGACTCGCACTTGGTCGGTATTTTTTTAGATAAGCAAGTTTTCTGGTTTATAATTAAACAGAACTTGTTTATCTCCTAATTCAGTTAAGTTGGTTTCAATTAAACTTTATGTGCCTGCAAAGAGCTCGATAAAAAGTTTCCAGAAATTATTTCAAATCTACAGCTTACTTAGAGGAATTCAGAAGAAAGAAAAGTAGGTAATTATTAAACTGTTATAAGATTAGTGTTAGTCAATAGTTAAAAACGAAACACAGCAGAATTATAATTACGCAAAATGTTTCAGGTATATAATTCCACGTTTTACGTGGAATTAAGTATAACATTAAGTATAACTTGGAAGTATGTATAACATACAATACTTCCAAGTCGATTGAGAGCTTCCGATCTACATCAAGAGCAAAGGGAACTGATAGAAATCCAGCGACTGACAAAAAACAAAGTTTGCCGAGGGACATAAATAAAATAGTTGTACTGTATCTAATATTTTCATCTTTTAGCTCGTGGCTAAGTAATAACAGCAGCTCGGGTCGATCCATCAGGTTAAGCTACGCTTGCCGGGGTTGGCCCGTGGATGGGTGACCACCACCATCGAGAGTCCTCCGTGCCTCGGAAAGCACGTTAAGCCGTTGGTCCCGGCTGTCATTTGTGGATCTTTGACAGTCGTTACGAGTCGTCAGAAGCTCGAAAGTCTGACAACCAGTCTAATCAAGGGGTATCGTATTACCCGTGTAGGTCAGATAGGCAGCCGCTCCATGAAAAATACTGGTATTCAGCTGCATCCGGTTAGACTAGAAGCCGACCCCAACAAAGTTGGGAAAAGGCTAGGCAGATTGATTTGAGTGGCTAACGCAAATAGGTTTCAACATTTCAAACAAACTGAAGTCTTCTTTGTTTGAAGACTTAATAATTGATGAAGAGGTTTGATTGAAAGATTGACTGAAATGTTTTTCCAATCGATGAAAGTGATTTCCGGTTCACTAGACGAAAGTTTACATTGCAGATATTAATAGTTTTTCGGCTAGTCATCACTACATTATTATAAAACCAAGTCCCCCCCTGCCACGTTTATCTGAACGCGATAAACTCAATAAAAACTTTTTACAAATAAAACACAAAAAAGTGAAAAAACACTTTAATTTGGGAAGTCCGTGTTTTCGGTTTTCAATTTACGTTTTTTGTTAACGACTTCCGAAATTAAAGTTATTTTTGACTTTTTTGTGTTTTTGTTTTGGAAGTCGGTTTTTTTTTTTAGTTTTCAATAAGTTTTTATTTTTCACTTTTGAGTTGTGTTACCTACCCCACACAAATTCGAATACCACTACCTGCTATGACATGTAAATAACAGTGACGGGAACATAAAACATCATTCATAGTGATGGTGAGAAAAATACGTAGGTATTTTTGAAGCTAACTCCAAAACTACGCAAGCAAAGTTAATAAAATTTATATGGGACCACCCCTGAAGCATGACTTACCAAAAAAAAACAAAATCATCAATCAGAATCCTCAAAATCAATTCATAAGTGGCGGAGTAATCGCGTAACAAACACAAAAAAAATCCTAGTCGCATTGAGAACCTCCTCTTTTTATAAGTCAGTTAAAACTACCGAACGGATTTTTATACAGTTTTCACCAATGGACGGAGTGATTCATGAGGAAGGTTTAAGTGTATTATAATTCATTAAGGTTTTGTGGAAATTGGCTGAAGTATGACCTTGATGATGAATTATTAACTTTGCTTATTTGCCGTGCGCCGCGTAAACCAATAGTGTTTTATGAAAACAATTTAATACGGTATTAATACATTGTTTACCTAGAATTATACATAGGGCATCTACCTACTATGTTCCTGTTCCGATATTTTCCGACATCCATTATAAATAAAACTAAATTTTTCATTTCTTTCACATTTCTCTAGAAAGATTTGATTGATATGAAAGCGATAGTAGCATTACAAGCCTCTACCTATTGCAAGAAGAGATTCGCCATTTTTAACCGACTTCTAAAAGGAGGAGGTTATCAATTCGGATATCTCAATTTTTTTTATTTATATCCGTGCATACCTCCGTCATACACGGATTTGCAAAATTCTTTTTTTGTTTGAAAGATTCAACGATTTACGTCCATGCATCGGGAATACCAATATTTTGTAAAAGGTGATGAGCAGTTGACATTAGGCTATTGTAACTTCGTTAAATTACAAACTGACCCACTAAAAAGAGAGAAATATTAATTTTTTTTTACAAAAAAATACCAACGACTTCCAAAACAACACTACAAAGTGAAAAATAACTTTAATTTCGGAAGTCGGTGGCAAAAAACGAAAATTCTAAACCAAAGACACCGACTTCCGAAATTAAAGTTATTTTTCACTTCGTTTTTATTAAGCAATCAAATGGGCAAACGTTTTTTAAGTTAGAGAATTGACCTTCTGGCTGTCACTTAAAATTTATTCTGTAAAAAAAACAATAAACATTTTTGACGAGACGAACCCAGACCCTGCGCTCAACAGTTGCGCTTGTTATCTCTAGAGTAATGAGGCTATCTATCTGCGAATGGTATGATTTTTTTATCTAATTGAGCCGAAAGAAGAAACGTAATACTCCTAAAGGTATAGTGGATCAGACTTTCAGAGGTACAAAACCAGACTAAAATCTTAGATACTACTTATTTTTACCCGACTACGGCGAAGAAAAAAGGAGGGTTATGATTTTGACCGGTATGTATGTTTGTATGTATGTATGTTCATCTGTTCCCTCATATCTTCTAAACGACTCATCACAATTTGTCAAATGAGGTATCGTTGGAAGCGTCTTGATCGTCCGTTGGTTATAGGCTATGTGACGTCACATTAAATGGCGCCCTCTAGAGGACATAAAGTGAGGAAATAAAATAAAAATAAAATTACCGTACCATGTTGGGTATCAAATGAAAGGGCTTAATGAGCACATTTCAAAAATATAAATATTATAACCCCAAAAGAATTTAAAAAAAAAATAAAGTAATAAAAACTAAAACCCAACTACGACTAAAAAGGTATAAACAAGACACCACAGACAGACAAATTAAAAACCCGGAGTCACACGTAATCTGTTCGATTTATGCCCTAACACGTGTGACTCCGGATTTTTAATTTGTCTGTCTGTGGTGTCTTGTTTATACCTTTTTAGTCGTAATTGGGTTTTAGTTTTTATTACTTTTTAATAGCTAGAGCAAGGCTGCTCAACCAATTTTGAAGACGGGCCAAAATTTTGATTTCGGCGGCCCATCTTTTGTTATTAAAACTTGCCTACAGGTTGTGGTAGACACCTGACTATTAAACAAAACTTTTACTCAACTTACTCAGTTTATTAATAATCTAATAAAAACTTCAATGAGACCTTTCAAGAGGTTTTTTTGGTGCTTACAATTTATCAATACTTGGGGACAAATTTCAGTGGCCTTAAAACAGTCACTTTGGCAGAATCTTAATATGAAAATATTATAAATCATCGTAAAATGTTACAAACTGACAATTCATAATATGATCTGCGTGCGATTCATATTACAAAATAATTCATCTGTTTGATAGTTTTCTATGGAGATTCGTAAAATGGTCCGCGCATTATGAATTGCTTTTGTGTCAAATTAGAGGAATTGCTAGGTTCAGCCTTGTTTGGTATAACAACTTTTGATGTAATGTTACTAATTTGAACAACGTTTAAGAAAATAATCAATTTGTATAATATCGATTAACATAATTTCATTTCATCGAATATTTATTTGCGATAACAGCATTTGCGCTATTGATGAAAAGGTATAATGTTCATTTGATGTAGTGTTCAGGTGGTATTGCTAGGTTCACATGTATTTTATCGAATATTCAATTGGTGTAATGTAATGCAGAAAAGAAAACATTGTAAATATTTGCATATTCCAGTAATAAAGTCATAAAGTACTACTACCCGAAACAGAACTAGTAATATTAGGTTTAATATTTTTATTCGCAGAAATAGGTTAGGTTAGGTTAGAACTGCGATCCCCTACGGTGCGATCCCCTAATCTAAAAACGACTAGAATATGCAGAAAAACATATTTTAGTTAGGGTTAGTTAGTTTGGGTTCTGAATTTATAAATAATTTTTAATGAATTCAGTAGGTGAAAGAACAATAGTTTATAGACAACGAAAGGAAACGAATTATTAATGAACTGAATATTCGATACGATCTTTCGACTGAATCATTCTAAGTCTAGTGAAACATTAGTTTAAATAAAATTAGTGCATTTGAAAATTCGGTCAAATGACATTAATTCAAAGAAATAAATATGCTTAGTAAAAATCTACCAATAAACTATTCGGTCAAATGAATAATTATACGAAATGACTTTATTGTAACTAAAATTAGCCGGAGCGATTTTCGACAAAACGTTGTTATACCAAACAAGGGTGAACCGAATTGCTAATGACAGCTGGAAATTCAGGAAATTAAATGCTTTTAGAGGAATTGCTAATGTGGCCGTTTTAGGTCCCTTGGTCGATGCCGATGGTAAAATCAAACCAGAAATATATTTTGCATTGAAAAAAATTTTTTACAGAGTAAAATGTAGACCCAACCAAATCTGCTTAAAATCTGCAATGCAAGATGCAGGAAAGTTTCCGTTTGATACCATTATCCAAAATTTTATGAAAATCTAATACTTTACTTAGTTGTGAAGAAACTGATTCAGTAAAAATATGTTTCAGAGAAGTGTGGTTTTGGATTTGTTTAATTTTTAGCTGGTTTCATTATGAATAAGTTCATAGTAGGCAAAATATTTTTTCTATCTTGTTTGAAATCCTGAAAAAGACTATCGCTGACCCAGCTAACCGCTGTTGGCGTGCAAATTCAAATACTCTGGCGGGCCACTTTCTGTCCCGCGAATCTTTCATTTCATTTATTTTTCAGGCGGAGTTTAATAGATAAAAATTAAAATATGATAATCACGAACACAATGAAAATAAATTATTCGTATTTATTTATTCTTATTTACGCACAGTAAAATACACAGGAAAACGATATGTAACTAATTCATTGATTTATTTATTGGGACCCCTTTAATATCAGACACTAGGTACTGCGACAAAAAGTTCATACAACAAATTGCATTCAACATTTAATGCTAAAATGTTTACTCTAATTCTCAAAAAAAATCAAATAATGTGACTGCTTGAGTTTAAACCTACAGTTCCTCTAAACTTCGAATACAATGCTAATTTTAAGTCATGTTTATGAAAAAGTTTTCCGTCGACACGCCAACTGTTCTATAGAAAAGATTTTAATGTAACCGGTTTTTTTTTTTATTCCGTACAACGCGTGTATGAATTTAAAAAAAAAACCAAGATAAATCTGCAAAAAAATATTTCTAGGTCTTGGACTTTTATGTGATAAAAAAGTAAGGTACAAAGAGAAAGTTTTCAAATGAATAAATTATTCAGTAAAGTTTAGAAAAATAAAATTGTTTTACGATAACAGCCGTTTGTTTAGGAATTTAAAGATTTGTTTTATTTAAATTTTTGTTTAGAGTGTGAGTGGCATTTATTTCATTGATTCATCTTAAATATAATATACATCTAACACGTTCTTATAAATAACAACAAATAACACTTACCGATCTTAAAAATTCAGGAACAAACCACTTCACAACTAATAAATTCACTAATTTAATCAAACAAAATAACCAATCAATAGTAATTTTTAAACAGTCACTTTCAAATCAACAGCGTATTCTTCTTTCGAATTTTCCCGCTCGACTATTTTTTTTTCGCGCCCAGGCAACCGTTTCATTCAGCCGGCGATAGCGGACTGCCGAGAGTGTAATATGTATAAAGCTCTCAATACACGGGAGCAATTGAAAACTGAAGGTGTTTTGAGGGTTGTCGATTGCTGTGTGTGTTTATGGTTTCTCGTTTATGGTCTTTCTTTTGAACATGAAAATCCTACATATTTTTGACGTATTGTTTGTTCAAGTTCAGAGTATAAACACGTGATAGCAAGTAAATAAGCTTTGTTTTCATTCACAGCGTCATTGTCCATACGTCCATACGTCAGTGTCCTTTGCAGTGGCGTGCCTAGGGGTCAAAATCAGGGAAAACAGACAGGTTTCTTACGATTAAAAAAAATAGCCAATTGAGCGATTTACGGATTTTCTATGTTGTTCGTAACACCATTATTATATAGTGTTATTTTTTTTTTAATTGATAGGCTTAAGTTTGAAGGCAAGCCGGGCTTTTGGGGTTCTATGGAAGGAACGCCACTAGTCCTTTGCCAGCGAGCAATGCGAGCCTTTTTGTTTGCCTACTTTAAAATTCTGGCTATTTTTCGTTAGACCTACGTCTAGCAGTGGACGTCTTGTAACTTATAGATGACGATCAATAGTATAGCCATAATTTTAAATGAGATTCTATTTAGTAAATAACAGAATTGTTTATTCGTTTTATTTTGTTAGATAAGTACTACATCTCTGGTTCTTGGTTGGCGGGAATACACCATGTAACGAAAACCATGTCCTATCCGAAAGGCACATAGGTTCTGCAATAACATTTCCAGAAACAAATATTTAAAAAAATATTATGGAAAATAAAAAAGTTATTGCAATTTGAAATTCACATTTTTAGTACCAAAATTATCCCAAATTCATTATAAATTAGCAAATTTTCTACAGAGGTCAAAAGTTGTGACTTGAAGATACCCGCTAAACGACAGCCGCCCGCGGCCCATGTAATAAACCAGTAAAATTCCCCATTGAATTATAAACAAAAAGAAAAAAAAAATGAGGCGATTTTTTTTTTTCTATTTTCCAAAGTAAAACCATATAAATAAACTCTCAGTATGATTCTTAACAACTCCCTCACGGATTGGACATGGTTTTTCGTTACACGCTGTATAAAAAACACTCGTTCAGAAACGCCTAAGGATAAAATAAATATTAGAACGATTGTTCCATTAAAATACAATATTCATATTTTAATCTAATCTCTATTACCTAGTTACTTAAAATAAAACATACAAAGATATAATTACAGTTTCTAAATAAACCATTAGTAGGTATTATAAAAGCTTTGTTAAGTAATAAATAATTACTTTAAAAAGCACCGAATAAAAAATACAAAAGGTAAAAACGTTTCTATTCGAATATTGTCTATGGCGACTTTTAAATAATCGTTCTTTAATTGAAATCGCATTCCAATCAAAATGTCAAAAACCATTTCTTTTTAATTTCACAGAAAAGGTTTTGTTATTGTAATCAAACTTTTTTGTTGGCAAATGCTATGCTAATTTAACGGGTGTTTTGCGACGGATATTAAACTCTATTTGAGGATTACTTCAATTATTCCCTTTCGATTTTAAATTCGTTCAAAAACATACTTTATTTGAACGGAATAAATGAATGTTATTAAAGAGAAAAGAAGTTCTAAGATTGTGGACAACGTATCTGATTGGTTGCAGATCTACTGTAAATTAAGATAACCTATTAGTTTTATTACCCGACTACGGCGAAGAAAAAAGGAGGGTTATGATATTGACCGGTATGTATGTATGTATGTATGTATGTTCATCTGTTCCCTCCTATCTTCTAAACGACTCATCACAATATCACAAATGAGGTATCGTTGGAAGCGTCTTGATTGTCTGCTGGTTATAGGCTATGTGACGTCACACTAAAAATGGCGCCCTCTAGAGGACATAAAGTCAGGAACTAAAAAAAAACTAAAAAAAAATATTGTTTAATCGTACCATGTTGGTTATCAAATGAAAGGACATAATGAGCACATTTCAAAAATATATATATTATAACCCCAAAAGAATTAAAAATAAATTAAAGTAATAAAAACTAAAACCCAACTACGACTAAAAAGACGCCACACCAAATTAACAAGACACACACGTGTTAGGGCATAAATCAAACAGATTACGTGTGACTCCGGATTTTTAATTTGTCTGTCTGTGGTGTCTTGTTTATACCTTTTTAGTCGTAGTTGGGTTTTAGTTTTTATTACTTTTTGTAAATATTCGAATAATAAATAAATACTGATATTGTGGGAGAATAGGAGATGTTATGGTATGGTGTAAAACAAATGAAAGACAAAATATCTTGGTGTTTCATCATTATTTCCTTCCTATTTACCTAAAATATGTAGTTAAAATAAAAACCGGCCAAGTGCGAGTCGGACTCGTGCACGAAGGTTTCCGTACCATTACCTATAAAATGGCAAAAAAAAAAACATGTCTGTTGTATGGGTAAATATTTAACAAAAAACCCTTAAATATTTGTTTTATTTTAATTATTAAAGTGAATTTATAACTAAATATTCTGTGAATATTTCAAGCGTCTACCTGTTGCCGTTATTAATATCGAGAGAAAACGAGCAAAATAATCACGTTTGTTGTATGAGAGCCCCCTTAAATATTTATTTTATTCTGTTTTTTTGTATTTTTTGTTATAGCGGCAACAGAAATACATCATCTCTGAAAATTTCAACTGTCTAACTATTACAGTTCATGAGATACAGCCTGGTGACAGACGGACAGACAGACAGACAGACAGCGGAGCCTTAGTTATAGGGTCCCGTTTTACCCTTTGGGTACGGAACCCTAATGAGTGTTTACCCGCGGAAATGAAATTAAATGAAATGAAATTGATTATTATGTAAATAGGATATTGAAATCACTTTTACACGTCATATAAAAAAATATTAAAAATAAGCTGGATGAGGTCGTCGGCGTCTATCCTATCTGTCTACTCTGAGAAGAAAAGGCGAAACAAACTCAGAGGTCACAGTCTCTTTTAAAGTCCAGACATAATCTTGGTATAGCATAGCCATACGACCCGGTGGGTTGACCCATTACCGGGTCCATGGGTAAATTTTAATTACCCGCGGTTCCATTAGGGATTGTTCCCCGACTTCTGACTGGTACGAGATTATTATATTGGGATAACGACTATAGATCCATTTGGGGATTAATATCTATTTTGAGGTTAAATCGAAGGGTTAAAAGGTTAATTCCGAATATAATTATATTCGGTTAATTCCGAATATAATTATATTCGGAATTAACCTTTTAACCGCTTACGTCGATTTATCCGACAAATATTATCGTGTCCATTTCGCCAGAAGAAAAATCGAAAAATAAAAAAAATGATTAAACAAGTGTCGTAAATATGTCGTATATTTACGACACTTGTTTAATCATTTTTTTTTATTTAATTAATAACGCATTGCACATCATCTTTGTTGTAGGTAGGTATTTATTTTTCGATTTTTCGATGCCACGCGCTTGGGGCACGACAACCATTATGAATTCGGGCGGTTAAAAGTTTAAATAAGTTGTTTAAAAGTAAGGGTAGTATTAAATACAAATTCGTATTTCAATAATTGACAAACATTTTATTTGTGAATTATATTCCGGCCACCGAGAGAAGCGTTTCCGATACCCATCAGTTGGACAAGATTAGGAACTATTAAAGTTTAAATTCGTACACACTTTTGTACTCAGCTGACAGGTATCAGGAACGCATTATCTCACCGGCTAGAGTGTAGTAGTTATGAAGAATCCAAATTGACTACAAAATAAGCAATTTTAAACTAAAGAAAGTTAAAAAAAAAAAATTGTGTCCAATTCGGATTTCGAAAATTGACATACGTAGAACATTGTTTATGAATTAATTTGTCGTTAGGAAATAAAGGATCCAAATGGAATGTACTAACGACTACCCCTCAAGGTCATAGAGAAAATGAGGTCAGAACTCAATGGATCTAATCAATCATAATTTGACACACTGTGCGTCCGTCTATGACGTGTTTGGCTTTCATTGTTTATTTGACTTTTTGGTTTAGGTACTTAGGTAGCTATTAATTTCGGATTTCGGGGTGGCATTTTGTTATTGTTTTTTCCGGAGTGGTGACCGTGATGTGATTGATTTATTGAGGCTCAAATTATGACTTTTTTATAGTTAGGTTGGGACATGTTCGATTAAATATCTGTCTAAATTTTTTCGGGACATAGTGAATATGTAGATAATTGTTAGCAGAATACCTTTTCGATAGTAATATTATACTTACATAGTTAGTTCTGTTATTATTCACAGAATGAGAAAACTCTTATTCTGTGAATAATAAGGTAGGTAGGCAATTTTTTTTATTCATCGTCACTGAAAACTCAAAAATCAAAAATAAAAATAAATTTTTCCTTACCTATTTGGTGAAGCTTGCGAGGCCTTCAAAATTGGTGCCAAATTGATAAGTCGAGAAGCATTAATGATTTATTATGTACCTACAGATCTATAAAAAAAAAAAAAAAAAAAATCCGAAATGCTGTGTTTATTTTCCCACTTTGACCCTAAAAATAAATTCTTTTTTGTAAAAAAAATTGGCAACCCTGTCACTAGGTGTAAGTAACCATTGATTAAGAAAGAGAGAGACACCCAAAGATTTGTGATGTAGTATCCGGTGGATTATCGCCCACTTTTGTCACTAACCTAAAGAAAGGTCATAAAGGTCGTATTTATAGGATAATTAATGACACGTGTAAGAGCATTTCATTGTGATATTATTGCGAATGTATGAACTTATAATATAAGGTAGGTACCTATATTTATTTTTATTGTAGTATATATTTTCGAAATAAGAGAAAGATTTTATCTTTTTACGTACATGTGTAGGAATATTATTAATAAATACCTAAAGGTCATCGTTCATTTCAGCACCACTCCAGCGCAATAACAGGCCGGGACCATCTCGTAAAATATCTATCCGCTTGTCATGCATAGGTACAGATACCAGGGGCCTAAAACGGCCACATTAGCAATTCCTCTTAAACCATTTCATTTCCTGAATTTCCAGCTGTCATTAGCAATTCCTCTAATTTGACACAAAAGCAATTCATAATGTGCGGACCATTTTACGAATCTCCATAGAAAGCTGTCAAACAGATGATTATTTCGTAATATGAATCGCACGCAGATCATAAATTATGAATTGTCAGTTTGTAACATTTTACGATGATTCATAATATTTTCCTACTAAGGTTCTGCCAAAGTGACTGTTTTAAGCCCACAGCTCATTCAGCGATTCGTTTTTGGCCATAAGTATCGTACGGTCGTGCCTAAATTTTTCACGATTCGTGATTTTTTTGTGGGTATTATGCACGCTTTTTAAGCCGTTAAGGCTACGGAGCGTGCCAAAAAAATACTAAGACATACATACATACTGGGGCAGGTAATAAAAGGCTCGTTGGTTACCCTTTGAGAAAGGCACCCAAAATTTTTTTTTTTTTTTTTTTTGAATTTAAATAAACTGCGTAACCTGAAATAGCAACACCTAAAATAATGTTTCGTCCTCTAAAAGCGGCCAATACGGACATAAATCAAATATTTGCGAGCAAGTCGGATATTCTTGCATTTTATTGCTGTATTTTGGGGCTACCCACACGATTTGTCACAAAGTATGGCTTGGGGCTATGACTGAACATGTTTATTGACTGCAAGAGCTATATTTGAAAATAACCTTTCAAACAAAAACAAAACTACATTTTGTAGTTCGGTAAAATAAAATCAAAAATCATTTATTCATATTAATATTTATATAAACATATTCTTAGGAAGTAAAAAGGAAAAAAAAAATATATTCATAGCTATGAATCAGTACTTTTTTAACTCCGGAAGATTTTGTATAATCTATTTATCAGAAAAGCTTGGTTTTGATGTTCATTGTAAATCTAATAAAGCTCTGTTTGTTCGACTGAATATTACTATCTATTATCCTTACTTAAGACAATAACTGTCTTAATTGTCCAAAGCTCAAAATAGAATTATTACGATAGGTAGTCCCTATAAAGATGTCTACTTATCGTATTCGAACCATTCCTTTGTTAGGTTCTAGTATTGTAAATAAATAATATAATTTACAAGAATAAATTAAAAAAAAAAAAAATGAAACATAAAAAAAATATTGCCTGTAATTTGACATTACAGATTCGATTCGAAGTCATGTGACATCTACCAACCCGCACTGGGCCCGCGTGGTGTATTACGGCCCACTCCCTCTCTCAGAGAGGAGGCCTGTGTCCCAGCAGTATAAAAATATTTATACATTTTATGCTAAATTGCTATTAGTTGAAGGTTTGTTTTCTTTTATCTAACAAAATTTAGACATAGCGTAAAACAAAGTCGCTTTTCGTATATTTTCTGTGATAATCGTGGTCAATGCCCGAACAGCGGCTACGTCTAAAAGCCGAGAATTTACCAATAAAATTACCAATACATGTTAACAAAAATTAAAATACATTTCTATTTTTATTTTATTTCTGTTTACATGTATTGGTATTTTTTAAGCTAATATTGGCCAAAAGCTAAAAAGGTGTACTATGAATAGTAAATTCTCTTGTTTTGCTATCAAATAACTAGACAATATTCTCTCACTCTACTTGTCTTAAAATAATAATGTTGAAAGAAAAAGGTATTTTGTCGAAAAAGGTATTTTGTCGAAAAAGGTATTTTGTCGAAAAAGGTATTTTGTCGAAAAAGGCTTTTGATTCGTTAGTATTCTACGAGATTGTTTTGACCTAAAGAACAACCGACTATCAAAAAAAACACAAAAAAAGTGAAAAATAACTTTAATTTCGGAAGTCGATGGCTTTGCTTTTTTCAAATTTCGTTTTTTGCCACTGACTTCCGAAATTAAAGTAATTTTTCACTTTTTTTTTCGACCGGTTTTTTTTTGTTGAAAAAGTTTTATTTTTCACTTTTAATTGTAGTACCTACCCCACACAAATTCGAATACCACTACCTGGTATGTAAATAACATTGACGGGAGTCACTTAGAACGTCGTCGATATACATTAAGTGGGAATAATACGTAATATTGAAGCTAACTCAAAAACTACGCAAGCAAATTTAATAAAATTTATATGGGACCACCTCGGGAGTATACCCTTTCGAACTAAAAAATGAAAATATGGATGAACATAAACAAAAAATAACCTACAGACGAACAAAGAACATCCTTCTTTTTGGAAGTTGGTAAAAAAAAAAGAACAACGTTTATTTGGACACAAAACGCGAAACACATAACAGTGGGGATCTCTCACCGGGAGCATTCGCACGTAATGTAACGTTACAGACTCGATGTTGTTACATTACAATACTGCCTCCCTGACTCAGTAAATAAGCAGTGATAGCCTAGTGGTGTGACCGTCGGACTGCCAAGTCATAGGTTGAGTTCGAACCCAAGGTAAGCACCCCTGACTTTTCGGATTCATGTGCGTATTGTATAATGATCACTTGCTTTAAAAACGGTGAAGGAAATCATCTTGGGGAAACCGGCATGCCTGAGAGATATTTCTCGACGACATGTGAAGTCAAGTCAGGTGCCCTTGGGCGGCTTTAAAACTCTGACACCAGGTTAGTCACTTATCACACGAAAAGAAGAAGAAGATTGAGTAAACATAGTTTTTATTCTAACAGTTTATATAGAAAACTTCGAGAGCAACGTGACATTTTCCGAGCGAAATGTCTGAGAACGTAAGAATAGAATACCTAATAGTTATTTATGCAACTGTTATATAATAAGGGGTATTAAAACACGAATAGTATCACATGAGTGTTTTAATACCTAATTATTTACAGTTGCATACAAGACTTTATCTACACCCATGATATGAATCATCTAAGTATAAAAGGTTCTTTGCAATACTAATATCGAACAAAAATGGAGGGATACGACGCACGTGAAATTGAATTCGAGTAGGTAATAGATGCTTTTTTGTTTTAAATTACGGTGCTTTGTTAGTGAAACGCGCCTGCATGACAATGTTCTTTTTTTGAAATGAGTTGCATTATGAAATTTAGTAGGTAACACCCGTTTGGATGATATTATGGTTACTATGACAACATTAAAACAACCAGTGTTTTAATGTTGGCAATAAGCTAACTGTTTCAGAAACTTTTGTAGAGGATTTATAGCATGGGTGTAGATAAAATAATTTATTGTTCCATTGTTACAAAGTAAATTTCAAAAATAATAATATTGCATGTTTGCTGTAACTAGAATATTTAACATAGTAATTAAAACAGTGGTCCCCAAACTAGGCAGCGCCAGTATCTAGGGGGCCTGAGTTGCGTTATCTTAAATTTTAAATCGAGACAATGTTTGCGTTAGCGGAAACAATTTTTACAAGAGTCACGCTCAGTTATTATTGGAAAAGTTCCTAAAATCTCCGGATTTCATCAATTTATATTAATTATAGAGCTGCAAACTTTTGCTATAAGGTTAGTTAGAAACTTTGACATAGGTACTGAACGCCTGAGAAAATAGATATTGCAAAAACTAACGTAACAGTTACTTGCTACCTATGTTTTCGTAGGTATTTTTATTCGAGTAGGTAGTGAAACGCCACACCAGGGCCGTAGCCAGGGGTTAATTGGCAATTTTTTTTAAAGAAATATTTCTGATTACAGAGAATAGTAGAAAATAGTACAGTTTTGGAACAGCAATTTTCCTCTTTTTCGAAAATAATCTTTAAAAAATTGTTGTGAGCAAATAAGCTAAAAAAGAAAACCGAAAACCAGCCAACCAGAAAAGCATCCAGGTTCGAATAAGTTAGGTTTTCTTTCTCTTTGACGGATCATATAGAAATATAAGTAACTTTATCGACTTATGCCGAAAAGTTTGAGAAGGATGATGCAGAAAAGGAAGCAAGAGCGAGCGAAGCCAGCTCGAAAATTTTAGCACCCAGCCTGGGAGACGATGGGGGAGGTTAGAATATCTCAGAGAATGCTGAAGTTGCAGGAATTTATTCAATACAAAGTCAGAGTCGATAAAAATACAGTATTTAAGCATACTTTTACTGGTATTATAAAGATTATATATATTAGATTATAAAGTAAGCCTATGCAAAACATCAGAATGACGGGCCAAAATGACCGATCAGCTTTAAAATATTACTAAAATCTAATACCTATTTGCTACTATTTGATACCTTTGTTTAAATAATTGGTACCTAATGAATAACTGAGAAAATGAATTTAATAATTGGGCAGTCATTCCGATGTCAGGATGACTGCCCACATTTTGAATCTCCACCTAAGAGCTCCAAAATTTCAATTCGCCTTTATAAAAATTTAGTACCTATTTGATACCTAAACATATATTTTTTCTAGATTTTTAGGGCAAAGCATAAAGATTTTTTTTTATTGATTGACTGGCCAAAATGACCGAGCAGCTTTAAAATATTACTAAAATCTAATACCTAATTACTACTATTTGATACCTTTGTTTAAATAATTGGTACCTAATGAATAACCGAGAAAATGAATTTAAAAAATGGGCAGCCATTCTGATGTCAGGATGACTGCCCACATTTAGAATCTCCACCTAAGGGCTCCAAAATTTCAATTCGCCTTTACAAAAATTTAGTACCTATTTGATACCTAAACATATATTTTTTCTAGATTTTTAGGGCAAAGAATAAAGATTTTATTAGAGGTTTTTTGTTACTATGTAATACAGAAAGTCATATTTAAACACAACTAGCTGCGCCCCGCGGTTTCACCCGCGATCCCGTGGGAATGCCGAGATAAAATGTATCCTATGTCCTATTCCAGGTCATGGACTACCCATGTGCCAAATTTTATCCAAATCCGTTCAGCCGTTTTGGCGTGAAAGCGTAACAAACAGACTTTCGCATTTATAATATTAGTTAGGAAGTTAGGATTAGGATAGTTAGGATTAGGAAGTTAGGATTAGGATTAGGATGAAAAATAAATCAATAAAGCAGATTAATCTTTTCTTGCATATATAATGGTATGAGCGTAGAAGCTTTTATTGCTGTTTGTAATTCTAGTGGACAAATCGTCAAAGCATTGCCATTTTGTGCCCCTGCGACAATGAGACTTATAATGTCCAATACAGTTAGAACTGGGTGGAGGTACAAATTCTATTACAGACAAAATTTTGTATTCAGTACCTTTTAAAATCATTGTTTTTGGCCAATCAGTAAGTATTATTATTTTATCAGGCTCTGGTTCAAAAGCAATCACATCTTTTAAATTATAATCGATAGTTTTTGTCCCATTGCAACCAAACACCCTCAAACACTGGATCACACGGTGAAGGGATGTCATTTTTACTGGCAAAATACTTTTTGAATTCACATAACGCTTTTTTTTGTTCTTCTAAAGACACTAAAGATTTCCTCCCCCTTTTCATGGTGAGTTAGCAAAAATAACCACTGTCAATTAAATTTTAGGTAATCACTAAACGACTCAGTAACTGTCTTTAATACAATAAGCCTCAAATTACTTTATATTACATAGAAATCAACTAGTTATATGCTTCCGTATAAGCAGCAACTATCGATGACAACGATATATCATAAAAAATATAATTCTACCCACATGTTAGCTTTTATCAGTATCTCGTAGTCGGATATTGTTATTGCTTAGTAGTATTATTAATAATCGTGTAAATTGAACTACCTAATTGCAAAGAATTGAAAATATCGCTTGACTTTCTGTATTACTTAGCATAGTAAAAAAATCTCGAATAAAATCTTTGCCCTAAAAATCTAGAAAAAATATATGTTTAGGTATCAAATAGGTACTAAATTTTTGTAAAGGCGAATTGAAATTTTGGAGCCCTTAGGTGGAGATTCTAAATGTGGGCAGTCATCCTGACATCAGAATGACTGCCCAATTATTAAATTCATTTTCTCAGTTATTCATTAGGTACCAATTATTTAAACAAAGGTATCAAATAGTAGCAAATAGGTATTAGATTTTAGTAATATTTTAAAGCTGATCGGTCATTTTGGCCAGTCAATCAATAAAAAAAAATCTTTATGCTTTGCCCTAAAAATCTAGAAAAAATATATGTTTAGGTATCAAATAGGTACTAAATTTTTATAAAGGCGAATTGAAATTTTGGAGCTCTTAGGTGGAGATTCAAAATGTGGGCAGTCATCCTGACATCAGAATGACTGCCCAATTATTAAATTCATTTTCTCAGTTATTCATTAGGTACCAATTATTTAAACAAAGGTATCAAATAGTAGCAAATAGGTATTAGATTTTAGTAATATTTTAAAGCTGATCGGTCATTTTGGCCCGTCATTCTGATGTTCACGAAATAGATCATAACTTAAGCACTCGAGACTTATTACTTAACCCTATTATTATTACATCACTAAATGAACCCACCTCACCTCATCTCACCTATTTATATTTTGCATTAAAGCGTATTAGTATATTAGTCAATCTCAGAAAATACGTACATCTTTATTATTATATTATAGTAGTTTGATAAGTAATGTTAAATAAATAATAAAATGCTTCCTCTCTCCTAACTCACTTATTTTGCTGTGCCCGACAGGGCCCATATGATCTAATTATAAGTTTACCACCTAATACCTACATGTGGAATGCAATAAAGTATTGAGTATTGAGATGCGGAGGTACCCTAGGGGGTCGATCTCTCGGGGGGGATTTGAACCCCAAAACCCCCAACGGCCTTGCGCCACACCACCGTATTATTCTATACATAATAATATTATAAATTAAAGTCGCTTATCGTGTTTGTCTGTATGTCCACGTTGTTCTTCTAAATAACGCAACAGATTTTGTCAAACATAGTACCTACCTTGCATCAATTGTCAACTTTAACATATATTTATTTCCAAAATTAATGTTACAGTATTTTCGACATAACGGAGGATCAAGATAAGCAATTTGAGATTGTATAGGCTCTTAAAATTAAGTGACGTTCAAACGTCAAAAATGTATGGTTAAACAGTCGCTAATCATTACTTAACTTTATGCAACGTTTATAAATAAACCCCAATGATTCAAATCAAAATCAAAATACCTATTTTATTTCACATAAACCAACATGGGCACTTATGAAACTTCAGAAGCTAGGCGCACGGTTCCAATTGGTCGTTTCCTATGGAGAAGAGCCGGCAAGAAACTCCACGGTTGCTCTTTTAAAAGATAATTGGCTTTTATTTACAATATTTTCGAATTACAGTGTTATAGGAGGACAGTGTAGGCCTTTCAAAAACGTTCAGGTAGGTTAGGCTAAGCCTACAACGTTATCACATTCACAAGGTAGAAAAGAATCTATATAAAAGATAAATAAGATACTAAAAATAAAAAGCTATTTAAACCAAACGACATGATTGCCATTACAACTGTAACAAATCTGATTAATTAACATGTCCACAAAAGCCACTAATAAATGAATGAGTCTCAGTTAACCTAATATTCAGGCTTGAACTGTGAACCACGAATCAAAGATTCTCTTCATAGTGAATTTTCCTGTCGTTTTATTGCATAAAACAGTGAATGGGACACTGTACTGTGTGGTCCCCTGCGGAGAATACGACCTATGATACCGTTCTTATCACACAAATCGACAGTAGTAAGGCTAAGTGTGTATGCTGTGGTTTATTATCGCCATGGATGAGTGACCACTATGCTAAACTAGCTGCGCTCCGCGGTTTCACCTGCATAAAGCCGTATGCAGAAAGAAAGCTGGCAGCCTACCAGCGCTTATAGGAACCGTTCCACGCAGGTAACCGGCGCAGGCATTTATATGAACAAGCGCCGATAAGCGCCGAACGTCGCCGACAAGTTCCGACAATCTTCGACACGCGCCGGACAGCGCTGGCGCCGCCCGCCATTTAACTAACTAACCTAACCGCTTGCTTTAAGGCTCGTACAAACAGGCGCGATATCGCAGGCGCGACAGGCAGCGGTATCAAAGGTACCGCTGCCTACCTATAAGCGCTGGTAGGCTGCCAGCTTTCTTTCTGCATACGGCTTTATGCAGGTGAAACCGCGGAGCGCAGCTAGTTTAGCATAGTGGTCACTCATCCATGGCGATAATAAACCACAGCATACACACTTAGCCTTACTACTGTCGATTTGTGTGATAAGAACGGTATCATAGGTCGTATTCTCCGCAGGGGACCACACAGTACAGTGTCCCATTCACTGTTTTATGCAATAAAACGACAGGAAAATTCACTATGAAGAGAATCTTTGAT
Source organism: Lithophane ornitopus (assembly GCA_948473465.1). Classification (NCBI taxonomy): domain Eukaryota; kingdom Metazoa; phylum Arthropoda; class Insecta; order Lepidoptera; family Noctuidae; genus Lithophane; species Lithophane ornitopus. Next base: position 11,699,484 of record OX419635.1, on the reverse strand, counting down.
TCGTGGTTCACAGTTCAAGCCTGAATATTAGGTTAACTGAGACTCATTCATTTATTAGTGGCTTTTGTGGACATGTTAATTAATCAGATTTGTTACAGTTGTAATGGCAATCATGTCGTTTGGTTTAAATAGCTTTTTATTTTTAGTATCTTATTTATCTTTTATATAGATTCTTTTCTACCTTGTGAATGTGATAACGTTGTAGGCTTAGCCTAACCTACCTGAACGTTTTTGAAAGGCCTACACTGTCCTCCTATAACACTGTAATTCGAAAATATTGTAAATAAAAGCCAATTATCTTTTAAAAGAGCAACCGTGGAGTTTCTTGCCGGCTCTTCTCCATAGGAAACGACCAATTGGAACCGTGCGCCTAGCTTCTGACGTTTCATAAGTGCCCATGTTGGTTTATGTGAAATAAAATAGGTATTTTGATTTTGATTTGAATCATTGGGGTTTATTTATAAACGTTGCATAAAGTTAAGTAATGATTAGCGACTGTTTAACCATACATTTTTGACGTTTGAACGTCACTTAATTTTAAGAGCCTATACAATCTCAAATTGCTTATCTTGATCCTCCGTTATGTCGAAAATACTGTAACATTAATTTTGGAAATAAATATATGTTAAAGTTGACAATTGATGCAAGGTAGGTACTATGTTTGACAAAATCTGTTGCGTTATTTAGAAGAACAACGTGGACATACAGACAAACACGATAAGCGACTTTAATTTATAATATTATTATGTATAGAATAATACGGTGGTGTGGCGCAAGGCCGTTGGGGGTTTTGGGGTTCAAATTCCCCCCGAGAGATCGACCCCCTAGGGTACCTCCGCATCTCAATACTCAATACTTTATTGCATTCCACATGTAGGTATTAGGTGGTAAACTTATAATTAGATCATATGGGCCCTGTCGGGCACAGCAAAATAAGTGAGTTAGGAGAGAGGAAGCATTTTATTATTTATTTAACATTACTTATCAAACTACTATAATATAATAATAAAGATGTACGTATTTTCTGAGATTGACTAATATACTAATACGCTTTAATGCAAAATATAAATAGGTGAGATGAGGTGAGGTGGGTTCATTTAGTGATGTAATAATAATAGGGTTAAGTAATAAGTCTCGAGTGCTTAAGTTATGATCTATTTCGTGAACATCAGAATGACGGGCCAAAATGACCGATCAGCTTTAAAATATTACTAAAATCTAATACCTATTTGCTACTATTTGATACCTTTGTTTAAATAATTGGTACCTAATGAATAACTGAGAAAATGAATTTAATAATTGGGCAGTCATTCTGATGTCAGGATGACTGCCCACATTTTGAATCTCCACCTAAGAGCTCCAAAATTTCATTTTCATTTTCATTTTCATTTTCATTTTCATTTTCATTTTCATTTTCATTTTCATTTTCATTTTCATTTTCATTTTCATTTCATTTCAGTGGAGCTGAGTCCTGCTGTAGCGGGTGGCCGCTACCCAGGCGCGGTCCGAGGGGGTCATGACCCCCCCAAAATCATTCAAGCTGTCGAGAGACTGAAGGATTTACATGCTTTACTAACTAAAATCTGCAGGTACTTGAGCCACACTGACCCCGATGGACATATACAAAAAAAAGTTTTTAAAGTACTTATCAATAGGTAACCATTTCCCTCAAAATATTCCTCGGCACTAATGGTGACGCCCCCCAAAATCTTGGGCTGCGACCGCGCCTGCCGCCACCTGCCTCACGTGTGCGGCGAATCCATACAAAACGTATGAAAATGCATGTGAACTGGGAGCCAAGTCTACTAATTTACATAAACGTGTCAGTGGTCCCACAATGATCATTTTTTGACAGATTTTGTATGGCATATCTGTCAAAATCTGATCATTAAATAAAATAAATAAATTGTTTATTACCACAAAGTTCAAGTACATTGCACTGTATACAGATTAAGATCTTAATTTAGCATTAGGTAGGTAAGTATAATAGGTTCAACCCTGACCCCTAAACTAGGCTAGGCCTGTATCTTAGGGGGCAGTACCCGGCTATAGGGTATGCTTATATGATTCTATACTATGATTCTATTTTGGCAGACGTGCCATTGTGAGACCACTGACACGTTTGTAAATTAGTAGACTTGGCCCTTGTCGCTGCGATTTTTTTTTATTTATTTTTTTATTGTTTTTGTTGCTGTGACCATACTGACATTTTTAATACATTTAAATTCTTTTTTTTTAATTCCAATTGTCTGCCACGTATATATATTTTTTGATTTGTTTAATTTTTTAATTGTAAACCTTTTCATGCCCACGTGACGGTAAAATATGGAGTACTTTATTATAAAAAACACCTATGTACCTACTATATGTTTGCAAAGAAATAAATGATTTGATTTGATTTGCGCTACTGGTGGCTGTGGTCTTTGGCTCGTTTGTGCCGAGCCTTAGTCTCGATCCCGTGGGAATATCGGGATAAAAAGTACCATATGTCCTAACCCACTGCACGATCGGTCAAAATTGGAATCGGTTTGTAACAAAGTCTAACTCTGTCTTGTTTTTTTATTTGGTTTGAGTTCATAAGTTCGAAAAAAATCTACTCAACAGCGTAACTTACGAACTTATGAAGCAATGGATTAAAATTTTTGTTTCGAACCGATTCCAATATATATGATCGTGTATTACGCAATAAGGGTCATGAACCGAACGATTTGTTTATCAGTCGATTATAAAGAAATCATTGTGGACCTGACACATGGGTACTAATAAGATAAGTAGTAGGTATGCAACACTGCATCACCGCATTTACAGTACGTTACCCAACGAAGGGCGTTCCCGTTAACCTGCAAAGTAACTATAGCGTATGTAAAGATAAAAAAAAATACCATTAGAAAACAAAAGTTTTTTTAATTTTTTTATAGTAAAATATTCCCAAAAAATATTAAATTCATACAAAAAAGAAACACTCTGTACACGCACACTTGTCACACTTGTCTTTCCACGTTGAAATACAAGTGTGCGTGTACAGAGTGTTTCTTTTACGTATCAATTTAATATTTTTGTGAATATTTCACTACTTAATATACATAATTATTATTATGTTTTAATTTTCTTCAGCTATACATAGAAATCGCGAAAAAAAAACAGCTGTTCCGTACATTTATGTTCGCATAACTCGTCAAAATGTACGGAACAGCGGTTTTTTTTTTGCGATTTTATATTCGTTCCCATAGTAAAAGTTGTTCATAATGATGACTACAATGACTCCTTAAGAGGTTGTTGGTGTTTTACTAATAACCCTGTATAAATAACAGTGACAGGATTGTAGTCGACTATACATTTCCTGAAATACAGGCCCCAAGCCCAGTTTAGGCACCAGTCTCCCACATTATACTTACTGTATCCACTGGTTGCCTAGAAACCATAATTATATTCAATGTGTATTGTGGCGATAAAATAAAGCTTATTCTTATATACCGGATAAATATATTTTTTTCTGTCTCTTTTATTTATTATTTACACAATAATCTTTTTCTATTTCCCCAGGAAACGACAACACAATTAGTTCAAATAAGCGTAAAGTGTAAAAATATATATCCTTTGTCTAATCAGGATAATCTGAGCGAATACAACCCGTATTGATTGTTCTCCCTTGGAAACAGTCCTGATACTCACTCTCAATTATTATTAGGAAAAAGGAAAATAAATCACTATTCGAACTTTTTTTTTCCATTAATATAATTATTTTAACTATATTTGAGATAATATATTTAGCTATAGGCCGACCGCTTAAGGGGGATGCGCTAAGGTGGCCCGCGAAATTCAAATTTTCAGTTCATGAAAGTGCATTGAACGACGAATTCATGAAATAGTCATTCAATGCATCAACTTAGAGAGTTGTATTGATGATTCTAATGTTTATAATTCTGAAAATCCATATTTGTTACGGTCGCAAATAACATTTAGATCAACATACAACCTGATACTGACCTGCAAATTGCAAAAAACTTAAGAAGATTTGAATTTCGCGGGCCACCTTATAGCATCCACCTTAACTGAGGTCGTTCCTGAGGTGGCTGCGCGGTGCGGGCGGGATGACAGTTGTCACAAGTTGACGAATCACTGAGCTCTCGTATCACGACACCACACCGCTTCCGCATCGCACAGGAGCTACCTCAGGAACGGACTCTGTTAAGCGGTCGGCCTATAACACAATAGCTAGCAGTCTTAAAGTACATGTAAAAAAAGTATTGTACATGTATAAGTACTGTACGTGTGAAAGTACTGTACATGTAAAAGTCCTGTACGTGTAAGAGCACTGTAAATGTAAAAGCACTGAACATGTAAAAATGGATGATAATTGGAGTATCTGGAAACCCATACGAACGAAGCAAGCTTAATATAAAATTATAAAGCTTGTAAAAAGTAGGGGGAAAAATCATTAGGCATCACAAATTTCGGACTTTAACGAACATTTAAAAAAATTAACCAATTCTGTCCAACCTTTCTCAAGTGGTACGCTTACTAACGAACAGCATTTCATTTTTATTAATATAGATTGATATTATTTTCCGAAAATGTTTCCGCTTTTTCAAGGATTCGTTCAACATTTACCCTTATTTTTAAGGCCCTACCCTACCTCGAATTTTATCTCGCTCGCACCATACTACTCGCGGCCTGAGTGAGAGCGAGACGATCTGGGGTGCTGGCGGCTCTCGTGCCTCGAATAGTTTAGGTAATTGCTTTTTACGGTGAAAATAAAGGTAAGGTCATGGCCCATATCTGACCCGGTTGGTAAAAGTTTCCGTACAAAAACCAAATCAGTTTTAAATTATAGCCCTCTATCGCACTTTTTATTTTATATAAAAAAAATATTGAAAATCCTTGGGAGAACACGTAAAAAGTAGTCTACCCCGTAACACTTCATTTCACTTCATACCGCCACATACTAAAACCGCATTTTTTACTTTATTGTATGTACAGTCATTATCCAGCCTTTCCCATCTTGCTGGGGGGTCATCCTCGGACGAGGAGACCACGAGCCGGAGGAAGATCCACTCCGGCCGCAGGGGTGGAACCCGCGTGAAGGGGGCGGGTAGAGGGCTCGCCACGAAGGAGAAGGAGGCCGGAGATGCGGGCCTAGATAGCCCAGCCGGGCTGACTCAGCGGGCCGCGGGTCCCGGGGAGGTAACGGGTGGTGGGCCGGGCGCCACTGGTGGCCCCAATACGCAGGGCTCAGCTAACCTCGCAGAGATCGTGGTCTCTGCCATAAACAATGTGGCCTTGAAGAGGTTGAAGACCTCGAAAGACAAGGCCATAGCAGAGGCCACGGCCTCCATAATGGCGGCAGCGGAGGCCTCCCGCAGAGGGTCTCCGTCGGACGGAGTGTCCGAGATGCGGGCGGAGGTCGCACGCCTGACGGCCGCAATGGAGCTCCTCCAAAAGGAGAACGCGGAGCTCCGAGCGGACCTGGCTCTGCTCCGAGGAGCCGGCCCCCGGGAGGTGCCGCAGAGGGGGGAGCAGCTTGGGCCGGGACGGCCCGTGTCTGATGCTGCTGGGGACCGGGTTCTGTCCCTGGTGCAGCGGGAGATGGCCGAAATGCGGAGAAGATTCTCCACCCTTGAGGCCATCGTCCTGCGCCCCCCAGCGGTGCCCTAAGCTGACGTTCGCACCCCACAGGGGGTGCCCTTAGCGAGAAGTCGCCTAGTTTATAATTAGTATTATGCACTATGTGGAGGCTTAAGTTCGCTTAAGGCAGCCACAGGATAGCCCGGTATAAGTAGTCACGACCTCAGAGTACCTCAGAGGTCAAGAGAAACTATTTCCAAAAAAAAAAAAGTGCAGTATTCAATTCACCTCTCGCAGTCCTCTTTTATTTTGTCGTTGCGATCTGTGCGTTTACCGAGGTTTTACTATCTTTTTTTTACTACTTTGGCGTGCTTATTGGACTTTGTTTGCTTTTGGATAAGGATCTTGTTAAAATGGAAAAACTGTAGCTTGTGGCCGATCTGTGTTACGTCGTAGAAAATACAATCTAGAAGGTTTTCTCGAAAGTTATTGGGATCACGCCGGATTATTACTACAAGAAATAATGCCCCGTGAGATAAGATACGATTGTTTTATTTAAACTTTAAGTTTAGCGGACGCTGTTTTCTATTGAACAGATAAATTGGTGGCAACGTAAAGACATAAAAAAATAGGTTGTCAGACTTCCGGCTTCTGACGACCCGTAACGACTGTCAAAGATCCATAAATGACAGTCGGGACCAACGGCTTAACGTGCTTTCCGAGACACGGAGGAGTCTCGGTATGTAAAGATGGTCACCCATCCACGGACCAAGCTCGGCAAGCGTAGTATAACCTGATGGATTGACCCATGTGGTTGCTACTTAGCCACGAGCCATCGTGCTGTACATCAACACAATATAAATGCACCTGCTGTCTTTTTGAACTATGTGACATTCCCTTAAATTTAGATCATGTTGAATAAAACTAAAATAATAATAAAGAATTTTGTTTTTTTATAATTTAATTCCCTAGTTTTACAAGCTACCTTAATGATAATAATTATATAATAGCAAAATCGTCCTCTAGGTGAACTATAAACTCTGTAAATAGAACCCTATGTCATTTCTGTACGGCGTGGGTATGGTTTTTATACTTCACTTTGTCGCTAATCACCCATAAAATGATGATGTAACAGTATTCACATTTTTTTTTGTTTTTTATTTTTTTACCATAATGTACAATCCCCACAGAAATGCGACACATACCATTGCAAACTATAAATATTTCTCTGTACATCCAGCCCTTTTTCATTTCTGTACGCCGTAGGTATGGTTTTCATACTTTGATGGGCCATTTCATAATATTTGCTTTATATTTAGTATTATTATGCAAAATTTCATGATCTAATTTGAAGTATTTTTTTTAAATACCAGCGGTTTGTAGTTCGGTTTAGAGGTAACTTTGGATTTTTTTACCATCGAGGAAATTGTATGTAATCGTGTTTTCGCCAAACAGGAACTAGCATCTATTCTCAACTTTAACATATATTTATTTCAAAATTAATGCAGCATTTTCATGCATGCTTAACAATTTGAGATAGGGTAGGTCCTTAAGGGGATGTTTTGAAATACTGTGCAACATAGCGTCAATGATTTGTTTTGACAACGTTTTTTAATGTTATTGACAGCGGTACAAAAAGGGCAGCGTGATTAACATGTGTCCGTATGAAATAACAATATTATAATCTACTTTTGAATATTTATTTCATTCTTTCTAGAAAGAAAGAAAGAAAGTATGCCCTAGCGTGACTGATGCGTGATAACAGCGGGAACTGGGATGTTTGGCGTGCTTTAGTTTGTTGTAGGTAAGATGGTTGGAATCACTGAAAACGTTACTCATTTAGGGGTATGAGGAACAGGGTGTAAAGTTCACTCATCCACCATAGAAAAGGGAGGATCCTCCGACCAGACGGGTGTTGTGTCTGGCGGGCAACTGCCCAACGATTGATGTTGGGTTCTTGTTCTTGTATATATGTCCATTGCGCGGTAAACTTTAATTGCGCGATGCAGGATTTATGTGACGTCAGGATTTTTGTGACACGTCAAGTTACACTCTTATTTATTTATTAAAACTCTAGAGATATGAGGAACAGGGTGTAAAATTCACTCATCCGCTACAGAAAAGGGAGAATCCTTCATCCAGACGGGTGTTGTGTCTGGTGGGTGCCCGTCGACACACGACAACATCTCACGGTGCAGGCAGTTTTCATAGTTATGCGTTTTACTTTTTGCTTTTTTTTTTTCATTCACGAAATCACTTAAGGGGTCATTGTAGTCATCATTATGAACAACTTTCACTATTGGAACTCACTATTTTTGTCCATAAAAAAAATGTGACGACGTCGCATTTTCTTAGCTTTAACTATGAATGATTGATTTAATGATACGATATCTTTAAAAAAAAAAACGAATTGAAAAAAAAAAAAAAAAAAAAAAAACACCGTGTTTTTTTTCCCCACATTTCACATCTTTTCATACAAGATATTAAGGGGTTATTTTACGTATCTTTATGAACTTTCACTTCGGGACCAACCCTGAAATCTGCTGTTCCCTACATTTATTTTCACATAGCTCGTCAAAATGTAGGGAACAGCATTTTTAAGGTTTCATTCATTTCAGACTATAAAAGAGACTGACCTCTGAAGATCTCATCTGGTTTTGAAAATATGATTGTCGTGTAAGTGTTTGTATAAACCTAGGAATTCACAGAAATAATATCATATATCATTTAAGCAAACTACGCATCAATATTTTGTTCAGTAGTTTTCTAGATTAATTCACACAGACAGACGCCTTGTTTATTTATATAGGTTATAAAATCAATTGCTTATGCAATGAATAATGTAATAAATTACTATTGAGATGTTATCTCAGTAACTTTTGCGTGTAGGTAAAACCATGGAGTAATGAAAATAAAAGTATTTGGTCAAATCAAATAGATCAAATAAAAATCAATCCATACTAATATTATAAATTCGAAAGAAACTCTGTCTGGTTGTATGTTACCTTTTCACGCCTAAACCACTGAACGGATCTCGATACAATTTAGCAAGAAGATAGATAGAATCCCGGGGAAGGACATAGGCTACTTTTTATCGACATACCACACGGGCGAAGCCGCGGGCGGAAGCTAGTTCAATATAAAGGAAGTCCCCCCTTCCAGTGCCTTCCACGTCTGCCCGTCCGTCTGAACGCGATAAACTCAAAACCGGCCAAGTGCGAGTCGGACTCGGTTACGAAGGTTCCGTACCATTATCTATAAAAACGGCAAAATTAAATCACGTTTGTTGTATGGGAGCCCCCTTAAATATCTATTTTATTATATTTTTTAGTATTTGTTGTTAGTATTTGTTGTAACAATAAATACTGTGAAAATTTCAACTGTCTAGCTGTCACGGTTCATGAGATACAGCCTGGTGACAGACGGACAGACAGACAGCGGAGTCTTAGTAATAGGGTCCCGTTTTACCCTTTGGGTACGGAACCCTAAAAACCACCGAACACATAAACGGAGTGATTAATTAGGAAAGTTTGGATGTGTTTATTAATTAAAGGTTTTGTGTAAATTGACTGAAATTAAAAAAAGTAATAATTAAAGGGGGTATCCCCTTTAAATTTTATTTCATTTTTATTAGGTACATGTTGATTATAGCGGCAATAGAAATACATAATCTGTGAAAATGTCAGCTGTCTATCTATTACGGTTTATGAGATACAGCGGATGCTTAGCAATAGGGTTCCGTTTGGCACCCACCCTTCAGGTACGAAACCCTGAAAAGGCAATTCATTTACTTCCTTAATAATGTCTTTGAAAACCGTACCCTCACCGTTTTCTAACTAATTATTGTGTAGGTAATTAGCCAATATCACCCTGTATACGAGTAATGTAATATACCCTTAGCCGTTGAGAGTAAGGAGCAGTCGATTTCTGAGAAGAAACTGAACACTTAGTTTGTTAGTGCCAATCAACTCAAAAGAGCGAACTCGAGGACGCCTGAGGAGATGTTTGATGTTTGGATCGACGATCGTGAAAGATGTCACTTACTAAATCATTCTCAAACTGATTTCCCTTCATTTCCGACTTTTCAGCTTCTTGACTTATTTCATTACCCTAATTTCGTTTTACAAAATGTAGGTAAGTTAAATTGATGAAATTCGTCACTTTGGTGTAGCCGTACCCTACCTAAAATTTATCTCGCTACTACTCGCGGCCTGAGTGGGAGCGAGCGGGGCTCTCGAGACTCGAATAGTTTAGGTAATTGCTTTTACGGTGAAAACAATGGTAATTTAAAAAAATAAAAACATTGCTAAAAACACTGCTTCAATTTAGTTCAGTTATTATTTAATATGCAAAGTTTCATGATATAATTTGAAGTATTTTTTTTATTAACAGCGGTTTATTGTTCGGTTTAGAGGTAACTGGATTTTTTTTCTATAGAGAAAATTTTATGTAGTCGTGTTTTCGCCAAACATAGGACCTAGCATCAATCCTCAACTTTAACATATACTTATTTCAAAATTATGAATGCTGCAGTATTTTTGGCATAACGGAGGATCATGCTAAGCAATTTGAGGTAGGGTAGGACCTTAATTGATATTCCTATTTAGGCACTTACTTTGACATTTTATAACCATTACTGAATACCAAATTGGAGGAGCTAAGTAATAAAAGCCGCACGGATCGATCGATCAGGTTAAGCTACGCTTGCTGGTGTTGGTCCGTGGATAGATGACCTTTACATTCCGAGACTACTCCGTTCCTCGGAAAGCACGTAAGGCCGAAGGTCCCGGCTGTCACTGTGGATCTTTGACAGTCGTTACGAGTCGTCAGAAGCCCGAAAGTCTGACAACCAGTTTTATCAAGGGGTATCGTATTACCCAGTTACTGTGTTGTGGAGGTCAGATAGGCAGTCGCTCCATAAAAAACGTTTCATAATGTGCCCATGTAGGTTTTATGTTAAATAAATTATTTTGTATTAGGATTTTAATTTGAATAGGCTATTCCGTGTCAAAATGTACTGCTTTCTGTATCAAGTTCTTGACCTAACTAACGAGAGCCTCTTAATGTACTTTGATAACGAATTATTAGCCAATTATTTTAGTTCTCAGAAACATTATGAGCTCTAGCCGGTTCCTCCCCGCGTGAGTACATTTAGCGAGAATCATGTAAAGTACTGAAACTCTTATAACAACGTGTAAATGAGGTCAAGTTTTAAAAAACAGTGTCACTTGCAAGTGGTGACTTAAGGCTCCCGCAGACAAACGCGACGCAACAGCGTGACGCGACGCTAGTAGAATTTTTTTTATGAAAACTTCATGGAAATTGTTCTACCAGAATCGCGTCGCTAGGTCGCGTTACGGTTCGCTCTCGCCGATTGTATTAACTAACTTTTATGGCGGTGTTCAGTCGCGTGACTTTCTGATCATTGAACTATCGTCGCGCGCAGTCACCTCCCGCGCTAGATTCGTTTTAGTTTGACCAGTCCTTTAGGTCTACGACAAGGTGAGGGCGATTCTTCAGAATTCAGATGGGTATACCCCATCCATTCTGAATTCTGAAGAACCGTTATTTAGGTACCTATACCTAAATAACGTAGTACCTGAATCTTATCACTACATTCGCCATTTTCTAATTAAAACCAATATCGATATCAATTTCAAGTAGGTAGGTACCTAACTTGACTGTCGTAAGAATATTATCGAATTTCACGTCGCGTTCATTTGTCACTTTGGTCACAAAATAATAAAACTGTCGTGTCAGGGACACGAAAAATTAGTGACGATTTGTCACTAATTTGTTCAGAAAACGTTCGGGAGTGCCTAAAGAAATGAACACGACGGTCGCTTAAGGTTGAAGCGCTAGGGTGGCCCGCGAAATTAAAATTTTCGTAAGTTTTTTGCAATTTCCAGGTCAGTATCAGGTTGGATGTTTATCTAAATATTATTAGCGGCCGTAACAAATATGGATTTACAAATTCTGTAAATCCATTAGAAAATATACATTAGAATCAGCAATACAACTCTTTAAGTTCATGTAAGTGTATGAAAATTTCATGAAATCGTCAGTCAATACATTTACATGAACTTAGAGAGTTTCGCGGGCCACCCTAGCGCATCCACCTTAAGGGCGGCTATACAACCTCAAATTGCTTAGCATGATCTTTTGAAATAAACATATGTCAAAGTTGAGGATAGATGCTAGGTCCTATGTTTGACGAAAACACGATTACATAAAATTTAATCGATAGAAAAAAAAACAAAGTTACCTCTAAACCGAACTATAAACCGCTTGTATTCAAAAAATATGATCATGGTACGAACAAGATAAAAAATGAATTTGAGCCGAGGTAGTTTATGCTCGGTTACGGTACGGCCGTAGGCTGACTCTTCATCCAACCTTTCAACTTCATAAATTAAGCTAAATACAGGGTGTTTGGCAGAACGTTGAACATACGAAAATGGTGGATTGGTGGGGTCATCTGCTACTTACTCAGCCCTAATTTATTTGGCCCTGGACCACTGCATATATATATTTTTTTTTTTTTCTTTCTTTTAGTTTCACCACTTTCTTAACTTTAAAGTGTAATTTTTATTAAAAATGAGTAAAACGGGAGTTTTATTTTGGATAGGTACTTTTTTTTTAATGACACTTTAAAGTTAAGAAAGTGGTGGAACTAGAAGAAACCAACAATTTTTTTTTTAAATACCCATTGGGCTGAGTAAGTAGCAGTTGACCCCACCTATCCACCATTTTCGTATGTTCAACGTTCTGCCAAACACCCTGTATTATTGCAATTGAATATCTAAAAAGCACGACGATTTTTCTCACCAGTCAAACGCCCTCGTCTTTGAGAGAAAGTTCATTTAAAAAGCAATAAACGTTATCATTAACAACAAATAATAACAAAACGAAAGGGTATTTTAAAGTAATTTCCTCAAGTCATTCAACAAATACAAAGTATAATTTAAATAAATAGCTTCTCATTTATGGCGAAAGCTTCAGGGTAACCCCGAAATTCAAATTTTCTTAGGTACCTAATTTTTTGCTATTTTCAGGTCAGTCAGTATCAGGTTGTATCTTGATCTAAATAATGATTCGCGGCCTGAAAGTTTTTCGCGCGTATCTTGTATGTAGGTATGTTTGTTTGTAAACTGTAGGCTAGATGGATTTCGGCAGCTGTTATGAAATGAAATGAAATGAAATTGTTTATTCTGTAAATAGGATATCAGAATCACTTTTACACGTCATATTTAAAAAAATAAAATAAGCTCGATGAGGTCGGCGTTTCCTATCTGACTACTCTGAGAAGAAAGGCCGAAACAAACTCAGAGGTCGCAGTCTCTTTTAAGGTCCAGACATAATCTTGGTCAGGCCATATGAGGACCATGTAGATTAGAGTCTGAAATGGTCTTTTGAGGAAAGAACCACACAGATTTGAGTGGACCTGTCCAGTCAGTGCAAGCATTTGTCAGTAACCGAGGAGCTCAACTCAGAGCTTAAGGAGCTCAACGACTCGACGAACAATACCAAAGAAAGGACATTTGGGTAGGCCGCTAAAAGTACTCAAACTGCCAGATTAAAACTAAAGAAAGAGAGAAAAGAGATAATAAAAATGATCCACATTGTCCTCACATTCACAATAATTAAAATAAAATAATACTTTACAAAGTAATAATGTCATTTTGTATAAAATATTCAACAATGTCAATTTGTAGGTAATATAATCGTCGTATCATTATAATCGTCTCAAAAACCCAAGATAGGTCTTTGAAAAAAAAAACAAAATTGCTGCTTTCTGGCGAGAAATAGTAATACGTTAATTTAAAAAAAATAACCAAACCTGTCGAGTAGGGTATCCAAATTAAGGAAATTACATGTTCGAATTAAATTAGGAATAATAAATTGATTTAAAAAAAAAAATTGCGTAAAAATGGGCCATGTTTGTGTCGGACCTCGTAAATCGCATGCTGGTGTAACTTTTGTTAGCCGGCCTTTTTTTTTTTTTTGAGGTTGAGAAATCATCAAATTACTTCTCCCGCTCTGGGCGGAGCGGAAGGGCGTGTCAGACTTTTACTGACTAAAACCCACCCGTGTTCCTTTAGTTGCCTGTTGCCAAGGTCACGGTATCCCTTTCGGACATTCCCGCAACCCTGGCAGGCATCGGTCATAGCGGACCCCGCCAATTGTGCTGACATCTCTATGAGGCGCGCGTGGAACACGACGTGCCATCGACCCGGCCCTGGTCCTTATCGGACGGCGAGCTACCCATTGCTCGCCGTCCGCAAGCCCGCGCCTATGGTGGCGGGGAATCCGCTTGGGATTCCCAACGCCCAGGGCGTCTCCAGCGGCGGCGGCTCTCCCTCACGCGTTCCGCCTCCTCCTTCGCGGAAGGAGGTGATGGCTTCCCATGCCCTCTCGCTCCGTACCATGGCCTGGACCAGGGCTGGGCGCGAGAGGTCATCGCCGGCAATCGCCTCCACGAGGACACGCCGGTGCTCCGCCCAAGCTTGTTTGCCGGACTGCGATACCAAAATTCTAATAATGCTTATTTATCTCTTTTCAGTTTTATGTTTTTTTGCAGCCTGGTTTTTTAGTTTTTTGAATTATTTTTTATTTCTATTCATCTTGTGTCTCTACGTCACGTGACGTGATCGCCCCAACACCGTCAACTGTTAGCCAATGTGAGTCGTACCGATCGAAGTGAACCAATTAAAATGAGTTCGATTGATTTACACATTTCTCTGCACGTGATTTGAATTAGAACAGGTTTAGGTTACACTTCATTTATAGATTGCAGTTCTGGGAACTTGCATAGCAGGAAAAAATTGACGAAAAACGAAGCGTCAACCGTTTCTAGAAAATAGAAAATAGAAAATCGTTTATTGTCCAGGTAATATTACAGTAAGCACGTTTACAGGTTATAAAAATGGTTTGCAGGTTACAATATTACCTATAGTTAGGTTACACAAATTATTTACCAGTTTCTGCACCAATGATCTGCCTTGAACATCACCTGTAGGCCTAGCACCCGTTATAATTTTATGAGTACAATGACCCCTTAAGTAGTGTTCAGATATTTCAATTACACCTTGTAATAAATTACGATAACTTTCGTATTTAAGGGGGATACGCTAAGGTAGCCCGCGAAATTCAAAGTTTCTTACGTTTTTTGCAATTTTTAGGTCATTGTCAGGCTATAAGTTGATTAAATATGATTCGCGATCGAAAAAAATTAATGGGATTACAGAATTATTATCATTAGAATCAGTAATACAACTCCTCAAGTTAGAATAATCCTAAACGGCATGATTTCATGAAATAATTATTCAATAAGACTATATGAACTTAGAGAGTTGTATTGATGATTTGTATGATTATAATTCAATAAATAAATATTTGTTACGGTCACGAATCATATTTAGATCAACATACAACCTGATACTGACCTGCAAATTGAAAAAAACGAAAGTAAAATTTAATTTCGCGGGCTACTCTGGCGCTTTCGCCTTAACTAAAATATTATTAGTAACTACAGCCTACAGGGGGCTTAAAACAGTCACTTTGGCAGAATCATAATTGGAAAATATTATGAATCATCGTAAAATGTCACGAACTGACAATTCATAATATGATCTGCGTGTAATTCATATTACGAAATAATTCATCTGTTTGACAGTTTTCTATGGAGATGGTAAAATGGTCCACAAATTATGAATTGCTTTTATATCAAATAAGAGGAACTGCTAATGACAGCTGGGATTCAGGAAATGAACTGCTTTTAGAGGAATTGCTAATTTGGCCGGTTTAGGCCCCCAGGGAGTCCCCTTGCAACCAAAAACATACAAGTGTAGCTTATCAACTCCGACAGGCCTTGGTGGAAGGTAGTAAGATCGACGACCTACTCTGCAATCGGATTGATAAATTATAATTACAATACTTGTGATGAAATCGAGTTATCGACAATATCGTTGTCAAACAATGACTGTCTCGTTGGTTTAGTGGTCGTAAGCATGAATTTCAAACGTGGTGTCTGGGGTTCGATACGCAGGTCGGGCCAATGTTATTGGGTCTGGATTTGTGCCGGGTTGATGGCAATAGACTCGCCCTCTTTACATGGGACTTAAACATAACTGGCGAAATGTGGGTGGACTAGAGGTACACCTCTGCTTATCCCTTCGGGGAATACAGGCGTGATGTTATGTAATGAACGGAAAGTTTTGACGAATTATGTGTTATTTTGTAAGCAGCTCTTGCACATTAATATGAGTCATTCCTACCATAAATAATTTCCGTAACAATCAAATCGTTGTGTTGACGAATTTAATACAATAAAAAGCGCAACAAAAAAATAACAATGCATCTCAGACGTCAATTTATTGAACAATAGAAATAAATCACTGCGCAAATGCAACGCTTTCACAGTTAGCAGTTGTTGCAGTGGGCAAGAGATGCGATGATATGCGATGAAACGCTATAAGAAATTGGTAAAACGGAAGGTTTGAGAGCATTGATATACAAAAAAATATCAATGTTTGGAGGGAGTTTGTTGCGCTACTTCTTCTTCCCAGCTAAAACACTAGGAAGTGGTGAAGGGTGGGCGTTTTGGGGGACTGTCTTATGTAATTTTGACTTTCGAAAAGTGCTGATTCTCAGCTTAGTTTGAATAAATGACTTTTGATTCGAAAAACAAGTTTGAAATACCAAACTTGTTTTGTATCAGATATCAGGAATTCGTCTAGAGACAGTTAGACTTTAGATTTGAAAAACAAGTTTGAAATACCAAACTTGTTTTGTATCAGATAGCAGGAATTCGTGTAGAGACGGTTAGATGATAATAATTTTGGATACTTAATTATATTTTTGATACATTTTATTCGATTCCAGTTTATTCATTAACTAGCAATCTGCCCCTGTTTCGCACAGTTTTTACGACTATTATTATACTATTAAATAAATACACATAAACCTCCTGGAAAAATTTCTAAACTATAAATGATAGTGAAAACTGCATCAAATTCTATTGCGTAGTTTAGAAGAGCAAACCGATCACACGGATGGACACGGAAAGCGACTTTAATTTATAAAAAATACAGGGTGTAAGGACCGTTGTCACTCAAACCATGGGTAGTTGACTTAAATATAAAAATAAATGACCGAGTAACAACAAAAGAAAGGTTATTTTCATTAAAAGATTTTTTAAAGTTTTTCCGACTCCGTGCTCGTTAGCGAAACAGCTGACTGATTAAGGGAGGGGTTGAGCTCGCGGCCGGTCGGGTCGCGTCCCACGCCCGTACCAATGTTGAGATGCAAGTTCGTTGCCCTAGCGCATAGGTGGTAAAATGTAATTTAAAAAAGAAAGTCGTAATTTTCCATTGATTTTACGTTCTATAAATGACACCAAACCACAAGTTTCAAAGATACCGGTGTTTACCCTAACACCCTGTATTATTATATTTTTTCTAATAATAGCTATAGGATTCCTAAGAATCTTGTTCGATGCCAAATTGACTCATTCACATCGGTTAACAATATCGCTTATCATCGCTTTGCCAATCACGTTCACATAGGTCAAGCATTCATTCAATTCACGTTCGTCGTGATCGGAATATTTCATCGCACAGGAATCCCCGATCACAGTCGTTTTCCTTAATATCTTTCTTAATCTTAATATCTTTGTTACGATACTGTAATGAACTCGATACGTAGGTACTGTTTTATACAAAAGATTAGAAGAAATAGAATAATGCTTTTACTCAAAGTCAATGTCAAATAATTTATTTCAATTAGGCACATAAAAGGCACTTTTGAACGTCAAAACAAAGAAAGAAATAGGACTGATTCTAGTTGACCCTTCCAAAAGGTAGTTTTCGTATGGAGAAGAATGGGTAAGAAACTCCACCGTGATCTCTTAAAAAAAATGACAATAAAAGGTTATATTTTAGTCGTTTGAATCCTCTTAAGGGGTCATTGTACTCATCATTATGAACAACTTTCACTATGCACAATGATGGGTTCCGTAGTTGGGATGAATTTATAAAACAAACTTAACATTGTAGTTGAAAAACTTGTTCTCCGATACAGAATGTATGGGAGAACATGTTTTTACAACTGCAAATTTAAGTTGGTCGATTATTACTCGGTAACTTGTGGAGCCTATATAGCAATGATAGTTTTCCTTTTAATTTCGTTATATATACCATGAATTTTTTCACATATCTAAACCCAACCATTTAGCTGGCAGAGGGGGGGGGGGGCGGACACTTGGCTCTAACAAAAAATAGCACTTTAAAGCTTAATATTCCGCAAACGGATCCCTGAATCCAATATTTGGTTTCACCAAACACACATTATTTTTAAACGACCTTTCCAACGATACCCCACACCATGGGATTGACGAGACAAAAAACCATCCCCACTTTACGTGTAGGGGAGGTACCCTAAAAAAAATTCTCTCCGATTTTTTTTACCACTTTTTCGTCGTCGTTTATATGTATATCCACACCAAATTACAGCTTTCTAGTACCAACAGTCTCTGAGCTAAGCCGCGGACAGACGGACAGACGGACATGGCGAAACTATAAGGGTTCCTTGTTGACTACGGAACCCTAAAAACACCTGTTCCCTAATAATAATACTTTCGCATAATCGACAAAATGAAGGGAACAACTGATTTTTTTTCGCGCAGCGCGACGCGAATCTTCCAAAACAATTTCTAAGAAAACTTCACGGTATAACAATTACCGGTCTCGAAAATGTGCGTCGCGGCAGTCTGCATGAGGTTTAACGCTTTTTCCTTACGTGCCAATTTCTACCAGTCAACGCCTACCACAAATCGCGTTTAAGGAACTTCGTTCCAAAAAACCAATCCACAGACAGTGTCTAAACGAGTCACAGTTACAAAATGCACGCACAGATATTTTTGAGCCCATATCGGAACATAGCCATACCACATTCCTGACTCTTTTCACCCCGTTTTTAGAACATAGTGAGAAACCTAGGTAAGAAGATTACAGCAGAAAGGATTCCCCTGAACCGTGTTCCCTTATCACTTTGTATACTGACCCCAAGACCAACTCTTTGTTTAATTACATACACTGATAACGATGGATTTTCCCGCAGATCTTAAGAGAAGTATACGAAATTATGCATTTTTTTAGGGTTCCGTAGACAACAAAAAACCCTTGTAGTTTCGCCATGTCCATCTGTCCGTCTGTCCGCGGCTTAGCTCAGAGACTGTTGGTACTAGAAACCTGTAATTTCGTATGGGTATACGTATAAATCACGCCGACAAGGTGGTAAAATAAAATCGTGAAAAATATATTTTTTAGGGTACCTGTGAAAAAAAAACTATCCCTACTTTACGTGTAGGGTAGGGTACACGTAAAGTAGGGATAGTTTTTTTTTCTCTTCAATCCCGTGGGGGTATCTACTATTTTTGGATTCCGGGATCCCTTTGCGAAGCTTAAAAGTGCAAATTTTTGTTAGAGACAAGTGTGCCCCCCGCCGCTTAATTGGTTTCGGATATATGAAAAAATTCACGGCAGTATTATATATAAAAGAAATTAAAAGGAAAACTATCACCGCTACATAGGCTCTACAAGTTATCGAGTAATAAACGACCAAAAAAAATCATCCAACTGCGGAACCGTTCATTGTGCGTGGTTAGACATGCACTTTGCCGGTTTATTTGTATTTACGTTATTTTACAGAAGTGATTAAAGGCGTTAAAATACTGTGTTTAATTAAGTTTGAATGCACAACATGACCGATCATATTAATGATCTAATCAATTAACGACTTTTTCATTTGTTTCGGGGATATTTCTGGGAATAAATTGTGAAATGCATTTTAGAAAGTTCTCGTGTAGGCACCTACGTATATCGTTAGTATCTATTTATTCTTAGCACTGCGTCATTCTAACAAATTGAGCACGGAAATATTGCGTCCATGATTGATTTATTTGCGCGGAAATTATATTGACGAGCCTCTAACACAGGGGTTCCCAAACATTTTTTTCTCGTCACCACCCACACCACCACTTTCATTTTTTTTCTGGTTTCGGTGGGTTCTGCTAAATTTCTACCATAGGTACCCAAAACGATGCTTGGCAGGAGTGCCAGGGTTTCGGAAAAGAAGTACGAAAGGGATACCGGGCACTTGGCAACAGGCAACTGAACACGGGTGGGTTTTAGTCAGTCAAAGTCTGACACGCCCTCGCGCCCCCATCAAATCATTTGATGATTTCCCAGGATAAAAAAAAAAAAAATGTTTCCGAAACTAGTAGTTTTTTTTTAACGTTAAGCATCATTATTTTTTTGTGCTATCTATGAGAGACGCAGCTTCCGAAAAATTTTAGCCAAAACATCTGAAAATTAGAATTTTAAAGCTTCAAAATACTTTTTATAAAGTCTCAATACCTACTGCAATTTTTCACCAAAATACAGCTTGTCAAAAATCCCGAACAATTTTTTTTTGTTCCTTTAATTTTTTGAATATGTTATTATCTGTCTACATTCATAGGTAAAGCCAAGCCAACATTTTTGTTCGTTACTATCGAAACCAGAAAAAAATTCGTGGACGGGACTTACAACTTGTTAACCCTATTTTTATTTTACACCTACGTAGACCCCCGTCGAGTCTCCCGTGGACCCCTGGGAGTCCACCTGGACCACTTTGGGAGTCACTGCTCTAACAGGTCAAAATAATAACAATCAATTGAGCCAATGATGGAAATAATCGGTCAAGTTCAAAGCAAGGGCTCATGGTAACGATACATACATATATAATATTATGAATGTATGACATATATAACATATTTTGCATATCATAGCATCACGCCTGTATTCGCCAAAGGTTTGGGCCGAGCTGTACATAGTACAGTCACGGACTTTAATTGATGAGCCACTTGGCACTGTTCGCATTTTAGCCGTGTAATGCAAATCGGGCTTAGTCGGTTGTACTCATACATCCAGACACGGAAAGTCATGTCTTCGTATTATAGAAGAAGAAAATTATAATATCTTTACCGGTTGGCTAACCTGAGAGCCAGAACTACAAACTTGACAGCAGAGTGACGACGCAAAGTCAACCAATTGCAGGTCTAGCAACCGTAACCGAGCGACGATTGTTTTAGCGTAGCCATAGTAACGTTAGAGAGAAAATTGTAATTAGTAATTTCGACAAATTCGAAAATAACGTCTCTGACTGCTGACATCGACATTTCAACTGTCACTGTCTTCGGATAGGTTTTCAGAATTATCGAGTTAATGAGCTCTGATTCAAAGGAGGTCAGTATCAATTAAATTCGATAAACTTTGTAGGTATTTATTTTTTGTTGAGAACTTAGTCAACCTCTATGGATAAGACTATTTCCGATTACTAATAATTTGTCATCTTGTTTACGAGCATGCGATTTGAGTTCATGTTTAATCGTGTAATCTCGTGAATGTATGAAACTGCAAAATTGAAAAATTTGAAAGTGGCTCGTCAATCAAAGTCCGTGACTGTACACCCACATTCCGCCAGACACGTTTAAGGGGGATGCGCTAGGGTAGCCCGCGAAATTCAAATTGTCTTACGTTTATGCAATTCGCACGTCTGGTTGTATGTTGGAAATGGCTGCCGTTTTTATGTTCTAGGATCTGAGTTCCCGGTTTCCCCACGATGTTTTCCTTCACCGTTTTGAGAGTAGATGGTAATAAAATAAATGATAAAAAGTTTACTTTTTATCATTTATTTAAAATATATTTTTTAAATTATATATATAATAAATGATAAAAAGTTTACTTTTTATCATTTATTTTATTACCATCTGCTCTCAAAACGGTGGAGGAAAACATAATAATGAGTGAAATTATAATAAATGATAAAAAGTTTACTTTTTATCATTTATTTTATCACCACTGCTCTTTTAGCTGAAGCGTAGTACTCTGCGAGTTTTAGGTGCTTAGGCTCGAACCTACGACCTACGACTCGTAAGATGGGGCCGATACCAGTGGCCCATCACTGCTTACAGATGAACAGCAGATCTCCAAAATGCGGCTGCGACAGACGGGATACGGAAAGCAGAGAACCAGGTGTTCTCTCGAAAACTATGCCAGGCGGCTGACGTAATAAATACCTACACTAATTTTAATAACTAGGAAATTATGCAAAAAATACCTGTGTTCAAAAAAATCTATAGGGTCTATAGATTTTTATGAACACAGGTATTCTATGTCTTTGTTTGCAGAACAATCTAACATGCAGAAACACTCAGACCCGGAACTATTCTAGGTACTTACCTAGGTCATGAAAATATTTGTTTAGAGCGGGAATCGATACTACGACCCGTTGCGCAAATGTCTAGCCGACATATTATTTTAGTCAGAACTAGCTTTTGCCCGCGGCTTCCCCATGGGGTCGGCAAAGAGTATCCTATGTCCTCAGCAAGGTCATGGTCTACCTAGCTGTGTGCCAAATTTTCAGTTCAGCCGTTTTTGCGTGATTCGAGTTACAAACATCCAAACACACAAACTTTCACATTTATAATATTAGTTGGATAGGTAACAGTTTTATAATATAATTATTTTTATTTTATTTTATTTTTATAATACTTGTGGGATATAAAAAAAACATGACATAAGATTTCCTAGACGCTGAAAAGGAGTTTTTCCGAATCTGTCAAAAAAAATTGATGCTAAGTTGCTGAAATAAACCGAAATAAACAGTTACTCTTTGCTTTTTTTGGTGAAACAACAAGTAAATAAAACATTCATTGTTTCTGCTATTATTCAAATTCAAATTCATTTATTTGTCGGAATATGGTACATTACATGGTCTTAGATTAATACATAGTCTCATCATATTCTGCCACGTAGGGCGCGCAAATATCGGGTACACAAGTAAAATTATTATAAAACAAAAATGGAAATATTAGGATACAGACAGAATTGAATAAAGAATTAATATTACAATAAACGGTAGTAGTTAAAAAATATATTTTCACCTCAGCACCTCAAACAAGCAGGTTTTGCTGTCTACAGACAGTGTGCAAAATACAATTTTGGTGCGAGCGTGAGACAAAGTAACTTTTTAATTATTATTTTTTCTAAATTCCGAGAACATGTCATGGGTCTACTCACAAAATTCGAAATATTTGAATCTAACTTTGTTCTGTCTCTTTTACTTCGATACGAAAAAAGCGAGAGATAGAAACAAGTCGATTCGAAGTTCGACTTTAATTTCGATATCTTGTAGGCCCAAAAAAGAAACAAAAAATAAAACGCTCGGATACACATACAGGTTTTAAATGTAATAAGTAATTTAACTTTAATTTTTTTTTTATTGTTCGGTTTACAAATACATGTGGTTTGTTTACCATGTGGTTTACGTTTACCATGTTGTATTTTTTACCTTTAGGCAATAATATGGGTTTAAATATGAAATTGCCGTTTAATCGTACGCCACTTTGAATTAAAATTAAACTTGCATCACGGTGTGAGATTCCAGATTGAAACTTTTTTCACAAGATTCGGTTTTTGTGTTTTTGCATTCAGCTTTTAACAGTAAAGATAACTACAGTACGACACAACTTAGATGTAGCATAAATGTGAAAATTAGCATTCATTAATTTCAATTTTACGGATGTATTTGGTTATATAACTTTACAAGTTATTGCGTTTGCGTAAAGATCATTTTCATCTAAAGCAGTAATAAAGATTGGTGATTTTTCAGGTCGGATTGTGATCGGTTTTACGAATTTTGCAGATGCTACATGTGAGTTGTGTCGTACTGTACTTATATTGGAAATTAGAGTATTTTTTAATACGAGTTCCGACGTGGAACTAACGCAGCGGAAATAGCTCGCAATATCAATGTTGCGTTTGGAGAGGATACGGCTAATGACGACGGCGAAACGGCGAACGCACCGTGCGTTTTTGGTGTAATCGCTTTCGTAGTGGAAACTTCGATTTTAAGAATGAACCCCGAGAAAGACCAGCCTCTAAGGTAAATAACGATTAATTAGATGCGATGGTAGAAGCCGCTCCATATTAAACTGCCAAGGAACTAGCGGCACAGTTTGATGTTAGCTTAAGCAGATCCAAAATAATGATCAATCGGTGAGACAAAGAGCTTGCAAAATGGGTGCCTCATGATTTGACTGATCTGCAGAGAGAACCGCGTGTTGAAGCTTGCCTTACCTACCTTGTTGAACCTGTACAGAAATGAAGGGGTTTCAATACAAAATGCCTTCACTCAGTTTGTTGAGTCCAGATCCCCAGAGTTATACCTCAAAGGCATAAATGACCTTCCCATGAGATGGCAGAAATGTGTAGACAGTGGGGAAAATAGTTTGATTTAATAAATATATTTTACCTCAGAAAAAAAATGGTTTCCGTTCTTCAGTACAAAGCGGCAAATTCATATTTAGGCCCCTAATATATTCCCCTAATATGTTCTAATATGTAATATGTTCTCGCTGCTGAGGTGAAAAGTTGTATGTGTTACACGAGACCAAAGTTATTTGCATCTCGTGTCTTTGAATCCCTCGCTGTGCTCAGGATTCTAACCTAGAATCACTCGCGAATCCTTCGCTTGCTCGGGATTCAAAATTTTGCGCAAAACGCACCAAAAAACAACTTTGCTCTCTTGTTGCACAAATAACTATTAAATATAATGTATAAATGTCAAAGAAAATATTAAATAAAAAACAAATGTCAAAGTATTATTCAATGTCAAACTATCAAAGAGCGATTACAATTATTATGATGTCAGAGTATCATTCAAAAAGTCATTTAGATTATAATAATATTTTATACATAGCAACTTTAGTTCATACTATATTTATATTCATCATTTCACTGTCTACTGCTGGACATAGGGCTCCCCCAAACACCGCCCGCCACTTCGACCGGTTCTGTGCTTCTCGCATTGAGCAGATTCCTGAAATATTTAATTTATTAAATACATTTTTTATTAGGTATAATATAATTATTATATTTACTTTCTATATTAATAAAGAATAATTTATTTATCGACAGAGAAAAAATCATGTTCGAACTGTGTACTCACGACCGTTTACTTCTAATTTCCATTGTAAGTTAGTTTTGTTTATTTATGTGGTAACAGAGAATCGATCGTTTGTGAGGACAGCGGGGATTTCTTTTTTTTCTTTTTGATGCCATGAAAAAGGACTTTTCAGTATTTGACACGATATCACAAGGTACCTACCTAAACTTTAATTTTTTAAACTGTGTGAACTCTAATAACTTCTGTTTTCTACGAATATGAACGATGTTCACCCTCATGTCATAACGCTAATATAAAAGCAAGGGATAATGATAGCACGGGCAGTGCGCGAGCGCATACATCGTGGTCACGCAACCACGCCAAACGCACGCCGCGGTTGAAAAGAGACCGATTTAAATTTCGAAAATTGCAACCGTAATTGTTCTTTTTAATAACGTTCTACTGTCAAATAGTTTTTTTTTATTGACTTTTTTATCAAACAGTTTGTGAGTTTTTTTTTAACTTAATTTGAATAGTATTTTGGTGTTTTTTTTTTTACTGTGGTGTTTATTTATAAATAGGTAATAAAAATGGTGAACAAAGTGTATAAAGTTAGTTCTGCAAAACAAGAAAAGGTTGGGAGCAAACACAATCAGATTCTAATGTCTATTGTTGGTAAGTAATTCTTGTAACAATTTTCTTAATAATCTGATGACAGTTTAACAAACCGGTCATCACGCCTAATTTACAATAATGATGTAGGCAGAATTTTAAGTGTCTAATGTCGTGTTTAGAAAATAGGTGCAGAAAAAATAATGTTCCCACTGCTGGGACACAGGCCTCCTCCTTCTGTAAGAGGGAGAGGTGCCATAATCCACCACGCGGGCCCAGTGCGGGTTGATACATGTCGCATGACTTCGAATTTTTTGATTCTAGGTAATAATATGCCGAATAATAAAAGATTTTTTTTTTAGAATTATGTAGGTATTTTTTTTTTTCAAATGTTTTTTTTTTATCATTCAATCGAAATTTGGTAGGTTCGTATCTATTGCTTGATATTACAACTGCTTACTATCCTATATGTAGTTAGTGTTAGTAAAATTGTGCCTATTTTCGAGTCACAGACAGAATTAAAAAAAAAACGCCGGAAAGTGCCATAAATACTTACTTAGATTTAAGATGCCGAAAGTCAAGTTCACTCAGGAAATTTCATCTTTAGGGTTCCGTACCGAAGGGTGCCAAACGGAAACCTATTACTAAGCTTCCGCTGTCCGTCTGTCTGTCAGCGGGCTGTATCTCATGAACCGTAATAGGTAGGCAATTGAATTTTTCACAGATTGTTTATTTCCATTGCCGCTATCACAACAAATAATAATAATATTAAAAAAAACTCCGAATAAAACACGTTTCTAGTACGTTCAAGAAACACACAGACATTTTTTTCACACATTTTTTTACAGAAAAAATTCAGAGAAATAGATATTCTGACTGTAGCCTCACAATATATATTTGAAAATCAATTGTATGTACACAAAAATATATCTAATTTTAAGAAAATGTCCGATATTCATAGTTTAAATACCAGGAATAAACACAATCTTGCTGTACATCGCACTCGTCTCCACAGAGTAGGCAACTCGTTCATGGGTCAATGTATACGCTTTTATAACAAACTTCCCATTGACATTCGAAACTTACCCATTAAACGATTTAAAAGCTGCATTAAAACCAAACTTTGTAGAAAAGGGTACTATAAAATTTCAGATTATTTAGAAGACAAAAAAGCATGGGATTGAGCTGCTCGCTCTGCTAAGCATTGTAACATTTTGAATAATATGGAAAATCATCAAAGTATATCAACCAGTTTTATTTACAAATTGACATTATTGAATATTCTATACAAAATGACATGATTACTTTGTAAAGTATTTTATTATTGTGAATGTGAGGACTATGTGAATTTTTTAAATTTTTTTTTTCGTTCTCATTTAATTTTATCATTGGTCTGGCAATTTGAGAATTTTATGCGGCCTACCCAAATGTCCTTTCTTTGGTATGGTTCGTCGAGTCGCTGAGCTCCTTAAGTTCTGAGTTGAGCTCCGCCATTACTGACAAATGCTTGCACTGACTGGACAGGCCCACTCAAATCTGTGTGGTTCTTTCCTCAAAAGACCATTTCAGACTCGAATTTACATGGTCCTCATATGGCTTGACCAAGATTATGTCTGGACTTTAAAAGAGACTGTGACCTCTGAGTTTGTTTCGGCCTTTCTTCTCAGAGTAGTCAGATAGGAAACGCCGACCTCATCTAGCTTATTTTTAATATTTTTTAATATGACGTGTAAAAGTGATTCCAATATCCTATTTACAGAATAAACAATTTCATTTCAAACACGTTTTTTCGACGTTTTTTGCTAGTCCTATTCAGATGTAAGCGATATCGCTGTCGCTGTAGCGATATTGGTCCGCCTACTGGTTAGTCACTTTGGATCAGTATCGCTACCGAGCGCAACAGCGATATATCGGAATACCTAGACCTTAAAGATTGTACGGTGGTGCGGAACTCTTCGTGTGTAAAAGAAACTGCATTAATTTTCTTTACAATTTGTTTGCATAACGGGCTTGTTGATGATTTGCACGAATTTACTCGCCCAAAACGGGCGAATCAATACTTTTTCTTTCTTGAGATATTCGCACGGTTTTTATTTATTTCTTAAATTCGGGCGAATCACCAATAAGCCCCTTAAGGCGGGTTTCGAATGTGACATTCCCAAAACGTAACATCCTATTTCTTTATTATACACTAGCTATTGCCCGCGGCTTCGCCCGCGTGGATGCCGCAACGCAAATTGTCATTTTCAGATGTTACGTTCTGTTTATTTCCTGATTATATTTTTAGAACCATTTGTTTGCGCACGTGATTCCTCAAACAGAATCATAAAAAAATTGATGTGGCATATTTTTGAAGTGAAATGCGATTTTTCATACGGATTTAGACAGTTGTATTGTTATTTCTAATGTTTATAATTCTGTAAATCCATATTTGTTACGGTCGCGAATCATATTTGAATCAACATAAAACCTGATACTGACCGCAAATTGCAAAAACTTAAGAAAATTTTATTAATTAATCGCGGGCTACCCTGAAGCTTCGCCTTAAGGCGACTTGGAATTTACACATGATTACACATTGAAGAGTACAAATACTATGAAGACTACTTACCCACTACGACAAAAAAAAAACTGCTAATTAAGATATAATTATAATATAATTATTCCAAATTCCGAAATGATTTAACAACCACACAAAACAAATCTATGTCAAAATAAAGAACTAATTTATGCTCTCTCTACATCATTCATCTCAACTCAAAAAAAAAATTGTTGGTAATAATTATTACAAAATAAACGTTTGGCCTTAAATTATGTTTCTACATCACTGTTTACGGCCAGTACAATTCGTGCCAAATTATTTATCACCACGTGGATGCATCTGTCATTCTTATCTACGATGTTTGATAGGCATCAAATAAATAATACATACACAAACGTACGCGTTGAATTGATAATCATCTTCTTAAAAGCTGTTTAAAAAAATGAACTAATTTGATTTTCCAAATTCACCATTATGGCCTATGCAACCCCAAATTGCTTAGCATGATCCTACGCTATATCGAAAATACTGCAAAATTAATTTTGAAATAAATATAAGATAAAGTTCAGGATGAATGTTAACTATTATGTATGTTTTATGAAAAACCGACTCCACAAAATTTTGTCGATAAAAAAAAAACACTTTTTAGTTGTGATTGTGATACTCACACAAATTCAAATACCAGTACCCGCCTTGTAAATAACAGAGGAGTAACTTAAAAAAAAAAACGTAATATAACGCTTACTCAAAAACTACGCTAGCAAAGTTAATAAAAAAATTAAGGGACCACCTCTTTTTGAAGCATGACCTACCAAACAAAAAAGTGCGATTCAATGATGATTTTCCGACTTTACACAGATGTAAGTATTTGTAGCATTTTTCTGTTATCTACTGTATTCTTATGAAAAGTAGATGTCAGTTTTATAAAATCTATGCTGTAACATCAAGCCTTGACTCAGTCATCGTAGAGTAAAATGGACTATTTTTCCCATAGCAATTGTATTGTAAATTAAACAATTGGACCATCTGTTTTATGTATTTTTATGCCAGTAATTAATAATGAATGAAGTTCCTTCAGTCACACAAGTCATTACATTGTGATAACTGCGATATAACTCTATATGGCGAAAGATTCAGGGCAGCCCGCGAAATTTAAATTTTCTTACGTTTTTTGCAATTTGCAGTTTAGTATCAGGTTTTATGTTGATCTAAATAATTATGATTTGCGGCCGTAACAAATATGGATTTACAGAATTATAAACATTAGAATCAGCAATACAACTCCTTATGTTCATATAAGTGTATTGAATGAATGACTTTTCATGAAATCATGACATTTGTCACTGAGAGACATTTTTGTATTTGTTAATTTTACTAAAGACCATTATAATGCCAAACTCTTTTATTTACACACATTGTGTTATTTACCTACGTATTTACCTTGTCGAGCAGAGCGTGCCTCAGAAAGCCCGTCAAGCCGTTTGGTCCCGGCTGTCATTCGTGGATCTTTAACAGTCGTCACGGATCGTCAGATGCCCGAAAGTCTGACAACCAGTCTCACCAAGAGGTATCGTATTACCCAGTTACTGGGTTGTGGAGATCAGATGGGCAGTCGTTCCATGTAAAATACTGGTATTCAGCTGT
Organism: Lithophane ornitopus; assembly: GCA_948473465.1. Classification (NCBI taxonomy): domain Eukaryota; kingdom Metazoa; phylum Arthropoda; class Insecta; order Lepidoptera; family Noctuidae; genus Lithophane; species Lithophane ornitopus. The sequence goes on along the minus strand of OX419635.1, from coordinate 11,670,131 downwards.
ATCCGGTTAGACTGGAAGTCGACCCCAACATAGTTGGGAAAAGGGTAGGCAGATTATGTTGTCTAGCAGACGAATTTTTCAATTTAAGAATCAATTGTTTATAACTTTATAGATCCTCATAAAATAACATCACGCCTGTATTCCCCGAGGGTTTAGGCAAAGGTGTACCTCTAGTACACCCCTGTTGAGCTCCTTAAATTCTGAGTTGAGCTCCACTATTACTGACAAATGCTTGCACTGACTGGACAGGTCCACTCAAATCGTTGTGGTTCTTTCCTCAAAAGACAATTTCAGATGCTAATCTACATGGTCCTCATATGGTTTGACCAAGATTATGTCTGGACATTAAAAGAGACTGCGACCTCTGAGTTTGTTTCGGCCTTTCTTCTCGGAGTAGTGAGATAGGAAAAACCGACCTCATCTATACCCCATTTGAAATAAGATTAGACATTAAAACAAACCCTTTTACAGTCCGTTCAACCGATTTTGACTTCTATACCGTAGGCATAAGGATAGCATTAAAAGCAAAAAAAGATACACAATACCAACTATCTACTGCGGCTGCCATTTGTCATGCCACCAACGCAATAGAATTCAAAATCGGTTGAACGAAATGTAAAAAAGGCTTATCTATACGTCTAATCTTATTTCAAATGGAATATAGCTTATTTTTAATATATTTTAATATGACATGTAAAAGTGATTCCAATATCCTATTTACAGAATAAACAATTTCATTTCATTTCATTTCCCACATTTCGCCAGGTATAAAAGTCCCTTATAATAGTAGGGCCAGCCTATTGTCATCAACCGGGGACAAATCCAGACTCCGGACTGCTACTGAGAAATTTCAGATGGAGCAACCCAATTACACTTTGCTCGACCCGGGAATCGAAACCAGGCCCTCATGCTCAGCAGTACCGCTTGCGAACAGTACATCAACGCGGCAGTCCTCATAATATTTGTCATATAAGGTAGTAAAATCTGCGAATACCACCGTTATCCTTGAAACCAGTGGTTTGGTTTCATTTATAGAACGTAAAATTAATGGAAAATGACAACTTAAAAAAAATAAGAAATTCTACATTTTAACATAAGAGTATTTCACCCTTTCACCCTACGGCGCTAGGGCAACGAATTTGCGTCTCAACACGGGTGCGTGGCGCGGGACGTGACCTGACCGGCCGCAAGCCCGACCCCTCTCTCAGTCAGCTGTTTCGCTAGCGAGCACGGTGTCGGATAGAAATATTAAAAAATATTTTAATGAAAATATTTTTTTATAATAGAGGTTTTCACAATCCTACATATGTAAGTGATTACAAAAAATGTTTAAGTTGGTAAAAATTAAAAAAACATGAATAGTTATTGTTTTTTATTAAATCCTTCAAATTATTGTAATTTATAGACAATACACAATAATCCTAAGTAATAATTTACAAATCACTTTAGTGTAAAATAGTACTAAGTGACGCTTTTTTTTTATAAAAGCGATTTTTTCACTATATTCTGAAAACGAACGTTTATATTTTTGATGAATGATGACACGGATAATACTTAACTAAATATATTCACTATAATATACACTCTACCTATATACTGTTTTCAGTTTCAGCTTTTCAAACTTAAATTAACTAAAACTCTCCTCCTGAATAATTGCTAGATCTGTATTTAGTACGTTTGTCTTCTAGAACATCGATTTAAATCAACTACCCATGGTTTGCGTGACAACGGTGTTTACTCTTACATACTGATATTGTGCAGCTAAAATACCCGTGTTCTAGGACTGAACCTGAAAACCTGACATAATGGAAACATGGAAACCGGGTCTCATCAGGGAATTTATATGGCTTCGAGTTTGCATTTATAATGCATATACACGTGCCGCTGTACTATTTATAATCCTAACTATCCTAACTTTATAATAATAGGTCTTTAACTATGAAATTGCCGTTTTGTATGAAAAAATTTAAACGAATTTTTTTCATGAATTTTTTATTTGTATTCATCGAAGTAATCACCCATGCAATCAATGCATCTTTGCCATCGCAGTGGCAGTTTATTGATGCCCTTCTTAAAGAAATCAGCTGGACGGGAGGCAACAAATTCTTCAAAGGCATTTTGTACTGCCTCTCGGGTATTGAATTTTTTTCCCGCCAAGAAGTTATCCAAATTCTGGAAAAAGTAGTAGTCTGTAGGCGCAAGGTCTGGTGAGTAGGGCGGATGACGGAGAGCTTCCAACCCCAGTTCTTGCAACTTGGAGACCGTCTGCTGTGCAGTATGAGGTCGCGCGTTGTCGTGCAGGAGCAGCGGAGACGAGCGATTGACCAATGCTGGTTGGAGATGCGCCAGCTTCTCCATCATTGTGTTCAGTTCTTCACAGTACACATCTGCAGTAATGCTCACCCCGTTTGGTAAGAAGCTGTGATGAATCACACCGGCGCTAGACCACCAAACAGTGACCATCACTTTTCTAGGGGTTAGTTTTCGTTTAGGGCATTGTTTAGGTGCTGAACCAGGATCCAACCAACTTGCTGAGCGCTTGCGGTTATCAAACAGAATCCATTTTTCATCGCAGGTAACAATGCGGTTCAAAATTCCTTCATTTGTGTGTCTGTTGAGCAGTGCAAGGCACGTCTCGACGCGTACTTCGCGCTGGCGATCATTGAATTCGTGGGGCACCCATTTGTCAAGCTTTTTTACCTTGCCAATTTGACGCAAATGGACCAATATTGTTTTGACGCTAACGTCGAAAGCTGCTGCTAATTCAGCCGTAGATTGTGTATCATCAGCTTCCACAATCGCCTTTAATTCGTCATTGTCGACCAAAGTCTTCGGACGACCGCGAGGTTCATTTTTCAGGTCGAAATTTCCAGAACGGAAGCGAGCAAACCAATAACAGGTGGTGCGTTGGTTTGTAGTGTTAGCTCCGTAAACGTCGTTGATGTTGCGTGCCGCTTGTGCCGCGTTGCTGCCACGACGGTACTCATATTCCATAATTACTCGAATTTTTAACGTATCCATGATGACGAAAAAGATTGAAATGCGATGAAAATGTAACACTAATCAATAAAGAAATGACTACTTTTGGAAAAAAAAATCCATGTTTTTAAAATAAAATTAATTTGAAATTAGAATTCTTAGCCAAACAAAAATTATTTTGATTTGAAATGACCAGTACTGCAGAACGGCAATTTCATAGGTAAAGACCTAATATATAAACTACTAGCTGATGCTCGCGGCTTCGCCCGTTTGACAAATTATATACTAAAACCTTCCTCGAGAACCACTCTATCCATTGGTGAAAACAGCATGATAACCGGTGCAGTCGTTTTTAAGTTTATCGCAAATAGACAGACAGACGCGGCGTAGGACTTGGTTTTATACTTTTTAATATGTAGTTATAGACTTATATTATCCTAACTTAGTAATCATTACTAATATTTTAAATGCGAAAGTAACTCTGTCTGTTTGTCGCGCTTCCACGCTAAAACTACTGAACCGATTTAAATGAAATTTGGTACACAGGTAGTCTAGAGCAGGGGTTCCCTAACTTATTTTGTCTACTGCCCACTTTGAGAATAATTTTTTTTTAGCGCCCCCTTTTTTTCACCTACAAAACCACAATAACTTCAAATTAAATTGTGAGCTATATTAGCCGAGATTAAACATTCATTCTAAACGAGACTAAGTATAACCCGCATGAATTAATTTGAGACCTTGGTTATTCAACAAAAACTTGTTAAAACTTGATTGCCCGCGGTCTATTATCTACGAAAATGACCTATCTAGGAATACTAATAACTATTAAAATCCGAAAGTGTGTCTATTACCTTTTAATTATTTGTTTGTTTGTGTGTTCTACGAACCGAGTTAGTTTGAGCAATCTCTTAATTAATATTAGTTTATGTTCACAAGTTGTAGCCGAGAGTCGAGAGCTCAGTCGGTGTCTAAGAGTCCTCCTAGATGAAATTACAAATCGCCCCCTAAGCCTCTACACAACGCTCCCATTTTTTTTCTGGGTCTCTTATCGCCCCCCTTTAAGCCTGCAGCGCCCACAAGGGGGCGTTATCGCCCACTTTGGGAAAGGCTGGCCTAGAGCCTGAGAAAGGACATAGGCTACTTTTTATCGACATACCACGGGCGAAGCCGCGGGCGGAAGTTAGTATATAATATTATAAATGCGAAAGTGAGTTTGTTTGTTTTCACGCTAAAACGGCTGAACGGATTTGGATAAAATTTTGCACATGAGTAGACCATGGCCTGTGTTAGGAGATACTTTTTATCCCGATATTCCCACGGGATCGAGACTTATGTGGGTAAAAATAAAGGTTATTTTTACATACATTACGAATCGAAGATCGCAGACGTGAGTCATAGACAAGTTCTGTTAATTACATCTAAAAATAAATCAATCGTGTACCAGGAACGCATACATGCTTAGCTGTTTAGTCCCAAGTAAGATTTACTTTACTCTAAGTAGGTACCTATTTTTAGCTCGCCTCGACAGCCTTTTTATCGAGATCAACCAACTGATAAAAACATTACCTACACATATTTATTTAGTTACAACTGTTTGATGATTACTTAGTCTTTGCTTACAGAATAGTAAATTTTCGTAAATAGAATTGGCTTGAATCCTACTATCCTACTAATATTATAAATGTGTAAGTTTGTTTGTTTCCATGGAGTTTCTTGCCCGTTCTTCTCCATAGGTACCTACTACGCTTTGGAATGGGCAACTAGCTTCATATTTCTGACTGACCGACCCCTTGACAATTCAAAAGTGCCTGTAAATGGTTTAATTGAAATAAATGCTTTGAGTTTGAGTTTTGTGTGTTTGTTACTCAATCACGCAAAAACGGCTAAACGAATTTGGATGAAATTTGGCTAACAGATAGTTTATAACCTGGATTATCACATAGGATACTTTTTATCCCGATATTCCGACGGGATTGAGACTTACGCGGGTTAAACAGCGGGGCGCAGCTAGTAAGAAATAAGTACCTCAAGTTTCATTTTTCATGAGAAAAATCGTTTTAGGTACCTACCTATAATTTTGAATTTTGATTGATAATGGTTATCGGGAAAAGCTGCTTGTGTGGTGATAAATAATTACTATGAAAGGTATAAGGTATGCCTCAATCTACACCATGTAACCCGGTAAAATTCCCGATTGAAAAATAATGCGACGATTTTTTTTTCTATTTTCCAAAAAAAAAAAACACAATTTCGAGTATCCACCTTAGGGTGGATTTGGGGTGGATAAACGGAATAACCCCTACGTTTACTCCAATTGAAATAAGATTAGACATAAAATAAATAAATTTAGATGTTTTGTGTTTTATTTACAGTCACGGACTTTAATTGATGAGCCACTTGGCACTGTTCGCATATTAGCCGTGTAATTCAAATCGGGCTTAGTCGGTTATACTCGTACATCCAGAATTTCAGACACGGAAAATCATGTCTTCGTATTAAAGAAGAAGAAATTACCGATTGAGTAACCTGAGAGCCAGAACTACAAACTTGACAGCAGAGTGACTACCCAAAATCAACCAATTGCAGGTCTAGCAACCGTAACCTAGCGACGATTGTTTTAGCGTAGCTATAGTAACGTTAGCGTACGGAGAAATTTTAATTAGTTATTTCGACAAATTCGAAAATAATGTCTCTGACATCGACATTACAACTGTCACTGTCTTCGGATAGGTTTTCAGTGAGCTCTTATTCTAAGGAGGTCAGTATCAAATAGATTCGATAAAAATTGTATTTATATTTTATTGAGAACTTATTAGTCAACCTCTATGGATAACACTATTTCCGATTACTAGTAATTTGTCGACTTGTTTACGAGCATGCGATTTGAGTTCATATTTAATCGTGTAATCTCGTGAATGTATGAAACTGCAAAATTAAAAAGTTTAGAAGTGGGTCATCAATTAAAGTCCGTGACTGTACTGCGAAGACGCAGACGCAGACGCAGGGGCGGGTCGCGTCATTTCCAAAATCGCTATATCTAACGCACAATTTTCTCCCATTCCAGTATGTATGCCGATCCTGGCGTACGGAACAGCAATGGGGTGGATATCCCCCAACAAGGCGCTGCTCATGGGGGACTATTCCCCCTCGAACTCCCCCCTGTCTGAAGAGGACGTGTCCTGGATGGCTTCCATCATGTTTATCTTCGCACCTATTGCTGTGTTCGTGTATGGAGTCGCCGCTGATAAGTTTGGAAGGAAAAATGCGTTGTTGTTCGCTACTTTACCTATTTCTGTAAGTATCATCTGCCTAGCATTTTCCCAACCATGTTGGGGTCGGCTTCCAGTCTAACCGGATGCAGCTGAATACCAGTATTTTACATGGAGCGACTACCTATCTGACCTCCACAACCCAGTAACTAGGTAATACGATACCCCTTGTAAGACTGGTTGTCAGACTTTCGGGCGATTTACAACATACAGTTATGACTAATTCGCCGGGTAATTGCGTCATAATCATCATCAGCCTATAGCAGTCCACTGCTGGACATAGGCTTGTTCAATTACACGCTATTCAGCTCGATTCTCGGCAGCTCTCATCCAGCTGCTACCAGCCACCCTGCGAAGATCGTCGCTCCACCTAGCCTGAGGGCGTCCTACCTTACGTTTACCGATTCACGGTCTTCACTCAAGAACACGTCTACCCCAACGGTCATCGGTTCTACGGCTAATATGACCGGCTCATTGCCTCTTCAGCTTGCTTATTCTGTGAGCTATGTCGACAACACACATAAAATGACAGTTGATCGCAATAGATTTCATTTTGACAGTTCACCCACTTCCATTGCGTTAATTACTTTACTGAGCAAACGTATTTTTCAAACTGAAGCAATGGATTAGCACATCCTTCAAAACTCTTGGATTGTGATTCAAAGTGTGTTACGCAATTCAAGCTTCTCAACGACCCAAGTATATAAAAATCTTTAAAAAAAAAGTGACTCTACATTCGCGACAATCTAAGAAGTCCGTTTTGACGTTTCGTTCTCGTACATGTAATAAAACGTTAAGCCTTGAGAATCAGATTTTAGCAATGTAGATAAGTCGTCGATTACAAACTCTCTATGTATGTTCAATCGATATATCTCGAGAATCAGTTTATAATTAAGAAACCAATTTTGATAGCTGTCAAAACAGACTTCTTAGATTTTCACGAGTCTAGGCTTGGTTTTCTATTTATTGAATTTTAAAACCAGCTGCTATCCACAGCTCGGCTGGGCAGTAAAGCTGATGTGCGCGCACCCGATCGCGCTGATCGGCGCCCGCGCTCTTATTGGATTTGGTTCGGGAGGAGGCTTCGTGGTCTGTCCGCTTTACGTCAAAGAGATCAGCGAGGATAGCATCCGAGGCATGACTGGCACCTTCGTTATATTCTCACAGGTTAGTAATTTTACTACTTATCCCACTACCTATTTAAGGCTACACAAGGCGTCGTCACGCGCGCCTTTCCCTGCAATGACACACATAATATGACCGCGGTAGAAACGGGTTTTGTCGACGGAAGAATAGACAAAATGACAGATAAACAATCGCAATCTGTCTATTCCTCCGTCGACAAAACCCGTTTCTACCGTGGTCCTGCTACGCGTGTTGGAACTTTTCGCGTGGAGGAGATAATTGACCTAAACATGTAATGTGAAACAGTAATTGGGGAACATGGGAACACAAAAAGATTCCGACGAATTGAGAAACTTCTCCTTTTTTAAAGTCGGTTAAAATAAAATAAGGGCTGACTCAGCCGCGGTTAATGCATGCAGACGCGCGTTTAAATTCCTGCCGCGAAGCTAGGCGCCAATATATTCTAGCTGCGTGTTCGTGCCTTCAATTACAAGTCAAGTTCAATAGCACGATGCATGTGAACTGATTTAATTTAATCAAGCTGTTAATGAGTAATGCGCATCGAGCTTAAAGATGAGATGACGCTCTACAATCATAATTATCGTTATCTATAACAGTTCTCGATTTTTTTTTTTTTGGTCATTCAAATCAAATCAAATCATTTATTTGCCAGAATATGGGTACATAAGTTGATAGGTACGAGTACATACAATGAAAGTTATCCATATCCTACCTAAACAGGTGTGCAGATATCTAGTAAAATAAACATAATTCTTATATTATTCAATTATATAACTATGACAAATATATTATATCATTTATGAAATTATGAGATTTATGAATTATATAATTTAATTTAAATTATCATCCAGGCTTTTTTCAGGTAAAATGTCAGCTAATCATAATATCATGAACACGCATGTTTCATTTAATGTCAGATGTCAAAGAGTGACATGTCAAAGTATAAAAAAATACAATTAAATTAGCATGTCAAAGTATGATTCAAATTATAACATTTATTACATGGTATAATGGCGTGTGCTAGCTGACATATAGCTAATAATTAGATTTATGTTTTTGTGTTCCGTAATGTCAATGATTTTGCATACTATTTAATTGTATAGAAGTGTTTTTTCTAACTGAACAAACAGCTGTGCTGCTGGGGAGTTTGTTGCGCCACTTCTACTTCCCAGGTAAAACAATAGGAAGTGTTGAAGGATGGGCGTTTTGGGGAACTGTCTTAAGTAATTATGACGTTCGAAAAGTGCTGATTCTCAGTCTAGTTTGAATGACTTCAGCATTGCTAATCTGTTACCATTTCACCGTGAAAATTTAGATGAAGTGAGTTTGAAGTGAACTGTCACTGCCTTAGCATCAGTAGGTATCGATAACAATGACAGCTCACTCCACGCTCACTTCACCTATACTCCATTTGAAATAAGATTAGACGTATAGATAAGCCTTTTTTTACATTCCGTTCAACCGATTTTTAATTCTATTGCGTTGGTGGCATGACAAATGGCAGCCGCAGTAGATAGTTGGTATTGTGTAACTTTTTTTGCTTTTAATGCTATCCTTATGCCTACGGTATAGAAGTCAAAACTCGGTTGAACGAACTGTAAAAGGGTTTGTTTTAATGTCTAATCTTATTTCAAATGGGTTATAGGTTTTCCACGGTGATATGGTTAGAGAATAGCAATGATGATGTTGATTTTGATTGAGGTTCAATTTTAACCAGAGAAGCTAAACTAAAGACACAATATATAATATAATTGGGGAAAGATTAGGCAGGTGATGATGGGTATTCTTAATTTCTAAAACTGAAAAACTAACTATTTAAAACCATTTGTACTCGAGCAACAAATATTAAACAGTGCATCTGAAAAAATAAGAAATTTAAAATTTTATTTATTTAAGATAATACTTACTGTACCTATCTGTTTAGCTTTAAGTTTTCCTAAAAATAAAATAAAAAAATATATATTTTACTGTGCTAAAGATGTGCATGCATATTTAAGGGGGATGCGCTATATACGTTTTTTGCAGTTTGCAGGTCAATACCAAGTTGTCTGTTGATCTAAATATTATTTTCGTCCGTAACAAATATGGATTTACAGAATTATAAACATTAGAATTTCATTGACTTGAATGTGCCCTGGCGGCTGGGAATGTCATGCTCACTCAAATGTCTCGCTGATGGTGGCGCGTGTGTTGGATCATTTAGCTCCCTTCAAAATGGTTGAGCTGAATGGTGCTGATCCATGCGTCATCTCTTAGCTGCCATGGCTTATTTTAATTTTTGAATTGTTTTTATTTTATAATTGCGGACGCTTTTAACGTGCTTTCTACATTGTTCTCACATGTATAATTTCAACATGAATGATGTAACTAATATATTGTAACAATATTTTGATTTAAAAGAGTGTCCATGGAGTTTCTTGCCCGTTCTTCTCCATAGGTACCTACTACGCTTTGGAATGGGCAACTAGCTTCATATTTCTGACTGACTGACTGACTCCTTGACAATTCAAAAGTGCCTGTAAATGGTTTAATTGAAATAAATGCTTTGAGTTTGAGTTTGAGTTAGAGCAATACAACTCTCCAAGTTCATGTAAGTGCATTAAATGACGATTTCATGAAATTTTCATTAAATGCACTTACATGAACTCATTACTCACATGAACGAATTTCGCGGGCTACCCTAGCGCATCCACCTTATGGTAAACTGCGCCTAAGATAATTCCTACTTTGTTTACCTACATTGAACATAAAAGTGACTACCAAACGGAACTTCGACAAAGGTACTACGACATGATTTTACTGCGACAATACGGAACTCCGACACTTCTTTATTTCGACAATACTTTAGTTCGGCATGCCTTAAGTCCGACACTAATCTACTTCGTCAAGACGTTGCTTCGAAAAAAAAAGTGAGATAGAGGTACTTATATTCTCTAAAAATGAAATTAAAATGCATTACAACGCATGCCGGGCATTAGCTAGTCAGACATATTTATGATAATGTATCCCCTAGACAACAATAAATTACCCTAATTCAAAAACATGCAATTTGTGACAGGTAAGACACGATAATGGAAAATACGGTAAATTATCAGTTTTCTTGACATAACTCAGGTGTTCCCCCTTCAAACAAAGACGTATGTTTTTCCTGTTATTCTTTCAGTTCGAGGAAGATTTTTTGTAAGTCTACGTACTTACTAAGTATTTGGTAATCCCCGTAGAGATCTGTTTGAGGTATGTTAATGGGCAAATAGATGTTCAGGTTCCTCAAAATGTGCTGCGTCGATTTTAGTTGTAAGGAAAAATGTTATGTAAATACTAGGTACAATTTGCCAATAGACTCTGTTTGTCGTATGGGTTCTCAGAAAAATATTGTGTTGTGTAGGTTATGCAAATTTTTGGTGCCTTTGAAGAATTTTACTGACTAGTAAGTCGGTACCTCTTTAATTTTTAACCGACTTCTTCAAAAAGGAGGAGGTTCTCAATTCGTCTGTATGTTTTTTTTTGTATGTTTTTTACGCGATTACTCCGCCAATTATGAATCGATTTTGATGATTCTTTTTTTGTTTGATAGGCCATGCTTCCGAGGTGGTCCCATATAAATTTTATTAACTTTTCTTGCGTAATTTTTGAGTTAGCTTCAATATTACGTATTTTTCCCACTTAGTTTATCTAGACGATATCCTGTTTGACTCCTTCACTGTTATATACATAGCAGGTAGTGGTATTCGGATTTGTGTCAGGTAGGTACCACAACTAAAAAGTGAAAAATAAAAACTTTTTACAAAAAAAAAAACAACCGACTTCCAAAAAAAACACTAAAAAAGTGAAAAATAACTTTAATTTCGGAAGTCGGTGGCAAAAAACGGAAATTGAAAGGCAAAAAGACACCGACTTCCGAAATGAAAGTTATTTTTCACTTTTTTAGTGTTTTTTTTGGAAGTCGGTTGTTTTTTTTTTGTAATATTTAATGTAGAGATTGGTTTAGTTTTTTTAATGTTGGTTATACTAAATAAGTTTTTTAAATAAGACGTGTAACAAACACTTTTCATAATTTATCAAAAAGACGGCTCCTAAAATTAATGATGCCAAGATGTTCGCAAAAATCTTGCGAGTGTGGGTAAGCCGTAGTTGAAAGGGAATGGTGCCATTGAAATTTCAATTAACAGACACTTTTGACGTTTCGCCTTCATCTTTTATGATTGGAAAAAAAAAACACTCATTTCTCTGGAAATTAAATGACACAGCAGCAGCAGTTTTGGCCTCGTATAGATAGGACATTTTTTTTTTGTTATTTTTGGCGATGTATTGTTTTTATATCCATTTTTTTTTTTTTTTTTTTTATTTAAAAAAACGTTGCCCCACACTAGGAATTTCTTCCTGTATCGTGGGTGTGTTTACAAACATAGAAACTCACATACACTAACACCCAACCCCGGAACAACTACTTGCAGATACTGGGACCGTTCTTGTTGTTTTGTTTTTGTAATTATATGTATATATATATATATATATTATTTTTTATTAATTTTTTATTAGATACTAGTTTATTTATATTATGACTTATTGTTTATTAGGTAGGTATGTTGAAACTGTATGTACTTCCCGTCATTTGTCCATAAGGGTTCATTAGAAAACCAGCGTCAGACAGTATATTCTGTCTGGCATTAATGCTGAAATGAGCCTTTTTGGCGCAGCCGTGAGGCACACATTATCGTTTTAAAAAAATTATTTATTCTTTATTTTGATATTTGTGTTATGTGTTTCATGAACTGTGTCCAAATAAACTTTATTCTTTCTTTCTTTTTTTTCTTTCAGATCATACAAATATTTGTTCCGTGCAGGAATCGAACCCACGACACGTTGCGCAGCAGTCCATCGCTCAGCCACTGCGCCAATCGTGTCGTCACATGATTTTTATTACACACACACATCACACATTATTTGTCACATTATTTGTATCACATTATTTTTGTTATTTTTGGCGTTGTATTTTTTTTTTTCCTTTTTTATCATATTATTAAGTTTTTTAGGTATCTTACTGAATGAATACCAATAAATACTTTTTCTTTCGTAAAGTAAAGTAGACCCAGTTCGGGCCAGTTCCCAGTTCCCAGATAGCCGACCATCGACTTGTTTGCCTAACATCATCATCTGCCTAGCCTTTTCCCAACTATGTTGGGGTCGGCTTCCAGTCTAACCGGATGCAGCTGAATACCAGTATTTTACATAGAGTGACTGCCTATCTGACCTCCACAACCCTGGGTAACACGATACCCTTTGGTTAGACTGGTTGTCAGACTTTCGGGCTTTTAACGACCCGTAACAACTGTCAAAGATCTACAAATGACAGCGGGACCAACGGCTTAACGTGCTTTCCGAGGCACGAAGGGGTCTTGGTATGTAAAGATGGTCACCCATCCACGGACCAACCCCGGCAAGCGTAGCTTAACCTGATCGATCGACCCGTGCGGCTGTTACTAGGTACTTAGCCACAAGCTCCTCCAGACTTATTTGCCAAAAAATTCTAAAATTATTTCCTTTCGTCCTCAGACCGTTGGAAACCTGCTAGTCTTCGTCTTGGGAGACCTGCTACCCTTCAACACAGTGCTTTGGATCCTGCTCGCGATTCCTCTCATCCACTTCTGTATCCTACTGCGACTGCCGGAGACACCCTCGTACTTGGTCAAGTGCGGGAGGAATGAGGTACGATTGAATGAGGATAAATGCCATTGCTACTATACAAAATTACCCCTCTAGGCACTATTCTTCACTGCCAGGGATGCGGGAAAGTCTGCGAGGGTTGCGGGAAAGTCTGCCAGGGTTGCGGTAAAGTCTGCCAGGGTTGCGGTAAAGTCTGCCAGTGTTGCGGGAAAGTCTGCCAGGATTGCGGGAAAGTCTGCCAGGGTTGCGGGAAAGTCTGCCAGGGTTGCGGGAAAGTCTGCCAGGGTTGCGGTAAAGTCTGCCAGGGTTGCGGGAAAGTCTGCCAGGTTTGCGGGAAAGTCTGTCAGGGTTGCGGGAAAGTCTGCCAGGGTTGCGGTAAAGTCTGCCAGGGTTGCGGGAAAGTCTGCCAGGGTTGCGGGAATGTCTTCCAGGGTTGCGGGAAAGTCCGAAAGGGATACCGGGTCCCTTGGCAACAGACAACTGAAGGAACACGTGTGGTTTTTAGTCAGTAGAAGTCTGACACGCCCTCCCGCTCTACCCAGAGCGGGAGAAGTAATTTGATAATTTCACAACCTAAAAAAAAATGGTTTGCGGTAAAGTCTGCCAGGGTTGCGGGAAAGTCCGAAAGGGATTCCGGGACCTTTGGCAACAGGCAACTGAGGGAACACGGGTGGATTTTACTCAGTAAAAGTCTGACATGCCCTCCCGCTCCGCCCAGAGTCATTTGATGATTTCCCACCCTCAAAAAAAAAAGGGAGAAGAGGAGACGTCACGGGAGAAACGGAACGAGAGAAGTCATTTGATGATTTCCCACCCTCAAGAAAAAAGGGCACTATTCTTCTGTCTTGTGCTAAATTTAACTTTGTTTCAGGAAACAGCAAAGGTGCTAGCTTGGCTTCGTTCTATGCCCGTAGATGACAAGTCCATCTCCGAAGAAGTTGACAGATTGATCATTGAGCAGACTACTTGTGAACCTAAGTTCTCGCCGAAACTATTGTGTGAGTGTTTTCCTCTAGTCTCGCGACAATTTAAGAAGTCCGTTTTGACGTTTCGTTCTCGTACTTGTACTAAAACGATAGGCCTTGAGAATTAGTTTTAAGCAATGTAGATTCGTCGTAGATTACAACCTTTCTAAGTATGCTCAATCGATATGTCTCGAGAATCAGTTTATAAGAAACCAATTTTTTTTTCATCGCTACACAAAGTAATTTTATAGCTGTCAAAACGGACTTCTTAGATTGTCTCGAGTCTAATAGTGCTCAGGCACGCATAGGGAATCATCAATGTAATTTATTCTATTGCAAAAAAATTGCGAAAAGCGGGCTATACTTTTTTTCGGGCACAAACTAAAATGTAATCGTCATTAGAATCGTCATCCGCTGAGTTTCGCTAGCTACTCTCGATTGGACCCTGTATTTAGACTATCAGCCGTATGCTCAATCGCTAATGGAATATTTGATAGAAAGTTCTTCAAATATTTTGGTAACTAATTCGTGTTCAACTCTCTTGAGATTCAACTAGCTTTCGGAAATTCCGCTTTTAACCTATTTCTGCCCAGTAGTGTGGCCACCAACCCGTCTACTAAGCGTTGGGAATTGGGAAGTCATTTGCCCGGTGACTGCTTTGTCTAAACTTATCCTAATCTTAGCTAATCCATACCAAAGTATAGCCTTATAGGCAATTATATTTTCGAGCCATTTGGGGTTGAAACCCTAGGGCCGTGGGGTCCGAGTGCTCATAGTCTGTTTAATGAAATCTCCAAACGGCTGTTTGACACTTCCCGTGACCCAAGGGCTGGCTTTTATCTTGGTGAACGTGGCAATGCCGCGAGTCTCTTTGGTACATTACCAGCCGACAACGATGCGGAGGAATTTTTCGACGCCATATTGTAGATATTAATTGTTTATTTGTATAGTTAGTTTTAATTAATATTAGTAATAGTTAGTTTTGTTAGAGTTAGTATTTAGATTTATACCCCATTTAGAGAAATAAAAAAACACGAAAGTACACTAATATTATAAATAAGAAAGTAAATCTGTCTGTCTATCTGTATGTTAGGTACCTTTTCACGCATAAACCACTGAAAGGATTTTGATAAAATTTGGCAAGGAGATAGATGGCATCCCGGGGATGGACATAGGCTACTTTTTATCGACATACCACGAGGGCGAAAGCGCGGGCGGAAGTTAGTATTATTAGCGAAATTGAGTTTGTTTGTTACACTTGCACGCTAAAACGGCTGAACGGATTTGGATGAAATTTAGCTCATGGGTAGACTATGGCCTGGGTTAGGACATATGATAGATAATTTTTATGTGGATATTCCCACGGGATCGAGATAGATAGAAATAAACTGCCCTGCGAACTAAATTGATCTCCAATGTCGACAAACAATAACAAACAATTAATTTTAAACACGGAAATTGGAAAAGGCTTGATTTGAGTCGTCTTGTACTTCCTTCTAACTCATTGTCATAATAATAAGTACTTAGATAGGTCAATACTTCGTTCAGGAAGAAGTCCGTACACGACATAAAAGGAGATGGTTTTGAAAATGAGCTGATGATGAGATGAATGGCGCTCGAGGGTAAGTAATAACAGCCGCACGGGTCGATCCAGCAGGTTAAGCTACGCTTGCCGGGGTTGGTCCGTGGGGGAATCCCCCTCTTGCCATAATATTGTTTGGCATAACGTTTTCTCATAACTTTTTTAGTATAATAATACCTTAGCATAATGCTAAGGTTAGCATAACTGTCATTTGGTCTAATTTGTTTTAGCATAATTTGGAGTTGCTCTAATTTTTAAGGCATAATTTATTTATTCGTCTATTAATCGTAAGCCATAAATATAAACATTATTTATTATAATTTGGGAATTACTCTATTGGATTAGGTTAAGGTGCGGCGGGAGTGGCCCTTGGGCCACCCCTGAGCCGCGAACATGTTTTTTTTTAAACCGAGTTCTAAAAGAAGTAGGTTATCAATTCGGAGGTTTTTTTATGTTTGTTCGGGCATACGTTGTATATAAACGGATTTGCAAAATTCTATTTTTATAATAACTCGTGCATTTAATCTCAGAAAGCACCATTTGGTGAAAGATGTTGATGACCACAGATTGCCACCGCAACTACTCAATAATAAGTATTTCACGGGTTGCGATTCGATTACTGTATGGTTGCCAAGTAATTTAAGCTCGTCACAATGGATATCAAACTCAAACTCAAACTCAAAGCATTTATTTCAAATAAACCAATTACAGGTACTTTTGAATTGTCAAGGGGTCGGTCAGTCAAAAAAATGAAGCTAGTTGCCCATTCCAAAGCGTAGTAGGTTCCTATGGAGAAGAACGGGCAAGAAACTCCACGGACACTCTTTTAAATCAAAATTTTGTTACAATATATTGGTTACATCATTCAATTGAAATTAAACATGTGAGAACAATGTAAAAAAGAAAAAAAAGAGACGTGCACGTTAAAAGCGTCCGTAAAGATAAAAAACAATTCAAAAATTTTAATAAATTAAAAATAAGCCGTGGCAGCTTAGAGATGACCAGTCCCTACTGGCGGCGCCCGTTCACGAACATGACGCATGGATCAGCACCATTCAGCTCAACCATTTTGAAGGGAACTTAATGATCCAACACACACGCCACCACCAGCGAGACATTTGAGTGAGCATGACATACTCTCTGCCGCCAGGGCACATTCAAGTCAATGAACGACGTACCTAGTAAATGGTAGCTTTAAGGTAGGTAAGTACATAGTGCTCACATATGTGCTATGAAATTATACAATACTAGGAGATTGAATTTATACAATGTCAAGATAGTCTTTACAATATTCAGCAGCTCCAACAATATTTTCGAATGCCAATCAATTAGTTTATGCGTCCTTGTGGAGCTGGAGCAGCGCTAAGCCAAGCATTTTTGTCAGCGATGTAATCCCCCAATTTATAATATGCTTGGCGGCATAGTGTGCGTTTTACCCAAGATTTAAATTTCGTTTCATTCAGTTGAAGTATGTGGGGAGGTATTTTATTGTAACATTTTAAACAGTACCCCATGAAGGATGAGTCTACTTTAGCCAGTCTGAAACCCGGTTGAACTAATTGGTCCCTATTTCTAGTCCTATAAGTGTGTCTTTCACCTCTTTTACTGAAAAGACTTAGATTTTTCCTTACGTACATGATGTTTTCATAGATATATTGACAAGGTACCGTCATGATGTTAATATCTTTAAACAGTTCTCTTAGAGAATCGCGCCTGCGGAGCCCATATATTGCTCTGATGGCTCTTTTCTGCAGAATAAATATAGACTCGATATCTGCAGCCCGTCCCCACAATAAAATACCGTAAGACATGATACTATGAAAGTAGCTGAAATAAACTAGCCTCGCGGTATCTACATTAGTAAACTGACGGATTTTTCTCACAGCATATGCTGCTGAACTTAGCCGTCCTGCAAGAGATGTTAAATGAGGACCCCATTGCAGCCTTGAGTCGAGGGTGATCCCCAAGAAAACAGTTTTATCGACGAATTCTAATTTCTCCTTATCCAATACTATGTCACAATCACTACTTTTAACATTCGGTAAAGCAAATCTTATGCATTTAGTTTTTTTCCCATTTAATACTAAATTATTAGCAGTGAACCAACTATGTACCTGCAGTAAGGCGTTATTTACGTCGTCCAAATTTGATGCACGTCTATTTATCTTAAAAATTAATGAAGTATCGTCAGCAAATAACACCATTTGTGGTTGGTTTTTTAATAAATGGGGTAGATCATTAATATATACTAGAAAGAGGAAAGGACCCAATATCGAGCCTTGTGGAACACCCATTTTTACTTTTAAACCGATTGAATGGACATCATTTATTTGAACTTGCTGTTGTCTATCGTCTAAATAAGATTTTACTAAACTGAGCGCAAGTTTACCTAGTCCGTAATGCGCAAGTTTCAAAAGTAAGGTTTCGTGATTTACGCAATCAAATGCCTTGGAGAGGTCACAAAAGATTCCTATGGCATCTTGCGCCTCCTCCCACGCTGTAAATATGTGTTTTAATAAGGTGACACCGGCGTCAGTCGTACAACGTCCTTTGGTGAAACCATATTGCTGATCGTGTAAGATCTGGTTGGTATTAAAATGATTAAGCATCTGATTTAGCATTACCTTTTCGAACACCTTGCTGAATACCGGCAACACGGATACTGGTCTATAATTGTTGGTGTCTTTACTGTTCCCAGATTTAAAAAGAGGTACAACTTTACTATATTTCATTAAATCTGGGAAGACTCCTTGATCCACACACAAGTTAAATATTAAAGCTAAATATGGTGCTATAGTCTCAATTATGGATGCACAAACTTTGATAGATAATCCCCATAGATCTTCGGTCAATTTGATTTTTATTTGCCGAAATGCTTTTATGACTATCATTGGGTTTATATGTTTAAATTGAAATTCAACCGGGCAGCCTGGAACGTTCGCTCTTAATAAATCAATTGAAACACTGGGTGAGGAATTTAAAGCTTCCGTCGTTTTAGAGGGTATATTAGTAAAGAAATGTACAAATTCCTGAGCTACTTCTAAGTTAGAACTTATGGCACCACGTGAAGTCTCCAGTGTGAAATCAGTGTTTCGTATTTTTTTCCCATTAGTTTCATTATTTATAACTTTCCAAACCGTTTTTATTTTATCTTCTGCTGATTTGATCTTGTTGCTGATATACAGAGCTTTAGCTATTTGGCAGGTATTTCTAAAAATTTTGGAATATGTAGCAACATACTTGTTGAAAGTTTCAGTATTTATGTGAGGCTTAAGGCCATACAGCTCGAACAGTCTTTCCCTACTTATCCTAATACCTCTAGTTGCCCAGTCACTAAATATAAAATTAGGGAAAATATTTTTTGTTTTCTTTTCAAAAGTTTTATTGAATTCAGTGTGCACTACTGAAAAGAAATCCTCATACAATTTGTTTGCATCGTTCATATTATAGCCCAGAACATTTAACTTATTGTTTATGGTACTATTGAATCTACTTAATTTGCCCGTTGTTATGGGTCTAAATTGTATTTGTACTTTTTGCAAAGGTATTTTAAACTTAAAAGTTACCGTTTGCCCACTATGATCGGACGGCAAGTAATTAACGATGGCTTTAACTAAATAATCACAATCGCAGAAGACATTATCGATACAAGTAGCAGAAGTTGGAGTTACTCTAGTTGGTTCTGTAAAAATATTAGATAAATTGAACGATTTAAAAAGGCTTAATAATCTACTGCTATCTGAATTATTTTCCAGAGTATTAATATTAAAATCACCACAAATAATTGCAGCTTTATTACTGGATGCAAGTTTCGCTAGGACATCTTCCATTATTGACTCAAATAAAGAAAAGTTCTGATATTTAGGGGGTCTGTACACGCACACTACAACATGCTTATCCAGCTCAACACAGGACAGTTCGACGCAATGTTCCACTGATAAACCAACTATGTCATTACGTTGTTTAGATTTTAAACAATTTTTTATCAAGATTAGAGAACCGCCACGCAGCATAGATTTACGGTTAAAACAACTGCCCACACTATAGTTCTCATAATTAATTAGCATTTGGTAATCCTTTAGCCAATGTTCAGTAAAACAAACAATATCATATTTTGTTTTTTCTAAAAACATTTCAATTTCTAATAATTTGGAAGAAATACCTTGAATATTTTGATGAAATAATTTCAAGACATTCTGCTGATCTCCTTTTTTGTAATTACTTATTTTAGAGCCAGAAGACACCTTCTTGTTGTTAGTTACAAGAATATTCTTACATGTACCTTCTGTTGTCTTACAATCTAGTTTAAATGACTATCCGGAGTTGACCCCATGACTTCAATGTCATCACCAGGCTGTGAACTCATAGTGAGTGAGGGACATGGAACCTCCTTCGTACAATCTGTATAAATATTTGTAGCAGTTGAGCTACATTTATCCAGGCTCACCACCTCATTATTAGTACTATTACTAACCATTGTGGTGCCAATAATACATGACTTCGACATACTACATATGTCTGAGTTTATATAAAAAGCTAATAGCCTTGCTATTATATGTCTAAAACTAACAGGCAGATACACAGTATCCCTAGTCGATTTTAAAGTTTCCACAAAAATGTTTGTGTCAAGAAATATAAGCTTATCACTATAATGACTAACTAAGAAGTGCATATGCTTATTAAGCATATGAATATAATTGTTTTGTCTATGAGTCAATCTTTCAAAATATGGGAAAGCACACAATATTATTTTATTGCAATTTAACTTTAACAACTCAGTTACACAGTCAGTGATTTCTTCTTTTTTTACCTTAGAACTATTACCTACAAACACAGTAATGTTGGTTTTAGGATTATAGACATTTCCTGTTACTGATGCCATTATTTGTTTGTAGGTTGACCCTGGCACACAATTATTTTGAGTAGAATAACTCAGGTTGTTACTAATTAATTTACCTAAACCTCTTCCTATACTATCTGAGAACATAACTGAATGATAACAATCATGACTACTGAAAGATGGACAACTACTAATCTCATGCTGTACCACTTGAGATGGATCTCGTACTAAACTAGGTAAATCTTGGTTAAGTGTAAAGTCTTGAGACAAACTCTCAGTCTGGGACGGGTCCTCCGTTGCCTCAAACTGGACAGCATCAGGGTTTGAAACCTTCTGACAAGTACACTGACACATAACTAACTCATTCGCAGCAAGAATATGTTCTTTAATTTGGTTCTGCGAACCCACATATTTAATGTACAGGGAACTAAGTCTGTTTTCAAGAACCTGTATGTCAGACTGTAGGCGCTGTGTATCAATTTCGTAGATTTTTTTGCTGTGATATGGTCAAGTGGAGCTGATGGTGAAGTACTGGGAGAATTATATATATTATTATAGATATTTTGTAATGGTGGTGAGCAGTTGACATTAGGCTATTGTAACTTAGATAAATAAAAAAACTGACCCACTAAAAAGCGAGAGATAAAAACACTACATAGTGTAAAATAACTTAAATTTCGAAAGTTGGTGGCAAAAACCAAAGGAGCGAGTTATATTTGGATTTATTATTTTTATTCCAAAGAACATTATGTGTAAATATCATTATGCGTTTATAACATTATGCTTAATAACATTATGCTGCATTATTATTATGCCAACAGTATTTATGGCAAAACATTTATGCCTAATAATATTATACGTAATGATCATTATGTTGAATTTCGTTATGCCAATGTAAATTATGACAATCTATTTTATGCTTAACATTAGTAAACCGGTCCGTGGATGGGTCCATCCTTATACAGGGTGTAAGGGACAGCCTTCCGCAAATAACAGAGGGCATTCAGCTCCTTACTTTGAATCATATGCCACCGGAATTTTCTCAGGAAAGTTTTCATTTTATTAATCGTTTATTGAGTGATTATTCCTTTATTTCAATATAAAATTACATTCTCTGTACGCTGCACTCCATTTATGTAAATAAAACAGCCAAAATCAAAAAACCAGCAATAGATGTTAAAATGCTTGAGCGTGGCCTCCCCGACACGGGGAATACGCGGGTTTTGCAACGGTAACGATACATTGCGCGTGAGTTAATAATACAAATCAGGTTTATTGGATTCCCATAACGTTCCTGAAATAATTTTATGTACCGTTCGTCTTAGTATAATATGCTGAATTCATCCTATCAGTTTACGGAGCCGGAGGGCTATCCCTTACACCCTGTATACCGAGACTCCTCATTGCCTCAGAAAGCACGATTAGCCATTGGTCCCGGCAGCTGTCACTCGTGGATCTTTGACCTTTCGATTCACCAAGTAACATGAGACAAGGGTAGGAAGATTAGTATGAGATCTAATGATGACAACACATGACATGTCACTAAAACGTGCTATGCAAACAATAAACAAACAACAAAATATTCACGTGTAGGTATTATTATGAGAGCGACACCAATAATTGATGACGTACTGATTGCCCCGACCTCTTTATAAAACGTGGCGACCAAAATGTCCTTGATTCTTGACCAGCCACCATCACTCTCAATTCCGGCGGCCATTTAATTCGCTTCTGTCATTTTGCATGTGTCAAATGTCAATTGGTAACGTTTTGTTTGGGGTTAAACATTGCGGCGGTGTCAATCGCCTTACGTTTATGGGTTCCTGGTACATGTATTTGTTTTTTTTTTTAATTCGTGGGCGTGCGTTTGTTGTTGTTGTCCTTAGCAATGTTGTTGACTGTCGCAAGCGCAGGGGGCCTAAAACGACCACATTAGCAATTCCTCTAAAAGCATTTCATTTCCTGAATTTCCAGCTGTCATTAGAACTTCCTCTAATTTGACACAAAAGTAATTCTTATTGTGCGGACTATTTTACGCATCTCCATAGAAAACTGTCAAACAGATGACTTATTTCGTAATATGAATCGCACGCAGATCATATTATGAATTGTCAGTTTGTGACATTTTACGATGATTCATAATATTTTCCTATTATGATTCTGCCAAAGTGACTGTTTTAAGCCCACTGATGGCATGAAACTAAAGGCACGCATGGTTTTTTGCGATTTTCTATGACAAAATTCTCAATTCCATTGCTTGAATGCATATTATATCCTACACTAAGTACATGGTCACGACATCTGCCTAGCCCCAAATGAACTTGGCCAGTTTTTTGTCATGGTCCTAATGCTAGCTACACTAACGCGCGCTTGCACCAAAATCATCTAAATAAGTAGGTAGAGGTACGTACATTAAAATCAAAATCAAAAGTCATTTATTTAAATTCGGCTGAGCACAGAATCAGGACTTTTTGAACGTCCCCCGAAATGCTCCCCCTTCACCACTTCCTAATGTTGAACCCTCCATCAACCCGAACACAGGTATGTTCCAATTTTTATGATTTAGGTTAGGAAAAAACGCGGTTTCGGTGCGCCTTTTGACTTACGGAATGTTTATGGACATGAAAATCTTGGGACGCCTCGCTTTAACCTTGCATTAACTGGGAAGAAGTGGCGCAACAAACTCCCCAGGAGCACAGCTATCCGTTCAGTTAGAAAAACAATTCTGTACAGAAGCTATGCAAAATTATTTACAGTATGCAACACAAAACATTCAAGGGTGAAGAATTTCAAGTCGTAGGTACCTTTTTTTTTTGTTGGTGAGATATCTTCAAATATCTTCTCCCGCTATAGGCGGAGCGAAAGGGCGTGTCAGACTTTTACTGACTAAAACCCACCCGTGTTCCTTCAGTTGCCTGTTGCCAAGGGTCCCGGTATCCCTTTCGGATATTCCCGCAGCCCTAAAATTTAAATTGAGAACGTTGACCTGTAACCCAATCCTTTTGAATATACATTGTTAAAACGAAGACCTACGCGAATAAATTCAAACTGCCCTTTTGTGATGACCTTCAAAAAGGTCAGGGTGTGTAATATTTATTTGTAATCGGAGATAGGACAAACAATACTGACCTAAAGTAAAGTACCTCATCCATGGCAGACAAATTAATCGTGTACTCTCTCAGAATATTCGTGGCCTAGCGCGCACTGCGGTGCGGTGACTTGAGGTGAGTAATTGTCGCCGCAACGAATCAAATCGCCCGGAGATAATACTTCACCGCGTCGCCATAGCAACGACGCCGTCGCGTCCCTGGTCTCGATGCCAATTAAATATACCTTAGTGTAGCTCACCTGGCGTCCGCTTGGTTACGCAGCCAACCATACATTTTGTTGGCGACGCGTCCTGGCTGTACCGCCATGGTGTCCCGGTGAGGCTCTAAAGGTTTTGTTCAAGTTTTTCTTCATTTTTAACACGCTTTTCAGCTTCACTTGTAAACTAACGATATGTGATATACAGGGCGTCCCACGGATATGCCACATGGAGGGAGAGTACCTTGAATATTGTAGATGGAACGTTTTACTGAAAGAAGAAATTATTTGAATTTAAAAAACAATTTTCATAGATATTTAAATAATTACATGGTTGAACCGGGAATCGAACCCGTTACATGAAAAAAATAATCACCCTGTAGCGTTATCATACCGATCGAAAGGCTTCATCATAAGGATTATTTTTTGCTAAATAACATAGTGTCACAAATAAAAGGAAGACCGTGAATTTTAACATTTACAAATACAAAATTAATCAATTTATCAAATGCTCAAAATGAGTGATTTTTCTGAACAAAATTTCACATTAATTGTTGTCGATCGGTATGATAAAGCTACAGGGTGATTATTTTTCTCATGTAACGGGTTCGATTCTCGGTTCAACCATGTTATTATTTAAATATCTCTGAATGCAGTTTAAATTGTTTTTTAAATACAAATAATGTCTTCTTTCAGTAAAACGTTCCATCTACAATATTCAAGGTACTCTTTCCCTCCATGTGGCATATCCGTGTGACGCCCTGTATACTGTACCTATGTGTAAGTATTATATTTGTAATATTCACCCTTGTGCTCAGGACCCTAAAGACTATTTTCCTCCAACAGTTTCTGACAAGACGACCGTCAAAGCATTCTGGGTGGCCCTCATAGTGAACCTCACCCGTGAGTTCTGCGGCTGCATCGCTGTGCTGGTCTATGCCAGCCACATCTTCACTGAAGCTAGCAGGGACCCTGACACACGCATCGCCTTGTCGCCGAACAAACAGTCGATATTGCTCGCTGTAGTGCAGATCTTTGGGTCGTTTTTGGCGTGCCAGCTTGTTGACAGGGCTGGGAGGAAGGTAAGAATTAGCTTTTCATGTGATTCTATCGTTTGTAAGTATTCCTCGTTGGGGTAGAGGAAGATAAATATAGGTACACTCATATTTCACCATCGCTGTCAAACGCTGGCATTCGTGCCATCGCTGGCATATATTTAAGACAAATTAAAAAGCCGGAGTCACACGTGTTATGACATAAATCCAAAACATTGCGTGTGATTCCGGATTTTTAATTTATCTGTCTGTGTGTTAGGTATACCTTTTTAGTAGACTTTTTGTCGTAGTTGGGTTTTGTATTTATAAATTTTATTTTTATTATTTTGAGGTTATTTATCCTAAAAGGCGAAAGTGAGTTAAGGGGTATGAGGAACAGGGTGTAAAGTTCACTCATCCACCATAGAAATGGGAGGATCCTCCGACCAGACGGGTGTTGTGTCTGGCGGGCAACTGCCCAACGGTTGATGTTGGGTTCTTGTTGATATGTCCACTGCACGGTAAACTTTAATTGCGCGATGCAGGATTTATGTGACATCTGTCTGACGTCAGGTCTTTGATGCGTAGTTCGCACGTGGCGATGTAGATACCGCCACATGAGTTTGTTTGTTTGTTACGCTGTCACGCTAAAACGGCTGAATGGATTTGGATGAAATTTGGCACTTGTGTAAACCATGACCTGGAATAGAACATTATGTATTTATTTATTATTTATGTACACACAGTAAAATACAAAGAGATATGACATAATTATGATATGAGTACAAAGGATACTTATGATACTTTTTATCCCGATATTGCTACGAGACCAAGACTACGGGTGAAACCGCGGAGCGCAGCTAGTAGAATAGGTACTATATTTATTTTTGAAATGTGCTCATTTTGCCCTTTCTTTTGATACCCAACATTATTTACTATTTTTTTGTTCGTGCTTTGTGTCTTCTAGAGGGCGCCATAATCGATTTAATGTGACATCACAGCCATAACCAGCGGACGATTAACACGCTTCAAATGATACCTCATTTGTAAAATTGTGATGTAGTTTAGAAGTTATGAGGGAAGTGATGAAGATACATACATGGTAGTCAAAATCATAACCCTCCTTTTTGCTTTGCCGTAGTCGGGTAAAAACAGTAGGTAAACTTATGCCAATTAGCAAAACATGGAAACGTTTATTTTAAGCCCGGAATTTTATATATTGGGTTATGATTGACCTCGTGTTTCTTAATTATTCTAAACGCCTGCGACATTTGAATTGTCTACAGATTTCTATTGGCTTTGATATGAGTTCTAAACATTTTATTTTTAGTTATTATAATGCATGTGTCTCATTAAATGGGCTAATTTTAGATGCTATTAGGGCATTTTCACACTGTGAACTTTTTTTACAACACAAACACGTTTTTTTTTTTTTCAAAGAGTGTCCAAACTATGAATTTATGGGACACGAAACCCAGGCAATGGGCAAGCTTTCTGTGTTCATAATATTATCATTTAAAGAGTTGGAGCCGTAGTCTGGATGAATGAGTGTAAGTGTATTGTTGACTATTTCATGAAATCATGACATTTGGCACTTTTATGAACTTAAGGAGTTGTATTGCTGATTCTAATGATTATAATTCTGTAAAGTCATATTTGTTACGGTCGCGAATCATATTTTAATCAACATACAACCTGATACTTGCTGCAAATTGCAAAAAACGTAAGAAAATTTTAATTTCGCGGGCATCGAGACATTTGTGAGGCGGGCAATGGTATCCGCTAGCACCACATTTCGAAATGGAATACCTAAAAATCAAACAAACCTTTATATATACATTGTATACTCCATTTGAAATAATATTAGACATATAAATAAGCCTTTTTTACAGTCCGTTCAACCGATTTTGACTTCTATTGCGTTGGTGACACGACAAATGGCAGCTGCAGTAGACAGTTGGTACTGTGTAACGTTTTTTGCTTTTAATGCCATCCTTATGCCTACGGTATAGAAGTCAAAATCGGTTGAACGGACTTGTTCAGATGGAGTTTAGTGTGCAACAACTCTTATCAGAACAGCTAGTCATTTATAGAATTTTATTAATTTGGCAACACATCGAGTCACGTGGCAATCATTATTCTAATGAACTGATTCTCATGTAAGACATTTATTGGTTTCAATTTGGTATCATCAAAACATTTAAGTAACAAATACAGGTGTAGGTATGTACATAATTCAATCTGCCTAACCTTTTCCCAACTCTGTTGGGGTCGGCTACCAGTCTAACCGGATGCAGCTGAATACCAGTATTTTACTTGGAACGACTGCCTATCTGACCTCCACAACCTATTAACTGGGTAATACGATACCCCTTGGTAAGACTGGTTGTCAGACTTACGGGCTTCTGGCGACCCGTAACGACAGTCAAAGATCTAAGAATGACAGCCGGGACGTTGGTCCCGGATGTCATTCGTACCTAGATCTTTGGGTTTCAACTCGAGACCTATGACTTGGCAGTCCGACGGTCACCCCACCAGTCTATGTCTTTGGCATATTTTTTTTTTAATTCAATGTAGCACACACGTATCATCCCGCCATAATACCCGAAGGGTAGAGGTGTGCCTACCTTAGTACTTACACAAAACCAAAAATACTAGTAGAGAACTCGAAGAAGACAGAGCGCTGTCAACAGTGACGTGAGGCCGGTTTCATAAACATGTGTGCACATATTTTGGTGTAGTTTGATTGTAAATGGTTGTAAATGTGTGCGTGTGAGCGTGTAAGCACAGAGCGGTGCACTATGGAAAATGGTAGAACAACGGCATATCAAAAATGATTTTATGAATACCTTAATCGAGATATACTTTTAATTTTATTTAATAGTTTAGATGTCGTTCTTGAATATGCAGTACATATTTTATATTATTAAGGCATATAAATTTATAAAAAGAGGGGTACAATATGTCTATTCTTAAACTCTCCCAGTTTTACTGTACAATTTCTTAACTTTCAGAGTCATATTTCGTATTGACTCTGTTAGAAAACCTATATACTATTATATATTTCTGAAAAGCTCATCTCACGTAGATTTGAAAACAAATATTAGTTTATGATTTTGTTGTGTAGTTTATAACATAAAAAAAAAAAATAGAAAAAGATAAAAATCCTGCCTTTTAAAATTTCACTAAAGCTTTTCAATGTTGCCGAAGCTTGCCGAAGTTTTGCATTTTATGTTTTTCTATAGTGTATGTATTCATTATGAATATATGTGAAAATCAGCTGCGGTTTTTTGCGGTTTCCAAAGATATGAACCAAGACACGATACGAGTCCTACAACGAAAAAATTCGTTATCTATGCAATTTTCACACGAGACGGTCCTATCACGTGATTAAAGCTATTATATTTACGTCAGTTAATATGACTGGTAATATATGTCATCTCCTATGCATAAAATATTGATTCATGGAGAAAGTGTCATAAATCATGAGACGTACTAGAATCTCGAAAAAAAGATTATAAAAAAAATTGATTACATCGTGCAAGAAAGTGCTCAACAGATGAGGATGTATTTCACGCATTACTTTACACCATTAGCATCCGAAAACCAAATAATGTTAAAAAAGTACAAGAACTTGATCAATCACACATTACATCTTTTGGAAATTGAACAACTTAACACTGATTCTGAAGATCAGGAACGATGAGAATACATCTATTTAATACCTAAGCGTATTAATTTGTATTTGAAAAAATGATTTTAATACAACTTCCGTAATAGAAAAATAATCTAAGTAGTAATATTTTAATTTTGTGTTTCAAGGCATATTAATTTAGGATTTTTTTTTGTTACTGTATTTATAGTTACTTGTATTAATAAATAATTGTTTAGACACATCACTCATACTAATTTCTTATAAATATTGAATGTGATTGTAAGTATAAATCATTTTTTTGGCAAATTTATAAAAGTATTTTTTTCCTGACTTGTTGTTCAGTGACTTCAAATATATTATACTTATTTAAAGGCTTATTATATTGACTACTTATATTAAAAAAATTAAAACTGTATCTCAAGAAACAAAAAAGTTACAGATTTTTGATCCGAAGATGACCAAAATTTTCCATAGAGCGGAGGTGTAATTTTGGCATGCTTCACTGTATTGTTCGAAGCGCTCTGTCTTGGTTTTTTATTTGGTCTGAGGTAGAGAATACAAAAAAATAAGACGCGACGCGAGTCGAGGCTTCATGATTTAATTGCTGAATCAGAACCGAGCTTGTCATTATCAAGATTACAGCTTGTGTAGGTACTTATGTCATGAAACCATTCAGACGCCTATAAAAGTAGACAATCACAGGAACAATAAAACAACTACTTAGGTAACCTACACTACTTACGGTATCTACTTAATCCCATGGAAACTAGCGGCAACCGCCATAAAAACTTAATAGTACCATATTACTTTTGATGGTAAAATCAGCCTCGAAAAGATGTAGTTCTGGTTTAAGACATTTATTTCTCAAAAACAGAATACAATTACTTATATTCACTTAGAATGAGAAATACTGGTTACATAGAAAACGTTCATTGGAACGAGTATCGGAACGGTATTTTTTAGTTAGTTAAGCTGTGCCCCCTGTGACAAGTGATACAAGTAAAAAATCAACACTTTACAGGAGAACAAAAACAAGATTTCAAAAATTCCAGTTCGTGGACTAAGTGGGCTAGGCTAGACATAAGTACCTTATTTTGTAGATAAAAACATTCACTTTCACTGTGCATTTTAATTTGTATGTTACATATTATAGTTCTAAAGTAATTCATGAAAAACCATGTGCTAAAATTACGTTATAAATGATACAAGTACAGTTATATTATGTTGCACTTATAAGTTGTCGATAAATTATACTGAAAAATAAAATGTGAAAATTAATATAATCGCTCTTATACCATGAAGCACGAAAAAAAAATGTGTGGAGCAATTACTTATAACTTGACATATATCTAAATTCACGATTTTTTGGCCAAAATCCTGGCAGTTGTATCCTTTTGCACCCAACTATCTCCGAAACTATAGCAGATAAAAGAACGTAAGACCGAAAAAAACGCAATTTTTTTCTGATAATTTCTATGTAAAAATCACAAAAAGGGTACAACTCGACTTAAATCACTAATCACAGGAGGCACAGAGTTTATCTCTATATCTACATCGACAAGAGTTCATTTTAATTGTCTAAGTACAAACTTTGTTTCATAATATTGTATCAATCTATGCGTAAAATAATCAGCTGTTTCCTTCATTTATGGTTCGCATTACTACCACCCTAGAAAAATAAATCAGCTGTTCCCTACAGTTTGACGAGCTAAAGGTAAATATAGGGAACAGCTGTTTTTTTATCGCGATTTCAGGGTTGGTCCCGTAGTGACAGTTGTTCATAATGATGAGTACAATGACCCCTTAAGAGATTTCGTGTATGAAAAGATACACCTTATAAGTTTCTATCTCTTCTTGTCGATGTTGCCGCATTGTTCGCGGTGGGTCGGAACTGTTTGCGGCGGTTTGTGGTGATTGAGGTGATTACGGTCAATCCCCAGTGGGTCGGGGTGATGAGGTGATTCCCAAGTGGGTCGGGGTGATGAGGCTGCGGGTGATGACCAGGAATGCGCGTTCGCTGCATGCTGGTGGTCAGGATACCCGTTGACGCCTCGGGTGTTGGCTTGGCTGTGTGACACGCCTCACTGAAAGCTTGCGGGAGTGATGATGATGACGTCACGCTGGAGTAGTTGCACGAAGGCTGCGTTGACGTTCATATTCGGGGTCACCAATTTAGGGATATGAGGAACAGGATGTAAAGTTCACTCACCCACCATAGAAAAGGGAGGATTCTCCAACCAGACGGGTGTTGTGTCTGGCGGGCAACTGCCCAACGATTGATGTTGGGTTCTTGTATATATGTCCACTGCACGGTAAACTTTAATTGCGCGATGCAGGATTTATGTGACGTCAGGATTTTTATGTGACGTCAGGTCTTTGATGCGTAGTTTGCATGTGGCGATTTAGATACCGCCACATCTTTTTGTAGCTGACTGTAGGTATCTTAAACGTGGCACAATACCGTGTTGTCAGAAACTGGTACGCCATCTAACTAATCATTTCGCTAATCACTCTATTAATTAGGTACAACTGTGTTTTATAACAGCGTGACTCACTATAGGTTGTTATATTGTCAAGAATACTTACTTACAATATACTTACAATTGTAAGTAAGTACTGGGAAGTCATGGAATTTGTAATGTCGTGTCTTGACGCACACCTATTTCTAATGGAATGAGTCGACGCGGAAGATTTGGACAGAGCTAAGCGGTCGAATATTACTAGGAAATGGAGGGACTTTCGAGGAAGCCCCACCCTGTAAATGAAACCATTTCTCATCGAAACTAATCGAATTATTTAGGCAAATATTGGTCAGCTGCTTGCTGAGAACTAGGTTACTGAAGAGGAAATTGCATTACCTACGTGACGTACCTACGTACCTACGTAGTGACGGTTTTACCAAACTTAGATAAATGTAGCTGATTTACAATTGGTGTACTGTTATTTGTTGGATTTATTATATCTTTAAAAACATTACCCACCTTTTTAACCGACTTCTTCAAAAAGGAGGAGGTTCACAACTCGTCTGTATGTTTTTTTTTTTTTTGTATGTTTGTTACGCGATTATTCCGCCAATTATGAATCGATTTTGATGATAAATTTTTTATTTGGTAGGTCATGCTTCCGAGGTGGTCCCATAGAAATTTTATTAACTTTGCTTGCGTCATTTTTGAGTTAGCTTCAATATTACGTATTTATCCCACTTAGTTTATCTAGACGATATCCTCTTTGACTCCTTCACTGTTATTTACACAGCAGGTAGTGGTATTCGGATTTGTGTGGGGTAGGTACCACAACTAAAAAGTGAAAAATAAAAACTTTTTAACCGACTTCCAAAAAAAAAACACTAAAAATTTTAATTTCGGAAGTCGGTGTCTTTGCTTTTCAATTTCCGTTTTTTGCCACCGACTTCCGAAATTAAAATTATTTTTCACTTCTTTAGTGTTTTTTTTGGAAGTCGGTTGTTTTTTTTTTGTAAAAAGTTTTTATGGGCTTTGAATTCCTCTTACGCTGATGTCTCAGTCGCGTAGGTACCTACCTACGTTTGTCGCGCGTGCGTATAAACGACTTCAAAATGCGTGGACGAAATTTTGCTAATTTACGTGATTTTATAGGTGTGATTTTTCAGTTAAAATAATGTGTTTCTATAAGTTTTAAACGCTCAAGTCTTGGGCCGCAATTACGTCACTGTGCTCGGGTGGCCCCAAGCCGGTACGAGTGGGAGCGAGAAAAATGCATGGTTCGAATCTTATCCTCTAGTGTCCGCTTTTTTGACATTTTAATGGATTTAGTTTAGTGAAACGACATATCACTAAACATTTTTAGTGAGAAGACGTAATCCTTACACAAGAATATTCGACATCTACCGTGATTTCGTGATATCCCTAGGGATTTCGTGATATCCCTAGGGATTTCGTGAAATCCCTGGTTTCCTCATTTCCCTGCGATATATAGATTGTGTTCTAAGCACCATACTGCGACGCTGACGTCCGCGGAGCGTACTACGTTGCTACGCGTACGCGCTGTAAAGTCAATCTAATTTATAAATGTGATATTTTAGGAACTCTCATTCTTATTGTAAGTAGGACTATTAGGATGAACCATTACTTGAAATTATCAGAAGCCATTCCTATAAACATAAACACGGCTACACAAATCTAGCTATTGCCTCCTACATTTCCAGAATAAGCTGACCTCGAATTGTGAGGAAATCCTATACAATGCGAGATCAGCATAAAACTGGAAAATATAGCTTGATGTGTAGCCGTGTGTACATACAGACTACAGAAGTTAGGTTAACGATTTTTTATTTTCTTTCCAGCCTCTTCTAGCAGTAACAAGCGTGGTAGCAGGCTTCAGCATGTGTCTCCTAGGAGTCTGGTTCTACCTACAAAGTATAGGAGTGTTCATGCCTGGCTGGGTGCCGATTGTCGCGCTATGTGCGTGCATATTCGCTGACGCATCCGGTTTACAACCCCTGCCTTTCGTTATTATGACTGAGATGTTTAGCTTCCAGGTATGTTTGGAGTTTAGCTTCATTGGTTTATGTATGCCTGGTACTTTTGTTTGGAGTACTTACCTAGAATACCCTCAATAGACGCTGATTAGGCTTCAAAGCTGGAATTGGGAGAGGACTAAGTTCAGCATAGAGACTGCAAAAGGCTGAGAAGATTCAGAGTACTTAGTCCAGACTCCAGTAACTCAAGGATGTCATTGGTCATCCGAAAGTAGGTACTTACCTACCTACGTATAAATCAATTTTTCCAAGATTTTCAACGAGCCTGTACGTAAAGCGAGACATTTAATGAAATTGTTTATTCTGTAAATAGGATATTAGAATCACTTTTACACGTCATATTATAAAATAGTAAAAATAAGCTAGATGAGATCGGCGTTTCCTATCTGACTATTCTGAGAAGAAAGGCCGAAACAAACTCAGAGGTCGCAGTCTCTTTTAAAGTCCAGACATAATCTTGGTCAGGCCATATGAGAACCGTGTAGATGCGCGATAGCGTCTGAAATGGTATTTTGAGGAAAGAACCACACAGATTTGAGTGAACCTGTCCAGTCAGTGCAAGCATTTGTCAGTAATAGTGGAGCTTAACTCAGAAAGTCAGAACATAAGGAGCTCGAATTTCGAACACTTTTAAAGAATAAAACTCGTCTAATACGTACATATAGTCTTTTTTTTGTTTGCAATTTACGTGTTTCTCTGTTTTGGGGGCCTAAAACGGCGACATTAGCAATTCCTTTAAAAGCAATTTCATTTCCTTAATTTCCAGCTGTCATTAGCAATTCCTCTAATTTGACACAAAAGCAATTCATAATGTGTGGAACATTTTACAAATCTCTATAGAAAACTGTCAAACAGATGAATTATTTCTATTTAATTAAGAATCGCACGTAGATCATATTATGAATTGTCAGTTTGTGACATTTTACGATGGTTCATAATATTTTCCTATTATGATTCTGCAAAAGTGGCTGTTTTAAGCCCCCTTTTTTTTTTTTTTTTTTTTTTGGGTGGGAAATCATCATATGACTTCTCCCGCTCTGGGCGGAGCGGAAGGGCGTGTCAGACTCTTACTGACTAAAACCCACCCGTGTTCCTTCGGTTGCCTGTTGCCAGGGTCCCGGTATCCCTTTCGGACTATTCCGCAACCCTGGCAGGCATCGGTCCTAACGGACCCCGTCAGGTGTGCTGACATCTCTTTGAGGCGCGCGTGGAACACGACGCGCCATCAACCTGGGCCTGGTCCTTATCGGACGGCGAGCTGCCCATTGCTCGCCGTCCGCAAGCCCACGCCTATGGTGGCCGGGAATCCGCCTGGGATTCCCGACGCCCAGGGTGTCTCCAGCGGCGGCGGTTAGGGGCGTGAGGGCGCAGGGTTTGCCTCTCCCTCACGCGTTCCGCCTCCTCCTTCGCGAGCATCACTGCTTCGCAGAAGGAGGTGACCGCCTCCCATGCCCTCTCGCTCCGTACCATGGCCTGGACCAGGGCCGGACGCGAGAGGTCAGTGCCGCCAATCGCCTCCACGAGGACACGGCGGTGCTCCGCCCAAGCAGGGCACACCTCCACCGTATGCTCCACCGTGTCCTCCGGACGATCCGCACAGTGGTGACACCCAGGCGTTTCCTCCCGCCTAATCCTGCACAGGTACCTCCCGAAGCTGCCATGTCCGGTGAGGACCTGTGTCAGGCGGAAGGTGAGGACGCCGTGGCGCCTCTCCAGCCACTCCTCAAAGAGGGGACTTATCGCCGCAATTGTGGCGTGCCCAGCACTGGGTTGCGACAATCGCACTCTCCATGCCGCCATGAGATCCTGCCGGAGCTCTGTCCGCTGTGCCGCGATTTCTCGCGGCAGCGGAGTTACGCCCCGGCGCTTCATCTCCTCGCGCCACTCCCAAATGTGCGCGAGGACCTTCGCCTCCAGATCCCATGGCGGTAATCCGGCAAGGAGGCTCGCCGCCTCACGAGAGACCGTGCGGTATCCCCGGGCCAGCCGAATGGCCATGACCCTTTGGGACGCGTTCAACCGGCGGGCTGGCCGCAGCCCAATGGAACGCGCCCACACCGGTGCCCCGTAAAGGGCCATGGACCGCACGACCCCCGCGTAGAGCCTCCGGCAGGAGGCGTTTGGCCCCCCAAGATTGGGCAGGAGCCGCCCCAAGGCGGCCCCGGCCCGGTCCAGCCTGGGAGCCAAACGACGGAAGTGCTCCACGAAGTTCCACCGGCTGTCGAGGACGAGTCCTAGATACTTCATCGTCGACTCGACGCCGATGTGAACCCCTCCTACCGTGATTTGGGAAGCCGACAGTGGCGCGTTCCGAGGGCCATGAAAACACATGACCTCGGACTTGTGCAAGGCCACCTCGAGTCCCAATTGCCGGATTCTATTGACGATTGTCGCAACCCCGCGTGTCGCGAGTTCGGCCGCCGCCTGGTGCGACCTCCCTTGCGCCAGGACCAGCGTGTCGTCAGCGTAGCAAACTACGCTGACGCCGCTAGGGAGGTCGGCGCGCAGCACCCAGTCGTATCCGATGTCCCACAGATGCGGCCCTAGGACCGATCCCTGTGGGACACCGCACGACATCTCTCGCCGGTTCCACACTCCCTGGTGACCGGGGTAGATGACGGCCCTGTCCGTCAAATAGGCCTCGACCACACGACAGAGGTAGGTCGGCATCCGGTGGTACCGGAGTGCCTCCCTTATGCAACTCCAGGGCAGGGTATTGAAGGCATTGGCGATGTCTAGAGACACCGCCAAGACGACCCCACCCCGGGCCACAGCATCCCCCGTCGTGAGGGCCCGTACGCGCATGATGGCGTCCACCGTAGAGCGCCCTCTGCGGAAACCAAACTGGCTCTCCGCCAAATCCGGCCCCACCCGCACCAACCGCCCGACGAGGCGGTTTGCAATTACTCTTTCAAAGAGCTTGCCCACCTCGTCGAGCAGCACGATGGGCCGATAAGCGGACGGAGAGTCCGCAGGGCGCCCCGGCTTCTTTATGAGGACCAGTTTCCCCGTCTTCCAACGAAGTGGGAACTGGCCCCTCTCCATGCATGCGCTCAGGAGACCCCTTAGTCGAGGCCCGAGAGCCTCCATGGCCAGGACCCAGGCCTTCCCAGGTAAGCCGTCGGGTCCTGGGGCGGTATTCTTGGCATTCAGCCTTCGTACCGCCACTCTCATTTCTGCCTCGGTCACCTCCGGAGCATCGTCGTCGTCGTCGGCAGTGTGGTCCGCATCGAGCACCGCATTAGGCGGAGCCATGAGCGGGGAGGCATGTTCCCCTCTCGAAGGGAACAGAGCGCTCACCACGTCCTCCACAAGCTGAGGCCGGAGACTCTGCGTCAGCGGGGGAGCCCATGGGCGGAGTTTCTCCCGCACCATCTTGTATGGGCGTCCCCACGGATCTGCGTTCAGAGTCTCCAGCGTTTCCTCACGGGCCAGTGCCCTGGCCCGCAGGATCTCCTCCTGGAGGGCGGTCTTCGCCGCTCTGTACCCCTCGTACAGCTCCGCCTGAATGGCTTCCGTATCCGGAGGGCGGATACGGAGCCGAGTGTGGCTGAAAAGTGGCTGTTTTAAGCCCCCTGCTTTCTAATCAAACTATTTTTTACTTTCAGCTCCGAGGGACAGTAGCGACCCTCATCATGGCAATATCCCTGGGCACTGACTTCGCACTCCTCAAACTCTTCGCCCCCCTCAACGTCTGGATAGGCTATCACTCTACCTTCTGGGTGTTTAGTTTCATTTGCCTGTCAAACGTTTTCTACCTAATCTTCTGCGTTCCTGAGACGAAAATGAGGAGTCTAGAAGATATTTATGCGGATTTAGAAGGAAAGAATAGGAAAAAGAAGGATGTAGAAGATGTAGTGGAGACGAATCATGTTTAGGTTATGTTCCTAGTAGTTTTTATTTATGAGTTTGCTATGTTGAAGAATATGTGAATTCATTTAGGTCTGAAGTCAAACCAAAAAAAAACCAAGACCGAGCGCAGCGAACAATACAGCGAAGCATGTCAAAACTACACCTCCACTTTGTGCATACACGCTCACTTGCACAAATTTACAACATTTCATTACAATGAAACTACACCTCATTTTACACACACGTTTACGAAACCGGCCTCACGTCACTGTTGACAGCGCTCTGTCTTGGTTTTTTATTTGGTCTGACGGTCTGATAGGTAACTACAAAATGGCAAATATTTTAGTACTTAAGGTACCTACCTATTCGTATCTACGCAATCATTAGAATTGCCCGGTGCCTATAGTTTAGTCAGTAAGTAGGTTTGATTATTTAAATGTCTAGATAAAGTTTTGCGCTGCAAAAAAACTAAAACAAACAAGCCAACTTTGTTATGCTGGTGTGCGTGACAATTACGTCTTTCACTCGCAACAGTTAGGTAATTTTCTAGTGTCCGGCATGCGGCCGACAGTTGGAAGCTATTTTTTTCAACGAGTTCAAAGCTGTCTGTCTATCCCTGCCTATCAAGACATATTTATACCTATAGTAGTTAGATTAAGTAATTATGTGAAAAAGTAAAATCAAAATTGTAGCTATACTACATTTGAAATAAGATAAGACATTTAAATATACCTTTTTTACAGTCCGTTCAACCGATTTTGACTTCTATTGCGTTGGTGGCATGACAAATGGCAGCTGCAGTAGACAGTTGGTATTGAGTAACCTTTTTTTTCCTTCTAATGCCATCCTTATACTTACGGTATAGAAGTCAAAATCGGTTGAACGGACTGTAATAAGGTTTGTTTAAATGTCTAATCTTATTTAAAATGGAGTATAGGTACTGAATTTTACATACAGTTACAGGGAATGATGTTGATAAGGCCGCTGTTGGTAAACATTGTGAGATTTGTTTTGTGCAATGTATTTAGTTCCGACTTTGGCCACGCGCCAAAAGATTCTTGTACAGCTATATTCGTAAGTATCATGATATGAATCTGTCAACATCAGCCATTTTGTGTGATGAAAACCGCCAGTGAAAAGGAAAAGCAAGCAGCTATTTTATTTTAATAGCTAAAGATTATGGACTTTATTTAATAAGATTTAGAATTATGTAATTATTTGAAATAATATCTTATTTCAAAATAAATGTGAAATACATTACAGTGCAAAGTATGGGCTTGTTATAAATAGGTACTTATCTTTATGTAATTTCATTATTAATTTCGTTGCAAGAGTTCTGTAAAAAATCTACAAAATTCAATATTACTCATTGTATATTATTATTTTTAAACGGCCATTTTTATGTCATTCCATGTTGCCATATTAAAATAATAGGTTTATTTAAGTTTACTGGTCACATTGTCTATTTCTAGTCACCGGTACAAATATCTGCTCAATTCATTTCAGCGAGATAATATTTTTGGAAATAAAATGGTTTTTCTTCATGAATCAACAAAATAGACAATGTTGCCTTCAAGAAATAATAGTTAGTAATTTTATTTAGCGTAAAATTACATAATTATCATAATTGTATAGAAGAGGTTGTATAATTCCTCCAACTTTTTGCTTGGTTTAGTTTATTTTTAATGTAATTAAGTATACTTATATCTAGGTAAGTATATTTCTATCTTAGGTCAATTTTTATGAAGTAGGTAGTAAAAAGTAATTTGTATCTGGAATTGTAAATAATGTAATATGCATAATGACAAAATAATATTTCTAGAAAACACTATTTTCTAATTAACGGATTTGAATACTTTCATTTTTATGTATTATATACAGATTGTAATGAATAGGTGTATTTTTAAAAACAAACAGACCTGTAAGTATGTGATAATTATTAATAAAATTAAAATAAATATTTTGTTTTTTTTATTACCGGTTCCCAAGTATGAAAAGAAAGTCAGTTTGAGTCAAATAAAACGAAAATGCCAGTTTTAGAAGATTTACTTATCATAATAAATAACCAGCTTAGTTTACAAAAGCATTATTTTTTTACATTTTTTTCCCTTCGTTTTATTAAAAAATATCGTTTATAACTCAAGTGTAATTATTGCCAGTTTTACGTGTTATCTGTCAATGATTTTAATGCTTATTAAAAAATATTTTCTTGGACCATGCTCCAACTTATCACCAAATGGCCTAACATTGATGTTTTTCTACGAAGGTACCAAAGATTGTCGTCAATATTATGTTATTTTCCCAATTTCTCGTTAAGTGGGAACATGGTCACAGCTTAATCGCTCGATACTTATAAAAAAGACTAGTTGCGTACAACATTGTTTATAACTATATTTTATACATAAATATGGTGTTGAACTCCGTTCATTAGGGCGTAACATGTTGATATATTTTCGAAATTACTATGAAACTAAGCAAAAAAAATTGATTAGACTTGTAAAAAATAGCACTGTCGTTTATAATTAATGTGTATAATACCTAAATTAGTCTTAGAATTTAGATACATTTTATTTTATTTATTTCTATAGGTACCTATATTGACAAATAATTTCAATCGTTTATCCATAATGGAATTTATAACTTATTTGTTACGAAAGGCTTTCTTCAACCACATGTTACGCCATAATGCAGGGAGACCCTAAAAATAGAAGATTGGTGTACTAAAAGGCCTATAAGATCACCCATAACATAACTGGGTAGTCAGAAATCTCGAAACAGATATACAAACAAAGACTGAAGAGATTTTGTATGAAATAACATAAATGATTAACATCCATACATGCTTTTTTAGGAACATACAAAACACATTTATTTTTATCATTAATAATTTAGCTGTCAAGTTTACTATTTTAAAGGCAATCGGTAACAGGGGCAATTTTATTGCTCGTAAATTCAATACATTGGAGCAATTACTTCGTGATTCGCACATTTGTTCCAAGGTGCAAGTTTTAATATTGCTCCCACTTATTTTATTTTAAGAGCAACAAAATTACTCCATATTAATGGGCCTCAATTCTAAAACTATAGCCTATTTCGTAACAGATATAAACAAATTATTAAGGCATCTGAAGTATCTTTAAAATACATTGTTTTTATTTGTATATATTCATTTATTTCCTTAAAATGTGACGATAGACGTTTTAAATCCACAACCAACAGAGGTGTTCAAAGATAACAACACTTTTCGTCAGTCGTGTATAAATACTGCTGTCGGGATTAGCCGTAAGGATTACATTGGCTTGTGGGGTTGGAACTTGGAACGTCTTTAGGCTTTTGAAAACGCCATACACCAACGTCAATGCGAAAAAAAAAAACGTTCTGAAGTTTGCCGCAAAAAGTTTCCCGTCACGGTAACCACACACTACACTAAGTTAAAATGTTTATATTATTTATTACTTTAGTATTTCGATATCCGATATGCGTTTATTTCATACAAAATGTGAAAATTTTAACATTACAATACGATGGTAATTTCGTAGAAACGAAGTCCCTTAACGCGGCTTGCGGTAGGAGTTGTCTGGCAGTAATCGTCACGTAAGGAAAAAGCGTTATGCCCCTATCCATGCGACTTTCTCTCTGTCTCTTTCTGTTATATAATGTGGAGACTACAATACAACAATAAATGAAAACACTGGCAATACTAATACATAAGAGTATTTTGGAACTATCAAATAAATCCTAACATGGAAATTATAAAATTAATAATAACAATATAAATAAAGATATAAGATATATAATATAATATTAATAATAATATTAATAATTAATTATTATTTAAATTAGTGAATTGTTTCTTATTTTATGTATTTTGTTTCTCTTCTACTCTTACACACGTTGTCTACATCTCTTCTATGTACTTTCCTATCGCAGATGCTGGAAGAGATTCTTTACAAATAAGCATTGCCTTTGTACGTATTTTTCTATTCCTTTCTTATTGTTTGTATTTATATGTGTGTGCATAAATAGTTAAATAAATAAATTTAAAAAAAGTCATTTTTTCTAACAAACTAAATAGTAGTGATGGGCCGACTATGGGGTTTGCCGATCTTTGACTAGCTATCGTAACTAAACTATTGGATAATTATATTTGATTAATTTTTGTATGTAGACCGAGAACGTCAATAGATATACGGAGTTTTATTTTTTGTCGTATTGTCGTCTCCACCTTGTATACGAGTGTGTGTGCGTGCGAGTATGGCGTAAGGAACTTCGTTCCTGACGGGGGTCCTCTGATCGCACACGTTTTTTTTTTGGACAACACAACTACTAACTTCTAAACAACATCCAATTTACATACGACAAAAAATGTTCGACGCAATGTGAATTTGGTAAAAATATGATTTAACTTTTATATTTATAATTAACACCGTAACAATAGTGTAGAACATTTATATCAACGACATACAGCTAATTGGTGTTTTTACATATTTATTGTGATAATTATTTTATGAGTTCGTCAAAAAAAAATAACTTAAAACTTGGTGATTAAAAAAAAATATTGAAGCGTTTAACGCAAAAATAAAATGTTTCGTCATCAGTTTTATAATAAAAAAAATAACAAGATGCGAATACAACAAACGAAGCACTGAGATCGAAATTGAAAAAAAAAACTTTTTTTTTTTTTTAAGTCACGCAACATTTTTTCCCTTCGAATGCAACATGATTCCGCTTTCGATAATTTGAGGCCATGGCTTAGACTCGTGACCACTGAGTAACTATTTACTTTATACAGTTGTTCAACGCTTTCACAGTTTCTGTGTATGGTGGAACATACGAGCTACCAGAGGCCCTAGACAAAGTGACATTCTATCAGCGATTACGATGATGGAAAAGGTAAAAATGTATAGGACTGACATAAGCTATCGAATAGCTAATGTCAATCCTGTTGAAAGTCGTTGTAGAAATACGAAACGCTTTCGAAGCGATTGTCACTTGTCTAGGCTCTGAGGTTCGGAAAATACTTCCCATCCCACCACATCTCACTGCAATCCCTGCATTAGACTACTGTTT
This sequence comes from Lithophane ornitopus, assembly GCA_948473465.1. Lineage (NCBI taxonomy): Eukaryota > Metazoa > Arthropoda > Insecta > Lepidoptera > Noctuidae > Lithophane > Lithophane ornitopus. The sequence continues at coordinate 11,628,253 of OX419635.1, read as the reverse complement.
GTAGTATACTGTGGTACCTACACGACTGTATATTCGGTATTTTATCATTTATGGTCACTCATAGAAAAAAGAAGCAAAGTTCTTTAAAAAAAAGCTTTAATACTTTTTCACTATAATAACACCACTTCATAATTTTATTTTGAACAAAATTATAAGACCATTCGAAGACCATCTTTGTCCATACCATGGCCTGATTCAAATGACGTTTAAATGTTTTCATATCTACCTACAATTTCGAGATAAAAATCTTCACTGATATAAAACAATTTATTCCTCTTAACGAGATACCTTTAATTTAATTGGCAGCTGTACCAAGCATGTTCCCATACACAAGACAGACAAACTAGCTGAGAGACATTTGAATAAACCTTTTTTACAGTCCGTTCAAACGATTTTGACTTCTATTGCGTAGGTAGCATGAAAAATGGCAGCTGCAGTAAACAATTGGTATTATAACCACTTTTTTGCTTTTAATTCCGACGGTATAGAAGTCAAAATCAGTTGAACGGACTGCAAAAAAGGTTTAATTAAATGTCTAATCTTATTTCAAATGGAGTATACTTTCCATTAAAGGTGGATGCTCTTAACTAGCCCGCGAAATTCAAATTGCTTAACGTTTTTTTGCACACTACAGCTCTGTGTTTCGTAAGTTGATCAAATGAATCACGCATTTAAGGATACGCTAGTCGACGGCTCGAACTGGTTGGTGGGCGTGGCTAATATGCATTGTATTTGACCTAGCGTCGTATGAGAAAGTGAAATAGACGATAATTTATAACGAAAACGAGCGCGTAGATATTATGAAGAAAAACACTACTGGATATATTTATTCATAATTAAAGTTATTTGAATTCTTGAATCAATTATCTATCCGTATACGGTAACAATTTTGTTATTTTCATATATATTTTTTTTAAATTCTGTTTTCGTTCATGGCTGGATAATGACGAAACAGGTAAATATATTATTTGAATGTACACTGTTATACAGTGGACTAAACTCCAGAAAACGTTAGCATGGAAGAATGACTGACTAGCATAACCTTAGTGATAGCTTATTCCCTGAACAATAATAATCATTAAAATCATCAATACAGATATCTAGTAACATTTAAAGGGAAAGGTCATTTTTTAATGAAAATTAAAAACAAGAAACAAATTAGTTTCGCGGGGTACTTCAGAGCATTCACCTTAATAATTGAACAATAAGTCAACAAAGATATGATAGTATTACAAAGATTACTTACAGGGATTTAGATTTCATTCTTATTGTTTAATCTTCTGTTTGGTTGTAAAAAATAATAGATTTTAAATGATTTTTACTCTGTGGCATAAACTCAACTCAATGTTTCCTAGGTGTACTGTGATTATTCCTTGTCCACTCTGTGACGACGCGCCACGCTATCGCATTTTACTTATACGGCGCCGCGCCTTGTACGTAAAATTCGATAGTGTGGCGCGTCATCACAGAGTGGACCAGCTATATAAGGTGTCTTTTCATACACAAATCTTTTAAGGGGTCATTGTACTCATAATTATGGACAACTTTTACTATCGGAACAAACCAGAAATAGCGAAAAAAAAAATCAGCTTTTCCCTACATTTTGACCGAGATATGCGAACATAAATAAAGGGAACAGCAGATATTTTTTTCGCGGTTCCGGATTCGTCCCATAGTTAAAGTTGTTTATAATGATAAGTACAATGACCCCTTAAGAGATTTCGTATATAAAAAGATACACCTTAAAATATATTATTTATAGAATGGCTTACGCAACTGTATAGCGATTAAATACATCGCTAGTCCATTTAAAGCTAGTCCAATTCTAAACTTTCATAAGATTTCAAAGTTTTTTATTAACACGTTCTACATTTAAGACAATTAGGCCGAACATTGGAATTTCCAATCGTTGGCCTTATTATGAACATGCAGTGAAACGCAAGACTTAATCCAATACTACGCTAGTTTAAATATTCAAAGAGAAATATCAGGGTTGAGGTAATTCATGAATCCTAACAATTATAAATGCGAAAGTGAGTTTGTTTGTAACGCTTTCACGCTAAAAAGGCTGAACGGATTTGGATGAAATTTGGCATATGGGTAGACCATGACCTGCTTTAGGACTTAGGATACTTTTAATCCCGATATTCCCACGGGATCTAGACTTATGCGGGTGAAAATGCGGGGCGCAGCTAGTATTTAATAATTCGTTCTTTCTTTATGTATAGCTTGATTTAGATTACTTACAGTATGAAAATTTTAATCTGTCTTTATAAAAAAAAACTGTATATTGTTTTTTTTTTATTGCAAGTACTACAAGTACAGTCATAGCCCAGTGGTATGACCGTCGTACTGCCAAATCATAGGTCTCGAGTTCGAACCCAAGCCTCGCACCTCTGCATTTCATTTTTCATGTGCATATTGTATAATTATCACTTGCTTCAAAAACGGTGGAGGAAAACAGTGGGAGGAAACCGCTATGCTTGAGAGATATTTCTCGACGGCATGTGAAGCCAAGTCAGAGACCCATGGGCGGCATAAAAACTCTCGACACCAGGGTCACACCACACGAAAAAGAAGTATTTGAAGAAATTACATAAATGCTGCTGTTATAGTTTAATTTATTCTAATATAATGCGATGCTAAGATGTGATAGACAATTTTTTTTTTGTTTGTGGCAATTTTGATTTGAATCTTGCAACCCTGATTAATATCCAATTAAGTCAACATTTAACTACAGATTTATTATTTTTACAACCGTACAGACCTTAACACAGCCAAAATAGTACATAATTTGAAAACTACGTATAATTTAGATTGTCTGACGACCACGCTAAAATTAAGATTCCATATACACTGACACCCAACATTCTAAATAAAGCTAGGCAAAGAGTCGGTCATGGAATCGTAAAACCTTTTTAAAATAAAAATTAACTAGGATTTGGTCCAGAGTTTTAAATTGAATAGATATTTAAGGTTATAAAAATACCATAGTGATTTTATTGTGTTTTATATATCGGTTATTTAATTCCTTATTTAATATCCATAGATTTCTTTACGTATAATATTAAAGTAGAATATTTATATAAATTACGACTACAATTTACAAGACTTAATTTTATTCCTATAGCGAGTGATTAAAAGTTTATGATACGAATTCGTTGACGGTTTGATTCGACATAATATTCATATAAATATTACCAGATTGTGGCAGAGACCAAAAGGAAGGTAATTTACGTCAATATTTCGTCTTGAAATCGACGCTATATATATTTGTTGGCCTTAGAACTTAGTGCATACCTACATGACTTTATCTCTTGAACAATAATTTTCATTAAATATTGTCCTAAATTAGGATTATTTCACTTTTGTTCTGAGATTTTCCGATATACAGTTCATGGGCGTAAATATGACACATCGAGTAATAGAAAGAGATTATTTTACAGGTATAAGTGACAGACGCCACGCACTATACACCGTTCTTTTACAACACTACAAACGTAGTGTTTGTACAGTGCGTTCATTATAACTTGACCCGTGATTCGATAGTTAGCGTTTTCCGTCAGTCGCCATTTTGAACTCTATTAGTATTGGAACTAAGCTTGACAAGCTATGGTGCAACATGACGGCAAGGGACAAGTTATAGTGAACAGTATGTAATCATGCTGAGTGGAAGCTTTCTTGTCACAGTCATGACGTGCAGCAGCCGATTATTTCTGTTTTATGCTCGTGATCATTGTAAGTAGATCTATTTTACGTTATTTTTCTAATTACTGTTATGTTTTTGTATACACGTGTTTCTGTGCCAAATAAATCATTTTTTTCTTAAAAAATCTTGATGTTCATATTTACCGCCGGGTAAAGTTCATCCAATTAAAAATTGCGCTTCCATCAACAAAATGTTCTATGCATGAAACAAGCATTTGAGAGAAGCGCAACTTAAAACTAGTCTTACTATACCGTACTTGTTTCGAATTTTGGGCTTACCCCAGACCAATTCCTAAAAGCGTGACCGTCAGAATAAAAAAAATATTTATTTATCTCCGGCTGAAGTACTTTGCTTGATAGCATTCGTACAACCTGATTCTTACCAGTCAGGCATCTGTTGCTATACTCTCCTGCGTGACAGCTGACTCTACTGTCTCATTCTTTTCTTCTTTCTCTTCTTTGACTTCTTCTGTCTTCTCTTCTCTACTCTCTGAGGGTTTGGAGTCGGTGGAAATAGAGCTGGATGTTAGGCTGTTCGGTTGGGAAGACTCTTTGCTTGCTGGCTCTTGTGAACTACGGTTGTCGGGCTGTTTATCTTTTGAATCTGCGGATTTAAAAAAAAAAAAAAAATATATATATAATTTTGTTTTTGGGTTGTTCAAATTGAAGCCGGTTTTTGAAAGTCGCTGTAATTAAATCCTTACTAATATTATAAATGCGAAAGTAAGTCTGTCTGTCTGTCTGTCGGCCGCGCTTTCACGCCAAAACTACTGAACCGATTTAAATGAAATTTAGTACACAGATAGTCTAGAGCCTGAGAAAGGACATAGGCTACTTTTTATGGACATAGCACGCGGGCGAAGCCGCGGGTGGAAGCTAGTTGAACGACAAACTTTCAGAAACCGGGAGGTCTAAATGTGAACGAATTTATATTTACAGTTTTAGATTATTGTCTAGTGAAATTAAATTAGTATGAAACTTAAAAAGTACAAGATTATGACAAATGAAAATGAAGACAAAATGAGCTACACATAAAAAAATACTTAAAATATACATTTTTAAATTATAAGTAGGTATGACTTTTATGATTCTACAAAAAACTTGTCTGACAACAGTCTACAGCACAGAATAATTTAATTGCCCGTCAAATCCAATACAAAAAAGCAATAATAAAAGTTTAGTATCGCTATCGATTATTGCATTTAACAAGCAATAAATTGCCCTATGAAAAAAGGCATTAAATACCTAATAAAAGTAATAAATACTAACAGTAAAATAAAAATCTTTTCAACTTAAAATGGGATCTCCTATCCCTCGTTTAAAACTCTTCCGTTTTTCGTGACGGAAAGACTTCTATTGCATTCGAGAACGCAGCCATGCTTGCAACGATAACTTCGCCCAGAGCAAATCTTTGAGTAAGAAAGGTTTGTTAAATATTTGGAATGTTTTAAAGATTCTTCTATTAAAACTTTGTCTGAAGAAATGGCAATTTTATTCAAAGTTACAAGTCTAAACGTTCACAAGTTACCTAGAATGTTAATTTTAGTTAAATTCATAGCTCATCTCCATATTCATAATCAGCCATAATGTTCCCACTGCTGGGACACGGGCATGAGGTCATCTCTCTCTTTGACCACATTTAAAAAAAGAACATCGAATTTAAACATTTAATGCGGTACTAAGCACGACACTTGTAAACTTGTAAGACGGAATAGAGAGTCGCCGGACACTCTCAGGATTTGTTATGATTTTCTACAAGTTGTGTAGCGCTACGAATTACGAGACCGCTGTACCATGCCTTAGGAATGCGCGGCGAGGTGAGGGCACCGTTGACCAATGAGCGGCGGGACGCCATCAACGTTGACGAATGAGTTCACTGCCCTCCCGTCCCGCCTCGCACATACCTAAGGCGCGGTGCAGCGGTTTCGATTAAACTATAGTACTGCCTTGTCTAGGTGCTGCCGGCGCGGCGATTCCGTGCTTGAGATAGGGAGATAAAAAATAAAAAAATAGAATGTAAATAGAAAATAACTTACCAGCTCCATGTGTCGCTGGCCAGGGTTTCCTAACGAACATGTTCTCCACAATCCTGTCTATGTTGTCCTTTTCAGAGGAATTCGCTGGCCTGCTGATATCAAACAAAAATACAAAATTAACATAAGTCCTCAACATAGTTTCTTCATAATCAATTACTGAAAATACAATAGGTCACAAATCCGATCTTAGATGTCGAATCTCAAGACATGATAGAAATCACCAAAATGATCGTGATCATCAAATCTGTGAAGCTTCGGCAACTAATTTTAAAAACCTTGTAATGATAGTTTATTACATGCAATAGACGTAGATATATTTAGTAACCTATTCCGCTTGACTATTCTTCAAGAGTCCTAAAAAAACCCTGTAAGAAATCGACATGTGTTTCACCTCTCAACGAGGCATCTTCAGGATGACGATTCACCAGTCGCAAACCAGAACGCGTCGTGTTGCCACACCGAGCGCTGGACGCAGAGATTGGCAGCTCTCAGTGTGGGAACACGTCGTGTTCTGGTTTGCGACTGGTCAATCGTTATCTTTTAGTTTTGTTTCTTCGTCTGTGTGTAGTCGTAGTTTCAGAGTACGTACCTATCGGCATGGTGAGGGCTGACGATGGGTATAGCTGCGGTGGGGCGGCGCTGTGCACGCACGGGCGCGGGCGGCTCTTGTTCCGCGCAGTTGTAGTATGTCACGCCACCCGTCTGTTTACAAAAATACACGTTTATAGAAAATACTTTTTTTTATTTTCTGTTTTCGCAGGTTTAACGATAAACAGAACATTTGGTCGAAATATCCGAAACCAAATCGAATTGCAAAAATATCCAATAGCGCGTCAATGCGCTCTACTATCCTATCCTGTCCTTGCGCGTCCTGCTAGAGTGCTTTTCATCAAATAGTTCCTTTACCGGAATGTTGACTCCGTTATTAAATTTAACAACGGACCTATTGGTCCTACAACAGTGGAGCCAACATTACGGCATAGGAACTATTTTATGAAACGCACTCTAGTCACCGCGCTCGGTATGGACACGATGACACGCGGGAGGGTGACAGTCAACATTATCAGACTGAGTTAGCGGCCGACGTGTACCAGCCGCGTGTGACCGCGAGCGTAGCGAGGGCGGGACTAGTGCGAGCGTAGCGAGAGTTGGACTAGCGCGAGCGCAATGACTACAGCTCGCGTCAATTGACTTTGCCTACCTCTGAAGCTAGGCTGCGCATGAGCGCTGGCATGCGCGCTTGTTTTTCAAGTAAGATTGACTACTGCGCAGTCATTTGTTGTCACTTCAGAGCGGCAAAGTTATTTGACGCGAACTTTATATCTACTTAGAATCAGTATGTCAAAGATAGCAGCGACAGAAGGTTCTCGTGCGTTGCATCATTATGATTTTAATGACAGATTTATTTTTTAGTCTGTTTTGATATAAGATAAAAATAAAAACTATTAAAAAAGTAGGTTTTCAAAATCAAAGAGTATACGTACGTAATTATGATGCGCTGCGTATATCTGCTGCGGATACGCGGGATGCTGCGGCGCATGAAGCGGGGCGTTTGGAAGTGCGTGGGGCGGGGCGTGCGGGGCGTGTGGCGGGGCGTGTGCGGCGTGAGGGGCGTGCGGCGGGGCGTGCGGGGCGTGGGGCGGGGCGTGCGGGGCGTGCGGCGGGGCGTGGGGCGGCGCGTGGGGAGCCGCCGGGTACATCCCGCCGGGGAACACCGCACCACTGCTGGTTTGCTGCTTTGAAATCAAAGGGAAGTAATATTAATATTAATGCATTTCGAGCAATGTTGATTGGCGATAGAAAACTTATGAGGCAAGTAGCATAGTACATAGTAAGTGTATGTCAAAGGCCGGTAATCAATTTTCAATGATAGATTTTTCTTTAAAATCTTGGGGCTTGTGGCCAAGTAATAAAAGCCGTACAGGTCGAACGATCAGGTCAAACTATGCTCGCCGCGGTTGGTTCGTGGATGGGGTACCATCTTTACATACCAAGATCCCTACAAGCCTCGGAAAGCACATAAAGCCGTTGGTCCCGGCTGTCATTTGTAGATCTTTGACAGTCGTTAATTACGGGTCGTCAGAAGCCCGAAAGTCTGACAACCAGTCTTACCAAGGGGTATCGTGTTTCCCAGTAACTGGGTTTTGGAGGTCAGATAGGCAGTCACTCCATGTAAAGCACTGGTATTCAGCTGCATCCGGTTAGACTGGAAGCCGACCCCAACATAGTTGGGAAAAGGCTAGGCAGGTGATCATTTTTTTCTTTAAAATCTGTAGTGAATAGTTACCTGCATATATTGAGCTGGCATCATGGCTGGTGGTGCATATCCTTGTGCTGGCTGTATTTGACCTGCAGAAAACATGTTTTATTAAAAAAAATGTTTTTTTCCTAAAATACGCTACTTAACGTGATCTTAACGCTCAACGTTGTATCATTGGGAGTCAAACATAAGTATCTGTTTCGATAAAATGTCCGATTTTTTTCTGTGGTGTGGTGGACTACCTGTCTCGAACTCAGAGGTTCTATTCTCAGCGAGGGCAAAATTTTCTGCTCGGTTTGGTTGGTGGAAGGGCTTGTTCTAAGACCCCTTGGCTAGCTACCACCAATCAATCTGCCCAGCCTTTTCCCAACCATGTTGGGGTCGGCTTCCAGTTTAACCGGATGCAGCTGAATACCAGTATTTTACATGGAGCGACTGCCTATCTGACCTCCACAACCCAGTAACTGGGTAATACGATACCCCTTGGTTAGACTGGTTGTCAGACTTTCGGGCTTCTGACGACTCGTAACGACTGTCAAAGATCCACAAATGACAGCCGGGACCAACGGCTTAACGTGCTTTCCGAGGCACGGAGGAGTCTCGATATGTGAAAATGGTCACCCATCCACGGACCAACCCCGGCAAGCGTAGCTTAACCTGATGGATCGACCCGAGCGGCTGTTATTACTTAGCCACGAGCTCCTCTAGCTTGGCTTGGCTAGCTTGGCTAGCTACCACCATCTTATCGAAAGTCTATCGCCTTAACAATGTTCACAGAATTTTTGTATTTCGGCAGTTAGAGGTAAGATAACCAGTTCCTGTGGTTGTGGATTCCGGGTGAAGCTCGCTTCCACCTTCGACCTGGGGGCCAAGATCTGGCAGAAACTCATGATTGTGAGACCACTGACACGTTTGTAAATTAGTAGACTTGGCCTCCTGCTCATCACTTACCATTACCATTGAGGGTAACAAAAACTGCCTGTTTAAAGTTTTTAGGTTGAAGAAGAAAAAAAAATTAATGACTCACCCATAGTATGTGGCGCAGGTATATTATGTAGATTATGATGCGGAAGCGGAACCTGCGTCATCTGCGACTGTTCCAACATGCCCAGGCGCACCTGCGGGTAACCGGGGCTGAGATACCGACACCAGAAATATGGGCAAACGTTGTGCTTGCCCATATTTCTGGTGTCGATAACATAATATACGTAATTATATACATAGTGGTGTGTATGTGTTAGACAGTGGAAAGGGGGTTATAAAGGTTGTGACAGTTATCTTTTGTACTCAAATGAGTCAAATGGATTGAAATTTATTATTGAAATAATAATAAAATGACTGATTAATGAAAATAAATGCTAATTCTCCATATAAAATTAAGAATATAAAAAAATCTATAAATTTTATCATTCGTGTTTTCAGAAAGTCATGGTGGTCTGTCTTTGTACTACTTTACTTGTAGTGTTTTTAACCCAACTTTAGAGTTGGTCAAACAACACAGCAAATTCTGTCGTACAAACATTTTCTTTTGTGCCCCACAAAGAAAGATAATATGAAAAAAAAAAAAAAACCTGTGGGCCAGTTTCTCGAACGAAAATGATCGCAAAATCAATGTAAAGGTGTATCTAAACATAAAGCGGAAATCGGGCGCGACTGCCGTGCGTGGCCTGCCGCGCTTTGATTGGACGACTGCCGCGCGCGAACGCTTCTGTCTACCTGCCACGCACAAACATTTTTACCTAACTAGAGCGTGGCAGGAATGTGTTCCGCAAACGCGCGCGTAAGTTGTAGCGATTGGCTTTTGATAAATCGTTTAACTGTTTATGCGCACTTGACGATTTGCCATATTAATTTTTCGATAATTCTTGTTCGAGAAACTGGTGCCTAGTAAGTAATGCTACGGTACCTGAGGCCCGAGCTGTGCCTGCTGCTGCGCAGCGGGTATCGCGTGCGGCGGGGACGACGCGTGGGTACCCGCCGCGCTGTTCGCGAGCACCTGGGGAAGCACGCGCGACAGTTATTTATTGAGTAACGCCCGACCTGGGAATCGAACCCAAGAGCCCATGCTCAGCAGTCGCGCTTGCGAGCCCAAGACCAACGGCCCCGTTGGTCTTGGCCAGCCGCCGACTGCGCGCGAGGACAGCCGAGCCCCGGCTGCTCGCCTGCTCGGGCGAGGGCGGCCGGCTGTGCCGACTGCCAGCGAGGAAAGAGGGAGTGCGCCTGTGCCTGCGCACACACACGCGCACTGTCGTTTCTCCTGCGCACTGGGCTAGTCTGCGTTCAGATTAGCCGTGGCCGAAATTCAGTCAGGAGGTTATAATTTTTTTATTATATTCTGGCCATCCCTATTATTAGTTCTTACCATAATCTTATAGTATATTATGCAATTAGTGAATAAAGGACGGATTTAAAGCGAGGGCCATAAATGAATCACGAGCAAGAGAAGGATTCTAACGACTGAATCACGAGCATAGCGAGTGATTAAGTGTTAGAATCCTGAGCGACGCGAGTGATTCATGGCCCTCGATATAAATCCGTTTTATTCAAGAGTTGCATACTATACTTTATACCATGACTACGAGAAACAGAAAGATTTAAGCGAAAATAGACATTTAATGAAGAAAAATTTCGGTTTGTTGCCTTCTAAGTAATAGCCTTAATAGTAGGCTGGCAACTTCGAGTACGTATGTTTTTATGTCAAGTTATGCCTTGTTTTTATAGTACACCGTAGCATAGAATACATACTCCTATTAAAGTAAGTTACTACTATTAAAGTAAGTTAGGAAAACAGACTCTGAAAATGTGCAAGAAGCTTGATTGTCATTTTTCCGTTTGCAAAACTTATCGTAATCGACTTTGATGTAAACCAGTCGTGATTCGTTGGGTAGCAAGTTTTCTACTATATCGGCCCTCTCTTTCATAAACTTTGGTGTTGACACATCTTCTTCATCACATGAATGCATTTTCAATCCATTTATTAATAATAAGCAACACTAAACTTTGTGTTCGTACAACTAACAGTATTCAAAATGGCGCCAATTTACTAATGACAGAAGAACACAAAACAGTTTTTATTCTAATGCTAAACTTTTTTGAACCTGTCGACCTGACCTTTTTGAAAATGTCGACCAATCAAATCAGAGTTTTTATCGAGTATTTTTTCGCAAAGAGGTTGTATAGCATTGAGATGGAGATCGAATATATTGGTGTGTTCTAAATTCAAACACCAAAACAGTGACTTAAAGTGCTTTTTATTCACTGTTTTCAGTGAATAAAATAAGCTTTTTAGAGGGGGAATGGTATAAATTAACGTTATGTGCATAGTTACCTGGTGTATAATGTGTTGTGGATGCGCGTGCGGCTGTGAAGAGGGAGCGTGCACGCTGTCCGATACAAACCCGGCCGGACCTGACAGATAAGTACAATGACAGATAAGTGCATTATAAGCAATGATCAGATTAAGTGATTCAATTTAAGTTCTTTTTTCAATTTAAGTATTTAAGTTCAACAACCTAAAAAAATATCATCACAATGTGACCGCGCCGCTGTACGGGGCCTTAGGAGCGCCGCAGGCAACTGAAGGAACACGGGTGGGTTTTAGTCAGTAAAAGTCTGACACGCCCTCCCGCTCCGCCCATAGCGGGAGAAGTCATGTAATAATTTCTCACACAAAAAAAAAAGAATGGTACAGCGGTGTCGGTCAAACTATAACCCTGGGACATTTTCATTTCATCACAATATTATTATGAATTTTCTGCAAATAAATAATTCTTCATTCTTAATGCATCGATAATGTTTTTACAATATTATATGGATGTGCATTTACCAATTTAATTATTACCGCTACCTGCCTCTCTACCAAAGAACCATACTCAGACACTTGCTATCTCTTTCTCACACTTACATCTCTAATGCTCTTATCAGCTTCTAAAGAAACAATGAGATATGCGAGTGCAATAAACCGATGTTTCGACTCTGTGGTGCCATGCTAACACCACGATAACCCTACAGCAACGCGGCGTTAACGTCGCGTAAACGCACCGATAGCTTTTTACAATCATGCCTACGGCGTTACTGCGAAGTCGATTAACGCTAGATGCAAAAAGCAACCCGTTATGCTCAAATATTAATCACATAACTTTAATTTCGGAAGTCGGTGTCTTTGCTTTACAGTTTTCGTTTTTTGCCACCGACTTCCGAAATTAAAGTTATTTTTCACGTTTTTAGTGTTTTTTTGGAAGTCGGTTGTTTTTTTTTTTTGTAAAAAGTTTTTATTTTTCACTTTTTAGTTGTGGGGTAGGTCCCCACACAAATTCGAATAACACTACCTGGTATGTAAATAACAGTGAAGGAGTCAAACAATATATCGTCTACATACACTAAGTGGGAAAAATACATAATTATTGAAGCTAACTCAAAAACTACGCAAGCAAAGTTAATAAAATTTATATGGGACCACCTCTGAAGCATGACCTACCAAACAAAAAAAGAATCATCAAAATCGATTCATAATTGGCGGAGTAATCGCGTAACATAAAAAAAAAAAAAAAACAAAAAAAAAAAAAAACATACAGACGAATTGAGAACCTCCTCCTTTTTGAAGAAGTCGGTTAAAAAGAAATACATACCAGCATGATATCTATGTGGCGGTTGTTGTTGTTGCTGCTGCTGCTGCTGTTGTTGTTGTTGTTGCTGTTGAGCTGGGGGCTGTTGTTGCTGTTGTGGTTGCTGAGGCTGTTGAGGCGAGTACGAGTCAGCGAGTGGGCGCTGACGTAAGCTGCTGTAGCGTTTGCTGCCGCCACCTATTAGAAAAAAATGATAGAAAATTTTAACTTATATGAACTCTGGCGGTGAACTGCGTGCTTCCAATCGTCGTTCATCATTTCAGCCTACAGACGTCCACTGCTGGACATAGGCCTGCCCCAAGCACCGCCACTTCGACCGGTTCTGTGCTTCTCGCATCCAGCGGATTCCTGCGGCCTTCGCCAAGTAATCGGTCCACCTTGGGGTTTTCCAACGCTACGTGTTCCACTATCGTCATTATTGAGTACTTATCAATCAATTTAACAGTTTATTCGAATTGACAGTAATTTCATTAAATTCAAATATTTTGTTTCTTTTTTCCAATTTTCCAAAATTGTAGAATTAGTTATCAACAACATAAATTATAAAATCTAAAAGTCAAATGATCGTTTTATTATTGAAATTGACGACCGAATTATCTACTAATGTATTGGCAAAAAATATTACTGATCGATTATCAGACCATCGATATCTTCTTGAGCAACATAATCGATCACCAAAATCGATAAAAAACATTCTGCACAAAATATGCTCTAAACTCACCAGTAGCCGGTTGTTGCTGTTGGTTCTGTTGCGGCTTCTGTTGCTGTTGTTGTTGCGGGGCGAGTTGTTGCTGCGGTGGAGACTTGTTCGGCGCAGGATTCGATTGTGGTTGAGGCTGCTGTACAAGTAATTTTGGATTATCGAAGTATAATTATCATCATCATCATCAGCGTAAGGGTCAGTTCAGACCGCGACGTGAAGCGACGCGACGCTGCACGCACTTCTTAACAATTATCGAACTTATTTTCTTCACGAAAAGGTATAATTTCCGTGCGAGTGTTGACACGTGTCAACGTACGCTGAGATGCGCGTTGCTGCGCAGCGCGTGTATCATATTGTGAAGTAAATAAATTCGATATTGTATCGGATCACATCCTATACCAGTATTATTACAATCTCTAACTTCAGTGTAGGAAAGGGATGAAGCTATACAGGACGTATATCTCACACTCTCGTGCTGCAACAACCGTCCCAATTTAAAGAGTCCTTAATCCCCATTAACGTATAAAGATGAGCTCACCATTTTTTTTTTATTTGGGAAATCATCAAATGCCTTTTCCCGCTCTGGCGGAGCAGAAGGACGTGTCAGACTTTTACTGACTAAAACCCACCCGTGTTCCTTCAGTTGCCTGTTGCCAAGGTCCCGGTATCCCTTTCCGACTTTCCCGCAACCCTGGCAGGAGATGTGCTCACCTGTGCATTAGCGTTGGGTTTCTTCCTGGCCTGGTCAGTGGGCACCGGTCGTTGCTGAGCGACCGTCGCGTTCACCTTGCGCGGGGCCTGACCTTGACTGGAAATTATAACTTGATTTTATATCTGTAATGTAATACATTACTAGAAGGACTTTGTTTTAAAACGCTTGTTTGAGAAAAGAGCGTATTATTCACTTTAAGGGCCGTCATTGGTTAAAATTATGACACTTGTATCTTTACCAATAATGAAGCAAAGACTTCATAGCTTTGTATAGTAGACCCTCCCATATGGAAGTAGCTATCACAGGTAAAACTAGCTTACGAATCTATTTATAAGCCCAGATAGGCAATATAAACAGCTGCCATTGCTAAGTAAAACGATTTTTTTTTATAGGAACCGAGCATAGGTGATGATAGTCCTTCCAGTCACTGAATTTAACAAAACACATCAGTCAGCTTTATGAATGTACTAGCTGCACCCCGCGGTTTCACCCGCGTAAGTCTCGATCCCGTGGGAATATCGGGATAAAAAGTATCCTATGTGTTAATCCAGGTTATAAACTATCTGTTTGCCAAATTTCATCCAAATCCAATTAAGCCCTTTTTGCGTGATTGAGTAACAAACATCCAAACACACAAACTTTCACATTTATAATATTAGTAGGATGTCCCAAGACTTGATTTGGAATGAATCGGAGTGGTTGAATTGCCAAGTTCTTGTCTGTCTATGCCCGATTCCACACATAGAGTGGCAATTCCCGTAACTTTTAAGAACGTTCGCATTCGCATCTCATTCACAATCTGTCAAAAATACAATCAATTTACCAACATTTTTGACAAGTTTGACAGATTGCGACTTGAATGTGAACCTTTTTAATGTACGAGAATTGGCGTTCTGATAGTTTATTGTACTATTGGCTAAATAGGTAAATGACTAGCGTTTTTTTTTTGAGTTTATCTAAAAAAATGACAGTTAGCTGTCAAATTACATTTGATGGCTGGAGTCTGGAGTAGTTTCCTATTTTGCTGTGTTTACCGAGTCAAAACCTCAAATCATGCAGCTTTTTGACCGCTATTAAATTACAAATTCCGCTTCCTTGTCTTTGGCTAGAATTTCGTTGTAAAAGTAAATAAGTACTTATCGCGTACTTATAAGTGCGCATCGCTTCGCGTCTTGGTGTAAACTGACCCTTACTCCTACATCAAAATTAATTCTAAAAAAACCGACCAAGTGCATGTCGTACCATGCACAATGAAGGGTTCCGTAGTTGGGATGAATTTATAAAACAAACTTAACATTGTAGTTGAAAAACTTGTTCTCCGATACAGAATGTATGGGAGAACATGTTTTTACAACTGCAAATTTAAGTTGGTCGATTATTACTCGTTAACTTGTGGAGCCTACGTAGCAGTGATAGTTTTCCTTTTATTTTCGTTATATATACTACTGCCGTGAATTTTTTCATAAATCCAAACCCAACCATTTAGCTGGCAGGGAGGGGGACACTTGGCTCTAACAAAAAATAACACTTTAAAGCATAATATTCCTCAAACGGATCCCTGAATCTAAAAATGGTCTCGACAAACTCACATTATTTTTAAAAGACCTTTCCAACAATACCCCACACCACGGGATTGAAGAGAAAAAAAAAACCATCCCCACTTTACGTGCAGGAGAGGTACCCTAAAAAAAATATTTTTTACCACTTTGTCGGCGTCGTTTATATGTATATCCATACCAAATTACAGCTTTCTAGTAACAACGGTCTCTGAGCTAAGCCACGGACAGACGGACATGGCGAAACTATAAGGATTCCTTGTTGACTACGGAACCCCAAAAAATGGCCATCAAAAGCAAATTTTGCAGCTTTATGACTGCTATAAAAGTAGAAATTCCTCTTCGAAATTCTATCCAAAGACAAGTTTGGCTAGAATTTCGTTGTAAAAGTAAATAAGTAACAAAAGCCTCACTTGTTGGTAACATTGGCAGTAATGGTTAGGTTCTCCAAGGCAGGCATCTTATCCTTAACCGGCTGTTTGTTTGGCACCTTCACCGCCACGCGGCCGGTGCCTTGCTTCACTATCGGCTTCTTAGCAGTCTTGATAGAGGCATTGCGACGAAGCTGTGAGCCGTTCTCTACGGGTGCCTCGTTGACTGAGGGCTGGGACTTCGAGCGGGGGCGCGGGGTGCGGGGTTTGCTGTTGAGAAAAGAAATATATTAATAAGTAAATAAAATAATATAGTTGCCAATAAGCCTGATAATAATGGTGGTGAATCGAACAGAGCGGCGCGCAATGATCATTGACATAACGGTCCCGCATGACGAGAACCTCGTGAAGGCCAAGAAAGATAAACAAATCAAGTATCTTGACTTGGCTCACGAGGTTGTCGACATGTGGGATGTGGACTCTGCGATCATTGTGCCGATAGTCGTATCAGCCAATGGCTTAATTGCCAAGAGCCTCGACCAACACCTATGGAGGCTCTCGTTGGGCAGCTGGTTTTAAGGGCTTGATTCAGAAAGCCGTACTCCTGGACACGGCCCGTATTGTTAGGAGGTTCCTCTCTCTGGAGCCCTGACCGCCGGTAGCTTGGAACCTGTTCCCGATACCGGTGGGCAACTATTTGAAATGTTTTTATATTTTTATATTCTAATATTTAAAAATGTAATTTATAAGTGACTTTATGAAATAAAAGATTATAAAATACCAGACTATTACTGTCCCACTGCAGGAAAAGTGTCGCTTCTCATATACAGAGGGCACGAGACTTGATCACCACGCTTGCTCAAGGCTTGGGTTGGTGATTTCAAACTTATATTAACTGTATGTCCAGGTTTCCTCAGAATGTTTTCGTTCCCCGATAGTAATGTCCAAGATAAACCTTGAACACTTGGCCATTATGCCAGTTGAAATCAGTTAATGCAGTTAAGGGATTTTTATTTTTTTTATTGATGAGATCTAATAAAGAGTTGTTGCTTATACCCTCGGGGACCACTAATGTAGAAACAAAGCTATAATAATAATAAATAAAGAGTTGTTACAAGTTAAGGTTGTAACAACTCTTTATTAGATCTCAAAATCACGCGTTCGTATTTCCGAAGATAGCCGATGATTTCCGAAGCGCATTCTTTTCTTTGGAAAGCCGTATTGCAGAGTGCTAACATCAGTCTGTTTGCAATGTTTTGCGATTTCAGCTGTAATAATCGTTATTAAAGCTAATCCGAGTTCGCGATTTAGTTTCCAAAAATGTAAACAAATATGTGTTTTTGCAATAAAAACTTTAAAACCCACACGTAAAGTTCACTTTGCAGTACAATTTCAAATAATTTTATTACATTTTTAAAAGAACAAGTAATTCTGAATTCAACTTAATTTCCACTAGCATAAAGTTGATATTTGTTTAAATGGAAATAACAAAAATTGGGAACAAGGATTTGAATGAACTTTACATACCCATGTCTCCTGCTAGCATCGAGTTCAGGGAAGTCCTCAGCGGTGGGGGGTTTCCTTGGTAACTGCTGTTGCTGGGCGGCTGATTGTCTTCTATAAGCCTCCTCGTCTTCCCAAGTTCGAGTGTACTTGTTGGGGCCGCGGCTGTTGTTAGAAGATGAGGTTAGATGGGTGATCTGGTCATGTTGGATCTTGATAAGGGAAATCACAAGTGATAACCATGAGCCAGACCAGTTGGAAGGAAATGGCCGATGTAATGTTATAGTCGGAAGGAATCCGTCATTACTAAAAATATCTTTCTCAAAAGAACAAAATCGCATATTTCCTAAAGAAAAAAACAGACCGCGACGCGACGCACTTTTAAACAATTATCGAATTTATTTTCTTCACAAAAAGGTATAATTTCAGTGCGACCGTTGACACGTGTCAAAGTACGCTAAGATGCGCGTTGCTGCGCAGCGCGTGTACCTTATTGTGTAGTAAATAAATTCGATATTGTATCGGATCATAAAAAAGTGCGCGTCGCGTCGCTTCTCGGTGTCAACTGACCCTAAACACAATCTTTAACATTCTACATATCTATAGGCGGCCATGCAGATAGCTCCGCCATCAAACTTTGAAATGATGGCGTTAAAAATGTATTATTAAACATGTAAGCATTTGCAAAAAAATTGGCTGAAAAAAGAAAGCGATATATTAAACGAAAATAGGGATGACGACAATTTTTTTTTTCCTTAGTTTTTTTTTCTCCTTTTTCCTTAAGGTAAGTTATAAAAAAAATTGGACACATAATTTTTTTTTTGTTTATTGAATTAAAATGTGGCATAACGTCACGCCTTGGTAGAATTGATACTGAATTGTGACGTAGCAAGCCCCCTCTCCCCAACGTTTATGTGTTAAGTAATGCATTTTATCTAAGATTTTTTTTTTTATTAATATGTAATGTATATGATAAAGCAAAAAATACGTGTCTAATATTTTTTTATTAAGTATCTGACTGACGGACTAAATAGTTTTTTTTTTTACCCATTCGTCATCCCTATTATAAAATCATACGTAATAATGTAGTAATTCTTCTGGACTTATCCAAAGAAATGTACCGATTTAAAACAGAGCATGCTGATACATTAATGTCACTAACCGCCATGACTGTCGAAACCTCCATATTGATGCATGATAGAAAATTTTACACAATATAATTTCTTGAAATTATTTAAATTTCAAAATACAGTAATCTTCTTAGAGAATACTCATCGCTTAAATGATTAAACAGATTTTGTGCCCAGCTCAACGAAAGTTGTACACGAGAAAAAAATGAAAAAAAAAACCGGCTTAGTGCGAGTCGGACTCGCGCACGAAGGGTTCCGTACCATTATCTATAAAAACGGCAAAAAATCATGTCTGTTGTATGGGAGCCCCCCTTAAACATATGTTTTATTTTAATTATTTACTTTTAAAGTGAATATATAACTAAATATTCTGTGAATATTTCAAGCGTCTACCTGTTGCCGTTAAAAATAGCAAGCAAAAATGAGCAAAAAAATCACGTTTGTTGTATGGGAGCCCCCTTAAATATTTATTTTATTCTGTTTTTAAGTATTTGATGTTATAGCGGCAACAGAAATACATCATCTGTGAAACATTTCAACTGTTTATCTGTCACGGTTCATGAGATACAGCCTGGTGTCAGACGGACAGACAGACAGCGGAGCCTTAGTAATAGGGTCCCGTTTTACCCTTTGGGTACGTAACCCTAAAAAACTTACTATACAAGTTTATTGGTTATACGTCAGCAATTCGTTAAGGGAATGTAGCACAGATCATTTGTAACCAATTGACCCCTGATTACCACTATGCCAATGTTAACCATTTTGGAGTAATTATTTGACATTTTATATTTCAAAATGTATGAAATAAAAATATCAAAATGTCAAATGGCTCGAAATTTTTTGACATTCGCATAGGGGTCATCAGGGGTCATTTGGTTGCAAATGACCTCTCCTCCATCCCCTTAACGGATTGCCGGTGTTTAACCAATAACCCTGTAGGTATAGTAAGTATTATCTATATTGTTCATATTAACAAATCACATTACCAGAAACTTCATAATGTCTGTTTTCCCAAGTATTTTTAAGAGTTTTTATATTTCGCTTCCATATTAGTCTCGTGTACTATTATTATTAAATCTTAATTATTATTAAAGTATATTCACCCATATCGTCTGTTGCGCCTCGCGTGTGGAGGCGCGTCCTCGTTCCTAATATCATACCCGTAGATCGCTACCAACTCGTCACGAGATTTCGGCAGCTGAAACAAAATAATAGATTTGAGAAATCATAACAGAAAAACAAATCTCTTATACACAATGAGTTGTAGGTCGTAGGTTCAAACCCAGACAGAAACTCTCAAAAACGTGACAGAAAACATCGTGAGGAAAATTTCGAAGATAATATGTGACATCTGCCAACCCGCACTGGGCCCGTGTGGTGGATTACGGCCCACGCCCTCTCACAGAAAGAAGGCCTATGTACCAGAAGTGGGAATATTATAGGCTGATTATGCTTTAAACACTTTATTGTAATTTTTCTACGTGGCTTTAGGGCGGCTAATGGTTTCCTTCAGGTTCTACAAATAACAGTGACACTGCTAACATTGAATAGAAAGGTTTGGATTTTAAAAAGGAACTCTTTCCACGCTAGCGGATAAAATACAGTTTTGCACTTAGATTTCGAATGACAAGCAGAGTATTTCCGAGCTTGTGAGGTGGAATGGTTATTTTTCACTTTGTAGTGTTTTTATTTTTTTGGAAGTCAGTTGTTTTTTTTTATGTAAAAGGTTTTCTTGACGCTTTTTTCGAAACCCTCAATGAATATATTTCTGACCTGTTCGTTCTCGTTATACTTGTCGTGCGACCATTTGTTCACGATCTCCGACTTGCGCGGCGGTCGGCGACGCTCGGTGGGCGGCTCGGTGCCTTCCTTCTTCTCTGAGGCAGCCTCCGAGGTTGCGTTGCTGGATTCTTCGCCACTGTAGTAGAAAAGTATGTTTTGTAACAATATTTTGATTTAAAAGTCTCCATGGACTTTCTTGCCCGTTCTTCTCCACGCTTTGGAATGCTTTATCTTTATGAACTCCTTGACAATTCAAAAGTGACTCTAATTGTTTTATTTGAAATATTTTTTTTGAGTTTGAGTATCTATAGTCTGCGCGCGACTGCTAGTCAACGCCTGAGGTATGTGAGCGGTGAGATCGGGGAGGTAGACAAAGGTCAAGCTAACTCAGTCTATCAAAATACAATAGACGTAGATATATTTAGTAACCTATTCCGCTTGACTGTTCTTCAAGAGTCATAAAAATAAACCCTGTAAGAAATCGACACGTGTTTCACCTCTCAACGAGGCATCCTCAGGATGACGATTGACCAATTGCAAACCAGAACGCGACGTGTTACCACACCGAGCACTGGACGCAAAGGGAATCAAATCGCCCGTCGCCCCCACTTATATAGGATTACTGCTCGGCACTGACGGTCGATTTGATTCCCTTTGCGAAAACATGTTGGAATCTCTATTTTCTGCTGTCAATGTTCTATACAATTTTTGACAGGCACTTGAGACTTCAACATGTTTTGTCGTGAAAGTTTCGCCAGTGCAAACGCAAAGTTACAGAGTCGAGTTGTCGAGAGTATATTAAGGGTTTTTTAAAAGGTTGCAAAAGATTAGCCACTGCTACTAGCAGCATGAAAATTTGTAAAACTTGCGCAAGCGCAGCAGAAACTGTCATTTCAATCAATCTGCCTAGCCTTTTCCCAACTATGTTGGAGTCGGCTTGCAGTCTAACCGGATGCACCCGAACACCAGTATTTCCCAGAAACTGTCATTTAAAAAATAAATAGATTAAAACAAGTAGATTTTTGTGTATGCCTCTTTGTCTGCTTAGTTCTTTTAAACTTCAAAATGGATTTTGATGCAGTTTTCACAAATCTCAGAGCTTTTACAAGTCGCCAAACCAATATATTGCGCCCGTGTGAAGCAGGGGTACAATTAATTAGCGACTCCTGCATAGGAGTCGCTAATTAATTGTAAAAATCCCTGGAGAACTTAAACAAAAGGAACATTTGACGATTAATTTACTAAAGAAACTTATCAATTTTAAAGTATTTAGACAAAGGCCCCAAACATAGCATTACATAACTGGAAACAATGCGTGTGTGTTTATAATTACAACCAGTGGAGCGATAATGACCGAACTGTGCAGTGATGCGGCAATAGAAAGCTACGAATACTTATATTCAATTTATACTGAAACTCTACAAATTAATATTGGGAATATGTGCACATCTGATCCTAAAAGAATGGCCCTGGCAAAGTATGTTTGCCAGGGCCATTATTTCTGAATTTTAATTAATATACAGGGTGTTAGGGTTAGCACCGTTATCCTTGAAACCAGAGGTTTGGGGTCATCTATAGAACGTAAAATCAATGGAAAATTACTACTTTTTTTTTAAATTACTTTTTACCACTAGAGTATTTCATCATTTCACCTATGCGCTAGAGCAAAGAACTTGCGTCTCAACACGGGTGGGGGGCGTGGGACGTGACCTGACCGGCCGTGAGCGCGACCCCTCTCTCAGTCAGTCAGCTGTTTCGCTAGCAGTGGCGTGCCTAGGGGTCAAAATCAGGGCAAACAGACAAGTTTTTTACGATAAAAAAAAATAGCCAAGTGAGCGATTTACGGATTTTCTATGTTGTTCATGGTAACACCATTATTATATAGTGTTATTTTTTTAATTTTATTGATAGGCTTAATTTTGAAGGCAAGCCGGGCTTTTGGGCTTCTATGGAAGGAACGCCACTGTTCGCTAGCGAGCACGGTGTCGCATAGAAACTTTTTAAAATCTTTTAATGAAATTAACTTTTTTTTTTGTTGTTACTCGGTCATTTATCTTTATGTTTAAGTCAACTATCCATGGTTTGAATGACAAGAGTGTTTACCCTTACACCCTGTATATGTAGCATGCGATTTGAATCAAATGCAGCACATTGTATTGAATATTCTTTGCATATTTCGAAACAAAATAAACGATTACAAGTCTTCACGTTAAAAGAATCTGCAGAATTATTAGCAAGCGGATTTCGGCACGGTTTTCACCGTTTAGCGCGATTTTCACGCACGCGTAGCCACTGTTATTAATCTATCAATATTGTTTTTTCGATGTGATTTAGTGGGATGATAATAAATAGCAGCTGGGGAATTTTTAACGCTGCTTATTTTCCTTACTTAAACTAACTTCAACATACTGACGTGACGCTGTGTATATTTGTAAATTTTATCAACCTTTCGAAAATCTTGTAGGGTCCTCTACGCGCAACTTATGTAACACTCCCTCAAATCATAGGGATATTCTGGAATCCTTTAATATAATAAGATAGAAGAATAGGATATTAGAATATAATAAGATGCCTAGAAATATAATAATGTATGATAATATATAAGTATAACTATTTGCTCATCCACCATAGAAAAGGGAGGATCCTCCTACCTAGACGGGTGTTGTGTCTGGCGGACAACCGCCCAACGATTGATGTCGGGTTCTTGTATATACAACGTGCCGCTACAATGGCGACATTAATTTAACACACGGGTAGGGCTAGTGGCCAGAAATAATAAAAATTATAATAAAATAAAATAATTGGTCAATTGAAAAATTTAAATTTTCAAACAAACTAAATAATAAAAACATAACCACTCTGTGTAAAAGATTCATTCATGAAGCTACCTACCAGCTGGCCTACGTTCTGTCGGCCGATTCTTTGTCGGCGGCATAATTTCTAAGAAATTGCGCGGCTTTCCTTCTATTTGCCTACATATGATCGGTGACCCCGGCAAAAGACTGCTCTAAGATGGTAATTTAGAAAATTGTAAATTAATCAGTAAATAATAACTTTTAATGAAATTAAAATATTTTTATTAAATGAATACGCGAAATCGTATACGTGTGTTAAATTAATGTCACCATTAAAGCGGCACGCTGTATGTCCATTGCACGGTAAACTTTAATTGCGCGATGCAGGTTTTATGTGACGTCAGGATTTTTGTGTGACGTCAGGTCTTTGATGCGTAGTTCGCATGTGGCGATGTAGATACCGCCACATATATATGGTTACCTGGCCGCAGTTCGGTCGTCATGCTCATAGAAGGTGCCCCTCTTGGGGATGTACTGCGGGTTGCTTCGGTCTTCATCGTCGTCTACCCGGCGTTCGGTCTCCTGTAAAGATAATAAAACAGAGTTATTTTACTAATATGGACTATTTTATCACTCTTATACTAGCTACGCCCCACGGTTTCACCCGCATAAGTCTCGTTTCATAATATCGGGAACGGGATAAAAAGTATCCTGCCCTATTCCAGGTCATGGTCTAACCCTGTGCCAAATTTCATCCAAAACTGTTCAGCCGTTTTAGCGTGAAAGCGTAACAAACGAACTCATTTTTAGCATTTTTATGATTAGGATTAGGATATCATATATATATCATAAGTTGGAAAATGGATGATGGGACTCGCGTGAAGTTGGGCACACCTGGCAAAGTCAAAGTCAAATCATTTATTTAAAATAGGCACATTAAAGGCACTTTTGAACGTCAAAAAAACTAAGAAATAGAACTGATTCTAGTTGCCCCTTCCAAAAGGTAGTTTTCGTATGGAGAAGAATGGGCAAGAAACTCCACCGTTACTCTTTAAAAAAAATGGTTTACAATATTTTGTATACAGTGAATACGATTACTGTTCCACAATTTGTAAAAAGAATTAAAAATGGAGCTATGACAAATAAATTGATTAATAAAATTATATGATAGATACATGGTGCTCACATATTTACAAACATTGTAAAAGTAGGTATACAATATTACAATATCCCTACCATTTTTACATTACAAATAACACTAATAAGACAGTGTGTGAGTTTAAGTAATCACAAAATGTGTAAAAATCTATGATATACAAATAAAGTAAATTATACAACTAGATTAGCAACCAGTTTGATTTTGTCCAGACTCGAATATTGTCCTATGGAGCAAGACCAGCATGTATCCATGCATTCTTATCCTGGATATAATCCTCTAATTTGCAATAGGCTTGTTTACGAAGTGTACTTTTAATATGGGTTTTAAATTTTCTTTCATTTAATTGCAATATATCACAAGGTATTTTGCTATAGCATTTAACGCAGTACCCCATAAAAGATGTTTGTACTTTAGCTAATCTGAAAAATGGTTGATCTATTTTGTCTTTATTTCTAGTATTAAAATGATGTCTATCACTTATTTTATTAAGGCCAGGCCTAGTAATGACAGATGGAGTAAGATGGTGACCAAGAACTTGTATGTAGGCGTGCCGGCGATGAAATGGGCGGACGACATTGCGGATAAAACCTGCACCATAATTGCGTAACACACTTTCATTCACAATCTGAATGATTTTGAAGGTTATTGCTAATCCATTGCTTCATATGTTCATAAAATTTGTCTGCTCGACAATGTAATGGTGCAATGAATATTGTTGAATTGTAAAAATGAAAGCCCGAAAGTCTGACAACCAGTCTTACCACGGGGTATCGTATTACCCAGTTACTGGGTTGTGGTGGTCAGATAGGCAGTCGCTCCATGTAAAATACGGGTATTCAGCTGCATCCGGTTAGACTGGAAGCCGACCCCAACATAGTTGGGAAAAGGCTAGGCAGATTGTTTTTTTTTTGTAAAAATGAAAGGTATTGCCATTGTAAGTGTGTTACGCAATAAACCCGCAGGACTGATCAGTTTGGTTACCTAACAGTCTAAAATCTTTGTTTTTGAAATATCTTGGAATCAAAATATGGATGTAAATCATACCTACATACAAAAGTTATTAAAACTACGCTCCGTTTTTGGCAAAATTCGAGTGTTAACTTTAAGTATCAAAGATAATGAGATCGTTAAGAAATCTGTATATACCTACTTCATACTACGAAGTTTAAAACTTTCACCGTCCGCGACGGAATAGTTAACTATTCCGTCTAACAAGCACTATGAATCATAATGATATGATCACAGAACAAATATTAAGAGCAAATATAGCAGTGATAGCCTAGTGGTGTGACCGTCGTACTGCCAAGTCATAGGTCTCGAGTTCGAACCCAAGCGACGCACCTCTGACTTTTCGGATTCATGTGCGAATTGTATTATTATCGCTCGCTTCATAAACCGTAAAGGAAAACATCGTGAGGAAACCGGCATGCCTGAGGGATATTTCTCGACGATATGTGAAGCCAAGTCAGAGGCTCATGGCCTGCACAAACACTCTGACACCAGGTTAGTCGATAACCACACGTAAAAGAAAGTATCACAGGACAGGGGAACCGCAAAATTATATTTTGTCATCCTTTATCATTTTTGAATTAGTATAACGTTTAAATCAAGGGCTACTGTTTTTAAAAGTTCTGATGTGATACCATAGATATCCGGAGATATGCCTTCTATCTATATTTGTTCAAGTTCAAGTGTCGCCACCTTTTCCCCACTCCCGAAACTCAGACAGAAGCAAAATTCATACATATTGCACACATTATGCTTTTATCGAACTCACACAACCAAATATGCGTAACACATTTGTTTTTATTTAATGCACACATGCTCAAAAGGGGCGGGCATTAGAAAGTATAGATACAGCGACTGTACGCACACAAGCAGCTCTAGCTTCAACTAGGGATGAGGGGTTGATATAAATATTTGATCGATAAAAATATCGATGAAAACAGGATATCTATGATGAAAACCGACTGCAAAAAAGAGAAGTATTTTTGGGCGTATTTTGACGGTGATTAAAACTAACGTAATTAAAATCTAATTTAATTATAAATTAGATTTTAATTACGTTAGTTTTTTAATTACGAAAGTTATTTAAAACTGAAATAAAATGCATAAAAATAACACCTCAACAAAAAAAAACGGCTGAAATAACTAGATCGAAGTGTAAAATATGTACGATGTTTTTTTTAAATATTTTATCCGTGTTATTTACGAATAAAACAAGGTGTTGCGCTTCTATAAATTTCTCTCCTCATAAAATATCCATTCATACTAGCTGTGCCCCGCAGTTTCACTCGCGTAGGTCGATCACGGTCCCGTGGGAATATAGGGATAAAACGTATCTCTATGTCCTATTCCATGTCATGGTCTACTCGAGTGCCCATCGTCTCCTCTCTAGAGTAGGGAAAGTCGCGGCGGCGACTCCCGGTCGAACGGTTCGCGTATTGCATTTTTATACTAGTGATAACTTCAAAATTAAATGACCGATTCGAATGAATCAATAAGTATTTTACTGAAACATGAATACCCTTGATGTTAAAACTATTTATTTGAATAAGAGTTAATATTATATTGCTAAAACTCCTTCGGAAATAAAGCATTAATTTTGCTTTAAAGCTTTCTTTGAGAACTTTTAAAGAGGAACAATTCCATAATACATGATATTTGCGTAACTTAAACTGTTTACGTAGCGCACGTAACGGAAGCTCTCAAAAAGGTTTTCTCCCGTTTTTGCAACTTTTTCATGTATGCTCCGCTCCTATTGGTCGTAGTGTAGCGTGATGTTATATATAGCCTATTACCTTCCTCGTTAAATGGACTATCCAACATAAAAATAAATTTTCAATGCCAACCAGTACTTCCTGAATCCTGAGATTAGCGCGTATATAAAATTAATGAATATAGATTAATTAGCAAATGTTAGTATATTATATAAATCGGTTGGTCCCGGCTGTCATTCGTTGATCTTTGACAATCGTTACGGGTTGTCAGAAGCCCGAAAGTCTGACTACCAGTCTTACCAAAGTGTATCGTATTACCCAGTTACTTGGTTGATGAGGTCAGATAGGCAGTAGCTCCATGTAAAGTACTGGTATTCAGCTGCATCCGGTTAGACTGGAAGCCGAACCCAACATAGTTGGGAAGACTAGGCAGATGCTGACTTCTCTATTAGTCGACATCTCGGTAGTCACCCCCTTGCCGTCCATATCATCTTTCACACAGTCCATCTATCGCTTCTTTGGTCTTCCCCTTCTCACTAGCACATCAAATATACATAACCGACAACTTATAAAATGACGCTACAAAACCGAATGAACAAAAGAACAAAATAAACATCACAATTAAATAAATTAAAAAATACTACAGCATATGGTAAGCAGCTGTGTCCGCATAAAAACTACAATTTGCATTCATCTCTGTAGGTATCAAAAGAAACTTATTATAATGTGAAGCACCTATCATTAGCATATAGACTGTTTTCTTTAGCCTTGCTCTAGTGACCGTAAACCAAACCTGATTTCTTATACTTATGTATTTATAATGGATATTGGGCTTTAGATGTTTAGGCTAGTTGTGCACTGGTTCTATACGGCATCGGATGACGGACGGACGGTGTTTGTAGATTCCGCGCCACCACTGAAATCCGTTTCACGCGGCGCTAGTGTGTATGTCAAAATCAAAATCAAAAGTCATTTATTCAAACTAGGCTGAGAATCAGCACTCTTCGAACGTCAAAATTACATAAGACAGTCCCCCAAAACGCCCGCCCTTCATCACTTCCTAGTGCTTTAGCTGGGAAGAAGAAGTGGCGGAACAAACTCCCCAGAAATTGCAACACATTGCGTTAAACAAATGTAAGTAGTTCCACAATTTTCCGCCGGACTTCAGTGGTGGCGCAGAGTCTATGCTTAGAGTCCAGCCAAAAGCTAAATAAGGCTGGACATAGAAGAAGGCTGTTACAGATAGGTAAGTAATAGTTGACAGTGAAATTACGTGAACTTAAATTTTCCGCATAATCAAATTACAACTGTCATTATTTGACAGGTCTATGAAATGGCTCTAACACGAATTGTCGTGATCGCGTCAATGTACTTAACAATTTAGTCCCGTGGCTTTAAATTAAAGTTTCCATTTATTCGTTTGTGCAACTACCCATATACTACAGTCTGGGTTTGTCGCTACATCCGATATATAAGACTAGCTTCCGGCCGCGGCTTCGCTCGCGTGGTATGTCGATAAAAGCCTATGTCCTTCCCGAGGATGCCATCTATCTCCTTGGAAAATTTTGTCGAAATCCGTTCAGTGGTTTAGGCGTGAAAAGGTAACATACAGACAGACAGGGTTACTTTCGCATTTATAATATTAGTATGGATGAAAAGTGCACAAATGAGAATTATTGACTTCGTTCATCAACCACGTGATCATTATCACACGTGATATTTATCTGTATCATCGTTCCGGCAAAATGACACTGAATATTTGGATGATTATCGCCGGATACCGGATCTGAACAGTGCATAAACACCCTTATAATGGACTGCTATAAACAACCGGTTGATATTATAATAGGCTTATAGAGAGTTAAATACATAATTATATGGCCACGGGTCGGTATGTCTTTTCATTTCAATAAGATTTTTTATAAGGGTAGGTCTGAAGGCCATAGGCAAGGAATTTAGTTCTGGTGAATTATTTATAACTAGATTTGGATAAGATTAGTTCAACAGTTTTGCATATCAAAGAAATAGGTTGGAAAATATTGTACCTATCATAGATTTTATTTATAAACAAAAGTTACACCATATTTCAGGTTATTGGTTTGTTCCCTGCCTGTAATACCAAAATTCTACATATTATAATGCTTTTTTTTCTCTTTTAGTGAGTTATGCGTTTTTGCAGGCGGGTTTTTTGTTTTTTAAATAATTTATTTTATTACATTTTTTGTTTCTGTTTTCGTATTGGAAGTTTCAAAATACTCTTATGCTCTAGTATTACTCTTATCATGTATTGTCGTAGAAACTTATGACATGTGGCGTAGTTATCACTTCTTTTGAATGAGTCATTGGGTTAAATCATTATTACGACTAACAAACCTTTAAACCGCTGAAGTGATAACATTATGAACTTAGAAATTGTGTCAAGTTTACCAACTAAAGGAAAATGATTATTTACTTATTAGCTAATTAATTAGCGATTATAAACTACGATAAGAAACCCCGAGGGAGACGTAGAACCAGACGAATAGACAAATTGATAAGGAGTCCGTGACGCAACCATAGAGATATAATTTAGTATATCTCTATGCGTGCAACCATATTTAGAAAAAACTTTTCGTTTTGGTAAGTAGGTTACTTATCCCACACAAATTCGAATACCACTACCTGCTATGTAAATAACAGTGACGGAGTAACTTAAAACATCGTCCGTATAGACTAAGTGGGAAAAATACGTAACTACGCAAGCAAAGTACTTAAATAAAATTTATATGGGACCACCTCTGAAGCATGCCCTACCAAACAAAAAAAAGAATCATCAAAATCAATTCATAAATGGCGGAGTAATCGCGTAACCGTGCGTTTGCACAGGCGAAACATTTACGACAAAACGTTGAAGTCTCTAGTTCCTGTCAAAATTTTTATGGAACATTGACAGTATGCACACTCCAAAAAAAAAAGCCTTTCCAACTACCTACCGTAAAAGAATAGACGACGCAATTACCTACCGTAATTAGTAAATGTGAAAGAGATAAACAGATCAAACTAAAATTGTCATCATCTGCCTAGCCTTTTCCCAACTATGTTGGGGTCGGTTTCCAGTTTAAACGGATGCAAGCTGAATACCAGTGTTCTACATGGAGCGACTGCCTATCTGACCTCCACAACCCAGTATTGGGTAACACGATACCTCTTGGTAAGACTGGTTGTCAGACTTCGGGCTTCTGACGACCCATAACGACTGTCAAAGATCCACAAATGACGGCTGGGACCAACGGCTTAACGTGCTTTCCGAGGCACGGAGGAGTCGGTACGTAAAGATGGTCACCCATCCACGGACCAACCCCGGCAAGCGTAGCTCCACCCGTGCGGCTGTTATTACTTATCCACGAGCTCCTCGAAACAAAAATCAAACTAAAATTGTATCCAATAAATAATAGTCGTCGGAATAGAATGGCAGATATTAAATGGCCCTCATTGTACTGAAGTTAGAAACCGTTAGTCGGCCAAAGCTGTTTTGTTTGTTTTGATCTCAGATGTAGGACAAAATAAAGATCTAGACTAGCATCTTCAGAGTAAGCAGAGTAAGCAATCTTTGGCATTCAAATCATGACACGACATTTCTTATTGTAATTAAACATACATACTGTGAGGGGCATAATTGTGGCTAAGTAATACCAGCCGTATGGGTCGATCGATCGAGTTAAGCTATGCTTGCCGCGGTTGGTCCCTGGATGGGTGACCATCTTTACATATCAAGACCCCTCCGTGCCTCGGAAAGCACGTAAAACCGTTGATCCCGGCTGTTATTTGTAGATCTTTGACAGTCGTTACGAGTAGGCCGAAACCAGAATCTCAAGAATCAGAAATCTGAGAACCAGTCTTACCAAGGGGTATCGTGTTACCCAGTACTCGGTTGTGGAGGTCAGATAGGCAGTCGCTCCATGTAAAATACTTTTATTCGGCTGCCGCCAGAGACTGGAAGCCGACCCCAACATAGTTGGAACGGTTAAATAGGCTAGGCAGATGATGTGTTGAATACTAAGATTGATATCATTGTTTATTAACATGAATTTCACCTATGAGGGGCTTCTTATTTTTTACTTCAAGAATTGGCAAAATGAAGAGCGATATCGGGATATGTAGACGGTATAGGGGAAGGCCTTTGCGCAGGAGTAGGTCAGTAGAGGCTGGTAAAAAAAAACAAAAGAAAAATACAAAAATGCGAGAGCAGTGGTGGCCCAGTGGTAACGGCTGCGACTTACGAGTTGTAAGTCGTAGGTTCGAACCCTGACAGGCGCTTGACTTTGTGTAAATTATTTCATCGCCACTGGTCTAAAAACGGTGAAGGAAAACATCGTGAGGAAACCGGCATGTCTTAGAACCAAAAAATTCGAAGACATGTGACATCTACCAACCCGCACTGGGCCCGCGTGGTGGATTAAGGCCCGCTCCCTCTCACAGAGAGGAGGCCTGTGTCCCAGCAGTGGGAACATTATAGGCTGATTAAATGCGAGTGTACTATGCAGTTTAAATACCATGCCACCACTCCGGGGGTGATGATCTTGTAAAGGTGTGTCCAAAAATTGAGCGGAAGGCGTTTGTAGGATACATTTCTGCAGCGCTCTAATTAGATAAAAATGTTTGTGCGCGGCCGGTAGACAGAAGCGTTCGCGCGCGGCAGTCGCCCAAACACAGCCGCGCCGCGCACGATTGCCGATTTGTTTGGACACACCTTTAGAAGCATATATTCGCCAAACTCGCCAGTTACAAATATTAGTATTCAAACTCTTAGGAATTTGACCGTTCTGATGGTCAGACAAGATCACGTGTATGGCCTTCTAAATTGTCCCCTCCCGTTATTTTCACACAAGGGTTAACAGAACGGACTTCTTTGTTATTCATTTCCCGTCTATCCTCTCTGTGTAGTCAAACTGGATTGCTATTTAACTAAGTAAGTAATTATTTTATTTAATAACAGATTCAACATTAAGTTGCAGTAGGTGCAAGATTATGGACACGTTATTTAAGTGGGAGACTAGCTGGCTATTGACGGCATGATCGTTTTAACATAATTATTATGTTACATTATTCATGTTCCGTTTCAGGTAAGTTTAAACACGATTCGAAGAAATCGTAATGCAGTTCAGGATGCAAACTTTGATAACTAAAGTTCCTGACTAAAGAATGTTTTTTAATCTCGTAGACTAAAATGACATTTCAAGTGATTGTTGTTCGTTTTTAGGGTTCCGTACCCAAAGGGTAAAACGGGACCCTACCCCCATCTTTGGGAAACGACAGATCTACACATTTGAAAATGGTCATCAACTATTAAATTTTATATCATAACATAACATCACGCCTGTAATCTCCGAAGGGCTAGGCAGCAGGTTTAGCTATAGAACACCCACATTTCGTCTATATATTTATCCTACTAATATTATAAATGTGAAAGTTTGTGTGTTTGGATGTTTGTTACTCAATCACGCAAAAACGGCTGAATGGATTTGGATGAAATTTGGCAAGCAGATAGTTTATAACCTGGATTAACACATAGGATACTTTTTATCCCGATATTCCCACGGGATCGAGACTTACGCGAGTGAAACCGCGGGGCGCAGCTAGTATCCCATATAATGGGGGGCGAGCCTAATGCCATCAATCGGGCACAAATCCAGACTCTGGGCTGCTACTGAGAAATTCCTAATGAAAAACCCAATAACACTCTGCCTGACCTGGGAATCGAACCCAGGACTTCATGCTCACCAGTAGCGCGACCAGCAGACCAATGAGGCAATTCTAGGCAGTAGATTTTAGGAATCAATCAATATTATTCAGCTTCGACAATAAAATCATATAAATGAGTGAGTTTGTTTCGGCCTTTCTTCTCAGAGTAGGCAGATAGGAAACGCCGACCTCATCTAGTTTTAAAAATGTGTTTGACGTGTAAAAGAGTTTGTACAAACCTACTTACAGAAATAAATCATTTATCATTTATAATCGGTACTAGACTACCTATGTAAAAAGGTAATTCCCCCTAGAATATAAATGCACTATTTGTTTATGATTCTTTGTTATTCTCTATGGACGAATGATATCATACTGTTGCAACATGAATGAATTCAGAGATAACATGCCTAATTTACAATTAATATGCATGAATATATAAAATAAAATAAGTACTAATGTGTGCCCGCAACTTCTCTTGATTTAACATAAATATATCCTACTAGCTTTTGCCCGCGGCTTCACCCGCGTGGATGTCGGATATCGTTCCACGGGAACATACTACCGGGATACTTAAGAAATGCTGGGTTTCCTATACAACCTTTTCAGCCCCCTATATCAGCCCCTATAGGATTATTTTTGAAACAAAAAGTAGCCTGAATGTCCTTCCCCAGGATGTCATCTATCTCCTTGCTTCCTCCTTCGAAATCCGTTCAGTGGTTTAGGCGTGAAAAGGTAACATACAGACAGAGTTACTTTCGAATTTATAATATTAGTATGGATATGGTCTGGATGACATTCAGCAATACACAAATCCTATGCTGAAATCTATACTTACTTAATATTATAATATAAATAGGTTAAATTTGTGAGTTTGTATGTACGGGTAATCTTCGGAACTACTGATTCGATTCCGAACGAAAATTCTTTCACTAACGGGAAGCTACACTATTGCCCAGTGTCATAGGACAATATTTAATGAAATTTCTAGCGGACGAATTCGTAGCTAGTGTAGGTCATCATCTGCCTAGCCTTTTCCCAATGTTGGGGTCGGCTTCCAGTCTCACCGGATGCAGCTGAATAACAGTATTTTACATGGAGCGACTGCCTATCTGACCTCCAAACCCCAGTTACTCGGTAACACGATACCCCTTAGTAACACTGGTTGTCAGACTTTCGGGCGGCTGTCGACCCGTAACATCTGTCAAAGATCTACAAATGACAGCGGGACCAACGGCATAACGTCCTTTCAGAGGCACGAATGGGTTTTGGTATGTAAAGATGGTCCACCATCCATGGACCAACCGCGGCAAGCGTAGCTGAACCTGATCGATCGACAAAGCCGCATAAGCTAGTGTAGGTATACAACGAAAACTAGGTCATAAAGTACATTTTATAAATAGAATGGGTTTATTTATATCTCCTGTCTTCTCAAGGGCGGCATTGTTTTGAAGATTAGCCGCAAGCGGAGTTCTGAGATGACTTATAAGTGCCGAGATGGCCTGGTATGTCTTGTTTTACGTACGTTTTATGTACTGATACTTAATGTTACTAATTGTAGTGGCATTTTAAGAATAGTAGATAATAAGGTAAAAACAGCAGATTTTTGATACCTCACATAAATCTAGTACCAACATGCTTTGGGAAATATTAGTATGATATTGTATACTTGCTTTAAAAACGGTGTGAAAACATTGTGAGGAAACTGGCATGCCTGAGAGATATTTCTCGGCGATATGTGAAGCCAAGTCAGAGGCCCTTGGGCGGTTTTAAAACTCTGACACCAGGTTAGTCACTAACCACACGAAAAGAAGAGAGAGAAGTATGATATTTAAAGGACATGACCAGATATATGAATGTATACGACGCAAAACAAGTACATAATGTAAGGATCGTAGCAGGTGGCGTTCAGTAGTTTCTGCCAGACCCCTTGGGAAGAATGCGTGAGTTTATGTATTTGTTTTTTTTATTTAATATGTATGTATTTCAGCACTATGCTGAGATAGGCGCCTTTTGGCCTCGTACAGGACTCTCGTTTTTTTTTATGTTTCTACGAGTGTGTATAGTTTTAATTTGTGATCTCCTGAGCGAGTCCCAATAAAAACATTTTCTTTCTTTCTTTATCTTATTAAAAAATCAGCATAATATAATTGTTTTTTTTTTTTTTTTAAATACTTCTAATATAAGTACAGAACGTTTGATGATCCAGATTTTAATAATTGAACTAAATACTTAAACAAGATAAATAAAGATTAAACAGTTTGTGTTGAATTGTGATTTATACTGGGTGTTAGGTTAGGTTAGGTTAAAAAATCAGCTGTTCCATACATTTGTGTTCACTTAAATCGACAAAATGTATGGGAGAGCTGTTTTTTTTTTTGCGATTTCGAAGTTGGTCCCATTGAAAAAGTATCTTATAGATGACAGCAAACCACTAGTTTCAAGGATAACGGTGTCTACCCTAACACCTTGTATAACCCAAGTTAATTTTGTAACCTACTGCACCATGGAAAATATTGCGCTTAGTGAGTACTTGCACATCTGAAGCGATATGAGATGGTAGCGAGAGGCAGAATCAAATAAAATACTTAATAGATTTTTGGTTTTTAGGTGAACATACTTGTGACTTCAAGAAGACAGATTGATATTCCTTTGAAATTTTGATTTATAAAACCTAATACCAACATAAAATGTTTGTAATAGTACCTACTATCTAAAAGATATTAGTTTCCAACTAATTAGTGTCAATGACCTAGTCACAGGTCACAACTTAAAGTTTATAAATTAATCAATCATAAACCTTTTCAGTATAAATATTTACAAACAACAAAAGAGGTTTTCAATTATTTTGATAAGAATAACTGGATATGCAGGTACAATCTTAAGTAACAAGTTTTACTTATAAAAAGTTGAATATAAGTATAGTAGTAAAAGGGACTGTACCTTGTTCTCGGAATCCTGGTCAGAATGCTCAGAGTCGCTCCCCTGGGAGTCATAATCCGACTCGTGCTGGCCACCATCCTGCAAACATCCTTCCACCTTTAGCAAGTGCATTTTCCACACAAAACTCTTTTTGTTTACAACCTACGTGGCGGTAACGTTTCTAAAATTAAAGTCTAAACACATCGGCGGCGTTTTAGTGAGTGGTGCCCAATTCGTGACCTCAATAGTACTAAAAGAAATGGACATTCCGTCACGCGAACGACCGAGAGAAAGTAACCCGTAATACTTTTTAGCGCCAAAACGAAAGTTTACGCTATTGTGACTAGACCCTGTACTTACGTTCCCTGAGTTATTGTGTCCGATATCCTGTGATGCGTCCGAATATTCTCCGGAATCTTCATGATCTCGTCTCCTAGCCACGGACGTCATATCGGCGTCCTCTCTCGTAACCTGCAGAACTTCCAGTTTGACGGCTTTGTTGTATTATTAACGGATAAAATGCAGCGTAATCGTGCTCGTTATACCGTCGCTAATAAGAAATCCCCACTCGTTTTACGAAAATTGAAATGAAAGAACGTCAAAACAAGGGGAATCTAGCGGCCATAAAAAAAGCTGCGTTTCGTTTATCCTAGAGTTGATTACTGATAACCGAATAACTCAAGCCAATTAAATAAGAATTTAAAAAGTGTAAATTAACAAAATTTTCTTTCAATTATCAATTTATTCGTAAGTCTTTTAACGTCACTTCTTTTCTCAGATTTCGAAAACAAAAATATTGTTTTAGTTATTAGATGCAACGAAACGCATCGAAGAAACTAGGCAGCACTGTTTCAAACGTCATAATGGAAGAAATTCGCGACAGGAGTGTTTACAAACAATTATGCAGTTTCAAGGTGCCGCCGAGGTTGGCGCGGTTCTAGCCACAAGATTTTTGTAACATGAAGAACTAAATACAAGCTTAATATGAACTGGCGGTTTTCTGCTGTGTCTAATTTTTAAGCACTTTACCGGTTTTGCGATAACCGTAAGTGGCAAGTATTTGCAGTGCGGCGGCCTCGGGGTAACTAACACTATGCTAATAGGAATGAATTGGAGTGAGGATCTCTTTTTTGGGTAGATTAGGTTCAGCTACCAAACAACATTGAAATGCGCACTTTTTATCAGGACATATCCCACTTCAGAGTTCAATAAAACGAGAATATCATCTAAGAATATTTGTTGTCTGCCCTCAGTGTCATCTGTCAAACGGCTGTCATTCATTAAATTGAAATGTCATCAGGTCATCAGTTTCAGGAAGGAAGCACAAACTTTCATTTTTATTTTACTGTAAATGGTTTAGAAATCCTCCTAAAAACATTTGTTTAAGTGCAGAAAAGGCATCTATACAACAAAATGGAAAGGTATGCACGGATTTCGATCATCAAACTCTTCTACAAACTCTTGTTTGTGTTGATATTTTGGTTTATTTTGGTACAATAACAAATGAGATTATCAAAATCATTTTCAGTTCAACCGAAGAAGAAGCAAAGACTGTGCAACTACTAGCCAAAGGTATCATGGAGATGTATGAACCACCGCTAACAACCATTAATACCCATTTAAAGGAATTAACGTAAGTTATTACTACTAATAAGTTGGTAAATCCCCTTCATCATCTCCTCCATAAGTGTGATAACATTTTCTAACCTTATCTATAAATTCTTAACTAAATATTATATATATAAATATAGCTCTAAAGCAATCATTCGCTTCCTTCCTGAGTTCAATAATAATCGAGTAGAAAATGAATTTATTATTTCAGCGAAAAACAAGATGCTGTCCAGGGTATGCTCACTTCAGAGAGGCGAAAGCTTGAAGATCTACAGAATGATGTCATGCTTGATGCACTGGTAATTTACTTTGTATTACTTTTTTAATCATAAACCACCAACTGTCACTAACGAGACAGAATAGAATTTTAATTGTTATCTGCCTTTAAAAGGCCAATCAACAGTTGTTCAAACCTACAACCTACAATTCGTAAGTCGCGGGCGTTACCAAAGTCAAAGTCAAATCAATTACTTCAAATAGGCACATAAAAGGCACTTTTGAACGTCAAAAACAAAGAAATAGAACTGATTCTTGTTACTAGGTACAACTAGGGCACCAATGCTCCGTCCACTGCTCCTGCTGTAACTACTTTTCTATTAAATATTATTTCTATTTCAGTTGGCAGATATAGCAACCAACAGAGAAAAACTGGTGACCATATCAAATTCAATGATGTCATTGCACAAGAAAGTTCAGTCATTACAGGTAATTTCAAACTCCACAATTAAACCAAGCCCTCAAAAATTTTATCGCAATTCTGTAATACTGGCGATTTAAAATTTGAGCTAAAACATACTCTGTACCCTCAATATAAACCGTGCGAAAAAATCGCGTGGTGAGATTTCGCAATACAGGCTAGGCTGTGCACTCTTAAAATTATTATTTTAGTCCATAAAATTCAAATACAATTATTTACCTTAATTACATTGTACTAGCTTATGAGCCAAGACAGGATGCCAGATTACAGCAGCATAAATATATTTTACTTTTAATGCCCTACTATAAAATAACAGTTACTTACCCCAATTTATTTGGGGTATGCTCATGCGCAACATGTCTTTTTCTTCCATACTTCTCTATAAGTCGTTGACACGACTCATCATCTTTCACACAGTCCATCTATCGTTTCTTTGGTTTTCCCCTACTCTTATAGCCATCCACATTCATAGCTTGTTTCACCATACTCTGTTAGTTAGTTTTAACTCCCAATCATATAGATAACGGCCCGTTAGTCGTAGCGAGTGTTTCACCACATACAAACGAATAATTCTCTTAACAAGGTGATAAACTTAATCACTGCAATAAAGCGTAAACGTTTTTGACGTCCACATCAATTTTAACAGATCATTTCTTAATGGGTCATTAGGAATAGTTTGGTGAAATTGGGTCTAAGTTTGTTTCTTGTTATGTTTCATTCTTCATTTGTTTTAATTTATTATTATTATTATATGGTTTATATTAGCTTGCTCTGTTCTTATATGTTTCCGGCTACTCCAATTGTCATCCATTTTTCAAGCACTTTCTGGCATCCGATTGAGCTGAAAATTGGCATACTTACTAATATAAATCTACGAAGACATTTTGAAAAAATTGTACCATGGGGCTGGTCTAATGATGGAGCTGGAAGTTGGCCATAGGTACTCCTCAACCAAACAAGATAGCACCATCGTGTTTGGATTCATTGGTTACCTACGTATTAACAAGTGTTATTTTTTCTAATTCTAGACAAGAGCATCGAATGTGGAGAAAGCAGCTAGAATAAAGGCAGCCAACAAACCTGGAGCATCTAGCAGCTAGTCATATTTTTGTATAAATTAAGGATTCAATGAAGAAAATATCCGTCTTAAGTCAGTAAAACAACTTGTCACTAGCACATTCCAGCTTGATCAAGCTGGTATAAGCAAGAGTTTACACTAAGGCACAGAATAGTACAGAAGGCGCACTTCGCATTTTAGTTATGAAGCTACAAGTACGCGGCGGGCGGTCTCGTCGGGTCAATTAATTGAGTGTAACGTAGTCAGAAGATATAAGAGTTACGCGATAGAAAGAGAGGCAACTAACTTCTATTTAGGTGAATTATAACTAATTATATAGTAGGTAATTAGCGCTGTGCGACCAGAGGCCCTAGACGAAGTGACATTCTATCAGCGATAATGATGATGGAAAAGGCAAAAATGTATGAGACTGACATAAGCCATCGAAAAGGTTATGTCAATCCAGTTGAAAGTCGTTGAAGAAATACGAAACGCTTTCGAAGCGATTGTCACTTTTGTCTAGGCCCTCTGAATTGCACTTTATAGTGTCGTAGCTAGATTCGGTTTTTATTTAAATGATTTTGCGGAGTGAACCCTCTGTACTAATCTGTAACTTAGGGTAAAGCCAATAATACCTGTAGAGATCGTCCGTAGTCATCTGCGGTATGGATAAAAATAACTTCTATAGTAAGTAGTATAGCTATTTGTTGTTTCCTCTGTTAGAGCTTGTTGACTTCATTCTTAAAAATATATAATAATAATGTATTAAAGATATTTATGTAACTTAAATCAAATTCATGTAAGATCTATTTAAATCCTTGTTTCCAATATTAATGTTATTTCCACTTAAACAAACATCAACTTTATGCAAGTGTAAATATAGTTGATTTTAGACTGACTAGAACCGTTGAAAAAGTCATTTTAAAAAAATGAAGTTGTAGCGCAAACTGAACCGTATATGTAGGCATTACAGTTGTTTTTCCTAAAACTCGTGTTTGTTTACATGTTTGGCAAATAAATTGCGAACGCAGTATAGGTACCTTTATTCCATAACTTATGAAGTTCATAAACTCCAATAATGTATTATATGAGCCATATTTATCTATGAATTGAATACGATGTTTTTGTCTTATACGGGGTCAAATAAAATTGCCTAGCGAAACTCCGCAGGCCTGATGGGTATCGACCGGTTCTGTGCTTCCCGCATCCATCGGACGCCTGCAGCCTTCACAAGATGCTAGCTAGTAGTGAAGTTACTTTTAGTTATAAAATATTTTGTTTTAACTTCATAACATAATTATCAATACATTAGCATTTCGCTAGCTAATTTTATTTGACCCTGTAGTTGTTGCATAATATGTACTCGCATTTCATAATGACACGTCATTTGACTCTAATGACAGTGATATATGATTCAAATTCAAATAATCCTAGAGTTATCCTATAATATAAAAAAATATACTTATTAAAATAAAACACAAAATAATTTTGAATCTTTATTTATTTTAAACTTAAATTACAATGAATTGTAAGTACTATTTAAAAATAAATATTATATTTTACTTAATTAGAATAATAACAACGCTATTTACTAAGTTAAAGTAAGGCTAAAGCCATACGGCAACTGGTTATATTATTAAAGAACAAAAAAATATAGAGGGCGCTACTTTCGCTTGCCCCAGTTAAAAATGTATGGATAAGATTTATACTTTTTACATTAAAATCTTATACGAGTACTTTATTTTTATTGAATTGTTAATATTTTCAAAATTTGCACGAATTTGCATAATTTA
Organism: Lithophane ornitopus; assembly: GCA_948473465.1. Lineage (NCBI taxonomy): Eukaryota > Metazoa > Arthropoda > Insecta > Lepidoptera > Noctuidae > Lithophane > Lithophane ornitopus. Next base: position 11,587,392 of record OX419635.1, on the reverse strand, counting down.
AAGCAGTAAGTAATTACGTATTTTATAAATGTTTCACGTGGCCGGGGCCGTATCATAAAGTGACCCTCATTGATTCAGTGCGAGAAAGAGATGGAGGTATAAAGTACGAATCCTCTCTCATAATGCATAAATACTAGCTTCATCACTTCTCTATACGGCTCCAGGCTGTTACTATGATCTCTAACTGGTTTAAGCAAATTCTTTTCTACATTTAAATACAGGTCCTTAAAAAGTAAGTTGCTATTGGCATTGCTTTCCTTAAAACTAACATTCTTAGAGCATTGATATAGGAGCAAATTGCGGTGAAAACAGACTTGTAACCATCGAATCCAGTTTCAGTGACCATTACTTATCACTAAAATGTAGGCGATGAGCACATAGGCTAGGCCACCACGACGATTGTTACAAGCATAGAGTATAGTAATAGATTGGGTTACAAGTCTGTCATACTCTTAAAGGTGTGCGACTTTTTGTGTGACCTGAAGGGGGGTGTCCTTGGGAGACCTGGAGGCTATAGAGCAATTTGTCTCCTGTATCCATGTTCTAGAAGCATATCGGTATCGTTATCGGTAAATATAAAACCGTTATTAAAAATAACGTTATCGCTACACTAACAGTTATTGTCTATAAGCATATTGAGATGATCATCACTTAATATATAGTTTAAATGTGCCTAAGACTAGTTAGATTTCTTTAAGTAACTTAATTAAGTGTCCACATCTAACATGGCAGTAAAGATTCACAAAAATGATCTACTGTACAATAAATATAATAATATGAAAATAAAAGCATAATTTTTTTGGAATTTTTCATTTTTATTTTTTTTGTGCCTGTATTATTATTGCAAGTCACTTTTTACATGGCAACACTGGGCTGCCAGGGATTTGAGGGGGATTTTTGTAACTTAAAATTGCCAGAGCTAAAATTATTTCATTTTTTTTTTTGCCCGTCGCTACGGACTTCTCTTCCTTTATATTTTAAAATATCGATATGTGTGTTTATTGAATAGTGACTACGCCAATTTTAATCGTAAGATTTAGAATTAATTATATAAAAATATAATTTTAATCTCTTAATACCTAATCGGTCGGAGATCGTACTCTAAATAATGTAATCGCCGGTTTTAAACAATATTGTGATACTGGATTTTGATTAGTGAAGATAATCCCCTTTATTTATTCTACAAAAATGCTTTACATAATTTTAGAGGCACATAATTTCGAAAATACCCTTAGTAAAAAAATATCAACTTTTTTTTTATCACTACTATTCCCCAATTATATACCGTTTATGCTGTACCTACCTACTTAGATATCATATGATCATAATTATGGTTAAAAAAAAGTGCCCGAATTTGCCCCAACGACCCCAAAAAAGATTTTTAATCCCCAAAAATTTGCTTCGAAAAACAACTACTGAATCTATCTACTCTATTTTGTAGTGTATATTTTTTTTCGGTTTGTTATTTTTAAACTAGTGTACAGTACGAACGTACGGTACGGTGGAGTTTCTTGCCCATTCTTCTCCATACGAAAACTAACTTTTGGAAGGGGCAACTAGAATCAGTTATATTTCTTTCTTTGTTTTGACGTTCAAAAGTGCCTTTAATGTGCCTATTTGAAATAAATTGTTTGACTTTTACTTTTGAGACAATAAGGTACTTTTAAATAAATACTGAAATTGAAAGAAAAAAAGATTTCCTTCCAACCTTTGTATTATCTCCGCTAACCAAATTCCCTGGTACTATTCAGCAGTAAGATCCCCCTGTCGGTATGTACCAATCTGGTGGTTACACAAAGTGGGGTGACCAGGTGTGTCGGATGTTATTTGCGCCGGTAAGCCTCCGTGACGTCACTCAAGACGCTCACCACGAACGATTCGATGCCTGATTCGTTTTCGCCGCGAGCGATGCGGAAGTAGCCGTCTTCACCCCATGCTGTGCCCCAGCTGTTGGATACGATCTGCAAAAATACATTTATAATTAAATAATGATACGTATGCAACATATTTAGAAGGTAGGAGTTAGGAGCTCATGGCTAAGTAATAACAGCCACACGGGTCGATCCATCAGGTTAAACTACGCTTGCCGGTGTTGATCCGTGTCTGGGTGACCATAACCAAACTCCTCCGTGTCTCGGTAAGCACGTTAAGCCGTTGATCCCAGCTGTCCTTCGTGGATCTTCGACAGTCGTTACCGGTAGTCAGAAGCCCGAAAGTCTTGACAACCAGTCTTACCACGGGGTATCGTATTACCCAGTTATTGGGTTGTGGAGGTCAGATAGGCAGTCGCTCCATGTAAAATACTGGTATTCACAGCTGCACACATTCTCAGCTGCATCGGGTTAGACTGGAATCCGCCCCCAATGACAGTTTTCTATGTAAAATGGTCCACATTTGCTTTTGTGTCAAATTAGAGGGATGACAGCTGGAAATTCAGGAAATGAATTGCTTTTAGAGGAATTGCTAATGTGGCCATTTTAGTTCCCCTGGTCTTGCTTATACCAAAATATTGTGATAGTTAGGTATTCAATTGCACTTTCAAGACTTATGCAAAGGATATTGACGCTAACAGTTTTGTCACTTAGGTTCATATTTGCTAATCAACTCTTACCCAGTATTTGTCTCCATTCTCCTCTCCCCAGCCGATGACCCTCACGCTGTGTAGACCCTTCAACTCGTTGTTACCGAACCGCGAACGACGGTAGATACCGTCCTGGTAGTGGAAGAAGTCCTGATGGACCGTCATGATAGCTGGAAGGAGAAAATTGAATTTTAAAACGGTGAAGGAAAATTAACATGAAAAAAACGTCCTAGAACCAAAAATCACATTCACCAACCCGCGCTAGGTCCAGGTGGTGCATCATGGCCCACTCCCTCTCAGAGGATGCCTGTGTCCCAACAGTGGGAATGTCTTTGAGCGCTGAGGCTTTGTCTCGCATAGGGTCGCAGCATTATGCTGAGCGATGGCCGTTTTGCGTGTTTGTAACGCATAGTTTTCCCTAACTTGTTATTTTATGTGTTTATGTTCTTTCTTTGCGTCACGTTTATCGCAAATAAACGTTTTCTTTATTTCTTTTCTTTTCTTAGTTAACAGTTTGTGTACCTGCATGTGATGTAAGTACTATACTTACTCATAGAATTGAATAAATCTCGCTATCTTATATTTCAGTGCTATGAAAAGGAACTATCTACCTAAATGGGCAATTTTTGTTTTCAAAACAAAGTTTGACATGTCTAGCATGCCAAAATTATCTTATCAGTCTACAAAATAGTTATCAAAACACATTCTGATCTAAAAATCACATCGCATACCAAGATGGTGACTCAACAAGGAAAAATTGTGTGAGAACTGAATTGGAGAGGCAGATGACATCAATCTGATAACTGTTTCTAAACTTGGGTAGTAACAAGGCATTTTATTTTTACCAGTCGACTGATGAACCGTATTCAACGCACCAATTGTACCAATTGCCTAAAATTTTGACATTTGATGTAGAAGTGTCAGAATTCAGAACGGTCAGAGGCCCTAGACAAAAGTGACATTCTATCAGTGATAACGATGATGGAAAAGGCAAAAATGTATAGGACTGACATAAGCTATCGAAAAGCTTATGTCAATCTTGTTGAAAGTCGTTGTAGAAATACGAGACGCTTTCGAAGCGATTGTCACTTGTCTAGGCCCTCAGGTGCGTTAGTAGTAATTGATGGCGTTCTGTAGTTTCTGCCTACCCCCGTTGAAAAAAGGCGTGAGTTTATGTTTGTATGTCTAACGGCCAACGTCATCATCAAAAGTAACAGCCAAAGTTACAGTCGACTGTTCTTTTGCACTGTTCTATTTTCAATCCTCGGCGCTGAGGCGACGCTTGAAAATAGAACAGTTGACTGTCACTTTTGATGAAGAAACTGGCCGTTAATCTTCTTGGTCGACTAGAGTTGGCTTTATTGCAGTGTTTGTACCTATTATTGCTAGATAGAGGTCGTAAAGTAGACCGTTATGGTAGCAAAGTCAGGCAAAGTCATTGTTGGCAAAACACCGCAAAAAAATTCGAAGTATAGGTAAGTAGGTTGGACGCGTCAAGGTGACCCCAGATTTTCATTTCTAGCGACACCAATATGGCGGCCTCATAAAGATAACTGTCCTAATTCAAATAATAAAAAATACTACGTAAACAGTCCTCAATAAGGCTACCGTAAAATTTAATCTCTTAAAACCAGTGAAGCGCCGCCGCCGTGATTTTCTTATCTTTACTACACAAGGATACCCATTTATTATATTTTGTATGATAGCACTACCAAGGTTGAAAAGTAGATAAAAATAGTTCGATAATCTTTAATGATTGAAATCATTGTTCAAATTATCTGTAGGTACTGGCCACTTGGTAGCATATTTCTGCACTATCGTAAAGTAAACAATAGTAGATAATTCACCAAGGTTAATATAAAGCAGTGTCTTGTGTCACGGGCGCTTTATATTGAATTCCCAGAGTAACGCAGAATTGTAGTGTGAGTTAACTCCTGAGCGAAGCGGGGGATTTAATACTAGAATCCTGAGTGTAGCGAAGGATTCAAGCTCGCCCAAGACGAAGACACCTGCTATAACCCCGACGAGAATCCCTTACTTTCCTAAACCCACTACTTTTCACACCTTCTTTGTGGTACTAAAAAAAACTGCTCTTAGTGGAATACCTCGACTTTTTAGTTGAGGTTCCAAATTCAAATCTCATTATTGACCAGATAGTAGGTAAAGTGAAATGAAGTACAATATTATTACCCGGCTAGAATCCAGGGATTTATTGACTTAATTTAGATTAGGCATGACAATAATTTGGTAACGAGCAGGTGGTGTAAAAATATTTTTATTAGGTACGATGAGTACCTAGCTTGCTCTAACTATAGTCTTGAATTACGAAAATACGGTACCTGCAGTCACAAGTAGGTACCAACAATCTATACACTACTTCGCGGCAGAAATCTTCTTGGTGGTAATATTAGGTCTTTACCTATGAAATTGCCGTTCTGCAGTACTGGCCATTTCAAATCAAAATAATTTTTGTTTGGCTAAGAATTCTAATTTCAAATTAATTTTATTTTAAAAACATGGATTTTTTTTTCCAAAAGTAGTCATTTCTTTATTGATTAGTGTTACATTTTCATCGCATTTCAATCTTTTTCGTCATCATGGATACGTTAAAAATTCGAGTAATTATGGAATATGAGTACCGTCGTGGCAGCAACGCGGCACAAGCGGCACGCAACATCAACGACGTTTACGGAGCTAACACTACAAACCAACGCACCACCTGTTATTGGTTTGCTCGCTTCCGTTCTGGAAATTTCGACCTGAAAAATGAACCTCGCGGTCGTCCGAAGACTTTGGTCGACAATGACGAATTAAAGGCGATTGTGGAAGCTGATGATACACAATCTACGGCTGAATTAGCAGCAGCTTTCGACGTTAGCGTCAAAACAATATTGGTCCATTTGCGTCAAATTGGCAAGGTAAAAAAGCTTGACAAATGGGTGCCCCACGAACTCAATGATCGCCAGCGCGAAGTACGCGTCGAGACGTGCCTTGCACTGCTCAACAGACACACAAATGAAGGAATTTTGAACCGCATTGTTACCTGCGATGAAAAATGGATTCTGTTTGATAACCGCAAGCGCTCAGCAAGTTGGTTGGATCCTGGTTCAGCACCTAAACAATGCCCTAAACGAAAACTTACCCCTAGAAAAGTGATGGTCACTGTTTGGTGGTCTAGCGCCGGTGTGATTCATCACAGCTTCTTACCAAACGGGGTGAGCATTACTGCAGATGTGTACTGTGAAGAACTGAACACAATGATGGAGAAGCTGGCGCATCTCCAACCAGCATTGGTCAATCGCTCGTCTCCGCTGCTCCTGCACGACAACGCGCGACCTCATACTGCACAGCAGACGGTCTCCAAGTTGCAAGAACTGGGGTTGGAAGCTCTCCGTCATCCGCCCTACTCACCAGACCTTGCGCCTACAGACTACTACTTTTTCCAGAATTTGGATAACTTCTTGGCGGGAAAAAAATTCAATACCCGAGAGGCAGTACAAAATGCCTTTGAAGAATTTGTTGCCTCCCGTCCAGCTGATTTCTTTAAGAAGGGCATCAATAAACTGCCACTGCGATGGCAAAGATGCATTGATTGCATGGGTGATTACTTCGATTAATACAACTAAAAAATTCAAGAAAAAAATTCGTTTAAATTTTTTCATACAAAACGGCAATTTCATAGGTAAAGACCTATTATATAGGTAGCTACTGTACCATAAGACCCATTTTGCCACCGAGCAGCTATGCTGTTCGCCTGTTTGAATGGTATATGGTATGGGTGCTTAGGGGTGAGGCGTATTTATCGTAACAGATAGAAATAACAGATATTAAAAAATAACAAAATAACAATTATTCCTAACAATAAAACATACCTGTTACTTAAAATAACAGATACCCAGGACTGTTACCGCGGCTGTTACTGTTAATACATATTCCTAGTCAAAGCTTCGTATACGATTTTCGACTTTAAACGAAAAGAAATACATAAGATATTTAAATACCTACGTATTTATCGTCCATACAAAAATAACAGGCTGTTATTTAATAACAGATACTTAGATACGATTTTCGACTTGAAACCAAAAGAAATAAAGAAGATATTCAATTAAGATTTAAACATATTTATCGTCCGTACAAAAAAACAGGCTGTTAATTTGTATTAATAACAGATATTTGGATCTGTTATTTTTTTGTAACAGTAACAGTGATAACAGATATTGTGTTTAACCTGTTACAACCCATTTCTGGTGCCAGTGTAATTACAGATACAGGGACATGATTGCAGCTTTTGTTTTTCGTTTGTTGTTGCCAGTTGTTACCTTAAAAAACTATAAAAACAAAACAAACCTTGCACAGGTCCAGACTGCATAATATCGAACATGATATCTTGTTCCTTAATCAGTCGGCTGGGGGGTCCGACCTTGTATCTCGAAGTGCGTTGCGGTAGCACGGGGGTGCAGCCGTCTCTGAGGAGGTCACCTCGCAACTTGAAGGGACAACGGCCGACCTTGGCCGTGTAAGGGAAGCAGTCTTCGTCGATCAGCCTGGTGGTTAGAAATGGATTGGATTATCTAGGAGAAAAGTTATCCTTATTACCACAAAACCGTGTTTATCAGTTATTTAGCCTAGACTCCCGACAATCTAAGAAGTCCGTTTTGACAGCTATAAAAATGCATTGTGTAGCGATGAAAAAAAAATGGTTTCTTATAAACTGATTCTTGAGGCATATCGATTGAACATACTAAGAGAGTTTGTAATCGACGACTTATCTACATTGTTAAAAACGGATTCTCAAGGCTTAACGTTTTATGTGTACGAGAACGAAACGTCAAAACGGACTTCTTAGATTGTTGCGAGTGTAAACACCTTTTAAACATGACATTTCTGTATGGAGTTTGACATAAAACTGACATTAAACACGCGTTGACCAAGTGTCTAAATTTTAATGGTAAGACCTGTAAGTTTGGCTAAAACATGTGAACAATTTTTTTGTATCAAATGTTGTGTCTTCTTTTAATAAGAAGAGGTATTTGTCCTGCAGTGGGACAATTATAGGCTGTAATTAATAATGTCGTGAACATACAGCATGTTATCTGACGAAGGACCTTCCCATTAACCTGCAATAGTATAGCGTCTATAATTACATGATTAAAAAAAAAAAAAAAGTAAAATATTCACAAAAAATAATAAATTGACACCTACGGAAAAGAAACTCTACGTTGAAATACAAGTGTGCGTGTACAGTGTTTCTAAAAAAATCAGCTGTTCCATACATTTGTGTTCTCTTAAATCGACAAAATGTATGCAACAGCAGGTTTTTTTTTTGCGATTTCATTGTTTATCCCATAGAAAAATTTGTTCAAAATGATGAGTACAATGACCCCTTTTCGGGTTTAGCATGAACAAAAACTAATATTGTATATTTTGAGACCAAATAAAAAACCAAGACAGAGCCCTGTCAACAGTGACGAGAGGCTGGTTTCGTAAACATTTTGGTGTAGTTTGATTGTAAATGGTTGTAAATGTGTGCGTATGAGCGTGTACGCACAGAGCGTTGGTGTAGTTTTGGCATGCTTCACTTTAATGTTCGCAGCGTTCTGCCTTGGTTTCTTATTTGGTCTGAATTCAAACCTAAGAGCTCGTGCTTAGATGTTAGATTATCCGTAATTTCCACTTACCCACGATTTTTGGCGAACATCCAGGCAGCATCGATGTTTCCACCGCGGCATCCTTGCAGCTGGTGCTTCCCCATACAAGACAATAAAAATTGAGGACTTAGAATCACCTTCTCAGCACCGTTCGACTGGATTGCGAATCTGTTGGCAAAGATATTTATTTGATTAGTAGGTACATACTCAGCTTGACTACCTCTTTGGTCTAGTAGGCACGAGCGCTACTGCTAAGACTCAGGTCCTGGGTTCGATGCCAGGTTGGGGAAAGTGTTATTGGGTTTTTCAATTACGAATTTCTCAGTAGCAGTCTGGAGTCTGGATTTTTGTCCGGTTGATGATAAATGATTTATTTCTGTAAGTAGGTTTGTACAAACACATTTTACACGTCAATCACATTTTTAAAACTAGATGAGGTCGGCGTTTCCTATCTGACTACTCTGAGAAGTAAGGCCGAAACAAACTCAGAGGCCACAGTCTCTTTTAAAGTCCAGACATAATCTTGGTCAGATCATGTGAAGACCAATTATAGATTGGTGTCTGAAATGGTCTTTTGAGGAAAGAACTACACAGATTGAGTGGATCTGTCCAGTCAGTGCAAGCATCTGTCATTAATTGTGCAGCTCAACTCAGAATTTAAGGAGCTCAACGATTTGACAAACAATATCAAAAAAAGGACATTTGGGTAGGCCGCATAAATTACTCAAACTGCCAGACCATGATTAATTAAAACTAAGGAAAAATTAATAATAAAAAGAAAAGAATGATCCACATAGTCTTCACATTCACAATAATTAAATAATATAATACTTTACAAAGTACATATTCATGTCATTGTAGGTATATTTAAAATGTCAATGTGAATATAAAATTCAGAAATAATCTTGGTCAGATCATTTGAGGACCATGTAGATTTGTCTGAAATGGTCTTTTGAGGAAAGAACCATACAGATTTGAGTGGAGCTGTCCAGTCAGTATACGCATTTGTCAGTCATCGTGTAGCTCAACTCAGAACTTAAGGAGCTCAATGGCAATAGGCTGGCCTCCCATTACATGAGACTTAAACATTACTGGCGAAATGTGGGTGTGTACAGGTACACCTCTGCCGAACCCTTCGGGGAATTACAGGCGTGATATTATGTTAAAGACTATGTTAAAATCACGCTCATTTGATGTTACACCTTGTATTAAATAAACATCAGCACAAATGTCCATTTTTACGTATACTCCATTTGAAATAAGATTAGAAATTTAAACAAACCTTTATACAGTCCGTTCAACCGAGTTTGACTTCTATACCGTAGGCATATGAATGGCATTAACAGCAAAAAAGGTTACACAATACCAACTGTCTACTGCAGCTGCCATTTGTCATGCCACCAACGCAATAGAAGTCAAAATCGATTAAATGGACTGTAAAAAATCCTTAATGTCGTCATCTTATATCAAATGGAAAAAAAGAACGAAAATTTTAAAGTTTTCATGATTCGGTCTTTCAGATTCTTGTCTAATTTCGGTTTAAAACCAATTGTACGGGTAGATATTGCAACGATATTGTAGTTATTTGGACGACAATCTACTAATCTTCCCGATAGAACCATCATTCTGTAGGTGTGCGGTCTACCCATTCTACATTAAAAATAAGACTCTCCTTTTCGCTTCGCCGCAGTTGGGTAAAAAGCACATGACTACAACCTCAGACCAAATAAAAAACCAAGACAGCGCTGTCAACAGTGTCATGAGGCCGGTTTCGCAAACATGTGTGCACTTAGTGAGGTGTAGTTTGATTGTACATGTGTGCGTGTATGCACAGAACGGAGGTGTAGTTTTGGCATGCTTCACCGTATTGTTCGCAGCGCTCTGTCTTGGTTTTTTATTTGGTTTGAGACAACAACAGTTGTGCTACATCGCCAGGATAAAATGTAACCATCCAAATCATACAATTCGTTACATCGATATGAATAAAACAACCACTTAGCAGTAAATCAGAGACCATTTCGAAATCGTCACGATTCCGTGACCAATCGAAAGTGCAAATCAAGAAAGCACTATCTTGAAATAGCACGGTATTCGTTTTGCGGTTTTATACAGTCGACCGCACGTCTTTTGGTAACACTTTGACTTTGACCTTAAGCAGCACCCTAATTGTCTAACACACGATCAATTGCAATCTGTTTCATTTTGACAGTTCAACAACATTCATTGCGTTGTTTAGCAAACAAAGAAGAATGGGCAAAAATATATGGAGCTTGGTCCAAATTTCCACCATCAATAAGAACTATGACATATGATGGAACACTGCGTTCTGAATCATTATAAGAAGACCGTAACCAAAAATATTTACTCAGTAAAAAGTTATGACCCCATGAAAACTTGCAATTTAAAAACCTTTTTACGCTTCATTATTTCACTATATCTTTGAAACTACTCGATTGATTTAGGTGTATGACATTTCGTTGTAATTCATGCGTTATTCTGGTTGATATAAGCTATATGAGCCAAAATATAAACAATATGGCGGTCGCGGTAGGTACCTCGCTACGTCAAAAAAATATTGGTTAAGGTTATCATTGTACTCGTATACTTTGCAGACGATTTGAGCGCATTACAGAACAGGGGGAATGCGTCATCATTGCTACCATGTTTTTACTGCTTGAAATGTGGCTATGTGCGAAAAAAATTAACGGTTAAATAACTAAAAATACGTATTTTTAAAACAGTCATAACTTTTTTCTGAGTGAATATATTTTTTTCACCTAGTAATCAACATTGTATGGTATTTAGTCGACTTTAAGCTTACATAGCCCTCAATAGTGGTGGAAATTTGGACTTCTGCTCATTGTCTTTTTTCGAACTAATGAACCAATGGATTAGTAATATCTTTCAAAATGACATTTCTATCACTCGCCATTTTGATTTAAACTCTAATTCGCTCAACTGTCAATTGGCCATTAGAACGCGATAAAAATTAAAATTCGATTGTGTCTC